>CM074858.1:3497500-5897500 GCA_037501455.1 Lantana camara | reverse complement strand
TTAAAGTTTGTTACAAGGGGTTAAGTGTGTATTTTCAAAGGTTAAGAGGGTAAATGCTAAAATCAAAGCATATGGGGGAAAGTGCAAAAACCCCCCAAAGGAACTGTGGGGGGGGGGGGGGGGGGGGGGGGGGGGAGGGCTAAATGCCTTTAATGATTCCTCTTCCCTTATTTATAGATATCAAACTCCTCTTAGTCACAATTACTCATTCTCTTCTTAATCTAGATTTGTTCTTATCTTCAAACTTAGTTATGGGATATTTCATAGAATCTCATATGTGTTGACCTCTCTTAGTTTTACTCTCACCGGTTCACCTCACATCGCTTTCTCAGTTTGCCACCTGACAGAGAACTGACCAGCCTACTCCTCAGGTGAGTTGATCTTAGGTTTGGTTCCATTATAGGCCTGATGAGTGTGTCCCCAGCAATTACTAATTTTAGTATAATTACCTTAAACTAAATATCCCTCTCTCAAAACTGTGTGTTTGGTATATCATCATTTTCAATATTACCTCCTTTTCTAAAATTCCTCCATCTTCTTTTCTATAATCGTAGTTTGATTTAATGAGTATTTCTATTTTTAGCATTTACCCCCTATTTTTAGTATTTCTACTTCCCCCCTTATGCTTTGATTTTTAGCATTTACCCCCCCCCCCCCTCCCAAAACCTTTGAAATATATTACACTTAATCCCCTTAAAAAATTTTGACCGTCAATTTCTCCTTCGTCACGGTGACCCATGCTTCAAGACCACCACCATAGTGTTCATCTCTCCAAGGAGAACAAAACCCATACCCCAGTCGACCCTATTAGCTGACAAAAGCTTCGTTCGTCGTGCATCATCTTTAACCGATGATGTATGCTTTGTCGGTTGTCAGATTTTGATTTCGAGACCATTGATGTGTTCCTTGCACCGAAAACTTCAATTTGATTAATATCAACATATTTGAGATCAGCTTTGTATAGATTTACTTTGTTAAAGTTTGTTACAAGGGGTTAAGTGTGATATTTTTCAAAGGTTAGGAGGGTAAATGGAAAAAATTAAAGCATATGGGGGAAAGTGCGAAAGTCCCCAGAGAGCATAGGGGTGACCGGGATTAGCCCTTAAAAAGGGTTAATCCTGGTCGCCCCCTGTCCTTTGGCTAAAAGATCATATAAATTGCTATATTAATTATATATACTTTATTCTTTCTATTGTTTGATTTTCTTTGATATAATTTGTGATTTATTTTAAATTTTCTTTATAAAGTTTTGGAGAATCTTTTCGCTATCATTCAAAATATAAAAGTTATATTCACTTTCAAAACTATGACTTTTGCACCTTATCTTTCTCTATGATTTTGATCTCGATTCCATCATTTAAAATGAAAAAATACATATATATATATATATATATATTTTTTTTTTTTTAATTTCATAATTTTGAGAAATTATAGTTTTGGTATATCATTACCACTCTTGGGCTCCTTCCTAATCACTCTTTTCTCTCATTTTATCTCCTATTTTTTCTTATGCCTTTAATGATTCCTCGTCCCTTATTTATAGATATCATACTCCTCTTAGTCACAATTACCGTTCTCTTCTTAACCTAGATTTGTTCTTATCTTCAAGTTTAGTTATGAGATATTTCATAGAATCTCATATGTGCTAAACTCTCTTGGTTTTACACCGGTTCGCCTCTCGCCGCTTCCTCAGTTTGTCACCTGATAAAGAACTGACCAGCTTACTCCTCAGGCGAGTTGATCTTAGGTTTGGTTCCATTATAGGCCTAATGAGTATGTCCCCAACAATCACTAATTTTAGTATAATTACCTTAAATTAAATACTCATCTCTCAAAACTGTCGGTTTGGCATATCATCTTTTGAATATTACCTCCTTTCCTAAAAATTTTCATCTTCTTCTCCATAATTGTAGTTTGATTTTATGAGTATTTCTATGTTTCTTTCTTCATCTTCTTTCTATTTTTCTATTTGATTTCACAATCAAAAAATGCTCATTGTAGTTTCAGCTAAAGTTCTAACTTTTGCACCCCCAATTAGTTCTATAAGTTGTTTATACTTTCCATACCCAGAATTCTACTAACATATTGCTTTAAATCATTTGACACATACGGTGCGAACAACACATGTAATTTTTTGAAATTTAATTTGAGACCCAACGCCCTGCGAAACGCCTTAACCACACTTTGAATGCACTTTGCTCCATCCACGGTTGCTTTGGATCCCAATATTAAGTTGTCCACAAAAAGCATGCTTGAGATGTGAGGCCTTTTCTGACATACCATAATTGGCTTCCAGGTCTGGCTGAAATGGTCTCCTCAATTATATACGTAAGTTGTTCCATGTAGAGTACAAACAAATAAGGTGAGAGTAATTGCCTTATCTAATGTCACACGTCCGTATAGCCTCATTCGGTTCACCATTCTATAGAATTTCCAATTGTATCATCTACATTCTGCTCATAATGATATTGATGATTTTCTTCGAGAATTTGAAGAAAATTAAAGTTTTTCTCAAAAAATTCTACCGAATTTTGTCGTACGCCTTTTCAAGATTCAATTTCAGCACCATGTCCTTTTTTATCATTGTAGTGATGTAGCATTCATAACTCTTCTTTAGGCATCAAGATATTGTAATGGTAATCTTGACCGGGAATGAAGCTATTCTGGTTCAATCCCATAATTTCTTTTATATACGGCTTAAACGGAGTATAATCATCTTGGTAATCATTTTTGAGCAATACTAATACATAATGACCCGAAACTCGTCTATTTTTCAAGAGCATTAATTTTTTAAATTAGGTAAATAAACAATTGATAATCCTTCATTGAAATTGATTCTCTCTCTCCATGCAATCATTGATGAAGTTCACTATCGAGTCTCCAACTATATCCTAATAGGTTTTAAAAAGTAAGTTTGGAAACCATCTACTCCCAGCACTTTGTAAAGGTGCATGCTTTTCACTATCCTCAAGATTTTCTCATTTGAGGTCATTCATGCCAAGTTATTTTTTCGCTAACACCTTAGGGTTCGTTGGCGCAAGTTAATACCAAGACTCATCACCTCTTTAATGGTATCTCCATTGAATAGTTTGGTGTAGCACTCCCAAGTGTGTGGCTTTAGTTGATCATTATTGATTACCCATTCATTGCTTATTTTGAGAGCATTCATCTGGTTCCTGTTTTTCTCGTTATGGTTGAGAGATGAAAGAAACGTGCATGTTTATCCCTTGAATTGGAGCAAATTAACTCTTGACTCTTAAAACCTAATAATGTCTTCTTGTTGTAATATTTTGTTATATCCTACTATCAATTATTTCTCCAAATCTTTTTAATATTTACCCTGCTTGGCTCATGCATAATGCTCTAAAAATTCTTTGTATTCTTTTTTATATTTGTTTCGCTTTTTGAGCACATTGAAAATTGTTCAAGGACCATTATTTTGGAGTAATGATCCCAACTCAAAATGTCCTTCAAGTTTTGATTCGGCCAATAAGTCGTGTATTGCTACTTTGTAAAATGTAGATCTAAATTGATAATTGTTGTATCAATCTCATTCAAATTAAATTCGAAAATTCTCCATATCGTTTATTGAGCTGACACTCAATCTAACATCTTGAAATTTTTAATCTAATCTTCGAAATTTTGTTTACCATTGTACGCAATATAAATTCTCACTTTGCCATGTCCTTTATAAATATATTTGTAAAGATATTTTACAGTTGTCCTTAATTTTGGTATGCGTGGGTATATACATTAAAATTAAGAATTTCTTCTTTTTCTAACTGTTCTTTATCTCTTTTTTATACTATTTTTGTCACTTGATCTTGCATTCCATTTTCTTATTTGCATTTCTCCAATAAGTATTATTTCAAATTTATGTTAATATTTTTTATAATTAATTTATATATGTAGTAGAAATAATTAAAAGAGTATATTTATATAAAAATTTAAGGAATGTTTAATCGAATACTATAAAAATTAGATTATATATTATTTTTTTAGGCACACACGGAGTCTCTTTAGAATTATTAATTTAAAGTAACTTTGAACTAACGACCTGACATTCTAAATTGTGGTATATTGAGTCGTAAGAAACAAAAAATATTATTTGTACTTTTACGTATTTAATTTATATTTTATTATATAAACTAAAGGAAGATTATATGGTTAGTTAGATTTAGATAATTACAATTATATTACTATATTAGTATTAGTTAATTTAAAAAAAAATATTATATTAATTAATTTATTGAAGAATATTTTATATAAATTATTCAATTATATTATTTTGTTAACTAGATAAATTTATAGAATTATAATATGATATTAATTTAAGAAAGTTTATAAATTCAAATAATTAAAATTGTAGACTTACTTACATTAAGATTGATTTATTGAAAGTTATCTTATGTAACTTGTTCAATTTAAATAATATTTTATTTTACATAATTATAAAAATTTATTAAAATTTATGAAGTGAATCAATTTATTGTTTTTTGATTCGTTTTTAGATATATCTTATTATAACATTTTAAATTATAGACCTTAAAATTAAAAAATAGACAACTTATATCATAAAATTTGAATACAATTAATTGATATATTAATATTAAAACAATCCTTGTTGAACTATATATCTTTTTTTGGGTAAGTTGGAGAAATTTTACTTCTACTAAGAGTTCTATTTTAAGTTGATAAGTGCTTTTTAAATATAGTTAAATTAATAATTTATAACATGTATTTACATTATTATCCTTAACTAATAGTTATTGTCATAATTATTGTGAGGATATTTTAGGCGTATTTTGTAAGAAACCAAAAACCCAACTCGTGCTTTTATAAGATATACAGAAGATATCTAATTTAAGAATTTACCTAAAAATATGATGAGTATTCTTTTGTTCGATTGTAGCGCAAGTGTCCATAGAAAACCGTGTTGATAGAAAAACAAAATGTCTTTTGGTATAGGATGTTCGATTGAACCAAATACTCAAATCTCGTGTTGATAGAAAAACAAAATTTTCTGTTATAAATTTTAAGTATTAGGTTAGTATTTATAGATATTAAAAGAGATTTATTAAAATCTGATTAGAATTAGAATTATTAGTAGTCTAGACACGTTGAGTAGGATTAGGCTATAGTGTTTTATAATTTTTGGAAACCTCATCCAATTATATTTCTAATAATTTGATTATAATTAGAAGAATTAGCCATAATTACAATTGAATATGTAATATGAGTAAAAAATCACACAAGAATTAGAAAATCCCTAGCGGACTATAACATCGAAAAAAAATATTAGGAAATTAAATGCTCTTATTTTTAAGCAAATGAAACTGAAATTGAGAAGAAAACCTTTCATGCATGATGGAATTAAAAATCTAATTTCTTTAGAATTAATGGTAATTGAAGAGTTATCAAAGGAATAACTATTTCCGTCTAAATTCTGACAGAGGAAGTAATGTTGCAACGAATTAACACTGGGGGACTAAAGTATATTAATATATCTTTTAATATATTTAATTTAATGATTTATAACATGTATTTACATAATTGGCCCTAATTAATAATTAGTAATATAATTATGAGGATATTTTAGGCGATCAACATCTTATATAATTCTCTTTTCGGAAGAGTCCTATTGAAATAAATACCTTTTAATGTATTTAATTTAATAATTTATAACATGTATTTACATAATTGTCCCTAACTAATAATTATTAATAGAACTATTAAGAGGGTATTTTAGGCGATGAACATTTTGTAAGAAACTTATGTGCTTTTATAATATAGATAGATATCTATTCAGATATTCCCTCTGAAGTCCCGAGCTAATCCGTCCCAAAAAAACATAATGCTTTTACATACTATACAGAGCCTGCATTTCTTGTCTTTGCCTTAATCGTATCTAATACACCTTTTGGTGGAGTTAATCATTCCTTAGAACGAATGCTGCCAGTTGTTGCTGCATTCGATTGGATCATCGCTCTGTCGTGATGAAGCTAACTCAAGTCCCATTACAACGTCGGCCATTGCAGGCCTTCCATGTGGCCGAACGAGCAGGCATCTGCCTGCAATCTCTGCAAACACTTGTAAACAAGCTGGTGATATCTGCCCTGCCAAGTTTGGATCAATAAGCCGATCCAATTTTCCCTCTCGAATGCAGCAACGGGCCCACACGGCGAGGCTATGCTGCTCCTCCTCCTCAAGTGTCACGTCGACCGCAGGTCTTCCGGATAGCACTTCAAACAATACAACTCCAAAAGCATACACATCCGATTTTCTCGTCAATTTGCGACTTGAGAAATACTCTGGATCTAAATATCCATAAGTTCCTTTAATGTTCGTGGTAATGTGGGAGAAAGAATCGTTCACTGGTCCCATTTTGGACAGCCCAAAATCTGAAATCTTTGCAACCCAATTTTCATCCAATAGGATGTTGGTGGACTTGACGTCGCGGTGGATGACGGTGTTCTCGGTGCCGGAATGGAGGTAGTCCAATCCTTTGGCTGCACCGATGCAGATTTGAAGGCGTTGCTTCCACATCAATGGAGTATTCTCCGAATTACAGAGATGGTCGCGTAATGTGCCCTGCTCCATGTAGCCGTAAAGTAAAATCATCTCTCCATTTTCGTTGCAATATCCGATTAAGGATACGAGGTGGGTGTGTCTGAGCTTGGACAACATCTGGATTTCAGTTAGGAACTCAGAAATGCCTTGATTGGAGGATGGGTTCAGCCTTTTAATGGCGGCGGTGGTGGCGCCGTCGTCGATGAAGCCTTTATAGACGTTGCCAAATCCTCCTCTGCCAATAATAAATTGGTCGTCGAAATTGAGAGTTGCAGTTTTCATCTCCTTGAGCGAGAAATGTCTGCATAAGTCGGAGGGTAGTGGTACGGTGGTCGTTGTGGTGCTGATTGAAGAGGTGGAAACAGTGACCGACGATGAGTTTTCATCGGCGGTAGCTGAGTCCTTCAATTTCTGCCGGCGCCAGCGGAGAAACAAGAAACTGAACACGGCTGCAACCACCGCAAGAACGCCGATCACACCCCCGATACCAGCATAAATGACAGAAGATCTATTTTTCCTCTTTCTTGGAGGCGAAGAATAGAAGATTGGAGGATCAGGGTTCGCCAGTGACGAAGAATCGTTGATAGGAGGATCAGGGTTGGCCGCCGCGAGGCTCCGCATGGAGTCACTAAGTTTGAAGATTTCCAATCCATTCAATAGAGCACTTTTATATTTCGGCATGGACTCTAAATTAGGGATCAGAGAAAGGCGGAGGTCTTTCTTTCCACGACGGCCGTCATCGGGAACCCATGCGACGTAGTCTCTGAAAACGGGTATGTCATTGCCACCGGTCCAAAAGATAACGTCCGCTTGAATTTCCGCCGTTTGATTGTTTATAGAAATTGTGAATACCCTCTGGTTTTGAGCGGTTATTTGTTGCAGAAACTCGCAGAAATGGAATCTGAGCATATATTTAAACCCAGAATCAACAGGAAAAGCCCACTCCAAACTTATGCTTGTATTCCCCATGGATCGTGAAGTTTTGTACACTATTGGCGGTGCACTGAACGGCGGCGTTTCGAGGGTGTAATTGATCTGAATGTTCTGAGCATGAGGGGTGTAACCAAAATCAGCGTAGAATATGTAGGGATCATCTTGAGCCCAGGCCCGAGACATGGCGCCGCTATCGTCTTGAATCTCAACATCGCCGCCGCCGATATTTAGCCGGTAAAGATTCTCCAACGCGGTGTTGTTTTCCAGATAATATAAGTGGTCGAAAAACTTGATTGGCACACCCCTGTAGTAGAGGCCATCTGGAATTGGAAAAATTTCAATCCCGTTCACAAAAGCAGAAGGGGAGAAGGTCAGATTCAGTCCCTGCTCTCCTTGGACGTTGATAACGAACTCTTTCATGAAGGCATGGTTTGGCTGAGGGGAGTTGAGAAAAGCACTGAAATTGCTTAACAAAGTGAATCCATTGACGGTGACTGAAAAAAATGATGGAGAAACATTGTAGCTGGAATACATGGTTGGGTAGAAATGAAGGCGAAGGAATTTGGGGCCTATCAGGTCGGGGACGGAGTAGGTAAAATCGGAGTGGAAGAAACGCGCTGTCTCATAAGGAACATGATCGGGAACAGACACTTCCATATGGGAAGCTTTGTGTGCTGAAGATATGCCGGCGGCATTAGGTGGCGCGTATCTTGAACGCACGTCGCTGTCCCAGCCTCGCCCTCTGTTGTCATTTAAGTTCGACGGTGCACCACAGTTGAGGAGGATGAAATCAGTGGCTGCAGGTACGGCGGCAGAAATTGTTGAGGTAATTAGGAAGACTCGGAGGAGAAGGAACAGATAAGAAGCAGATGGAAGCATCTTTCTTTGTGAAGAAGAAAAAATTCGAAATGTTTTGGCTTAGATCGGACTATTTGATTTGGCACTCTGCCTAAACCTTACACCAATGATAAGTGTAAAATACTCTTCCTCATTTACACTAGTTGGGCCGAACCAAATCCAGGCTATACTTATCAGCAAAACTGTGGAAGGGCTTTGGACGTAAAGAAGCTGCAAAGTAGAGAGAAGACTCACTTTTGTTGACTTCATAGTCTTTACAGAAAACAACCTAAATGAAGTTTACATGTATCGGTATTCGTCTAAATAATTTTATTCCAGGTTACAAATCAACTACCATCACCTAATGTTGCAACGACGACGATTGACCATAGTTACCTAATACTCTCCTCCCCCCATCGAATTGCGTACCAATACTTCCTACCAATTCTCAATACTTTTGCATACCAATACTCTTTGGTACTCGAATTGGTACTCCGAATCCGGCGTACCGATTTTTAGAATAAAATTATTATTTTTTTAATTAATAATTATAATTAATTAGTTTTAAATTCTTAAATCTTAATTATAATAGCACCTACCTTATAAATAAAATAAAACATATTCTAATTTTATTACCTATTTATTAATAATTATAATTTAATTAGTTTTGCAATTCTTAAAATCTCAATTGTTATGGAACTGCAATTAGAATAGGATTGTCAAAATCTTAATAAAATTATACGATTATTTTTCTAGATACAAAACTAATTAGGTTATTAATTGAATCCTATTCATAATTTACTTTTAAATCTTCTAAATACATCAAATATTCTTTCCTTTATCATTCTCAAATCTCAAACAAAAGAAAACGTGTGATTTTGCTTTTTGTCCAAGAGCGTATAAGGGTACTACTCAAACAAAAGAAAACGTGTGCCTTCTAAAGTTTTAATTTTATTTATATAGTTTATTAAGTATATTTATATAAAATATAAAAATTTATAGTATAAGGGTACCACTTAATCTATTTAAACGTACCACGTACCAATTTTTAACGTACCACGTACCGACTAAGTCTACCCCTCACGTACCAATTTTTTGGCACACTAGCGTATTGCGTACCCGTACCGCGTACCGCGTATTAGGTAACTATGCGACTGACTAAACACAATTTGAGGCAGTGCAACTACTGTATGATGCAGCTTGGCCTTCATTTTTCTTGGCTGGTGATGAAGTTAATTATGTTTGTTGTGGTGGGGGTTGGTTCATCTCGCTCTATATTGGTATTTAAAAACATTTTGCAGAATTACAATCTACCCAGGATCGTAATCAGTATTATTTGAAATTTCCCCTGTTATGTGAGTTGGATCATTGATTCACTGGTGCCTGCTGCGGTTGCGAAAGTGAAGCACAGAAACTGCAAGGCAATTGAAACTGGATTCAGATTCATGAATCAGAGCAATCATGGGTACATATGTAGAAAATTATGATCAATGAGGATTGCAGACTTTTCTAAGTGAAGTCCACAACTACTTGCCAAGAATAATAACCGTGTGGGGTTACCCCAGTCTACCTTCATCCCTTGGGTGCAGAAGATGGATGGAAGGGGGTTTATTCCTTAATTAAGAGACCGCTGAGGATAACAATTCCTTCGAAGAATTTCCGCCTACTCATCCTCGTCTCATTTCAAAACCATTGTATTTATTTCCCTGATTTTGATTACTGATGGAAACCCTTTTAACAATTTGTGCTGAGGAGACTTGAGGAAATTGATACCATTTTGCTAGGAAATTCATAGCTGAAACGGATGTCAATTATGCACCATCCACACCCACAATTTTCCTTGTCAAATTAGCCTTCTGGAATGGAAAATTGGAAAAGAGGAAAATTAACAAGCATCAAGAGTCATGTCCTTTGTTTCCAAAAAAAAAAAAAAAAAAGAGTCAATGTCCTTGAAGAAGAATTTACGATAGGACTAAGGAATTCTGAACTCCTTCAGAAATTGAATTAGTCTCCCACATAATACTTCCAACACCACCACTCCAAAGGCGTATGCGTCGCTCTTCCTATTCGGCTTGCAAGGGAGGGAATAAAATGGGTCCAAGTATCCCTGTGTGCCCTTAACTTTGTATTGAGCAAGGTAAAAGGACCAGCTTGGACATTGAATAAATCTCCAACCCCTCTAAAGCCTTTGTATTGAGCGGGATTAAAGTGAAGGCGTATAATTATCTGATCTGGATTCAGTGCTTGAAAAGCATACGAGAATTCCGAACCAGAGATTCGTGCAGTTTTACGAGGAAGTGGGCCGGTAGATTTCAACTTATTAAGGCCAATTGATCAGGTGGTCGATGAGCCTTTTATTTGCAGCATGGAAGATAATTTCGGGTGTAGATCGCCATACCATTTCTTGCCACTGCGTGCTGCAGAACTATCACTTGCGCCGCAGTTTATTGAGACATTGTCGCCTGCAAAATGAGTTGGATTACTGCTACAGGCTTTGGAATTGATGAGAAAAGAAAGAAATAGCAAAGGTGAGTAAAAATTCATGGTTTGATCAATGTCCTATTGGGAAGCAGAGGAATGGAAGGAATGATGACTTTCCAGTTTCCATGTTATAAATTCCCATTGCTCTACTTGTCATCTTTCCAAGAACTCAGTCGTCTTCCCAATACATCCTCGTTAGCCCCTCCGGAAGCATCATGGAACGAACAAATATAACTTATTGTTGATGATTGACAAAACTAAGTCTTATTTAATTATGCATGATCAATTACGCTATATGGATACCCTGTGTAGTATCTTCTCTTAAATTGCAGGATTATGCTCAAAAGAAAAAGGGATTGGAGAAATGCTGGAAGCCAAATAGAGCCGTTGAAAAAGATGCATTGGGAACTCAACTTACAATTCAAACCTATGTCCAAAGGTCATATGGAATTCCTATACAATGGATTTAGTTGGAGTAGGAAACTCTTGATTCTTTTTAAGTCTTCTTTACAACTACTTTGTGTACACCTTTAGAGTTTTGTGTGTTAATGCTCTGGTGGGTAGTTCTTTGTACAAGAAGCTTTAGAGTCCTGGAGCTGGTATCTTTTGTACATGTTTGTATATCTGCTGTAACATCATGCTCCACTTTGTATATCTCCTGATTTAATAAAGTTGTTCTTCAAAATCCTAAGTTTATATACTTAGGTGGAGGATTAATCTTCGTAGTTAGTGTTTTACACAACTTTGAGGGCCAAACCTCTCTAAATTGCCTTGTACTTCAATTGGAGCATATGAACTGAGATTGTGATTATCACTTGTGTAAAGAAGTTTTGCTCTGAGTACAGTTCATCACATTATAGTCATGGTTTAAAAGAAGGGTACAACGCACCCCAAGTGGTACCAGAGCCTTGTGCTCTTTTCATTAGGCTTAACAACCAAGAGTTAAAGATCCGATGGAGTCTCAAAATGAGACTTATGCTGAGGGGGTGTCACATACTCGACCTCCGCTGCTTGATGGCTCAAACTACGCAACATGGAAAAACCGCATTGAGGAATATACCTCATCTCCATAGACTATGATCTATGGGAAATTGTTACTGAAGGTAACAATATTCCTATGAAAATTGTTGAAGGTATAAGCATTCCTAAAGAAAGGATTAAATATACAACTATGGATAAAAAGATCATTTCTCTCAATGCTAAAGCTAAAAACATTCTCTCTTGACCTTTATGCAAAAGTGAATACAACAGAGTTAGCACCTGTCCCATAGCAAATGCTATGTGGGAACTGCTACAAGTAACTCATGAAGGAACCTCTGAGGTTCGTCAGGAACGGATTGCTCTTCTCACTCATCAGTATGAACTTTTTCATATGAATGATGGTGAAAGCATCAATGAAATGTATGCCGAGTTCATGGAAATTGTGAACAAAATGTTTGCACTTGGCAAAACATTATATGAAGAGGACCAAGTGAGAAAGGTCTTTGCCCAAAGAATGGACTCCTAAGGTAAATGCAATTCATGAGGCAAAAGACCTCACTCAAATGTCAATTGCACAGCTAATAAGTGTTTGTGTTGCCATAAAATTACCTTTTTCATTGCATTTATTTTTCGAAGGTAAAGGTGGCAGATTGGTCATTTCCGAAAATTGAATATTTTCTTGTTTTGGTGTAAGGCCGTAAGGGGAAGTTCACACGTCGTAATCATGTTTTTTTAATCCCCCTTTAATTCGAGGGGGTGTAGATGTAATTATACAAACCTTAAGAATACCGGTTGTATTTAAGCCATACGTACGGGGTCGAGATGTAATTGTCCCATGATACAATAAGAAAAATATTACTAATGATCATACAAAACTTTTCACTCTCCAGATTGGTATTCTTCTTCATGCATACGGATATTCATGGGATACAATCATTTACATTTCCGGTGGAGAGGTCTTCGGTGGTCAGAAAAAGCCGACTCCTCTTCATTCTATGTTTGAAAATGTTGTAGACAGGACATCCTTAAGTATGCCATAGGAGTTGAACAAGATGTACGGTCGTGAAGCTAATCTTGTGGACAAATCTCCCAAGATTTCTCCCCCTGTTAGAGAAGAGAAAAAACCCGACGTATGGAAAAATTCTGCGCCCCGCCCCAACCCCCGCCCCCTCCGACCACCCCACCAAGATTTAAGTACCCTTACAATATTGAGGGATGGTGGGGTTGGGTTGCTGAGAGTGACAATGAACCAGAGAGTACTGTTATGGAGTTGAGGACAAATGCACATAAATTGCTCTGGGAGGCAATAGACTACACGGTATGCATGTGTTGAAGCGGATGTTTTTGTACCAGGATTCGATTATGATGGTAAAGGGAACCCGAATTTTGCTAGCTTGGTAATGGGACATAGGCTGTATAAGTTTGCTGCCTCCAAAACATTCCGGATAGACAGGTATATTTTTAATTATCCGTAAATTATATATAATCCCCTAACCCTCCGCCCCAACTCACCGTATCCTCATTTTTACATATTTTTCATGTTCATGACTCAGGAAGGAGATTACCAAACTGTTAGAAGAGAATCACGAGCACTTTTACCAAGCAAATCATACTTGGATCACGTCGGTTCGCAGGCAAATGAGACGAAACTTGGTAGACGGACTAACAGAGGAACTCACAAAATCCAAACCATTATCATTTCTCTCCTTTGCTGTACCCGAGTGCGCTTGCTCCAAGGGCGACGCCAATGAAGTTACCTCAGCCAACACCGCTTCACACAAACCATTGCACGTTGCTCTCAAAGCCGTGCAGCATTGCCCCACTTGGATGGTGGATAAGGACGTCGTGTCACCTCCTAAAGACAACAAAGAAGAGGATGACGATGCTGCTGACGAAGAAGATGGTTCCGATTCTGCACTTCTTTTCAGGCAGAGCAGCGGGGAAAGCAGCGAGAGCGGAGTCGAAAACATGAGCAGTAATAAAGAGGAAATTGCCCAGATGGAGGATTAAGAAGAGCTTGAAGGAGGAGATAGGTGATAGGATTTGGTCTAATTAGTGTTGTATATGAGTTTCTACAACAGTTTTGGTGTAACTCAAAGAACAAGTACTGTAGATTACTAGGATATTTATTGATTACTGAGATTAGAACTAAATATATTCATTCATCATTATTATGAGGGGAAATTAGTGTTGACGATAGGAAAGCTAGAAGTTAGGAGATTTTGTAGTTACGTATTTTTTGTAAAGTTATTCTCTTTCCTTATTTCTAGCTTAGGTTGTTGTATATTGCATCTATTTATACGTTCCGTGTACAGTGGTTTTTTATTGAGAATTGAATACAGAAAAAACCTTTCCCCAACCATGGCATCTTCTATAGCAGACATGGTATCAGAGCGGGTTTCAATCCAATAAACGGATTTGATTCCTGGCTCATCATCTACCGTACCAACAAACCGAACGACAATCCAGCTTTGGCAAGGGGTCCCCAGCAGCAGAATCCTTGCCCCCCAACTAGCCAGTTTATTACAGAACCCAAAGCTCTAAATGGATCAAATTCAGCCACATATGCCACCAACCTCAGTCGGCGTCGGAGTCGGAGTCCGACAAATGGAGAGCACATCATCGGCATCGACGGCCTCAGGCATAGGGGTGGGCTTAGCCGCCCGAAATCAGTCAAGAACAGAGAAAGGAGCACCCAGGACCGCTACCATTGCGGACAGCAGCATCACGGAAGAAGAAAGAAGAAATGAGAGTGGGAAGAGTGCCTGTGCAGCGGCGACAGATGCAAATAAAAAGGGGGCAATACATTTAGGTATAGGGATAGGCGAGGTGAAATACCATGCCTACCCCTCAGACCCTTCGTTCCTTTCTTCACTTAATTCCAGCTCTATTAATATTGCTACTGTTCATTCCTTTAATTCACCCCTATCATATAATGCTAATATTAATCATGAGTCACTAGCTAGTGATGTGGGTGGGTCACGTAATAATGATATAGGTGATGATAGGGGTGATGGTTGTAATAATTATATAAGTGATGATTTTCCTTGTATTAATCTGGGTCATAGAAAAAATAATCAGTCAGGTTCAGCCTTACAAGTCAGTACAGTTGGGAACAATAAGGATGCTCGGTGGATTATTGATTGTGGTGCCACGGATACGTTGACTTATGATCCATCAGATCTTATAGAATGCACGAATCACAAGAAAACAGCCATCCGGAGTGCAAATGGGGCTTTTTTACCCGTTCATGGAGCCGGAACAATTGCTTTGTCCCCCACTTTAAAACTTCAGCATTATCTCTATGTGCCTAGCTTATCGTGCAAACTGCTGTCAGTTAGTCATATCACCAAGGAATTGAATTGTCTCGTTCTGATGTTTCCCACATTTTGTCTGTTGCAGGATATTCAGTCGGGGAAAGTGATTGGGCGTGGTACTGAAAGTGGAGGACTGTACTATGTCGATGAGGTGGCTCAACAAGGAACTGCAGCGCTTGCTCACGAGACAGTGAACCGCCAACAGTGGTTGTGGCATCGTCGTTTGGGTCATCCCTCCCCAGGGTATCTCCATTTGCTTTTTCCTCAGTTTTTTCCTAAAGACACTAAGTTTTCATGTGAAACATGTAGATTTGCTACGAGTCATAGGCAGTCTTACCCTGTTTCTAGTTCTCGGGCCCAGTCTGTGTTTTCTGTAGTTCATTCTGATGTATGGGGACTTGCCCCGAATACTGGTTGGAATCATGACTTTAAATATTTTGTTCTATTTATTGACGACTGTTCCAGAATGACGTGGGTGTATTTTTTGAAAAATAAGTCTGATGTTTCCTTGAAATTTATGGAATTCTTTCACATGGTACGTAGACAGTATCACTCTCACATACAGGTTCTTAGGTCCGATAATGGGGGAGAATACATGAGTTCCAGTCTCACACAGTTCTTTCGGGATAATGGGATAATCCATCAAACCTCGTGTCCTCACACCCCTCAGCAAAATGGGGTTGCTGAGAGGAAAAACCGCCAGCTGTTAGAGATGTCTAGGTCCCTCCTGATTGAGTCACGTTGTCCTCAATCTTTTTGGCCCGAGGCCGTAGCTACCTCAGTCTATCTAGCCAATCGGCTACCCACTAAAACACTTAACTTTGAAACACCTTTGAAGTGTTTGGCTAGTCAGGTTAGTATCCCTTCAATCTTAGCTCTACCTCCCCAGGTGTTTGGGTGTTCCGTTTTTGTCCACATTCCTAAAGTCAACCGTACAAAGCTTGATCCATGTTCTGTTAAGTGTATCTTTGTCGGGTATGGGGTGCATCAGAAGGGTTACCGGTGTTATCATCCCTCCTCTCGGCGAATGTATACCACCATGGATTGTGAGTTTGTTGAGACCGAGTACTTTTTGCATCCCCACACAGCGGTCAGGGGGAGACGAGACAGCAGGACCTACTGAGTGGGGTGTCACCATCCTCTTGGTCAGACATAGTCCTAACAGAGCAAGTAGGCGGGACCACCGAGCCACCACCTCCTACGGTACAGTTACCCATTTCTTCCACGGAGCCCATCACCCCGGTGAATAACCCTGAGGTATGTGACCATATTGGTGATAGTATTTCTCCGATTCCTTATGATCCTAACAGTGCAGGGTGTAATGAGGAGCAGGGGGAGAGCATGATACAAGATAGTGTGGAGGAAACAGGAGGCGGAGTAACAGAGAGGTATGTGTTACCTCCAAGAGCAAATAGAGGGGTCCCACCGAAACGCTATGAACCGGAGCACACAGGCAGAACTCCGAGATACCCTCTAGCTAACCTAGCTAGTGGGAGCTTATCTGCACAAGCTTGTGCATATACTGCAGCACTCCATGCCGACAGGATCCCGAGAAGAGTAGAGGAGGCTCTAGCAGATGAGAAGTGGGTTCAGGCAATGGAAACTGAAATGCAGGCACTTGAGAAGAACAGTACATGGGAAAAATGCATACTTCCTTAGGGAAAGAAGGTGGTAGGATGTCGATGGGTCTATACAATAGAGCATCGAGCAGATGGGAGTATTGAGAGGTACAAAGCAAGGTTGGTGGCAAAAGGGTATACACAGACTTACGGCATCGATTACTCCGAAACTTTCTCTCTATTGGCAAAAATTGACACAATTAGGGTATTGTTCTCGATAGCAGCTAACCGAGATTGGGAGCTACACCAGTTTGATGTCAAGAATGCATTCTTACATGGGGAGCTTCGAGAGGAAGTGTACATGGAACCCCCACCAGGGTTCACCAGGGATTTTAGGGATAGAGAGGTGTGCAAGTTAAAGAAGGCTCTATACGGGTTAAAACAGTCACCCCGGGCTTGGTTTGGGAGATTTTCAGCAGCCATGAAGAAGTACGGTTATCATCAGAGTAATTCAGATCACACACTGTTCATCAAGAGGAAGGATAGACTCATGACGTGTCTCATCATTTACGTGGACGATATGATTATTACAGGAGATGACACAGCAGAAATTTCCCAATTAAGGGAAAACTTGTTCAAGGAATTTGAAATGAAAGACCTTGGAAGGCTGAAGTACTTTCTCGGAATCGAAGTAATGAGATCTAAGAAAGGCATATACATCCCCCAGCGAAAGTTTGTGCTTGATTTATTGGCTGAGACAGGATTACTGGAATGTCGACCAGCTAATACTCCCATGATGGTCAATCACGGGCTAAGAATAATTGAGGGAGCACAAGAGGCGGATAAGACACAATATCAGCATTTAGTAGAGACATTGATCTACTTGTCTCACACACGACCCGATATAGCCTATGCAGTAGGGGTGTTGAGTCAGTTCATGCATCAGCCTCAGAAGGAACACTTGGATGCAGCTGTCAGGGTTTGCCGGTACTTAAAGGGGTGTCCAGGACGAGGGGTTCTGTTTCAGAAGAATGGGCATCTAGACATTGAGGCCTACACAGATGCTGATTGGGCTGGAAGTCCAGGGGACCGGAGATCCACCTCTGGCTACTTTACTCTTGTTGGAGGAAATGTGGTGACATGGCGGAGTAAGAAACAGAAGGTGGATGCACTTTCAAGTGCAGAGGCAGAGTTCAGAGGGATTGCTCGAGGAGTGGCAGAAGTACTTTGGCTAAGAAAACTACTTGCAGAAATTGGCGTTCAGATGACCAGGGCCTGTAATCTTATGTGTGACAACCGAGCAGCGATTAGTATATCCGAGAATCCCGTGCAGCATGATCGTACGAAACATGTAGAGGTGGATCGACACTTTATTAAAGAAAAGATAGAGGAAGGAGTAATCAAACTACCGTTTGTGATTTCAGAGGATCAATTAGCGGATATCTTAACAAAAGCGGTTAACGGTAGGATTTTTGGGGAAGTCTTGAGCAAGTTGCACATCGGAGATCCGACGATACAACTTGAGGGGGAGTGTTGACGATAGGAAAGCTAGAAGTTAGGAGATTTTGTAGTTACGTATTTTTTGTAAAGTTATTCTCTTTCCTTATTTCTAGCTTAGGTTGTTGTATATTGTATCTATTTATACGTTCCGTGTACAGTGGTTTTTTATTGAGAATTGAATACAGAAAAAACCTTTCCCCAACCATGGCATCTTCTATAGCAGACAATTAGAAAATGAGTGAATATTAATGCTCCACTAAATCAAGTTAGATCATCACAATAGAATCTCATCTACTCTCCTAATCTATGATGCAAAAGCACATCCATACGATACGACATAAGTACGACGATACGATTTTTTTCTGAATTTCTCACATGAAGAGTGTCGGATATGGTGTTTGACACGACATGAACGATAAAATAATATTTTAAAAATTTTCGTGCATCATAACTCCTAATACATTCTGGCAGTATGTATTTGATCTAATTCTTTCAAATAAGAAATATGAACCAATCTTTTCCTATGGGTTCGAGCTGATACTTGAGAACTCGGAGCGAGATCTCCCATCAAGTTAGAATAATATCAAAACGTAAATCCACACAACTTTTACTGTTAACACAATCTTTTTTTATTTCTTAGTACTATATATTCATGAAATACTTTTGGTATAACTATTGAACATTAAGTGAATTTCCTGCATGTGACAAACAGATTTTATGCGTTAGCGTTGCTCAAGGGGATGCCTTTTCAGTTTTCAGAGATAATTAAGGAGGCACGTATTTGGCACTAAAGAAATTATGCAGCCATAATCATTTTTTTTTTCACACTTACACCCGAGCAGTATTCATCAATAAAAAGGGGTCAGCCATAATCAGGTGTAATTATTAGATAACCCCTTTTTATTGATTATAAATAATGCTTATTCAATCAGCAACAATTAATTAAATAAATCATTCTCAGTAACATGAATATATTTGTACAGTTCAATTCTGAGATGCATAATCAGCACTATTCTCACGATTATCTCTATTAATTAATGAACCAACTAAGCAAGCAATTAATATATATACATATATGAATCCAGTGAAGATTTTGGCAAAAAATAATATCAATTATCAAATAATATATCTAATTAATAAAATAAATTTCTTTATATACTTTTAGGGGGCAAAACATAAAGAATTGTGATTTTTAAAGAAAATTTTCAACTTTTATTATATATATATATTAGAAGTTTAGAACGTCGAGGATGTAACCATATCCGGTCCTGGCCCTACCCGGCCGGTTCCGCCGGAAAGTAGCAGCCTATTATATGTAATGTAACTATATAGATAGTTTGGCACAAAAAAGCTACCAACTGGAGCTGCTAGGGATCACCATTCACAATTCTTTATGTTTTTGGCCCCTAAAAGTATATATATTAAAGAAATTTATTTTATTAATTAGATATATTATTTGATAATTGATACTAGTTTTTGCCAAAATCTTCACTGTACTCATCGCGAACCACACATTTTCCATTCTGAAAAACACAAAAAAAACAGAAAAGGAAAACATAAAATTTAGTCTATTATTGTTGCTGCCTTGCACGTTACAAGTCCCATATATATATATATATATATATATATATCTCCTGAACCAGAATCTATCTTATTACAGTTACAAAAGACGTGCAAAATGATGGTCCCTTATTACAACCTCAGGCCAGCATTACAAGGATTTCTTGGTTCACACACAAAAGAGAATGGAAATTAAAAAACTTTTCTAGTCAATATCAATTATCTGGAACCTGTTAGCTATATTTATAGACTTCATTTCTGTTGCAAAACTCTGTTTTCTTTCTCTTCTTTCTTCTTTTCTGGGCTTCATGCAAACTCCCTTCTCATAACACACAAGAAATTGAACCATCAGAGATCAGAAATAATGCATAAAGTCGTGATCTTGACAGTGATCATGCTGCAGATTCACTTGGGAAACTCAGTGAAATCTCCTCTTGTCCCTGCATTATATGTTTTCGGTGATTCCTTGTTCGATAGTGGTAATAATAATTTGTTGCCAACTTTATCGAAGGCTGATTATTCGCCCTACGGCATGGATTTCAAGGCCGGTCATACGGGACGGTTTACTAATGGAAGAACTGTGGTTGACTTCATAGGTTGCCTTATTATATGATCGTGTGTGTGTGTGTGTTTGTTTTGAGGTTGTAGCGAAATATGGGGTCTGATTAAACTTCCAGTTGTTCGTTTTTTGCAGCTGAGTTCCTTGGATTGCCGTATGCTCCTCCATACTTGAGTGTTGTACGGCCTCTGCTGCAACCACAGCCATTGACAGGGGTGAATTTTGCATCATCGTCGTGCGGTATTCTCCCCGAGACTGGAAGGACCTTGGTACACTTCTTCACGAATTACTAACAGTTGTTAAAATATTCTGTCGATATTTCCCTAATGTTTTGGCCTGCCGCAAGCTATTATAGTCATGAATCTCAAATTCGATTTTTTCTATCAGTAAGCACCGGTGCCAAAATAGGATATCCATATAAGGTTAGGAAGACGTGATCAAAACTCATCCCTCCAAATGTAATGTAAATTCTTTAACAGGGGATGTTTTTGTAACTTTTCAAACTTCAGAAGGGGAAGTTTGTGTAATTAATCCAAACCTCAAGGTGTGTCAGTGTAACTATCCCTATATATTTATGCATATTCAGTTGAATTAATTATGATTAATATTTCAGGGTAAATGCTTTGATCTGGTGCAGCAAGTGGACTTCTTCGAGAAAACAATAGAAGCACTGCCACAGCACTATCACTTAAACTCTGTTTCAGATTATATATCACAATCACTTTTTGTGATATCAATTGGCAGCAATGACTACTTGAACAACTACCTCTACAGTCTCCATTACGATTCTCAAAAACGATTCTCCCCTCAAGATTTTGCTAAACTTGTCATAGACAACCTTTCCCTACAACTTGAGGTATCTTTAACATCATCATTTTGTAATTTGTCCAAATAAAGACTGAGTATACATTTATATTAACTCTGTGCTATCTTAACTAGAGATCTCGAATTAAAGTCTAGTCAGCACAATATATGACTTTGTTTGTTGGGTTGTTGTTGCAGAGGTTGTACAAATTGGGAGCAAGAAAAGCTGTAATTTTTGAGATCGGACCAATAGGATGTATTCCTTCAATTGCAAAGACAACGAGTCACAGTGGGAAATGCGTTGAGGAGATCAACGACCTTGCTGCAATTTTCAACAAGGACCTTGCTTCCGTGCTCAAGGATTTGACATCTAGACTTCAAGGTTCCACATTTGTTCTTGGTCGAGCTCACGACCTTGGATATGATGCTGTCATCAATCCATCCAAATACGGTGAGTTATTTAATTACAGTTTATCTAGGAGGTCTAAGATGGACATTTGTTTAGAAAAAATTACATATAGACCCCTCCCGTCATTTGATGTATTTACACACAAGGGGTTATGTGTAATTTCTCAAACTATATTTGGGTTTATGTGTAAATACATCAAATGTGAAGAGGGGTTTAGTTTTACTTTAAATGACCCTTAGTTCGATCTTGCTCCATTTTATATCTAATAATTACGCATAAACACTAGCAACATTATCCTTACACATTCATCCGAAGAAATGTGGTGCCACCAAAATGCATATATACCTAACTGTAGTGTAAATCATTAGCTGGGAATACGATGATTAGTAATTAAAGTAAAATGCTGACATGTCCTACACGATCGAAAGATATCTGACCGGTCGAGTTTAGGGTAATCACTTGGGTGACATCCCATGGCTTTTTCTGTAATGTAAATTCTTAAACCTAGCTAGGGTATGTTAGCGTAATTAATTATCTCATATGTAGGTCTTGGTAAGTTATTCATAAGCTTTGATTTCTTTTGCACCTTAGGTCTACGTCTCTTCTTATAAGGTTCATGAAAAACCATGTTTGCTCAATATATTACCATGTTTTTGTGTTACTCGTAGGATTGAGAGATTCAAGCAACGCATGCTGCGTAACATGGCTGAATGGGACATCGGCATGCATTCCGGGGCTTAAAGCATTGGCATGTCGACAACCAAACACACACTACTTCTTTGACGGCTATCATCCTACTGAAAATATATACGGGACCATAGCCACTCGATGTTTCAACGACTCCTCTATTTGCACTCCCAAAAGTATTCAAGAGCTAGTAGTTTTACGAGCTTGAAGGTTCTGTAAATGCATTCTTATGAAGTTATTATACCTCAAGTTACTCCAATTGAGTATTATACCTCAAGTTACTCCTTAGAGTAGAGCTAATCTGTATCCAAAAGATGTGGAGGAAAGGAAAATGGGTAATGGTTCTCAGATTTTTACTATCTTCTAAATGAACATTAATCTTTCTGGCTCTTTTGCATAATGAACATTGCGGTTACATAATATACAGCATCTGCGTTTCTTGTGTTCGCTGTTAAAATGTAATTAATACACCTCTTGGTGGGTAATATCATCCTTAGAAGTTAGAAGTAGTGCTCCAAGTTGTTGCTGCATTCGGTTGGATCATCGCTCTGTCGTGATGAAGCTAACTCAAGTCCCATGACGATGTCAGCCATTGCAGGCCTTCCGTGTGGCCGAACGAGCAGGCATCTCCCTGCAATCTCTGCAAACACTTGTAAACAAGCTGGTGATATCTGCCCTGCCAAGTTTTGATCAATAAGTCGATTCAATTTTCCGTCTCGAATGCAGCAACGGGCCCACTGGGCGAGGCTATGTTGCTCCTCCTCCTCAAGCGTCATGTCCACCGCGGGTCTTCCGGATAGCACTTCAAATAGCACAACTCCGAAAGCGTACACATCCGATTTTGTTGTCAATTGATGACTTGAAAAATACTCTGGATCTAAATATCCATAAGTTCCTTTAATGTTTGTCGAAATGTGGGTGAAAGACTCGTTTACCGGTCCCATTTTGGACAGCCCGAAATCTGAAATCTTTGCAACCCAATTTTCATCCAAAAGGATGTTGGTGGACTTGACGTCGCGGTGGATGACGGTGTTCTCGGTGCCGGAATGGAGGTAATGCAATCCTTTGGCTGCACCAATGCATATTTGAAGGCGCTGCTTCCACGTCAATGGAGTATTCTCCCAATTACAGAGATGGTCGCGTACTGTGCCATGCTCCATGTAGTCGTAAACTAAGACCATCTCTCCATTTTCGTCGCAATAGCCGATTAAGGATACGAGGTGGGTGTGTCTGAGCTTGGACAACATCTGGATTTCAGTTAAGAATTCAGAAATACCTTGACTGGAGGATGGGTTCAGCCTTTTAATGGCAACAGAGGAGGCGCCGTCGTCGATGAAGCCTTTATAGACGTTGCCAAATCCTCCTCTGCCAATAATAAATTGGTCTTCGAAATTGGCGGTTGCAGTTTTGATCTCCTTGAGCGAGAAATGTCTGCATAAATCAGACAACAGTGGTACGGTGGTCTTTGTGGTGGAGATTGAGGAGGTTGAAACACTGACCCACGACGAGTTGGCAACGGCGGTAACTGAGTCCTTCAATTTCTGCCGCCAGCGGAGAATTAAGAAACTGAAAACGGCCACTGCAAGAACTCCGATCCCACTCCCAATTACAGCATAAATTACAGAAGACCCACTTTTCTTGTTTCTTGGAGGCTTCAAAGCCGTCTCCGGTGGCGAAGAATTGTTGATAGGAGCATCAGGGTTCGCCACCGCGAGGCTCGGAATGGAGTCACTGAGTTTGAAGATTTCCAATCCATTCAACAGAGCACTTGAATATTTCGGCCGTCCCTCTAAATTAGGGAAGAGAGAAAGGCGGAGCTCTTTCTTTCCACGACGGCCGTCATCTGGAACCCATGCGACGTAGTCTTTGAAAACGGGAATCCCATTGCCGCCTGTCCAAAAGATAACGTTGGCTTGGAATTCCGCCGTCTGATTGTTTATAGAAATTGTGAATACCCTCTCGTTTTGTTTGGTTACTTCAAGCTGAATCTCGCAGAAATGTAATCTGAGCAGATATAAAAACCCAGAATCAACAGGAAAAGCCCACTCCAAACTTCTGCTTGTAGTCCCCAACCCCATGGTTCTTGAAGTTGTGTACACTATCGGCGGTGCACTGGACGGAGGCGTTTCGGGGGTGTACTTGATCTGAAGGTTCTCAGGACGAGGCGGCTTGTAACCAAAATCACCGTTCATTATGTACGGATCATCTTGAACCCAGGTCCGAAACATGTCGCCGCTATCGTCTTGAATCTCAACATTGCTGCCGCCAACATTTAGCCGGTAGAGATTCTCCAAGGCGGTGTCGTTTTTCAGATAATATATCTGGTCAAAAAACTTGATTTGCACACCCCTGTAGTAGAGGTCATCTGGAATTGAAACGATTTCAATCCCATTCACAAAAGCAGAAGAGTTTGTATCGGGGGAGAAGGTCAGATTCAGTCTCTGCTCCTCTTCGAAGTTGATAACGAACTCTTTCATGAAGGCATGGTTTGGCCGAGGGGAGTTGAGAAAAACACTGTTCATGAAGGCATTGTTTGGCTGACGGTAGTGGGAAAAAGCACTGAAGTTGCTTAACAAAGTGAATCCATTGGCAGTGACTGAGAAAAAAGATAGAGAAGCATTGTAGACCGAATACATGGTGGGGTAGAAATAAAGGCGAAGGAATTTGGGGCCTCTAAGTACGGGAAAGGTGTAGGTGAAATGGGAGAGAAACACACGCGCCGTCCGGTAAGGGACCGCATCGGGAAAAAAGAAATCCGAAGCATTGTGTGCTGAAGATATGCGGGTGGCATTAGGTGGTGCATACTTTGAACCCACATCGGTTTTCCAGCTCCGCCCATTGGTGTCGTACAAGTATGACGGTGCACCACAGTTGAGGAGGATTAAATCGGTGGTTGCAGGTATGACGGCAGAAAATTTTGAGGCTATTAGGCATGCTTGGACGAAGAGGAACGAATAAAAAGCAAATGGGAACATCTGTTTTGCGATAGAAGAGAAAATTCAAAACGTTTTCGCTTAAAACGACCATAATTTCGTTGAGCCTCATTCCAAATTTCCAATCAGTAAGGCCGAACATGTCACTTTCGTTAAGCCTCATTCCAATCGGTTAGGCCGAACAAGATCCAAACAACTGATTTGTGGACTTAAAAGTCTTCGCATAAAACAAGTGAATACTCACTTTTGTGGAATTAAAAGTCTTTGCAAAAGAACTAAGTCGATGGAGTTATATATTTTTTTTGGTTCTTAGTCAATGGAGTTATATGAATCAGTCTTGTCTTGTGTTGTCTAAATAATTTTATTCCAGGTTACAGATCAACTACCTCCACTAAATATTGCAATTACTGTATGATGATGTTGGGTGTTCATTTTGCTAAGCTAATGTTGTCAAAATTCTTAAAACAGAGCATGATATCAGTTGTACACTACAAAAAATTGCCGAAATTGCAACGGAAATATCAGTTAATTGTATTCTTTCGCCGGATGCATTCTGAAATATGTGATTTACATTATATAGGTGGATATGAATGATTTTGACATTAAATTTAAAATCATATACGTTTACAGATTTGGTTGAGATTTTGCTCTATGAACTAACCATATCTGCGAATAGGTATAATAGCATGAAAAGTTTACATATAAAATAATTTCTTTATAAATTTTTTAATGAACTTCGAAGGAATATATTCCATACGAAAATTAATATTGAAAAGATCCCTCAGAAAAAAAATTTCTTATGGATTTTTATCATAATATCTATTCAGAAATTCCCTCTGAAGTCCCTAGCTAAGCTGTCCCAAAAAGATCCCCAGTTAAATTATATCCTTTCATAATTTTCCTCGAAACTCTCTTGGAATTCCATCAAAAAATATTTCGAGGGAATAAAATTTCCGACGTAACTCAGACGGAATCCCGAGGCAAATTGTTGAAGAGTACTACATCATTAACTTTTTTTTTTATTTTATTTTAACACACACCTCCAAACGGCCAGAAGGATTTGAACCCGGATCATTACCTTCGAAAACTAATCCTTTAACCACTTCGAGTACTACATCTTTAACTTCACTGTGGGATTATGATTAGGTTGTTGAATAAGCTTTGTGGCTATAAGTTCCGAACAAATCATGCACTTGATTAGGGCAAGTCTCTCAGGTTTTTTAAAAATGTTGCATATAAAAGTGTATATGCATTCAAGATCTGAGGTAAAGAAACATCAAACAGAAGACCACATAGATTCAGTCCTGATAATTTAATATCATCAAAGAGTAGCAGAAATAGAAGAATAAAAGCAGCATAGATATATTACTTTCTTAAAAGTTATGGTCTAAAGGCCAACAAAAATAAAGGAGTTATTTACACCATACCCCCTGTATTAGGTGAAATGGGCAAAAAAAATCCTATGTTACAAAAATTAATACAGGGACACCTGTGTTTTCAAAATATTTGCATGCCGAACCCTGAAAATTTCTAATATTGGTAGAACACTAATTTTCTCTATTTATTGGATGCGAAATAACTAATTTAAACTTTTATATTATGATATAGATCATCTCATATCTCTCTATATATAATTTTTTATACTTGTTTATACGGTTTTTCATGCAATTTTTATTTTGTGTAGGGTTTCGGTGCATATAAAAAAATATTGAACAATATAGAGAGATTTGAGATGATGTATATCAGAATATAAACGGGTAAATTAGTTATTTCGCATCCAATGAATAGAGAAAATTAGTGTTCTACCAATACTAAAAATTTTCAGGGTTCGGCATGCAAATATTTTGAAAACACAGGGTTTTTTTTGCCCATTTCACCTAACACAAGGGGTATGATGTAAATAACTCAAAAATAAAGGGCAATAGTCCCTAAGATGAGTAAATGATAAACATGGGTTATTGCAGCAACATATCTAACTAGCAATCCAAAGAAACTTGATAGTATGTAAAACAGTTTCAATGTCATACTAACACACACAACTCATTACTCTTTTACGTGTAAAGATTGAAACTTTGGAACTATTAAAACAAATGTAAACTCTTCTACCTTTCACAGAAGCTTTTGAGAAAACTACCTCGGCAGATGAAAGCATCAATGAAGCCAAATTCAACCACCAGTTCAGTATCATACATTCTTGAGCCTCCACACATAGTCGGCTCACCTGTTCCTCTGTTACCTATTGACGTCAGATATTACCAATTAAGGATTTGACGTCTAGACTTCAAGGTTCGACCTTTGTTCTTGGTCGAGCTCATGGCCTAGGATATGATGCTGTCATCAATACATCCAAATTAGGCGAGTTATTCAATTATTACAGTTTATCTAGTAAATCTAATATGGACATTAAGTTATGGAAAAATTACATCTAGACCCCCTCCCATCATTTGATGTATAGGGGTAATGTGTAATTTTTCAAACTATATTTGGGTTTATGTGTAAATACGTCAAATGTGAGGAGGGTTTAGATTTAAATTACCCTTAATTCAATAGTGCTCCATTTCATATCTTATAATTATGCATAAACACTAGCGAGGTTATACTTACACATTCATCAGAGAAACGGGGTGCCCCCAAAATGCATATATACCCAAGTTCAACTGTCGTATATAGTCCGGCCGAGTTGAGTGTACAGTCACGTGTCATCCCATGAGTCGTCATGTAACGTAAATTTTCAAACCTCGCGGAAAGTTTGCGTAATGGAACCAAACCTCAGGGTACATTAGTGTAATTATTTTATACATAAATATATTGAATAGGTCTTGGTAAGTTATATCTCATACATAAATCTATCAAATAGGTCTTGTAGGCTTGAAAGATTCAAGCAACACATGCTGCATAACATGGCTGAATAGGACATTGGCACGCACTCTGGGGCTTAAAAGCATTGACATGCAGACATCAAACAAACACTACTTCTTTGATGGCTATATATCATCTTACTTAAAATGTATGTGGGACCATAGCCACTCGATGTTTCAATGATTCCTCTATTTGCAGTTCCAAAAGTATTCAAGAACCATAGCCATTCTTAAGAACTCAGTGAAATCTCCTCTTGTCCCTGCATTATACGTTTTTGGTGATTCCTTGTTCGATAGTGTTAATAATAATTTGTAGCCAACTTTATCGAAGGCTGATTATTCGCCCTACGGCATGGATTTCAAGGCCGGTCATACGGGACAGTTCACTAATGGGAGAACTGTGGTTGACTTCATAGGTTGCCTTATTATATGACCATGTGTTTGTGTGTGTGTGTGTCTTGAGTTTGTAGAGAAATATGGGCTCTGATTAAATTTCAGGTTGTTTGTTTTTCGCAGCCGAGTTCCTTGGATTGCTATGCTCCTCCATATTTGAGTATTGTACGGCCTCTGCTGCAACCACAGCCGTTGACAGGGGTGAATTTTGCATCATTGTCGTGCGGTATTCTCCCCGAGACCGGAAGGACCTTTGGTACACTTCTTCAGGAATTACTAACAGTTGTTTAAATCTTGTGTCCATATAAGATGGTAATTTGTCTTACAAAATTCCGCTAAGGGTTGTGTAATTACAAATATACCCCCTAGCATGCCCTAATGTTTTGGCCTGCTGCAAGCTATTATAGTCATTAATCTCAAATTCGAATTTTCTATCAGTAAGCATCGGTGCCAAAATAGGATATCCTTATAAGATTAGGAAGATGTGATCAAAACTCATCATTCCAAATGTAATGTAAATTCTTTCACAGGGTATGTTTTTGTAACTTTTCAAACTTCAGGAGGGGAAGTTTGTGTTATTAAGCCAAACCTCAGGGTGTGTCAGTTGTGCATACTCAGTTGAATTAATTATGATTAATGTTTCAGGGTAAATGCTTTCATCTGGTGCAGCAAGTGGACTTCTTCGAGAAAACAATAGAAGCACTGCCACAGCACTATCACTTAAACTCTGTTTCAGATTATATATCACAACACTTTTCGTGATATCAATTGGCAGCAATGACTACTTGATCAACTACCTCGACAGTCTCCATCACGATTCTCAAAAACGATTCTCCCCTCAAGATTTTGCTAAACTTCTCATAGACAATGATAACGCCGGAAATTGGTCGCCTTTGAAAGTGTGTAATCGGCTTCGAATCTCCGACGAATCAATTAAGTGTGGGTTCGTTAATTCATGAAACTCCAAAGCCATCAGGAGCTGTTCATGAGGATGACGACAAGATGCCCGATATGGGGGGAATCCCTCATCCGAATAAACGCAAGTTAGCGGTTCGGCAAAATGGGCCCAAGGGAAACAAAGTTAAAGTCAACCGGAGATCTCAAGAGAATCGAGCTCATCCCAGGTGATAGTTCAAAAACAACTAAGGTTGGAGCTCAGTCCAAGGAGAAGGAAAGAGTCATGCTAACTGACTCCTTGAACGAAAAGGCAGTCATATCCGCTTAGAAGCTTCGACCTAGGCCTCGAAAAGCGATCAACTTGAAAAGTTCTACGAGTAAGATTTATTGCATTTTTATTCTAAGTATGATGTTCGTTTTCTTTGACATTCAGTTTAGTTTGCATTCAGCTTATGTTAGGAAAGAAAGACATTTGTATTGCACAAGTGTTCGGTTCGATTTTATTCAATGAAAAGCGAGGACCTCACAACTTTGCTCGTTTCTATCTCGTGTTTGATACTTAATAATTTTTCTTACAATATGACTTCGGCTCAAGAAGCCTACTCGAGGGAAGAAGCCAAGCCCCTCCGATATAAAAAAAAAAAACTAAACACAAAATTTTGTTCCAAAGTTCAAACACTCGAAGTTCGAGCACTGCTCAGAAGGTTCGAGCACTACACACAATGCATGGAATTGAAACACAACACTTAGTCAATTTTCACATCACCAAGGAGCTCGTTGTCAACATTATGCTCGCCGATGTTGCACCCCTCAAGGCCTTTGGTCGCCCCGACCACGACATCCTCGTCGCCACGCTCATCCCGAGCCGCGACCAACTCTCGCTCCTCTTGAGCAACACCTTCGGTCGTCCCGACCATGGCGCCCTCGTAAGAGTGTGGTTGGTCGCCTTTGAAAGTGTGTAATCGGCTTCGAATCTCCGACGAATCAATTAAGTGTGGGTTCTTTTACCAAATTCGATTGTTTGGATTGAAGGGAGTTGAGTCGAAAATTTGGCAGAGTTTCGGTATGTAATTTTTGTGTGTCCCCCTTTTTGGTGGTAAAGAAATGATATTTATATTCATCGCTCGAGCTGGCACGAGCTCGATTTTGACTTAGTGGGCACGGGGATCGCGGACCACGTACTTAGGTCGTGGGGTGGTTGGCGAGTGGGGATAACCGTCGACGTTGGGTTCGTGCTAAGCGCTCAAGAGCGAGCGCTTACACGCCGAGCACTTACAAGTCGAGCTCTTCCCTTAACCAATTTTAAGGAGTTATGCCTAACACTTACGAGCTGGGCCTTCGACAAATCGAGGACTTGCCTTAGTCAATTTTAGGAGTTATGTCAAGCACTTACGAGTTGGGCCCTCGACAGAACGAGGACTTGCCTTAGTCAATTTTAGGAGTTATGTCAAACACTTACGAGTTGGGCCCTCGACAGAACGAGGACTTGCCTTAGTCAATTTTAGCTAGTTTATAGAACGAGATTTATAGATAGTCTAAAATACGAGAGAGTCACTTAGTTATTTTTACCATTATCATTTGCCCCCCCGCTCCTCGAGTACGGAGTGTGCGAGGTGCTCGTGGAGCAAGAGTGTCAAGTCTTAAAAGTTTGAAATTTTCGAACACTTTTCGCGTCGTTTGTTACAGTATTATCTGTATTTTAGGGTTTTGACTTTTTAGAAAATATTACCACGGTGAACTGAATTCATTTTTACCACGAGTGTTGAGTGCTCGGATCCATTTGAGCAGAACGAGGGGCTGCTCAGAATTTCCATAACATTGAGGTAATCTCTGAGCTCTATCCTTGAGTTATTTTCCTTGATGCTTTCCATACCACAATCCTTATTCGTCGGGTTGGAATAGTGAAGTTGATATGAGTCGCGAGCAGGGTGCTCGGATTGAGTGGGTTGTTGAGAGCTCGGGTGTTGGTAACGAGGCCATCGAGGAAGTAGTATAATTTAATTCCTTATGTTTATGTTCGTCCAATACAGCTATGTCGAACACTCATACCTGGCTTTTTTTCAGAATATTATGCCGGGAATCGAGCACTCTTCTCGCCTTGCCTCCCGCTATAAGAATGGAAAAAACGAGCATAGACTTTTGTATGGGCAAGCCACCTCCAATGTCGAGTCGCGCACTAAGGCCTTTGAAAATTTTGTAAGACGAGTTCGAGAGGGCGAATGAAAGAGCCCAGATGAGGGAAAATCATATTCTAGCTCAATCGACCTTTGCATCCAGGAACTATGTGATGGCTCAAGCACTTCAAGGCAAGATGTCGGTCTTGCGGAGAGAGTCGAGAAGATGGAAGAGAGTCGACGAGCGACATTCGCTGGTTGGTTTTGTCCAAGAGGAGATTCAACGAGAGCGAGAAGGCACGCTCGGAACTTAGTGCGAAGCTTGAGGAAGGTAAAAAGATGTGTTCTGAGCAGAGCGCAAGACTTAAGCAGAGCGAGATGGTGCGCCTTGAGCTGAACGCAAAGTTTGAGGAGTTCGAGCGCGCATCCACTGTTCAGACTCGTACGGATATGGTCGAGGGCGTGAAGCGGTTCATGAGGAGTCCATTGTTTGACGTTGTTTGTGCTCTTAACAATATCATTGGATTCCAGGCCGCATTTGAGCATGCATAGAACCAGCTCAACTACTTGGGTGTTATTCGTGAAGGTACGGAGGTTGATGTGATTTATCTTGAAAAAAGATGATAAATGAGGCCGATACTTGGTCGTGAGTATGGGCCAGGTTCGACCTTACAGGGTGTTAATGCTAATGAGCTCGGATTTGCCATTGATGAGATCAGACCAGTAGTCGCTGAGAGGGGTGCCACTCGACCGAGGATGATGGTATTCCAATCGAATGTGAAGTTGTGGATAAGCCAGAGTTGGTCGCAACTCGAGGCGAGCGTGGCAATGGGGGTGCCATGATCAGGGCAACCGAAGATGAAGCTAAAGATGAGCGAGACTTGGTCGTAGCTTGGTGCGAGCGTGACGACGAGGTTACCGTGGTCGAGATGACCGAAGGTGCTGCTCAGGATGAGCGAGAGTTGGTCGCGGCTCGGGGCGAGCGTGGCGACGAGGGTGCCGTGGTCGAGGCTGTTAGGAATAGTGCCCTAGAAAGCCGATTGTATATCCGCTTTGTGCTTTTCCTTATTGTAATCACAAGACAATCTTTGAATGAAATAACGAATTGAGGCAACACTTCTTTATATGCTCTTGTTTGGTATGCGTTTACTTTAGCTGTGCATGTATGAGAACTCCCCTAATCCTGATGACTTTAGGACTCTGCCATTTAGGTGAAATGGTTCATGAAACGAGCCCTATATCACATAAGTCATGATTAGTAAAATACTCCAAGCCGATGAGTCCTACAGACAGTGGGAGTGTCAACCTGACTCCTCTAAGGCTTGCTTGTGGGATCACGCCCTTAAGAAGGACCACCTTGTTTCATGGAGGTGCAAAGTGTATAGTTGATACGTGCGTGATACATGAGGGTGCTTACTTTAATAAGTAAGTTCACTGAGGTGCCCCGTGTGAGAACATTCCTAAATGGGAAAGGAAGATTCTATTTCAGGAAATAGAAACTTCCAGATTAGGAAATATCTCACGAGTCATTGATGTGATTAATTGATCCTTAAGACTTGAGGTTCCTTGTCACTTTATGAGTTAACTCTGTAGTCTTAGGTATAAGCTTTAAAGGGTGTCGCCTTAGACAACTGATTCAAGGCTTATGCTGGGGCTGCACAAGTGATTCATGAAAGTGAATGAGAATCAAGAAAGGACCTACACTTGCATTTGCAAGGTGATCTCTTATTGTGTAAGTCATTCATATGCCATATGGAGTCCTTGGCCAAGGCAGTAGATCAAGACATCAAGAAAAGGGTTTCTTGGATTGAGATCAAATGGATATGAAATGCACTTAGCTTTAAGACCGGATTATTAGGGTTCTGATTATTCCCTTGCCCTAGATCTTGGTTGAGAGACAGTAAGTAGGAGGATTGTATCTCACATGAATCAATGACTTAAAGGTTCTGTCGAATCCGAACATTCCAATTCAGCTAGGGGTTAAACACCTGTTGCTAGACTATGGTCGTTTAATCTGTGGACTGATTAATTAATTAGTGAATTAATTAATTAGGGTCACTGCTAATTGAATTGAGAACCGAGAGGGTCACACACAACAACTTGGTTACATGAGTTGAGGCTTAAAAATGATTAAACGAGTTAATCGGGCCAAGAGGGTTCCACACGTGTGAAATCACACGTGTGGCTCACGTGAGTGGCACGTGTCACTGTGACACGTGTCACACACGTGTGAATATATATATATATATATTGTATATATATGTATTAAGTAATTAAATGTGTTAATTATTTAATAGACTTTGGTTTAATTTTGAATTAAAAAGAAAGTCTTATTTTGGAGAAAATAATCTAGTTAATTAATTATGAATTAATTAATTAGATAAAATAAGTTATTTATTTTAAATAAATAAAGTATAAAATTATCCAAAAATAGTTTGGATATTTTTAGCTCTCCTAAAGTTGATTTGAATTTGAATTCAAAGTCAAAGTTGGAAATTACTTGATGATCAAGTAATAGGAGAGAGAGAGACCAAAATCCTAGCCCATTAAGGACTAGGAATTTCGGCACTCCCTTGCTTATAAATAGGGGAGCTCGAGCTCCCCTTAGAGCTAATTGACAATTCTTTTGGTTCATGTGTTGAACACCTTCCTTTCTCCAAGATCAAATAAACCCTAGGTTAAGCCTAAACACTAACTAGAGAACTAGCATCCTTACTAGTTAGATTGTGATCAAGTTGGTGGACTTTCTCTAGAGACTTCAAGTTAGAAGTTTGAAGATTCGAGCTTTACCAAGGAGAGGGGATCAAGCCGCGAGAAGAGCGTTCTTGGGTGGCTTGAAACGCTTCAAGAAAGAATAAAAGAAAAGTAAGTTTTCTATCTTTACGAATTTGGATACACGATTGCGAGTTCAAGATCCTTTTGTTGGGAAAATTTTTTAAATTCCGCTGCTTTCTGATTCGTGTTTTCCAACAATGGTATCAGAGCCACCTCGTTAATCGTGTTTCTGATTCGTCTCAATTATTCTGAATTTGGTAGAAATTCTTAGGCTTAGATGCGAATTAGGTATTTCATGAGTTCTTTTAGAAAGCCTGAAATACGAAACTGTAATTTTTCTTGAATTTCTGAAACTGTTTTCTTAAATTGTGTTTTTTGGAAAACCGTTTTGATAGAAATTAATTTAATTCGTGTTTTTGAATTTTGGATTGTTTTGGTTTTTGAACTAAAAGTACGAAACACGAAATCGTGTTATGAAAATGCGAGCCTGGACGTGCTAAGGCGTAGCACGCCAGGCCTGCGCATCCGCCCGCTCAGCAGTCCCGCAACCGCGCGGGACTGCCCGCCGCTGTCGCCCGCCAGCGCCTAGGCGCGCCCGCCTGATCCTCCCGCAACCGCGTGGGAGCCTCCCGGCTACGGCCGCCCGCCTCGCCCAGCCGATGCGCGGGACGCGCGCAAGGATGCGCGCCATGCGCGCGCACGCTGGCAGCTTACGCTGCCGGCTGTGCGCAGCGCTGGCGCGGGCGTCCGTGCGCGCGATGCTGCGCGTCTGCCGGGCTTGGTCTCGGGCGGGCGTGCAGTCCGTTCCGGGCCCTTCGTTTCGCGATCTTGATTTTCGTGTTTAGTGCAATCCAATCCCGATTTAATTTTTCTGAAAAATTTTATTTATTAAATTTGAATTATTTTTGAAATAATTGTTTAAATTGGGATTTTAGAAATTTAATCGATTTAAACTTTGGAAAAATTACAATCTTTATTTTCTGAAAATATTGAAAGAATAAAATTATTAATTTTCAGAAATTAATTGAAATTTTATTAGTTCATTGTTTTTCGGGTTTTATAGAAAAGGCTCTTGAGCAAGAATTGCATCTAAGTCGTGTTTTAAGCTATTAGAGCTTAAAGCGAGAATTTTAATTTATTGGTTAAAATTTAAATTCTTGCAAAAGCATGTTAGGTGATCATGGGTTTAGATCTATGTATGGTTTTAATTTATGCACATGGATGGTTTAAATTGGGGTTGGAGCCCTATAGTTGCGTTTTTCAATTGAGGTTGGAGCCTCACTTATGTGCATACTGTTATGTGATTTATTATGTGACTTTCCATATTACTGTTTTTGAGGCCGGGGTATGCCCCGTGTAATTGTCTAAGGCCAATATGAAGATTGAGCCTTATTACTTTATGTCTTTTTCTTTTTATTGTAATTTGAGAGTAGAGATAGGAGGTGAGGTTTTTATTTTCATTTTGGAGACAATGCACCCATGGAGTAAGATGGACCACATTCAAGTAACAAGGAGGCCATAAGTGAAGACCCCTCAAAATGTTAGGGAGGGGAATCTCAATTGTTAAATGTAATAGAGATAGGGCTCGTATTTTGTTACCGCTTTCCCTTATGTGATTTAAACTGTTTATGTGACATGTATGTTAGAACTTGTGATTGTGGAGTGGCTCCCACATATCACGCATAAGATAGGTAGAACCCATGATCATTACATGTTAGTATCATGCTAGGACATGTTATCTGTTTATGTGCTTGTTTGAAATGCATTTAAGTGTACTTGCATTAATCAAGACTAATAAAATTGGATAACATATATGTTGGTGAGGTCGAACCGGACAACTCTCCGGTTGATTCGAAAATTCCCATTAAATATTAAGCTAATTTCAAACAAATAGGTGTTTAATTCGAGATGCAAATTTTGAATTAAATTCCTAGCATTCCATCAATAGGTTTTAAGTTTAGTAAGTGAAGCTAGTTATTATCCGCGAGTCGTGGGATAGCTAGTGGAGCTTATTAGTTCTTAGTTACCTAATTGATCATTTTAAATGGTCAATATTTCGTGGTCAATTTTACCAAGGACAATGTCCGCGAGTCGTGGGTCGTTCGAACTAAGTTTTGGTCATGATCTTATGATTGATGGGTCTAGCTTAACGCCCAAGTAAATATGGATGTCGCACGAGTCGTGGGTCCATATTGAAAGATAGGTGATGCAAAAACAATTACTAAGAGTTCTAAAGGAGTTAGAATTGGTAAGTCGTACCTTCCTAGGGTTCTTACTTAGAATGTCCGCGAGTCATGGGTTCGAGGTAAAATGCCTAGGATCTTAGTACCCACTGGGAAACGTGTTCCTCTTAGATCTTTGGGAATTCTAGATCTTTGAAAAACAGTGGGAGCTACATTAGATTAAAGACCTTATCTCTTGTATATCGTTATAATTCAGCATGCTCACTAGTTCTCTGTTTTACCATTTAGGTCATAGATTCTGTGATTCTCTACGTGTTTTGAAATGGCAACCAAAAACCCTCTTGTATCGATCCTCGAGTCAAACAAGTTGACTGGTCCCAACTATTCTGATTGGCTGAGGAATCTAAAAATCATTTTAGATTCTGAGAAGAGAACTTATGTTCTCTTCGAAGGGGAGCCTAGTCCCGAAGGGGAGGCTCCCACTCGGGCCGAGCGGGACGCGATTCAGAAGTGGAAGGATGATAATCTCCAAGCCCGTTGCTGTTGGAAAACACGAATCAGAAAGCAGCGGAATTTAAAAATTTTCCCAACAAAAGGATCTTGAACTCGCAATCGTGTATCCAAATTCGTAAAGATAGAAAACTTACTTTTCTTTTATTCTTTCTTGAAGCGTTTCAAGCCACCCAAGAACGCTCTTCTCGCGGCTTGATCCCCTCTCCTTGGTAAAGCTCGAATCTTCAAACTTCTAACTTGAAGTCTCTAGAGAAAGTCCACCAACTTGATCACAATCTAACTAGTAAGGATGCTAGTTCTCTAGTTAGTGTTTAGGCTTAACCTAGGGTTTATTTGATCTTGGAGAAAGGAAGGTGTTCAACACATGAACCAAAAGAATTGTCAATTAGCTCTAAGGGGAGCTCGAGCTCCCCTATTTATAAGCAAGGGAGTGCCGAAATTCCTAGTCCTTAATGGGCTAGGATTTTGGTCTCTCTCTCTCCTATTACTTGATCATCAAGTAATTTCCAACTTTGACTTTGAATTCAAATTCAAATCAACTTTAGGAGAGCTAAAAATATCCAAACTATTTTTGGATAATTTTATACTTTATTTATTTAAAATAAATAACTTATTTTATCTAATTAATTAATTCATAATTAATTAACTAGATTATTTTCTCCAAAATAAGACTTTCTTTTTAATTCAAAATTAAACTAAAGTCTATTAAATAATTAACACATTTAATTACTTAATACATATATATACAATATATATATATATATATTCACACGTGTGTGACACGTGTCACAGTGACACGTGTCACTCACGTGAGCCACACGTGTGATTTCACACGTGTGGAACCCTCTTGGCCCGATTAACTCGTTTAATCATTTTTAAGCCTCAACTCATGTAACCAAGTTGTTGTGTGTGACCCTCTAGGTTCTCAATTCAATTAGCAGTGACCCTAATTAATTAATTCACTAATTAATTAATCAGTCCACAGATTAAACGACCATAGTCTAGCAACAGGTGTTTAACCCCTAGCTGAATTGGAATGTTCGGATTCGACAGAACCTTTAAGTCATTGATTCATGTGAGATACAATCCTCCTACTTACTATCTCTCAACCAAGATCTAGGGCAAGGGAATAATCAGAACCCTAATAATCCGGTCTTAAAGCTAAGTGCATTTCATATCCATTTGATCTCAATCCAAGAAACCCTTTTCTTGATGTCTTGATCTACTGCCTTGGCCAAGGACTCCATATGGCATATGAATGACTTACACAATAAGAGATCACCTTGCAAATGCAAGTGTAGGTACTTTCTTGATTCTCATTCACTTTCATGAATCACTTGTGCAGCCCCAGCATAAGCCTTGAATCAGTTGTCTAAGGCGACACCCTTTAAAGCTTATACCTAAGACTACAGAGTTAACTCATAAAGTGACAAGGAACCTCAAGTCTTAAGGATCAATTAATCACATCAATGACTCGTGAGATATTTCCTAATCTGGAAGTTTCTATTTCCTGAAATAGAATCTTCCTTTCCCATTTAGGAATGTTCTCACACGGGGCACCTCAGTGAACTTACTTATTAAAGTAAGCACCCTCATGTATCACGCACGTATCAACTATACACTTTGCACCTCCATGAAACAAGGTGGTCCTTCTTAAGGGCGTGATCCCACAAGCAAGCCTTAGAGGAGTCAGGTTGACACTCCCACTGTCTGTAGGACTCATCGGTTTGGAGTATTTTACTAATCATGACTTATGTGATATAGGGCTCGTTTCATGAACCATTTCACCTAAATGGTAGAGTCCTAAAGTCATCAGGATTAGGGGAGTTCTCATACATGCACAGATAAAGTAAACGCATACCAAACAAGAGCATATAAAGAAGTGTTGCCTCAATTCGTTATTTCATTCAAAGATTGTCTGTGATTACAATAAGGAAAAGCACAAAGCGGATATTCAATCGGCTTTCTAGGGCACTATTCCTAACAATCTCCCACTTGCCCGTCAAAGCCATTCTAAAGCTACTCTAAGTCCCATCTTCTGAAGATGACCTTGGAAAGCTTCTCGACTAAGGGGTTTAGTAAGTGGATCTGCCACGTTCTCTGCTGATGTGACCCTCTCAATTTGCACATCTCCTCTTTTGATAATATCACGGATTAGGTGATACTTCCTCATAATGTGCTTGGTCCGTTGGTGAGATCTTGGTTCTCTTGCTTGAGCAACCGCCCCAGTGTTGTCACAAAACACCGTAATGGGGTCTTTCATGCTAGGAACAACATTCAACTCTTGAATGAAGTTTCTAATCCAAACACCTTCCTTAGCTGCATCATTTGCAGCTAAGTATTCGGCCTCAGTGGTCGAATCTGCAGTGGTAGTTTGCTTGGAACTCTTCCAACTCACTGCTCCGCCGTTTAGGCAGAAAATGTATCCTGACATTGACTTAAAATCATCTAAGTCTGATGCAAAGCTTGCATCGCAGTATCCTTCGACAGTAAGATCTTTCTGACCTCCGTAAACTAAGAATAAATCTTTAGTACTTTTCAAGTACTTAAGAATATTCTTCACGGCAGCCCAGTGACCATCTCCAGGGTCAGATTGGAAACGACTTGTCACACTAAGTGCATAAGCCACATCCGGTCGAGTACATAACATTGCATACATTATGCTACCTATTGCTGATGCATGAGGTGTATGAGTCATTCTTTCCTTCTCAAGGTTAGTCTTAGGACACATCTTCTTTGAAAGACATGTTCCTACACTCATAGGAAGGTTCTTAACCTTTGCTGACTCCATATTGAATCTCTTCAATACTTTGTCAATGTACATCAACTGTGATAGTCCTATTAATCTTCTAGATCTATCTCTATAGATTTTAATTCCAAGGATATAGGACGCATCACCAAGATCTTTCATCTCGAATTGGTTCGATAACCATAACTTAGTCACTTTCATGTCATCCTTCGAATTCCCAATAAGAAGGATGTCATCAACATAAAGTACTAAGAATTGCACTGAGGTCTCCAATTCCTTTCTATACACACAGGACTCATTCGAAATTTGAATGAAGCCAAACGCTTTGACTGATTCATCAAATCGAATGTTCCAATTCCTAGAAGCCTGTTTCAATCCATATATTGATCTTTGGAGTTTGCTCACTCCCACTGAATGTGAAACCTATGGGTTGCTCCATATAAATGTCTTTGTCAATGTCACCATTGAGAAAGGCAGTTTTCACATCCATTTGCCATATCTCATAGTCATAATATGCAGCAATGGCAAGCATGATCCGAATGGACTTTTGCATTGCAACTGGCGAAAAGGTTTCATCAAAGTCCACGCCGGGTCTTTGAGTGAATCCTTTTGCAACCAGTCTTGCTTTATAGGCTGCAATGCTTCCATCAACTCCAAGCTTTCTCTTAAAGATCCATTTGCAACCTATGGGTTTGACCCCATCAGGCAAATCTACCAAGGTCCAAACTTGGTTGGAGTTCATGGAGTCCATTTCGGATTTCATGGCTTCTATCCACTGTTCAGAGTCAGAATCTGAAAGTGCCTCCTCATATGTTAAAGGATCATTATCCTTTTGAGAGATTTCATGGAAGAATCCATACCATCTCTCCGGCTGTCTAGGAGTGCGTTCAGAACGCCTTAGAGGAGGATTTTCATGTGTATCGAAATTCGTGATTGGTTGTGGTTGATCAAAAGGGGACGTTTCCTCAGTGGGTGATGTGGGATCACTTTGTACTTGTTCTAATTCTATGATCTTGCCTTTCTTTTCTTTAAGGAACGGTTCCTCAAGAAAAATGATATTTCTGGAAACAAACACCTTTTGCTCAGATTGATCATAGAAGTAGTATCCTATGGATTCCTTAGGATAACCTACAAAGTAGCATAAGTTAGAACGAGATTCTAACTTATCTCCCACTGTCCTCTTCACGTAAGCAGGACAACCCCAAATTCTTAAGTAAGAATAACTAGGGATTTTACCATGCCACATTTCATAGGGCGTTTTAGGGACTGACTTAGAGGGAACTAGATTCAGAATCTTTGCTGCACTTTCTAGGGCATAACCCCAGAAAGAAGGTGGTAAGTCAGTGAAACTCATCATGGAACGAACCATATCAAGTAGGGTTCGATTCCTTCTCTCAGAAACTCCATTAAGCTGAGGAGTTCCCGGAGGAGTCCACTGAGAGATAATCCCATTATCTTTTAGATGATTAAGGAATTCTTCACTAAGATATTCGCCTCCTCGATCAGATCGAAGTGCTTTGATCTTGTGACCAGTTTGGTTCTCAACCTCCTTTTGAAATTCTAAGAATTTCTCAAAAGCTTCAGATTTATACTTCATTAAGTATACATAACCATACCGACTAAAGTCATCAGTAAAGGTTATGAAATACTGATGATTGTTTCTAGTGCTTACACTAAGCGGTCCACAAACATCAGTATGGATCAAATCCAATACCTCAGTGGCACGTTCCACAGTTCCTTTAAAAGGAACTTTGGACATTTTTCCTTTGAGACAGGATTCGCAAGAAGTTAACTCCTTAAGATCATTTTCAGAGAATGATCCTAAAGTGTTTATCTTGCTAATTCTGTTCTTGGAAATGTGTCCTAATCTAGCGTGCCATAAGGGAGCTGAAACTTTGTCATCTCTCTTACGCTTCGTTTCTCGTTGTATATTCATAATATTGATATTCTGAGTTAGATAAATTCCATTACTTAGAGTCCGATGTGAACGGAAGAGTTGTTCCGTTTGATAAAATATTTACCATTCTTAATATAAGTTTCATAACCTTCACAATCTAATATTGGAACTGAAATTATATTACGAATAATGCTCGGTAAATAAAGGACTTTATTTAAGACTAACTCAAAACTACCTAAATCTAATCTAATTGTGCCTAAAGCTCGAGCTTCAACGTTTGAGCCATCACCGATCTTCAAGACACATTCTCCTTCTTTGCGTTGTTGGACTTCACTTAGCATCTGTACATCATTACAGATATGAGTTCCACAACCGGTATCAAGTACCCAAGAACTAGAATTAATAGAAAGATTTACTTCAACGAGAAAGATACCTTTCTTTAGAGTAGCCTTGTACTCTGGGCAGTTTCTCCTCCAATGTCCCGCTTTGCCACAATGAAAGCAAACATCCTCTTTCTGATCACGCTTCTTCTTTTGGGCCTTCCCCTTCGAAATGCCACCAGTGGGCCTAAGGGGTTTCTTCTTCTTCTTTTGGGCTTTCTTGCCCTTACCTTTAGAAGGCCCAGAAGAGGAAGATGGAGCATTCACCATCAAAACCTTATTGTCCTTCTTGATCGTGCTTTCAGCAGTCACAAGCTGACTAATCAGCTCAGCTACAGTAGCACCAGCATGATTCATATTGAAGTTAAGGACAAATGGGTTGAATGATGGTGGGAGCGAAGCTAGCAACAAATCCACTAAAAGCTCATCTTTCAGCGGTATGGCCATGGAAGCAAGTTTCTCAGTAAGGGCAAGAAACTTGAGTCCATATTCATGGACACTTGAACCTTCCCTCATTCTCAAGTGGAATAATTCCTTCGAAGTGTTATACCTTGTAACACGTTCATGAGGGCGGTAAAGTTGCTCTAAGTGGTCGTAAATCTCCCAAGCGAATTCCATGGCCTCATGTTGCCTTTGCAAGTCCGGAGACATGTTAGCCAACATAAGGCAACGGGCTTGGAGATTATCATCCTTCCACTTCTGAATCACGTCCCGCTCGGCCCGAGTGGGAGCCTCCCCTTCGGGACTAGGCTCCCCTTCGAAGAGAACATAAGTTCTCTTCTCAGAATCTAAAATGATTTTTAGATTCCTCAGCCAATCAGAATAGTTGGGACCAGTCAACTTGTTTGACTCGAGGATCGATACAAGAGGGTTTTTGGTTGCCATTTCAAAACACGTAGAGAATCACAGAATCTACGACCTAAATGGTAAAACAGAGAACTAGTGAGCATGCTGAATTATAACGATATACAAGAGATAAGGTCTTTAATCTAATGTAGCTCCCACTGTTTTTCAAAGATCTAGAATTCCCAAAGATCTAAGAGGAACACGTTTCCCAGTGGGTACTAAGATCCTAGGCATTTTACCTCGAACCCACGACTCGCGGACATTCTAAGTAAGAACCCTAGGATGGTACGACTTACCAATTCTAACTCCTTTAGAACTCTTAGTAATTGTTTTTGCATCACCTATCTTTCAATATGGACCCACGACTCGTGCGACATCCATATTTACTTGGGCGTTAAGCTAGACCCATCAATCATAAGATCATGACCAAAACTTAGTTCGAACGACCCACGACTCGCGGACATCGTCCTTGCTAAAATTGACCACGAAATATTGACCATTTAAAATGATCAATTAGGTAACTAAGAACTAATAAGCTCCACTAGCTATCCCACGACTCGCGGACAATAACTAGCTTCACTTACTAAACTTAAAACCTATTGATGGAATGCTAGGAATTTAATTCAAAATTTGCATCTCGAATTAAACACCTATTTGTTCGAAATTAGCTTAATATTTAATGGGAATTTTCGAATCAACCGGAGAGTTGTCCGGTTCGACCTCACCAACAGATATGTTATCCAATTTTATTAGTCTTGATTAATGCAAGTACACTTAAATGCATTTCAAACAAGCACATAAACAGATAACATGTCCTAGCATGATACAAACATGTAATGATCATGGGTTCTACCTATCTTATGCGTGATATGTGGGAGCCACTCCACAATCACAAGTTCTAACATACATGTCACATAAACAGTTTAAATCACATAAGGGAAAGCGGTAACAAAATACGAGCCCTATCTCTATTACATTTAACAATTGAGATTCCCCTCCCTAACATTTTGAGGGGTCTTCACTTATGGCCTCCTTGTTACTTGAATGTGGTCCATCTTACTCCATGGGTGCATTGTCTCCAAAATGAAAATAAAAACCTCACCTCCTATCTCTACTCTCAAATTACAATAAAAAGAAAAAGACATAAAGTAATAAGGCTCAATCTTCATATTGGCCTTAGACAATTACACGGGGCATACCCCGGCCTCAAAAACAGTAATATGGAAAGTCACATAATAAATCACATAACAGTACGCACATAAGTGAGGCTCTAACCTCAATTGAAAAACGCAACTATAGGGCTCCAACCCCAATTTAAACCATCCATGTGCATAAATTAAAACCATACATAGATCTAAACCCATGATCACCTAACATGCTTTTGCAAGAATTTAAATTTTAACCAATAAATTAAAATTCTCGCTTTAAGCTCTAATAGCTTAAAACACGACTTAGATGCAATTCTTGCTCAAGAGCCTTTTCTATAAAACCCGAAAAACAATGAACTAATAAAATTTCAATTAATTTCTGAAAATTAATAATTTTATTCTTTCAATATTTTCAGAAAATAAAAATTGTAATTTTTCCAAAGTTTAAATCGATTAAATTTCTAAAATCCCAATTTAAACAATTATTTCAAAAATAATTCAAATTTAATAAATAAAAATTTTCAGAAAAATTAAATCGGGATTGGATTGGACTAAACACGAAAATCAAGATCGCGAAACGAAGGGCCCGGAACGGATTGCACGCCCGCCCGAGACCAAGCCCGGCAGACGCGCAGCATCGCGCGCGCCAGCGCTGCGCACAGCCGACAGCGTAAGCTGCCAGCGTGCGCGCGCATGGCGCGCATCCTTGCGCGCGTCGTGCGCATCGGCTGGGCGAGGCGGGCGGCCGTGGCCGGGAGGCTCCCACGCGGTTGCGGGAGGATCAGGCGGGCGCGCCTAGGCGCTGGCGGGCGACAGCGGCGGGCAGTCCCGCGCGGTTGCGGGACTGCTGGGCGGGCGGATGCGCAGGCCTGGCGTGCTACGCCTTACCACGTCCAGGCTCGCGTTTTCGTAACGCGATTTCGTGTTTCGTACTTTTAGTTCAAAAACCAAAACAATCCAAAATTCAAAAACACGAATTAAATTAATTTCTATCAAAACGGTTTTCCAAAAACACAATTTAAGAAAACAGTTTCAGAAATTCAAGAAAAATTACAGTTTCGTATTTCAGGCTTTCTAAAAGAACTCATGAATACCTAATTCGCATCTAAGCCTAAGAATTTCTACCAAATTCAGAATAATTGAGATGAATCAGAAACACGATTAACGAGGTGGCTCTGATACCATTGTTGGAAAACACGAATCAGAAAGCAGCGGAATTTAAAAAAATTTCCCAACAAAAGGATCTTGAACTCGCAATCGTGTATCCAAATTCGTAAAGATAGAAAAGTTACTTTTCTTTTATTCTTTCTTGAAGCGTTTCAAGCCACCCAAGAACGCTCTTCTCGCGGCTTGATCCCCTCTCCTTGGTAAAGCTCGAATCTTCAAACTTCTAACTTGAAGTCTCTAGAGAAAGTCCACCAACTTGATCACAATCTAACTAGTAAGGATGCTAGTTCTCTAGTTAGTGTTTAGGCTTAACCTAGGGTTTATTTGATCTTGGAGAAAGGAAGGTGTTCAACACATGAACCAAAAGAATTGTCAATTAGCTCTAAGGGGAGCTCGAGCTCCCCTATTTATAAGCAAGGGAGTGCCGAAATTCCTAGTCCTTAATGGGCTAGGATTTTGGTCTCTCTCTCTCCTATTACTTGATCATCAAGTAATTTCCAACTTTGACTTTGAATTCAAATTCAAATTCAAATCAACTTGAGGAGAGCTAAAAATATCCAAACTATTTTTGGATAATTTTATACTTTATTTATTTAAAATAAATAACTTATTTTATCTAATTAATTAATTCATAATTAATTAACTAGATTATTTTCTCCAAAATAAGACTTTCTTTTTAATTCAAAATTAAACCAAAGTCTATTAAATAATTAACACATTTAATTACTTAATACATATATATACAATATATATATATATATATATATATATATATATATATATATATATATTCACACGTGTGTGACACGTGTCACAGTGACACGTGTCACTCACGTGAGCCACACGTGTGATTTCACACGTGTGGAACCCTCTTGGCCCGATTAACTCGTTTAATCATTTTTAAGCCTCAACTCATGTAACCAAGTTGTTGTGTGTGACCCTCTAGGTTCTTAATTCAATTAGCAGTGACCCTAATTAATTAATTCACTAATTAATTAATCAGTCCACAGATTAAACGACCATAGTCTAGCAACAGGTGTTTAACCCCTAGCTGAATTGGAATGTTCGGATTCGACTGAACCTTTAAGTCATTGATTCATGTGAGATACAATCCTCCTACTTACTATCTCTCAACCAAGATCTAGGGCAAGGGAATAATCAGAACCCTAATAATCCGGTCTTAAAGCTAAGTGCATTTCATATCCATTTGATCTCAATCCAAGAAACCCTTTTCTTGATGTCTTGATCTACTGCCTTGGCCAAGGACTCCATATGGCATATGAATGACTTACACAATAAGAGATCACCTTGCAAATGCAAGTGTAGGTCCTTTCTTGATTCTCATTCACTTTCATGAATCACTTGTGCAGCCCCAGCATAAGCCTTGAATTAGTTGTCTAAGGCGACACCCTTTAAAGCTTATACCTAAGACTACAGAGTTAACTCATAAAGTGGCAAGGAACCTCAAGTCTTAAGGATCAATTAATCACATCAATGACTCGTGAGATATTTCCTAATCTGGAAGTTTCCATTTCCTGAAATAGAAACTTCCTTTCCCATTTAGGAATGTTCTCACACGGGGCACCTCAGTGAACTTACTTATTAAAGTAAGCACCCTCATATATCACGCACGTATCAACTATACACTTTGCACCTCCATGAAACAAGGTGGTCCTTCTTAAGGGTGTGATCCCACAAGCAAGCCTTAGAGGAGTCAGGTTGACACTCCCACTGTCTGTAGGACTCATCGGCTTGGAGTATTTTACTAATCATGACTTATGTGATATAGGGCTCGTTTCATGAACCATTTCACCTAAATGGTAGAGTCCTAAAGTCATCAGGATTAGAGGAGTTCTCATACATGCACAGATAAAGTAAACGCATACCAAACAAGAGCATATAAAGAAGTGTTGCCTCAATTCGTTATTTCATTCAAAGATTGTCTGTGATTACAATAAGGAAAAGCACAAAGCGGATATTCAATCAGCTTTCTAGGGCACTATTCCTAACAGTTGCCTTATGTTGGCTAACATGTCTCCGGACTTGCAAAGGCAACATGAGGCCATGGAATTCGCTTGGGAGATTTACGACCACTTTGAGCAACTTTACCGCCCTCATGAACGTGTTACAAGGTATAACACTTCGAAGGAATTATTCCACTTGAGAATGAGGGAAGGTTCAAGTGTCCATGAATATGGACTCAAGTTTCTTGCCCTTACTGAGAAACTTGCTTCCATGGACATACCGCTGAAAGATGAGCTTTTAGTGGATTTGTTGCTAGCTTCGCTCCCACCATCATTCAACCCATTTGTCCTTAACTTCAATATGAATCATGCTGGTGCTACTGTAGCTGAGCTGATTAGTTAGCTTGTGACTGCTGAAAGCACGATCAAGAAGGACAATAAGGTTTTGATGGTGAATGCTCCATCTTCCTCTTCTGGGCCTTCTAAAGGTAAGGGCAAGAAAGCCCAAAAGAAGAAGAAGAAACCCCTTAGGCCCACTGGTGGCATTTCGAAGGGGAAGGCCCAAAAGAAGAAGCGTGATCAGAAAGAGGATGTTTGCTTTCATTGTGGCAAAGCGGGACATTGGAGGAGAAACTGCCCAGAGTACAAGGCTACTCTAAAGAAAGGTATCTTTCTCGTTGAAGTAAATCTTTCTATTAATTCTAGTTCTTGGGTACTTGATACCGGTTGTGGAACTCATATCTGTAATGATGTACAGATGCTAAGTGAAGTCCAACAACTCAAAGAAGGAGAATGTGTCTTGAAGATCGGTGATGGCTCAAACGTTGAAGCTCGAGCTTTAGACACAATTAGATTAGATTTAGGTAGTTTTGAGTTAGTCTTAAATAAAGTCCTTTATTTACCGAGCATTATTCGTAATATAATTTCAGTTCCAATATTAGATTGTGAAGGTTATGAAACTTATATTAAGAATGGTAAATATTTTATCAAACGGAACAACTCTTCCGTTCACATCGGACTCTAAGTAATGGAATTTATCTAACTCAGAATATCAATATTATGAATATACAACGAGAAACGAAGCGTAAGAGAGATGACAAAGTTTCAGCTCCCTTATGGCACGCTAGATTAGGACACATTTCCAAGAACAGAATTAGCAAGATAAACACTTTAGGATCATTCTCTGAAAATGATCTTAAGGAGTTAACTTCTTGCGAATCCTGTCTCAAAGGAAAAATGTCCAAAGTTCCTTTTAAAGGAACTGTGGAACGTGCCACTGAGGTATTGGATTTGATCCATACTGATGTTTGTGGACCGCTTAGTGTAAGCACTAGAAACAATCATCAGTATTTCATAACCTTTATTGATGACTTTAGTCGGTATGGTTATGTATACTTAATGAAGTATAAATCTGAAGCTTTTGAGAAATTCTTAGAATTTCAAAAGGAGGTTGAGAACCAAACTGGTCACAAGATCAAAGCACTTCGATCTGATCGAGGAGGCGAATATCTTAGTGAAGAATTCCTTAATCATCTAAAAGATAATGGGATTATCTCTCAGTGGACTCCTCCGGGAACTCCTCAGCTTAATGGAGTTTCTGAGAGAAGGAATCGAACCCTACTTGATATGGTTCGTTCCATGATGAGTTTCACTGACTTACCACCTTCTTTCTGGGGTTATGCCCTAGAAAGTGCAGCAAAGATTCTGAATCTAGTTCCCTCTAAGTCAGTCCCTAAAACGCCCTATGAAATGTGGCATGGTAAAATCCCTAGTTATTCTTACTTAAGAATTTGGGGTTGTCCTGCTTACGCGAAGAGGACAGTGGGAGATAAGTTAGAATCTCGTTCTAACTTATGCTACTTTGTAGGTTATCCTAAGGAATCCATAGGATACTACTTCTATGATCAATCTGAGCAAAAGGTGTTTGTTTCCAGAAATATCATTTTTCTTGAGGAACCGTTCCTTAAAGAAAAGAAAGGCAAGATCATAGAATTAGAACAAGTACAAAGTGATCCCACACCACCCACTGAGGAAACGTCCCCTTTTGATCAACCACAACCAATCACGAATTTCGATACACATGAAAATCCTCCTCTAAGGCGTTCTGAACGCACTCCTAGACAGCCGGAGAGATGGTATGGATTCTTCCATGAAATCTCTCAAAAGGATAATGATCCTTTAACATATGAGGAGGCACTTTCAGATTCTGACTCTGAACAGTGGATAGAAGCCATGAAATCCGAAATGGACTCCATGAACTCCAACCAAGTTTGGACCTTGGTAGATTTGCCTGATGGGGTCAAACCCATAGGTTGCAAATGGATCTTTAAGAGAAAGCTTGGAGTTGATGGAAGCATTGCAGCCTATAAAGCAAGACTGGTTGCAAAAGGATTCACTCAAAGACCCGGCGTGGACTTTGATGAAACCTTTTCGCCAGTTGCAATGCAAAAGTCCATTCGGATCATGCTTGCCATTGCTGCATATTATGACTATGAGATATGGCAAATGGATGTGAAAACTGCCTTTCTCAATGGTGACATTGACAAAGACATTTATATGGAGCAACCCATAGGTTTCACATTCAGTGGGAGTGAGCAAACTCCAAAGATCAATATATGGATTGAAACAGGCTTCTAGGAATTGGAACATTCGATTTGATGAATCAGTCAAAGCGTTTGGCTTCATTCAAATTTCGAATGAGTCCTGTGTGTATAGAAAGGAATTGGAGACCTCAGTGCAATTCTTAGTACTTTATGTTGATGACATCCTTCTTATTGGGAATTCGAAGGATGACATGAAAGTGACTAAGTTATGGTTATCGAACCAATTCGAGATGAAAGATCTTGGTGATGCGTCCTATATCCTTGGAATTAAAATCTATAGAGATAGATCTAGAAGATTAATAGGACTATCACAGTTGATGTACATTGACAAAGTATTGAAGAGATTCAATATGGAGTCAGCAAAGGTTAAGAACCTTCCTATGAGTGTAGGAACATGTCTTTCAAAGAAGATGTGTCCTAAGACTAACCTTGAGAAGGAAAGAATGACTCATACACCTTATGCATCAGCAATAGGTAGCATAATGTATGCAATGTTATGTACTCGACCGGATGTGGCTTATGCACTTAGTGTGACAAGTCGTTTCCAATCTGACCCTGGAGATGGTCACTGGGCTGCCGTGAAGAATATTCTTAAGAACTTGAAAAGTACTAAAGATTTATTCTTAGTTTACGGAGGTCAGAAAGATCTTACTGTCGAAGGATACTGCGATGCAAGCTTTGCATCAGACTTAGATGATTTTAAGTCAATGTCAGGATACATTTTCTGCCTAAACGGCGGAGCAGTGAGTTGGAAGAGTTCCAAGCAAACTACCACTGCAGATTCGACCACTGAGGCCGAATACTTAGCTGCAAATGATGCAGCTAAGGAAGGTGTTTGGATTAGAAACTTCATTCAAGAGTTGAATGTTGTTCCTAGCATGAAAGACCCCATTACGGTGTTTTGTAACAACACTGGGACGGTTGCTCAAGCAAGAGAACCAAGATCTCACCAACGGACCAAGCACATTATGAGGAAGTATCACCTAATCCGTGATATTATCAAAAGAGGAGATGTGCAAATTGAGAGGGTCACATCAGCAGAGAACGTGGCAGATCCACTTACTAAACCCCTTAGTCGAGAAGCTTTCCACGGTCATCTTCAGAAGATGGGACTTAGAGTAGCTTTAGAATGGCTTTGACGGGCAAGTGAGAGATTGTTAGGAATAGTGCCCTAGAAAGCCGATTGTATATCCGCTTTATGCTTTTCCTTATTGTAATCACAAGACAATCTTTGAATGAAATAACGAATTGAGGCAACACTTCTTTATATGCTCTTGTTTGGTATGCGTTTACTTTAGCTGTGCATGTATGAGAACTCCCCTAATCCTGATGACTTTAGGACTCTGCCATTTAGGTGAAATGGTTCATGAAACGAGCCCTATATCACATAAGTCATGATTAGTAAAATACTCCAAGCCGATGAGTCCTACAGACAGTGGGAGTGTCAACCTGACTCCTCTAAGGCTTGCTTGTGGGATCACGCCCTTAAGAAGGACCACCTTGTTTCATGGAGGTGCAAAGTGTATAGTTGATACGTGCGTGATACATGAGGGTGCTTACTTTAATAAGTAAGTTCACTGAGGTGCCCCGTGTGAGAACATTCCTAAATGGGAAAGGAAGTTTCTATTTCAGGAAATGGAAACTTCCAGATTAGGAAATATCTCACGAGTCATTGATGTGATTAATTGATCCTTAAGACTTGAGGTTCCTTGTCACTTTATGAGTTAACTATGTAGTCTTAGGTATAAGCTTTAAAGGGTGTCGCCTTAGACAACTGATTCAAGGCTTATGCTGGGGCTGCACAAGTGATTCATGAAAGTGAATGAGAATCAAGAAAGGACCTACACTTGCATTTGCAAGGTGATCTCTTATTGTGTAAGTCATTCATATGCCATATGGAGTCCTTGGCCAAGGCAGTAGATCAAGACATCAAGAAAAGGGTTTCTTGGATTGAGATCAAATGGATATGAAATGCACTTAGCTTTAAGACCGGATTATTAGGGTTCTGATTATTCCCTTGCCCTAGATCTTGGTTGAGAGATAGTAAGTAGGAGGATTGTATCTCACATGAATCAATGACTTAAAGGTTCAGTCGAATCCGAACATTCCAATTCAGCTAGGGGTTAAACACCTGTTGCTAGACTATGGTCGTTTAATCTGTGGACTGATTAATTAATTAGTGAATTAATTAATTAGGGTCACTGCTAATTGAATTGAGAACCCAGAGGGTCATACACAACAACTTGGTTACATGATTTGAGGCTTAAAAATGATTAAACGAGTTAATCGGGCCAAGAGGGTTCCACACGTGTGAAATCACACGTGTGGCTCACGTGAGTGACACATGTCACACACGTGTGAATATATATATATATATATATATATATATATATATATATATATATATATATATATATATATTGTATATATATTAAATAATTAAATGTGTTAATTATTTAATAGACTTTGGTTTAATTTTGAATTAAAAAGAAAGTCTTATTTTGGAGAAAATAATCTAGTTAATTAATTATGAATTAATTAATTAGATAAAATAAGTTATTTATTTTAAATAAATAAAGTATAAAATTATCCAAAAATAGTTTGGATATTTTTAGCTCTCCTAAAGTTGATTTGAATTTGAATTCAAAGTCAAAGTTGGAAATTACTTGATGATCAAGTAATAGGAGAGAGAGAGACCAAAATCCTAGCCCATTAAGGACTAGGAATTTCGGCACTCCCTTGTTTATAAATAGGGGAGCTCGAGCTCCCCTTAGAGCTAATTGACAATTCTTTTGGTTCATGTGTTGAACACCTTCCTTTCTCCAAGATCAAATAAACCCTAGGTTAAGCCTAAACACTAACTAGAGAACTAGCATCCTTACTAGTTAGATTGTGATCAAGTTGGTGGACTTTCTCTAGAGACTTCAAGTTAGAAGTTTGAAGATTCGAGCTTTACCAAGGAGAGGGGATCAAGCCGCGAGAAGAGCGTTCTTGGGTGGCTTGAAACGCTTCAAGAAAGAATAAAAGAAAAGTAAGTTTTCTATCTTTACGAATTTGGATACACGATTGCGAGTTCAAGATCCTTTTGTTGGGAAAATTTTTTAAATTCCGCTGCTTTCTGATTCGTGTTTTCCAACAGAGGCGACCGAAGGTGTTGCTCAGTGAGAGTTCATCGCGGCTCGGAACGAGCATGACGACGAGGGTGCCATGGTCGGGACGACCGAAGGTGTTGCTCAAGAGGAGCGAGAGTTGGTCGCGGCTCGGGACGAGCATGGCGACGAGGGTGCCGTGGTCGAGGCGACCGAAGGTGTTGCTCAGTGAGAGTTCATCGCGGCTCGGAACGAGCATGACGACGAGGGTGCCATGGTCGGGACGACCGAAGGTGTTGCTCAAGAGGAGCGAGAGTTGGTCGCGGCTCGGGATGATCGTGGCGACGAGGATGTCGTGGTCGGGGCGACCAAAGGCCTTGAGGGGTGCAACATCGGCGGGCATAATGTTGACAACGAGCTCCTTGGTGATGTGAAAATTGACTAAGTGTTGTGTTTCAATTCCATGCATTGTGTGTAGTGCTCGAACCTTCTGAGCAGTGCTCGAACTTCGAGTGTTTGAACTTTGGAACAAAATTTTGTGTTTAGTTTTTTTTTTTTTTATATCGGAGGGGCTTGGCTTCTTCCCTCGAGTAGGCTTCTTGAGCCGAAGTCATATTGTAAGAAAAATTATTAAGTATCAAACACGAGATAGAAACGAGCAAAGCTGTGAGGTCCTCGTTTTTCATTGAATAAAATCGAACCGAATACTTGTGCAATACAAATGTCTTTCTTTCCTAACATAAGCTGAATGCAAACTAAACTGAATGTCAAAGAAAACGAACATCATACTTAGAATAAAAATACAATAAATCTTACTCGTAGAACTTTTCAAGTTGATCGCTTTTCGAGGCCTAGGTCGAAGCTTCTAAGCGGATATGACTGCCTTTTCGTTTAAGGAGTCAGTTAGCATGACTCTTTCCTTCTCCTTGGACTGAGCTCCAACCTTAGTTGTTTTTGAACTATCACCTGGGATGAGCTCGATTCTCTTGAGATCTCCGGTTGACTTTAACTTTGTTTCCCTTGGGCCCATTTTGCCGAACCGCTAACTTGCGTTTATTCGGATGAGGGATTCCCCCCATATCGGGCATCTTGTCGTCATCCTCATGAACAGCTCCTGATGGCTTTGGAGTTTCATGAATTAACTTAGGTTTTGCAATCGAGAGCATGTAACACTCCCAGGCCTCTTTCAGCTGGCAATTTACTTCTCCAATTCCGTTGGGAGTTAGAAACTTCATCTTGCGGTGGAACGTTGAATGAATGGCTTTAAACTTCGCAAGAGCGGGTCTCCCAAGAATCACGTTATATGGGAGGTTAACCTCGACCACCGTATAGTTCAATAGGACCGTGGCTCTTCTTGGGGCGCAACCTAAGGAGCTCGCCAATCTTACTTGGCCCAGCGGGTATAGCTCTGATCCGCCAAAGCCGAGGAGAGGGGTCTCTACGGCATCCAGCGTGACATCATTCCCACATAACTTTTTGAAGGTGGAGAGTGGTAAGACGTTCACCGAGCTACCACTATCTACCAATACCTTTTTGACTTGGGTATTGTAGATGTCGACATTGATTACCATTGGACAATCCGGGCACTCACCATCCTCGTCGATCACGACATTGTCAAAATCTCGATCTGTAAAACCCAGGACCTCGCTTTTCTTAATATGGAAGATGTGTCGAGCAGGAGTGTTAGGCTCTTGGCTAAATCGGCGCCCTATTTTCTTTCGCGAGCTCTTGGTATCACCATTTGTTGCCCCTCCGAAAATCATATTAACCACTCCATGAATGGACATGTTATCATCAGGCGCTTGCTTAGTGCCCTTAGTCACCCGTCGACCGCGCTGAGGGCTGCGCGAGCGCGAACGAGATCTGTGAGGACTGCGTGAACGAGAGCGTGCTCTGCCTCCTCGTCCTTTATGATGTCGATCCATGGACTTAACAAATTCTGATAGTTTGCCACCAGCTACCAAACGTTGGATCTCCTTCTCCAAGCTGATGCACTCATCTGTATCATGTCCGTTCTGTTGGTGAAATGCACAGTACTTGTTGGAGCGAGAGTTCTTCTCGCTTTGGGGCATTGGGCGAGGCTTCTGGAACATTTTCGAACCAACAATGTTCAGAATCTCGGAGTTGCGTTTGGTGAGTTCAACTCGTGGCCCCCCGGGGAGGGGTCCTGCTCGTCGTTCTCTACGTTCCTCCCTATTTGAGCTTCTTGATAGTCTATCCTGGATATTTGAGCTTCTTGATAGTTTATCCTGGACACGCGCTCGTTTCATGCGAGCTATGTCTTCTTGCTCCATGTACTCGCTTGCTATCCTCCGGAGATGAATCATGTCCTTAGGTCTTTGACGAGCAATAGCATCTCCACATTCCGTACTGATCTTGGAGTTATTCAGCCCTTGGTAAACCGCTTGCCTCAAGAAATCGCCAGACGGACTTTCAACCTTGGTTAGTTCAGCACCAAAACGAGCTAGAATTCCCTTAAAGTTTCATTGGGACCTTGCTCAACATTCCAGAGGTATGTAGTAGGCAACTTGGTCTCCTTTAGAGGGCTGAAATGGCTATCGAATTGTTCGTACAAGTCATCAATGCTCCGAATCGAGCCCGGAGGAAGTCGCTTGAACCAATCATAGGCTGTTCCTGAGAGCGAAGTAACGAAGATTTTGCACCAGAAGTCCAATGAATGTTCATACAAATGCATGAGGTGATCGAAGGCTGTTAAATGCTCCTCGGGATCACTCGTACCATCATAGCGAGGAACGTTGGTGGGAACCTTAGAATTTCCTGCTCGCGCCATCAATATCTCCTCGCAAAGTGGTGAGGCTCGCTCAGCCCTCGATCTTCGAGGTCGTCTATTCCTCCGATGAGGGGAGAGTTCGATAGGTCTCTCCCGATCGCCTTGTACTGGACGACGTCGGGGCTTATCGACCACTTCCTCATCCCGACGCCGATGATGAACTTCCTCGTCTCGACGTCGCGCATGTCGATGATGGACCTCTTCTTGGTCACCAACGTGAGACCCTTCCACGACCTTGCTCAGGGCAGCACGTAAGTTCTGGTTCTCCTCTTCTAACTGAGTGAGACGGTCATTCTCTTTCTCCCCTACTCGAGTTTTTAAATGTTGAGCGGGATTGAGAGAATCCGGTTCCTCCTCGTCTTCCACCATAGTCTGTTTCCCATCGCGCCGCACAAACGGGACTTGGTCATCACCGTCCGGAGGTGGGATAGGGTCTCTCACTCGGCTCGGTCCCGCTACCGTTGGATTTGCCCCGGTACGAACGGGTGGGGGATCCGTTCGAACGGGCGGTTCCTCTTGTAGCGGCCGGTTGGCCGTGCGCTCTGCTCCGCTCGTCATGACGGTAGTGCGAGGTGGAGCAATGGTGGCCTGGACTCCTCCGATCTGGGCTTGCGTTCCCCCCTGAAGCCCCCATACCGGGTTAAACAACAATGGGTTCAGTAGCAGCGGGTTTATGCCTGCCGGAATGTTTAAGTTTTGGTTCATTCCGGTGCCGAGGGCTTGCAAGGAGTGGACGGGCAGACTGAAGTCCACGGTGGCTCCAGTTCGATTTTTCTTATGCGGCAAGCGGCGCAACACGTCAATGTTCGCCTGACTCACGTTGATGTCCGCCTGAGTTACTCGAGTTGGGGATAGTCGCGGCGGCAAACTAGAGCTGTGTAGGGTGCTCGGATTGAGTGGGTTGTTGAGGATATTTGTATTAAATAATTCAATAATTTTTATCCAAAATAATCACCTTCACATTCTTTTGGACATAGTAAAGCTTTTAACAACCAAGGGTCTCTGCAAATCTGCTTTGGTCTTTTCTTCCTGGATTCATCTTCAAAATAAAAATAGAAAAAATAAATTATAATGCAATGAAGTGTATTATTTCAAACTTCTTTGAAGATATTTTACCTCCATTAGAATTTTTATTTTCGCTCCTATTTGAGATTGAGCCGATGCTTTGACAAAATAACATTCTGTAAAAATCATATTATATAAATGAAAATGTCTGCGTATTATAAAATGAATATTAAATTTTAAAAATTAATAACTTAAACCTCAAAATATTACCTTTTCGTAGATGAAGAGGCTTTTCTACGCATGGTGTCTTTGCCTTTTTAATACTATCCCTAAAATCTGGCTTTAATTAATCTAAAAATATCTCTAAATAGGCAACAGAAAAATATTATTAACCTCAAATATAAGTAAAACAATATAGTGATTAAAACTATATATAGCCCCATCCCCAACAAACTCTGGTACAAGCCAAAAAACTTCATTGTTTCCAATCATATATTACTTTATCTTTTTAGAATGTATCGGTATTGGCAGCTGTCTCTGAGCGCAACTATATTCATCGATAATCTTTTCTCTGCTTTACTTTTTCCATTTTTTCATAATTATACAAATAATGTAGGTACACACAGCTGGATATTAAGAAATGTATTTATTTAGTTATGGAACCGACTTCAAATAAATCACTTCAATCATGTGATTGCAATAGATTCCATCATTCTACCTTCAACCTCATCCTCTGTAATGAACTCAATCATAATAAGCTTGATTAACTTGAACGTTTTCAGTCGAGGCAGATATCCATATAATATTCAAGCTATCTATTTCTATCTCAACAACATTACTCATAGTTGGCGGAGGCTGTCCACATACCTCATATTCTTAGGCAAGTTCACAAGGTTATAACAGTTATTCAAATTCTAAATTTGCTGATTTTGAAGACCAAGAAATTGTGACGGGGAAGAGTTTGAATGGCAGAATAAGACAAATTCAAGGATAGCACCTTTTTCAATTTGTCTATGGAATATGATTCGGCTTGGTAAAGTAAGTGAACATGAAGAGAACACCTCCAGTTCGGCCTTTGAAGTTGTGAATGTAATACACACTCTCCATCTTAGGTAAGAATATCTATATAAGTGCAGCCCATCTTAGGTAAGAATGTCTGTCTAAGTGCAGCCAAATTTGGATAGAAGAAGGAAGGGTAATCTTGAAGTTATCAAAAAAAACTTTAGTAACTTTTCTCAAAATGCTTAGGCACATGTAATCCTTATATATATTAATATATGGAGAGAATCATAAACCAAAAAGGAAAACCAATGCTACGTTTATACAATAAAGCCAAATGTAAAATGGAGAGAAGTTTTTGAGGAAGATATGCGTAATTTCAAACAAAGAGGGGAGGTTTTTTGCTATTGGAGAACTTGCTGTAATTATTTCTAAACAACTTGCAGAAATTATTTCTAAACAACTTGCAGAAATTATTGGGGGGTGTACTATTAGGAATACACATTATACACAAGACAAGAAAACTAAAGTTACATTGCAGAAATTCACATTAAATTCTGATATCACGTATATATACCCAATAGTGCGAAAAGAAACCATGATGACTCCAAAACTTCATCATAGCTTTCTCCTAAGACAATATGACATATAAGAAACTCAAAAGAATTCTGTTTCTCAGCCAAGCAACAATGCAACTATTAATCATATTTATACTACTTCCACAATGTCCAATTCAACTGAAAATTTGAATGGGAGCCCATGTCCTAATTGTGACATCTCAAGCCGCTTGAAGTCATATTAAGCAAATAGTTCCTCAGATATAAGCTTAAACTAATGTAAATACAGCATGAAAACTCACATTCGGGCAGCATCTCTCCTACCCTCTTCAATTTTTTAAGCTGCACCACAATTAGAGGAAATAAAGCAAACACGAGTTTGAAAATTAAAAAGGTGAAAATTCAAAAGAATAACAAAACCAAGCCTCGGACATATATAAAAGTAAGAACATGTACCTTAATTCTGAACTAATGTAGGAGAGGAGCAAGCTTAATCAGTAAAGTTAAGATATATGAGAAGGCTCCGCCCAAGTGAAGTTGCCAGTATATTTTCGAGTGTGGAACCACCTGAGAATTGATACAATTAAAGAAACAATTAATTTCAAACTGAAATAATATTGTACTAAATATAACTTTATCAAAATTTATACAGTTTCTTTGATATTATATCATCTCTAAATATTTCATTTGAAAATCAGAAACAAAACAAAACAGTGATATAGGACAGGAAAAAAGACTACGAGCAGACTGAGGCCAGGCAAAATCATACTTGTTCTGTACAATCATATACCATGCCTCCAAGTACTGAAGTCTGAAAGATAAATGAGATACACTAATTACATATAATTACATAATACAAAAAAGGAAAAAGAAAAAGGAAAACTTAATGTAACTAAACCTGTATTAGTATAACAACATCCATTTTAGTCCCTGAACAGTCACCGCTGATACCCATACCATACGCCCAAAATAATTCGTAATTAGGAACTTGATTGAGTTCTATAGGTTGAAAATTCTAATATGCACATGTAATAAATAAAATCTCATCAACATTCATCTATACCAGGTCAATACTTCGGTGTTTCAGTTGAAAATTCCTGAAGAGCTCCAGTTATCGATCTTGCCCGAGAGGTACGTTCTTCAACTTCTCCGCATCAATCCTCTTGACTGTAGCTAGATAGACAGACAAAATGATGTTACTTCGGAGAACCTACAAACTCTCGTGGGAATAGAAAATTTCTTGTTTAGGGAATGAATACAAAACTTCAGTGTAATGAATCTGAATTGTGTTGTTAATAGCCTATGAAGCTAACTTACATTAGAGCAAACATTGAGTACAGGGAAACATGGCATTTAGTGTATATTAAAAGAGAATAGGAAGAGTTAGAGAATGGGAATAGTTGACCCTTAATATATAATTAATTTAATATATATATTTGAGTAAAATTATTACTAATATATTTGAGTAAAATTATTACCAACATAAACTAATTGTAGAGAATGGAAATAGTTGGCCCTTAAATTTTGGGTTAAGTTAATATATTTGACTACAATTCGTGCCAACATAAACTAATTGTAGAGAATGGGAATAGAAAATTATTGCCAAGATAAATGAATTATAGAGAATGGGAATAGTTAGCCCTTAAATTTTGGCTGAAATTATTAATTGTTGAACAACATATATTAGAATTTATAATTTAATGGTTAAATTATTAAATTTTATAAGTGTAGTTTATAAGGGCATAGATTATAAAAATTTATAAGTCAATAGAATAGGAAGAGTTAGAGAATGAGAATAATTGGCCCTTAAATATAATTAAGTTAATATATTTGAGTACAATTAGTACCGTCATAAACTAATTGTAGAATATGGGAATAGAAAATTATTACCAAGATAAATCAATTGTAGAGAGTGGGAATGGTTGGCCCTTAAATTTTGGGTGAAATTATCAATTGTTGGCATATATTAGAATTTATAATTTAATTGTTAAATTATTAAATCTTATAAGTGTAGTTTATAAGGGCATAGATTCTAAAAATTTATAAGTCAATAGAATAGGAAGAGTTAGAGAATGAGAATAATTGGCCCTTATATTTGAGTACAATTATTATCGACATAAACTAATTGTAGAGAATGGGAATGGATGGTGCTTAAATTTTGAGTGAAATTATTAATTATGACCAACATATATTACAATTTAAAATAATATTTAATAGTTCAATTAAATTTTATAAGGGCAATTTATAAGGGTATTTCGGTCAAATCACAATGGCAAGAATCCACTATCCACACTTTTATATAGTTACTAGTGAGGTGAACGTGCGTTGCACGTTTATCATTTAATTTTTTTTAAATAAATTTAGTTATTATATTTATTGAACAAATTAAGAGATTAAAAATATTTATTTTGATTAAATAAATATACACATACAAAAATATTTATATGAAATTTCTCTTTCAAATCATCTACGATAAGTAGAAATTCGAAGTAGAGAACATCCAAATAAATAAGCAATAAAAATATTTGAAATTTTGTTATTATATAAAAATATATATATTTAAGTGTATAGTAATTTGGCCAAATAATTCTCGCTTTTAAGCATAAGTAATAGTTCATAACTTTCAAATATATTTAATAAAATGAAAAGACATGTAAAAATTATAGAACAAAACCTAAAAGATCACCCAATTTTACCGGTGGAGCATCCTAAACGTAGTAATCATCTTGAAACTTATGACCTATTCTCATCAGTTTATCGGTCATCATGTTTCTTTTTCTAGAGATTTATTTAATTCAAGTTTCGTATGGCCTTTGGAGTAAACTTTATCAATTAAATTACATTTCTCATTTGTTCCATTTCAATATCCTTCATTGTTATCCATTTCATGACCATCTTCGAGTCAATACCCACTTTAGTCATCGAAAAGTATCTTTCCCAAGTTAGTGTTAATACTCCGCGTAAGCTCAATAACTCCACTATATTATTTAAACTCTACTAAGATCCATAGCGTATCCTAACACCCCCATATTCAGCTGTCATCTAGAATGACGCCCCTGTCATCTCAATGATTCCCCTGGTTATAAAAGCTCACCTCAGAGTTTAGTTTCACCAATCCTTTCTCGGGTTTATTCCACGATAACTTAGTGCATATTTTTCTTTTATCTGTATTTTTTGTCCACACTGATTAGTGTTGAGATTTCATTAACTCTTTTATGTGGCGAAGAGTGGAACTTCTAAGTTTCATAACATTTTGATAGCTCAATCGGTTCCATATTTTTCAAAGATTTTAAAGCGTCAAGATCAAGACAATCCACGCATGATAATCAGATAACATATTACTCTGAATTTTATTATAAAAGCTCTCTTTGAGACCGTTCGACACTCACATGCCATGGAAATTTGTTTCAGTTTGTGCATCAATAATCTTGTCTGATACCCGGAGTGCGAATGGACAACTTCTGAGCATGTGGTCCACATATTCATGTCCTATATAGCAGCGTGTACATACATCACTTTTTCTAAATTTTCTGTCATATTTCAGTACATTCATGAGCAAGCTATCATGTTAGCAAGCCACAAGAAAATCTTAAACTTTTGGGGACAAAGTAATTTTCAAATTCATTTCCAATTTTTCTCCCATGTCTCATCCGACACCATAAGTAGACTATAACCGATTTATAGGACAATTTGTCGTTAGTTGACCCAATCAAAACTCTCTTATCTCCGTTATCATGCAATGCAATTAGGACATTAAGTATCTCATCCACCACCTCCTTAGGCAATAACGTTTTCAACTTATGTAAGTTTCAGTTTTTATTTGTGCAATGGATTACATACCATCAGATCTTTATCCTTCTCATGAATCTTATCTCCAAAGATGTCCGCTAGTTTTCTTGTGATAACCATCTATCATTCCATAGAGACGTCCATTCAACTGGTTCTAACTATCCCCTTGCATGCTCAGGAAGCCATAAGTGGAAGCTTCTGTTCAAGAATGAGAACATCCTAGCAGCAATAACCATCTTGAACCTTATGACCTATCCTCGCCAATTTATCCATCATCATGTTTCTTTCTCTCGAGATTTATTTAATCAAAGTTCCTCAAAATCTTTGGAGTAACCTTCGCCAATCAAATATTACATTTCTCATTAGTTGTTTTTGAGTATCCTTCATTGTTATTCATTTAACGACCGTCTTCAAATCAATCTCCACATTAATTTTTGAAAAGTATCTCTCCAAAGTTAGTTTTAATCCTTTAGGTAAGTTCAATAACTTTGCTACATTATTGAAACTATACCAAGATTCATAACATATCCTAGCATTCATCTCCAATTTCCATCTCGAATGACGCCCCATTTGGTGTAGTTATAAAAGCTTCAATCCGATTTTAGTTTTACCCATCACTTCTCGAATTTATTTCACGACAACTAAGTGCAGATTTTCTTTTTCCTGTGTTGTGTCCTTATTGATTATTACTAAGGTCGTAGATAACTCTTTTATGTGGCGAATAACATTTCTAAGCTTCATAACATTTTGATAGCTCCATCGGTTCCATGTTTTCCAAAAATTTTAGAGCGTCAAGATCAACACAACCCACCCAGGATATTTTAGGAACATATTATTCAGTATTTTGCTACTAAAGCTCTCTTTGAGCCCATCCGACACTCGCAAGTTTTCCCTAAATTTTCTATCATACTCCAAGACATTTGTAAGCAAGCTATCATATTGGCAAAGCCACAGGAAAATCTTGAATTGTTGGGGTAAGGTAATTTTCAAATTCATTTAAAGTTTTTTCTTGCATGTCTCATCCGACGCCATAAGTAGAGTATAGTCATTTTATAGGAGAATTTATCTTTAGTTGACACAATTCATTCTCTCTTATCTCCATTATCATGCAGCGCGTTAGGACACTAAGTACCTCATTCACCACCTCTTTGGACGGTGATGTCTTCAACTTATTTAGGTTTCAATTTTTATCTTTTCCAATGAGATTACATTCCATAAGATCTTTATCCTCCTCATGAATGTTATCTCCAAAGATGTCCGTCAGCTTACCTTGTGATAACCATCTATCATTCCATAAAGATGTCCCTTCACCGTTCCCAATCCTCCATTTTTAAAATGGTTCCACCATCCAAGTGTTTTTAACTATCCCCTTCCATGCTCGGGAAACCCATAAGTCGAGGCTTATATTCGATCAAGAATGTTATCCCTTTTTAAATATTTTTTTGATGTATAACGCCATCTCCTTGTTAAGCATTCTTCATGCCGTTTTAGTTAGCATCACTATATTTTCTTTTGGGCTTCTCTAAAACCCAATCCACATTCTTACTTCTTTGCAGTCACCTTCTTTCAGTCTACAAGATGAGTTCGTTCCTTGTTATATTAATCGCCTAAAGAAAGTTGTGCTTGAGTGGATCAAGTTTATCGTACATCTGATTAGGGAGCCAATTTGTGTGCATGTGGTTGATGGAGATCGAGATCGTGATGGACTTAATAAGTGTCATTCGTCAATAAATATTTGTCATTTTGACTTTCTATCCCAAGAGATGCTTTTAGACTCTATTAATCACAATCGGGAAATGCTCATTATAATTACAACTAAAGTTCAATTGCACCCCCCCAAAAAGTTCCTTAAGTTGTCTGTATTTTCCATGCCCAGAATTCTACTAACCTACTGCTTTAAATCATTTGTCATATAAGGTGCAAACAACACATGTGATTTGTATAAGTTTAATTTGAGGCCCAACTCCTTGCAAAACGTCTCAACCACACTTTTAATGCAGTTTGCTCCATCCACGATAGGTTTGACTCCCAATATTAAGTCGTCCGCAAAAGGCAAGTGTGAGATCATGTAAGAGCTTTTCTAATATACCATAATTGGCTTCCAGGTCAGGCCGAAATGGTCTCTTCAATTATATATGTAAGTTGTTCCATGCATATTACAAACAAATAAAACGAACGTGATTACCTTATCTAATGCCACACATCCGTACAACCTCCGTTGGTTCACCATTCTATAGAATCTCCGATTGTATCCGCTACATTCTGCTCATAATGATATTGATGATTTTCGTCGGGAATTTGAAGAAAGTTAAAAGTCTTTTTAGAAATTCCACTGGGTTTTTACGTACGCTGTTTCAATATTCAATTTCAGCACCATGCCCCTTTTTTATCGTTGGAGTGATGTAGCATTCGTAACACTTATTCAGGCATCAAAATATTGTAATAGGTGCCTTGGTCGGGAATGAAGCTATTCTAGTTCGATCCCGCAATTTTTTTAATATACGGTTTGAACGAAGTATAATCATCTTGGTGATTATTTTGAGCAATATGCTGCACAACGTAATTGGCTAAAACTCGTTTATTTTTGTCGAGCATTAATTTTTGAAATTAGACAAATAAACACCCGATAATCTTTGTTGGTTGCTCATTCATTGTCTATTTTCAGAGCATTCATCTGATTCCTTCTTCTTCTCATTATGGCTGACAGATGAAAGAAACTTGTTTGGTTATCCCTAAATTTGAGCCAATTAATTCTCAACTCTTAAACCAAATAATCTCTTTTTGTTGCAATAGTTTATTATATTCTGCCCTCAATTCTTCCTCCAAATCATTTGAATATTTACCTTGTGTGTATCATGCATAATGCTTTAGAAATTCTTTGTATTTTTTTATTTTTTTTTTTTGCTTTTCGAGCACATTGAAAACTATTCAAGAACCATTGTTTCTGGGCAATGATCCCAAGTCAAAATGTCCTTCAAATTTTGATTCGGTCAATAAGTTGTATATTGCTACTTTGGAGAATGTAAAAATATATTGATAACTATTGGATCAATCTCATGTAGATTAAATTAAAAAAATTTGCATATCGTTTCTTGAACTCACACCAAATCTAACATCTTGAAATTTTTAATCTAATCTTCAAAATTTTGTTACCATTACGCTTTATTCACATATATTTGTAAAGATATTTCACAGTCGTTCTTAATTTTGGTATGCATGTGCATATACATTAAAATCAAGTGATTCTTTTTTTTAACCAACTATTCTTTATCTCTTTTTTATTTAATTTATCTCTTTTTTATATTCTCTTTGTCATTTGATCTTGCATTCTATTTTTTTATTTGTATTCTTCTAGTAAGTATTAATTTGAGCAATATGTTGCACAATATAATGGGCTAAAACTCGTTTTTTTTTTTTTGTAGAGTGTTAATTTTTGAAATTAGACAAATACACACCTGATAATCTTTGTTGGTTGCTTATTTATTGTCTATTTTCAGAGCATTCATCTGATTCCTTCTTCTTCTCATTATGGCTGACAGATAAAAGAAACTTGTTTGTTTATCCCTAAATTTGAGCCAATTAATTCTCAACTCTTAAAGCCAAATAATCTCTTTTTGTTGCCATAGTTTGTTATATTCTGCCCTCAATTCTTCCTCTAAATCATTTGAATATTTACCTTGTTTGTCTCATGCATAATGCTTTAGAAATTCTTTGTATTTTTGTTTTATTTTTTTGCTTTTCGAGCACATTGAAAGCTGTTCAAGAACCATTATTTCTGAGTAATGATCCCAATTCAAAATGTCCTTCAAGTTTAGATTCGGCCAATAAGTTGTATATTGCTACTTTGGAGAATGTAAAAATAAATTGATAACTATTGGATCAATCTCATTTAGTTTAAATTAAAAAAAATTCCATATCTTTCTTGAACTGACACCCAATCTAATATCTTGAAATTTTTAATCTAATCATTCGGCCAATAAGTTGTATATTGCTACTTTGGAGAATGTAAAAATAAATTGATAACTATTGAATCAATCTCATTTAGTTTAAATTTAAAAAAATTCCATATCTTTCTTGAACTGACACCCAATCTAATATCTTGAAATTTTTAATCTAATCATTCGGCCAATAAGTTGTATATTGCTACTTTGGAGAATGTAAAAATAAATTGATAACTATTGGATCAATCTCATTTAGTTTAAATTAAAAAAAATTCCATATCTTTCTTGAACTGACACCCAATCTAACATCTTGAAATTTTTAATCTAATCTTCGAAATTTTGTTACCATTACGCTATATTAATTCTCGCATATATTTGTAAAGATATTTCAAGTCGTTCTTAATTTTGGTATGCATGTGCATATACATTAAAATCAAGTAATTCTTTTTTTTAAACCAACTATTCTTTATTTCGTTTTTATTTAATTTATCTCTTTTTTATATTCTCTTTGTCATTTGATCTTGCATTCTATTTTTTTATTTGTAATCTTCTAGTGAGTATTATTTCAGATTTATGTTTATTTTTTTTATAATTGATTTTATATATATAGTAGAAATAATTAAAAGAGTATATTTATATAAATGTTTAATCGAATATTGTAAAAATTATGTATAAAATTAGTTTATATCTTATTTTTATATGCACACATATTGAGTTTTCTTAGTATTCTTAATTTAAAGTAACTTTGGTCTGAGAACCTACAATTCTAAATTGTAGAATTAAGAAACCAAAAACGCTATTCATCTTTTGAAGTATTTAGTTTATATTTTATCATATAAACTAAAGGAAGATAATATGGTTAGTTGAATTTAGATAATTAAAATTATATTAGTATTAGTTATAAAAATTATTACATTAGGATTAATTAATTTATTGAAAAATATTTTATGTAAATCATAAATTATATTATTTTGTTAATTAGATAAGTTTATAGAATTATAATATGATTATAATTTAAGATATGGATTTAGATAATTAGAACTATGAACTTATATAATTAGACTTACATTATGATTGATTTATTGAAAGTTACTCTACGTAACTTATTTAAATAATATTTTATTTTACATAATTACAAAATTTTATAAAGTGAATCAATTTGTTGTTTTTCAATTCATTAGATATATCTTATTATAACATTTTAAATTATAGGCCTCAAAATTAAAAAACAGGCAACTTATATTATAAAATTTGAATATAATTAATTAAAATTATAGAATTAAGAAACCAAAAACGCTATTCGCGCTTTGAAGTATTTAGTTTATATTTTATCATATAAACTAAAGGAAGATTATATGGTTAATTAGATTTAAATAATTAAAATTATATTAGTATTAGTCAATTAAAAATATTACATTAGGATTAATTAATTTATTGAAAAATATTTTATATAAATCATTAAATTATATTATTTTGTTAATTAGATAAATTTATAGAATTATAATATGATTATATTTTAAGAAAGTTTATTGATTTAGATAAATAGAACTATGGACTTATATAATTAGACTTACATTATGCTTGATTTATTGAAAATTATTTTATGTAACTTATCTAAATAATATTTTATTTTACATAATTACAAAAATTTATTAAAATAAAGTGAATCAATTTGTTGTTTTTCAATTCATTAGATATATCTTATTATAACATTTTAAATTATAGGCCTTAAAATTAAAAAAATAGACAACTTATAATATAAAATTTGAATACAATTAATATAGTAATATTAAAACAATCCTTGTTGAACTATATATCTTTTCTAGGTAAGTTGGAGAAATTTTACTTCTACAAAGAGTCCTATTTTATGTTAATATGTGCTTTTTAAATATAATTAACTAATAATCTATAACATGTATTTACATCATTATCCTTGACTAATAATTATTGAAGTAATTGTTGTGAGGATATTTTAGGCGATCCGTATTTTGTAAGAAACTATTCGTGTTTTTATAAGATATATAGATAGATAGATAGATAGATTATAGATAGATATATATCCTGAACCTTACAGTTACAAAAGACGTGCAAAATGATGGTCCCTTATTACAACCTCAGGCCAGCATTACAAGGATTTCTTGGTTCACAGTTCACACACAAAAAGGAATGGAAATTAAAAAACTTTTCTAGTCAATGTCAATTATCTGGAACCTGTTACCTGTATTTATAGACATCATTTCTGCTACAAAACTCTGTTTTTTTCTCTTCTTTCTTCTTTCTGGGCTCATGCAAATTCCCTTCTCATAACACACACAAGAAACTGAACCATCAGAGATCTGAAATAATGCATAAAGTCGTGATCTTGACTGTGATCATGCTGCAGATTCACTTGGGGAACTCACTGAAATCTCCTCTTGTCCCTGCATTATACGTTTTCGGTGATTCCTTGTTTGATAGTGGTAACAATAATTTGTTGCCAACTTTATCGAAGGCTGATTATTCGCCCTACGGCATGGATTTCGAGGCCGGTCATACGGGACGGTTCACTAATGGGAGAACTGTGGTTGACTTCATAGGTTGCCTTATTATATGATCATGTTTGTGTGTGTGTTTTGAGGTTGTAGGGAAATATGGGCTCTGATTAAATTTGTGGTGGTTCGTTTTTCGCAGCTGAGTTCCTTGGACTGTCGTATGCTCCTCCATATTTGAGTATTTTACGGCCTCTGCTGCAACCACAGCCGTTGACAGGGGTGAATTTTGCATCATCATCGTGCGGTATTCTCCCCGAGACCGGAAGGACCTCGGTACACTTCTTCACGAATTACTAACAGTTGTTTAAATATTCTGTCGATATAAGATGGTAATTTGTCTTACAAAATTCCCCTAAGGTTTGTGTAATTACAAAGATATCCCCTGGCAGGCCTAATTATTTGGCCTGCTTCAAGCTATTATAGTCATGAATCTCAAATTCGATTTTTTCTATCAGTAAGATCGGGGACAAAATAGGATATACATATAAGATTAGGAAGATGTGATCAAAACTCATCTGTCCAAATGTAATTTAAAATCTTTGACAGGGGATGTTTTTGCAGATTCACAGGAGATGATTATTCGCCCTGAGGGGAAGTTTGTGTAATTAAGCCAAACCTCAGGGTGTGTCAGTGTAACTATCCCTCTATATTATGCATACTCAGTTGAATTAATTATGATTATTGTTTCAGGGTAAATGCATTAATCTGGTGCAGCAAGTGGGCTTCTTCGAGAAAACAATAGAAGCATTGCCACAGCGCTATCACTTAAACTCTGTTTCAGATTATATATCACAATCACTTTTTGTGATATCTATTGGCAGCAATGACTACTTGAACAACTACCTGGACAGTCTCCATCACGATTCTCACAAACGATTCTCCCCTCAAGCTTTTGCTAAACTTCTCATAGACAACCTTTCCCTACAACTTGAGGTATCTTTAACACCATCATTTCGTAATTTGTCCAAATAAAGACGAGTATACATTTATATTAACTCTATACTTTCTTAACCAGAGATCTCGAGTTAAAATCTAGTCAGCACAATATATGACTCTGTTTGTTGGGTTGTTGTTGCAGAGGTTGTACAAATTGGGAGCAAGAAAAGCTGTAATTTTTGAGATCGGACCAATAGGATGTATTCCTTCAATTGCAAAGACAACGAATCACAGTGGGAAATGTGTTGAGGAGATCAACCACCTTGCTGCAATATTCAACAAGGAGCTTGCTTCCATGCTTAAGAATTTGACATCTAGACTTCAAGGTTTGACCTTTGTTCTTGGTCGAGCTCACGACCTTGGATATGATGCTGTCATCAATCCATCCAAATACGGTGAGTTATTTAATTACAGTTTATCTAGGAGGTCTAAGATGGGCATTTGTTTAGAAAAAATTACATATAGACCCCTCCCCTCATTTGATGATTTACACACAAGGGGTTATGTGTAATTTCTCAAACTATATTTGGGTTTATGTGTAAATACATCAAATGTGAAGAGGGGTTTAGATTTACTTTAAATGACCCTTAGTTCGATCTTGCTCCATTTTATATCTAAAAATTACGCATAAACACTAGCAACATTATCCTTACACATTCATCCGAAGAAATGTGGTGCCACCAAAATGCATATATACCTAACTGTAGTGTAAATCATTAGCTGGGAATACGATGATTAGTAAAGTAAAATGCTGACATGTCCTACACGATCGAAAGATATCTGACTGGTCGAGTTTAGGGTAATCAGTAATCACGTGGGTGACATCTGTACTGTAAATTCTCAAACCTAGCTAGGGGAAAGTTTGTGTAACCAAACCTCAGGGTACGTTAGCGTAATTATCTCATATGTAGGTCTTGGTAAGTTATTCATAAGCTTTGAATTCTTTTGCACCTTAGTTCCACGCCACTTCTTATAAGGATAATGGAAAACCATGTTTGCTAATATATTATGATGTTTTTGTGTTACTCGTAGGATTGAGAGATTCAAGCAACGCATGCTGCGTAACATGGCTGAATGGGACATCGGCATGCATTCCGGGGCTTAAAGCATTGGCATGTCGACAACCAAACACACACTACTTCTTTGACGGCTATCATCCTACTGAAAATATATACGGGAACATAGCCACTCGATGTTTCAACGACTCCTCTATTTGCACTCCCAAAAGTATTCAAGAGCTAGTAGTTTTACGAGCTTGAAGGCTCTGTAAATGCATTCTTATGAAGTTATTATACTTCAAGTTACTCCAATTACGTGTTTTTGCCTTTTTTTCCTCTTTTCTTTTGAATAGAACTAATCTGTAACCAAAAGATGTGAAGGAAAGGAAAATGGGTAATGGTTCCCAGATTTTTACTATCTTTTAAATGAGCATTAATCTTTCTGCCTCTTTTGCATAATGAACATTGCGTTTAAATAATATACAGCACCTGTGTTTCTTGTGTTCACTGTTAATCGTTTTTAATACACCTCTTGGTGGGTGATATCATCCTTAGAAATTAGAACTAATGCTCCAAGTTGTTGCTGCATTCGGTTGGAACATCGCTCTGTCGTGATGAAACTAACTCAAGTCCCATGACGACGTCAGCCATTGCAGGCCTTCCATGTGGCCAAACGAGCAGGCATCTCCCTGCAATCTCTGCAAACACTTGTAAACAAGCTGGTGATATCTGCCCTACCAAGTTTGGATCAATAAGTCTATCCAATTTTCCCTCTCGAATGCAGTAACGGGCCCACACTGCGAGACTATGTTGCTCCTCCTCCTCAAGTGTCACGTCCACAGCGGGTCTTCCCGATAGCACTTCAAATAATACAACTCCAAAGGCTTACACATCGGATTTTTTTGTCAATTTATGACTTGAAAAGTACTCTGGATCTAAATATCCATAAGTTCGTTTAATGTTTGTCGTAATGTGGGTGAAAGGATCGTTTACCGCTCCCATTTTGCACAGCCCAAAGTCTGAAATCTTTGCAACCCAATTTTCATCCAAGAGGATGTTGGTGGACTTGACGTCGCGGTGGATGACGGCGTTATCTGTGCCAGAATGGAGGTAGTTTAATCCTTTGGCAGCACCGATGTAGTTCAAGTCTGGTCAGCACAATATATGACTTTGTTTGTTGGGTTGTTGTTGCAGAGGTTGTACAAATTGGGAGCAAAAAAACCTGTAATTTTTGAGATAGGACCAATAGGATGTATTCCTTTCTTTTTCAAAGACAACGAATCACAGTGGGAAATGTGTTGAGGAGATCAACGACCTTGCTGCAATTTTCAACAAGGAGCTTGCTTCCATGCTTAAGGATTTGACATCTAGACTTCAAGGTTCCACCTTTGTTCTTGGTCGAGCTCATGACCTTGGATATGATGCTGTCATCAATCCATCCAAATACGGTGAGTTATTTAATTGCAGTTTATCTAGCAGGTCTAAGATGGACATTTGTTTATAAAAACTTACATATAGACCCCTCCCCTCATTTGATGTATTTACACATAGAGTTATGTGTAATGAAACCAAACCTCAGGGTATGTTAGTGTAATTATCTCATATGTAGGTCTTGGTAAGTTATTCATAAGTTTTGATTTCTTTTGCACATTACGTCAACGTATCTTCTTATAAGGATCACGCAAAACCATGTTTGCTCAACATATTACGATGGTTTTGTGTTACTCGTAGGATTGAGAGATTCAAGCAACGCATGCTGCGTAACATGGCTGAATGGGACAACGGCATGCATTCTGGGGCTTAAAGCATTGGCATGTCGACAACCAAACACACACTACTTCTTTGACTGCTATCATCCTACTGAAAATATATACGGGACCATAGCCACTCGATGTTTCAACAACTCCTCTATTTGCACTCCCAAAAGTATTCAAGAGCTAGTAGTTTTACGAGCTTGAAGGTTCTGTAAATGCATTCTTATGAGTTATGAAGTTATTATATTCCAAGTTATCCAATTACAAGTTTTCCCCTTTCTCCTTTCATTTTCGTTAGAGTAGAGCTAATCTGTAACCATAAAGATGTGAAGGAAAGGAAAATGGGAAATGGTTTCCAGATTTTACTATCTTTCCAGGACTGATCAGATTGTGTTTACAAAATATATAATGCCGCAATTCTTGTGTTCGCCGTTAATCGTTTTTAATGCACCTCTTTGTGGATTAAAATCATCCTTAGAACTAATGTTGCAAGTTGTTGCTGCATTCGGTTGGATCATCGGTCTGTTGTAATGAAGCTAACTCAAGTCCCATGATGACATCGGCCATGGTTGGCCTTCCATGTGGCCGAACGAGCAGGCATCTCCCTGCAATCTCTGCAAACACTTGTAAACAAGCTGGAGATATCTGCCCTGCTAAGTTTGGCTCAATAAGTCGATCCAATTTTCCCTCTCGAATGCAGAAACGGGCCCACACGGCGAGGCTATGCTGCTCCTCCTCCTCAAGTGTCACGTCCACCGCAGGTCTTCCGGATATCACTTCAAACAATACAACTCCAAAAGCATACACATCTGATTTTCTCGTCAATTTATGACTTGAGAAGTACTCTGGATCTAAATATCCATAAGTTCCTTTAATGTTTGTCGTAATGTGGGAGAAAGAATCGTTCACTGGTCCCATTTTGCACAGCCCAAAATCTGAAATCTTTGCAACCCAATTTTCATCCAAGAGGATGTTGGTGGACTTGATGTCGCGGTGGATGACGCCGTTCTCATTGCCAGAATGGAGATAGTTCAATCCTTTGGCAGCACCGATGCAGATTTGAAGGCGCTGCTTCCACGTCAATGGAGTATCCTCCGAATTACAGAGATGGTCGCGCAATGTGCCGCGGGCCACATAGTCGTAAACTAAGATCATCTCTCCATTTTCGTCGCAATATCCAATGAGGGATACGAGGTGGGTGTGTCTGAGCTTGGACAACATCTGGATTTCAGTCAAGAACTCGGAAATGCCTTGATTGGAGGATGGATTCAGCCTTTTAATGGCGGCTGTGGCAGCGCCATCGTTGATTAAGCCTTTATAGACGTTGCCGAATCCTCCTCTGCCAATAATAAATTGGTCGTCGAAATTGTTGGTTGCAGTTTTCATCTCCATGAGCGAGAAATGTCTGCATAAGCCAGACAACAGTGGTACGGTGGTCGTTGCTGTGGAGATTGAGGAGGTGGAGACAGTGACCCACGACGAGTTGGCATCGGCGGCAACAGAGTCCTTCAATTTCTGCCGCCGCCAGGGGAGAAAAAAAAAACTGAACACTGCCACTAAAAGAACGCCAATTACACTCCCGATAGCAGCATAAATGACAGAAGACCAGCTTTTCTTGTTTCTTGTCGGCTTCAAACTCAAAGCCGTCGGCGGTGGCGAAGGATCGGTGATAGGAGGATGAGGGTTCGCAGCCGCGAAGCTCTGAATGAAGTCACTGAGTTTGAATATTTCCAATCCATTCAACAGAGCACTTGAATACATCGGCTCGGTCTCTAAATTAGGGAAGAGAGAAAGGCGGAGGTCTTTCCGTCCACGACGGCCGTTATCGGGAACCCATGCGATGTAGTCTCTGAAAATAGGAATCCCATTGCCGTGGGTCCAAACGATAATATCCATTTCACTTTCCGCCGTTTGATTGTTTATAGAAATCGTGAATACCCTCTCGTTTACCCTTGTTATTTGGAGCTGAATCTCGCAAAAATGGAATCTGAAAAGATAGAAAAACCCAGAATCAACCGGAAAAGCCCACTCCAGGCTTTTGCTTGTAGTTCCCAACACTCTTGAAGTTTGGTACACTATTGGTGGTGCACTAGACGGCGGCGTTCCGGGGGTGTATTTGATTTGAAGGTTCTGAATTGGAGGCGTGTAACCAAAGTCACCGTACATTATGTAAGGATCATCTTGAGCCCAGGTTCGAAACAAGCCGGCGCTATCGTCTTGAATCTCAACATTGACCCCGCCGACATTTAGCCGGTAAAGATTCTCCAAAGCAGTGTCGTTCTGTAGATAATATACCTGGTCGGTAGACTGGATGGGCTTTCCCCTGTAGTAGAGGTCATCTGGAATTGAAACAATTTCAATCCCATTCACAAAAGCAGAAGAGTTTGTATTGGGGGAGAAGGTCAGATTCAGTCTCTGCTCTCCTTGAACGTTGAAAACGAACTCTTTCTTGAAGGCATGTTTTGGCTGAGGGGAGTTGAGAAAAGCACTGAAGTTGCTTAACAAAGTGAATCCATTGGCGGTGACTGAGAAAAAAGATAAAGAAGCATTGTGGCTGGAATACATAGCGGGGTAGAAATAAAGGCGAAGGAATTTGGGGCCTGTAAGGATGGGAAAGGTGTAGGTGAAAGGGGAGAGGAACATGCGCGCAGTCTGGTAAGGGACCTTATCGGGAAAAGAGAAGTCTGAAGTATTATGTGCTGACGATATGCGGGCGGCATTCGGTGGCGTGTACTTTGAACCCACGTCGCTATCCCAAGTCCGCCCATTGGTGTCGTCCAAGTATGACGGTGCACCACAGTTGAGGAGGATCAGGTTGGATGCTGCAGGTACGGCGGCAGAAATTGTTGAGGTTATTAGGCAGGCTTGGAGGAAGACGAACGGATAAAAAGCAGCAGATGGGGGCATCTTTTTTGTGATGAAGAGAAAATTGGTGCTTAAAAAAGAGTTACATAAAATATAGAAACCTAAGCCTTGGTCTGAACTCTGAAGTCTGAACGTAAGTGCTGAGCTGTGAAATTGTGAAATAAAAGCGTGCATAAAGCTAAAGAGAAAAACTAAAGGCCTTGGTCAGTGGCGGAGCCACTAAGGAATGAGGGCCTCAATTTTTATTTTTTTATTATTATGTAGATATATAATATATGTATAAGTAATTTTATAGAATTTTTTATTATTGATCCCTCACCAAAGTTAAAATTAATACTAATAAGTTCACTTGTTATTTTGATTTTAATATTATACTTTGATCGATCCCTAAAAGAAATTTCTGGCCGTCATTGGCCTTGGTTCGGTTTTCAGTAATACCGGGTATTCAATCTCGGTTTCGGTTAACCGAAAAGGACTCGATTTCGGTTTAGGGTAAAAACTGATTTTTTTTGGTTCGGTTCGATTAAAAACCAAAATAAATTCAAGAGAAAAATGGAAAACTCAAAGACTAACATTTTCAACAAAAACAGAGAGTTTATGTCGCTAGATTACAGAGTTGAACAACTCAATAGAAACACAATTCCAATTCAAGTGCGTAGCAATTCTCCAAAAATTGGAAACCATTTCACATTTCAAAATCAAAACCCCAAAACCACAAAACATGAAATAAATCGAGAACAATCTCTTAGTGAAATTGATTTAAGTCACCAAATCGATTGGGAAAGGAAGCAAGGGGAGAATTTCAGAAGATGATAGAACCGTTCAGCTTTGCGCTTGAGCCTTCGCCGGAAGGAATCAGCGAGAAGAGGCATGGTTGCCGGAAACTCTTCGTCGGGGAAAGAGGCGAAGGCGACGGCGGCTTGGTGGGTAAAGAAAGAGGGCTAACCGTTACTGGCAGCGCAGGGCAGCGAGTTCTCAAAGCCGGCGATGGTGATGGCAGCGGCGGCAGCATCTTGGTCTAGAGAACTGAGGCGCCGCGAGGTGAGGTAGAAAGAAAAATAGAAACCTAAGCCTTGGTCTGAACTCTGAAGTCTCAACGTAAGTGCTGAGATGTGAAATTGTGAAATAAAAGCGTGTACAGAGCTAAAGAGAACTATAAAAAATGTAAAAACTAAAGGCCTTGGCTCGGTTTTCGGTAAAACGAAAACCGAACCAAAACCGAAAGTTCAGAATCGAAACCGAACCGAACCGACGACGATTGGATTTCGGTTCGATTTTTTATTTTTTCGCCCCTACATAAAGCCGGTCAATTGGTCCTAAAGAAGCGGCAAAATGGAGAGATGACTCACTTTTGTTGATTTCTTTTAGGAAAGCAAGTAAATGGATGTATTTGTCGAAATAATTTTTTTCCAGGTTACAAATCAACTACCAGTCTACCATCACGAAATGTTGCAAAGTCTGACTAAACACAATTTGAGACAGTGCAACTACTGTATGATGCAGCTTGGCCTTCATTTTGCTTAGCTGGTGATGAAGTTAATTATGTTTGTCGCGGTGGGGGTTGGTTAATCGTTTTGCAGAATTACAATCTACCCAGGATAGTAATTGGTAAACAACTATGTTTTAAAACCTGGACCGGACCGGCCGGGTTGACCCCTGAAAACTAGTTCCCGGGCGGACCAACCTGACCCACTGAAAACCGGTCAAAAACGGGTTAAATAACCGGATCGAACATTTCGCTGGCCAGTTGGCCGGTTTTTTTTTATTTTTTATTTTTTGTCAAAACTCTAAAAACAATAATTATGGTCCAACTGGGGTTTGGAAGCATGATCTACAAATGAGCACAAACCAGCCGAGCTATTAACCAAGTTGGCAACTATTTCGTTAGTAATATTTTTATTAGAATCGGAAATAAACTCTCTAAATCTATATATTACATTTAAAAATTGAGCGTTAAGAAAATATTAATTACAATTACATAGTATAAATTAAATTTAAATATGAATAAAATTGTGAAATATTTTATTTTTAATAATATGTATTTATAGAAATATAAATGTATGGTACTTTTTATTTTTTATTTCACAATAAATAGGATGATATATATATTTTTTTTATCTAAATTGTTTGTAGATTTATAATTTTGAAAACTTATTGTTAGAGAATGTTATTTGAAAATTAATGAGTAGTTGTAAGTAATTTAGAATTATATCTATTTTTATATTATTTGACTTATTTTATTAATTTTAATTAATACTAGTAATTTTGGCACACTCGTTGCGTGTGCAAATTATAAAAAAAAAATTATTTAAATTAATTTTTATATTAATAAATATTTTATAAATATTTTTAATATAATTATTGAATTAATATAAAAATAACATAAAAGTATAAAATATCAAACAACACTATCTTTAAAAAAAATTCAAAAGAAAAGAAAAATAATTGAAATAAGGTGAGAGAAAACAAAAGATAAGAAAATGTAAGAGAAGAAAACCGATAAAAGATAAATAAATAGAAAAGAAGAGAGAAAATTGTAAGAGAAGAAAACTGATGGATAAAAGATAAGTAAATAAAAAAAAAAAAGCGAAAAAGAGGACACCAAGAGACCACCTTTGCCTCTCGCGCTTAATAATATAGTATAGATATATAATTAAATATAATCATTACGTAGTTATGACGTTACACCGGTTCGACCAAACCAGTAATCAGTAAGCCTTTCGGTTCGACGTCCGGTCCGGATTTTAAAACATAGGTAAACAGTATTATAATTGATAGTGCCAAAAATATTTCTAAGTGTTGAGCTCCAACCTTTCGAGGTCCGCTTCTTCGCATTCCACCTCAAGCGTTCCACCACAAGTGTGTTCCACCACTTCGCGTTCAACCTCAAGTGCGTTCCACTTTCGCGCTCAACCTAAGCACTCCACCTTCGCGCTCCACCTTTGCGCTCCACCTTCGCGTTCCACCTTCGCGCTCAACCTTAGCGTTCCACCTTCGCGCTCCACCTTAGCGCTCAACCTTCGCGCTCCACCTAAGCGCTCAACCTTAGCGCTCCATCTTCGCGCTCAACCCTCGCGCTCCACCTTCACGCTCAACCTTAGCGCTCAACCCCAAGCGTGGCGGTTGCCCACGTTTACACGCCACTCCACCACTTGGCACACGACCCCACAATATTCGCACCCACTACACCGCTCAAACTGGACCCTGGCTCAGCTTAAGGTATAAGTACCCCTTTTTCTTCAGAACTGAACCTCTGCCCAAATTTTCGATCATCTTTCTCTTAAAGCAAACTCACTGTCTTGAGCGTCGGAGTGCCCGCAGGGGAAACGCCTCCCGACTGGTATTCTTACGTTTTGTAGATCTTAGCAGGTCGAAGTGTTGGAAAACAGGAATCAGAAAGCAGCGGAAATTTAAAATTTTCCAACAAAAGGATCGAAACTCGCAATCGTGAATCCGAATTCGTAGAGATTAGAAACTTACTTTTCAATAATCTTCCTTGAAGCGTTTCAAGCCACCCAAGAATGCTCTTCTCGCGGCTTGATCCCCTCTCCTTGGCAAAGCTCGAATCGTTGAAACTTCTAACTTGAAGCTCTCTAGAGATAGTCCACCAACTTGACTACAATCTAACTAGTAAGGATGCTAGTTCTCTATTTAGTGTTTAGGCTTAACCTAGGGTTTATTTTATCTTGGAGAAAGGATGGTGTTCAACACATGAACCAAAAGAATTCAATCACTCTCTAAGGGGAGCTCGAGTTCCCCTATATATAGGAAAGCGAGGGGCGGCCGAACCTAGTCCTCATGGACTAAGGATTTGGTCCCTCTCTCTCTTATCCTTGATCATCAAGTAATTCCAAACTTTGGCTTTGAATTCTAATTCAAATCCACTTTTAAGAGAGCTAAAATATCCAAAACCCTTTTGGATATTATACTTTATTTATTAATAAATAAATAACTTATTTTATCTAATTAATTAATTCGTAATTAATTAAATAGATTGTTTTTTCCTCCAAAATAAGACTTTCATTTTAATTCAAAATCAAACCAAAGTCTATTAAATAATTAACACATAATATATATATATACACACGTGTGAGACACGTGTCCCAAGGACACGTGCCACTCACGTGTATATATATATATCATATAGAAATCCTCTCACACGGGGCACCTCAGCGAACTTACTTATAGAAGTAAGCACCCTCATGTATCACGCACTTTGCACCTCCATGAAACAAGGTGGTCCTTCTTAAGGGCGTGATCCCACAAGCAAGCCTTAGAAGAGTCAAGTTGACACTCCCACTGTCTGTAGGACTCATCGGCTTGGAGTATTTTACTAATCATGACTTATGTGATATAGGGCTCGTTTCATGAACCATTTCACCGAAATGGTAGAGTCCTAAAGTCATCAGGATTAGGGGAGTTCTCATACATGCACAGATAAAGTAAACGCATACCAAACAAGAGCATATAAAGAAGTGTTGCCTGAATTCGTTATTTTATTCAAAGATTGTCTGTGATTATAATAAGGAAAAGTACAAAGCGGATATACAATCGGCTTTCTAGGGTACTATTCTTAACACGAAGAACCCACTTTTGGCTGATTTGTTGGAAGTTTGGAACCGAATCCGTTCAATTCTAGCGAAACCAAATTTCAGCATCATCAGTTTGGCACCATCTGTGGGAAAACCACCATTTTCCCAACTTTCTTCAAGCTTCTTTTTGTGCTTTGTGTGAAAGAATGGCCGGATCTGACAACACCAGCCGTGGCGAGCGAAGCTCTAGCTTGCCACCGCGACTATCCCCAACCCGACTAAGTCAAGCGAACATCAACGCGAGTCAAGCGAATATCGACGTGTTACGCCGCCTGTCGCCAGTGTTCCCGCATAAGAGAAACCGCACCGGAACTACCGTGGGTTTCAATCTGCCCGTGCAACCCATGCAAACTCTCGGTACAGGAATAAGCCCAAATTCATTCAACATTCCAACACGTTTAAACCCTTTGCTACTAAACTCGTTGTTGTTCAATCCGCTCTGGGGACTCCAAGGAGGAACACAAGCCAAAATTGGAGGAGTCCAAGCCACCATTGCTCCACCTCGCACTACCATCTTGACGAGTTGGGCGGAACGCACGGCGAACCGGTCGCTACAAGAGGAACCCTTCTCCTTGGGTTCGGCGGATTAGAGCTGTACGTAATTGGCCAAGTAAAATTGGCAAGCTCCTTAGGTTGCGCTCCTAAAAGAGCCATGGTCCCATTGATATACACGGTGGCCAAGGTCAATTTCCCATAAAACGTGATTCTTGGGAGACCCTCTCTTGCAAAGTTCAAAGCCATTCATTCAGCGTTCCATCGCAAAATGAAGTTCCCAACTCCGAACGGAATAGGAGAAGCAAATTGTCAGTTGAAACAGGCTTGGGAGTGTTACATGCTCTCAACTATGAAGCCTAAGCGTATTCAAGAAACCCCAAAGCCGTTGGAATCTGCTCACGAGGAAGATGACGAGATGCTTGATACGGAAGGGATCACTCATCCCCAAAAACGCAAGTTGGAAGCCAAACAAAGCGAGCACAAAGAAACAAGGTTGAAACCAACCGGAGACTTTACAGAGACTGAGCTCATCCCTGGTGATAGCTCGAAAACAACAAAGGTTGGCGCTCAAATCCAACGGAAGCAACAAAACATGCTTATCACTTGGCGGACTCCAATAATACGTTGCTCCCTAAACCATGGAACACGAACAACTTGAAAAAGTTTTACGTATAACAGATTCGGCATCACCATCGTTCCCCTCGAAGCGCTCCGGAATAACACCCGCTTCTCCAGTCGCATCATCAACGACCTCATCATTGACGACGCGCTCCTCGCGAGCCCCCCCGTCCCCCTCATCATTAACGGCGCGCTTCTCGCTGTTGAAAAACAGGAATCAGAAAGCAGCGAAAATTTAAAAATTTTCCAACAAAAAGGATCGAAACTCACAATCGTGAATCCGAATTCATAGAGATTAGAAACTTACTTTTCAATAGGCTTTCTTAAAGCGTTTCAAGCTACCCAAGAACGCTCTTCTCGCGGCTTGATCCCCTTTCCTTGGTAAAGCTCGAATCTTCAAAACTTCTAACTTGAAGCTCTCTAGAGATAGTCCACCAACATGACTACAATCTAACTAGTCAGGATGCTAGTTCTCTTGTTAGTGTTTAGGCTTAACCTAGGGTTTATTTTATCTTGGAGAAAGGATGGTGTTCAACACATGAACCAAAAGAATTCAATCACTCTCTAAGGGGAGCTCGAGCTCCCCAATATATAGGAAAGGGAGGGGCGTGATTCACACGTGTGGAACCCTCTCGGCATAATCAACTCGTTTAATCATTTTAAAGCCTTTACTCATGTAAGCAAGTTGTTGTGTGTGACCCTCTAGGTTCTCAATTCAATTAGCAGTGGCCCTAATTAATTAATTCACTAATTAATTAATTAGTCCACAAATTAAACGACCATAGTCTAGCAACAGGTGTTTAACCCCTAGCTGAATTGGAATGTCTCGATTCGACAGAACCTTTAAATCATTGATTCATGTGAGATACAATCCTCCTACTTACTATCTCTCAACCAAGATCTAGGGTAAGGGAATAATCAGAACCCTAATAATCTGGTCTTAAAGCTAAGTGCATTTCACATCCATTTGATCTCAATCCAAGAAACCCTTTTCTTGATGTCTTGATCTACTACCTTGGTCAAGGACTCCATATGGCATATGAATGACTTACACAATAAGAGATCACCTTGCAAATGCAAGTGCAGGTCCTTTCTTGATTCTCATTCACTTTCATGAGTCACTTGTGCAGCCCCAGCATAAGCCTTGAATCAGTTGTCTAAGGCGACACCCTTTAAAGCTTATACCTAAGACTACAGAGTTAATCTCATAAAGTGACATGAAACCTCAAGTCTAAGGATTAATTAATCACATCAATGACTCGTGAGATATTTCCTAATCTGGAAGTTTCCATTTCCTGAAATAGAAACTTCCTTTCCCATATAGAAATCCTCTCACACGGGGCACCTCAGTGAACTTACTTATTGAAGTAAGCACCCTCATGTAGCACGCACGTATCAACTATACACTTTGCACCTCCATGAAACAAGGTGGTCCTTCTTAAGGGCGTGATCCCACAAGCAAGCCTTAGAGGAGTCAGGTTGACACTCCCACTGTCTGTAGGACTCATCGGCTTGGAGTATTTTACTAATCATGACTTATGTGATATAGGGCTCGTTTCATGAACCATTTCACCTAAATGGTAGAGTCCTAAAGTCATCAGGATTAGGAGAGTTCTCATACATGCACAGCTAAAGTAAACGCATACCAAACAAGAGCATATAAAGAAGTGTTGCCTGAATTCGTTATTTTATTCAAAGATTATCTGTGATTACAATAAGGAAAAGTACAAAGTGGATATACAGTCGGCTTTCTAGGGCACTATTCCTAAGAATCTCCCACTTGCCCGTCAAAGCCATTCTAAAGCTACTCTAAGTCCCATCTTCTGAAGATGACCTTCAAAAGCTTCTCGACTAAGGGGTTTAGTAAGTGGATCTGCCACGTTCTCTGCTGATGTGACCCTCTCAATTTGCACATATCCTCTTTTGATAATATCACGGATTAGGTGATACTTCCTCATAATGTGCTTGGTCCGTTGGTAAGATCTTGGTTCTCTTGCTTGAGCAACCGGCCCAGTGTTGTCACAAAACACAGTAATGGGGTCTTTCATGCTAGGAACAACATTCAACTCTTGAATGAAGTTTCTAATCCAAATACCTTCCTTAGCTGCATCATTCGCAGCTAAGTATTCGGCCTCAGTAGTCGAATTCGCAGTGGTCGTTTGCTTGGAACTCTTCCAAGTCACTGCTCCACCGTTTAGGCAGAAAATGTATCCTGACATTGACTTAGAATCATCTAAGTCAGATGCAAAGCTTGCATCGCAGTATCCTTCGACAGTAAGATCTTTCTGACCTCCGTAAACTAAGAATAAATCTTTAGTACTTTTCAAGTACTTAAGAATATTCTTCACGGCAGCCCAGTGACCATGTAACGCCCCGCGTTTTCACACGTGCAGGTAAGAGTTACGTGCGCACTTTTATTTAATTAGGTGACTTTATATCTTGTTTTACTAATTAAATTGTTTCTAATTTGATTTAATTGTTTAAAATTTATATGAATTCCAAAAATGTGCTATGAATATATGAATGAAATTGTGAGAATGTGAACTTCGTGAATTCGGTGTTAATTGAATGAATTTATGCGTTCGTGTGGTTCGTGGACTTGATTGTAACTTATTTGAATGTTTTGGACTCAATTGGAAATTGAGTTTGGGCTTAATTGCCACTTTTTGAAAGTTTAGGGACCTATTTGAATATAGGCAACCCTGAACGGTTTTCGCGATATCTTGAGCTCCGGACCTCGAAATCGAGATCTGTAACCGGCGTTAAACTTGTTTCGACGTTACCTATCCATTAAACTTGACCTTATACTTTTTCGATACCGTTTGAATCTTCGACAATGAATCTTTCCACAACCTCGACCTTATAACTTGTTGAACCGTTTACTAAACGAATCGGACTTGAACCGACCCGTATTCTACCCATTTATCACTAAATATCAGCATTTTCCTTCTCCTTGCTCACACATTTTGATCGATCAATTCATCATCTCAAGAGAGAGAAGAGAAGCTACAAGAAACCCTTGTTTGATCAAACTAACTTTGAGCTCAAGAGTTACCAAGCTTCCAATCTTCTTCCAAGGTAATAAGTGATTTGAAATCTCCATCTTCCCCTCTATCTTTTCATCTAGGAATAGCTTGGCATGAGTGAAGGATTCATGTTGTTTGGAGTATGAGCATGAATTGAGGGTTTGGACTTGATCCTTGGTTTTAATGGTTTAAAGTGAAACTTGATGCATGAAATATGAACCTTATAACTTCCTCATCATTTCTACATCATTGAATCTCATGTTGGTTGTGTATAGCATGATGTGCCATTAATGGAGCTTGAAGCTTCCTTGGTTGAAACTTGTGTTTGAGTGATCTTTTGCCAACTTTAAGGGTGAATTCTTACTCCTATGATTGGATTGCATGATATATGTGAATTATATAAATTGAAAGCATGCTTAAGGGTGTATAAGAGCTTCCTTATGGCTGCCCCTGTTTTTGCAAGCTTTACCCTCGAGAAACAGAGCTTATGCTCTGTTTTCTCTTTGAAAACGATGAGCTGACACGGCCGTGTCAGCTTTGAACTGAAAATGGACACGACCGTGTTGGGCTCTCGAGTTTGTTTTTTTTTTTCTGAATTTAATCTCGGACACGGCCGTGTCCAAATGCTTTGAAAACTCAACACGGCCGTGTCAAGCCCTCGACTTTGATTTTTCTGAATTTAAACCTCGGACACGGCCGTGTCCGTTTCCTTTGAAAACTCAACACGGCCGTGTCATTTGAAATGGCAGCTTTGGGGGAACTCTTTTATTGCTTGTTTTGCGTTTATTGCTCGTAATTGTGAATTGTATGTAACGTGAATGTATTAAGGCTATGTTTTATGATTGATATATGCTATTGGTGACTATATGAATGAAAGTATGAATGATATGACGAGAAGGAATACGGTTTTTACCGTATATTGAACGAAACTTGTTGAATTATGTATTTTATTGGATTCTATGACATTCATGACCTTAATTGAACATATGATTGCATATTAAGCATTTCATAGCATGTGATTGCATAGCCGAGCGTCTAATGTGATCATAATTGAGTCTCACACTACCTTTGTCACACAGATCTTGATCCAGTGGGTGACGAGGTCGAGCAGTGAGAGTTTGCCGGGTTCTTTTGTCTATCAGGTGGGTTTTTCTTCTATTAGTTAACGATATGACCCGAACACCTAATGTGCAAGATTTTGGCCAAAACCCTATATAGGTATTTATATCAAGTTTTTAACGAGCAAATGTTTTGAACGGAAGCCTTTTTCTTGAATGTCCTACCAAAATGTTTTGGCGAGAAATGTATGAATGATCACAATGAATGAGGGCCCGGGACTTAGTGTAGTGGTGAACCGAGGAAGCATGGGCTGACGGGAATCCATTTACACTAGTTCCAACAATTTCGGCAACCTGGATTTCACTAGGAGATTAGTGGATGAAAGGGGTCCCTCGCTTTTGGGGATTCATGTACCCCTCTAGCATTAATGAATGAGGGCTCGGGCCTTGCAAACCCGTTCCCTACCCGGAGGAAAAAGGAGTTTATGAACGATCGAATGTATGTGCACGAAAGAATGTAATGAATGAATGAATGAACGAATGAATGAATGATTAATGAACTACACGAGGTGGTGGTTGGAGATAATGCACGCCTTCTCGCCGGGCTATTAACGACCTAATGAACGAATGAATTGTTATAATCCTATTCGTTGTATTTTATGTTTCCACTTGGGTGAAATGCTTCTAAACCTCGAATAAGGATTATAACTTGCATGTATGTGTTTCAATTCCGCAATATTATAATATTATGCCTATCTTTTTTTATACCCACCTGTCTGTCTAAGACTGAACCCGGAGTTGTTTCAGTTGTTTTTGCAGGAAGGGGGGATGCTAGGCGGGATACCAGTCAGGGAGAGTCTTGCATCGTGTCTAGCCTTTCCTTTACACGCATACGATTACATTATGTTCATTTTGGGATTTGTATATGTATGGAGCGTACATGAATATTGGTACCTATATGTATCCTTCTTGAATTATTGGTACATAGAGCGCATAGCTCAATATATGGATTACTTGTTGGTACCTAGGGCATTTAGCTCAATATATAATATATATGAATGATTGCTTCCGCCTTTCTGTTGCTCTGATTGAAGTTGTTACTGTTGGGGTTTAAAGTTATAGGTTAGTCCTGCCTGGCTTAGCGAGTGTGTATGTCTCCGTTCGCTATGAGTCAGCACGTGTATGGAAATCCATTTCGTATACGGGTCGGGTCATGGTGCGGGGGATGTGACGTCTCGCGCTCGGGCGTTACAGACCATCTCCAGGGTCAGATAGGAAACGACTTGTTACACTAAGTGCATAAGCCACATTCGGTCGAGTACATAACATTGCATACATTATGCTACCTATTGCTGATGCATAAGGTGTATGAGTCATTCTCTCCTTCTCAAGGTTTGTCTTAGGACACATCTTCTTAGAAAGACATGTTCCTACACTCATAGGAAGGTTCTTAACCTTAGCCGACTCCATATTGAATCTCTTCAATACTTTGTCAATGTACATCGACTGTGATAGTGCTATTAACCTTCTAGATCTATCTCAATAGATTTTAATTCCAAGGATATAGGACGCATCACCAAGATCTTTCATCTCGAATTGGTTCGATAACCAAAACTTAGTTACTTTCATGTCATCCTTCGAATTCCCAATAAGAAGGATGTCATCAACATAAAGTACTAAGAATTGTACTGAGGTCTCCAATTCCTTTCTATACAGACATGATTCATTCGAAATTTGAATGAAGCCAAACGCTTTGACTGATTCATCAAAACGAATGTTCCAATTCCTAGAAGCATGTTTCAATCCATAGATTGATCTTTGGAGTTTGCAAACCTTTTGCTCACTCCCACTGAATGTGAAACCTATGGGTTGCTCCATATAAATGTCTTTATCAATGTCACCATTGAGAAAGGCAGTTTTCACATCCATTTTCCATATCTCATAGTCATAATATGCAGCAATGGCAAGCATGATCCGAATAGACTTTTGCATTGCAACTGGTGAAAAGGTTTCATCAAAGTCCACGACGGGTCTTTGAGTGAACCCTTTTGCAACCAATCTTGCTTTATAGGCTGCAATGCTTCCATCAACTCCAAGCTTTCTCTTAAAGATCCATTTGCAACCTATGGGTTTGACCCCATCAGGCAAATCTACCAAGGTCCAAACTTGGTTGGAGTTCATGGAATCCATTTCGGATTTCATGGCTTCTATCCACTGTTCAGAGTCAGAATATGAAAGTGCCTCCTCATATGTTAAAGGATCATTATCCTTTTGAGAGATCTCATGGAAGAATCCATACCATCTCTCCGGCTGGAGTGCGTTCAGAACGGCTTATAGGAGGATTTACATGTGTATCGAAATTCGTGATTTGTTGTGGTTGGTCAGAAGGGGACGTTTCTTCAGTGGGTGGCGTGGGCTCACTTCGTACTTCCTCTAATTCTATGATCTTGCCTTTTTTTTTCTTTAAGGAACGGGTCCTCCAGAAAAGTGGCATTTCTGGAAACAAACACCTTTTGCTCAGATTGATCATAGAAGTAGTATCCTATGGATTCCTTAGGATAACCTACAAAGTAGCATAAGTTAGAACAAGATTCTAACTTATCTCCCACTGTCCTCTTCACGTAAGCAGGACAAACCCAAATTCTTAAGTAAGAATAACTAGGGATTTTACCATGCTACATTTCATAGGGCATTTTAGGGACTGACTTAGAGGGAACTAGTTTCAAAATCTTTGCTGCACTTTCTAGGGCATAACCCCAAAAAGAAGGTGGTAAGTCAGTGAAACTCATCATGGAACGAACCATATCAAGTAGAGTTCGATTCCTTCTCTTAGAAACTCCATTTAGTTGAGGAGTTCCCGGAGGAGTCCACTAAGAGATAATCCCATTATCTTTGAGATGATTAAGGAATTCTTCACTAAGATACTCGCCTCCTCGATCAGATCGAAGTGCTTTGATCTTATGACCAGTTTGGTTCTCAACCTCCTTTTGAAATTCTAGGAATTTCTCAAAAGCTTCAGATTTATACTTCATTAAGTATACATAACCATACCGAATAAAGTCATCGGTAAAGGTTATGAAATACTGATGATTGTTTCTTGTGGTTACACTAAGCGGTCCACAAACATCAGAATGGATCAAATCCAAGACCTCAGTGGCACGTTCCACAGTTCCTTTAAAAGGAACTTTGGACATCTTTCCTTTGAGACAGGACTCGCAAGAAGTTAACTCTATGAGATCATTTTCAGAGAATGATCCTAAAGTGTTTATCTTGCTAATTCTGTTCGTGGAAATGTGTCCTAATCTAGCGTGCCATAAGGGAGCTAAAACTTTTTCATCTCTCTTACGTTTTATTTCACGTTGCATATTCATAATATTGATATTCTGAGTTAGATAAAGTCCATTACTTAGAGTACCGATGTGAATGGAAGAGTTGTTCCGTTTGATAAAGTATTTACCATTCTTAATATAAGTTTCATAACCTTCACAATCTAAAATTGAAACTGAAATTATATTACGAATAATGCTCGGTACATAAAGGACTTTATTTAAAACTAACTCAAAACTACCTAAATCTAATCTAATGGTGCCTAAAGCTCGAGCTTCAACATTTGAGCCGTCACCGATCTTCAAGACACATTCTCCTTCTCTAAGTTGTTAAACTTTATTTAGCATTTGTACATCATTACAGATATGAGCTCCACAACCGGTATCAAGTACCCAAGAACTAGAATTAATAGAAAGATTTATTTCAACAAGAAACATACCTTTCTTTAGAGTAGCCTTGTACTCTGGGCAGTTTCTCCTCCAATGTCCCGCTTTGCCACAATGGAAGCAAACATCATCTTTCTGATCACGCTTCTTCTTTTGGGCCTTCCCCTTCGAAACGCCACCAGTGGGCCTAAGGGGTTTCTTTTTCTTCTTTTGGGCTTTCTGGCCCTTACCTTTAGAAGGCCCAGAAGAGGAAGATGGAGCATTCACCATCAGACCCTTATTGTCCTTCTTGATTGTACTTTCAGCAGTCACAAGCTGACTAATCAGCTCAGCTACAGTAGCACCAGCATGATTCATATTGAAGTTAAGGACAAATGGATTGAATGATAGTGGGAGCGAGGCTAGCAACAAGTCCACTGAAAGCTCATCTTTCAGTGGCATGTCCATGGAAGCAAGTTGTTGGAAAATACGAATCAGAAAGCAGCGGAATTTAAAAATAAATTCCCAACAAAAGGACCTTGGACTCGCAATCGTGTATCCAAATTCGTAGAGATAAAAAACTTCTCATCTCCTTGGTAAAGCTCGAATCTTCAAACTTCTAACTTGAAGCTCTCTAGAGATAGTCCACCAACTTGACTACAATCTAACTAGTAAGGATGCTAGTTCTCTATTTACTGTTTAGGCTTAACCCAGGGTTTCGTTTATCTTGGAGAAAGGATGGTGTTCAACAAATGAACCAAAAGAATTGCCAATTAGCTCTAAGGGGAGCTCGAGCTCCCCTATTTATAATAAGGGAGTGGCCGAAAATCCTAGTCCTTATGGGCTAGGGTTTTGGTCTCTCTCTCTCTCCTATTACTTGATCATCAAGTAATTTTAACTTTAACTTTGAATTCAAATTCAAATCAACTTTCAAGAGAGCTAAAAATATCCAAACTATTTTTGGATAATTTTATACTTTATTTATTTAAAATAAATAACTTATTTTATCTAATTAATTAATTCATAATTAATTAACTAGATTATTTTCTCCAAAATAAGACTTTCTTTTTAATTCAAAAATTAAACCAAAGTCTATTAAATAATTAACACATTTAATTATTTAATATATATATATATACAATATATATATATATATATATTCACACATGTGGGACACGTGTCACAAGGACATGTGTCACTCACGTGAGCCACACGTGTGGTTTCACACGTGTGGAACCCTCTTGGCTCGATTAACTCGTTTAATCATTTTCAAGCCTCAACTCATGTAACCAAGTTGTTGTGTCTGACCCTCTAGGTTCTCAATTCAATTAGCAGTGACCCTAATTAATTAATCAGTCCACAGATTAAACGACCATAGTCTAGCAATAGGTGTTTAACCCCTAGCTGAATTGGAATGTTCGGATTCGACAGAACCTTTAAGTCATTGATTCATGTGAGATACAATCCTCCTACTTACTATCTCTCAACCAAGATCTAGGGTAAGGGAATAATCAGTACCCTAATAATCCGGTCTTAAAGCTAAGTGCACTTCATATCCATTTGATCTCAATCCAAGAAACCCTTTTTCTTGATGTCTTGATCTACTGCCTTGGCCAAGGACTCCATATGGCATATGAATGACTTACACAATAAGAGATCACCTTGCAAATGCAAGTGTAGGTCCTGTCTTGATTCTCATTCACTTTCATGAATCACTTGTGTAGCCCCAGCATAAGCCTTGAATCAGTTGTCTAAGGCGACACCCTTTAAAGCTTATACCTAAGACTGCAGAGTTAACTCATAAAGTGACAAGGAACCTCAAGTCTTAAGGATCAATTAATCACATCAATGACTCGTGAGATATTTCCTAATCTGGAAGTTTCTATTTCCTGAAATAGAAACTTCCTTTCCCATTCAGGAATGTTCTCACACGGGGCACCTCAGTGAACTTACTTATTAAAGTAAGCACCCTCATGTATCACGCACGTATCAACTATACACTTTGCGCCTCCATGAAATAAGGTGGTCCTTCTTAAGGGTGTGATCCCACAAGCAAGCCTTAGAGGAGTCAGGTTGACACTCCCACTGTCGGTAGGACTCATCGTCTTGGAGTATTTTACTAATCATGACTTATGTGATATAGGGCTCGTTTCATGAACCATTTCACCTAAATGGTAGAGTCCTAAAGTCATCAGGATTAGGGGAGTTCTCATACATACACAGATAAAGTAAACGCATACCAAACAAGAGCATATAAAGAAGTGTTGCCTCAATTCGTTATTTCATTCAAATATTGTCTGTAATTACAATAAGGAAAAGCACAAAGCGGATATACAATCGGCTTTTTAGGGCACTATTCCTAACGATCTCCCACTTGCCCGTCAAAGCCATTCTAAAGCTACTCTAAGTCCCATCTTCTGAAGATGTCCTTAGAAAGCTTCTCGACTAAGGGGCTTAGTAAGTGGATATGCCACGTTCTCTGCTGATGTGACCCTCTCAATTTGCACATCTCCTCTTTTGATAATATCACGGATTAGGTGTTACTTCCTCATAATGTGCTTGGTCCGTTGGTTAGATCTTGGTTCTCTTGATTGAGCAACCACCCTAGTGTTGTCACAAAACACAGAAATGGGGTCTTTCATGCTAGGAGCAACATCCAACTCTTGAATGAAGTTTCTAATCCAAACACCTTCCTTAGCTGCATCATTTGCAGCTAAGTATTCGGCCTCAGTGGTCGAATCTGCAGTGGTCGTTTGCTTGGAACTCTTCCAACTCACTGTTCCGCCGTTTAGGCAGAAAATTTATCCTGACATTGACTTAAAATCATCTAAGTCAGATGCAAAGCTTGCATCGCAGTATCCTTCGACAGTAAGATCTTTCTGACCTCCGTAAACTAAGAATAAACCTTTAGAACTTTTCAAGTACTTAAGAATATTCTTCACGGCAGCCCAGTGACCATCTCCAGGGTCAGATTGGAAACGACTTGTCACACTAAGTGCATAAGCCACATCCGGTCGAGTACATAACATTGCATGCATTATGCTACCTATTGCTGATGCATAAGGTGTATGAGTCATTCTTTCCTTCTCAAGGTTAGTCTTAGGACACATCTTCTTAGAAAGACATGTTCCTACACTCATAGGAAGGTTCTTAACCTTAGCTGACTCCATATTGAATCTCTTCAATTCTTTTTCAATGTACATCGACTGTGATAGTCCTATTAACCTTCTAGATCTATCTCTATAGATTTTAATTCCAAGGATATAGGACGCATCACCAAGATCTTTCATCTCGAATTGGTTCGATAACCATAACTTAGTTACTTTCATGTCATCCTTCGAATTCCCAATAAGAAGGATGTCATCAACATAAAGTACTAAGAATTGCATTGAGGTCTCCAATTCCTTTCTATACACACAGGACTCATTCGAAATTTGAATGAAGCCAAACGCTTTGACTGATTCATCAAATCGAATGTTCCAATTCCTAGAAGCCTGTTTCAATCCATAGATTGATATTTGGAGTTTGCAAACCTTTTGCTCACTCCCACTGAACGTGAAACCTATGGGTTGCTCCATATAAATGTCTTTATCAATGTCACCATTGAGAAAGGCAGTTTTCACATCCATTTGCCATATCTCATAGTCATAATACGCAGCAATGGCAAGCATGATCCGAATAGACTTTGCATTGCAACTGGCGAAAAGGTTTCATCAAAGTCCACGCCGGGTCTTTGAGTGAATCCTTTTGCAACCAGTCTTGCTTTGTATGCTGCAATGCTTCCATCAACTCCAAGCTTTCTCTTAAAGATCCATTTGCAACCTATGGGTTTGACCCATCAGGCAAATCTACGAAGGTCCAAACTTGGTTGGAGTTCATGGAGTCCATTTAGGATTTCATGGCTTCTATCCACTGTTCAGAGTCAGAATCTGAAAGTGCCTCCTCATATGTTATAGGATCATTATCCTTTTGAGAGATTTCATGGAAAAATCCATACCATCTCTCCGGCTGTCTAGGAGTGCGTTCAGAACGCCTTAAAGGAGACGTTTCTTTAATGGGTGGCGTGGGCTCACTTTGTACTTCCTCTAATTCTATGATCTTCCCTTTCTTTTCTTTAAGGAACGGTTCCTCAAGAAAAGTAGCATTTCTGGAAACAAACACATTTTGCTCAGATTGATCATAGAAATAGTATCCTATGGATTCCTTAGAATAACCTACAAAGTAGCATAAGTTAGAACGAGATTCTAACTTATCTCCCTCTGTCCTCTTCACGTAAGCAGGACAACCCCAAATTCTTAAGTAAGAATAACTAGGGATTTTACCATGGCACATTTCATAGGGCGTTTTAGGGACTGAGTTAGAGGGAACTAGATTCAAAATCTTTGCTGCACTTTCTAGGGCATAACCCCAGAAAGAAGGTGGTAAGTCAGTGAAACTCATCATGGAACGAACCATATCAAGTAAGGTTCGATTCCTTCTCTCAGAAACTCCATTAAGCTGAGGAGTTCCCGGAGGAGTCCACTGAGAGATAATCCCATTATCTTTGAGATGATTAAGGAATTCTTCACTAAGATATTCGCCTCCTCGATCAGATCGAAGTGCTTTGATCTTGTGACCAGTTTGGTTCTCAATCTCCTTTTGAAATTCTAAGAATTTCTCAAAAGCTTCAGATTTATACTTCATTAAGTATACATAACCATACCGACTAAAGTCATCAGTAAAGGTTATGAAATACTGATGATTGTTTCTAGTGCTTACACTAAGCGGTCCACAAACATCAGTATGGATCAAATCCAATACCTCAGTGGCACGTTCCACAGTTCCTTTAAAAGGAACTTTGGACATTTTTCCTTTGAGACAGGATTCGCAAGAAGTTAACTCCTTAAGATCATTTTCAGAGAATGATCCTAAAGTGTTTACCTTGCTAATTCTGTTCTTGGAAATGTTTCCTAATCTAGCGTGCCATAAGGGAGCTGAAACTTTGTCATCTCTCTTACGCTTCATTTCTCGTTGTATATAATATTGATATTTTGTGTTAGATAAAGTCCATTACTTAGAGTACCGATGTGAACGGAAGAGTTGTTCCGTTTGATAAAGTATTTACCATTCTTAATATAAGTTTCATAACCTTCACAATCTAAAATTGGAACTGAAATTATATTACGAATAATGCTCGGTACATAAAGGACTTTATTTAAGACTAACTCAAAACTACCTAAATCTAATCTAATTGTGCCTAAAGCTCGAGCTTCAACGTTTGAGCCATCGCCAATCTTCAAGACACATTATTCTTCTTTGAGTTGTTGGACTTCACTTAGCATTTGTACATCATTACAGATATGAGTTCCACAACCGGTATCAAGTACCCAAGAACTAGAATTAATAGAAAGATTTACTTCAACGAGAAAGATACCTTTCTTTAGAGTATCCTTGTACTCTGGGCAGTTTCTCCTCCAATGTCCCGCTTTGCCACAATGGAAGCAAACATCCTCTTACTGATCACGCTTCTTCTTTTGGGTCTTCCCTTTCGAAACGCCAACAGAGGGCCTAAGGGGTTTCTTCTTCTTCTTTTGGGCTCTCTTGCCCTTACCTTTAGAAGGCCCAGAAGAGGAAGATGGAGTATTCACCATCAAAACCATATTGTCCTTCTTGATCGTGCTTTCAGCAGTCACAAGCTGACTAATCAGCTCAGCTACAGTAGCACCAGCATGATTCATATTGAAGTTAAGGACAAATGGGTAGCTAGCAACAAATCCATTGAAAGCTCATCTTTCAGTGGCATGTCCATGGAGGCAAGTTTCTCAGTAAGGGCGAGAAACTTGAGTCCACATTCATGGACACTTGAACCTTCCCTCATTCTCAAGTGGAACAATTCCTTTGAAGTGTTATACCTTGTAACACGTTCATGAGGGCGGTAAAGTTGCTCTAAGTGGTCGCAAATCTCCCAAGCGAATTCCATGGCCTCATGTTGCCTTTGCAAGTCCGGAGACATGTTAGCCAACATAAGGCAACGGGCTTGGAGATTATCATCCTTCCACTTCTGAATCGCGTCCCGTTCGGCCCGAGTGGGAGCCTCCCCTTCGGGACTAGGCTCCCATTCGAAGAGAACATAAGTTCTCTTCTCAGAATCTAAAATGATTTTTAGATTCCTCAGCTAATCAGAATAGTTGGGACCAGTCAACTTGTTTGACTCGAGGATCGATACAAGAGGGTTTTTGGTTGCCATTTCAAAACACGTAGAGAATCACAGAATCTACGACCTAAATGGTAAAACAGAGAACTAGTGAGCATGCTGAATTATAACGATAAACAAAAGATAAGGTCTTTAATCTATTGTAGCTCCCACTGTTTTTCAAAGATCTATAATTCCCAAAGATCTAAGAGGAACACGTTTCCCAATGGGTACTAAAATCCTAGGCATTTTACCTCGAACCCACGACTCGTGGACATTCTAAGTAAGAACCCCAGGTAGGTACAACTTACCAATTCTAACACCTTTAGAACTCTCAGTAATTGTTTTTTGCATCACCTATCTTTCAATATGGACCCACGAATCGTGCGACATCCATATTTACTTAGGTGTTAAGCTAGACCCATCAATCATAAGATCATGACCAAAACTTAGTTCGAACGACCCACGACTCGCGGACATCGCCCTTGCCAAAATTGACCACGAAATATTAATCATTTAAAATGATCAATTAGGTAACTAAGAACTAATAAGCTCCACTAGCTATCCCACGACTCGCGGACAATAACTAACTTCACTTACTAAACTTAAAACCTATTGATGGAATGCTAGGAATTTAATTCAAAATTTGCATCTCGAATTAAATACCTATTTGTTCGAAATTAGCTTAATATTTAATGGGAATTTTCGAATCAAACGGAGAGTTGTCCGGTTCGACCTCACCAACATATATGTTATCCAATTTTATTAGTCTTGATTAATGCAAGTACACTTAAATGCATTTCAAACAAGCACATAAATAGATAACATGTCCTAGCATGATACTAACATGTAATGATCATGGGTTCTACCTATCTTATGCGTGATATGTGGGAGCCACTCCACAATCACAAGTTCTAACATACATGCCACATAAACAGTTTAAATCACATAAGGGAAAGCGGTAACAAAATACGAGCCCTATCTCTATTACATTTTTACAATTGAGATTCCCCTTCCTAACATTTTGAGGGGTCTTCACTTATGGCCTCCTTGTTACTTGAATGTGGTCCATCTTACTCCATGAGTGCATTGTCTCCAAAATGAAAATTAAAACCTCACCACCTATCTCTACTCTCAAATTACAATAAAAGGAAAAAGACATAAAGTAATAAGGCTCAATCTTCATATTGGCCTTAGATAATTACACGGGGCATACCCCGGCCTCAAAACAGTAATATGGAAAGCCACATAATAAATCACATAACAGTACGCACATAAGTGAGGCTCCAACCTCAATTGAAAAACGCAACTATAGGGCTCCAACCCCAATTTAAACCATCCATGTGCATAAATTAAAACCATACATAAGTCTAAACCCATGATCACCTAACATGCTTTTGCGAGAATTTAAATTTAGCCAATAAATTAAAATTCCCGTTTCAAGTCCTAATGACTTAAAACACGACTTGATGCGAGTCTTATTTATAAAAGTTTTCAATAAATCCCAAATTTGCAAAACAAATAAAATTCCAATTAATTTCTGAAAATTAATAATTTTATCAAAGATGTATTTTCCCAAAATATAAACCGTTTCAATTTCTCAAAAATCCCAATTTTAAGTTTTATTCAAAAATTAAAATAAATATTCAAAAATAAAATTTTAAAATTAAAATAAAAAATTGGGACTGGATTGCACGAAACACGAAAACGGATTACGAAAACTACGGGGCCCGTACGCGAAAGGGACCGCACGCACAGCGGTGCGCGAGCGGCGGTCCTATCGCCCAGCTTGCGGGCGGCTGGTCGGTCTATCCCGGCCAGGCCTGGGCGGTTGCCCTTGCGCGCGCCTAGGACAGGCGGGCGGCGACGCGCGAAGCCCGCGCGAGCGACTCCTTCGCGCGCGGGGTTTCGCGTGTCCGTCGTAATCCGGGTTTTCGTTTCGTGTTTTCGTTAAAAAGCAAAACCAATCCAAGAAATCCAAAAACAGTTTATACAGTTTCAAATCCAAAATAGTTTTCAAAAAAATAAATTTTGCAAAACCAATTTTCAGAAACTTTTAGGAAAAAATACAGTTTTGTAATTCAGGCTTTCTAAAACAATTACAAATACTCAATCGCATCAAGCCTAAGAATTTCGAGACGAATCAGAAACACGATTAACGAGGTGGCTCTGATACCACTTGTTGGAAAATACGAATCAGAAAACAGCAGAATTTAAAAAAAATTTCCCAACAAAAGGACCTTGGACTCGCAATCGTGTATCCAAATTTGTAGAGATAAGAAACTTACTTTTCTTTTATACTTTCATGAAGCGTTTCAAGCCACCCAAGAACGCTCTTCTCCCGGCTTGATCCCCTCTCCTTGGTAAAGCTCGATTCTTCAAACTTCTAACTTGAAGCTCTCTAGAGATAGTCAACCAACTTGACTACAATCTAACTAGTAAGGATGCTAGTTCTCTAGTTAGTGTTTTGGCTTAACCTAGGGTTTCGTTTATCTTGGAGAAAGGATGGTGTTCAACACATGAACCAAAAGAATTGCCAATTAGCTCTAAGGGGAGCTCGAGCTCCCCTATTTATAATAAGGGAGTGGCCGAAAATCCTAGTCCTTATGGGCTAGGGTTTTGGTCTCTCTCTCTCTCCTATTACTTGATCATCAAGTAATTTTGAATTTGACTTTGAATTCAAATTCAAATCAACTTTCAAGAGAGCTAAAAATATCCAAACTATTTTTGGATAATTTTATACTTTATTTATTTAAAATAAATAACTTATTTTATCTAATTAATTAATTCATAATTAATTAACTAGATTATTTTCTCCAAAATAAGACTTTCTTTTTAATTCAAAAATTAAACCAAAGTCTATTAAATAATTAACACATTTAATTATTTAATATATATATATACAATATATATATATATATATATATATATATATATATATTCACACATGTGGGACACGTGTCACAAGGACACGTGTCACTCACGTGAGCCACACGTGTGGTTTCACACGTGTGGAACCCTCTTGGCCCGATTAACTCGTTTAATCATTTTCAAGCCTCAACTCATGTAACCAAGTTGTTGTGTCTGACCCTCTAAGTTCTCAATTCAATTAGCAGTGACCCTAATTAATTAATTCACTAATTAATTAATCAGTCCACAGATTAAACGACCATAGTCTAGCAACATGTGTTTAACCCCTAGCTGAATTGGAATGTTCGGATTCGACAGAGCCTTTAAGTCATTGATTCATGTGAGATACAATCCTCCTACTTACTATCTCTCAACCAAGATCTAGGGTAAGGGAATAATCAGAACCCTAATAATCCGGTCTTAAAGCTAAGTGCATTTCATATCCATTTGATCTCAATCCAAGAAACCCTTTTCTTGATGTCTTGATCTACTGCCTTGGCCAAGGACTCCATATGGCATATGAATGACTTACACAATAAGAGATCACCTTGCAAATGCAGTGTGACACCCCGACTCACAGTCGGTACAGGTAAATTATGTGATTTAATATTAATTGCGTTTTAGATTAATTGTATATAACTTGGATGAATTATTTGCACTTATATGAATTACTTGAACTAATTGCGTATGTGAACTATGTGAGTTGGCCTTATTTGGACCCGTAATTGTTGAACCGAACCAACTTGAACCAGAACACCTTGAACCGAACCCGTGAACCGAACCGGTCCAGCCTTAAAGGCTGAACCATTTTCCTCCTTCTTCATTTCACGTTACAGCAGCTCTTAAGCCAAGGAAGAGGAGAAACCCCAAGTTGATCATCCAACCTTCCCAAGCCAAGATCTCCCTCGTTTCTTCGCCTTTTCTCGAACTCAAGTATGTTTTGGAATCCTCTCGTCGTGCTTGTCATTTCTATGGTTTAATTTCTGAGTTTGGTGTGCCTTTGCTTCCCTACGTGAATAGTAAGGGTTTGGTTAAAAACTTGAATAGGTGCTCTTTGCTTATTATTCTTGATCTTTAGCTTCATAAATGAGTTGTTCATGTAGTATATGTTACATTTATTACCTAGTTTCTCTTGGTAGTTGAGCATTTATGAGTGAGCATGTTTTTGGCTTGATTATTGCATCCTTTGATCATGACTTCTATTTCCGTTTTTCTTGAGTTGTTTGAGTGTTTATATGTCAAGCATGATTTATTTGAATTGTTTGTGCTTTTGGAGAAGTTGTGGCAACTTTGAGGTCTTGATTTTGGCCATTTTGGCACAAAAACGAAGCTCCCCTGCTTCTGTAATGTTTTCTGCTCCAGCTTTTCGAACCAGGCCGGAACGGCCGTTCCCGTCCCGGTTATAAACTGGGAACGACCGTTCCCTGGCCATTTTACTGTTCCTGCCGAGAGTGGGAACGGCCGTTCCCAGTTTGTACTGGGAATGGGAACGGCTATTCCCATGGCCAAAACCTTTCTTTTAGCTACTGAGTCAAATCCACGGGGGTGGATTTTTCCCTTTGGAAAAATCCGCGGGGGTGGATTTGAGTCAGTAGGTCTGGAAAAATCCATGGGGGTGGTTTCTGTCCGCGGGGGTTCAGGATTTTCTGGGAACGGCCCTTCCCGTCCCCAGTACAAACTGGGAACGGCCGTTCCCATCCTCCAGAAACTTTTAGCGAAGGCAGGAACGGCCGTTCCCTACAGTGAAAGGGCCGTTCCCACCTTTCCCGAGACCTGGATGCTGCCACTGCTTCTCTTTACCTTAATTATGCAATTTTATGACTTTAATTGCTTTTCTTTCGCCTGTTAACTGTTATAACTCGATTTTTATTGCATAATAAATTGTGAATAATTATGTTGTGCTATAGTTGTGAATTATATGACCTAATTGTAATATTTTACATGTGATCATGGGTCATGCATTTTGCCGAGCGTCCTTTTTGGGTTCATATAGAGTCTAAGTCTTGGGCTTTCGTGTTTTCTTTTCAGAGGAGGTTCCAGTTGACGAGCCCGAGGCGTAGGTTGTTCACGTCTGCTCGTTTTTGTCACGCAAGGTGAGGTTTAGGATTTTTATTAGTTAAGTGACCTAAAGCCTTATGTGGTGTTTTCAAGCCGTGCATGTGATTATATATTATATATATACGGATATGTATGTGTTGATTAGAATATGTTTATGACCTTGTGAATACTCTTGCTTTGAAAAGGTATTATATAAGCATATGTAAGCTAAGTTTTGGAAAAGACTTTATGGTTCCGTTAGCGAGATTGCCATGAAAGATTTGGCATATGTTATGATTTGTGTTTGTGGATCCAAGGAGCTACGGGTAAGGAACCCTCGGGACGGTTCGGGCCGTCGAGGTTCGGCCTGTGCGTAGTCTCCATCCGATATATCACACGCGACTCCGGGAGCTAGGGAAGGTGTGATATTTCGATGCCTTCGGCGTAAAAACCGGGGAGGGCACGATGTGGGTTCGCTACCCCTCGTGAGTCTGTATATGTATGGATGGTTAGGGCCGCCGGTGGCTCTTCCATCATTGGTGTAGAGGAGGGTGTGTGATTTCTGTTTTGTTTGTTCTGAGGAGTAAAGGTTGGAAGCTCGTTCTCGCCGAGCATTGTGTTATGTTGTGTTATGTCAGGAAGTATGAATCGGGATAGTGTTTACGAAATGTTTTAACGTATATGTATTGGTTTTGGAAAGTTTTAGTTTGTAAAACCTATTCCGGTTCATATCTCCATGCCTTTGCTTTGTGCTCTGCTTTATATATATAGGGTGTGGGTGTGCGTTAGCCCCCTCACTCAGTCAGTTGACTGACCCTCGTTTACTCTTTTAGTTGCAGGTTTTGGGAGCGTGAGCTAGGCGGAGAAGTGTGTCTTCTTTATGCACTTGTCAGTCTAGGTCTCGTTAGGTGCATCTACATATTGCACTTTATTATTTTGTATCTGTATAGGTGACTTGTAATTACTACTTTTGCTTGAGCCGTGATGGCTTTGTACAGGTTGAAGTGTTGGTACCTATATATAAATACTATATGGATAGGTGTGAGTTGGTACCTATACGTATATATGTGATGATCGTTACTTGTTGCTTTTATTTATTCGCTTCCGCATACTCTGTTTTGGTGTTGTTTAGCTCCGCCTAGCCTAGAGGGTGTGTTTGGTCTCCCGTTCGCTATGATTCGGATTCGGGTACGGACATTCCATTTCGTATTCGGGTTTGGATTATGGTGCGGGGGATGTGGCCCTACGTGTGGGTGCTACATGCAGGTGTAGGTCCTTTCTTGATTCTCATTCACTTTCATGAATCACTTGTGCAGCCCCAGCATAAGCCTTGAATCAGTTGTCTAAGGCGACACCCTTTAAAGCTTATACCTAAGACTGCAGAGTTAACTCATAAAGTGACAAGGAACCTCAAGTCTTAAGGATCAATTAATCACATCAATGACTCGTGAGATATTTCCTAATCTGGAAGTTTCTATTTCCTGAAATAGAAACTTCCTTTCCCATTCAGGAATGTTCTCACACGGGGCACCTCAGTGAACTTACTTATTAAAGTAAGCACCCTCATGTATCATGCACGTATCAACTATACACTTTGCACCTCCATGAAACAAGGTGGTCCTTCTTAAGGGCGTGATCCCACAAGCAAGCCTTAGAGGAGTCAGGTTGACACTCCCACTTTCGGTAGGACTCATCGGCTTGGAGTATTTTACTAATCATGACTTATGTGATATAGGGCTCGTTTCATGAACCATTTCACCTAAATGGTAGAGTCCTAAAGTCATCAGGATTAGGGGGAGTTCTCATACATACACAGATAAAGTAAACGCATACCAAACAAGAGCATATAAAGAAGTGTTGCCTCAATTCGTTATTTCATTCAAAGATTGTCTGTGATTACAATAAGGAAAAGGACAAAGCGGATATACAATCGGCTTTCTAGGGCACTATTCCTAACACAAGTTTCTCAGTAATGGCTAGAAACTTGAGTCCATATTCCATGGGCTCAAGTTGCCTTTGCAAATTCCATGGCCTCATGTTGCCTTTGCAAGTCCGGAGACATGTTAGCCAACATAAGGCAACGAGCTTGGAGATTATCATCCTTCCACTTCTGAATCGCATCCCGCTCGGCCCGAGTGGGAGCTTCCCCTTCGGGACTGGGCTCCCCTACGAAGAGAACATAAGTTCTCTTCTCAGAATCTAAAATGATTTTCAGATATCTCAGCCAATCAGAATAGTTGGGACCAGTCAACTTGGTTGACTCGAGGATCGATACAAGCCGGTTTTTAGTTACCATTTCAAAACACGTAGAGAATCACAGAATCTACGACCTAAATGGTAAAACAGAGAACTAGTGAGCATGCTGAATTATAACGATATACAAAAGATAAGGTCTTTAATCTAATGTAGCTCTCACTGTTTTTCAGAGATCTATAATTCCCAAAGATCTAAGAGGAACACGTTTCTCAATGGGTACTAAGATCCTAGGCATTTTACCTTGAACCCACGACGCGCGGACATTCTAAGTAAAACCCTAGGTAGGTAAAACTTACAAATTCTAACACCTTTAGAACTCTTAGTAATTGTTTTTGAATCACCTATCTTTCAATATGGACCCACGACTCGTGCGACATCCATTTTTACTTAGGTGTTAAGCTAGACTCATCAATCATATGATCATGATCAAAACTTAGTTCAAACGACCCACGACTCGCGGACATCGCCCTTGCCAAAATTGACCACGAAATATTGAGCATTTAAAATGATCAATTAGGTAACTAAGAACTAATAAGCTCCACTAACTATCCCACGACTCGCAGGCAATAACTAGTTTCACTTACTAAACTTAAAACTTATTGATGGAATGCTAGGAATTTAATTCAAAATTTGCATCTCGAACTAAACACCTATTGTTCGAAATTAGCTTAATATTTAATGGGAATTTTCGAATCAACCGGAGAGTTATCCGGTTCGACCTCACCAACATATATGTTATCCAATTTTATTAGTCTTGATTAATGCAAGTACAATTTAAATGCATTTCAAACAAGCACATAAACAGATAACATGTCCTAGCATGATACTAACATGAGATGATCATGGGTTCTACCTATCTTATGCGTGATATGTGGGAGCCACTCCACAATCACAAGTTCTAACATACATGCCACATAAACAGTTTAAATCACATAAGGGAAAGCGGTAATAAAATACGAGCCCTATCTCTATTACATTTTCAATTGAGATTCTCCTCCCTAACATTTTGAGGGGTCTTCACTTATGGCCTCCTTGTTACTTGAATGTGGTCCATCTTACTCCAAGGGTGCATTGTCCCCAAAATGAAAATAAAACCTCACCACCTATTCTACTCTCAAAAAAATGAAAAAGTACTGAAAAGTAATAAGGCTCAATCTTCATATTGGCTTTAGACAAATACACGGGGCATACCCCGGCCTCAAAACAGTAATATGGAAAGCCACATAATAAATCACATAACAGTACGCACATCAGTGAGGCACCAACCTCAATTGAAAAACACAACTATAGGGCTCCAACTCCAATTTAAACCATCCATGTGCATAAATTAAAACCATACATAAGTCTAAACCCATGATCACCTAACATGCAACTTGTGACAATTTTAATTTAGCCAATAAATTAAAATTCCCGTTTCAAGTCCTAATGACTTAAACATGACTTGATGCGAGTCTTATTTATAAAAGTTTTCAATAAATCCCAAATTATTAAAACAAATAAAATTCCAATTAATTTCTGAAAATTAACAACCTCGAACACGGGGCTTCTCATAAAGCGCTTAATCCCTTCCATCAATTCAGCATGCGTCCTGACCACCGCGTCACGTTTAGACTCTTCGAGCTTCGCGCTCAGCTCAGCTCAGTGCGAGCCTGCTCACTCTCCTTGAGCAACTCTCCCTTTTCCACAAGCTTCAACTTGAACCTCTTCACCTCTCTGTTGACATCAGTCATCTTCTCATTAACCTTTTCAAGGTCGTCCTGAAGGACTTTCTTCTCAGCTTCGAGGAGTTCAATATGCTCATTATAGCCAAAGACAAAGGTCACCTGAACGTGAACCTCATTCTCCTTCCTGTTAATCTCTACGTTGGCCTTTTTGAGCTCCTTCTCAAGATCCTGAACTCTCCTTTCGAGGTCAGCAACAACACTCCTATATTAGCGCTTGTAACTATCCTTCCCTTCTCTGTAAACAAGGTCTCTCGTTTGGCTTAACGATAAGAAGTTGAGTGCGAGTTCAGATCGAAAGGGTAAACAGAAATATTCCAATCGAAAGGAGACCATTTCAGGATTACTCTACGAGCGCCTCAATTATTCGACACTCGAAGAGTGGGGGGCAAATGATAGTGCCAAAAATATTTCTAAGTGTTGAGCTCCACCCTTTCGAGGTCCGCTCCTTTCAAGGTCCGCTCCTTCGCATTCCACCTTCACGTTCCACCTCAAGCGTTTCACCGCAAGTGCGTTCCACCACTTCGCGTTCAACCTCAAGTGCGTTCCACTTTCGCGCTCAACCTAAGCGCTCAATCTTAGCGCTCCACCTTCGCGCTCAACCTTAGCGTTCCACCTTAGCGCTCAACTTTAGCGCTCCACCTTCCCGCTCAACCTTAGCGCTCCACCTTCGCGCTCAGCCTTAGTGCTCCACCCTCGCGCTCCACCTTCGTGCTCAACCTTAGCGCTCAACCCCAAGCGCGCTCCGCCCCAAGCGTGGCGGTTGCCCATGTTCACACGCCACTCCACCACTTGGCGCACGACCCCACAATATTCGCACCCACCCTGGCTCAGCTTAAGGTATAAATACCCCTTTTTCTTCAGAACTGAACCTCTGCCCAAATTTTCGGTCATCTTTCTCCTAAAGCAAACTCACTGTCTTAAGCGTCGGAGTGCCCGCGGGGTAAACGCCTCCCGCCTGGTATTCTTACGTTTTGTGGATCTTAGCAGGTCGAAGAACCCACTTTTGGCTTATTTGTTGGAAGTTTGGAGCCGAATCCGTTCAATTCCAGCGAAACCAAATTTCAGCATCATCAATAATTGTGATGGCAAAATTGTAAAAATCTTCCAGTGACTTACACCTTTTCGAATTTCAATCCTTTTTAGATATCGCGTTTTCAATTTTGTCCTCTAATTTAAATTTTTTATAATTATAATCCGATTTCGGCCCGAATCACTTATTCGGGCCAATTTTGCTAATGTGCAAATATGATGTACCATAAAATTGGGGATTTTGCCGATGTGTAAATGGGGGCAACTATGTGTCAATTTAAAAAATATATATATATACACATGGAAAAATTTAATATATATATATATATTCCAAAAAAGAAGATTATTATATAATATATGCACACATGACAATTTGAAAAACTAAAAAAATATTCTATAATAAAATTTTGTCAAATAAAAAATATATAATGAAAAATAAAAAAATTATTTTTCTGACAAAAAAAACTAATATCAATAAAAATATAAAATATATTAATATATATATATATATATATATATATATCTTTTTTTATATATACATATATATGAAAAATAAACAAATATATGTATATCTATAAATTGTAAAAAAAGAAGAGACTTTTGTCTCACAAAACGGCGGTTTTTTAAGACTTTGGCACCAATTTTTCTAAACTACCTATTATGCCCCTAACACTATCAATTGTTTTAAGGACAAAATTGGAATTTAAAATCTCCACCATTTCACTTACCCACGATCTCTGAAACTCTCTTTTCTTATTATTTCACGATCTCAAATTTCTTTTTTTTTAATTATTTTCTATATTTTTATTCATCTATACTATATCTTCTATCTATACTATCTATATACTATATGAAAAGCAAATAGGGTTTTCCTCTCACAAACGGCGGTTTTCTAGGGACCAATTTTTTGATTTTTCAAATATAACTGTTGATACGATTATTTTATAAAAATATTTATACTTAGTAGAATAAAATCAAATATATAATCTTCCAAATTCAAGATTATAATTTGATATTCTTTTATTAATTAGATATTTTTAAGGAATAATCTCAATCAAATGTCTAGTTGCAATCAAACTCAAGTTTTATTTTGATATTATCTCTTTAAAAATAGATATATTAAAGAGATAAATATCCATGTGATTTTTTTTGATATTATCTCTTCAAAAAATACAAGAGATAATTATTAAATAAGTTTGAGTTGGACTCTAACTCTTGAATCCCACATCTATATAAAGGGGTCATGGGTTAGTTCATTCAACACAATAAATCAATACGAAGACGTCAAAGAGTCAAGATGTAGACATCAACACAACACAACACAAATACAAGAAGACGAAGGAGAAGAAAAAGACCAAAATTCTCTCTACAAGTTCAAGACGGAGTTCTAAAGCGTTCAAAGGTGTTCTTCCCCGAAGTTATTAAATCAAGGCGTTAAACCAGCAAATTGCCGTTATACTCAAGTCAAATCCACGGTGTTACCGGCAAGTTTATCGGCGTTCTTCGCGGACTTCACCAAAATTCAACGTTTGATTCGTAAATAAGTCAAAAGGCCTACGAATTAACGTTACTCAAGTTCAAGTCCCTCAAAACCCAACGTTTGATTCGTAATAAGTCAAAAGACCTATGAATTAATGTTATTCAAGCCCAATTCGAAGTTGAAGAAGATCAAACCACCAAATTCATCTATGAGCGTTTGAAGATTTCTACAACTTTAAATTCGAAGGAAGAATCAGAGGATCAATTTGAAGATTGAAAACCCACTTTGATATTTAAATTCACAAGTTATTTGTACTATTTATCCGGTGTTTACCAAATATCAATAAATGTGAATTTTTAGTGCAAACAGATTGGCACGCCCGGTGGGGCAAATCTTACCTCTCATCTCTTACCTTCACAAATCGAGTTTGAAGTTCAATTGAAGATCAAAAGACATCGCTTAAACTCTCCAAAATCCAAATGTCCAGTTATAAAAAGGAGCTACACCATGCAACCTAAGCATGTTAGGGGCAAGAGGACGGTTTTTTTAATGTCATCAATCAATTCCACCAGAAATTTCAAGGGAAAATTTAACTTTATATAAAAGTCAAAAGAAGACTCCTCAACACGAGTATAAGCTACTTAGAAATCCAATTTGTCTATAAATTCAAATCAAAACTCCTTAATACAAGCATAAACTGTCTACATTCAAATCAAGGCTCCTTGATACGACCATAAACTGTCTATATATTCATAACAAGGCTCCTTAGTACAAGCATAAACTGTCTACATGTGAGACCCCGTAATTTTGTGATATAGTTATTGTAGAAATATATATAGTATTATAATACTCATATTCTTTATTAATTATTTCTATATATTACTTAAGTATTATTTAGTTATTTTTTAATAATAAAAGGTATTAGATAAGAATAATATTAGCCCTATATAGAGAATCATAGGGAAGTGGGGAGTTCTATGAAAACTGACTTACAGCATTCTATTTAGACGTGGGTTGTTATCAAAATTCTGTTTTTATATGATTTTATCGGGAGAAAGGAGAGGGAGACGACATAGTTAATTATTAGAGTTCTGCTCACATATTATTCTATGGAGAGAGAAAGAAAGATGTCGATAGAAAAGAACACAGACGACCAACAAAAGAGAGGAAGTGAGTGAGTATTGACAAACGACTTCAGGTATGCAATCTACAATCGGTTGAGAAAATAAAAAAGGGTTCGTATTATATTAGCGTTGAAAGTGAATTCACAACCCGTACTCCCACAATTAGCTTTTCATTACCTCATCTCGTTAAGAAAAATTCAAGGATAATACAAGTGCTTTTTTTTTTATATATGTATCAACCCCTGCGCCTCTTCCCAGTTATTAATTGTTAGACTTATAATAATCATTACGGGGATCCTGATGCACTACTTTTTAAAATCAAGACATTTCTTTATTTCAATCCCATGAACCACGTCTTATTTGAAATGAGAATTGAAAAGGGCAGTACTATTGTTGCTATTCTAGGCACAAGTGCATAGATTTACTTTTGTTACAGTATATCCATTTTATTCGTATATTTAGCACATTGGACGGTTATATTTGTGTATTTATAGACACTCATGTATACCTATTATACATATAGATACACGTACGAGTACTAATATATATAGATATATGATTAGGTGTTATTATATTAATTATATAATAATAACTATGGGGAATTTAGATTGTCATGGATAAGTATGTTTTTATAACTTATAAGTATTTTTGTGGTTAGATTCAATCGAGCAGGATTAGAGCGTTGACTCGCGAGACCTTTAGGATATTTAGAAGTCGGACGGACTTAAGGTAAGTGGTCTCTTCCTTCTATGTTTTCCTAAACTTGTTTTATAAAAATTGTGTCTTATTTTAAAGATGTAATTTCATTATATAAAATTGGGATTTGAGCATGGTATATCTGATTATGTTGTGTGAACTAAATACGAAGTCGTTTGTAAGCTTATGGTATGCATGCATGATTTATACTAAGTAGGTCTTATGCTCTGAGCTATTGGAAACCGAATAGGTAGGGGCTAGTTCCGAATTATTGTTATGACCCGGCTACGGGAGTGACAGTAGCATCATTGACCCGGCTACGGGAGTGACAGTAGCATTATTGTATTGACCCAGCCACGGGTGTTACAGTGGCATTATTGTATTGACCCGGCCACGGGTGTTACAGTGGCATTATTGACCCGGCTATGGGAGTGACAGTGGCATCATTGTTCGGACCCGGCTACGGGAGTGCCAGTAGCAATTCTGATCCCACCTAATGGGGTCGTAGTTAGGACTTGATCAAGTTAAGCCAATTAGGAACCGAAAGTTCACGAGCATAAACTTAAGTGTATTTATATGTTCAGTTTATTGTTTCATGTGCTAGGATTTCTGAAAAACTATTTGAAAAGTATGATATTGCTTGAAACTGCTTGTGATGATATATATATATTGTAACTTGCTCAAATCCGATAGAGGGTCAAGAGACTACTTAATGAGCAAGTGTCGCTCATACCACCCTAACAATCTTTTGCAGAGAATAAGTTAGAGGACGCTGGGGAGGAGTACTTTTGGGGCTGACAAAACACCACCTCTTCAAGTAGATTAGGGATTTCAGTTGAAGTTGTTATATCTTTTCATGAACAGTTAGGATCGAGTTATGTTCGAGACAATAATGTAAGAATTGTAATAGTTACGATTTCTCCACTGCATTGTTTTAAGAGTTGATTTAAGTATTTTAGTTGGGATTTTAGTCGTTCTGATTATCGAGGCTTAGTGTCCATGAGTCTTTCGGGCTCAGGGGGCACTGCCGTGTTGCGACCCGGAAACGGGGCGTGACACTACAAGTCCAAATCACAAATCTAAATTCAAAGTACTCTTCGATAAGAGTCTAAACTGTCAAATATACTCCTTAACACGAGTATAAACTATTTCAAATCAAAATCAAATGTACTCCTTAACACGAGTATAAACTGTTTTCAAATTCAAATTCAAGTTACTCCTTAACAAGAGTATAAACTGTTTAAATCAAAATCAAGTACTCTTTAAATAAGAGTATAAATTGTTTAAAATAAAAAATCAAGTACTCCCTAACACGAGTATAAAATGTCTGTAAATTTGAAAAAGAAATTGAACTACGACGTGACTTGATCCTCTTGAGGGGTACGTAGGCAACTTGAATTAAACTTCAAGCTCAGTGACATCTTCAAAGGAAAGTTTTGCTCAATAAATTTGAGTACTTCAAGTCTCGTCTTTGCACGACTGAATGGAAAGTTTTTCGCCAAGCCTTGAAGTGGGTGTTGGACAACTAGAACAGAAACGCAGCGGAAATTTAAAATTTTTCCAAAAGATTGATCATGGACTTGCAATTCTAGTATCGTATCACAGGGTGTTTAGAAACTTACGTATATTGAAGCTTTCTAGTGATGTCAGTACCGCCTATTGAACACTCTTCAAGTCGAACGGTTCTCGATAGATCCCAAAGCAGCGACCCTCCAAAGCGTATCTATACCAGTCCTAAAACACGATCAGGCAAGTAAGAATGCTAGTTCTATAGCTTGTGTTAAAAGGCTAGGATTTTGCTTTGAAAACTTTTCTTTTAATTTTTCTCAAAAACTTAACACTTCATGAGTGTTGGTCTAAGGAATGAGAAAGCACCACCCCTAGTACTTATACTAGTGTGGATCGAGCCCCTAGGGTTTCCAAAATCTAATGGGCTTTGTTTTCTTGCTCACTAATTAACTAATTTAATTATTTAATTTAATTGGAATAATAAGTTCCTAACTTATTCTCCAAGTCTTGCAAAAATCAACTTTCTCTCTCCTACAATAGGAAGTTAGACTTTTCAACTTTCTTAAAGCTAAAAGTCAAGATTCAATAAATTAATTAATTCTCAATTAATTATTTATTAGGTTAAGCTTGAGAAATAAAATCTTAACAATTAATTCAAAATTAATTAAAAGGCTTAAATTAATTAATTACAAATTAATTAATTAATTATAGAAAAGAATTCACGTGTAATAAAATTAACCGCTTGGAGATACGTACGTGCCACGTGGCAGCCATGTGTGCTCGACACGTGGCAGCTACTCACGCCATCCTTGCTCCGTTTCGATCAACAATTTGATCCTTCGTTAATCATATTAACATCCTACCATAACCCTCGTGTCCTGGCATTTGTGTGTGACCCTTTAGGTTCATTATTCGATTAGCAGTGACAGTAATTAATTAATTCACTAATTAATTAATCACTTCATAGATCACACTATCGTAATCTAGCAATGGATGTGTGACCCCTAGCCGAATAACGAAATAAATCGAAGAACCTTTCAGTCAATAACATACAGGGAAATACTATCCTCCTACAACTCCATCTCTCAATCAAGAACTAAGGCATGAGAATATTCTCAAAGCCCAAATATTCTTGATCTTTAAAGTTAAGTCCATTTCATATTCATTTAAACTAGGGATGTATACGAATCGAACCGAACCAAACTTTGCTGTTTTTTTCTGGCTCGAGGTTCGGCTCGAACTTATTTTGTTCGGTTCAGGCTCGTGTTCGAGTTCGACGAACTATATTTTTCTGATTCGAAGTTCGGTTCGTCCAATGATTCGAGTTCGGTTCGGCTCGGATTCGGTTCGGTCTCAAATTCGAACCCAAGATATAATATTTATAAAAAATATAAAAAATAAAACATTATAATATATATATATTCATGTATATATAAATTTTTTAAAATATAATAGGTCGGTTTGCAAACCGGCTCGCGAGTCACGAACAAGAATAAAAAGGTTCGTGTTCGAGTTCGAGTTCGAGTTCGGTTCGACCTCGGCTCGAACTTTTTGAATTCGAATTCAAACTTTAACCAGCTCGGTTCGGTCAGTTCGCGAACCGGCTCGGTTCGTATACATCCCTAATTTAGACCTCAATTCAAGAAAACCCCATTTTCTTAATGTCTTGATCTTTTTTATCCACCTTAGCCAAGGGTTTAAGTTTAATGGACTACGAACAACTCAATCAGTAAGAGATCATTCTTGTTCTTGCAACAAGTGTAAGTCCTTTGTCGATTCTAGTAATTCTACATATGCCACTTGTGTAATCCCAATATAGGTCGTGGTTCAGGTGTCTATATGGCGACACCCTTTTGAGCATATATCAAAGATTACAGAGTTAGCTCATATGAGACATCAAAGAATCTCAAGTCTAAGGATTAATGAATCACGTTGTTGACCTGTGAGATATTTCCTAATCTAGAAGTTTCTAGGAGACTTCCTTTCCCATTTAGGAACGTTCTCACGCGGGACATCTCAGTGATGAAGTTCTAGTAACAATCACCCTCATGTATTATGAACGCATCATCGTATGCACTTATCACTCCATGAAACTGAGTGATCCTTCAAAAGGACATAATCACATAAGCAAATCTCAGCAGACCAAGGTCGACACTCCTACTGTCTATCGGACTCTCGACTTGGAGAAGTTTCTAATCCTCGCCTAAGGAGTTAAGAACTTGTTTCATGTGTCATTCCTATAAGAACAAACTTCTTAACGGTCCCATCGGATTAGGGGAGTTCAATACATGCAAAAAAACAAAGTCAACCCAAACAGACATGAATAAGCACATAAAGAAGTGAATGCCTATGAACAAAATCATCTCGTTTATTATTCAAAGACTGTTTGTGATTTTACAAGGAAATAGTAAAGCCAAAAGCCGCTTTAAGGGCACTATTCCTAACAGTGGAGGCATCAATTGATACGATTATTTTATAAAAATATTTATATTTAGTATAATAAAATCAAATATATAATCTTCCAAATTCAAGATTGTCATTTGATATTCTTTTATTAACTAGATATTTTTAAGGAATAATCTCAATCAAACTCAAGTTTTATTTTGATATTATCTCTTTAAAAATAGATATATTAAAGAGATAAATATCCATGTGATTTTATTTGATATTATCTCTTCAAAAAATACAAGTGATAATTATTAATTAAATAAGCTTGAGTTGAACTCTAACTCTTGAATCCCACACCTATATAAAGGGGCCATGGGATAGTTCACTCAACACAACAAATCAAGACGAAGACGTCAAAGAGTCAAGATATAGACATCAACACAACACAAATACAAGAAGACGAAGGAGAAAAAGAAGGCCAAAATTCTCTCTACAAGTTTAAGACGGAGTTCTAAGGCGTTCAAAGGTGCTCTTCCCCGAAGTTATTAACTCAAGGCATTTAATCTGCTATCAAGGCATTAAACTAGCAAATCGGCATTATACTCAAGTCAAATCCACGGTGTTACCAACGAGTTTAGCGGCGTTCTTCGCGGATTTCACCAAAATTCAACGTTTAATTCGTAAATAAGTCAAAAGACTTACGAATTAACATTACTCAATTCAAGCCCCTCAAAATCCTACGTTTGATTCGTAATAAGTCAAAAGACCAACGAATTAACGTTATTCAAGTCCAATTCGAAGTTGAAGAAGATCAAACCACCAAATTCATCAAGGAGCGTTTGAAGATTTCTACAATTTTAAATTCGAAGGAAGAATCAGAGGATCAAGTTGAAGATCAAAGACCCACTTTGATATTTAAATTCACATGTTATTTGTACTATTTATCCGGTGTTTACCAAATATCAATAAACGTGAATGTTTAGTGCAAACAATAACCCTTGAGTTTTTAGTGTTTAGAAGAGAATTTGAGGGTTGAAAATGACATTTTATTAAGAAAAATAATAACTCCTCTCCCTACATTTCTATCTTATCTATTTTTCTCTCATGACTAATAACTCTCTTTTTTCTTTTTTCACATTTCTATTAGAAAAAACTATTTATAAAATAAAAAACTTCATAAAACACAACCAATACGTAAAAACAAAAAAAAAAAAAAGTTATGCAACTAATAAGAAACTTTACTTGGAGTTAGACTTCTGATAGTGACAGTGTTAGTTGTCTTTCAAAATAATCTTCTCTCTGATGGGTTCAGAATCGTGTGGGTCCGAATCCGATCACTTTACGATTTGTAATTGTGGAGGAAACCACCGGAGCTTCGCCGGAAATAAAGAAGAGGGTTCTACCTGTTGGGACAAGCACAATAAGAGTCAGAAGGCCAAGCTGGGGGAACTGGGGGTGATACCCAGTTTGGCTCTCCGACGCTCAAGTTAGTTCAATGTATGAAGAGAGATTGTAAGTTCAGTCACAGTTTCAGTGATGGAGAATGCTTACCAATGTAGAAGATGACTTTGGCTATTTATAGTTGAGGGTCAAGGGCCCTGTGGTCATTTGCCTCAAGTGGTCCTGGCCGAATGTTGCCCTAACACGTGGCGTCGTAAGAGAGAAACCTAGGAGGAATCTTCTGTAAAAGTGGCCAAAAGTTGGTGCTGGCAACAGTGGCAGGTGCGCGGGCATGTACGTTGTGTCAGAGAGCCATTTGGGTGGTTGGTAACGAGGGCGTGAGAGCGCGCTCGTGACAACCTAGAGTATGGAGAGCCAGGATACCCGCTGAGGGGAATGAAGGCTTCGGTTCCAGCGACGAGCCGAGAGGGGAAGCCACTCTGAGGGGGGGTGACGCTCGAAGAGGGCTCCCTTGGCATGTGAATGAGCCAATCGCTCAGTATGAATGACGCTTGTGAGAGTGAGCGCTCGTTGAACTCAACTCATGAAGAAGGATAGCGCTTTGTTGCGATGAAGGATTGCGCTTGTTGCGCTGAGGGGTGCAGCCTTGGGGAGACAGATGTCATCATCTTGGTAACGCCACGTGTCTTGACGTGGGCCGATCATATTTTGACCCCATCATTTTGCCCCCCAATTCTGTAGTCCTTAGTGATAAGGACTGTAGAATTTTAACATGTTCGGTCTTTCGCATGCAACGCTCGTATAGGATTTAGCGTGTTGAGCAATTTTCCTTCTAATCGCGCCATTAATGCAGTCTTTTCAACTGACCGCTCGTAATGCTTCTACACTGAGCGTTGTACTATTCTGGAGTATCCGAAACGTCAGAGCATTAAATGCGGGCGCGTGTGGGGCGCGTGAACATTGGGAAGCGTTTGACGTTTCCACAAAGTGGGTGGTTTCCTAGGCGGGAAATGATTACTATTTTTGAATCCCTTGCCGAAAAAGGCACCAACTCCCATCCCTATAAGTACGGGATTCTGAAATCTTGATACTCTTTACGCATTCAGAACTTCCAAGCATCCTTTGCAAAAAGAATTCTCTCGCACTCCAGTTCTTAGAGCATCTTCAACCTTTCTCCCAGATTTTCTCAGAAACCTTCAAGGTAAACTTCCAGCGTACATCTCTAACTTTGCTAACTTTAGATTCAGACTTTAGGATTTCATAACCTCTTAGATTTTTCTCCTTGAGGGAACCCTAATCTCTTTCCAAGAAAACCCCATTGTCTAACGGAGACTGAATTTCTCCCAAATCTCAGCTTCTGCCATGGCCGACCGACATGTTGAGGAATTTGCCCGTGAAATTAATGAAATGGCCACTGAGAGTTCCTCTTCACCTGATTCCCCTAGAGATGAGGATTTGGGGGCGGCAGTGATGGCCATGGAGGATAGGAATCCTGGCGGAGTGGATCCTCTCTTTGAGGAGATGAATCTGGTGATGGAGGCGGAGAGGCAAGGGGTTGTTCTTCCCATAACTCAGAGTGCCACTCACCCCCACCGCCATACCGTGACGGTGGCCGTTGCGAACCCGCTTCCAGTGGCCGAAGCCCTAACCGGGCCTTCAGAAAGAGCCCGTGATAAAGGAAAAAATAAGAAATCCCAGAAAGCCAAAGGACATATCGAGGGTGAAGGATCAGGTTACCAAGCTACCGAGCGCACGCCCGATGAGACTCCCAGCACAGTTACTGTGGGAGACGTGAAAACGATGATGGCGCCCATTTACTGGGACGAGCGGTATACGTGGAGGATCCCGGACAACCACGAGCGTGCTAATAATCCGCCTCCTGGGGAAATGGCCGTATACGTGGATACAGTAAGTTCCGGAGGCCTGAGGTTCCCTATCTCGGTCTCGATGGCTCGCTTGTTGATTGATCTGGGCCTCTGTCCGTCACAAATCGTGCCTAACGGCTTGGCTTTGCTGACCTGCTTTGTGATTTTGATGAGGAGCATGGGTTACGAGCCCTTCTTGCGGAATTTCAACGCCCTTTTTCAAGTGGTCAGCTCCTCTCGTTCATCCCCCGAGGCGGGTTTTTACTATGTTCAAGCGAAGGCCCATATGAAGCTGATCAACTCGCCCTCAACCACTTACGGCACTGATTGGAAGGAGAAGTTTATCTTCGTCAAAGCTCCAACAACAGAGGGCTTTGGGGTGCCCACGCAATGGGGCTCGTTTGCAAAGAGTCGTCTGCCACCCGCACTCCCTAAAGATTGGGCCAAGAACCTGGCAACAACCCTGAGGGACGAGGGTCACCTCATTCAAGCGAAGGACTGGATAGACGATGCAGAACTTATGTTCTTGTGTGGTCTATCAAACGACCCCTATTACCTTGACCACCCTCCAGCTCGTGACATAGAGAGAGACGGTTAGATTCTTTAGGGCACTAACTTTAGATAGGAATGAATACTAACTGCTTTTCTGTACTTGTAACCGGCAATCTGAGTAGACTGTTTGAGGATATCTAACTCTTGAAATTCTTATTATTGCAGGAGTTGCTATATTAGAGATGGCTGGAGGAATTAGGCAAGCCGCTCGTTTTGCCCATGCCCAAAGGAACCAAGCCCAGCCAGGGGATCAACGGCGCGAGCAACAGCGGCCTCGGAACCGCGACAATCGTGGGGACGCTCGTGGTAGTGGCCTAGGCGCCGGCTTGAGCGCTACTTCAGGGGCTCTACCTCCTCGTGGCCATAGGGAGGACAGGCCCGCCACCCGGGACAACAGGGAACGATCATCTGCAGGAAGAGTAGACGGCGTCCAACCCCCTCGTGCTGCGGAGCAAACGACATCATCAACATCCTTAACAATAATGGAGGCTCCTCCGAGCGCCAGCAGGCCCTCCCGCAAGAGGAAAAGAATGCCCGATTCGGTGGCAATACAGGGCAAAGGCAAGCAGGTGGCCGAGGGCCCCAAAGGCGAGGGAGATACCTCCTCTTCCGAGGAGGAGCGCTTGTGGGACTTCGTCCGCCAAGGGGACAAGAACTTTTCGGGCGCTCCTGATGGCGGTCCGGTCTTGTTGAGGCCTGGCACGGTTTCCTCGTCTGTCAGCTGGGACCTTTTCCACAAGGCCCAGTTCACCGCTGACCACCGGCACTTATACAACCAGTCGGTGGAGACTGTAGTTTACGATGCGGCTCATGCCCTGATTTCCGTAAGTCCTCGCTACTTGCTCGTTTGTTAATTTCTGTAAGTTTTTCCTAACTTTTCTCTTCCCTCGAACGCATGCAGCAAGTTCTGCCCCGGCTCAAAAACGCGCAGATGAGGGCCTCCACATACTCCGAGCGCAAGGCCAAGTACAAGAAGATGGCGCGCTCTAACGATCCGGCCCAAATTCAAGTGGAGCTGGACGCTGAAATTGCCAAGTATGAGTCCCTCAAGGAGTTGTTCCAAAAGACGGAGGCAGAGCTGGGAAAGTTGAAGGACGACTTCCAGGCGGTTGAAGGCGCTCGAGGCCGTTTGAGCGGTGAGTTGGTCCAGGCTGACGAGCGCTTTAAGAAGGCGGAAACCGAGAAGGAGAGCTGGAAGACGAGGGCTCTGGAGGCCGAGAGGAAATTCAACGATGCCGTGCACGAGTGGCCTCGGAGTCTGGAGCGGGCAAACAAGGAAGCTCTCATCAAATTCTGTCATTCCAAGGCTTTCAACTTCGCAGCCTCGTTGCACTGTTTGGATGAGGCCCAGAATGCCTTCAATTTGGCCGTGGAGCAGGGCATCAACAAGGGGCTGACAAACCCAGCTATGAGGAACGCAGAAGGCACCGGACTTATGTTCAACGAGCGCTGTGAGGCAGAGGATGTAGATCCAAATGACCCTGCGGACACCATTGCTGAGATGGAGTATGACTTCTTGGTGAAACTCCTCCAAGATGAATACGCGGATTCTCATCCGCCCGGAGAGGCTGCCCAATCTGCTCGACAAGACGACCCTGAGGACGAGCCTCAAGTGCCCATCGTGGAGAATGCCCCCGTCCAAGCCGCTGAGGGTGCCAACGTCCCTGCTCCTGGTGCCAATGAGCCCGACGATCCCCAAGCCCAACCGCCAGAGCCTGAGGGCCCAGTTCACGGCCCCGTGGCCCAGAATATACTGGTGATCGTTGATGAAGACATCGCTCCAGCTGCCTGAAATTTTCTTCTCATAAATTCCCTATGTATTTTCCCGCTTTAACGTTTTCTTCTTTTGAAACAATATTCAGAGGCCTTTGAGCCTTTTGTCTTGTAATAATTTTTGTTGCAATGCATTTACATTCTTCTTTCTTTTTTTTTTTTTTTTTTTTTTCATGACTTTGTTCTTCTGTTCATTTATGAATCATATGATAGGACTGTGTAGCCCACTTCATGGATGTTTTAATTCTTTGATGCAATGAAAATTTGTCTAAGTCTTGAGCGATCGTGTGGGTCTTATTGTGAGATTGCCCCCCCACTCAAGACTTGTATAAAATTTGTCTAAGTCATGAGCGATCGTGAGGGTCTTATTGTGAGATTGCCCCCCCACTCAAGACTTGTATAAAATTTGTCTAAGTCATGAGCGATCGTGAGGGTCTTATTGTGAGATTGCCCCCCCCCACTCAAGACTTGTATAAAATTTGTCTAAGTCATGAGCGATCGTGAGGGTCTTATTGTGAGATTGCCCCCCCACTCAAGACTTGTATAAAATTTGTCTAAGTCATGAGCGATCGTGAGGGTCTTATTGTGAGATTGCCCCCCCCCCCCCCCCCCCCCACTCAAGACTTGTATAAAATTTGTCTAAGTCATGAGCGATCGTGAGGGTCTTATTGTGAGATTGCCCCCCCACTCAAGACTTGTATAAATTTTTGCTTTTGTTCCTAAGAATTTGGCTGAGTCTTGAGTATATACGAGGGTCTTATGGAGAGGCTGCCCTCGCTCATGACTTGTGACATTCCTTCCATCTTTGGGGGATTTTGCTAAGTCTTGAGTGTGTGCGAGGGGCTTACTGAGTGGTTGCCCTCGTTCATGACTCGTGTACTACCTTCTTGACTCTGAGGCCACCGTTCAAGCGCTCTGGCTCTGCAAGAAATCCCGTTTTCGAGCGCAAGGCGTTATAAGAAACGACCAAGGCCTACTGGGATTTTCTTCATAATCTTATTCCCATTCACCTAATTGGTTGTGAGCGTAACCAGTCTATCCTTATGAGGGCGTCCCCCCATGTGGAGTAGAGCGCTGGCAAGCGTAACCCATACGAGATAATAGCATACATAATGGAATGGATTGACAACCACGCTCGCAATGGCGAGGGACGCGGGACTTATCCGTTCAACTAAAGAGACAGGAATATTAGAGAAATTAAAAAGACTATGTTACCGTTTACTCGTGATTGGAAGTACATAGTACCCGTTAAAGAGGGTTGTTACATCCGGGTTTGCAAAGGGCTATTAAACATAAAACCGCCGGAGGTTACATGCGTTCCAAGGACGAGGCAAGCGCTCACCTTGAAGTGTCTCCAGGGTGTAAGTGTTGTTAGCTCTGAGTTGTATGACCTTGAACGGGCCTTCCCAATTGGGGTCCAATTTCCCCACGTGCTTGGATACTTCCACTTTCTTCAAAACCAAGTCTCCCAACTGAAAAGTTCTTTCTCTTACGCGCCTGTTGTACTGTTGGGCCACAGAGGCTTTATAATGGTGGATCTTAGCCCAGGCTTTGTCTCTCCTTTCATCCAGCAAATCCAACTCCAAACTCCTGTTGCCATCGTTGAGCTGAGGCTCGAAGTAACCGACACGAGCGGATTCATTTACTATCTCCGCCGGTATCATCGCTTCCGACCCATAAACGAGCGCGTAAGGTGTCTCCCCAGTGGCCGCTCGTGGGGTGGTTCGATAAGCCCAAAGCGCTCCTTGCAGCTCCTCAGCCCATTCACTTTTCTTGCTCTCAAGCATGGTTTTCAGATGTTGCAAGATGATCCTATTGGTAACTTCTGCTTGCCCATTGGCTTGAGGGTGTCCTACAGAGGTAAATCGCTGCTCGATCCCCAACTCAGAACACCATTCTCTCGTGTCTGCTGCTATGAACTGGGATCCATTGTCAGAGATAAGCACCCTCGGGATGCCGTACCTGCAGATGATGTTTTTCCAAATGAAGTCCCTTACAACCCTGAAAGTAACTTTTGCGACGGCCTCGGCTTCAGCCCACTTGGTGAAGTAGTCGACGGCTAAAATGACAAACTTCTTTTGTCCCGCAGCCATGGGCAAGGGGCCCACAATGTCTATTCCCCACTGATCAAAAGGCCAAGAGACGTCTATTGGGACCATCTGCGCTGCTGGCAATTGATGGAGATTTGAATGAAACTGGCATTTGGGGCACTTCCTCGAAAATTCAATGGCATCTTGGAGGATTGTAGGCCAATAAAACCCACTTCTCAAAACCTTTTTTGCCAAGATACGCCCTCCGGAATGATTCCCACAGCTTCCATTGTGGATGAGTTCGAGCGTCTCCTTCGCTTGTGAGGGCCTCAAGCATCTCATTGGGGGCCCTTGAAATGATTTTTTGAACAACCTCCCCTCGGGATCTAAAGCGAAACGGGGGGCCTTATTTCGGACTTTCCTAGCTTCCACCTTGTTAGTGGGAGGAATTCCATCCCTAAGGAAAATGACGATGTCGTCAAGCCAACAGGGCTCGTTTGGATCAATCATGGCTATTATCTTGGTGGCGACCTTTTCCTTGATTAAAGGTTCCTCAGTTTTTAGGAACGTAACATATCGTTCAGAAGCGCCCTCCAAAGCGGATGCAAACTTTGACAGAGCGTCTGCGCGCTCGTTTTCTCCTCGGGGCACTTGAAGTAGATGAAATTCCTTGAACTTCCCAATGACTTCTCTGGCTTTATTTAAGTACTGTACCATGGTGGTTTCTCGAGCCTCAAAAGTTCCTTCAATCTGGCTTGCTATTAACTGTGAATCCACATAAGCGGTGATTCTGGAGGCTCCATTCTGAAAAGCAATATTCAACCCTTGCACGAGGGCCTCATACTCTGCTTCGTTATTAGTGACCTGGAAATCCAGCTTGATCGCAAAGTCCAGCTCAATCCCATCGGGGCTTCTGAGGGTTACTCCTACTCCTCCCCCTTGAGAGGTTGAGGAACCATCTGTGTGCAGTACCCATAACCCCTCATTCTCCGCAACGGTGGGCTCTAAACCAAAGCGTTCAACCAGTAAATCAGCTACAACCTGCGCCTACATCGCAGTCCTGGGCTCGAAACATAAATCGAACTGGCTCAGTTCGATGGCCCACTTGATTAATCTCCCCGACACATCAGGTTTGGACAACACTTGCTTCAAGGGTTGGTCGGTGAGAACCGTTATGGAGTGCGCTTGAAAGTAAGGCCTTAACCTTCTCGAGGCGTTAATAAGAGCGAACGCGAATTTCTCAATCTCCAGATATTTCTTTTCGGCTCCTTGCAATGTTTTGCTCAGATAATAGACAGGTAAGTGTTTCCGTTCCCGTACAGCAATCAGAACCGCGCTTGTAGCCTCGGAGGAAACGGAAAGGTACATGAATAATCTCTCGCCTTCGACAGGCTTAGTCAGCAGTGGGGCGCTCGATAAGTAAGCCTTCATATTCTGCAGCGCCCTTTCGCATTCTTCCGTCCAAGCAAAGTGACGTGCGTTCCTCAAAATTTTGAAGAAGGGAAGGTTCCTGTCCGCCGAGCGTGAAATAAATCTGTTCAGCGAGATGATTTTGCCTACTAGTACTTGTACCTCCCTCAAATTTCGAGGGGAGGGAATTTCCAAAATGGCCTTGATCTTCTCTGGGTTGGCCTCAATTCCCCTCTGACTGACCATGAACCCTAAGAACTTTCCCCCTTGCACCCCAAAGGTGCATTTCGAAGGATTCAACTTCATCCCATACTGGCGCAGGATTGAAAAAGTGCGCTTGAGATCTTCTAAGTGGGAGTCCTGGCGCTCGCTTTTGACAATCATATCATCCACGTAAACCTCCATGGACCTTCCAATTTCTTTCTCAAACATCTTGTTGACGAGCCGTTGATACGTGGCTCCAGCGTTCTTGAGTCCGAATGGCATGACTAAGAAACAGTATACCCCCAGATGGACAACAAACGAGGTTTTAGGGCGGTCTTCTGGGGCCATAAAGATCTGATAGTATCCCTGGAAAGCGTCCATCATGCTCATGAGCTCGCAGCCAGCGGTCGAATCCACCAATTGGTCAATCTGGGGCAGCGGGTAAGGATCTTTAGGGCAGGCTTTGTTGAGATCAGTGAAATCGTTGCACATGCGCCACTTATTTGCGCTTTTCGGCACCAAGACGACGTTGCACAACCACTCCGGATACAAGATGGGCTCGATATACTGAGCCTCTAGGAGTTTGTTAACTTCTTCTTCAATGACTTTCTTTCGAAAGCCGTGTACATCCCGTTTTTTCTGCTTGACGGGTTTGAAAGAGGGATCCACGTTAAGCCTATGGACAATGACGCTCGGGTCAATCCCTGTGAGGTCGGAGGCTTTCCATGCAAATACATCACTGTTTTCCCTGAGGAAGTCAATCATCATAATTTGAGAGGGCCCCGAGAGGTTTGATCCTATCTGTGTAGTCTTATCCTTGTTTCCGGGCTCCAGCTCAATGGTAAGGAACCTCTCCGAGGGTTCGATCCTTATCTCAGGGCGAGGAAGTTCGAGCGCCCTCTTCTTTCCTATCAACTGGTTACCGGGTGCTGGCTCACCTTCTCCCGGCTCGTCTCCTTCTGAGGACGATCCCCCAACAGTTCCAGGTGGTGCACTCTCGAGGGGATTCTCCTCGTTGTTTCCCCTCTTCTTTTTGTTCTTTTTCTTGTTCAATTTCGCCCTTTTCCGTGCTGGGCTGTCCTCATCTAGGTTGGGGAAGTCCACTGACTTTTTGGTGGACCCAATTTGGAAGGCTTTCTCCGCTTTAGGCTTTCTCAGGGACAGCATGTAACATTCCCAAGCCTCTTGCACATTGCACAGTACTTCTCCCACACCCTCGGAAGTAGGAAATTTAATCTTTTGGTGGTAGGTGGAGATGATAGCTTTGAAATCCACGAGGGCCGGGCGCCCAATAATGACGTTATATGGAATGTCTATCTCCACCACCGCGTATGTTACCAAGAGTGTTTTGCGCTGAGGGGCTCGGCCAAATGAAGTAGCCAGACGAATCTGCCCTCGTGGGACGACTTCCGAGCCTCCAAAACCAATGAGGGCCGTTTTGAGAGGATCAAGCGGAAGGTCAGCCTTCATCTTTAAAAACGTAGAATAAGGCAAAACATTAACGGAGCTTCCACTGTCTACCAACACCCTTTTTACAACATGATTATGGACATCTACACTAACCACCATGGGGCAATCAGAGGTTAAACCCTCCCCACGGGGTGTTACAATGTGCTCTAAATCCCTATCATCAAAGCCTATTACACCATCTTCTCTCGAACGTGTGGCGCTCGGACTTTGGATGGCATAGATAGGTTTAGGCACTGCAGGGCGTTGGTTGTAGCTCCGGACATACCTTCGTCGGGAGGCGTTGGAATCTCCTCCTGACGAGCCTCCTGCGATCATACTTATGACTGCGAAAGGTTCGTTTTCTTGCTCAGGGGCTTTTCCTTTATTGCCCCGGCGGCTGCTACTTTCTGGGGGTCTTCTACCCCTTGGGCTCTTAGACCGGGACGGACTTCTCCTCCTTCCTTCGGCGCGCTCGTTACAGCGTTCATCGTAACGCTCGAGCACTCGGACGAATTCCTTCAGGTGGCCCCCCGCAACGAGCCTCTGAATCTCTGCCTCCAATTGCCGACACTCATCCGTGTCGTGCCCCCTCTGCTTGTGGAAGGCGCAGTACTTGTTCGAGCGCATGAGCGAGTTGGTTTCCCTCATCTTGATGGGTCTCTTAAAGAGCTTCTTATCGGAGAGGTTGTAGACTTCTGAATTTGGCCTTGTGAGCGGGATTCGCTCGAATCGACGGGGGGGTGGTGGCGACCTTCTGCGCTCTTGAGGGCGCTCCTTCTTGATGGCCACATCCCGCCCCCGCTCGTGCTGGGGTCGCTCGTTTCTGGCCGGACTGTGATGCCGGGGACCATTCGTCCCATACATGTCTTCGAGCGCGAAGAATGGTTCGGCAACCTCTCTCAAGGCCATGAGGGTCCCTGGCCTCCTTTCCACAATGGCATCGGCAAATTTCTTGCTCACATATTGCTTGTGATCCACAGCCTGAAAGAGCACTGGGATCAAGAAATCCATAGAAGGCCTCTCCACCTGTAGGATCTCCTTATTAAAGCGGGCGAAGAATGAGCGCAGAGATTCACTCTTGCCTTGTACCACGTTGTACAGGGCAGTAGGTGCGGTGACTGGCGCTTTCAAAGAATTGAAATGGTTGAGGAAAGCATGAGCCAATTCTTCGTATGAGTGAATCGAGCGCGGCGGCAGGCGTTTGTACCACTCCTGAGCCATTCCTACCAAGGAAGTGACGAAGACTTTCGCCCAATAGTTGCTGGAATGCTCGTAAAGGTGCATAAGATGCAAAAAGTGATCCAAGTGCTCTGCTGGATCAGTTGTCCCGTCGTAACGGTTGATGGAAGTGGGGATTTTGGCCATGCCTGCTTGGGCCATCAGAACTTCTTCCACGAGGGGTGAACCCCTCGCCAAAGGGTGGTACTCATACGTGCCGAAGTTCTCCTCCGGCTCCCTGCGACGGGGGACCTTTGGTGGAGGGTCTTTGGTGCGGGTGCTTCTGGCGTCAACCCGTTCATCCCGACTAGGGGAGATCTGGGTTTTACGCCCTTGTGAGAGCTGTCCCACAATGTCCTTTAGACCCTGCAGCTGGTCTTGCACAGCCGCGAGGATGTCAGGATTTACGTCCCCTTGCTTATCTCCATGCCTGGGGGCTCGTGAGCCCCTCCTGGAGACATGAGAGTCCCCTTCATTCTCGTTCACTCGCTCCGTGGGCTCCTTATTCCTGCCCAGGGAAGGACGCTCGTTGCCCTCCTGCAAGGGCACTTCTCCGGCTGGTGGTGGTGGTGGTTGTGCCCTCAGGATAGCTTGGGCTTCTCTGAGGGGGAAGTTTTGTTGTCCGCCCAAAGGGGCTGCAACTTGAGTGGCCTGCCCAGAGGGAAAGTACATGGAATGGAACCTTTCCCATGCCCCCTGAGCCGCCTGAACCTCACATTGGGCATAGAGAGCCCTCAACTGTTGGGTGGTCAGTGGAGGTAACTCCACTCCTTCAATCTCCCTGGGAACCACCACCGGGAGCTGGAGCTGGCCAGCATGATACGGCTGGACCGGCGGCATCATAACGGCCGGAGTGAGGGTATACCCGGGTGGAGGCATCATGTAGCCCTGTACTCCGAGATTCGCCTGGGGATGAACCCAGGGGTTCTGAGCAGGCGGCGGAGGAGCAGGGAAAGAGACTCCTCCAGCGGCGGCGGGGATGGGCAGTACCGGCGGTGTAGGTGGAGGCATTGAAGACTCTGTCTGCGGGGTCACTCCTGCGGCGGGAGGTGCTCCACCAGCTGCAACGGAAGGAGGCGGAGCCCCACCAGTAGCGGTGGAGGGAACAATGAGATTGGCCTCCTGGGAGGCGTTATCTCCTCCTCCCACAGCTCCAGATCTTGTAGCAACCATGACTGTCAAATGTAAGAGTGTGCTTGCTTTTCTACCAACAAAAAGAAAGAAAGGGGGTGAAAGACCGGTTTCCCACAGACGGCGCCTAAAATGATGGGTTCAGAATCGTGTGGGTCCGAATCCGATCACTTTACGATTTGTAATTGTGGAGGAAACCACCGGAGCTTCGCCGGAAATAAAGAAGAGGGTTCTACCTGTTGGGACAAGCACAATAAGAGTCAGAAGGCCAAGCTGGGGGAACTGGGGGTGATACCCAGTTTGGCTCTCCGACGCTCAAGTTAGTTCAATGTATGAAGAGAGATTGTAAGTTCAGTCACAGTTTCAGTGATGGAGAATGCTTACCAATGTAGAAGATGACTTTGGCTATTTATAGTTGAGGGTCAAGGGCCCTGTGGTCATTTGCCTCAAGTGGTCCTGGCCGAATGTTGCCCTAACACGTGGCGTCGTAAGAGAGAAACCTAGGAGGAATCTTCTGTAAAAGTGGCCAAAAGTTGGTGCTGGCAACAGTGGCAGGTGCGCGGGCATGTACGTTGTGTCAGAGAGCCATTTGGGTGGTTGGTAACGAGGGCGTGAGAGCGCGCTCGTGACAACCTAGAGTATGGAGAGCCAGGATACCCGCTGAGGGGAATGAAGGCTTCGGTTCCAGCGACGAGCCGAGAGGGGAAGCCACTCTGAGGGGGGGTGACGCTCGAAGAGGGCTCCCTTGGCATGTGAATGAGCCAATCGCTCAGTATGAATGACGCTTGTGAGAGTGAGCGCTCGTTGAACTCAACTCATGAAGAAGGATAGCGCTTTGTTGCGATGAAGGATTGCGCTTGTTGCGCTGAGGGGTGCAGCCTTGGGGAGACAGATGTCATCATCTTGGTAACGCCACGTGTCTTGACGTGGGCCGATCATATTTTGACCCCATCACTCTCAACGTTCTATAAGTCCAATCCCTACCAATGTTGACGATGCGGTTAAACACTTTTATTTGAATTTTAAAATAGGTAAATTTCAAATAATTTATACAAAAAAATTTACATATTTCTTCTTTATTGACATCACAATTTATAATAAATAATGAATTAGATTACAAATTCTTTTTGCGCACAGGTGACTAGTATGAAAAACGTCGGATCTCACAGGAATCCACCCAAGGATCATAGTTCACAGGCTTAATGTGGACCCCACCTTCAAGCCCATCAAACAGAAAAAGAGAGATGCCAATGGGTTCAGGAGAAAAATCATCGAGGAAGAGGTTAACAATATCCTCGAGGCTCGGTACATCGAAGAAATCCTATATCCTGAGTGGCTGTGCAACGTAGTCCTCGTGCCCAAGAGTGCAAACAAATGGCAGATGTGCAACGATTTCACGGACCTCAACAAAGCTTGTCCCAAAGACCCTTATCCCCTGCCTCGAAATTGACCAGCTCGTGGATTCTACAGCTGGCTGCGAATTGATGAGCATGATGGATGCGTTCCAAGGATACTACCAAATCTTCATAGCCCCCTGAGGATCGCCCAAAAACCTCGTTCGTAGTTCACATAGGGTTTTACTGTTTCTTGGTTATGCCGTTTGGGCTAAAGAATGTAGGTGCTACGTATTAGCGCCTCATTAACAAGATGTTTGAGACAGAGATAGGGAGATCAATGGAAGTCTACGTGGACGACATGATCGTCAAGAGCGAACAAAAACACTCTCACCTGGAAAATTTGAAATGGACTTTCGACATACTAAGACGGTATGGCATGAAACTGAATACTTCCAAATGCACGTTTGGAGTTTGAGCGGGTAGGTTCTTGGGATACGTGGTAAGTCAGTGGGAAATCGAGGCCAATCCAGAAAAAATTAAAGTTGTGATAGAAATTCCTTCCCCTCGAAATATCCGGGAAGTATAGGTTCTGGTGGGAAAAATAATCTCCCTAAACAGGTTCATATCACGCTCGGCGGATAGGAATTTGCCATTCTTCAAGATTTTGCGTAATGCTAGAAATTTCGCATGGACTGAGGAGTGTGAGAAAGGGTTGCAAGACATGAAGACCTACCTCTCACTCGCACCACTGCTGACCAAACCAGTCGAGGGTGAAAATCTCTTCATTTACCCTCAGTGTCGAAGGAGGTAATAAGCGCAGTCCTCATGGCGGTTCGGGATCGCAAACATCTGCCCGTCTATTATTTGAGCAAGACCCTCCAAGGGGCCGAAAAGAAATACTTGGAGGTGGAAAAATTTGCTTTCACTCTTGTGAACGCATTGCGAAGATTGAGGCCATATTTCCAAGCACACTCTATCACAGTGCTTACAGACTAACCATTAAAGCAAGTCTTGTGAAAGCCTGACATTTTTGGAAAGCTGATTAAATGGACAATTGAGCTTAGCCGATTTGATATCAACTTTGAGCCAAGGATGGCCATCCAAGCACAGGTGGTGGCAGATCTATACCACATATTCACAAATTTGTACCACTAGAAAAAAGTAGTGTAATTTGACGTCTTTCGATCAATATAAGCGAATTCTTAGTTTTAAAGATTTTATACTCCATATTGATGATTAAATACATTAATTTGGCTTTTCTATACCATATATCGCCAAATTTGTACCATTGGAAAAATGTTATGTAATTTGATGTCTCTTGGTCAATATAAGCGAATCCTTAGTTTTAAAGATTTTATACTCCATATTGATTATTAAATACATTAATTTGGCTTCTCTATACCACATATCGCCAAATTTGTACCATTGGAAAAATGTTGTGTAATTTGACGTCTCTTGGTCAATATAAGTGAATCCTTAGTTTAAGATTTTATACTCCATATTGATGAGTAAATACGTTAATTTGTCTTCTCTATACCACGTATCACCAAATTTGTACCACTAAAAAAAAAGTTGTGTAATCTGGCGCCTCTTGGTTAATATAAGCGAATCCTTAGTTTTCAATATTTTATACTCTATATTGATTATTAAATAAGTTAATTTGGCTTCTCTATACCATATATCACCAAATTTGTACCACTGGGAAAAAGTTGTGTAATTTGACGTCTCTTGGTCATATCTACTAAAATTGTACATACCAAATGATCAATTATGTTAATTGATACAAATGATATGTTGTGTGCCAATATACCAATTGAGACAAATGATCAATATAGTAAAAGGGAATGATCGATATAAGATTATATGATCATATGCTAAAGGATCAAATATACTAATTGATACAAATAATATGTTGTGCGGGTTTATACCAATTGATACAAATGATCAATAGAGAGAATGATCAATATAAGATTATGTGATCATATGCTAATGGATACATACTAAATGATCAAATTTACTAATTGATACAAATGATATGTTGTGTGGCTTTAAACCAATTGATACAAATGATCAATATTAGATTACGGGGCACATTATGTGATCACACACTACATGATAACTACTAAATGATGAATATAAGATTATTGTCCCAACAAACCATGAATCCAGGAATTTATGCTACATAATGGGATATAATATTGCATTACAAAGTTTTTATACTCGAATATGTGAATTTCATACAACATAAATTTGAACATCATGTGCTTATTTTTCCAACAAACCATGAATCCAGGAATTTATGCTACATAATGGGATATAAATATTGCATTAAAAAGTTTTTATACTCGATTAAGTGAATTTCATACAACATAAATTTATAGAAGTACATGTGCTTATTTTCCCAACAAACCATGAATCCCTACATAATGGGATATACATACTGCATTACCAAGTTTTTATACTCGATTAGGTGAATTTCATACAACATAAATTTATACAAGTACATGTGCTTATTTTCCCAACAAACCATGAATCCAGGAATTTAAGCTACATAAGGGGATATAAATACTGCATTACAAAGTTTTTATACTCGATTAGGTGAATTTCATACAACATAAATTTGAACATGTACATGTGCTTGTTTTCGCAACAAACCATGAATCCAGGAATTTATGCTACATAATGGGATATAAATACTATATTACAAAGTTTTTATACTACATTAGGTGCATTTCATACAACAAGAGCTTGAACATATGCAGGGCTTATTTTCCCAACAAACCAGAAGTCCAAGAATTTAATCTACATAATGGGATATAAATACTGCATTACAAAGTTTTTATACTGCATTATAAAGTTTTCATACTACGAAAGCTGATATTACTACTGAAATATCCATGGACAACAAACATCATAAAGTTCATAGGCAAAAGACCAAAATATAGCCCTACACAGCATATCCACCAACCAACAACAACCAAAATATCTACTGACCATCAGCAAACAAAATATACAACCAACATATCTACAAATTTGTTATCAATCACCTTTGAAATTGTTTTCGGCAGATAGGATTTTAGCAGCTAAATGAGCGCGAAAGTAGGACATCTTCACTTTTAAGGACTCCTCCCAAAAAGTGGGATCATATGTGCGAAACATTCGGCAAATCAGCAAAAAAATGCACCGCAATCCAAGCTGCCATTATCTTGAGAGGGACATACCTGACCGAGCACCTCATCACTCGGAATCTCATACTTGTATGTATGAATCAGGAACAATCGAATGAACTTTGCCTACAACTTCACATACCCGGTTTGCAATAGGGGAAAGCATAGAGTTAAGCATTTAAATGCTTTATTTTTAGTGTCGAGAACAACCATACCCCAATTATGCTGAGGAGATTTGAGGAAATTGATACAGTTTTGCTAGGAAACTCATGGCTGAAAGGGATGTCAATTATGCACCATCCACACCCACAATTTTCCTTGTCAAATTAGCCTTCTGGAATGGAAAATTGGAGAAGAGGAAAACAAGCACCAAGAGTCATGTCCTTGATGAAGAATTTATGATAGGCATAAGGAATTATCAACTCTTTCAGAAATTGAATTAGTCTCCCACATAATACTTCCAACACCACCACTCCAAAGGCATATGCATCGCTCTTCCTTGTCAGCGTGCAAGGGAGGGAATAAAATGGGTCCAAGTATCCCTGTGTGCCCTTAACTTTGTATTGAGCAAGGTAAAAGGACCAGCTTCGACCTTGAATAAATCTCCAACCTTCTAAAGCCTTCGTATTGAGCGGGATTAAAGTGAAGGCGTATAATTATCTGACCTGGATTCAGTGCTTGAAAAGCATACGGGAATTGGGAACCAGAGATTCGTGCAGTTTTACGAGGAAGTGGTTGATGAGCCTTTTACTTGCAGCATGGAAGATAATTTTGGGTGCAAATCACCATACCATTCCCTGCCACTGCGTGCTGCGGAACTCCCACTTGAACCGCTGTTTATTGAGGCATCATCATCTGCAAAAATGAGTTGGATTGCTGGTACAGGCGTTGGAATTGATGAGAAAAGAGAGAAACAGCAAATGTGAGTAAAAATTCATGGTTTGAACTTTGAACTTTGATCAGTGTCCTGTTGGCAAGCAGAGGAACGGAAGGAATGATGAGTTGCACAAGTCCTCGGCTAGTTTCCGTGCTATACTTATAACCGCGTGGGCCGGAGCATCTTTCCAAGAACTCATCGTCTTCCCGACACATCCTCTACTTCATTTACGTGTGCAGCAGCCTCAGACTAGTGAGGAGTCCTAGGCAGAGAAACGTATGCTGATTGCTGGGGTGCATCAATTATCATGTTCGTTGAAGAAGAAGTATGATCTAAATGAAAATTTATCAACTTTGTTTGAAATTATTAAAGGCGAAAAATTGTGAAGTACTAGAGTTAAGAAATTAATATAATAGAAAATTTGTGATTAGAGTATTATAAAAAAATTTAGGGATAATTACCAAACCCCCCCCCCTGAGGTTTGACATTATTACAGAATACCCCCTGAGGTTTTGGAAATTACGAACTCCCCCCGGACCGTTATCTCCTTCGTTAAATTTAACGGATTGAGTGAAATTTATTATTTTACCCCTACTATGTTGAAACTCAGGGGGTATATGTGACGCCCCGAACGTAGAGCCATCACATCCCCCGCACCAGTACACAGTACATATACGAAATGGGCAATCCATATACACACCAAGCACTAGCGAACGAGAGACACTCAAGACCCACGACTAACTAGGCGGCACTAAACGTACTGTCATCAGAGAAAATACACACTAGCGGGAGCGAATAAAGAATTAAACAAGCAGTGGTCACGGACGAACGACATTTAAAACATGAGAATTCAAATTTCATAACTTATATATACATAAGCAAGTTATACGGGTCAAAATGGACATTCTACAGCTAGGCCGCATAGGCTATGGTTATCAAAAGTAATCAGTATTCAACTTATATCCTTAATATACATGCCATTAACTGAAGTAAGTTAAGTACGAGCTCACAGTAATCCTAGTTGAACTCGACTCTAAAGAAAAAGGATTAGACACAAACGCCGCCTAGTAGACTCCAACCTGCAACTAATAAAAGGAACAAGAAAGAGAGAGAGGGTCAGTAGTGTGACTGGTGAGGCGGAAATAATATACAAGTTATATAATGCAAGGGAAGAGATATGCAATACAATACAATGCAATCACCTTGACCCGATATAGTCCCCTTTTAATCTTCTAATATCGATACAATCATTTTAGATTCAAGAACAATGGGCCTATATCGAATTAAGGGTTTTTCAATCAATCAGTTTAGCACCGAGTTATGCCATTCTCCAACCTTTACTCCACAATCAAACAATAACAATAACAAGAACAAGAACAGTAAATCCTTCCTTCTTCCTCCGGGTGACGAAAGGGTTAATCAGGCCCTTAACGTCCAATAACACTCGAGTCATAGCCCATTTCGGTACTATGCTCCTTCGGCGTACCGGTCACAGTAGACACGCGCATTATCAACTACCTCCGATGATAATACGGACCCCCGTAGAGGTCGCGATTAAGGTTCTCCGTCGGCCCGTTGCCTCCCCGGATCACCTCATACACGTTGCGTCGGATCCCTTCCCAATGGAAATAAACCATTGAGGATTCATTTGACAAGCACTCGTTCATGCAATGCATGTAAAACACTTTCGTTTTATTTGTTTGAAGTCATGAACTCACTCGAGAATATATATGTATAACGCCTTTGTTACTTGCAATACGCTTTTAATAAAGTCAATAACATGGTAATCAATCACGTATCTATTATAGTATACATATACATATAATAGCCCACAAGCAGGGAGTAAAACCAATTCGTGTAGGTTATATAGGTATAAGATATTGGTTGCAGCAAGAAGATAACCTCACCTGGATGACCTCGACAAAAGAGCAGGAGAACAAGACAACCTAAACAACCGGATCCACGGAAGGATCACCTGGACACACGACATAAGTACGGGTGACATTAGACTCTAATAAGACCAAATAAGGAAGCTCGGCAATGAAGCGTAATGTAATGAGATGATATAAGATGTAATAAGAGTTATGAGATGGAGCGAACATGTTTAAATGTATGATTAATGCCACGTAATGTAATTAAAACATGTAATTGTATCAGCATGTTTATGGTTGAAAATTTGGAATAGGTGCTGCAGAAACCATGGAAACGAGCTAGGGAAATCATGATAACAGAGTTCATGCAATCTTCATACACGCACATTTGTGCAGAAACTTTATTCATGCACATGTTGTAGAAAATTCGTCATAACTTATTGCTCGGGAAGTATTTTAACGAACCGTAAAATTCCTAGTAAACTAGACATGTAGACCTTTTACGTGGTATAGGCCTCAATCCTTGGATGTTTCTGTATTATTACAGATTTCAGAGCAAAAGTGATGAAAACAGAATTAACGCTGCAGAAACACATTTCCAAAAAGGTTACCGTTACCCTATCAAATGAAGTCGGATTAATCTGAAAATTTACGGGGATATATTCAATACATTCATAAGTACCCCTGTAAAACAGTTTTGAGAAATTCATACATTTACTCACTCTTCTTAAGCCGTTAATCCAGACCAGAAAACAGTGGACAGCTGAGTCGTTTCGAATTTTTCTCGGGTATCAAATGGACTTGGATTAACCTAAAATTTGACGGACATAAACCTTAATATGCTAGGAGTATCCAGTAAAAATAATTTTAAAAATTGAGGTCTTATGAGTTTGGAATTTACGTCGGAATTCTCTGCGTATAAGCTGTCAAAGTTCAAACAATACAGCAACTTGGCTGCAGCGACACCTTTCAAAGACCGGTTTGTTTACCACATCAAACGAAGTCGGGAAATTCTGAAACTTAATAGGTATACTCCCAACACATATAGGTACTCCTCCGTAAAACGGTTTTGCAAAATTCGAAGGTTTAGTCCCTCTGCTCAGCTGCTGTTCCAGATCAGAAAACAGGGCAAAAACAGGGGACTGCGGCATCTTTCGGGATTTTTTCGAGGTATCAAACGGGTTCGGAAAATTACGAAATTTGGAAGATATGAACTTAAATATGTTATTAATCTCCGGTTAAAATAGTTTTTGAAAAAGGCATCGCACGATCTCGGAATTTGCATTTGAAATCTGTGCAGACATGCTGTCACATAAGTGTAAAGACCAAGAACTCATGCCAAATGAGAAGTACATCACTCCTAAGCATATAAACACTTAAACGAACCAATAATCCAGGCTTTCCAAACTATTAAAACCACAAAGTTCATCAACTCGTTCATCATCTCAGAATTTAAACTAGCCAAAGTCAAGAATTCGTCAAGGAATCTATCTCCCAATCTAGTCCTACCGTAAGCAAGTATATAACTCTATCTCATGTTCCAATTCCATCATATCTTGCAAAAATTTCCAACTAATTAGACTACTTCAATACTATTTGGATGGTTAAAGCATCACAGCCATGTTCGAGAAACGAAAGAGGATTAAGGATACTGCCTTTACCTTGTTGTCGCTGGAATTCAAGGATAAAAAAAAAAGAACTGATGAAAGTGGCGCACGCGGAGAGGTGATGAAGAAGGAGTTCGGTAGTGTTGCTTATGATAGAGCTGATGTTTTCTTGTTCTTCGATTGTGAGAAGGAAAAATATGGAACCGGATGTCTATGAAAATGAGGATAAAGGAGCAGCTCTCTGTTTGTTTTAATTTGAATGTAGAATCAAAAGTTGCAAGCTTAGTAGGCATGTACGTGTATTGCTAGAAAACAATCTGCTCAATTTTTCTTTTCATTCACCATATAGTCCTTGGAAAAATTATGTTAAGCAATTAAACCCCTTAATTTCTAAACAAAATTCAATTAAATCCTCTTGATTTTTCTTAAATCTTTCAAAGGCCTCACAATTTCGCACATAAGCACATATTTCATAAAGAAGCAATTAAGTTCGATAAAACTTGAAATTATAAATTAGTAAATAAAACGCGTAACTCCGAAACTCACATGTAACGTTGTCTTGTCCTATTCCGGAAATATGGGGTGTTACAGTATATGTAATAAAGAGCCAAAGGTAAGGGGGCTAATGCAAAGACTGAAATTGTTAAGGGGGTTTGATGTAAGTACTTGAGTTTTATGTCTACCTAGCATTTTTTTTAATAAAATGCTACTTAATGTTATTTTAATATTTTTATGATAGACTAATTTCATACCTACAGTTTGATATGGCATAAAATGGCCGAGCCACGTGGCACGCCTTAGAGGAAGCCACATGCACATCTCGCCACCTCAAACGGACCAAGGTCCCCGCGCCAACGGATCAACGGATCGAACCCGATCCGCTACGCCATAACGGATCAAGATCGATCCCTTACCCCAATTGAGATCGATCCCTCAAGGGACGGCGGATCCGATCCCTAGGCTCAAGGGATCGAACCGATCCCTATCTCGAGAGCGGATCGAATCGATCCCTAGGCTCAAGGGATCGATCCGATCCCATACACCTTAGGGGATCGATCCGATCCCATACACCTCAAGGGATCGATCCGATCCCCTACACCTCAACAAATCGATCCAATCCCCTACCCCTCAAGGGATCAATCCGGTCCCATAATCCGCAATGGGCGGTCCATCCTTGTTCCTGCATGGGAACCACGCATGAAGCGTCCCTATCCCGCACAAGTCAAGGGGTCGAACTCGACCCCGCTAACGGGTCCCTCACTACGGACATGCTTCATCGCGACCCGCTTGACCTCGATCTCTCGGATCGAGATCATACGTCACCCGGCGACAAGATGTCATAAAGCCTCTTTGTCGGGACACGTGTAACTCCCCGATTCACCACGGCTAGACGCGCTACAGTGCATTTAATACTTCCGGTACATGTCTACGCCCAAAAGGGAAACTAAGTACACACGACCCCAAGGCATCCGACAAACGAGCCGATCGACTGTAGAGCATTTAATGCATAGTCGCGGTACACGCACTACTGTGTTAAATGCTCCTAGCTATAAATACCCAAGTCTTGAACAGTAGTTGGTAAGCATTCAAGAGCATTTATTTCGCTTCTCTAGCATTTATTTCTCTCTCTAAGGATCTCCCACTGACTTGAGCGTCGGAGTGCCAAACTTGGGTCCAACCCCAAGTCCCCAATTTGGCCTTTGAGCTCACGTTTGTCTCAAGTGTTTTCAGATCGATTAAAGAGCCCACCTTATAAATTCTTGACTGATTGACCCGAGAGTGCCAGCTAGACCTCCAACTCAGCTAAACCATTTTTCGGCCGGATCAGTTTAGCGCCGTCTGTGGGAAGCTACACTTCTCTCTACCTCGATCTTGAGTAAAACACTTCCTCTCTTCTTGCGATCATGGTGAACACTAGGAAGACCCGACAGGATGAGGACTTGGAGGAGGTCACCAAAGGCAGGCACGACACCAACGCGCCACTTGGTCATCTCCCCACTGCTCCCCCCGTCGTCGGGATTGCTGGCCCCAGCGCCAGTGCGATCGTTCCTCAACCAGAGGCTGCTCCGAGGGTCGCCATTACACAGGCTGACCTTGACGCCTTTCTCGACCAGTGGCGGGTCGAGATCGAACAGGCCCAAGTAGAAGGCCGGGAGCCAAGACGCCCCGAATTGCCGAGGGCTAGCCCCGCTACTATCCCCAGCCCCGTAATAGCCAGCGCTTATGGACCTGCGGCTCAGACTTACGGGTCTGCAGTCCCTTACTACCTCCATCCGCTCAACGGCGGACCCGCCCAGGTCATATGGGGCCTTCCTCCCCAAACGGGTGCGGGCCAAGCACAGGTCTCCGGGTTTGCACCTTCTCCACCACCCGCTGGAGGGAGCAAACAGGTCCCGCTGGAGGGCCATGGGGATTCGGATCACCCCAGCCGCGCAAACCGCGGCAAGCGAGCGGTTGATGACGACCATGAAGAATACGATGACTTGCAGAACCGGTTACCCACCCGATCGGCCCGCAACGAGGCGGCAAGGATCGCCGCAGCCCGCCAGGACCGCAGCCCGGATCGATATATCGATCCGCCAAGAAGGCGGGTGCAGGACCGCCTGGGGGATCGAGGTTCCATGATCTCCCAGAGGCAGGTCGATCTACGCGCTGGGTTGAACCGCCAACCACTACGCTAAAGATCCGATCGGGAGAAAGCCTCCCCATTTTCTGAAGATATTCTCCGCACAACCTGCGACGGAGATCGGATCCCCTCGGGATTGCCTCTTTACAACGGGACGACCGATCCCGAGAAAAACGTTACTGCTTTCGAAAACAGAATGTTGCTGCACCCCCATCCGCAGCAGATTTGGGCTAAAATTTTCGTGACCACTTTGACGGGCCCCGCGCAGGACTAGTTCATCCGCCTGCCGCCTCGATGCATCCGGACCTACAATCACTTTGTAGACCGGTTTTCGGCGCACTTCTCCTCCATGTCAGGGGAGAAGCTGCCCCCTTCTTACCTCAACAACCTCCGCCAGGAGAAAGGAGAATCCCTTCGAGACTTCTTCACCCGATTCTCAAAGGAAGTGGTACGGGTCGAGGACCCGACGATGGACACTCTTCTCCCGGTCGTCCATCGGGCGCTACGCAACCGCCTGTGGGCGGATGAGATCGTCAGGGCTGGCCCCAAAAACCTGACTGAAATTCAGGATCTCGCCCATGGGTTTATGCGGGTCGAGGAGATGGCATTAGCTCATGGGCCTGCTCCTTCGCCCACCCCGGAGAGCCATCACATGGGGTCGAACTCGACCCTGACCCGGAAGGGGTTTGAGCCCAAAAAATCGAAGGGAAGGGTCGATCCACCGGTCCCGACCGATCGGAGAAACTATATACCCCTCAACACGACAGTCCAACAGATCTTCACGGTTATGGACAAAAAACTCTTGAACAAGCCCAAGACCATCCGGGAGGGTCCCAAAGCCCAGAAATCGGGGAAGTATTGCGGATACCATCAGCAATGGGGTCACACTACCGAGGAATGCAACGCTCTCCGCGACGAGATCGAAAGACTCATCCGAGGAGGGCACCTGAAGGACTTTGTTCGCAAGATCGACCACTACTCTGAGAAGGCCGGCCGGAGCCAAGATCAGCCTCGGGATCGATCTCGATCCCGATCCCCATCCAGGAGAACCGGCAAGCAACCCCTCGAGAGGACTGAGGACAACCCCCCGACTAACGGCACTATCTACATGATCGCCGGGGGGCACGAAGGTGGTGATTCCAACGCTGCCAGGAAGAAGAACATCCGGAAGGCAGCTCGAGAATACAACGGACCGCGTGAGGAGGTCCTCCAGATCGAGCAAAGCAAAGAGTGGGAGAGGCAAGAGGTTAGCTTTAGCGAAAACGACAGCCACTCTGGCCCACATCGGGAGGGTGAAACGCCTAGTTGTCCGATGGTGGTGACCTTGGGAGTGGCTAATTACAATGTAACCAAATGCCTTGTTGACAATGGAAGTAGCACGAACATTATCCTTTACTCTACGCTTGTAAAAATGAAACTGCATAACTTGAAATTGGACCCGATCCGAACGCCTCTGTCCGGCTTCGGAGGATCCCAGGTTGTCCCGCACGGGCGCATCAAACTGCTCACTTCGATGGGAACATCGCCTCAGCGAGTTACCCAAGAGGTCGAGTACGTTGTGGTAAACATGCCCCTTGCTTACAACATGATTTTTGGTCAACCCGGCCTCATTCAATTCAGAGCCATAATCTCCACCTACCACCAGAAGTTGAAAATGCCAACCCCTAACGGGGTCGGGGAAGTGGAGTGTGACGTCCCGGACAGCTGGGCATGTTATGCGATCACCCTTAAGGAGCCGAAAGACAAGGAGAAGGACGCGGGCGAATGTCTTGATCTCCAGACTTACACGAGCTCGGACCTCGATCTCGCTCCGCCCACGGTAGGCGCCGAAGGATCACGCGTAGCTCAAAAGAGGAAAGCAGTGGGTCGGATCGAGCCTTCTGATTCTTTGAAACACATACCCCTCGACCCGAACGACAGCAACAAATCAACGAAGATCGAGGCCAACATGAACCCCCAGCACGAGATGATGATGATTGAGTTCCTTCAAGAAAATGCAGACGTGTTTGCATGGACTGCGAAGGATCTTGTGGGGATCGACCCGAAGGTGATCTGCCATCGCCTCGGTCTCGATCCCACTCACAGACCCATAAAACAGAAGCTGAGAACTCAAAGCAAAGAACGGAACGAGATCATCGAGGCCGAAGTGAATAAATTGCTCGATGCGGGTTACGTGACCCCAGCCCAATACGTCGATTGGTTGTGTAATGTAGTCCTGGTACAAAAGACGGGTGGCAAGTGGAGGATGTGTAACGATTTTACGGATCTAAACAAGGCATGTCCGAAAGACCCATACCCGCTCCCTCGGATCGATCAGCTCGTCGACTCGACAACTGGTTGTGAGATGCTGAGCATGATGGACGCCTTCCAGGGATATTACCAGATCTCCATGGCACCCGAGGATCGACCCCACACCGCCTTTATAACAGTTAAGGGCATCTATTGCTTTAAAGTGATGCCGTTCGGTCTAAAGAATGCGGGGGCGACCTACCAGAGATTGGTTAACAAAATGTTCAAAGAGGAGATCGGTAAAACAATGGAAGTCTATGTGGACGACATGATCGTGAAAAGCAAGCGGGCATGTGATCACTTCAACCACTTGGGTCATGCGTTTGAAATCCTCAGGAGGTATGATATGAAGCTCAACCCGGACAAGTGCACCTTCGGGGTCGAAGGAGGGAAATTCCTCGGGTATATGGTTAGTCAGCGTGGGATCGAGGCGAACCCAGCTAAGATCGAGGCTATCCGGGTCATACCTCGACCCGATTGTATAAGCCAAGTCCAATCTTTGGTAGGTCGGATCATTTCCCTAAATCGGTTCATATCCAGGTCATCCGAACGGAACCTCCCCTTTTTCAAAATACTACGAAACTTAAAAAAGTTCGAATGGAATGAGGAGTGTGATAGAGCCTTTGAACAACTTAAAGAGTACCTGGCATCTCCACCGCTGTTGGTCAAGCCCAACGAAGGGGAGACCTTGTACCTCTATCTCTCCCTTTCCGACGAAACTTTTAGTTCGGTCCTCGTCGCCATTAGGGATCGAAAACACATGCCCATCTATTATCTGAGCAAAATCTTGCATGGGGCGGAGCGGAACTACCTTGAGATCGAGAAGTTCGTCTTCGCGTTGACGCATGCGGCTCGAAAACTACGCCCCTACTTCCAAGCACACCCGATCGTGGTACTAACCGATCAACCTCTCAGGCAGGTCTTGTCCAAGCCCGACGTCTCGGGTCGAATGATGAAATGGGCGGTGGAGTTGAGTGAACACGACATCACTTTCCAACCCCGCGTCGCCCAACAAGCTCAAGTTCTGGCTGACTTCTTAGTCGAAAAGAACACGAAGCCCCTAAAAGACGCCCCCGATCCCATAAGTTGGACAATGTACGTTGACGGCTCATCGACCTCCAAGGGGGGAGGGGTAGGGATATCATTAGTCAGCTTGGATGGTACACAATTCGATTTTGCCGTCCGTCTCGACTTTAAGGCCACCAATAACGAGGCAGAATACGAGGCACTCATCGCGGGACTAAAGTTCGCTTCAGAACATCGGGTCGACCAACTGGCGGTCGTGACCGACTCCCAGCTTGTCGCGGGTCAGGTCAACGGCACGTATGAAGCAAGGGAAGAATCGATGGCGGATTATCTCAAGGTGGTTCGAGAGTTGGCCTCAAAATTCAAAGAATTTCGGATCGAGCAAGTCCCCCGTGAAGAAAACACACGAGCGGACGAGTTGTCCAAACTCGCGAACGGCCTTCAAGGCACCCGAGACGGGACCATCTCATTTCACGTCTCATCCGGTCGGGTCATCGACCCGGGTCGGATCGATGTCTCCGCGATCGACCCGGAGGAGCCGTGTTGGATGGATAGCCTAGTCTCCTACCTAAAGGATGGGACGCTACCTCAAAGCCGATTAGAGGCGAGGCGAATGAGATACCGCTCGCTGCTATACCTACTGGACCACGAAGGGAGATTGTTCAAGAAATCATTCACAGGTCCACCGCTAAGATGTCTCCGTCCGGGCCAGGCCAGAGATGTGTTAGAAGAAATTCATGAAGGGAACTGCGGGAATCACTCAGGGGGTCGAGCCCTAGCCCGCAAAGTCTTAAGAAGCGGGTATTTCTGGCCGACCCTTGTCCGAGACGCGAAGTTGCACTCGATGAAATGTCCCAAGTGCCAAAAACACGGCAATCTCATACACACACACCCCGCAACCATGATCGCGATCGATGTCTCATGGCCCTTCGATCAATGGGGGATCGACATTATTGGACCTTTCCCCCTGGCCCCTCGGCAAAAACGGTTCGCCATAGTGGCCGTCGAGTACTTCTCAAAGTGGGTCGAAGCCGAAGCTATCCCAAAGATAACTGATGCGGTGATAAGAAATTTCCTTTGGAAGAGTATAATCTGCCCCTTTGGAGTCCCGAGGGTTCTTATCTGTGACAATGGACCTCAGTTCCGGAGCGAGAACACCAAAAGCTACTGTCGAGATATCGGGATCGACCTCAGGTTCACCACCGTCGGTCACCCTCAAACAAATGGCCAAGCCGAAGTCACCAACAGGATCATCATTCAAAATTTGAAGACCCGTCTTGACGCCAAGCTGGGAGCATGGGCAGACGAGCTCGACGGGGTCCTCTGGGCATACCGAACGACCCCCAGAACGGCAACGGGCCAAACCCCCTACTCTCTGGTATACGGGTCGGAAGCAGTGATCCCATCAGAGTTGCTGCATAAAACAGCCCGCGCCAGTCAGTACCAGCTCGATAGGAATAACGAAAATCGAGCTGATGACTTGGATCTAATTGAGGAAAAGTGGGAACGCGCGTACCAGAAGATTAAACAGTACAAAGCGGCCGCAACTCGATCATACAACAAGCACGTTAGACCCCGCAAATTCCAAATCGGGGATCTAGTGCTGAAGAAAGTAGAAGTCCTCCAGCACGTGGGAAAACTTGAACCCAATTGGGAAGGTCCATACCGAGTTACTAAAATAGGGAAAAACATGGCGTACAAGCTCGAAGATATGGCCAGAGTGCCGCTACCGAGACCTTGGAACGCGCATAACCTGAAGAAATTTTTTGTTTAGAAAACTTGTTTTGTATAGTTAACCGGACCGGAGCCCGTTCGAAGCCCGGTCACGAACTTGTCTTCGGATCAATTTCGATCCGGACGAAAGAATGCGATAATCATTTTTACATCTCTTGTATTAGTTATGCATCCTATCCACGATCATGACATCTGGAAGGAGTAACCACGTTCACTATAGATATTTTCGATTGTTTTCTTGCACTCACTAATCCCCAATTCCAACGAGGTCGTTCAACGACCCGACGAGAACGGGACCAATAATGAATCGAATCCCGCAAGGGTATGGATCAAACAAGATCCCTCTTAGGCTAGTCGGATCGAACTCGATCCGTTTCCGGATCATGTTGGATCCCGCCCATCTCCAACCAATCGAAATCGATCCCTCAGGCCATAGGGGATCGAAATCGATCCCTCATGCGCGTTGGAGACAAACTCGATTCCGCTACGCGATGGGATCAAACACGATCCCCCGCACCACCTATCAAATCTCAAAAATACTGAAGCGAAAGTAAAACTAAACAAACGAAGTAACAAGATGTTCATGCGGCGACATCCCCGACCGCTAGGTCAAATGAAAATTGTCTTAAAAATACTTTCAAATAAATAAGATCAAGGCTGAGAAGGAGAGGAACCCGAGGCGCCCGTACGGCCCGAAGACTTCTTCCGACTGCGTCGGGTCGACGGTAGGAAGCTCTCGATGTCGACCGGAGAAGGAAGCTTATAGACGGGATCCCTCTTATCCCTCTTAGCAAAGGCCATATCAACAGCAAACCCGTACTTGTGATGACGCCAATCGATATCCACTGGAGGTTCGGCATCTTCCTCTAATGGATCGGGGTACGGATCGGGTTTGTCTAGGCCGATGAGAGACTCGTCGAAGGACACCGGAATCAAGCCCTGGGCTTTGAGCTGATTGCGCGCAATCTTGAAGCCAGCCTCCAAGTCGATCGCAGCCATGACCGTGTTCGCCTCGTCGAAGGCTGGACCCTCCATAAACTCACGAACCGCATACTGCTCGATCGGACCCTTGGCCTTCCGAAAAGACTCTATCATGGCATCGATTCTAGCCTGACCTTCCGCCAACGCGGCTGCTCGGGACGCTTCCCCCTCGGCTTTCGCCTGTTGAACCTTCTCTTTAGTTTCGGCCCGGATCGCATTGAGTTCGGTTTCGCAAGCCTGTAGGGCTTTCTCCATGGTCTCCATCCGATCGAGGGCGCTCTGCAACTCCGCTGCGCGCATTTGGGCCTCTTCCTCCCTAAGGCTCTGCAGCTCATCCAGCCGTTCCTGGAGCTCAGCTATCTTCTCTGCCTTGGCTGACCTCAGCATGGCCTTGGCAGCCCTGTACTTCTCCTTGTACTTGACCATCTCTTCTTGATAAACCTCCGCCTTCTGGGACAAGCTGATGGCAGTTGGGAGAATATCCTGTTCATGGATGCGGGAATTGTCATGGTTCAGCAAAACGAGAATACGCAAGAAGAAACGACCCGATGCGACGGATCGTTCACAGCCGACCTCAACCGGTCGATTACGAACCGAACACAAGGGGTCGAGCCGAACACAAAGGGGGGGGAAGAGACAGATATAAGGTGGAAGCACTTATGCCGAAGATAGCCTTGCTGATCCTATACCTCTGGTGATCGACGGGCTCCTTATGAATCACCCGTTGTTCGTCGACCACACAACCGGTGTTAAAAAGTGAGGACAACAAGCTGATATCGGGATGGCCGACGCCAAGGTTCCGAACCGACCCATCCTCCCGAACTCTCTCGAGTTCACTAGGCCATTGAGGTGGTGGGGTCTGTTTGAAGTTCAGCAACTTACTCTCAATATCCGACCCGCTGGAATCCCCCTCGATTTCGACCGGCACCTCTTCCACAGTCACCTTCTTCTTCCTTTTTCTCAAGCGCCTGTTGGACGCCAGCTGGTCCTCCTGGGGAAGAGTCAGGTCATAAAGATTTTCGTCGAAGTCGAAATAAAGATCTAAGTGGTCCAAGTTTATTACTTGATCGGGGTCCTCAGGATCGGGCTCGACCGCATCCGATGCCTGCCCCTGCTCTTGGACATCTTCCATGGGTTGAAAGTTCGAGGGGACCCTTCGACGGGGTTGTTGGGCCGCGGCTTGGGCTTCCGGCAGAGCTCCGAGGATCTCGGCTATAGCGTGGTCAACCCTTTCCCGTTCAGCCTGTGGGATCGACTCGCCCTTTTTCAGCTTCATAGTCCTCTTCACCCTTTCCACGCGACTCATGGCTAAGATGTGCAGACCTGCAGAAACGGATCGATTAGTACCTTGAAAGAGAAGGGCGCCGAATATATGTATACGTAAAAGCAAGAGTTCAAACACGATCCGGAACAAACGGATCAATTCGATCCGACCCCAAACTGGTCGATATCGATCCGATGCTAGCGACGGATCGAATTCGATCCTGTGACATCGAGCAATCGATGAACCAAACCCGATCGGGCGGGTCCGGCCTGAGACGAAGGCTCACCGAAGTGGAAGTTGCGTAACCTCGTACCCGGAACCAAACCCGCCTCGACCAGGTGCCCCGTCCTCGTCAAGTACTCGGGGTCGAGCGGGCCCAGGTTGGTTAAGTGCTCGAAAACCCGTTTTTTGTGTAGCCAGGCGCTTTTCCTTGTCGGAAGCTTTTTGGGTTCCTTCGTGGTCCAGGTCGAACAGAAGGGAAGAGGCATCGAGCAGTCGATGAAGAAAAAGCTTTCCTTCCAACCAAGCCCGTGAGAGAAAACCGGGATATCCACAAGTTTCCGACCTTACCTAGCTTGAAGGTAATAGTAACCGACCCCAGACTTAGGGGAGTTAACGAGCAGAAAAAACTCTCCGAAATCCTCGAACCGAGGATCGAACCCGAAACACTTGATGATGATGATCGCACTGTACATCAGAGCGAAGGAGTTCGGGACAAGCTGAGCCGGGCACAGATTCACCCGATCGAGAAAGGTTGACACCAACGGGTGGGTCGGAAATCGGAAACCATACTTCATTGTCGCATGGTATAGACCGAAAGCATATTTGGATTGTGGAGCCCCTACCGTCTCCCCGTCATAGGGCAACCTAGCCATGACACCCTCGGGCATCACACTACACCAATTGCGAACCTCTCGGAATTCTTTGCCCGACAATGTCGACGGTCTCTGGGCGACGTCGGATAGAGTACGGTAGACGTGCCCGGACCGCCCCTGGGGTCGACCGGAAGTACCCTCCTCCGGCCCCTCTTCCTCTTCCTCTTCCTCGTATTCCTCTGCCTCCTCGATCCGCCGTTGGGGTCTCGAGGTCGAGGCCCGGCCACGGTTTTCCCGGAACTCCTGAACCCGTATCTCGTCGGAGGAGTCAAAAAATGACCCGAAATCCATGTTGGGCAATGGCGGAACACCGCCCGAAGAACCGGAGTAACCCGCGGAGGGGGTGAACGGCTCCTTCACTTCGCTATCATCGGAGACTACGCACATATACGGCCCTCTTGACATTTTTCTCTCGCTAAGAAGGAATAAAAAGGGATCGAAGAGTCGACAAAATTACCTTTCTCCTTTCGCCTTAGGAACGAATGTTTGCTGCTCGAAGCCGAAGTGGACAAAGGAAGGAACGGATCGATTTTGTTGGGCAAGAAGGTGTGAAATGAGAAAGGGGGTGCCCACTTATTTATAGGGGAGGAAAAGTGGCTCCTCGAAGTACGCGACCCGGTCATTATTGCACCTAGGAGACCGCGTTACTTTTTCTCAATGCGCGAAACGATGCCATTATCACCCACAGGAGACCGCGCTGCTTTTCCTCGATGCGCAAAACGATGCCATTATCACATATGGAAGACCGTGCGGCTCTTCCTCGAAGCGCGAAACGGTGTTGTCATTATTGCCTCAAAGACCGAACTTGCCGTACCGGGACGCGGAGGCCATGACCGAAGCGATAAAAATTACCCACGCGAAAATTCACGTCGGTAATTTGGGGGGCCTCTGATATGGCATAAAATGGCCGAGCCACGTGGCACGCCTTAGAGGAAGCCACATGGACATCTCGCCACCTCAAACGGACCAAGGTCCCCGCGCCAATGGATCAACGGATCGAACCCGATCCGCTACGCCATAACGGATCAAGATCGATCCCTTACCCCAATTGAGATCGATCCCTCAAGGGACGGCGGATCCGATCCCTAGGCTCAAGGGATCGAACCGATCCCTATCTCGAGAGCGGATCGAATCGATCCCTAGGCTCAAGGGATCGATCCGATCCCATACACCTTAGGGGATCGATCCGATCCCATACACCTCAAGGGATCAATCTGATCCCCTACACCTCAACAAATCGATCCAATCCCCTACCCCTCAAGGGATCGATCCGGTCTCATAATCCGCAACGGGCTGTCCATCCTTGTTCCTGCATGGGAACCACGCATGAAGCGTCCCTATCCCGCACAAGTCAAGGGGTCGAACTCGACCCCGCTAACGGGTCCCTCACTACGGACATGCTTCATCGCGACCCGCTTGACCTCGATCTCTCGGATCGAGATCATACGTCACCCGGCGACAAGATGTCATAAAGCCTCTTTGTCGGGACACGTGTAACTCCCCGATTCACCACGGCTAGGCGCGCTACAGTGCATTTAATGCTTCCGGTACATGTCTACGCCCAAAAGGGAAACTAAGTACACACGACCCCAAGGCATCCGACAAACGAGCCGATCGACTGTAGAGCATTTAATGCATAGTCGCGGTACACGCACTACTGTGTTAAATGCTCCTAGCTATAAATACCCAAGTCTTGAACAGTAGTTGGTAAGCATTCAAGAGCATTTATTTCGCTTCTCTAGCATTTATTTCTCTCTCTAAGGATCTCCCACTGATTTGAGCGTCGGAGTGCCAAACTTGGGTCCAACCCCAAGTCCCCAATTTGGCCTTTGAGCTCACGTTTGTCTCAAGCGTTTTCAGATCGATTAAAGAGCCCACCTTATAAATTCTTGACTGATTGACCCGAGAGTGCCAGCTAGACCTCCAACTCAGCTAAACCATTTTCCGGCCGGATCACAGTTTATGGATGCTTAATATTTTTTGTAGATATTGACCATACATGTTCAATGTTTGAAATAATTGTTTAAATGGCTGGTGGATATTTTTGTGAATTTACTAATGCATTTGTTGATATTAGTATATTTGTTATGATTTTCAATTTTGAGGAAAAAAATTGATAATGCACTAGTTGATCTTTGTGTGGGTTTTTTTATATGAATTTTTATTTTGAGGGAAAATTTGTTATAATTGCAAATAAATTATTTTAAATTAACTTTAAATGGACTTGTACAAAATATATTTAAAACTAAGAAATAAATATGAAAGGAAATTTATAACTTATCATATTTTATAGAAATAAATATGCATGTAATATCTAATTCAATTTATATTTATAGACAAAATATAAAATATTAAATTAAATAACAACTTTTTAAATACAAAAAATCCAAAATTAACTAATATTACAATTATATCATTAAACTCTAAGTAAAATTATAATATACCCCCTAAGGGTGTTTTTGGAATTTAAATTTGAATTTAACGGTGTAATTGACGGCCGGTGCTATTTGTAAGCGAGGGTGTACTATTAAGGGGGGAGTTCGTAATTTCCGAAACCTCAGGGGGTATTAAGTAATAACGCCAAACCTCAGGGGGCGTTGGTAATTATCCCAAAATTTTAATCATCAAGGAAATAATGATTTCTTCTTATCAATTAATGTAGGAAATATGATTGAAAGTTTTCAACAATTTCGTGATGAGGATATTGAGGAATTAAATCAATATGAGAAGCAACTTATAGGTCATTTATGCTCAATTAGAACCCCAATATTACAGGATTCCTCCCTCAATGAGGAAGTTTTAATACAATTCAACCACCAGAAAACACCGTCAGCATCACTGATTTGTCTCCCTTCTATATGAATAGTATCATCTTATGCATATGTACTAATGTACCTGTGCAAATTACTAAGTCTCAAAATCACATTTCCAAAATTCACATCTCAGAGAAGCAGAAAGCTCCAGCTAGAAATCAGTGAAAAGAGGGTTGTAATTTGTGGGTTAATATTGAAAATACACAATCCATCCATCTGCCGCTCCAGAAAAAATAGGTTGAGTATGCGATGAACATTCGGGCTACAACAAACGCAAGGACCTACGACTACTACCGTACTACATACGCAAGGTGACAGGTGTCAAATCCGTCAAAAATAAATAAGATTCCTATCTAACAACTAAACAGAGAGTATAGTGCAAACAGGATCGATCCACAGAGACTGGTTGATTTATTTCTAACAATTCCAAGTTATTCACGAAAAGAAACAATTAAAGAGGGGGTTTTAGAATTATTCTAACCTAAGTATGCGATTAAAATAAATAACAAGAATTAAAAAGCTAACTAAAACTAAACAAGTAAAATCACGTAGGATTAAATCAATCAGAGGAAAAATTACCTAGCCAGGGATATTCGATTCGAATTGTTATATTGATCATTGACTCAAAGATGAATTCAAGTTATTTAGACAGATTGACTATAGTTGATAGAGACACTCGACTCAACCTCGTTTTTACTTAATTAGTCGGATAATCTAGAGACACTCGACAGTTATCTTCCCTAACAAATTCACAACCCCTAGAGACACTCGACGGGATTTAATGAATTCGCAGCATTAAGAACCATAAAAACACCAACCCTAATTAACCAAGTCGTGACACACGCAAGATTTAAATTAGATTATCAAATCCCTTAGTGAACGAGGAATTTTATCGCTAAAACCCTGTCACTAATTTACCACAATTTATCAATCAACTTTACATACACTTCAAGCATCATGAATGGCTATATGCAAATTAAACAACCTAGAGATCGTGCACTATCCCGAAATTGCCTAATCACAATAAACACGAAACACGGAGATAAGATAAACGCCTAAATAAATATGAATTGATAAAAACGTTTAGGTCTCACAATATCCAAATCGAATCTATAACCCCTAGCTAGATAATTAAAAACTTAACTGCTAAAATTCATAAAAATAAATAAAGAATTCTTTAACATAATCTAGAAAGCGAATAAATTAAACTAAAGAAGACTTTGATGGCCGAATCCTGCTCTTCGGTGTTGCTCGCAAAACCTCGACCAAAACTGCTCCCAAGTGTTCCGTCCAATTGTTCCCTGATTCTCAAAGAGTTGTCCCAAATATATAAAAATCTCCCAAAGTCTCCTACTCCAATTTGGATTCAATTCGTGCCCTCCAAGAATTAACACTAAACCTGGGCTTCTTCTTCAATTAAATCCCAAATACGTGCGGCCCATAAACAAATAAAAATCAAATCCACACATCCTCCGATTACGTATATACATGCCCAACTCTAGATATTTCACATGCTTCCAAATCATCCATCAAAGATGGGCCTCTTTTAATTTAATTTCAGGGGCAAACTCAGGCCCAACTCACCAAGATATCAAAGCCCAAAAATCAATTAAATTTAATAGCTTCCAGCGTGTTGCATGCACGTTTGTTCAATTTGAAATTTTGAGTATTTCAAATTGAACAAAGTCTCCTCATCTATGCTGCTGTCATCATCGAACAAATCGGCCAAATTATCAATTTAGTCCCACAGGATTGGCCCCTCGCCAATTTAGTCCCGTGCTTTTGGAATAATTCAATTTAGTCCCAAATCCTAAAATTCTCAACCAATGTGGTCCCAAATGCTAATGGACGTTAGAAAACTAACGGGATTGACCAAGTTTCTGGACGGTAATAAACATGTGAGAGTAAATTTCTCCAAAAGCGAAGAAAATCGAAGGCGGGCTCCTAGGGTTTTTTATAAAACAAAGGGTAAAATATTTGGGGGAAGTATGAATGAGTAAATTGGATGTGTTAGGGTCCTGTTTTTTACCCTCCAAACTCTAAGTCAGCGTGTCAAATGGTAAATTTTGTTAGTTTTCTAACTTCCGTTAGCATTTGGGACCACATTGGTTGAGAATTTTAGGATTTGGGACTAAATTGAATTATTCAAAAAGCACGGGACTAAATTGACGAGGGACCAATCCTGTGGGACTAAATTGACAATTTAGCCAAACAAATCACATCCTTCCGCGGCTGAGTATCACCGAAGCGACTCACTTAGTCAATTTCCTTCTGAAAAATGATAGAGTTTGCTTCAATTTCGTCTTTGATCCCCAACTCTACAACACAAACAACAAAGCATCAATTCCTTTCAAAATAATATCAATTCAAGCACAATTCGGGAAATAATTCAATCATAAAGATGACGAATTAACGAGTTATCAAATCCCCCCACACTTGCCCATTACTCGTCCTCGAGGAATCATGAAAATCAAATGGAAATAATACCACCCATCAAACACAATCACAAAGGCAATGATCGAATTCTCGCCTAAACAAGTCTAGCTCATCAACACACTACTCAATTGCACAAAATTCAACAAATTAGTATAAATAGCATACCCCTGTGTACTGTAGTGTGAATTGAACGAAAGAATGTACTAAGACTAGATTGATTAGTCTGTGATTTTCACTTAAGTACCAATTATTAACTTCGAATCATCCTTCACTCCAATCTCCACCAATGTAGTTAACTCATGACTCGAGATCGATAGGTCTTTCGAGCTTGTAATATAAGGCTTGGGGTAAAGGTTAGGAAATTTTGGAATTTAGTGGCTAACAAAACAAGCTTACATATTTTCATAATAAAACCCGTGGTATTTCCATTTTCATCTACCGGACTCCCTTAGTTTGCTTTAAACAACTAATTTCCCGCCGTTTTCATCTAACACACTTTCACTTTCTTATTTTCTTCTTTGCATTTTTTCTGTTTTTCTTTGCTCATTTTTTTTCTTTCTTTTGACTTCTTTTCCTTTTTTCTTTTCATCTCTTGTTTTTCTATATTTTCAACATTGCTCAATCTCTCTTTTCTTTTCAACTTTCAATTCAGCACAAAAGGATAGCAAGGAGACCAAAGACATCTGAAAAAATTCAAACCCAAATGAGCAAGCAAGGTGTGATTCAAAGTAGGGTAGGAAAATAATGTTGTGCCTCGGCTTGTAATGCGGCTAAGAAGGAATTTTGCACAACATTCAGGCTCAGCGGGGTCAAACGGGATAATTTTATTTGTGAAAAGATCAAGAAAAGGCTTGCCACCGACAACGATCGCCTAAGTCACTTCCCAAATCAATCGTTAACTAAAAATTTCGCCTCGAAGGGAGGTAAGATGCATTCTAACCAACTTTTAGACCCAATTGAAAATCATGAACTTCTCTATCTAAGCAAAGCACATTAATTCTTTCAATGGTGCGCGAGAAATGAGGGCATACTACTATACTAATTCATCAAATTTCATGCATTTAACAAGCCTAACTCGTTCTAGCAAAATTCAACAATCAAACCTAATAAAAAGCATTCAAAACGGGCGAAATATTTCCACAATTATCAACATCCTCAAGTTCGAAGTAAAATCACAAGTTCAGCCATAAAAACAAAAATTTCAAAAAACAATTCAGTTCTAGCACTAATGGACCCCCCCCCCCCCCCTCTAAATCATGCATTGTCCTCAAGGCATAAGAAAAATAAAGATATAGAGTAGAGAGGACTTCCCTGAAGTTCGGGTTGGGCAAATAGGGTCACGGGTCTGGGCATGTAAATTTCCCGTTTAATTTGAAATTCTGGAAGTGGCGTGGGTGTTAGGCATGACCACGCTCATGGGCCATGTTAGCAGAAAATTGACAGCAGTTATCAGCAGCATATCAGCATTATCTGGGCCAAGTTACACGCTCCTACAAGACAGAAAAGGGTAAAAAATCAACACAAACACCACGAGAACCGAAAAAAACAAAAGAAAAAGAAACTAAGGGAAGAAAAAGGCGCCTAAACCGCCAAAACTTGGGTTACCTCCCAATAGCGCCCTTGTTTTATGTCTTAGGCTCGACAGGACTTGTAAAAGTGCTACTCAAATGGAGGTACACCCTCCATACAAATCCCCTCTACTGTGTGGAGCTGACTCTTCTAGTCCATTGCGGCCTCTAGATTGGGGATGGTAAGTCGTAGAGATACGCAACATGACTTGATACTTCCTCATCAAAGACTCCATCAACCGTTTGTAAAAATATTTACCCCGATCACTAAGATTCCTGAACTTGAAAAAGATATGAGATCTGAGGAAGGTAGTAGTCAAATAATCAATAATATCAGTATACCAGTGCGTGACCATAGAGCGTGGCCACGTCTTATGGTCACGTGTCTTGAAAAACTGCTCATCCAGGAATTCAGCTTGGGTAGGCTTTGAATCTACAAATTTTCCTCCACCTTTGAAAATATAATTCAGATTATCCACGAACTTCTCGAGTTCCAGAATAGGTGCCTGCAAAATGAAAGAATTTAGTTTAGCTAAGCCATCGAATAGTTTCAAATTCGAAGCCTTTATATTGAAAGGTCTAACATGCTCTAATGGTATCACTATATCAAAGATATCATCATGCAAACCAACATGTTTAGGCTTACTCTCAAAACTTTCAACAACCAAATTTTGAAAGGATTCAAAACTTAGTTTTTCCACATTGTTAGGCACAAAAGTTTCATTACTTGGGTTTTCAATCACATCAATGCTAAAAACACTGGAAAATTTATTAGGTTCTTTACTTGACTCATAAACATTAAACTTCACAATATCACCACCAAATTCTAGAGTCAACAAGCCTTTTTTAACATCAATTTTAGCATTAGCAGTACTCAAAAATGGGCGACCAAGCAAAATATCAGAAGGTTTAGAGGATTTATCATCCTCCATATCTAGCACGAAAAAGTCAGCAGGAAAAGTCAAATCGTTGACTTGTATGAGCACATCCTCCAATACTCCCTCCGGGTACACTACGGATCGATCAGCAAGCTGGATTATAACACCTGTACCTTTCAAGGGACCAAGATTAAGCGCCTTATAGATAGATAAAGGCATAATATTAATTGACGCACCCAAATCACACATAGCTTTCTTAATACCAAGGTTACCCATTTTACATGGAATTGAAAACATACCTTGGTCTCTGCATTTCGGTGGTAATTTCTTTTGCAAAACCGCGGAGACATTTTCTCCGACACTTAACCTTTCATTACCTTTTAGTTTCCGTTTGTTAGTGCAGAGTTCTTTAAGAAACTTCGCGTAGCGTGGAATTTGTTGGATAGCATCCAACAAAGGAATGTTGACCTCAATCTTTAGAAATGTATCAAGAATGCCTTGTTCCTCCTTCTGTTTTCTCATTTGGGTTAGGCACTCTGGAAATGGAGGTGGTTCCACCCATGGCTTAGGCTGGACTTTAATTTCTGCCTCTCTGTCGCGACTGGAGCCTAAGACGTGGTCACGCTTAACAGTCAAGTCGTCTTTCTTATCAGTTCCAGCCCTGTTCTGGCGAGTTTTGGTCTTCTCCACAGCCGGAGGCAGTTCCTTACCAGTTATGACCGTGACTGCACTCACATTATGCCTTGGGTCCTCCGTTTGTGACGACAGTTTCCCAATCCTGCTCAAAACAGTTGCAATCTGTCCCAATTGAGTTTCCTAATTCTTGACTTGATTTTCCAAGCTATTGAATCGGATTTCTTGGGGGTTGAGGGTTTGATTGGGATGATTCGGTTGTTGGTCGTATTGTTGGGATTGCAGAGGTAATTGGCAAACTGTCGCTACTTAGGGGATTCCTGCACTCATGTTAGATACTAAAACAGCTATCATATTCTTGAGTTCCTCAAATTGGGAAGAATTTACCTCTTTTACCTATCTCGTCATGTCGGACTTAGCATAGTATTTTTGTGAGGCTCTAGAGATTCTGCTAATTAATTCCGTCAACTCCGCAGGTGTTTTGATCATAATGGAACCTCCACTCAAAGCATCCAACTGCCTTTTGTCCGCAGGCATCAGGCCCCTATAAAAGTTATGAATAACTGAATTTTCCGGCAGATTGTGATGCGGGCACATTGCAAGCAAATTCCGGTATCGTTCCCAATACTCATGCAGGCCTTCATGTTCCTTCTGCTTAATGGTGATTATCTCCTGAAGGAGATCCAGGTATCGATCAGCAGGAAAGAACCTGTCCAAGAATTTATCGTGCATCTGCTGCCAAGTAGTAATGGTTGCTGATGGTAGAGAGTACAACCATTTTTCCGCTGCATCTTGCAAAGAGAACGGAAAAGCACGGAGCTTGATTTGGTCCTCGGTAACACCATGAGGCTTGGTAGAGCAGCAAACCGTGTGGAACTTAGTTAGATGTTGGTGTGGGTTTTCGTTTTCCAGACCGCGAAAGATGGGAAGTAGGTGAATTGTGCCCGTCTTCATCTCGAAACCAGCACCCACCACTGGAAAAGTGATACAGAGGGGCTGCTGTGTGGCGGCGGGGCGCTCCAGATCTTCCATGGTTCTGCGTTGGTCCGCCATGGTTAAGGCGTGGTCACGCTTAATGGTCAAGTCAGGCTTTCCTTCGCTCGAACTGTCCGATTCAGTCCCCGATTCAATCTCCTTGATCAAACCAGATGTCTCAGCTTGTTTCTTACATGATTGAGTTTGTTGCCTTGATTTCCGAGCAGTTTTCTCGATTTCTGGATCGTAGATTGTTTCGTCCTTCCCGCGAATACTCCTGTTCATGAAAAGAAATAAAATCGATTAGAAACACAGTCCCCGGCAACGGCGCCTAAATTTGACAGGTGTCGAATCCGTCAAAAATAAATAAGATTCCTATTTAACAACTAAACACAGAGTATAGTGTAAACAGGGTCGATCCACAGAGACTGGTTGATTTATTTCTAACAATTCCAAGTTATTCACGAAAAGAAACAATTAAAGATGGGGTTTTAGAATTATTCTAACCTAAGTATGCGATTAAAATAAATAACAAGAATTAAAAAGCTAACTAAAACTAAACAAGTAAAATCACGTAGGATTAAATCAATCAGAGGGAAAATTACCTAGCCAGGGATATTCGATTCGAATTGTTATATTGATCATTGACTCAAAGATGAATTCAAGTTATTCAGACAGATTGGCTATAGTTGATAGAGACACTCGACTCAACCTCGTTTTTACTTAATTAGTCGGATAACCTAGAGACACTCGACAGTTATCTTCCCTAACAAATTCACAACCCCTAGAGACACTCGACGGGATTTAATGAATTCGCAGCATTAAGAACCATAAAAACACCAACACTAATTAACCAAGTCGTGACACACGCAAGATTTAAATTAGATTATCAAATCCCTTGCTAAAACCCTGTCACTAATTTACCACAATTTATCAATCAACTTTACATACATTTCAAGCATCATGAATGGCTATGTGCAAATTAAACAACCTAGAGATCGTGCACTATCCCGAAATTGCCTAATCACAATAAACACGAAACACGGAGATAAGATAAATGCCTAAATAAATATGAATTGATAAAAACGTTTAGGTCTCACAATATCCAAATCGAATCTATAACCCCTAGCTAGATAATTAAAAACTTAACTGCTAAAATTCATAAAAATAAATAAAGAATTCTTTAACATAATCTAGAAAGCGAATAAATTAAACTAAAGAAGACTTTGATGGCCGAATCCTGCTCTTCGGTGTTGCTCGCAAAACCTCGACCAAAACTGCTCCCAAGTGTTCCGTCCAATTGTTCCCTGATTCTCAAAGAGTTGTCCCAAATATATAAAAATCTCCCAAAGTCTCCTACTCCAATTTGGATTCAATTCGTGCCCTCCAAGAATTAACACTAAACCTGGACTTCTTCTTCAATTAAATCCCAAATACGTGCGGCCCATAAACAAATAAAAATCAAATCCACACATCCTCCGATTACGTATATACATGCCCAACTCTAGATATTTCACATGCTTCCAAATCATCCATCAAAGATGGGCCTCTTTTAATTTAATTTCAGGGGCAAACTCAGGCCCAACTCACCAAGATATCAAAGCCCAAAAATCAATTAAATTTAATAGCTTCCAGCGTGTTGCATGCACGTTTGTTCAATTTGAAATTTTGAGTATTTCAAATTGAACAAAGTCTCCTCGTCTATGCTGCTGTCATCATCGAACAAATCACATCCTTCCGCGGCTGAGTATCACCGAAGCGACTCACTTAGTCAATTTCCTTCTAAAAAATGATAGAGTTTGCTTCAATTTCGTCTTTGATCCCCAACTCTACAACACAAACAACAAAGCATCAATTCTTTTCAAAATAATATCAATTCAAGCACAATTCGGGAAATAATTCAATCATAAAGATGACGAATTAACGAGTTATCACAAGGACCTACGACTACTATAGTAACATATGTAGTACCGATAACCTGAGTCGATGGAATGTATTCCCAAGTTTCTGCTAATACAATCAAATTTGGGTATCATCAACCTGCATTACCTGTGTGCTATCTTCGGTCACCTTGTTTGCTTGGATTGAATTAATTACATTTGCAACCTTTTCCCAGAAGAAAGTGACATCAAGGCAATAAATTTAAGGCCACAGTAGTATTATAGAGATAGGCCATCATCAAACAAGACTACAAGAGAAAGGGTGTGTGGGGGACACCTTCCCTCCTTAAATTGATTACTTCAATTTTGCTATGTAAATGTCATAGATATCAAATGATTCAACCATTCCTCCAATTGCACTCCAAAAGTTTTACAAGCTAGCTTGAAGGTAATGTTTTTATATGCATTCTTGTGAAGTTATTATCCAATTACAGGTGTTTGCCTTTTGTCCTTTCTTTTTGTTAGACTAGAGCTCTCTTTCCAGAACTCAGACCATTACGAATAATATAATTGAATGAACATTGTTTATGCCTACTTTGCGTAATGAACATGGCATTTACATAATACACATAATTCTTGTGTTCCCCGCTGAACGTAACACACCTGAGGTGGAGTAAATCATCCTTAAAACTAATGCTGCAAGTTGTTACTGCATTCGGTTGGATCATCAATCTGTTGTAACGAAGCTAACTCAAGTCCCAAGACGACGTCGGCCATTGCAGGCCTTCCGTGCGGCCGAACTAGTAGGCATCTCCCTGCAATCTCTGCGAACACTTTTAAACAAGCTGGTGATATCAGTCCTATCAAGTTCTGATCAATAAGTCGATCCAATTTTCCCTCTCGAATACAGTAACGCGACCACACGGCGAGGCTATGTTGCTCCTCCTCCTCAAGTGTCACGTCCACAGCGGGTCTTCCCGATAGCACTTCAAATAATACAACTCCAAAAGCGTAGACATCCGATTTTCTTGTCAATTTATGACTTGAGCAATACTGTGGATCTAAATATCCGTAAGTTCCTTTAATGTTTGTGGTAATGTGGGTGAAAGAATCATTGACCGGTCCCATTTTGCACAACCTAAAATCTGAAATCTTTGCAACCCAGTTTTCATCCAATAGGATGTTGGTGGACTTGACGTCGCGGTGGATGACGGGGGTCTCGGTGCCGGAATGGAGGTAGTTCAATCCTTTGGCCGCACCAATGCATATCTGTAGGCCCTGCTTCCACGTCAATGGAGTTTTCTCCGAATTACAGAGATGGTCGCGTAATGTGCCGTGCTCCATGTAGTCGTACACTAAGATCATCTCTCCATTTTCATCGCAATATCCAATGAGGGATACGAGGTGGGTGTGTCTGAGCTTGGACAACATCTGGATTTCAGTTAGGAACTCAGAAATGCCTTGATTGGATGATGCGTTCAGCCTTTTAATGGCGGTCGTGGTGGCACTGTCGTCAATGAAGCCTTTATAGACGTTGCCGAATCCTCCTCTGCCAATGATAAATTGGTCGTCGAAATTGGCGGTTGCAGTTTTGATCTCCTTGAGCGAGAAATGTCTGCATAAATCAGACAACAGTGGTACGGTGGGCGTTGCGGTGGAGATTGTTGAGGTGGAAACAGTGACCCACGACGAGTTGGCATCGGCAGTAATTGAGTTCTTTAATTTCTGCCGCCGCCAGCGAAGAAACAAGAAACTGAACAGGGCTGCAACCACCACAAGAACGCCGATCACACTCCCAATAACTGCATAAATTACAGAAGACCCACTTTTCTTGTTTCTTGGCAGCTTCAAAGCCGTCGCCGGTGGCGAAGAATTGTTGACAGGCGGATCAGAGTTCTGCCGTGGAAAAGAATACTCGATAGGAGGATCATGGTTCGCCGCCGCGAGGCTATGATTGGAGTCAATGAGTTTGAAGATTTCCAATCCGTTCAACAGAGCACTTGAATATTTCGGCCGTTCCTCTAAATTAGGGAAGAGAGATAGGCGGAGGTCTTTCTGTCCACGACGGCCGTCATCGGGAAGCCATGCGACGTAGTCTTTGAAAATGGGTATCCCATTGCCTCCGGTCCAGAAGATAACGTCCGCCTTAATTTCCGCCGTTTGATTGTTTATATAAATTGTGAAGACCCTCTGGTTTTGCCCTGTCACTTCAAGCTCATTCTCGCAGAAATGGAATCTGAGCAGATAGTAAAACCCAGAATCAACCTGAAAACCCCACTCCAGATTCATGTCTGTTGTATTCCCCATCACTCTTGAAGTTTTATACACAAATGGCGGTGCACTGTACCGCGGCGTAATCTCGCGGGTGTACTTGATCTCAAGGTTCTCAGCATAAGACGTGTAACCAAAATTACCGCCGAATATGTAGGGATCATCTTGAGCCCAGGCCCGAAACATGCCGCCACTATCGTCTTGAATCTCAACATTAATATTGCTGCCGCCAACATTTAGCAGGTAAAGATTCTCCAAAGCGGTGTCATTTTTCAGAAAAAATGTCTGTTTGAAAAACTTGATGTACACTCCCCTGTAGTAGAGGTCACCTGGAATTGAAACAATTTCAATCCCGTTCACAAAAGCCAAAGAGTCTGCATTGGGGGAGAAGGTCACATTCAGTCTCTGTTCTCCTTCTACATTGATTGCAAACTCTTTCATGAAGCCCTGGTTTGGCTGAGGGGAGTTGCGAAAAGCACTGAAGTTGCTTGACAAAGTGAATCGATTGGCGGTGACCAAGAAAAAAAATAGAGAAGCATCGTAGTCGGAATACACGGTGGGATGGAAATAAAGGCGTAGGAATTTAGGACCTCTAAGGACGGGAAAGGTGTAGGTGAAAGTGGAGTTGAACACACGAGCCGTCTCGTAAGGGACCTGATCGGAAACAGAGGGGTCCATATAGGAAGCATTGTGAACTGAAGATATGTCGGTGGCGCGTACCTTGGATGCACATCGCTGTCCCAGCTCCGGCCACTGATATCATTTAACTTCGACGGTGCACCGCAGTTGAGGAGGATGAGATCCGTGCCTGCATGTTCGGCGGCAGAAATTGTTGAGGTTATTAGGAAGAATGGGAGGATAAGGAACAGATAAAAGGCAGATAATAGCATTTTTGTTTGTGATGAGAAAATTCAAAGCGTTTTGCCTTAGTTAGAACAGGAAAGTTGTAGCCTTGACCTGAACTTTAATTATGTTAATTACACGGTAAATGTAAACATACCCTTCATCTCAATTACACTAATTGCGCCGAATCAGGTGCAGATTAGTAAAACCACGGAAGAGATTTGGACGTTAAGAGGCTGCAAAGTAGAGAGAAGACTCACTTTTGTGGACTTAAAAGTCTTTCCAGAAAAGAAAACAAGTCAATGGAGAATCAGTCTGCTGCTACTACTGTATGCTTCTGATTGGTGTTCATTTTCTGAAGAGCTTATAAATAAATTTGGTTTCAAATTGTGATTTATGAATTATGATTACATATTTGAGAATACCTAACGTATAATAGAATGAAAAAGAGTAAAAATAATTAATCTTTGTAAAATTTTGGGATAATTACGACAAACCCCTAAAATTTAGTGAAATTACAGATTATCCCCTAAGGTTTGAGAAATTACAAACTTCTCCCTAACCTTTACACTCTCTCGCACAAATTTAACCACCGTTAATCACACCGTTTAAACTCATATTTACATTTCTACCCTTATGGGTTATATTGTAATTTTACTAAGAGTTTAATGATATAATTGTAATATTAATTAATTTTGGATTTTTTGTATTTAAAAAGTTGTTATTTAATTTAAACTTAATACTTTATCTATAAATATAAATTGAATTAGATATTTAAAAAGTTGCATCGATAAGTGTCGAATCTGTTAAAAATAAATATAAATCTGGTATACGACTAAAATAGAGTATAGTGCAAACGGTCGTACCACAGATAAATTTGGAGTTTATCTAAACTAATTAATCTAAAAGCAATTAATTAAAACTAAGATTAAAAGAATACAATTGATTACCTTAAAAGGTACTTTTAGGATTAACCAAAGAGAGAACAACACTTAACTAGAGATTCTAATTCAGTTTCACATGCATCACGGAAGCAAGGATAATTTCAAACAATTCGAAGACTCCTACTTATTTAAACGGTGTAAGATGGACCCTCTTATTTTAATTCCATGCAAGATCAAGCCCAATCCACAACGGCCCACTAGCAAATAAAAATAATCCACTTTCAGTTTGCTTGTAGCATGAATGCGTGAACAATGAATCCCATTTGCTTCCAAATTAATTCCAAGCATCCAATCCTTTGGCCCAAATAATGCTCAGACCCGCTGCCCTCAATAATAAATCAACCAATTTCAAATTGGGCTCTTTCCTTAAGAAATCAGCTACGCACAGCCCAGCAACACCTAATGCACAACATCAATCCCAAAGTCCTCCTAATTGGCCCAAAAAGTTTTCCAAAATAATAATATTGGCCGGCTACACTAGAAATTAGGGCTGTCAACGGGTCGGATTCGGACCGGATCAAGGGATTCCGGATCCGAATCCGATAAGAGAATCCGAATATCGGATCCGAATCCGAATCCTATAGGATTCGGATTCATTGTTTTTGAATCCATATATAATCGGGTCGGATCCGATCCGATAAAATATCCGACCCGATTAGTAATAAAATTTATTTTTTTAAATAACAAAATTGATATAAAAAATAAATATAATTACATAATATTTAATAAATAATTATTATTTAATGAATTATTTGATGGTTTTGTTTATATTTATTTAAAATAAATTAATTTAAACTTATTAATAAAAGAAAATATATACTTTTAGAGTAAAAAAATTTAAATTTTATTATTGTTTAAAATGATAAATATGTGAATATTTTAATTTTAATCATTTTACTTAATATTATGTACTAGTAAATAATTTATTTAATTAAATATTATATATAATATCGGATTCGGATTCTTAACGGATCGGATTCCTTAAATCCATATTCGCTCAATTTATTTCGGATAACGAATATTTATAATCGGATATGATCCATCGAATATTTTTATCGGACGAATATGCTAAAATTCGGATCGGACTCGGACCGGATTCGGATTAAAATCCGCCCCATTGACAGCCCTACTAGAAATCACAAAAACAAGTCATGGTACCACTTTATATAAAAAATAAGCTCTTAAAACACAGCCATAAACTCTTAAAACACAGCCACAAATACACAAATATCGGAAAATAAGCACACTATCAAGTGTGATAGAAAATTATAAATTTCCTCTTATATTTATATCTTTGTTTTAAATATATTTTGTATAAATTCATTAAAGTTAATTTAAAAAAATTTATTGATAATTATAACAATCTTTTCCTCAAAATAAAAATTCATATAAAAAAAAACAACACAAGAAGTATCAATTAGTGCATTACCAAATTTTCCTCTCAAAATTGAAAATCATAACAAACACACTAACTTCAATAAATGTATTAGTAAATTCACATAAATATCCGTCAGAGTCATTTGCAATTATTTTAAACGTTGAACATACATGATCAATATCTACAGTAAAATATTAGGCATCTATATCATTAAGTAGTATTTATTGGAAAAAAAAAAAAAAAAAGTTAGGTAGATACAAAACTCAAGTATTTACATCAAACCCCTTAAGAATTTCAGCCCTTGCATTAACCTCTTTATCTTTGGACTCTTTATTACATATCCCCCCCTGAGTATCAACATACTAGGGGCGAAATAGTAAATTTCGCACATTCCGTTAAATTTAATGAAGTAGATAACGGGTCAGAGGGGAGTTCGTAATTTTTCAAATTTCTAAGGAGTAATCTGTAATTTCGCTAAATTTCAGCGGGCTGTTTGTAATTATCCCAATATTTTTAGGAAATTTAGAGTGAATATTTTCAATAAGAAAAATTAATACTGAAAAGATCGGCAAAAATGCAAATTTGATCCTGTAAATTTGTAATTTTGGCAATTTAGTCCTGTTGGTTTTAAAATTTGTAATAAAGTCCTGTAAGTTTATAATTTTGGCAATTTTGGTCCTGTTCGTTTCGAATTTTGTAATTGAGTACTGTAAGTTCTAAATTTTTGCAACTTATATCCGAATTCAGACAGCGTGGACCGTGCCTGAATTCAGACCAAGACAGACTCTTATTTGTTTGAGTTGCTCCCATGCACACAAATCGGAAGATCTCACTTGTCTTGAATTGGAAAAAGTACGTAGATATTTTCATGGGACCATAGTCGTCCATCTTCAGTTTGCCGGCTGATAAGATATCTGAAATTGACTAGTTAGATGGGTTGGTTTGGCTATTATTTTCTATTGAAAAGGAATCAACTGTCTAAGTGAGTCACTTTCTTATAGGCTCCACTAGACGACCCGACATTTTCGTTCAAATATAATTATTTTTTTTATTTAAATTTTCTTTTATTAGATACGCCGCATGCATAATAATTATTTTATACAAGTCAGATATTTTTGTCATATCAACCCGCCAAGACTTACCTTACGCCAAGACTTCAAAAGAAAGTATTTTTCTACAAAAATAAAAACAGAAAAAAAAAAACTATGAATTAATATACAAATAAACAAATAAATAGGTTGTAAATCATTATTATTGTAATTTACGATGTACAGTATAAGAACAGATCCAATCAAAGAAGAGATTAGCTGAGTTATATTCAAAACTTGTGCCAAAACTAATGGCGTAAAAATGTTGTGAGTGAATATAATTATAGAGAGACAATAAAAAGTTAATTATATTTAAAACAAAATCATGGATTAATCAATGAGTGCTTAATTTATGTTAATTAAGGGGATTGAGTGCTTAACTTACCTTAATTATGTACTCTATATTTTTATCTATTACTTTATACTTGTTTAAATTTTATGTTTTGGAATTAAAGTCAAACAACCGTATAAAGAAAATCACGGATTAATCAATGAGTGCTTAATTTATGTTAATTAAGGGGATTGAGTGCTTAATTTACGTTAATTATGTACTATATATTTTTATCTATTACTTTATACTTGTTTAAATTTGCGATTGAGTGCTTAATTTACGTTAATTATGTACTATATATTTTTATCTATTACTTTATATTTGTTTAAATTTTATGTTTTGGAAAGTCAAACATCAGTATAAAAGTAATTGACATAAATAAAATGATATTAATTATATTTTTCTAAATTTAATGTATTCTATATTTTTATCTATTACCTTTTATGTATTTAAATTTTATATTTGAAAAGTCAAATATCCGTATAAAATCATTTTACATAAATAAAATGATATTAAATATAAATTTTCTAAATTTAAGAGATTAATGGCTTAATCAGTGGGATTTAGTAAATAAATAAAATATTAAATAGTTTGAAAAGTTAACCAACCAATCAAATAATTTTTAAAGAATAAAAAATCTCAAAAAACCCACAAAATTCCATTTAGTCAAAATTCACACAATTTGATCAAAAGACACCCTTCCTATATATTATAGTATAGATTAGATACGCCGCATGCATAATAATTTTTTTATACAAGTCAGATATTTTTGTCATATCAACCCGCCAAGTCAGCAAAGAAATGAGCCACGTGGCCAATTCCGACAACTAATAAATTTTCCTGCGAGTTGAACATAAATTGCAAAAATTTTAGAACTTATAGGGTTTAATTGCAAAATTCGAAATGAACAGGACCAAAATTGCAAAATTACAAACTTATAAGACTTAATTGCAAATTTTGAAATAAATAGGACTAAATTGCCAAAATTATAAACTTACAGCACCAAATTTACATTTTTGTCGAAAAGATCCCTAGGAAAATTTTGATGGATTTTCTAGGGATTTTTTTTATTTTTTTTAGTTCTATTTAGAAATTTCCTAGCTAAATTATTTTGTATGATATTTCCATCATGGAAAAATATTAGGAAGGAATAAAATCTCGGATGAAATCCCAATGGAAATTCTTTAGAAAGCCATGAATATTTTTATCGCATTGCCCCCGGAGATTCCTCAAAAATTCATCGGGAATTTTCCAATTCATCTATTTTCCTTGGGATTTGATTGTTTTCTTTCAGTGCACCTTTCCTTGCATATGGAAGCTCACCATTAACCATTCTGCTGTTGGCAATATAGATGACTGTGTTTGTTGGTTTGTGGTTGCAGAGGTTGTACGAATTGCGAGCAAGAAAAGCTGTAATTTTTGAGATCGGAGCATTAGGATGTATTCCTTCATTTGTAAAGACAAGGAATCACATTGGGAAATGTGTTGAGGAGACAAGCTTTCATGCTTAAGTATTTGACATCTAGACTTCAAGGTTCGACCTTTGTTCTTGGTCGAGCTCACGACCTTGGATATAATAGTCATCAATCCATCCAAATATGGTGAGTTATTTCATCACAATTTATCAAGGAAATCTAATATGAATATTAACTTTTGGGGAACTTACATCTAGACCCCTCCTTTATTTGATGTATTTACACATAGGGGGTTATGTGTAATTTCTCAAACTATAATGAAAACAGAGTACAAATATTAAAATATTCTATAAATTTGTAAATATACAAAATAATATTGAACTTAGAAGAAAGAAAAAATATATTCGAAGAAATATCAAGAAATCGAAGAAGAAGAAGAAAATACAAAGGGAACACCAAAAAAAAATTGATTAAGAATATTATTTATAGGGAATTAGGCACGTAAATGTACACATTCAAACTGCAAAAACTTTCCTAATTTAAAGTAGTAAATTATCGGGGATGATTTGTAGCAAATCTTAGAGATGATTTGTAGAATATTTAATGTAAACAATTAGTGTAAATTAATTATCATTAATTAAGGAATTTGGTAAGTATGACATAAAAAACCGATAAATTAACTATTTTAAAAAAAAGTTACCAATAATAATTTTCTTAAAACAATAAAAAAGTTTAAAATTTTGAAAAATTAAAATTTGGTTAAAATTAACATAATTGGATCAAAATAAACTCTTAGTATATATATGAAAAGCTATACTATATAAATAATTTGTACTACATAAATTAATTTTTCATTTTTGAAATAATGCATTCTAAATAATGCAATTTTTTTCCACGGGGGTTCATCCTATTTTATCATATATTTTGTATGTATATTTGCTAAAAACGAAGTTAAAAAAAAAAGTTATCCTTAATTAATATCAACATATATTAGGTTTGTTTCTAATTAATTGAATCAATTAAATAATTAAGATATTTATATTTGGATGTTTCTTTTATCATGTGGAATCAATTAAACACTTGACATAAATAAAATATTATTAGTTGAATTTTTCTAAATTTATGAGATTAATATGTTGATTAATACAATTTAGTAAATAAGTAAAGTACTCAAATATTAAATAGTGTGGAAAGTTCATTGACCAATGAAATAATTTTTAAAGATTAAAAAATCTCAAAAAAAAAGAAAAAAAGGTATTGGGTCAAAATTGACATATTTTGGTCAAAATACACCCTTCCTATATATTATAGTATAGATATGGGCGGATTTAGAATTTCTCGACAGTCGGGACTCGGGACTGAAAATTCTTGAACCTCAACTTATTAAAAAGAAAAATTAATAACTTGAAATTAAATAAAATATTCAGAGATAATTTTAGTGGGAGGGGGGAAGGAGGGTAGGGTTGGGTATATAATTATTTTTTTTTATAGGGTGTGGGGGGCGGAAGGGAGCGCTCAAGCCCCCTCGTTCTACGTTGGCTCCACCCCTATATCTATACTATTATATATTTGATAACGACATTTGACTTTTCAACTGTGCATTTTCGATGACGTGGAATTTTGTGGGTTTTTTGAAGTTTTTAATTACATATAAAAAATGTGATTGGCTTATCTTTATTGAGTATATTATTTTATTATGAAAATAAGTAGTAACTAAGGAAAATAATTATCTTTAGCAAGTTTGACTAAATGATATTTTGTGTTTTTTTTAAAATTCTCAATTAAATAAAAAAATGTGATTGCCATATCTTTATGTTGTATATTATTTTATTAAGAAAATAAATAGTAATTAAGAAAAATAATTATTTTGACAAGATTCATAATATACTTTTTATTTGTATTTTTTTCTAAATGATGAGATTTTAGAATTCTGAATCTATACTATTATATATTTGATAACGACGTTTGACTTTTTAACTGTGCATTTTCGATGACGTGGAATTTTGTGGTTTTTTTGAAGTTTTTAATTACATATAAAAAATGTGATTGGCTTATCTTTATTGAGTATATTATTTTATTATGAAAATAAGTAGTAACTAAGAAAAATAATTATCTTTAGCAAGTTTGACTAGATGATATTTTGTGTTTTTTTTTTAGATTTTCAATTAAATAAAAAAATGTGATTGCCTTATCTTTATGTTGTATATTATTTTATTAAGAAAATAAATAGTAATTAAGAAAAATAATTATTTTTACAAGATTCATAATATACTTTTTATTTGTATTTTTTTTCTAAATGATGAGATTTTAGAATTCTGAATCTATACTATTATATATTTGTGAACCATGTTTGATTTTTTTTGTGTATTTTTTATGATGTGTAATTTTATTTTATTTTTTTAGGTTTTAAATTAGATAGAAAAAATGTGATTGGTTGATCTTTATTTTGTAAAATATTTTATTATGAAAATAAATAGTACCTAAAGAAAATAATTATATTTGTCAAGATTCATAATATAATTTCCATGTAAGAAATTTTTAAATAATATATATATTTTTTTATCAATATAAATAAATGTTATTAATTTGATTATTAAAAATATATATAAATGTTCAGAAAGGAATATATAAATGTTATATTTGTTTGCACCCACAATTAAGGAGACTTAATTGACATCCACCCCATAATTGGGTTGGTATTTAATATTATTATTATAATTAACGAAACTTACGTTAATAAAGTTTAGGTTGAGAACTTTTGTATATTCAGTAGGTCATCCATTCTATAGTTTGAGAGATCTTTATTACTATTATTAATTAGATTAAAAAGATATCCATAAAAAGGGAAAAAAAAACTATAACAAAACTTATAGAATGTTAAATTGTAATTCATGTTCTTGACGAGACTTTTCAAGTTTGAAATCCCTGAAGTGGCTGAGGAAGTTCAAAAGATTTTGTGATTTCTGACTCAATATCTTAAGGTACTGATTATTTTTATTTTCATAAATTATCATATTTGATATTTTAAAAATATGGGTATGCAATAAACGAATTAATTCAAAGTTTAATTATATTATTTGAATCTTACATTTTGAATTAATTATTTTTAGGATATCAAGTAGCAATTTAATTCATTGATGGAACTGACGAAGTTTAAAAATCTAGACGAGATTAACGAGGTTTAAAGAACTTTCAAAATTTTCGGATCAATTTCATAAGGTACGAGTTGTTTTTGTTTTTGTTTAATTGTATAGATTTAATCTTATATTTTGACTTCATTAGTTTTAGAATATTTTGACTAAGTTTGAATTAATTCATTTTAAAATATCAAGATACAATCTGATTTTGTATTGATATTATTAGAATATATTATTGTTGATGCCATGTTGATGTGAAAATGTTGATTCCACTGTTATGCGAAAATGTTGATTAAGGTTATAGTAACCGCTTTCTTTTATGTTTATGAGGTTGATGCCATGATTAAGGTTTATAGGCTAGAATTGTATTAATTTTAAACTGAAAATAATTTATCAAATTATGAACTAATAGTTGAACTAAATTGAATTCCAAACAAATTTAGTACCATTATAAAATGTTATAATCTGACCAACAAAAAAAAAAGAAGAAAATATTGTAATTATAATTACATCACAAATGACACGACAACTTTCTTTCATGCTTATGCGATGCAAATCGTTATGAAAAGTGATATTTTTGTAATAACTAATTTAGGTCAAATAAATTCAACTATCTTTTTTATTTTTATTTGGTGCAGGGATAAAATGAACAACAATCAAATCAGTTACAAGTTTGCACGATTGAATAGAAAGAAGAACTTATATATTAAACGATACGTTTAGCACGATTACAGATAGAATATTAATTTTTGTCCGGACTCCATAATAACTCTCCAAACGAAGTACGGGATTCTAATATCTATAGCCCACCATCAAGAGGCAGATGAGCTGCCCGAGGAACATCGACACGTTCGAGACGAGGGTCATCATCTCACACAACTAATTTAATGCATGATGGTTACATTATTTCGAATGATATGCTCCCATTAATATTTTACATATATGTTGGTATATATTTATTGAATTTTGATATATATGTTATTGAATTGTGATTACATCTTTTGCCATACATCATAATATTTATATTTATTCAATATAGGGGAAGTACAAGCTGGTGGTGGTCGTCATGACCAATTCAATTCACAAGAACTCTGTTCTGTTCCTATTTTACTCGGTATAATTTAATTGTTTAGGCATTGATCATATTATTTAGTTATATATGTTCACTTTTTTTGTAAATGTATACTATTATATCCATAGATCACATTATCGATGAGCATAGAATTATTACAGATCAAGGTCAAGTTGATGCAAGAGGATATGTGGAAACTACAAATCGTAATATTTCTTCTTTTATATATAATTTTTATTTTAATTTCAACTTTTTATTTTGTTGATTTAATGATTTTTTTATGTATATTAGGTGTTGATCAAAATATTGTAGGTAAAAAATCCCATATTATTGATATTCCACACAATCAATTAGTTATAACCGGTACATCTATTTATGAGCATGGTTGTACAAATATAGCTCAGACACATGTGAATCGACCTGAGGAGCATGACTCTAACTTACATAGTATGTATCTTATGTTAATTTGTCACAATTCATTTTTTATTTTAAATTAAAGCACTTTCATTTATCTATCATAACATTACGTACTATCAATTAGGGGGTCAATGAATTTTCGGAGTTAGAAGATGAAGTTTTTGTACCCAGTAATTTCCATCGGGAAACAACAATAATCTCGGGGCTCCAATATCTGTATGTGTTTCAATGATGTAAGGTATTGTAATCCAAAACTTTTTTTTACCATTTGCATATTTTATGAATATATTATTTTGTATATTTATTCATGGATTTCATGTATTCAATTATTTTTTGAGATTTTGGTATTTTAGTCTTTATTTTGAATTATTTATAGCATGCTCTATAAGTACCCTTATTCCTTTGTGAAGCGCAAGATAGGATATTCAAATCATTAGGGAGGATTATTAGTAATTTTTATATTGTTAGGAATTGTTAGTTGCCTAATATTATTTTTTATAGGTTAAAAACTTCATTGAATTTATTGGCTAAGATTAAGTTGTATTTATATATAAGCATTCAACATACAATATCGTGTTTAATAATTGCGTTTCTAAAAAAGATTTCAATAAGTTATAGTTAATATTATGTTAGATATGTTAGATTTCAATGAGTTATAATTAATATTATGTATTTCTTGTGAAAAAACCGACCATAAAAATATGATAATATTAAAATAAAGAAAATATTCAAAAGTGGAGCAATGTATTAAAAATAATCCAAAATTCTTATTGATAGTATTAGAACTGATTAGTTATTACGAAAGAAAAAAATGATGTTGGATTTAATCGGTATTAAAAAAATCAACAACCACAAAAAATGGAGCAACGTAGATAGGAAAAATGGCAAAAAATTAGATCACAAAAGGCAATAAAATTATGAAAATAAATATTGAAAAAATAAAAGAAAAGAGAAAAATTAATAAATAGAACAAGTGACAAAATCATAATTCAAATATCTGTGATGTAAAAGAAAATTTGTTAGATTAAAAAAAGTTTCGTACAAAAAAATCATATACACGGAAATCTAAATTGTGTGATTGAGAATAAAATCTAAATTGGTGATAAATAATAAATTGAAATATTATAGTATCGCTCACAAAAAATATTAAGCCCTAAAATAAGTATGGGGTGAATCTCCAAAAATAAAGAAGATTAAGAAAGAAAGAAACGAATCTAACTCATTAAAAATTAAGAAATTTTTAAAAGAATTATAAAAGCTACACAAACTAAAGACAACAAAATTATAAAGAAATGTTCTTGAATTCAGAAAAGAAAACTAATTTCATTATAAAGTTGTAACGACATGATTGATACGATGGAATGTGATGGGAATGAAATGAGCATTCTCACATCCATTTTCAAATCCTTGATTGGTACAAAATATAATTGGAAATGATCATTACTAAGGTAATGTTCTTTCCTACAAATTTGAGTTTATCCATTCCTTAGGTACCCCATAGTATTAATAATTTTCAATCTTCAAAATTTATTTATTTTTTTTATAATCGTCATATAGTTGTTAAATTTATATTATATTATAATTTTTTTTTATTATTACGAATATATAATAACGTTAAAAATTTAATAAATTATATTAGATATAGGTATAAATACAAATATAAATATATTATATATTATATAAATAAAAATACATGTTGAATATATTATTTTATTTACTTATAAATTTATAGATATTCATAAAAAATTAATGTATTCTATAAAAATTAAATTTGATACTTATATTAAATTTATTTTTAAATATCATGCATTATATTAAATATAGTAAAATCTCATAATCTATGTATGAATATAAAATTATTAATATATTTTATAATAATTATATGTATTTATAAATCACTCTGAATATATTTATATTCACAGTATTAAATTTAAAAAAAAATGCCCTACTTTAGGAGTATAACTAATATTTAATTTTGCTAATATTAAAGAGTAATTTGTTTTGGGGTAATATGGGATAAATCCCCAATTGGGCATCATATTTTTACTTAACTTCCCCTTTGGGCAAAATATCGTATGATTTTCACATAATGTAGTACTTAAAATACTTCTCAAAATATGTTGTATAATTTTCACAAAATGTAGTACTAAAACGTTCTAATGTCGTATTTATATCCTATTAATTATTATGTAGTATAATTTTAGGGGGAGTTAAGTAAAAATATTCCAAACTGATAGGGAGTTATTTCAAACTGCCCCTTTGTTTTGCATATTTTGTAGGCTACCAAGAGTAATTGGATTGCATATTTTGTAGGTTGAACCAAGTTATTGAATTGTAATTTATATATTCACGAATTTGTGATTTTTTAAAACTCTGTATCTCATTCATTTGAAATTTTTGTTTATTTCATTTTCAATTTGAATTGATCACTCCGTGCGTAGCACGGGATATATACTAGTTATATATAATAAAAGTCGAAAATTTTCTTTAAAAATCATAATTTTTTATGTTTTTACCCCTCTTAAAAATATATAAAAGAAAATTATTTCATTAATTAATTTCGCCTCTAACAGAATTCGGAATCCGCCACTATTCGTATATCAATCAATATATTATTTGATAATTGATACTATTTTTGCCAAAACATTTGACTGGATTCATCACGAACCACACATTTTCCATTCTGAAAAACACAAAAAATTAGAAAAGGAAAACGTAAAATTTAGTCTATAACTGTTGCTGCCTTGCACGTTACAAGCTCTGATATGTATATATATAAATTTTTCTATATATATATATATATATATACCCTGAACCAGAACCTATCTTATTACAGTTACAAAAGACGTGCTAAATGATGGTCCCTTATTACAACCTCAGGCCAGCATTACAAGGATTTCTTGGGTCACACACAAAAGAGAATGGAAATTAAAAAACTTTTCTAGTCAATATCAATTATCTTGAATTTCCTGTTAACTGTATTTATACACTTCATTTCTGCTGCAAAACTCTGTTTTCTTTCTCTTCTTTCTTCTTTCCGGGCTCATGCAAGTTCCCTTCTCATAACACACAAGAAACTGAACCATCAGAGATCAGAAATAATGCATAAAGTCGTGATCTTGACTGTGATCATGCTGCAGATTCACTTGGGGAACTCACTGAAATCTCCTCGTCCCTGCATTATACGTTTTCGGTGATTCCTTGTTCGATAGTGGTAACAATAATTTGTTGCCAACTTTATCGAAGGCTGATTATTCGCCCTACGGCATGGATTTCAAGGCCGGTCATACGGGGACGGTTCACTAATGGGAGAACTGTGGTTGACTTCACAGGTTGCCCTATTATATGATCATGTGTGTGTGTGTTTGTTTTGAGGTTGTAGGGAAATATGGAATCTGATTAAATTTCCGGTTATTCGTTTTTCGCAGCTGAGTTCCTTGGATTGCCGTATGCTCCTCCATACTTGAGTATTGTACGGCCTCTGCTGCAACCACAGCCGTTGACAGGGGTGAATTTTGCATCATCATCGTGCGGTATTCTCCCCGAGACTGGAAGGACCTTGGTACCCTTCTTCACGAATAACTAACAGTTGTTAAAATATTCTGTCGATATTTCCCTAATGTTTTGGCCTGCCGCAAGCTATTATAATCATGAATCTCAAATTCGATTTTTTCTATCAGTAAGCACCGGTGCCAAAATAGGACATCCATATAAGATTAGGAAGACGTGATCAAAACTCATCCCTCCAAAATGGGACGTTTTTGTAACTTTTCAAACTTCAGGAGGTGAAGTTTGTGTAATTAATCCAAACCTCAGGGTGTGTCAGTGTAACTATCCCTATATATTTATGCATATTCAGTTGAATTAATTATGATTAATGTTTCAGGGTAAATGCTTTGATCTGGTGCAGCAAGTGGACTTCTTCGAGAAAACAATAGAAGCACTGCCACAGCACTATCACTTAAACTCTGTTTCAGATTATATATCACAATCACTTTTTGTGATATCAATTGGCAGCAATGACTACTTGAACAACTACCTCGACAGTCTCCATTACGATTCTCAAAAACGATTCTCCCCTCAAGCTTTTGCTAAACTTCTCATAGACAAACTTTCCCTACAACTTGAGGTATCTTTAACATCATCATTTTGTAATTTGTCCAAATAAAGACGAGTATACATTTATATTAACTTTGTGCTATCTTAACTAGAGATCTCGCGTTAAAGTCTAGTCAGCACAATATATGACTTTGTTTGTTGGGTTGTTGTTGCAGAGGTTGTACAAATTGGGAGCAAGAAAAGCTGTAATTTTTGAGATTGGACCAATAGGATGTATTCCTTCAATTGCAAAGACAACGAATCACAGTGGGAAATGTGTTGAGGAGATCAACCACCTTGCTGCAATTTTCAACGAGGAGCTTGCTTCCATGCTTAAGGATTTGACATCTAGACTTCAAGGTTCGATCTTTGTTCTCGGTCGAGCTCACGACCTTGGATATGATGCTGTCATCAATCCAACCAAATACGGTGAGTTATTTAATTACAGTTTATCTAGGAGGCCTAAGATGGACATTAGTTTAGAAAAATTACATATAGACACTTCCCCTCATTTGATGTATTTACACATAGAGGTTATGTGTAATGAAACCAAACCTGAGGGTACGTTAGCATAATTGTCTCATATGTAGGTCTTGGTAAGTTATCATAATCTTTGATTTCTTTTGCACCTTAGGTCTACGTCTCTTCTTATAAGGATCATGAAAAACCAAGTTTGCTCAATATATATTATGATGTTTTTGTGTTACTCGTAGGCTTGAGAGATTCAAGCAACGCATGCTGCATAACATGGCTGAATGGGACATCGGCATGCATTCCAGGGCTTAAAGCATTGGCATGTCAACAGCCAAACACACACTACTTCTTTGACGGCTATCATCCTACTGAAAATATATACGGCACCATAGCCACTCGATGTTTCAATGATTCCTCTATTTGCACTCCCAAAAGTATTCAAGAACTAGTAGTTTTACGAGCTTGAAGGGTCTGTAAATGCATTCTTATGAAGTTATTATATTTCAAGTTATCCAATTACGTATTTTTGCCTTTTGTCCTTTCTTTTCCTTAGAGTAGAGCTAATCTGTATCCAAAAGATGTGGAGGAAAGGAAAATGAGTAATGGTTTCCAGATTTTTACTATCTTCTAAGTTCTAAATGAACATTAATCTTTCTGCCTCTTTTGCATAATGAACATTGCGGTTACATAGCATCTGCGTTTCTTGTGTTTGCCTTTAAATCGTTTTTAATACCCCTCTTGGTGGGTAATATCATCCTTAGAAGTTAGAACTAGTGCTCCAAGTTGTTGCTGCATTCGGTTGGATCATCGCTCTGTCGTGATGAAGCTAACTCAAGTCCCATGATGACGTCGGCCATTGCAGGCCTTCCATGTGGCCGAACGAGCAGGCATCTCCCTGCAATCTCTGCAAACACTTGTAAACAAGCTGGTGATATCTGCCCTGTCAGGTTTGGATCAATAAGTTGATCCAATTTCCCATCCCGAATGCAGCAACGGGCCCACATGGCTAGGCTATGTTGCTCCTCCTCCTCAAGTGTCACGTCCACCGGAGGTCTTCCCGATAGCACTTCAAATAATACAACTCCAAAAGCGTACACATCCGATTTTCTTGTCAATTTGTGACTTGAGAAATAGTCTGGATCTAAATATCCATAAGTTCCTTTAATGATTGTGGTAATGTGGGTGAAAGAATCGTTTACCGCTCCCATTTTGCACAGCCCAAAATCTGAAATCTTAGCAACCCAATTTTCATCCAAGAGAATGTTGGTGGACTTGACATCGCGGTGGATGACAGGGTTCTCGGTGCCGGAATGGAGGTAGTTCAATCCTTTGGCCGCACCAATGCAGATTTGAAGGCGCTGCTTCCACGTTAATGGGGTATTCTCCGAATTACAGAGGTGGCTGCGCAAGGTGCCGCGGGCCATGTAGTCGTAAACTAAGATTATCTCCCCATTTTCATAGCAATATCCGTTGAGGGATACGAGGTGGGTGTGTCTGAGCTTGGACAACATCTGGATTTCAGTTAAGAACTCAGAAAGGCCTTGATTTGAGGATGGGTTCAGCCTTTTAATGGCGGCTGTGGTGGCGCCATTGTAGATGAAGCCTTTATAGACGTTGCCAAATCCTCCTCTGCCAATAATAAATTGGTCGTCGAAATTGCCAGTTGCAGTTTTCATCTCCTTGAGCGAGAAATGTCTGCATAAGGGCAGCAGCGGTTCGCTGGTCGTTGCGGTGGAGATTGAAGTGGTGGAAAAAGTGACCCACGACGAGTTAGCATCGGCAGTAATTGAAGTGGTGGAAAAAGTGACCCACGACGAGTTAGCATTGGCAGTAATTATGTCGTTCAATTTCTGCCGCCGGCGAAGAGACAAGAAACTGAACACGGCTCCAACCACCGCAAGAACGCCGCTCACACTCCCGATAACAGCATAAATTAAATCCCAACTTTTGTTGTCTCTTGGCGGATTCATAGCCGTTGGCGGTGGCGAATAATTGTCGATAGGAGGATCAGGGTTCGCCGCCGCGAGGCTCTGGATGGAGACACTGAGTTTGAATATTTCTAATCCATTCAACAGAGCATTTTCATATTCCGGAATGGACAGAAAATTAGGGAAGAGAGTTTGGATGCACATCATCGCTGTCCCAGCTCCGGCCACTGATATCATTTAACTTCGACGGTGCACCGCAGTTGAGGAGGATGAGATCCGTGCCTGCATGTTCGGCGGCAGAAATTGTTGAGGTTATTAGGAAGAATGGGAGGATAAGGAACAGATAAAAGGCAGATAGCAGCATTTTCATTGTTTGTGATGAGAAAATTCAAAGCGTTTTGCCTTAGTTAGAACAGGAAATTTGTAGCCTTGACCTGAACTTTAATTATGTTAATTACACGGTAAATGTAAACATACCCTTCATCTCAATTACACTAATTGCGCCGAATCAGGTGCAGATTAGTAAAACCACGGAAGAGATTTGGACGTAAAGAGGCTGCAAAGTAGAGAGAAGACTCACTTTTGTGGACTTGAAAGTCTTTGCAAAAAAGAAAACAAGTCAATGGAGACTGGAGTTGCATGAATGAGTCCTGTGTTGTCTGCTGCTACTACTGTATGCTTCTGATTGGTGCTCATTTTCTGAAGAGCTTATAAATAAATTTGGTTTCAAATTGTGATTTATGAATTATGATTACATATTTGAGAATACCTAACGTATAATAGAATGAAAATTTTACAGAGTAAAAATAATTAATCTTTGTAAAATTTTGGGATAATTACGAACAACCCCCTGAGGTTTAACGAAATTACAGATTACCCCATGAGGTTTGAGAAATTACGAACTTCTCCCTAACCTTTACACTCTCTCACACAAATTTAACCACCGTTAATCACACCGTTTAAACTCATATTTACATTCCTACCCTTATGGGGTATATTGTAATTTTACTAAGAGTTTAATGATATAATTGTAATATTAGTTAATTTTGGATTTTTTGTATTTAAAAAGTTGTTATTGAATTTAAACTTAATATTTTATCTATAAATATAAATTAAATTAGATATTTCAAAAGTTGTATGGATAGGTGTCGAATCCGTCAAAAATAAATATAAATCCGGTGTACAACTAAAACAGAGTATAGCGCAAACAGGTCGTACCACAGATAAATTTGGAGTTTATCTAAACTAATTAAACTAAAAGCAATTAATTAAAATTAAGATTAAAAGAACACAATTGATCACGTTAAAAGGTACTTTTAGGATTAACCAAAAAGAGAACAACACCTAACTAGAGATTTTAATTCAGTTTCACATCCATCACGGAAGTAAGGATAATTTCAAACAATTCGAAGACTCCTACTTATTTAAACGGTGTAAGATGGACCCTCTTATTTTAATTCCATGGGCAAGATCTTTGCACTCCCAAAAATATTCAAGAACTAGTAGTTTTACGAGTTTGAAGGTTCTGTAAATGCATTCTTATGAAGTTATTATATTTCAAGTTATCCAATTACGGGTTTTTGCCTTTTCTCCTTTCTTTTCGTTAGACTAGAGCTAATCTGCAACCATAAAGATGTGAAGGAAAGGAAAATGGGAAATGGTTTCCAGATTTTACTATCTTTCCAGGACTGATCAGACGGCTACTTTACCAGAATAATATTATTGAATGAACATTGTTTCAGCCTCTTTGCATGATGAACATTGCGTTTACATAATATACAGTGCCGCATTTCTTGTGTTCGCCGTTAATCGTTTTTAATGCACCTCCTTGTGGAGTAAAATCATCCTTAGAACTAATGCTGGAAGGTGTTGCTGCATTCGGTTGGATCATTCATCATAGTTTATCAAGGAAATCTAATATGAATATTAACTTTTTGGGCTTACATCTAGACCCCTCCTTTATTTGATGTATTTACACATAGGGGTTATGTGTAATTTCTCAAACAATATTTGGGTTTATGTGTAAATATATAAAATTTGAAAAGGGTTTAGATTTAAATGACCCTTAATCCCATACAATAACAACTATCTTAAAAACCAGATTTTCTTGACACGTGAGATTTTTCATGCTTCATTGAAATGAAAGGCTCGAGCATCCAAACTGAAACATATACGGTTGGAAGTTTGAGGGGAGCATACCGATAACCGCATGCAGTAGAATGGTTCCAAGAATTATCTATCTTTCAAGAATGTCAACATATTCAATTGTTGGATCAGTGTACCCACTTCCAAGTTTGTCTTCAAGATTTGACCATGGCATTTTTTTGGGTTCCACCAGCGGCTCATCTCCTTCCAACATTTTGATGACACGATACATGTTTGGTCGGTCGTGTGGTTCCAGCTCGGTGCATAACAGGCCAACTTGGATGAATCTTAGAGCTTCTTCCAATGGAAATGTATCTTCAAGTGATTGGTCTATTATATCGAATGCTCTCCCTTCCTTCCACAGCTCCCATGCCTGGACAGTGCCAATTTCAGATGATATATGTGATTCTATGTCCGGAAACGAAGCAGACTTTCAGAGCATAATTAGGTAAGCTGCTGATTCATAGGTCATACTTACATAGTCAGTCAGGAACATGGGCTCCTGACCGGTCGGTTGTGAGATTCCAATTCTTCGGCCACTCACGATCTCCAGGATTACGATTCCAAAACTAAATACGTCTACTTTAGTTGATAATTTGCAATGCATATAGATTTCTGGAGCGATATAGCCACTGCATACAGACATAAAGCAAAATAAATTACAAAGGTATAAAAGTAGTGGATGGAATGGATCTGAGACTTACAAAGTCCCAATTATTCGTGAGGTCTGTAGTTCAGATTGATCATCTGCCAAACTCTTAGCAAAGCCAAATTTGGAAAGTTTAGGATTCATCTCACTGTCCAGTAAGATATTGCTGAGTCTGAGATCTCTATAAATTACTCTCTGTCCTGAATCTCGATGAAGATAAAGAATTGCTCGTGCAATCCCTGTTACGATGTTCAAGCGTACTTGCCAATCGAGGCACTTGCGCCTCGTGTCACCTATGAGTCAAAAGGGTGTTCATTCAAATGTTAATCAAAATAGTACCAATACGATTGGTGGGATGAAGTAATGATTGTCAAAAGGCACCAACCCAGATAAGTATCTAGACTTCCATTTTCCATGAACTCATATACGAGAAATCTTTCTTCTCTATGTATGCAATGGCCATGGAGTTTGATGATGTTTCGATGCTGAAGATTGGGAAGCCAAGCAATCTCATTTTTAAATTTAAACTCATCGTGGCCTTGTGAGGAAAGTGGTGGAAGCAGCCTTTTAACCGCAACTACCAGTCCTGTAGGTAGCACAGCCTATACAAATAATTTGATTTCGAGAAGTTAAAAGACAAACTTCAGTCACCATTTTATCTGGTCAAGAAAAAGAGTAGAGTGGCACCTTGTAAACCTGACCGTATCCACCTTGGCCGACTTGATTTGGCTGAGAGAAATGATTGGTGGCATCTGCACTTAGGCCAAACAAGATCCAGACAACTGATTTGTGGACTTAAAAGTCTTCGCATAAAACAAGTCAATACTCACTTTTGTGGACTTAAAAGTCTTTGCAAAAGAACAAGTCAAAGGAGTAGTCTAAATAATTTTATTCCAGGTTACAGATCAACTACCTCCACCTATGTTTTGAAACCCGGACCGGACGGCGAACTGGGATTCCTTATTGGTTACTGGTTTTACTGGTTTGACCGGTCGAACCATCGGTCGAACCAGTATGACGTCATAATTACGTAATAATTATATATATTTATATAATATTATAATATTAATTAAAAATAATCAGATAAGCTAAACAATATGGAAAATTAGATATAATTTTAAATTAATTCCAACTATTTATTAATTTTCAAATAAACTAATAATAAGATTTCAAATTATAAATATACAAACATAAAGATAAACTATTCTTTTATATTTTTTCCATGTTTAAATTGAATTTTACAATATAGTATAATATTTATAGTCATAATTAATATTCTTTTAAAACAAAAAGTTTAAATATAATCTATAGATTGATGGGTTTATTTTTTACGAGATAATTTCCAAAAATTACCGTTAAAAATGGACTACTTTCATCTAATAAGAATGCAATAAGAATCTCTTACATAATTAGTACTAATATTTAATTTGAATTTTTTAAAACAAACATCAATTTATCCCAATTGGTTGGACCTTGGTTTCCCTTCCCAAGGATGCGGGTTCGAACCCCTGCATGCCCCATAAATTGTGATTTTTCCAATTTTTGAAAGGGGAAAAACCGGGCCAACCGGTCCGTTAAACGGTCCGGTTCAAGTTTTTGACCGGTTTTGAACTGGTTTGCACCGGTTCAGACTGGTCCAACCAGTAACTGGTTTTGGGGGCATGACCGGACCGGACAGGCCTCCAGTCATCGGTCACCGGTCAAACCGGTCCGACCGGCCGGTCCGGTCCGGGTTTCAAAACATAGACCTCCACTAAATGTTGCAACTACTGTATGATGGTGTTGGACTGTTGGGTGTTCATTTTGCTAAGCTAATGCTGTCAAAATTCTTAAAACAGAGCACGATATCAGTTGTACACTACAAAAAAATTGCCGAAATTGCAACGGAAATATCAGTTAATTGTATTTTTTCTCGCCGGATGCATTCTGAAATATGTGATTTACATTATATAGGTGGATATGAATGATTTTGACATTAATTTAAAATCATATACGTTTACAGATTTAGTTGAGATTTTGCTTTATGAACTAAGATTCCATATCTGAGAATAGGTATAATAGCATGAAAAGTTTACATATAAAATAATTTCTTTATAAATTTTGAGTGAACTTTGAAGGAATATATTCCATACGAAAATTAATATTGAAAAAATCCCTCAGAAAAAAAAAATTTCTTATGGATTTTTATCGTAATATCTATTCAGATATTCCCTCTGAAGTCCCTAGCTAATCCGTCCCAAAAAAAACATAATGCTTTTACATACTATACAGAGCCTGCATTACTTGTCTTTGCCTTAATCGTATCTAATACACCTTTTGGTGGAGTTAATCATTCCTTAGAACGAATGCTACAAGTTGTTGCTGCATTCGATTGGATCATCGCTCTGTCGTGATGAAGCTAACTCAAGTCCCATTACAACGTCGGCCATTGCAGGCCTTCCATGTGGCCGAACGAGCAGGCATCTGCCTGCAATCTCTGCAAACACTTGTAAACAAGCTGGTGATATCTGCCCTGCCAAGTTTGGATCAATAAGCCGATCCAATTTTCCCTCTCGAATGCAGCAACGGGCCCACACGGCGAGGCTATGCTGCTCCTCCTCCTCAAGTGTCACGTCGACCGCAGGTCTTCCGGATAGCACTTCAAACAATACAACTCCAAAAGCATACACATCCGATTTTCTCGTCAATTTGCGACTTGAGAAATACTCTGGATCTAAATATCCATAAGTTCCTTTAATGTTCGTGGTAATGTGGGAGAAAGAATCGTTCACTGGTCCCATTTTGGACAGCCCAAAATCTGAAATCTTTGCAACCCAATTTTCATCCAATAGGATGTTGGTGGACTTGACGTCGCGGTGGATGACGGTGTTCTCGGTGCCGGAATGGAGGTAGTCCAATCCTTTGGCTGCACCGATGCAGATTTGAAGGCGTTGCTTCCACATCAATGGAGTATTCTCCGAATTACAGAGATGGTCGCGTAATGTGCCCTGCTCCATGTAGCCGTAAAGTAAAATCATCTCTCCATTTTCGTTGCAATATCCGATTAAGGATACGAGGTGGGTGTGTCTGAGCTTGGACAACATCTGGATTTCAGTTAGGAACTCAGAAATGCCTTGATTGGAGGATGGGTTCAGCCTTTTAATGGCGGCGGTGGTGGCGCCTTCGTCGATGAAGCCTTTATAGACGTTGCCAAATCCTCCTCTGCCAATAATAAATTGGTCGTCGAAATTGAGAGTTGCAGTTTTCATCTCCTTGAGCGAGAAATGTCTGCATAAGTCGGAGGGTAGTGGTACGGTGTTATATTTCAGCTCAGTTCTTTGTATTTTTAGTGATTTTTTTACCCAAAAGAAGCAATAAAAAGCAGATAAGGAAACAGAGTATGAAAAGAGAAAGACAGCAAAGAATAAGGAAGAATGTAGGTGAAAAGAAAGCTGATCATTTGCCAATGATTGTGCCAAAAGGCTGCGCAGCAATACATAGTCTCCTCCTCATGACCTAATTCCCACGCAACACACTTCACAACCAATGAAAGACTTGATTAAGCCTAAGTCTGCTGTTAATCAAGTTTACAACTAACAAAACTGACAAAAATGGAATTATAAGGAAAACGTAATAACTAGCCAACACGCTTTTCTTAAGTAAAGTGCACTATCATCCAAAACGGCATCGTTTGTCACACGGCTAGCATGGCTCTTCTTCAATTCATAACATAGCACCCCCCTTTTGAGAGTCTTGTCCCCAAGACTCTAGCTGTGGAAACTGTTTAATGATGGTGTAATAATCTTCCCATGTCGACTCAGCCTCTGGTAAGTGAGCCCATTTGATCAGCACCTGAGGAACAGCCACATTGTTTCTCTTAATCATCCTGCGCGCTTTGATCTCAGTTGGTTGCAAAAGTTCCTGACTCTCATCATCAAAAATAGGTAACCCTGTTGTCACTCTGTCCACCTTCCCCAACTTCTTTTTTATTACAGAAACATGAAATACTGAGTGTATTTTTGCCCCCGTTGGTAATTTCAGTTTGTAAGCCACATTTCCCACCTTCTCTATAACCTCAAAAGGTCCTGCAAATTTAGGACTCAGTTTCCAAACTCTACTTCTCCTGATTGATAGTTGCCTGTAAGGCTTCAATTTCAGATAGACATAATCCCCCACAGCAAAGTGTTTCTCCTGTCTCCCTTTATCAGCCATTTGTTTCATCCGGTTCTGAGCAATAGCAAGATGTTCCTTCAGCAGTGCTTGCACTTTCTGTTTTTCACTTAGAAATTCCTCCATTCCAGCAGTAGCAAGTGGTTGGTAAGAGTCACTGATGAGGAATCTAGGCTTGTATCCATACAAAGCCTCAAAAGGTGACATCTTTAAAGAAGTGTGAAAGTTGGTATTGTACCACAGCTCTGCCATTCCCAACCAATGAGACCACTTCTTTGGAAATTTATTACACATGCATCTCAGAAAATTTTCCAAGCATTGATTCACCCTCTCACTCTGCCCATCAGTTTGAGGGTGATATGCTGTGCTAAGTTGCTGTTGAACCCCCAAAATTCTTAATAACTCAACCCAAAAGTTGCTGGTAAAAACCACATCCCTATCAGACACAATACTGTTGGGAAGACCATGAAGTTTATATATGGTAGATATAAAGACTTTGGCCAATGTAGAAGCGGTATAAGGGTGAGTTAGTGATGTGAAATGAGCATATTTTGTGAGCCTGTCCACCACCACCCATATAACACTCTTACCATCAGAATTGGGCAATTGGTCAATGAAGTCCATGGTGATGTGTTGCCATACCTGCTCAGGAATGGGCAGAGGTTGTAGTAAACCATATTCCTTCCCAGTGTGATGCTTGCACTCCTGACATACATCACATTCCTCAACTGTCTTTTTAACATCACTCAACATATTAGGCCATGTGAATGTAAGTTGTAGTCTCTGAAAAGTAGCCTGTATTCCAGAGTGACCACCAATGGATGAGGCATGCATATAGTCTGTGATTTTCTTTCTCAGATTATCTCCAGTGCCCACATAGATTTTCCCTTTACATCTCACAACTCCATCTTTAATGTTATAAAAACTGACATTAAAAGGCATAGCAATGCTCTCCATGATGATCTCCTGCACTTTTTGATCTCCTTCATAACTCTTAACAACCTCTTCCATCCATTTAGGTTGCAAGACAGTCATCCCACTGCTCTCCCCTTCTTGCATTCCTTTTCTAGATAGTGCATCAGCCACTTTATTTTCCTTCCCTTGTTTGTATTCAATGGTGTAACTATAGCCCAGAAGTTTGGTGAGGTATTTGTGCTGCAAAGGAGTGGAGATCTTTTGATGTAATAGGTACTTGAGGCTGCACTGGTCTGTCTTGATGGTAAAAGTTGCATGCAACAAATAGCTCCTCCACCTTTCCACTGCCTGTATAATGGCCATTAGTTCCTTCCCATACACAGACAACCCCAATGACTTCACTCCCAATGCTTTGCTGAAATAAGAAATAGGGTGTTTGTCTTGCATGAGCACAGCCCCTAGACCAAAATAACAGGCATCTGTTTCCACAATAAACCTCTTACTAAAATCTGGTAGAGATAACACTGGAGCTTGAGTCATAGCTTTCTTTAAAGCTTCAAAAGCCAACTCAGCTTTCTCATTCCATTCAAACTTCCCCTTCTTAGTTAGTTCAGTCATTGGCTTTGCTATAATCCCATAGTGTCTCACAAATTTTCTATAATAACCAGTCAAGCCTAGAAATCCCCTTAACTCTTTAACTGACTTGGGACTTGGCCAACTCAACATTGCTTCTATTTTCTTGGGATCTGCTGCAACCCCAGATCCTGATATAATATGGCCCAAGTATTCCACTGATGACTGACCAAAGCTACATTTAGAGACTTTAGCATACAGTTCATGCTCCTGTAGTGTTTTCAATACCAATTCCAAATGATGGCAATGATCTTGTAAATTCCTGCTATATACTAGTATGTCATCAAAGAACACTAGCACAAACTTCCTCAAGTAAGTTTGAAATACAGAGTTCATAAGAGACTGAAAAGTTGCTGGAGCATTTGTCAGCCCAAAAGGCATGACTCTGAACTCATATAGCCCTGCAAAAGTCACAAATGCTGTCTTTTGAATATCCCCAGGAGCTACCCTGATTTGATGATAACCAGATCTCAAATCTATCTTGGAAAAGAACACAGCCCCCCCAAGCTCATCTAACAATTCATCAATAAGTGGAATGGGATAGCTGTCTTTAACTGTCAAAGAATTCAGTTTTCTGTAATCAACACAGAACCTCCAAGTGTCATCCTTCTTTTTCACCAAGAGAACAGGTGATGAGTATGGGCTGGTACTTGGCTGAATTACTCCCTTCTCCAACATTTCAGTGATTAACCTCTCAATCTCTTTTCTCTGCACCACAGGGTACCTGTATGGTTGCTGTTTGAAAGCTCCAGAACCTTCTTTCAATGGTATTTTGTGATCATGTGATCTAGTGGGGGGCAACTTTGTTGGTTCTGCAAACACAGGTTCATATTTATGAAGGATATGTTGAATTTCCTCTGAAACCTCTTCTTCTTGAGACTGTGAGACTGCAGATATCATTCCAAAAAACACAGTCTCCTTCTTCCCTTTTTTCTTAAAAAACTTTTGCAATTTCTTCCCAGTTATCATCATTAAAGACATCTCATTCTTGTCCCCACATAGTGTAATAAGTCTTTCCCCTTGTCTGAAAGACAATGTCTGATTGTCAAAATCAAAAGTGACTGGACCCAACTTCCTCAAGAGGTCCACTCCAATTACCATATCAAAGTTTCCCAATCCAAACAATCTGACTCCTGCCTTGAACCTGTAACCGCCCATCTCCCACTGGAAGTCATTGCATTTACCACTACAACTCACCTTGCCCCCATCTGCTAAAGTGACAATCAATGGTTGAGTGCATTCAATTTCACACCCCAACCTTGCAGCTGTATCTGGATTTAGGAAAGAGTGAGTACTCCCAGAGTCTATCAGCACTGATATCAATTGTCCACTCACTTTCCCTTTGAGTTTTACTATTCTTGGAGTGGCTTGGCCAGCTAGAGCATTGAGTGACAAGTGAAACTCCTCCATCTCTTCATTTTCTATCTCAATGAGTGGTGAATCATGGTTGTCCTCCACTTCATCCCCTTCTTTAACCAAGATCATGAAGAGTTTTTTGCATTTGTGTCCAATGTGATACTGTTCATCACAGTTGAAACACAACCCTCTCTTCCTTCTTGCCTCCATCTCCTCACTGGTAAGTCTTTTAACTGGAGGATATTTCTCAGTTTGCACTGCAAAATTCCTTTTGTTTCCTTGGTCTAGGTTGCTGTTCCTAGCAGGCCAATTCCTCTGTAACCCCTTGTTCCCCTTCAACATTGTTTCCAGATAGCTTTCTTGCTTCTTAGCTAAATGGATGGTATGAGCTAGAGTTGGAGGATTTAGCATCTCTATCATCTGGCTTATTTCCTCCCTTAACCCACTCACATAACTTTTGATAAAGTATTCCTCGGTTAGAGCCCTATTAACACTCAACATGAAAGACTTAAGTTCCTCAAATTTGATGGTATATTCCTCAACCCCTTTCATCTGTTTAAGCTTATTAAACTGGCCTATCAGGTTCTGTTCCTCCTGCTTCGAGAACCTCTGCAAAACTAACTCAGTAAACATGTTCCACCCCATGTTTTCCCTTCCTTCAATGTAATCAAGGTACCAGTTATCAGCCACTCCTTCCATGTGCATGGCTGCTGTGATAATCTTCTCATAGTCATGTGTTTGACTAAACAGGAAGTACTTGTTACACTTCCGGATCCAATTTCTAGGTTCTTCCCCGTTAAATCTGGGGAAATCAACCTTCCCTTTCAATACAGTGTTCTGTGGATCTACTGTCTTAAACCCCGGAGGTGGTATTAACCCAGCATCCCCCCTTTGCCTAAACAAACTTTGATTAACAGGAGGTGTTATATTCATAACTGGGGTCCCAGATCCACTACCCAACACAGAAGTTGTTCCCGCCCCATTACCAGCGGCCATATCCGCATAAGAAGGTGTATTAGTGCTCTTACCCCTGATCAGTTTCATGATCTCATCCATCCTTAAGTTCAGTGATGCTTCCAGCTGCTTGGATGAGGTTTCCATCTGTTTTTTTATCTCTTCTTGCCCCTCAGACATAAGCCCATACCCTTCTTTCAGCTGACCCACTGTTTGCTCCAGTTCCTCCAACCTTTGAGCCTGAGTTTTCGCCATTTTTGTTCACCAGGTTGTTCCTCGAAACCAGCTCTGAGGCCACTGTTATATTTCAGCTCAGTTCTTTGTATTTTTAGTGATGTTTTTAGTGATTTTTTTACCCAAAAGAAGCAATAAAAAGCAGATAAGGAAACAGAGTATGAAAAGAGAAAGACAGCAGAGAATAAGGAAGAATGTAGGTGAAAAGAAAGCTGATCATTTGCCAATGATTGTGCCAAAAGGCTGCGCAGCAATACATACTCTCCTCCTCATGACCTAATTCCCACGCAACACACTTCACAACCAATGAAAGACTTGATTAAGCCTAAGTCTGCTGTTAATCAAGTTTACAACTAACAAAACTGACAAAAATGGAATTATAAGGAAAACGTAATAACTAGCCAACACGCTTTTCTTAAGTAAAGTGCACTATCATCCAAAACGGCCTCGTTTGTCACACGGCTAGCATGGCTCTTCTTCAATTCATAACATACGGTGGTCGTTGTGGTGCTGATTGAAGAGGTGGAAACAGTGACCGACGATGAGTTTTCATCGGCGGTAGCTGAGTCCTTCAATTTCTGCCGGCGCCAGCGGAGAAACAAGAAACTGAACACGGCTGCAACCACCGCAAGAACGCCGATCACACCCCCGATACCAGCATAAATGACAGAAGATCTATTTTTCCTCTTTCTTGGAGGCGAAGAATAGAAGATTGGAGGATCAGGGTTCGGCAGTGACGAAGAATCGTTGATAGGAGGATCAGGGTTGGCCGCCGCGAGGCTCCGCTTGGAGTCACTAAGTTTGAAGATTTCCAATCCATTCAATAGAGCACTTTTATATTTCGGCAGTCCCTCTAAATTAGGGATCAGAGAAAGGCGGAGGTCTTTCTTTCCACGACGGCCGTCATCTGGAACCCATCCGACGTAGTCTCTGAAAACGGGTATCCCACTGCCACCGGTCCAATAGATAACGTCCGCTTGAATTTCCGCCTTTTGATTGTTTATAGAAATTGTGAACACCCTCTGGTTTTGCGCGGTTATTTGTTGCAGAAACTCGGAGAAATGGAATCTGAGCATATATTTAAACCCAGAATCAACAGGAAAAACCCACTCCAGACTTATGCTTGTATTCCCCATGGATCGTGAAGTTTTGTACACTGTTGGCGGTGCACTGAACGGCGGCGTTTTGCGGGTGTAATTGATCTGAAGGTTCTCCGCATGAGGCGTGTAACCAGAATCAGCGCCGAATACGTACTCATCATCTTGAGCCCAGGCCCGAAACATGGCGCCACTATCGTCTTGAATCTCAACATCGCCGCCTCCGATATTTAGCCTGTATAGATTCTCCAAAGCGGTGTCGTTTGTCAGATAATATATCTCGTTGAAAAACTTGATTTGCGCACCCCTGTAGTAGAGGCCATCTGGAATTGAAAAAATTTCAATCCCATTTACAAAAGCAGAAGGGGAGAAGGTCAGATTCAGTCCCTGCTCTCCTTGGACGTTGATAACGAACTCTTTCATGAAGGCATGCTTTTGCTGAGGGGAGTTGAGAAAAGCACTGAAATTGCTTAACAAAGTGAATCCATTGACGGTGACTGAGAAAAAAGATGGAGAAGCATTGTAGCTGGAGTACATGGTTGGGTAGAAATAAAGGCGAAGGAATTTGGGGCCTCTCAGGTCGGGAAAGGAGTAGGTAAAATGAGAGTGGAACAAACGCACCGTCTCATAAGGAACGTGATCGGGAACAGAGACTTCCATATAGGAAGCATTGTGTGCTGAAGAGATGCCGGCCGTGTTAGGTGGCGCGTATCTTGAATGCACATCGCTGTCCCAGCTCCGCCCTCTTTTGTCATTTAAGTTTGCTGGTGCACCGCAGTTGAGGAGGATGAAATCAGTGGCTGCAGGTATGGAGGCAGAAATTGTTGAAGTTATTAGGAAAACTCGGAGGAGAAGGAACAGATAAGAAGCAGATGGGAGCATTTTTCTTTGTGATGAAGAGAAAATTCGAAATGTTTTGGCTTAGAATTTAGATCGGACTAATAAGGGTAAAATACTCTTCCTTATTTACACTAGTTGGGCCGAACCAAATCCAGAGTATACTTATCAGCAAAACTGTGGAAGGGCTTTGGACGTAAAGAAGCTGCAAAGTAGAGAGAAAACTCACTTTTGTTGACTTAACAAGTCAATGAAGTTACATGTATCGGTATTAGTCTAAATAATTTTATTCCACATTACAAATCAACTACCATCACCTAATGTTGCAACGACTGACTAAACACAATTTGAGGCAGTGCAACTACTGTATGATGCAGCTTGGCCTTCATTTTGCTTAGCTGGTGATGAAGTTAATTATGTTTGTCGCGGTGGGGGTTGGTTCATCGCGCTCTATATTTGTATTTAACAACGTCTTGCAGAATTACAATCTACCCAGGATCGTAAACAGTGTTATAATTATGATAGTTGCCACAAAAATCTGTTAACAGATGAGGTGGTTGATGAGCCCTTTGTTTGTAGCATTGAAGTTAGATTGTGATGCCCATTTCGTAGCCATTTTCTTCCATTAAGAGCTGAAGAAGTGCCCCTTCAACCGGCAATTGATTGAAGCGTCCCCTGTAACTTGACTTGGATCATTGATGCCTGTTGCGGTTGCGAAAGTGAAGCACACAGAAACTGCAAGGCAATTGAAACTGGATTCAGATTCATGAATCAGAGCAAGCATGGGTACATAAATAGAAAATTATGATCAATGAGGAATTGTAGACTTTTCTAAGTGAAGTCCACAGCTACTTGCCTAAAATAATAATGTTGAACGAACAAGTTGGCAAACCGTGTGGGGTTACCCCAACCTGGCAATCTCCCTTCATCCCTTGGGTGCAGAAGTTGGATGGAAGGGGGATTATTCCTTAATTAAGAGATCGTTGAGGATAACAATTCCTTCGAAGAATCTCCGACTACTCATCCTCGTCTCATTTCAAAATCATTTATTTCCCTGATTGATTACTGATGGAGATCCTTTTAGTAATTTGTGCTGAGGAGACTTGAGGAAATTGATACAATTTTGCTAGGAAACTCATAGCTGAAAGGGATGTCAATTATGCACCATCCACACCCACAATTTTCCGTGTCAAATTAGCCTTCTGGAATGGAAAATTGGAGAAGAGGAAAACAAGCACCACGAGTCATGTCCTTGAAGAAGAATTTATGATAGGAATAAGAAATTATGAACTCTTTCAGAAATTGAATTAGTCTCCCACATAATACTTCCAACAACACCACTCCAGAGGCATATGCGTCGCTCTTCCTGGTCAGCTTGCGAGTGAGGCAATAAAATGGGTCCAAGTATCCCCGAGTGCCCTTAACTTTGTATTGAGCAAGGTAAAAGGACCAGCTTCGACATTGAATAAATTATAAATCTCCAACCCCTATAAAGCCTTTGTATTGAGCGGGATTAATGTGAAGGCGTATAATTATCTGACCTGGATTCAGTGCTTGAAGAGCATACGAAATTGCGAAACAGAGATTCATGCAGTTTTACGAGGAAGTGGGCCGTTAGATTTCAACTTATGAAGGCCGATTGATGAGGTGGTTGATGAGCCTTTTACTTGCAGAATGGAAGATAATTTTTGGTCTACATCACCATACCATTCCCTGCCACTGCGTGCTGCAGAACTCCCACTTGAGCCGCAGTTTATTGAGACATCGTCACCTACAAAATGAGTTGGATTACTGCTACAGGCTTTGGAATTGATGAGAAAAGAGAGAAACAGCGAATGTGAGTGAAAATTAAGGGTTTGATCAGTGTCCTGTTTGGAAGCAGAGGAATGGAAGGAATGATGAATTTCCAGTTTCCATGTTATAAATTATGCTCTACTTGTCATCTTTCCGGCACATATTCTACTTCATTTGCCTGTGCAGCCTCACTGCCTCAGACTAATGAGGAGTCCTAGGCACAGAAAATTATGCTGGGGTGCATCAATTATCATGTTCGCTGAAGTAGAATTATGATCGGAATGAAAAATTATGAACTTCCTTAGAAATTAGTAAAGGGAAAAAAATTGTCAAGTATTAGAGTTAAGAAATTAATATAATAGAAAAATTATGATTAGAGTGTGATAAAAAAAATTTAATTATCAAGGAAATAATGAGTTGTTATTAATTAATGTTGGAATTATGCCTGAAAGTTTTGAACAATTATATGATGTGGAGATCGAGGAATTAAAAATCAACTCGGAGAAGCAATTTATAGATCACCGAGACGACATTGATGCTCTATCAAAATCCAAGTATTACAAGAATTTCCCCCTCAATCAGGAAATTTCTATACGAATTACCGGCATCATTGTATGCATATCTAAACGAGCAAATTACTGAACATCACGTTTCCAAAATTCACATCTCAGAGCACCAGAGAGCTCCAGTTAAAAATGACTGTAATATGTAGATCAATATTGAAAATACACAATTCAAAGAAACATGAGAATACAATCTTCAAACCCTGCTTCGTCTGGTGCTATCTTCAGTCACCTTGTTAGATTCAATTGAATTAATTACATTTGCAACCTTTTCCAAAAGAAAATAAGTCCACGGTATTATTATAGAGAATTTTCGGGCCATCATCAGACGAGAAAGGGTGTGTGGGGGACCCCCTTCCCTCCTTAAATTGATTACTTCGATTTTGCTACGTAAATGTCATTGAAGGTACTGTAAATACATTATTATGATGCTATTATACTTCAAATTATCCAATTAAGTGTTTTTGCCTTTTATTTTATCCTTTCTTTCTGTTAGAGTAGAGCTATCTTTCCAGAACGCAGACCATTACGAATAATATTATGAAATAATTACATCTGACTACCCTATATTTAGGCCTAATTATTGAATGAACATTGTCTCTGCCTCTTTTGCCTAATGAACATTGCGTTTTCATAATATACGGTGCATGCGTTTCTTGATTTTGGCGCTAATCCCATCTAATACACCTGTTGGTTGCATTAAATCATCCTTAGGAACTAATGCTGCAAGATGTTGCTTCATTCGGTTGGATCATCAGTCTGTTGTAACGAAGCTAACTCAAGTCCCATGACGACATCAGCCATTGCAGGCCTTCCGTGTGGCCGAACGAGTAGGCATCTCCCTGCAATCTCTGCGAACACCTGCAAACAAGCTGGTGATATCTGCCCTGCCAAGTATGGATCAACAAGTCGATCCAAGTTTCCCTCTCGAATGCAGTAACGGATGTTTTTGTACCGGGATTCGATCGTGATGGTAAAGGAAACCCGAATTTTGCTAGCTTGGTAATGGGACATAGGCTGTATAAGTTTACTGCCTCCAAAACATTCCGGATAGACAGGTATATTTCTAATTATCCGTAAATAATATTCCCCTAACCCTCGGCTCCAACCTACCGTACACCCCTTTTTTACATATTTTCATGTTCATGACACAGGAAGGAGATTACCAAACTGTTAGAAGGGATTCACGAACACTTTTACCAAGCAAACCATACTTGGATCACGTCGGTTCGCAGGCAAATGAGAAGAAACTTGGTAGACGGACTAACAGAGGAACTCACAAAATCCAAACCATTATCATTTCTCTACTTTCCTGTACCCGAATGCGCTTGCTCCAAGGGCGATGCCAATGAAGTTACATCAGCCAATAGGTATTCACACAAACCGTTGCACGATGCTCTCAAAGCCGTGCAACATTGCCCCACTTGGATGGTGGATAAGGACGTCGTGTCTCCTCCTAAAGACAACAAAGAAGAAGATGACGATGCTGCTGATGAAGAAGATGGCTCTGATTTCGCTTCCGCATTTCTGTTGTCTGTTGGGTTCTGTTGTTTAGGGTCTGAGTTCCGCCTAGCCTAGGGGTGAGTTTGTCAGGTCTCCCATTCGCCACTGTTTGGTTCATGTACGGACTCTCCATTTCGTATGTGGATCGGACTTTGGTGCGGGGGATGTGGTGACCCACCGTGCGGGTGCTACATCCTTAAGTGGTATCAGAGCCCTAGGTTGAAAAACCGGGGTTCAGTGTCAGGTCATGTCTGTCTAAGTCGAACGGCATAGGACAATTTGATTATGTGTGTATTTGCATCATGATTTGATAGGTTATGCAATTGAAATTTCAATACTTTGTTGAATTTTTATTACGTAGTGCATTGCATTTCTTTGATGCTCTACTTGATTTACTACGTGACATGAGCACTTACTAATTGACATGCATATATTTCTATTGTAGTTGTTGAGATTTTCAGGGTACCACCGAGTCAACAACCCTACGGTCGACCTTCTCAACTAACTCCGTGATCTCAAGGACAATCTTTTACCGAGTACTAGTAATGAATCCGATGGCTAAGATGTACCAGGAATTCATAGCATTCAAGCCTCCCCAATTTCGAGAAGGAGATGATGTAAAGGCTGAAGAGTGGCTTTCAGAGATAGAGGGCATCTTTGAAATATGGCCACGCAACTCTCAGGACATGGCTCGCCTCGCTACATTTCTCCTACAAGGACAAGCAAGACAGTGGTGGAAAAGGGTTGCTCAACAGCTAGAAACTACAAATGAATTGTTGACTTGGGAAGTGTTTGTCCGGGAGTTTCGAAGAAGGTTTGCACCGGCTATTTTACAAGAGCGAAGACTTGAAGAATTTCTCGCTTTGAAGCAAGGAGGTAGGACCGTTATGGAGTATATAGAGGAATTTGAGAAATTGGGCGCGTATGTGTCTCACATCATGGGTAATGATCAGATGAAGGCCAAACACTTTATGGAAGGTCTTCGGGATGAATTTAAGGAAGCCCTAATTGCAAAGGATACGACCACGTGGGATAAAGCTACAAAGAAAGCATTAAGGGTCGAAACTTGGATCATGACAAAGGACAATGAAGAAGAGGTATCAGGGTCTAATGTCGAGTCGGGTTTATGCTCAAACCTGCAAGTAGAAGGAGAATCTCATCAACAGGGAACTCGGGCCAAAAGAATTCGGGGAAAGAAATACAAGATCGGAAATACTTCAAGGTTGGGGAAAAGGCCTCAATTATGTGCTTATTGTGGAGGAACTACTCATACCTACGAGGCATGTTGGGACAGATTGAAGAGGTGCTACATTTGCGGGTCAACGGAGCACAAGATTTCCCAGTGTGATCGACCGAGGGCTAACAAGCAACGAGGTAGGGATCAAAGGCTTCAAATTGGAAACCAACATGAACCCGAGAGTTGAGGTAATTGCATTCATGGCACGAGCATTCATCCTCCATTTTAAATATTGCAATTATTTGCTCTTGTGCCGTAATTGTTAATTGTCATTAATTGCAACTCATTCTTAATTGTGGTTAATTGTCGTTACTACGTGTCTAAATGAGATAAGTGATGCATCACATTTGCACTTTGACTCAACATGCATATTTAGTGTTTTATTTTAGGATATTTCTTCATTCAAGTTACCAAGTTGTGTTCAACGGGAATTGGAAGAGTTGGTTGGGTTTGGAACACAAGTTAAGGATTTCTTTGGAGATCGGGTTGAGTTTATAGAAACATGGAGAATATGACTAAGAAGAATGGTTTGAGAGGTCCGGGTACAAGGTTAAAGAATTTAGGAATTGGGATATACCTTGAAGAGAAGTTAAAAGATTCGGGGTAGCTTATTTCATCAAGCACAAGGCATAATTTGTTTTGGAACTCGGACTTAAAGAACAATGAAGAAAGTTAACTCTTGGAAATAATTAAGAGAAAGACATCAAGATTCTCTACCGGTGGAATTTAACAAGAATAACAAGGGTTAGAACAAGAATTGATTTGGGAGTTGGGAACGAATTTAATCAACTGCAGTTTCGGGATATGGTGATCGCTTTCCATTTAATCATACTTTGGAGAAGAAGAATCGATAAAGATGATTAGAAGATGTGGATTGAACTTCTAAGGGACTTAAAAAAATTTCAAAAGGAGAAGGGTACTAACCGTAAGGAAAATTGATGCCACATTCAAAAGATTTAATGGGAAGGAAACTATAATTTTAGAGCAAGAGTTTATCTCGGGATTTGGGAATAAATATGAGTAATTAAAATTCCGGGAGCACAGTGATCAATTGGTTTATAGTTAACCATGCCTTGAAGAGAAGAATTTTGGTAGGAAACTTTAATCCAGCGTCTAATAGACCTCAAAGGAAAGAGACGGAAAATTATGAATAGGATATATTGATCCGGGAAAGAAACAAGAGTATATTCTTGGGACTACTACAAAGAAACTCTCGAATGGAAGAATTAGAATCATGAAGTGAAGAAGATTTAACGAGCTTATAAATTATACAAGAATCATAAGGACTAATCGAAATCCAAAGAATTCAAATACTTGAGGAACGAGAACAAGATCAAGAGAATAAGAATGAGGGTTTGAGTTAAAAGAATTATCAAGGGAAAAATAACAACCGTGGGATAAAGATCAAGTTGATATTTGAAGCTCGAGACACGTTGGGAATTTCAGAACCTAACCACAAATAAAGAAACTTGGAGTTGATCAAATCATCATAAAGATAAGATTCCAACGCTTCGGTGAACGGTACATTAAACATACATATCACGTGCATCATCCCTCGTTTGTTTTGCCTTGCTTTGGGTGTGTGTGTTGTTTTTGTGAGTTGTTGGTTACCCTTTGGCCCGAATATGTAGGGATCATCTTGAGCCCAGGCCCGAAACATGCCGCCACTATCGTCTCGAATCTCAACATTAATATTGCTGCCGCCAACATTTAGCAGGTAAAGATTCTCCAAAGCGGTGTCATTTTTCAGAAAAAATGTCTGGTCGAAAAACTTGATGTACACTCCCCTGTACTAGAGGTCACCTGGAATTGAAACAATTTCAATCCCGTTCACAAAAGCCAAAGAGTCTGCATTGGGGGAGAAGGTCACATTCAGTCTCTGTTCTCCTTCTACATTGATTACGAACTCTTTCATGAAGCCCTGGTTTGGCTGAGGGGAGTTGAGAAAAGCACTGAAGTTGCTTAACAAAGTGACTCCATTGGAGGTGACCGAGAAAACAAATAGAGAAGCATCGTAGTTGGAATACACGGTGGGATGGAAATAAAGGCGTAGGAATTTAGGACCTCTAAGGACGGGAAAGGTGTAGGTGAAAGTGGAGTTGAACACACGCGCCGTCTTGTATGGGACCTGATTGGAAACAGAGGGGTCCATATAGGAAGCATTGTGAACTGAAGATATGTCGGCGGCGTTTGGTGGCGTGTACCTTTGATGCACATCGCTGTCCCAGCTCCGGCCACTGATATCATTTAACTTCGACGGTGCACCACAGTTGAGGAGGATGAGATCCGTGCCTGCATGTTCGGCGGCAGAAATTGTTGAGGTTATTAGGAAGAATGGGAGGATAAGGAACAGATAAAAGGCAGCTATTAGCATTTTTTTTTGTTTGTGATGAGAAAACTCAAAGCGTTTTGCCTTAGTTAGAACAGGAAAGTTGTAGCCTTGACCTGAACTTTAATTATGTTAATTACACGGTAAATGTAAACATACCCTTCATCTCAATTACACTAATTGCGCCGAATCAGGTGCAGATTAGTAAAACCACGGAAGAGATTTGGACTTAAAGAGGCTGCAAAGTAGAGAGAAGACTCACTTTTGTGGACTTGAAAGTCTTTGCAAAAAAGAAAACAAGTCAATAGAGACTGGAGTTGCATGAATAAGTCTTGTGTTGTCTGCTGCTACTACTGTATGCTTCTGATTGGTGTTCATTTTCTGAAGAGCTTATAAATAAATTTGGTTTCAGATGGTGATTTATGAATTATGATTACATATTTGAGAATACCTACCGTATAATAGTATGAAAATTTTACAGAGTAAAAATAATTAATCTTTGTAAAATTTCGGGATAATTACGACAAACCCCGAAAATTTAGTGAAATTACAGATTATCCCCTAAGGTTTGAGAAATTACGAACTTCTCCCTAACCTTTACACTCTCTCACACAAATTTAACCACCGTTAATCACACCGTTTAAACTCATATTTACATTCCTACCCTTATGGGGTATATTGTAATTTTACTAAGAGTTTAATGATGTAATTGTAATATTAGTTAATTTTGGATTTTTTGTATTTAAAAAGTTGTTATTTAATTTAAACTTAATACTTTATCTATAAATATAAATTAAATTAGATATTTAAAAAGTTGTATCGATAGGTGTCGAATCGTCAAAAATAAATATAAATCCGGTTTATGACTAAAACAGAGTATAGCGCAAACAGATCGTACTACAGATAAATTTGGAGTTTATCTAAACTAATTAAACTAAAAGCAATTAATTAAAACTAAGATTAAAAGAACACAATTGATTACGTACTTTTAAGATTAAGATTCTAATTCAGTTTCACATCCATCACGGAAGCAAGGATAATTTCAAACAATTGAAGGACTCCTAATCCTATTGCTGAATAGAATTGTTCTTGCCCTGCGAGTGTTGTGTAAGATAGACCCTCTTATTTTAATTCCATGGGCAAGATCAAGCCCAATCCACCACGGCCCACTAGCAAATAAAAATAATCCACTTTCAGTTTGCTTGTAGCATGAATGCGTGAACAATAAATCCCTTTTGCTTCCAATTAATTCCAATCATCCAATCCTTTGGCTCAAATAATGCTCAGACCCGCCGCCCTCAATAATAAATCAACCAATTTCAAATTGGGCTCTTTCCTTAAGAAATCAACACGTAATGCACAAGATCAATCCCAAAGTCCTCCTAATTGGCCCAAAAAGTTTCCGAAAATAATAATATTGGCCGGCTACACTAGAAATCACAAAAACAAGTCATGGTGCCACTTTATATAAAAAATAAGCTCTTAAAACACAGCCATAAACTCTTAAAACACAGCCACAAATACACAAATATCGGGAAATAAGCACACTATCAAGTGTGATAGAAAATTATAAATTCCCTCTTATATTTATATCTTTGTTTTAAATATATTTTGTACAAATTCATTAAAGTTAATTTAAAATAATTTATTTACAATTATAACAATCTTTTCCTCAAAATAAAAATTCATATAAAAAAAACAACACAAGAAGTATCAAATAGTGCATTACCAAATTTTTCTCTCAAAATTGAAAATCATAACAAACACATTAATATCAATAAATGTACTAGTAAATTCACATAAATATCCGTCAGAGTTATTTACAATTATTTACATAATCAATATCTACAGTAAAATATTAGGCATCTATATCATTAGTTAGTATTCATTGAAAAAAAAAATATTAGGTAGATACAAAACTCAAGTATTTACATCAAATCCCCTAAGAATTTCAGCCCTTGCATTAACTCCTTTATCTTTGGGCTCTTTATTACATATTCCCCCCCCCCACCCCCCACCCCGAGTTTCAACATACTAGGGGCGAAATAGTAAATTTCGTACATTCCTTTAAATTGAATGGAGTAGATAACGGGCCAGAGGGGAGTTCGTAATTTTTCAAACCTCAGGAAGTAATCTGTAATTTCGCTAAATTTCAACGGACTGTTCGTAATTATCCCAATATTTTCAGGAAATCTAGAGTGAATATTTTCAATAACAAAAAATTAATACTGAAAATATCGGCAAAAATGCAAATTTGATTCTGTAAATTTGTAATTTTGGTAATTTAGTCCTGTTTGTTTTAAAATTTGTAATAAGGTCCAGTAAGTTTGTAATTTTGGCAATTTTGGTCCTGTCCGTTTCGAATTTCGCAATTGAGTACTGTAAGTTCTAAATTTTTGCAACTTATGTCCGAATTCAGACAGCGTGGGCCGTGCTTGAATTTAGACCAAGACAAACTCTTATTTGTTTGAGTTGTTCCTATGCACGCAAACCGCAAGATCTCACTTGTTTTGAATTGGAACAAGTACGTAAATATTTTCATGGGACCATAGTCGTCTCTCTTCAGTTTGCCGGCCGATAAGATCTCTGAAATTGACCAGTTAGATAGGTTGGTTTGGCTATTCTTTTCTATTGAAAAGGAATCAACTGTCTAAGTGAGTCACCTTCTTATAGGCTCCACTAGACGACCCGATATTTTCGTTCAAATATAATTATTTTTTTTACTTAAATTTTCTTTTATTAGATACACAGCATGTATAATAATTTTTTTATACAAGTCAGATATTTTTGTCATATCAACCCGCCAAGTCAGCAAAGAAATGAGCCACGTGGTCAATTCTGACAACTAATAAATTTTCCTGCGAATTGAACATAAATTGCAAAAAATTTAGAACTTATAGGGTTTAATTGCAAAATTCGAAATGAACAGGACCAAAATTGCAAAATTACAAACTTACAAGATTTAATTGCAAATTTTGAAACGAATAGGACTAAATTGCCAAAATTATAAACTTACAGAATCAAATTTACATTTTTGTCGAAAAAATCCCTAGGAAAATTTTGATGGATTTTCTAGGGATTCTTTTTTTTTTTTTTTTAATTCTATTTAGAAATTTCCTAGCTAAATTATTTTCTATGATATTTCCATCATGGAAAAATATTAGGAAGGAATAAAATCTCCGATGAAATCCCAATGGAAATTCTTTAGAAAGCCATGAATATTTTTATCGCATTGCCCCTGGAGATTCCTCAAAAATTCATCGGGAATTTTCCAATTCATCTATTTTCCTTGGGATTTGATTGTTTTCTTGTAGTGCACCTTTCCTTGCATATGGAAGCTCACCATTAACCATTCTGCTGCTGGCAATATAGATGACTGTGTTTGTTGGTTTGTTGTTGCAGAGGTTGTACGAATTGGGAGCAAGAAAAGCTGTAATTTTTGAGATCGGAGCATTAGGATGTGTTCCTTCAATTGTAAAAACAAGGAATCACAGTGGGAAATGTGTTAGAGGAGATCAACGACCTTGCTGTAATTTTCGACAAGGAGCTTGCTTTCATGCTTAAGGATTTGACATTTAGACTTCAAGGTTCGATCTTTGTTCTTGGTGGAGCTCATGACCTTGGATATAATGCTGTCATCAATCCATCCAAATATGGTGAGTTATTTCATCATAGTTTATCAAGGAAATCTAATATGAATATTAACTTTTTGGGCTTACATCTAGACCCCTCCTTTATTTGATGTATTTACACATAGGGGTTATGTGTAATTTCTCAAACAATATTTGGGTTTATGTGTAAATATATAAAATTTGAAAAGGGTTTAGATTTAAATGACCCTTAATCCCATACAATAACAACTATCTTAAAAACCAGATTTTCTTGACACGTGAGATTTTTCATGCTTCATTGAAATGAAAGGCTCGAGCATCCAAACTGAAACATATACGGTTGGAAGTTTGAGGGGAGCATACCGATAACCGCATGCAGTAGAATGGTTCCAAGAATTATCTATCTTTCAAGAATGTCAACATATTCAATTGTTGGATCAGTGTACCCACTTCCAAGTTTGTCTTCAAGATTTGACCATGGCATTTTTTTGGGTTCCACCAGCGGCTCATCTCCTTCCAACATTTTGATGACACGATACATGTTTGGTCGGTCGTGTGGTTCCAGCTCGGTGCATAACAGGCCAACTTGAATGAATCTTAGAGCTTCTTCCAATGGAAATGTATCTTCAAGTGATTGGTCTATTATATCAAAGGCTCTCCCTTCCTTCCACAGCTCCCATGCCTGGACAGTGCCAATTTCAGATGATATATGTGATTCTATGTCCGGAAACGAAGCAGACTTTCAGAGCATAATTAGGTAAGCTGCTGATTCATAGGTCATACTTACATAGTCAGTCAGGAACATGGGCTCCTGACCGGTCGGTTGTGAGATTCCAATTCTTCGGCCACTCACGATCTCCAGGATTACGATTCCAAAACTAAATACGTCTACTTTAGTTGATAATTTGCAATGCATATAGATTTCTGGAGCGATATAGCCACTGCATACAGACATAAAGCAAAATAAATTACAAACGTTTAAAAGTAGTGGATGGAATGGATCTGAGACTTACAAAGTCCCAATTATTCGTGAGGTCTGTAGTTCAGATTGATCATCTGCCAAACTCTTAGCAAAGCCAAATTTGGAAAGTTTAGGATTCATCTCACTGTCCAGTAAGATATTGCTGAGTCTGAGATCTCTATAAATTACTCTCTGTCCTGAATCTCGATGAAGATAAAGAATTGCTCGTGCAATCCCTGTTATGATGTTCAAGCGTACTTGCCAATCAAGGCACTTGCGCCTCGTGTCACCTATGAGTCAAAAGGGTGTTCATTCAAATGTTAATCAAAATAGTACCAATACGATTGGTGGGATGAAGTAATGATTGTCAAAAGGCACCAACCCAGATAAGTATCTAGACTTCCATTTTCCATGAACTCATATACGAGAAATCTTTCTTCTCTATGTATGCAATGGCCATGGAGTTTGATGATGTTTCGATGCTGAAGATTGGGAAGCCAAGCAATCTCATTTTTAAATTTAAACTCATCGTGGCCTTGTGAGGAAAGTGGTGGAAGCAGCCTTTTAACCGCAACTACCAGTCCTGTAGGTAACACAGCCTATACAAATAATTTGATTTCGAGAAGTTAAAAGACAAACTTCAGTCACCATTTTATCTGGTCAAGAAAAAGAGTAGAGTGGCACCTTATAAACCTGACCGTATCCACCTTGGCCGACTTGATTTGTCTGAGAGAAATGATTGGTGGCATCTGCAATTGTATTCCAATCAAACTTGGCCAGTTTTATACCTGCTTCAAAAATTTCTGCAATTTTTTCGAAAAATTTAGGCAGAGATTAGTTCTCATAGGCCATGAAAAGTATGAAAACAAATGTTGGTGACTTTTATGGCGGCCATATAAATTTATACCTGATAATAACAATTCATTTGTTCTAGATGGTCTGCCCCTGCTCCAAAGTGAATCCCATGGCCAAAGTCGAGCTGGCTTATGCATTATGGTCTTTCTCCCTCTTTTCCTTCCATGTGGAAGCTCACCATCATCCATTCTGTTGTTAGTTTGATCTTCTGGAAGAGGTTTAGGATTTGGCACATCTGTAGAAGCCATTTTTAGCTCAATAGCATCATTACGAGCACAGATGCCGTCAGGAACAATTGGCATCTCATTTGAAGCTGGAAGTTGTCTGCCCTCCTGTTGCTCAAGTGCCAACATAAGTTGTAGCACAACTTGAGCCATTGTTGGACGATTCTTTGGTTCGGCGTACAAACATCTTTGAGCAACCTCTACAAATGTCTTGAGGCTATCTGCAGAAATTTCATCTCTTAGATGTGAAGTTACAATCTCATTGACTTCTCCCTTGCTGATTTTATTTAGAGCCCATTTGGATAGAATTCGCTCATCCTCGTCAAGTTTCGAATCAACTGCTGGTCTCCCGCATAAAACTTCCAACAACACCACGCCAAAGGCGTATGTGTCGCTTTTCCTTGTTAGTCTGCAAGTGCTTAAATAAAATGGGTCGAAGTACCCAGGCGTGCCCTTTACTTTCGTGCTAACGTGGCTCCGTAAATTCTTTCTGTCTTCAGGTTTGGCCAATCCAAAATCTGCAACCTTAGCTACAAAGTTTTCATCAAGCAGAATGTTGGATGTCTTTACATCACGATGTATGGTTCCGTGCCCTGTGTGAAGATAGTCCAGTCCTCGACCGGCTCCAATGCAAATATTGAGGCGTCTCTTCCAGCTAAGAGAAGAACAGCTATGCTTGCCCCTTTCAAGTTTGTAGAGGTGGTCGGCCAGTGTACCACAGGCCATATACTCATAAACAAGAATCATTTCTCCATGATCATTGCAATAACCGATTAAAGAAACAAGGTTAACATGTCGGAGCTCAGAAAGCATTTCAATCTCTGTCAAGAACTCATGTGATCCTTGACTAGAGGTGAACTTTTGCCTCTTCACGGCTACAGTCTCTTGCCCGTTATCAATGAGGCCTTTGTACACTTTACCGAATCCGCCTCGTCCGATTACAAGCTCTTCACTGAAATTTCTGGTGGCTAACTCTATCTCAGCTAGTGAAAACTGGCGACAGACTCGATCAGCCCTGGCTGATGGTTTGTTTTTCTCCTCGATACGATTAGCTTCCCACATTTCCCGCAACATATAAACAGAGACATTTATAAGAGAAGTTACAACCACTGTAACAGTTGCAATGACATTTCTAAGACCAAGAATGGAGAGTAAAGTTTGGATTGTGTGGGATTCGGTAGTCTGAGCAGGAGGTAGGGGATTGGTGCCGGCAAGACTATTATCAGGATTGCTCAGCTTAAGTATTTGAAACCCTTCAAGGATCCCTTTTCCATGTACTGTTTCATCATATGACTGGATGGAAATCAAGATATTACGCTTACCCTCATTTCTTTGTCCTCTCATCATCACCATGTAGTCGCTATACCGGGGATTGTCGTCGCCACTCCTTTCTTTGACTATGTCGATATTAGTCTGAGCAACTATTTCATTAATGACTATTTCAAACATCACATCAGCAGTCCCGGAAATCTTGATTCCAATCTCTGAGAAATAAATCCTGATCAAGTACCTAAATCCCACATCCACAGGTACTCTCCAGGTGCTTTTATTAATCTTGTTTGCTTCTCGCACTGCCCACGTCGGAAACATGTCATCAGAATCTCCGGCGGATGGAGTAGAACTCTGCTTAATAGTTGCTCTGTGGACTAGCTCAAGTGCTGTGCTGTGATCAACATGGACGGGAGACTTGTGACCAACCACTTGTACTCCAATATCTCCGCCATGAAAGTAAGAAACACCGGCGGGGACCGAGATAACCTCAATACCATTTATGAAAGCATATGATTGACTAGTTGCAGGAAAGAAAGTAATATTGAGCTGTTGGTTTTCTAGTATGTTTAAACAGAACTCTTTTGTAAAAGAACTCACACCAAGAGCATCAGCAGTAAGTGAAGCACTGAAGTTACTGAGCAAGGTAAAAGCACCGGTTTCAACGTCTAGCAAGTCCTTCAACCCTTCGAAGCCTTTGTATTGAGAGGGATTAAAGTGAAGGCGGATGATCTTCTGACCTGGATTCTGCTGAAAAGCATACGAGAATCTGCCACGAGAAAGTCGTGCAGTTTTGTGGGGAACTGAATCGACAGATTTCAACTTTTGGATGACAACGAATGAGGCGGTTGATGAGCCCTTTAGTTGTAGCATTGAAGATAGATTGTGCTGCATATCTCCCAGCCATTTTCTGCCATTAAGAGCTGAGGAAGTGCCACTTGAGCCGCAATTAATTGAGATGTCCCCTGTAATGTGAGTTGGATCACTGGTGCCTGCTGCGACTACGAAAGTGAAACACAGAAACTGGAAAGCAATTGAAACTGGATTCAGATTCATGGTTCTGTTTGCTTTCTGTTGAGAATCAGGGCGAGCATGGTTACATATGCAGAGACGTTTGATCAATGAGCACTATTGACTATTCAAAGTGAAGTGGTTACCCAAAAATCCGTTCATCAACCAGTTGAATAATTTGCTGACAGACTTCTTTGAAACAGTTTAGTAATATTGAAGAATTAACTGTTACTTTTGAAACTTAAAAGGACAAAAGTCAATTGAAACTTAAAGGCTAAAGGGACTAAACTTGAAACTTTTGAAAAGATGTATTATTATAATTAATTCCCCTCTCTCATGTTTATTCTTTCCTACAATTTTGAAAAAGTCCATGGGATGTTTCTGTAATTTAAAACTATTAGGTGGTGTTCGCTTTCAAGTAACATACTATCATGTTCATGTGCAAATACAGATTTTCTGCAAATTTTGACTCAAAACTCTTTCTATTATCACCACACATGATGCAAATACAAACACAAAATTATGTTAATTCTTACAAATTACAATACAAAGAAAGATATAATAAAATCCCCCCAAAAAATTAACAATCTAAGGTATTGTGTTCCTCAGAATCCAACTGCATTTAAACCTCATTTCTTGTGTCCTCCATGCATTGATTTCTGTGACCCTTCAAAGAGATCCAAAAGAAAATCTTCCAAATCATCACATGAATACTTTATGTACTTTATAATCTTCCAAATCTCACTGAAATGGTAATGATTTCTTCCAAGGAAGGTCCTATAAGCTCGAATCACCTTAACTGAGATCGGATTACTGCTACAGGCTTTGGAATTGATGGGAAAAGAGAGAAACAGCAGAGGTGAGTAAAAATTCATGGTTTGATTTGATCAGTGTCCTGTTGGGAAGCAGAGGAATGGAAGGAATGATGAGTTGTGCAAGTCCTCGGCTACTTTCCATGTTTACTTATAACCGTGTGGGCCGAAGCATCTTTCCAAGAACTCGTCGTCTTCCCCGACACATCCTCTACATTTACGTGTGCAGCCTCAGACTAGTGGGGTGTTCGTTAATTCATCACGTGCTGTTGTAATTTGTGTATTACTATTGAAAATACACAATTCAAAGAAAACAGAGAATACAATTCATCCATCTGCCACTCCAGAAAAAATGCGCTGAATATGTGACCAAAATTCGGGCTCTACAACAAATGCAAGAACCTACAACTACTACAGTAACATACGTAATACAGCTAACCTGAGTCGACGGATTGTATTCCCAAGCTTCCGCTAATACAATCAAATTTGGGTGTTAATGAAGAGATATCTCATCCATTCATCAAGCCCTGCATTACCTCTGTTACATTTGCAACCTTTTCCTAGAAGAAAATGACATCAAGGCAATAAATATAAGTCCATAGTAGTATAATAGAGAAGTTTTAGGCCATCATCAGACAAGAGAAAGGGTGGCGGGGGACCTCCCTCCTTAAATTGATTACTTCAATTTAGCTATATATGTAAATGTCATAGATATCAATTCCTCCAATTGCACTCCAAAAGTATTCATGAATTAGTAGTTTTACAAGCTTGAAGGTAATGTTTTTATATGCATTCTTGTGAAGTTATTATCCAATTACAGGTTTTTGCCTTTTCTCCTTTCTTTTTGTTAGAGTAGAGCTATCTTTCCAGGACTTAGACCATTACAAATAATATTATTGAATGAACATTGTTTCTGCCTCTTTTGCATAATGAATATAGCGTTTACATAATATACAGCGCTGCATTACTTGTGTTCGCCGCTGATTGTAACACACCTCTTGGTGGTATTAAATCATCCTTAGAACTATTGCTGCAACTTCATTCAGTTGGATCATCGATCTGTTGTAATGAAGCTAATTCAAGTCCCATGATGACATCAGCCATTGTAGGCCTTCCGTGTGGCCGAACGAGCAGGCATCTCCCTGCAATCTCTGCAAACACTTGTAAACAAGCTGGTGATATCTGCCCTGCCAAGTTTGGATCAATAAGTCCATCCAATTTTCCCTCTCGAATGCAGTAACGGGCCCACATGGCGAGACTATGTTGCTCCTCCTCCTCAAGTGTCAAATCCACAGCGGGTCTTCCGGATAGCACTTCAAATAATACAACTCCAAAGGCGTACACATCGGATTTCTTTGTCAATTTATGACTTGAGAAATACTCTGGATCTAAATATCCATAAGTTCCTTTAATGTTTGTCGTAATGTGGGTGAAAGAATCGTTTACCGATCCCATTTTGCACAGCCCAAAATCTGAAATCTTTGCAACCCAATTTTCATCCAAGAGGATGTTGGTGGACTTGACGTCGCGGTGGATGACGGTATTCTCTGTGCCGGCATGGAGGTATTGCAATCCTTTGGCTGCACCGATGCAGATTTGAAGGCGCTGCTTCCACGTCAATGGAGTATTCTCCAAACTACAGAGATGATCGTGTAATGTGCCGCGCCCCATGTAGTCGTAAACTAAGATCATCTCTCCATTTTCATCACAATATCCGATGAGGGATACGAGGTGGGTGTGTCTGAGCTTGGACAACATCTGGATTTCAGTTAAGAACTCAGAAATGCCTTGATTGGAGGATGAGTTCAGCCTTTTAATGGCGGCTGTGGTGGCACTGCCGTCGATGAAGCCTTTATACACGTTGCCGAATCCTCCTTTGCCAATAATAAATTGGTCTTCGAAATTGCCAGTTGCAGTTTTGATTTCCTTGAGCGAGAAATGTCTGCATAAATCGGACAGTAGGGGAACGGTGGTCGTTGTGGTGGAGCTTGAAGAGGTTGAAACAGTGACCCAGGATGACTTGGCATCTGCGGTAACAGAGTCCTTCAATTTCTCCCACCACCAGCGGAGAAACAAGAAACAGAGCACGGCTACTGCAAGAACTCCGATCACACTCCCGATAACAGCATAAACTACGGAAGACCAACTTTTCTTGTTTCTGGGCGAAGAATCGTTGATAGTAGCATCAGGATTGGCCCTCGCGAGGCTCCGCTTGGAGTCGCTAAGTTTGAAGATTTCCAACCCATTCAACAGAGCACTTGAATATTTCGGCAGTTCCTCTAAATTAGGGAACAGAGAAAGGCGCAGATCTTTCTGCCCACGACGGCCGTCATCGGGAATCCATGCGATGTAGTCTTTGAAAATGGGTATCCCATTGCCGCCAGTCCATGCGATAATATCCGCTTGACTTTCCGCCGTTTGATTGTTAATTGAAATCATGAAAACCCTTTCCTTGTTTTTCGTTACTTGGAGCTGAGTGTCGCAGAAATGGAATCTGAGCAGATAGAAAAACCCAGAATCAACAGGAAAACTCCACTCCAGACTTATGCTTCTATTCCCCATCACTCTTGAAGTTGTGTACACTGATGGCGGTGCACTGTACGCCGGCGTTTCGCTGGTGTAATTGATCCGAAGGTTCTGAGCATGAGGCGTGTACCCAAAATCACCGCCGAATATGTACGGATCATCTTGAGCCCAGGCCCGAAACATGCCACCGCTATCGTCTTGAATCTCAACATTGTTGCCGCCTACATTTAGCCTGTAAAGATTCTCCAAGTTTTTCAGATAAAATAGCTCGTCGATAAACTTGATAGAGTCTCCCCTGTAGTAGAGGTCATCTGGAATTGAAACAATTTCAATCCCATTCACAAAAGCAGAAGAGTTTGTATTCGGGGAGAAGGTCACATTCAGTCTCTGCTCCCCTTCGACGTTGATAACAAACTCTTTCATGAAGGCATGTTTTGGTGTACTGAAGTTGCTTAACAAAGTGAATCCATTGGCGGTGACTGAGAACAGAGATAGAGAAGCATTGTAGCCGGAATACATGGTGGGGTAGAAATAAAGGCGAAGGAATTTGGGGCCTGTAAGGACAGGAAAAGTGTAGGTGAAAGGGGAGCGGAACACACGCACTGTCTGGTAAGGGACCGCATTGGGAACAGAGGGTTCCATATAAGAAGCATTGTGTGCTGAAGATATGCCGGCAACATTAGGTGGCGTGTATCTTGAACGTACGTCGCTGTCCCAACTCCGCCCACTGGTGTCACTTAAGTTTGACGGTGCACCGCAGTTGAGGAGGATGAAATCAGTGGCTGTGTAAGCAGGTATGGCTGCGGATATTGTTGAGGTTATTAGGAAGACTCGGAGGAGAAGGAATGGATAAAAAGCCGATGGGAGCATTATTTTTGTGATGAAGAGAAAATTCAAAGTTGCAAAGTAAAATAATGATACAAGAGCTTATTGGGAGCTGTCTGGTTTAATCCTGCAGTAGGTTTAAAATTTAAGGTTTCAACCATTAGCAATGTCAAATACATTAGTTGTTTTCTAAGTGAAAGAAAATTATACATTCTTGCGAAATTCAACACAATAAACAAAAGTCAAAACTGAACTGATACGAAGTTATATCTACAGGTGGGAAAGAGAGATTAATTCACGATTTTGAAGTAGGCAGTGATGAGTTTGAATGGGGACATAAAGGTTTTTTTCTTTGGGTGATGTGATGAAATCGGAATAAGAAGATCCGTGAGAATGACTGTCCTCAGAACTGTTCAAAATGTGTTATTTTAACACTTTTTCGGGCGGCATTTATACGAGATGGGGCTACTGGTGCGAGGGGACGAGTTTGGAGAGAAGTGTGTCCCCTGAACATGGGTTCGTTGAAATTAGTTTAGATGGAGCAACGTTTGAGGGAGAAGGGAGTTTGGGCCATAAAGAAGCTGCAGAGTAGGGAGAAGACTCACTTTTGTGGACACAAAAGTCTGCGAAAAACAAGTCAATGGAGTTACATGAATCATACACTTGTGTAAATAATTTTGTTCCAGGTTACATCAACTACCACCACGAAATGTTGCAACAACTGTGTAAAAATTCCATGGATATACAGAAGAAAAGGAGCGAAAGATAATAGAACTATTGTATAATCTGTATTCTGGATAGTGTATTCTCGATGAATCCTAAGTTACAAACTACGTACATATATATAAGTATCTCCAATAGAAGTTATTCTAGATAAGAATAAAATATAGTTATAAACTAGATAAAACTAAACATTAAATAAAATAAAACTAAATATTATTTTTATATTCTAACAGTCCCCCCTCAAGTTGGAACTTCTAAAGAATGAAGAAGTCCAACTTGAACAATTTAGCGTGGAAATGAGCCTTTTGCAAAATCTTCGTTTTTCTCCTGCAAAATCCAAAATCCTTGAAATTTTTCTGCTTCTCTTAGATCCTGCAAAATTGTTTCTCCACTGCTCCAGTTATATCTTCACAGAACTTGTTATCCGTTCATCTTTTTCTTTGAAAGTGGATGCCATAATCTGCTTCTCAAAAGAAAAAAAAAAACATCTTTCCATTTACCATTGAAAACCGATGTCATAATCCTCCTCAAGAAAAATAATCCAATCGTACATGCCATCATTCTCCCCAAATTGGGGAATATCCCATAGTCATCTCCAAAGCGGAAAATGTATAAATCTCATAATTCTCTCCAACACGGAGATAAATCCATAATCCTCCCCAATATAGGGAATATATCATAATCTTCTCCAAAATGGAGAACATCCCATAATTCTCCAAACCGGAGAATAAATCCATAATTCTTCCCAAAATAGGGAATAATCTCATAGTCCTCTCCAAAACGGAGAATATCTCATAATCCTCTCCAAAATGGAGGATAAATCCATAATCATAATCATCTCCAAAAGTGAAGAATATATAAATAAAACCTTCGCTCTGATACCATGTAAAAATTCCATGGATATACAGAAGAAAAGGAGTGAAAGAGAATAGAACTATTGTATAATCTGTATTCTGGATAGTGTATTCTCGATGAATCCTAAGTTACAAACTACGTACATATATATAAGTATCTCCAATAGAAGTTATTTATTTTTTTTTTTTTATATTGAGCGGTTACGACTTTGAGGCGCCGAAAATTCAAAAGAAAAGCTTGCCCAAGAGAGCCGCGCGCGGATGGCCCCATAACCGCCACTTTAGTGGGCTAAGTGGGCGGTTATTCCCACTAAAGGCTGCCAGATTTGACCATAACCGCCCGGACAGGTGTCAGCACCTTAGATAGTCGGTTTTGCCTAGCTGATTGGGCTGTAATCAGCTATAAATATGTGAGTGCTTTGATTTGCACGAGTTAGTGAGAATTGGTGTGCAAGCTGAGCTATTTCCTTGTATTATTGTGTGGAAAAATAATAAGAGGTTGGGAAGAGCCGGGACTTTCCCGTATATCGTGTGTTCTTTCAATTCTGCAAGTGTGAGTGAGTCTTTGCTTGTTGAGTTGATTCTAAAACGTGAGTTGGCTTGGTGCTTGAACAATTCTACTCAAATTCTAGCGCAAGTTAACGAGTGTGGGAAAAATTAAGGGAAACACGAGTGAACTTGTGAGTTGGGAAGGGCTGAGGGATTTTGTGTGGAAATCCTGCCGCACGGAAGGATTTCAGAGGTGAAAAATTCGTAATCTGACTTCCACCCCGTGAAAATATTCTGTATTCTCGATGAATCCTAAGTTACAAACTACGTACATATATATAAGTATTTCCAATAGAAGTTATTCTAGATAAGAATAAAATATAGTTATAAACTAGATAAAACTAAACATTAAATAAAATAAAACTAAATATTATTTTTATATTCTAACACTGACTAAACACAATTAGAGGGAGTATGCTGCTTCTTGGTGTCCATTTGGCTAAGTTACTGATGAAGCTAATTATATATGTTTGTAGTGGTAGGGGTTGGTTCATCGTGCTGTATATTTGTATTTAACGACGTTTTTCAGAATTAAAATCTCCCTAAGATTGTAAATGGTATTATAGTTATGATAGTAATCACAAAAATCTGCAACCCTCTACAAGCTGGCCTTTATTTACATCACAAAATTACATCAAAATTCTCGAAACAAAAACAAACGATGATATCCGTTATATATAGACACAGCAGAAATTAGAGCAGCATTAACTGTATTCGTTTGCCAGACGCATTCTGACATTGACGCCTGCTAACTGAATACTTTCTGTACATATGTGATTTTTCATGTTTCAGTAAACGAAAGCTTGAGCAATATCCAGACTTACGGAGATATATAGAGCTAATCTCTGGTGAAGTTTACACAAATGAAATACGGTTTCTAGGTTTTACCCACTTCCAAGTGTGTCATCAAGATTTGACATTCCACCGGTGTGTACACTGTTGGGTGATGAATATCCTTCTGCATTTTGACACCATGGTGTTTTTGGTTCAGCCAGTGGTTCGTCTCCTTCCAACATTTTGATGACATTATTCATGTTTGGTCGATCGTGAGGTTCTTGCTCAATGCATAACAGGCCAATTTGAATGCATCTTAGAGCTTCTTCCAATGGAAATGAATCTTGAAGTGACTGATCTATCAGATTGAATGCTCTCACTTCCTTCCACAGATCCCATGCCTGGACAGTGCCAATTTTAGATGATATACGTGGGAAACTAAGCAGATTTTTCGAGCATATATAATTAGGTAAACTGCAGGTTCATACTTACGTAGTCAGACAGGAACGTGGGCGGCTGCTGGCCAAACGGGGATTACTTTTCTTCTGCCACTCACGATCTGCAGGCTACCATTCCAAAACTAAAAACATCTGCTTTAGTTGATAATTTTCCCATGCATTGCATATTCAGGAGCGAGATAGCCACTGCATACAGGCATAAAGCAAAACAAATTAGAAAGATTTAAAAAAAAAGAGAGGAGTGGGATCTGAAACTTACAGGGTCCCAGCTATTAGTGTCTCTAGTTCAGATTGACCATCTACCAAACTCTTAGCAAGGGCAAAGTCAGAAAGTTTAGTAAGATATTGCTGGATTTGACATCTCTGTAAATTACTCTCCGTCCTGAATCCCGATGAAGATAAAGAATTGCCCATGCAATCCCTGTTATGATTTTCTTTCGTGCTTGCCAATTAAGGAACTCGCGCCTTGCGTCATCTATGTGCCAAAAGGTTGTTCATTCAAAAGTTAAATCAAGATAATATTACTATTAATAATGTACTAGGAAGTAGAAGGATATATGATTCATATAATGAGATTGATGGGATGAAGTAAAAATTGTCAAGGCACCGACCCAGATAAGCAACCAGACTTCCGTTTTCCATGAACTCATATACGAGCAATCTTTCTTCTCTATGAATGCAATAGCCAAGGAGCTTGATGATGTTTCGATGCAGAAGATTGGGAAGCAAAAGAATCTCATTTTTAAACTCATTATGGCCTTGTCTGGAATGTGGTGAAAGCCTTTTAACTGCAACTACCAGTCCCGTAGGTAACATACCCTATATAAATAATTTGATTTGGAGAAGTTAAAAGGACAAACTTCAGTCACCATTTTATCAGGTAGAGAAAAAGAGTAGAGTCGCACCTTATGAACTGAACCAAATGCACCGCGGCCGACTTCATTTAAATGAGAGAAATTATCGGTGGCATCTGCAATTGTATTCCAATCAAACTTGGCCAGTTTTATACCTGCTTCACTAATTTCTGCAATTTTTTTTTTTAAGTTTTAGACACAGACAAGTTCTCATAGGCCATGAAAAGTATGAAAACAAATGTTGGGTGACTTTTATGGCGGCCTTATAAATTTATACCTGATAATAACAGTTCATTTGTTTTGGATGGCCTTGCCCTGCTCCAAAGTGAATCCCATGGCCGAAGATTATGGTCATTCTTCTACCTTTCCTTGTATACGAAGCTCACCAATTTAGGCCTGTAAATGGTTAGGCATTATCCGGGCCCAGGCCCAGACCCATTTAAGGCCAACCGGGTCTGGAGAAATGGTTAAATGTCATGCCCATTTATTTGGGTCTGGGGCTGCGTCCGGCCCAGTCCTTTTTTTCCTTTTTTTTTTTTTTTGTTTTTTAAAATCTAAGTAAAATTGAACACAAAAATTTTCCGATATAAGTATTTTAATATACATGATTTGATCCAATAAAATAGAACAATATTTTTAATAAAGAAAAACAAACAAAACTTGATTATTTTAATTTCTTATAATATATTATATTTAATCAAATAAATTGGCATGGGAGTTTATTATTTGAACTAGCATGTTTAACATACAATATAATATTATACTAGAACAACCACCAATAGTTCACACAAACCGCACTTCTGAAACAATAGAATCGCACTTTTGAAACAATAGAAATCGCATTTCCCAGTATGAAATCTAAAATTCAATATACATCGCAGCAACATATTATTCATTGATAACTCGTTAATTCGTTATCTTTATAATGGAATTATGTCCCTAATTGTGTTTGAATTGATATTATCTTGAAAGAAATTGATGCTTTGTTGTTTTTATTATAGATTCGGGATTTGAAGGCGATATTGGTGCAAGAATGGTCGTTTTTAGAAGAAATCCACGAAAAAGGAGGGGAACTCTCATTGCTTTGTTGACCATAACCGTGACTGGACTGGTTCTTGTTGATGACCCGCCGCATGGGGAATCATTATTGATTTTAAGCAATTGGGAAGTTATGTTGTAAGTTGCAGTATGCATGCATGCACATGATGCTTAGGAATTGCATGAGACATGCAGGTGTCTTGGCAATAATTTGGTTATTGGAGTTGCGTAAGAATTATTTACTATTGCATGCATGTGGGCCTTTGAAGGGATAAATTAATTAGATGATTTGGGCTTTGAACTTGTGGCTAATTACTTGGAATTTATAAGAGGTTGGGCTGACTTTTCTTGGTGATATTTGGGCCACACACTTGGAATTATTTGGGATGGCCCATGCGAGTTGATTCTTGGGGAGCAACGATTAAATCCAACTTTGATGGGAATTCATATTCCGGCTGTGGGAATACTTGGAAGATATATATTTGGGGACAGCAGCTTTGGAAGAACATAACAAATTTGGCAGCAACTTTGGGAGATTAGGACGGAACTTGGGAGCAGTTTTGGTCGAGGTTTTGCGGGCAACACCGAAGAGCAGGATTCGGCCATCACAGTTCTTCTTCAGTTTCCGAAGAGCAGGATTCGGCCATCACAGTTCTTCTTCAGTTTAATTTATTCGCTTTCTAGATTATGTTAAAGAGTTACTTTAGTATTGTTTTTACGGATTTTAGTAGATAAACTTTAATTATCTAGCTAGGGATTATAGATTCGATTTTGGATATTATGAGACCTAAACGTTTTTATCAATTCATGTTTATTTAGGCATTTATCTTATCTCCGTATTTCGTGTTTATTGTGATTAGACAATTTCGGGATAGTGCACGATCTCTAGGTTGTTTAATTTGCATGTAGCCATTCATGATGCTTGAAGTGTAGTAAAGTTGATTGATAATTTGTGGTAAATTAGTGACAGGGTTTTAGCGATAAAATTCCTCGTTCACTAAGGGATTTGATAATCTAATTTAAATCTTGCGTGTGTCACGACTTGGTTAATTAGGATTGGTGTTTTTATGGTTCTTAATGCTGCGAATTCATTAAATCCTGTCGAGTGTCTCTAGGGGTTGTGAATTTGTTAGGGAAGATAACTGTCGAGTGTCTCTAGGTTTTCCGATTAATTAAGTAAAAACGAGGTTGAGTCGAGTGTCTCTATCAACTATAGTCAATCTGTCTGAATAACTTGAATTTATCCTTGAGTCAATGATCAATATAACAATTCGAATCGAATATCCCTGGTTAGGTAATTTTCCCTCTGATTGATTTAACCCTACGTGATCTTGTTTGATAGTTTTAATTAGCTTTTTAATTCTTGTTATTTATTTTAATTGCATACTTAGGTTAGAATAATTCTAAAAACCCCCCTTTTAATTGTTGCTTTTCGTGAATTACTTGGAATTGATAGAAATATGTCAACCAGTCTCTGTGGATCGACTATGTTTACGCTATACTCCGTTGTTTAGTTGTGAATAGGTTTTACATTTATTTTTGACGGATTCGACACCTAAATCCTGTTTCACCTAATTACATTTATTTTTTACATTTAGTTGTGAATAGGTTTTACATTTATTTTTTGGCTCCTAAATCTTGTTTCATCTCCTGCTATGGGTTTAGATGTTTGACATGTGGCAATTAAAAGTTAAAAGTCAGATTATGAGATCCGATTTCTTTGCGGATGGAATTAACACCGTTTTCTTATACGTTACCTTTCTCTCGCCTCTCTATCTCTCTAAACACGACACAAGTTACCTTCTCACACCTCTTTTGCTATCTCAACCTCACTAAGAACATCTCTCCCTTATCCAAATTTCATAAAACCCACCCTCAACTCGAATCTGCCAAAATTCTCTTCCCCAAATTTTAAAATCCATCATCGAACATGAATCTGCTAAAATTTGCTATGGAGCAGAAATTTACTACCTTAATTCCACAGATTACACGAACAATCACGAATTTTCTCTCCGAATATGTACACATCGATGAAAACAAAAAATTTCTTCCTTGTAAAAATTCTTGTGAATTGGAAAGTCCTCCGTGAACTTGGAATTCTCTTCCACATGAACAATAACTCTCTCTTCTCTCTTGTTTTGTTATTAGAAACAACAAATTGTTTATCTTTGCAAATGGTATCTTCTGATTTTAACACAGGAATACTTTTTTTGCATCTCAATTATATGATGAACATTTATAATTGAATAGAAATGTGGCGGATCAAACCCCTTGCTTCTCACTCGCAAAATAAACACTCTATCATTAGAACATCATCAGTTATTATCTATGTGCAGATAGCTAGTGTGAATCAATCCAACACTTGAAAGAACAACTTGATACACTCACGCAAAAAGCACCAACAGAAAACTAGAACACTTGAATGAGCAGGAGATCATTAAGTTAACCTTTTACAGACATAAATTAAAATAAACAAATAAACAAATTAAGCACAAGATTGTTTAACCACTAAGGATAATTTGACAAGAAAGCCTCCTGGAAACTAACAAGCTGATTTTTAATGATTGACTCATAACAGAAAACATTTCTTCATTTCACTTCTCCCATTTTTCAGTGCATCTATCGTGTGTTTCTGGTATCAAGCCGTGGGGGTTTATGATTTTGAGGTTTTGGAGGTTTTAGTGATGCAAAGAAAATACGAAAAATGAAATCAAGTTAGATTTCATTTGTTTAGTTTTGCTTTCTCATTGCTTTGAAAGTTTAAAACCAACTCCTCAATACTTAAAAGTTCAATTCAAGTTAGATTTCATTGCTTTGAAAATTTTACCTAACGGTTGGATGGATACCAAAGACTAATGTAATTAAAGTGTAAAAATACTATCATAGTTAATAATGTAACTAAAGTGTAAAATATCCAAAACCAAAGGCTAAGTTTAAGGAGCCATTATTCTCTATGGTAATTTGTTTGGGGCAAAATGACAAACACTTAGAGCTCATGCTCTTAAGTTTAGTGTTTACTAGGTAATCTTGAAATGCAATCCGACTCCATTGTTATAAATTAAAAAGGTAAAGAACATCAATAATTTTCATAACATTCAACAAAAAATTCAGTAATAAATATTTTGTAGGATCAAACGGGATAGCTAACTTAAGCTCATTCCCCTAACCAGAGTAGCACCACATCTCCAAACAATAATTTGCAACGTTCCTATAATCTGTGAAATTAGAGAAATAGATTTCTGTTCGATGATAAATTTTAAGATATTTCTACTGGATGATGGATTTTGTGAAATTTGGAGGAGAGAGATGTTATCAGCGAGGTGTTGAGAGGTGAGAGAAGGTAAGTTGTGTCGTGGTTAGAGAGACAGAGGTGAGAGAGAGGTAACATATAAGAAAACGGTGTTAATTGAAATCTGTTCTCATAATCTGACTTTTAACTTTTAATTGCCACATGTCAAATATCTAGACCCACAGGAGATGAAACAGGATTTAGGAGGAGGGGATCTCAAGCCACATGTAACCAAACCTGAATCAACATTCCAAGAAAATGTACAAATGAAAGATGACACTTCTGCACAAACAAAGTTTATGCAAATCTCAACTCGAAACTCTTCTATTATCATCACACATGATACAAATACAAACACAAAAATATGTTAATTCTTACAAATTACAATACAAAGATTAGTAAAATCCCCCAAAAAATTAACAATATGAGGTATGAGTACCTCAGAATCCAACTGCAATACCATCACAACATTCAACCTCGTTTCTTGTGTCCTCCATGCAATGATTTATGTGACCCTTCAAAGAGATCTAAAAGAAAATCTTCCAAATCATCAGCTGAATACTTTATGTGCTTTACACTGACATGGCTACGGAATCTTCCAACAAAGCTCCTATAGGCTTGAATCACTTTAAGTGAGGCCGAGATTCTGAGATCATCTCTAAGCTGGATATCCAGGATCAACCACGAAGTTTGGCTGTTATAAACCTTTTCAAATGCACTGTAGAAGTTCTGCAACCTCTCCTTCAAGATAGTTTTCGATAACGAATTGGAGCCTGGATGTTGTAAGCCTTCGTCCTTCAACAACCCAAGAATTGAGCTCCAAGTGGAGCGCTCGTAATTCATCGCGTGCTGCTGGATCTTCCAATTGTGTTTCCTAATCCAATCATTCCCCAACACATTTTTCAGCTCGGAGTTCTTCACGTTTTCGGCCATGTAGTGGATGTTGTTCATCAAGAAGAGGTGTTGAAGGGGCTCGTCTTTGTATAGCTTCAATTTGCCTTTGAGATTGGATTCAAGAATCGAGATTACGGACTGGAAATGAGTGGCCATAGGAGAATTTGATGAATTTCCACCAAATTGCTCGTCTTGGCTAAGAGGGCTTGTGTCGGGCGAAGTCGAAGCGGAATTGTCGTTATCATTATAATCATCTTCGTGTTCGTCTGGGTCCTTCAAGACCTCATCTAGGGTTTTGCTGTAGTCCATGAGAGCCTCAATGTAGTTCATGACATATCTAGTGAGGGGGTGAATCCCACTCCCTGCGAAAGGGTTCGCGGAAACATTGGAGGAGACCAAGTTCTCAAATTCAAGAAAAGTTGCCCTAGCACAATCCCCCAATCTCTTCAGAATATCCTGACATTCGTATCTGATGCACGAGCCCGACTCATCATCAGAGTATAAAGCCACTATATCTGGCGTGACACCTTCTAGAACCTCGTATATGTTGAGAATTCGAATCAAATTTTCGGGCTGGTTGGACGCGATTGCTATAGTTTCACAAAATTTCGAAAGCTGCAACATTGCAGCTTTTGAGGACTCAGAAAAACAAACAGCGGCCAATGCATCAACCTCCCCAAATATCTGATCAGTCGAGAATTTCTCACTACTAGCAAGGTAGATACGTACGATGATCTTCATGGCCCGCATCCATCTCCCTATGTATGATGAATATCCGTCTGCATTTTCACGCCATGGCTTTCTTGGTTCCACCAGTGGCTCTACTCCGTCCAACATTTTAATGACATGATACATGTTTGGTCGGTCATGTGGTTCCAGCTGAATGCATAACAGGCCAACTTTAATGCATCTTAGAGCTTCTTCCAATTGAAATTTATCTTCAAGTGATTGATCTATCAGATCGAGTACTCTCCCTTCCTTCCACAGCTCCCATGCCTGGACAGTGCAAATTATCGATGATATATGTGATTCTATGTCAGGAAAGGAGGCATACTTTATATGTGATTCTATGTCAGGAAAGGAGGCATATTTTTAGAGCATAATTAGGCAAATTGGTGGTTCATACTTACATAGTTAGAAAGCAATATGGGCCCCTGATCAGGTGAGATTATATTTCTTCTGCCACTCACGATCTCCAGGACTACTATTCCAAAACTAAATACATCTACTTCAGTTGATAATTTCCCATAAATAGAGCATTCAGGAGGCATATAGCCACTGCATACAGACATAAAAGCAAAATAAATAAGTATGGATAAAGAAAAGTAGTGAGATTAGACAAAATGGTTCTGATATTTACTAGGTCCCACGTATTCGACAGGTCTGTAGTTCAAACTGACCATCTACCAAAATCTTAGCAAGGCCAAAGTCGGAAAGTTTAGGATTCATCTCACTGTCCAGCAAGATATTGTTGGGTTTCAGATCTCTGTAAATGACTCTGTGTCCTGAATCTCTATGAAGATAAAGAATTGCTCGTGCAATCCCTGTTACAATTTTCATGCGTACATTCCAGTCAAGGCAATTGCGCATCCGGTCACCTATGAGTCAAAAGGTTTTTCATTCAAATGTTAATCCAAATAGTATTAATAAGATAGGTGGGAGGAAGTAATGATTGCCAAGGCACCGACCTAGATAAGCATCCAGACTTCTGTTTTCCATGAACTCATATACGAGCAATCTTTCTTTTCTATGAATGCAATAGCCGAGGAGCCTGATGATGTTTCGATGCTGAAGATTGGGAAGCAAAAGAATCTCATTTTCAAACTCACTGTGGCCTTGTGCGGGAAGTGGTGAAAGCAGCCTTTTAACCGCAACTACCAGTCCTGTAGGTAACACAACCTATACAAATAATTTCATTTGGAGAAGTTAAAAGACAAACTTCACTCACCATTTTATCCTACAGAGAAAAAGAGTAGAGTGGCACCTTATAAACCGGACCAAATCCACCGCATCCGACTTCATTTGAAAGAGAGAAATGATTGGTGGCATCTGTAATTGTATTCCAATCAAACTTGGCCAGCTTTATACCTTTTTCACAAATTTCTGCATATTTTTCGGAAGTTTTAGGCACAGATAAGTTCTTATAGGACGAAAAGCAAAAAAAATATGAAAAATGTTGGTGACCTTTATCGCGGCCATATAAATTTATACCTGATAATAACATTTCATTTGTTCTGGATGGTTTCACCCTGTTCCAAAGTGCATTCCATGGCCAAAGCCGAGGTGGCTTATGCATTATGGTCTTTCTCCCATCTTTCCTTTGATATGGAAGCTCACCGTTAATCACTCTACTGTTAATTTGATCTTCTGGAAGAGGTGTCAGATTCTGCACATCTGTAGAAGCCATTTTTAGCTCAATAGCATCATTTCGAGCACTTATGCCATCGGAAACAATTGCCATCTCATTTGACACTGGAAATTGTCTGCCCTCCTGTTGCTCTAGTGCCAATTCAAGTTGTAGCACAACTTGAGCCATTGTTGGACGATTCTTTGGTTCAGCATGCAAGCATCTTTCAGCAACCCCTACAAATGTCTTCAGGCTATCTGCTGAAATTTCATCTCTTAGACTTGAAGCTGCAATCTCATTCACTTCTCCCTCGCTGATTTTATTTAGAGCCCATCTATATAGAATCCGCTCATCCTCGTCAAGTTTCAAATCAAGTGCTGGTCTCCCGCATAAAACTTCCAACAACAACACTCCAAACGCATATGTGTCGCTTTTCCTTGTTAGTCTGCAAGTGCTTAGATAAAACGGGTCAAAGTACCCAGGCGTGCCCTTGACTTTCGTGGTAACGTGGCTCTGTAACTTCTGTCTGTCTTCAGGTTTGGCCAATCCAAAATCTGCCACCTTAGCTACAAAGTTCTCATCTAGCAGAATGTTGGAAGCCTTTATATCACGATGTATGGTTCTGTGCCCAGTGTGAAGATAGTCCAGTCCTCGACCGGCTCCAATGCAAATATTAAGGCGTCGTTTCCAGCTAAGAGGAGAACAAGTATCCTTGCCCCTTTCAAGTTTGTAGAGGTGGTCAGCCAGTGTACCAGAGGCCATATACTCATAAACAAGAATCATTTCTCCATGATCATTGCAATAACCGATCAACGAAACAAGGTTAACATGTCGGAGTTCAGAAAGCATTTCAATCTCTGTCAAGAACTCATGTGTCCCTTGACTAGAGGTGAACTTTTGCCTCTTTATAGCTACAGTCTCTTGCCCGTTATCAATGAGGCCTTCGTACACTTTGCCAAATCCACCTCGTCCAATTACAAGCGCTTCACTGAAATTCCTAGTGGCTAACTCCATCTCACCTAGTGAAAACCGGCGACAGACTCGATCAGCCCTAGCTGATGGTTTGTTTTTCTCCTCAATATGGCTAGCTTCCCACATTTCCCGCAACGTATAAACAGCAACATTTATGAGAGAAGTTACAACCACTACAACAGTTGCAATGATATTTCTAAGACCAAGAATAGAGAGTAAAATTTGGATTGTGTGGGATTCTGTAGTCTGAGCTGGAGGCAGGGGATTGGTGCCAGCAAGACTATTATCGGAATTGCTCAGTTTAAGTATTTGAAACCCTTCAAGGATCCCTTTTCCATCTACCGTTTCATCATATGACTGGATGGAAATCAAGATATCATGCTTATCCTCATTTCTTTGTCCTCTCATCATCACCATGTAGTCGTTATACCGGGGATTGTTGTCGCCACTCCTTTCTTTCACTATGTCGATATTAGTCTGAGCAATCATTTCATTAATGACTATTTCAAACATCACATCGGCAGTCCCCAGAATCTTGATTCCAATCTCTGAGAAATAAATCCTGATCAAGTACCTAAATCCCACATCCACAGGTACTCTCCAGGTGCTTTTATTAATCTTGTTTGCTTCTCGCACTGCCCACGTCGGAAACATGTCGTCAGAATCTCCGGTGGATGGAGTAGAACTCTGCTTAACAGTTGCTCTGTGGACTATCTCAAGTGCTATGATGTGATCAACATAGACTGGAGACTTGTGGCCAACCATTTGTACTCCAATATCTCCACCGTGAAAGTAAGAAAAACTGGCGGGGACCGAGATAAGCTCGATACCGTTTATGAAAGCATATGATTGACTAGTTGCAGGAAAGAAAGTAATATTGAGCTGTTGGTTTTCTAGTATGTTTAAACAAAACTCTTTTGTAAAAGAACTCACACGAAGAGCATCAGCAGTAAGTGAAGCACTAAAGTTACTGAGCAAGGTGAAAGCACCAGCTTCAACGTTAAGCAAGTCCTTCAAACCTTTGAAGCCTTTGTATTGAGAGGGATTAAAGTGAAGGCGGATGACCTTCTGACCTGGATTCAACTGAAACGCATACGAGAATCGGCCACGAGAGAGTCGTGCAGTTCTGTGGGGAACAGGATCGACAGATTTCAACTTACGGACGACGACGGATGAGGCGGTTGATGAGCCCTTTATTTGTAGCATTGAAGATAGATTGTGTTGCACATCTCCCAGCCATTTTCTGCCATTCAGAGCTGAGGAAGTGCCACTTGAGCCACAATTAATTGAAATGTCCCCTGTAATGTGAGTTGGAGCACTGGTGCCTGCTGCCACTGCAAAAGTGAAGCACAGAAATTGAAAAGCAATTGAAACTGGATTCAGATTCATGGTTCTTGTTGCTTTCTGTTGAGAATCAGAGCAAGACAAATGCAGAAAAGTATGATCAATGACCATCGTAGACTTGTCTAAGTGAAGTCCACGGTTTCTTGCCAAAAATAATAAATAATGTTGAATGAAGATGTTTGCAAACCGTGTGGGGTTATCTACACTATTATTCCTACCGAGTATCTCATTTCATCTTACAAGTTTAATAAAAGTTTATTTTGAAGGTTATTACGCCTACTGTAATTGAAAAGATGTATTATTACAATTAATTCCCTTCTCTCATGTTTATTATTTCATACAAGGTTTTAAAGCACAAGGGGTGTTTCTGTAATTTTAAAACTATTAGGTCGTGTTCTCTTTCATGTAACAGACTTAAGTTACTAACATGTACATGTAACTAAACCTGAACGAACATTCCAAGAAAATGTGCAACGTGAGATGACAGCTTCTGCACATACAGATTTTCTGCAAATTTCAACTCAAAACTCTTTCTATTATCACCACACATGATCTCACAAATACAAACACAAAAATAGGTTAATTCTTACAATTACAATACAAAGATTAATAAAATCCCCCCCCCCCCCCCCCCAAAAATTAACAATCTAAGGTATGAGTTTCTCAGAACCAATTGCAATACCAACACAACATTCAAACCTCATTTCTTGTGCCCTCCATGCAATGATTTCTGTGATCCTTCAAAAAGATCTAAAAGAAAATCTTCCAAATCATCAGCTGAATACTTTATGTGCTTCACACTGAAATGGTTAACATATCTTCTAACAAAGGTCCTATAGGCTTGAATCACGTTAAGTGAGGTCGAGATTCTGAGATCGTCTCTAAGCTGGATATCCGGGATCAACCATAAACCTCGTCAAATGCACGGTAGAAGCTCTGCAACCTCTCTCCTTCAAGATGGTTTTCGATACCAAGTTGGAGACTGGATGTCGTAGGCCTTCATCCTTCAACAACCCAAGAATGGAGCTCCAAGTGGCGCGTTCGTAATTCATCGCGGGCTGCTGGAATTTCCTGTTGTGATTCCTAATCCAATCATCCCCAAAAAAGTTTCTCAGCTCGGAGTTCTTCACCTTTTCGGCCATGTAGTGGATGTTGTTCATCAAGAAGAGGTGTTGAAGTGACTCATCTTTGAAGAGCTTCGATTTGTCTTCGAGGTCGGATTTAATAATGGAGATTAGGGACCGGAAATGAGTGGCCATTGGAGAATTTGATGAATTCCCACCAAATTGCTCAACTTGGTTAAGAGGGCTTGTAAAAGGTGAAGTCGAAACGGAATTTATTATTATCATTATAATCATCTTTGTGTTTGTCTCGGTCCTTCAAGAACTCATCTGGAGTTTTGCTATGGTCACTGAGAGCCTTCATGTGGTTCATGACATATCTAGTGAGGGGGGTGAATCCCGCCTCCCGAAAAAGCGTTTGCCGAAACATTGCTCTGGCTATACTTATCCGTAGAACTGTGCAAGCGCAAAGAAGCTGCAAAATAGAGAGAAAATTCACTTTTGTGCACACAATTGGAGGCAGTGCAGCTATTGTATGATGCATCTTGGTGTTCATTTTGCTAAGCTACTGATGAAGCTAATTATGATATTAGTCACAAAAATCTGTAACTCTCGAAATGCTGGCCTTAATATACATCACAAAATGATTCAAAATTCTTGAAACAAAAATGATATCAGTTACATTTACACACAGAAAATTCAGGGCAGCATTAAGTGTATTCATTTGCTGGATGCATTATCACATATGAGATTTTTCATGTTTCAGTAAATGAAAGCTCAAGCAATATCCAAATTTACGGAGATAATCTCATACATATGAAATAGAAGGGTTCTAAATTTTACCCACTTTCAAGTGCGCCATCAAGCTTTGATGTTCCACTGGTGCTGGATGATGAATATTCTACTGGAATTAGAGACCGTGGCTTTTTTGGTTCCACAAGTGGCTCGTCTCCTTCCAACATTTTGATGACACGATACATGTGTAGTCGGTCATGTGGTTTTTGCTGAATGCTTAACAGCCCAACTTGAATGCATCTTAGAGCTTCTTCTAGTGGACATGTATCTTGAAGTGATTGATCTATCAGATCGAATGCTCTCCCTTTCTTCCACAGATCCCATGCCTGGACAGTGCCAGACATGGTTCGCCGGAGTTCGAAAACGGATTGAAACGGCGTTCGAACGGATTGGAACGGCGGCAATAATGGAGCGGCGAAGTCTGTGGGAAGAAAATCAGAAAAAGACGACTTAAATTAGGGCTGTCAACGGGTCGGATTAGGAAATTCCGGATCCGAATCCGATAAGAAGATCCGATAACCGGATCCGAATCCGACATTAATACTAAATCAGTATGTTAACGGGTCGGATCAGATCCGATAAAAGATCCGACCCGATTAACAATAAAATTAAAATTTTTTTTATAAAGAAATAAATAAAAAAATTAAATATAAATATATAATATTTAACAAATAATTATTACTTGATGAATTCTTTAATGGTTTTGTGTATATGCATTTAAAATAGGTTAATTTTAGATTTTTAATAAAGAAAAACATATTTTTTAGAATAAATAATTTAAATTTTATTATTATTTATAGTGAAGATATGTGAAATTTTTAATTTTAATTATTCTATTTAATATTTTTTACTAATAAAATAATTAATTTAATAAAATATTATAAAAAAATCGGATTCGGATCTTTAACGGATCGGATTCCTTAATTCCATATCCGATCCATTTATTTCGGATAACGAATATTTATAATCGGATATGATCCATCGAACTTTTTTATCGGACGGATATGATAAAATTCGGATCGGATTCGGATCGAATTCGGATTAAAATCGGCCCCATTGACAGCCCTAACTTAAATGACCGAGGAAGACGAAGTAGGTTTTTTATTTAATTAGAATGGGCTAAAATTATTAAAGGACTAATGGGCCATATTTGTGGCTACATTTTTTAATTAATATTTACTAAAAGATTTAAAATTTTGGGCCAAAAAAAGGTTCATTATTTTTATGTAATAATAACATTTAATTGAATTAAAATTTTATGAATAACGTTAGTCATTAGTATTTGATTAATAATATTTTTATTAATGATTCGATAATTTTAATATTATTTATCTCAATATTTATTATGTGAGTGGTACTTTAACATTGATGTGTTTCTTGAATTAGGCATTAGTTTACCAAATTATATTTACTATGAATGTCATTATTCATGATAAAAATATTAACAATTAATTTGCATCCATATGAAAAATATGTATTTGTATAGTATTCTCATGGTGATAATTAGTTTTCGGATGCACAATTATTATATGTAGATCAACTATCTCACCCTCACGTAAGAGATTATAGACAATTCTAAGTTTCTTTCTCCTCGTGGAATATTCTAAGTTTTTTACTCCTCATCATTCCACTTATTATTAGTAAATAACGTATAGTTATTTATCTATTATAATATGTGTGGTGGTGCATGACAATAAACGAACTTTTATTTGTTTGGTACATTAATCAATTATATTTATCGTAAAAATTCCCTTCGTTCTATGAATTGTCGCGACCGTTCCGCGATATGACGTTGGAACTGGAACGGTGCCCCCGTTCCATTCTCTGCGACCGCGACTGCGAACCATGTTTATAGATGATACCTGTAATTCTATGTGGGGAGACGGAGCAGACTTTTAGAGCATAATTAGGTAAGCTGCTAGTTCATACATGTTTAGAAAGCAATATGGTGTACTAAGGGTGGCAAATGGTTGGTTTGGGTTGATTTGGTTTGGTTTAAAAATGATTTCAATGCTTATGGATTCTAAATGGTTTGAGTTCTTAATGGTTTAGAACAGGTTATGATGACTTGTTAAATGGTTTAACAATGAGTTTTTAATTGGTCCATTATTCAACTAAATAATTAAATATCCAAAATGTCCTCATTGATACATTTGATTTATTTTTAAGTTTTAATCCATTTGATCTCATTTATTTATTTTCAATTTGTTTAACCTATTTTGAACTCGTTCGACCCATTTTAGTTCCGTTTGAATCATTTTAGATCCGTTTCGTCTATTTTTCTATATATTTGACTTATTTTAGACTTGTTTAATATATCTTGGATATATTTTACCCATTTTCGATATATTCGAGCTATATATAACCCTTTTGATACATTGTAGACCACAAGATTAGAAGACTTTTGTTATGTTCTCGTTTAGATATCGTCATCTTCCGACAAGTATTCAATAATTTCATAAATAATTATTGTTGTTCGTTTACTTTTCTCATATTAATCTAATTATACCATTAACTTGACTTTTATTTGGGATACAGATTAATTATTCATCTGTTTTTGCTAATATAAATATACGAATAATAAAATCAATTAAATACACTTAAAATTAAATTTATTCACTTTAATTCAAATATATATTGACCTGTTTAAATAAAAATAAGGGTAAATTACAGATCCCCCTCGTTCTTTGGCCCTTGGGGCGGATTGACCCCTATACTTTGATTTTGGGCGATTTTCCCCCATAATCTTTCATAATTATTATGCTTTCCCCCTTTACAACGTTTCCGGCGTCATCTTTTTGGAATATTCTGTTCATAAAAAAATACGTGTTACAGATCCCCCGTCCTTTGGCCATTGGGGGATTACTCCCTATACTTTGATTTTGTGCGGAAACATCGAAAATTAATGATTTCGTGTTCGTGTAAATCGTGGAGTTGTGTCGCCACCACAGAGGTATGGGTCAAAATCCGCCACTACAGAGGCGCAGTTCGGGGTTCCGCCACAGAGACCCTTTCCCTCCTTAAATTGATTACTTCAATTTTGCTTTGTCAATATCAAATGATTCCCTGAAATGGCCCCTTTCCAAGCCATAATCATCTAAGCTGCAGCACATTATTTCCTTGTGTTACCATATTGCAGAGTTGAACAAGAGATCAGTGGATTAGAATAATTACCCTCAATTTGGCAAGAATAATACGAAATCACAACTTAAAATCAAACATAGCTAAACACAACAGGCCCAAATTACGACAGAAAAATCACACTGGTGTACAGATTAATTCAGATCATTCTGTGAGGAATTTGAAGTGGCCCAAACTTTGTATTCATATAAAAGGTAGCTACTATTCAAACTACTACCTAAAACGTGTCAGGTGCCTTAATAATTTCAACAATAGTATTAACAGCTTCTTCCTTAGCTTCAGAAACAGCCAATGGATCTTCACAAGAAAATTAAAAGCATCTTTAACTTCAGTGTGGGCTTATCATTAGGTCGTTGAGTGACCTTTGTGGCTATAAATTCCGACATCTCATGCACTTGATCAACGATTCTCAGGTATCTTAACAATGTTGCATATAACAGTGTATATGCATTCAAGATCTGAGGTAATGAAACATCAAACAGTAGACCAGAAAGTAATGCAAAAAGACTAGCTTCAGATCCTAGTTGTCATAAAAAAGTAGCAGCAAATCGAAGAATAAAACAGCACAGATATATTACTTTCTCAAAATTTACGGTCTATAAGCCAACAAAACTCCTAAAGACAGGACAACACTCCTAAAGACGAGTCAATGATAAAATGACTGATTGCAGCATCAATATCTGTTGCTAGAAATTCAAAGAAACATGATAGTATGTAAAGCAATTTCAAAGCCATTCTAACACACACAATTCACTACTCTTTTAAGTGTAAAGATTGAAACTTTGGGAACATTTAAAACAATTGCGAACTCTTTTACCTTTCTCAGATGCTTTTGAGAAACTACATCGGCAGATGTAAGCATCAATGAAGTCAAATCCAACAACTGGTTCTGTATTATACCTTCTTGAGCCTCCAGACGTAGTCGGCTGACAAGTCCCTCTGCTACCTATTGATATAAGATATTAAAGGATTTGACATCTAAACTTCAAGGTTCGACCTTTGTTCTTGGTCAAGCTACCTGCGGGTTATCTGTAATTTTTCAAACTATATTGTGAGGAGGGTTTAGATTTACATTGCTCTTAATTTGATAGTGCTTCATTTCAAATCTAATAATTATGCATAAACACTAGCGAGATTATCCTTGCACGTTCATCCGGAGAAACCTGGTGCCACCAAAATGCATAAATACCCAACTGTAGTGTATAGTCCGAGTTGAGTGTATAGTCCCCCAGGTGACATCCCATGAGTTCAACTGTAATGTAAATTCTCAAACATCAGGAAAAGTTTTTGTAATGAAACTAAACCTCAGGGGTACGTTAGCTCAATTATTCATAAGCCTTGATTAATTTTGCACCCTAGGACTTCTCTTCTATAAGTGTTTGGTCCATGTATTACAATGTTTTTGTGGCATTTATAGGCTTGAGAGATTCAAGCAACGCATGCTGGGTAACATGGCTGAATGCGACATCGGGATGCATTCCGGGCCTTAAAGCATTGGTATGTCTACATCCAAACAAACACTACTTTGACAGCTATCTTACTGAAAAATATACGGGACACCAGCCACTCGATGTCTCAATGATTCCTCCATTTGCACTCTCAAAAGTATTCTAGTGGTTTTACAATTACGGTTTTTTGCCTCCTCTCCTTTCTTTTCTTAAGAGTACAGCTAATCTGTAACCAAAAGATGTGAAGGAAAGGAACATGGGTAATGATACCCAGGTTTTACTATCTTTCGGATAAACATTGATGAATTCCATTTACATACTATACAAAGCCCACGTTTCTTGTGTTCGCTGCTATAATAATGCTGCAAGTTGTTGCTTCATTCAATTGGACCACCGATCTGTTGTAATGAGGCTAACTCAAGTCCCATGACGACGTCGGCCATTGCAGGCCTTCCATGTGGTCGAATAACTAGGCATCTCCCTGCAATCTCTCCAAAAACTTGTAAACAAGCTGGTGATATCTGCCCTGCCAAGTTAGGATCAATAAGTCCATCCAATTTTCCCTCTCGAATGCAGCAACGGGCCCATACGGCGAGGCTATGCTGCTCCTCCGCCTCAAGCGTCATGTCCACTGCAGGTCTTCCAGATAGCACTTCAAATAATACAACTCCAAAAGCATACACATCCGATTTTGTTGTCAATTTATGACTTGAGAAGTACTCTGGATCTAAATATCCATAAGTTCCTTTAATGTTTGTCGTAATGTGGGTGAAAGAATCATCTACCGGTCCCATTTTGGACAGCCCAAAATCCGAAATCTTTGCCACCCAATTTTCATCCAAAAGGATGTTGGTAGACTTGACGTTGCGGTGGATGACGGTGTTCTCGGTGCCGGAATGGAGATAGTGTAGTCCTTTGGCTGCTCCAATGCAGATTTCAAGGCGCTGCTTCCACGTCAATGGAGTATTCTCCGAATTATAGAGATGTTCGCGTAACGTCCCATGCACCATGTAGTCGTATACTAAGATCATCTCTCCATTTTCGTCGGAATATCCGATGAGGGATACGAGGTGGGTGTGTCTGAGCTTGGACAACATCTCTATTTCTGTTAAGAACTCAGAAATGCCTTGATTGGAGGATGGATTCAGCCTTTTAATAGCGACTGCGGCGGCCCTGTCGTCGTCGATGAAGCCTTTATACACATTGCCGAATCCTCCTCTGGCAATGATAAATTGGTCGTCGAAATTGGCAGTTGCAGTTGTCATCTCTTTGAGCGAGAAATGTCTGCATAAGTCGGAGGGCAGTGGTGCGTTAGTGGTCGTTGTTGTGGAGATTGAAGAGGTGGAAACAGTGTCAACTGAGTCCTTCAATTTCTGCTGCCGCCAGCGGAGAAACAAGAAACTGAACACAGCCACCGCTAGAAGGCCGATAACACTCCCGATAACAACATAAATTACGGAAGACCAGCTTTTCTTGTTTCTGGGCAGCTTCAAAGCCGTCACCGGTGGCGAAGAATAGTTGGAAGGAGGATCAGGGTTGGCCGCCGCGAGGCTCTGATTGGAGTCACTAAGTTTGAAAATTTCCAATCCATTCAACAGAGCACTTGAATATTTCGGCCGTTCCCCTAAATTAGGTAACAGAGAAAGGCGCAGGTTTTTCTTTCCACGACGGCCGTCATCGGGAACCCACGCGACATAGTCTTGGAAAATGGGTATCTCAGCGCCGCCGGTCCATTTGATAACGTCCACTTTAAGTTCCGCCGTTTGATTATTAATAGAAATTATGAATACCCTCTGATTTTGCTCGGTAATTTCGGGCTGAAACTCACAGAAATGGAATCTGAGCAGATAGTAAAACCCAGAATCAACAGGAAAAGCCCACTCAAGACTTATGCTTCTGTCCCCCATCACTCTTGAAGTTTGGTACACTATTGGCGGTGCACTGTGCGGCGGCGTTCTGGTGTTGTACTTGATCCGAAGGCTCTCAGCATGAGGCGTGTAACCAAAATCAGCGCCGACTATGTATGGATCATCTTTAGACCAGGCCCGAAACATGCCACCAATATCGGATTGAATCTCAACATTGCTGCCGCCCACATTTAGCCTGTAACGATTCTCCAAAGAGGGGTCGTTTTTCAGATAATATACCTGGTCGAATAACCTTATGAACACTCCCCTGTAGTAGAGGTTATCTGGAATTGAATTGAAACAATTTCAATCCCATTCACAAAAGCAGAAAAGTTTGTATTGGGGAAGAAGGTCACATTCAGTCTCCGCTCTCCTTCAACGTTCATAACGAACTCTTTTATGAAGGCGTGGTTTGGCTGAGGGGAGTTGAGAAAAGCACTGAAGTTGCTTAACAAAGTGAATCCATTGGCGGTCACTGAGAAAAAAGATATAGAAGCATTGTAGCCGAAATACATATTTTAGGCTTAAAACAAACAGGGAAATTGTGGTCCAGACCAGACTATTGATTTGTCACTTTCGTAAGCCTCATTCCCATCAGTTAGGCCGAACAAGATCCAGACAACTGATTTGTGGACTTAAAAGTCTTCGCATAAAACAAGTCAAGTCTCACTTTTGTGGTCTTAAAAGTCTTTGCAAAAGAACAAGTCAATGGAGTTATATTTTTTTTTCGGTTCTTACTTCTTAGTCAATGGAGTTATATGAATCAGTCTTGTCTTGTGTTGTCTAAATAAGTTTATTCCAGGTTACAGATCAACTACCTCCACTAAATGTTGCAATTACTGTATGATGGTGTTGGGTGTTCATTTTGCTAAGCTAATGATGTCAAAATTCTTGAAACAGAGTACAAAAAATTGCCGAAATTGCAACGGAAATATCAGTTAATTGTATTCTTTCGCCGGATGCACTCTGAAATATGTGATTTACATTATATAGGTGGATATGAATGATTTGATATTAATTTAAAATCATATACGTTTACAGATTTAGTTGAGATTGTGCTTTATGAACTATGATTCCATATCTGAAACATGGGTGATTGAAACAACATATCTAAATAGCAATCCGGAGAAACTTGATAGTATGTAAAGCAATTTCAATGTCATACTAACTAACACAACTCATTACTCTTTTACGTGTAAAGATTGAAACTTTGGGAACTTTTAAAACAAATGTGAACTCTTCTACCTTTCACAGAAGCTTTTGAGAAAACTGCATCGGCAGATGAAAGCATCAATGAAGCCAAAGTCAACCACCAGTTCAGTATCATACATTTTTGAGCCTCCACACATAGTCAGTTCACCTGTTCCTCTGTTACCCATTGACGTCAGATATTACCAATTAAGGATTTGACATTTAGACTTCAAGGTTCGACCTTTGTTCTTGGTCGAGCTCATGGCCTAGGATATGATGCTGCCGTCAATACATCCAAATAAGGTGAGTTATTCAATTACAGTTTATCTAGGAAGTCTAACGTGGACATTATGGAAAAATTACATCTAGACCCCCTCCCATCATTCGATGTATAGGGGTAATGTGTAATTTTTCAAACTATATTTGGGTTTATGTATAAGCACATCAAATGTGAGGAGGGTCTTATGGAAAAATTACATCTAGACCCCCTCCCATCATTCGATGTATAGGGGTAATGTGTAATTTTTCAAACTATATTTGGGTTTATGTATAAGCACATCAAATGTGAGGAGGGTTTAGATTTAAATTACCCTTAATTCAATAGTGCTCCATCTCATATCTTATAATTATGCATAAACACTAGCAAGGTTATACTTACACATTCATCTGGAGAAACGGGGTGCCCCAAAATGCATATATACTCAACTGTTTTGTATAGTCCGGCCCAGTTAAGTGTACAGTCACTTAGGTGTCATCCCATGAGTCGTTGTGTAACGTAAATTCTCAAACCTCGCGGAAAGTTTGCGTAATGAAACCAAACCTCAAGGAACGTTAGTGTAATTATTTCATACATAAATATATTGAATAGGTCTTGGTAAGTTATATCTCATACATAAATATATCGAATAGGTCTTGTAGGCTAGAAAGATTCAAGCAACACATGCTGCCTAACATGGCTGAATAGGACATCGGCACGCACTCTGGGGCTTCAAAGCATTGACATGTAGACATATAAACAAACACTACTTCTTTGATGGATATCATCTTACTTAAAATGTATGCAGGACCATAGAAACTCGATGTTTCAATGATTCCTCTATTTGCAGAGTCCCAAAAGTACTCAAGAACCATAGCCATTCTTAAGAAGTTATTATACTTCAAGTTATCCAATTACTTTTTTTACCTTTTGTCCATTCTTTTTGTTTGCGAAAATACGCATTCCCCTCGAAGGTTCTAAGATTTGAGAAATTACGAACACCCCCCTGAGGTTTAAATTTTTTCCCACAAGTTGCCCCAGCCGTTAATAACGGTGTCAAATTTGAGTGACGGTTCAGCAATATTCTTTTTAAAATTTCAATTATACCCTTGGGGTGTATTGTAAAAATATTGAAAGTGTAATGGTAAATTTGTAATGTTGGTAAAAATTGTATTTTTCAATTTGAAAATTTATTTTTTAATTAATATTTATATTTTATGTATAAGTATGAATCGGAATAAATATTTCTTGCGTCTTTATTCCAATAAAGTATGATAAAATTATAAATTCCACCTCATATTTATATCTTACTATTATGCATACTTTGCATAAACTTATTTAATGGTTCCCAGAATTTATAATTTTATCATACTTTATTGGAATAAAGATGCATGAAATATTTATTCCGAAATGAACATTGATGAAATGCTTTTATATAATATACAGAGCCTGCATTTCTTGTCTTTGCCCTTAATCGTATCTAATACACATCTTGCTGGAGTTACCTTAGAGCGGATGCTGCAAGTTGTTGCTGCATTCAGTTGGATCATCGATCTGTTGTAATGAAGCTAACTCAAGTCCCATGATGACGTCGGTCGTTGCAGGCCTTCCGTGTGGCCGAACGAGGATACATCTCCCTGCAATTTCTGCAAACACTTCTAAACAAGCTGCTGATACTGCCCCGCCAAGTTTGGATCAATAAGTCGATCCAATTTTCCCTCTCGAATGCAGCAACGGGCCCACATGGCTAGGCTATGTTGTTCCTCCTCCTCAAGCATCACGTCCACCGCAGGTCTTCCAGATAGCACTTCAAATAATACAACTCCAAAAGCGTACACATCCGATTTTCTTGTCAATTTGTATCTTGAGAAATAGTCTGGATCTAAATATCCATAAGTTCCTTTAATGACTGTGGTGATGTGGGTGGAAAAATCGTTTACCGCTCCCAAAAGTACAACCCAAGACCTGAAATCTTTGCCACCCAATTTTCATCCAAGAGGATGTTGGTGGACTTGACATCGCGGTGGATGACGGCGTTCTTTGTGCCAAATTGGGCATCACTCCCATTTCCCCCATCTTGGCTTTTTGACCGTTTGCTATTGGTGTTTGTCACATCTAACAAATTGAAAGTGATTGGAATCTGACCTCCTATATTCAGACCCATCAACATTTATCGAAAAACTAAAAGTGCGGGACAATTTAAAAATTATATGACCAAAAAAAAAAATTTGACCTATTTCCTATGGGACAAAAAATGTAATTTTCTCTAACTTTTACTTTTGAAACTTAAAAGGACAAAAGTCAATTGAAACTTAACGGATTAAAGGGACTGAACTTGAAACTTTTGAAAAGATGTATTATTACAATTAAATCCCCTCTCTCATATTTATTTTTTCCTACAATTTTGAAATGTCCATGGGGTGTTTCTGTAATTTTAAAACTATTAGGTGGTGCTAGCTGAATGAACATTCCAAGAAAAGTACAAATGAGAGATGGCAGCTTCTGCAAATACAGATTTTCTGCAAATTTCGACTCAATACTCTTGCTATTATCACCACACATGATGCAAATACAAACACAAAAATATGTTATTAGTTACAAATTACAATATAAAGAAAGACATAATAAAATCACCCCCAAAAATGTAACAATCTAAGGTATTGAGTTCCTCAGAATAAAACTGCCATACAAGCACAACATTCAAACCTCATTTCTTGTGTCCTCCATGCATTGATTCCTGTGACCCTTCAAAGAGATCCAAAAGAAGATCTTCCAAATCTTCACATGAATACTTTATGTGCATCTCACTGAAATGGTAATGATTTCTTCCAAGGAAGGTCCTATAAGCTGAAATCACCTTAACTGAGATCGAGATTCTAAGATCATCTCTAAGCTGGATATCTGGGATCAACCACAATTTTTGTTTCTTATAAACCTCTTCAAATGCACCGAGGAAGCTCTGCAGCCTCTCCTTCAAGATGGTTTTCGATATCGAATTGGAGCCTGGATGTTGTAAGCCCTCGCACTTCAACAACCCAAGAATGGAGCTCCAAGTGGCGCGTTCGTAATTCATCGAGTGCTGCTGGAATTTCCGATTGTGTTTCCTAATCCAATCGTCTCCCAACACATTGCTCAGCTCTGAGTTCTTCACCTTTTTGACCATGTAGTGAATGTTGTTCATCAAGAAGAGGTGTTGAAGTGACTCATCTTTTAATAGCTTCGATTTGTCTTCGAGGTTGGATTCAAGAATTGAGATTAGGGACTGGAAATGTGTGGCCATTGGAGAATTTGATGAATTCCCACCAAATTGCTCATCTTGGCTAAGAGGGCTCGTGTCAGGCAAAGTCGAAACGGAATTATTATTTCCATTAGAAACATCTTCGTGTTCATTTCGGTCCTTCAAGACTTCATCTAGAGTTCTGCTATAGTCCATGAGAGCCTTAATGTGGTTCATGACATATCTAGTGAGGGGGTGAATCCCGCATCCTGAGAAAGCGTTTGCCGAAACATCGGTCAGGCTATACTTATCAGTAGAACTGTGGAAGCGCTGTGGACGTAAAGAAGCTGCAAAACACAGAGAAAATTCACTTTTGTGTACACAATTAGAGGCAGTGCAACAACTGTATGAAGCTAATTATGTTGGTCGTGGCGGGATTTTAAACAGTACTATAATTATTATAGTAGTCACAACAATCTGTCAAAATTCTTGAAACAAAACGTCATTATGAAGCTAATTATGTTTGTCGTGCTGGCCTTCATATACATCACAAAATGATGTCAAAATTCTTGAAACAAAACATGATATCAGTTATATATACACAGCAGAAATTCAGGGCAGCATTAATTGTATTCGTTTGCCGGATGCATTCTGACATAGGTGATTTTTCAAGTTTCAGTAAACGAAAGCTCAAGCAATATCCAAATTTACGGAGATAATCTCTAGTAAAGTTTATACAAATGAAATAGAACGGTTTCTAGATGTTACCCACTTCCAAGTGTGTCATCGAGCTTTGATGTTCCACTGGTGTGTGCACTGTTGGATGACGAATATTCTACTGGAATCAGAGACCACGGCTTTTTTGGTTCCACTTGTGGCTCGTCTCCTTCCAACATTTTGATGACACGGTACATGTTTGGTCGGTCGTGGGGTTCCGTCTGGGTGCATAGTAGGCCAACTTGAATGCATCTTAGAGCTTCTTCCAATGGAAATGTATCTTGAAGTGATTGATCTATCAGATCGAATGCTCTCCCTTCCTTCCACAGATCCCATGCCTAGACAGTGCCAATTACAGATGACATAAGTGATTCTATGTGGGGAAAAGAAGCAAACTTTTAGAGCATAATTAGGTAAGCTGCTAGTTCATACTTACATATTTAGACAGCAATATGGGGTACTGATCAGGTGAGATTATACTTCTTCTGCCACTCACGATCTCCAGGACTACGATTCCAAAACTAAATATATCTACTTTAGTTGATAATTTCCCACAAATAGAGTATTCAGGAGGGAGATAGTCACTGCATACACGCATAAAGCAAAATAAATTAGAAAGGATAAAAAAAAAGGAGTGAGATAGAATCGATCTGAGACTTACTAAGTCCCAATAGTTTGAAAGATCTGTAGTTCAGACCGATCATCTTCCAAACTCCTAGCAAGGCCAAAGTCGGAAAGTTTAGGATTCATCTCACCATCCACTAAGATATTGCTGGGTTTGAGATCTGTGTGAATTACACTCTGTCCTGAATCTCGATGAAGATAAAGAATTGCTCGTGCAATCCCTGTTATGATTTTCATGCGTATTTGCCAGTCAAGGCACTCACGCCTCGTGCCAGCTATAATCAAAAGGTTGTCCATCAATGTTAATCAAAATAGTAATAATATGATGAATGTATTAGGAAATAGAAGGATATATGATTCATATAACAAGATTGGTGGGATGAAGATAAGATTGTCAAGGCACCGACCCAGATAAGCATCTAGACTTCCGTTTTCCATGAAATCATATACGAGCAATCTTTCTTCTCTATGAATGCAATAGCCGAGCAGTTTGATGATGTTTCGATGCTGAAGATTGCGAAGTGAAAGGATCTCATTTTTAAACTCATTACGGCCTTGTCTGGAATATGGTGAAAGCCTTTTAACTGCAACTACCAGTCCTGTAGGTAACACAGCCTATACAAATAATTTGATTTGGAGAAGTTAAAAGACAAACTTCAGTCACAATTTTATCTGGTATGGAAAAAGAGCAGAGTGGCACCTTATAAACCGAACCAAATCCACCTTCACCAACTTTATTAAAAAGAGAGAAATGATTGGTGGCATCTGCAATTGTATTCCAATCAAACTTGGCCAGTTTCATACCTGCTTCACTAATTTCTGCAATTTTTTCGAAAGTTTTAGGCACACATAAGTTCTCATAGGCCACGAAAAGTATGAAAACAAATGTTGGTGACTTTTATGGCGGCCATGTAAATTTATACCTGATAATAACAGTTCGTTTGTTCTGGATGGCCTGGCCCTGCTCCAAAGTGAATCCCATGGCCAAAGTCGGGGTGGCTTATGCATTATTGTCCTTCTTCTACCTTTCCTTGTATACAGAAGCTCACCATTAACCACTCTGCTGTTATTTTCATCTTCTCGAAGAGGTCTGGGATTCGGCTCATCTGTAGAAGCCATTTTCGATAAAAAAAATAAATATTGAAAAGATCCCTCAAAATTTTCAATGGATTTTTATCTTAATATCTATTCAGAAATTCCCCCGGAAATCCTTAGCTAATCTGTCCGGGGGCGGGGAATCTATAGCTAAATTATTTTCTTTCATATTCTCCCTCGGAATTCCATTGGAATTCCAACAAAAAATATTCCGTGGGAATAAAATTTCCGACGGAATCCGAAGGAAATTCTTTGAAAAGCTGTGAAATATTCTTCTACCTTTCCTTGCATGTGGAAGCTCACCATCAACCACTCTGCTATTAGTTTGATCTTCTAGAACAGGTGTGGGATACTGCACATCTGTAGTAGAAGCCATATTTAGCTGCCCTTTGTTAACTGATAGGGCGGTAGCATCATTACAAGCACGGATGACATCAGAAACATTTGCCGTCTCATTCGAAACTGGAAATTGTCTGCCCTCCTGTTGCTCAAGTGCCAACTCAAGTTGTGCTACAACTTGAGCCATTGTTGGACGATTCTTTGGTTCGGCATACAAACATCTTTCAGCAACCCCTACAAATGTCTTGAGGCTGTCTGCAGAAATTTCATCTCTTAGACATGAATTTACAATCTCATTGACTTCTCCCTTGCTGATTTTATTTAGAGCCCATTGGGATAGAACCCACTCATCCTGGTCAAGTTTCAAATCAACTGCTGGTCTCCTGCATAAAACTTCTAACAACACCACTCCAAAGGCGTATGTGTCACTTTTCCTTGTCAGTCTGCAAGTGCTAAAATAAAATGGGTCGAAGTACCCAGGCGTGCCCTTAACTTTCGTGCTAACGTGGCTCTGTAACTTCATTCTGTTCTCAGGTTTGGCCAACCCAAAATCTGCAACCTTAGCCACAAAGTTCTCATCAAGCAGAATGTTAGAAGACTTTACATCACGATGTATGGTTCCGTGCCCCGTGTGAAGATAGTCCAGTCCTCGACCGGCTCCAATGCAAATACTGAGGCATCGCTTCCAGCTAAGAGAAGAACAAGTATCCTTGCCCCTTTCAAGTTTGTAGAGGTGGTCAGCCAGTGTACCACAGGCCAAATACTCATAAACAAGAATCATTTCTCCATGATCATTGCAATAACCGATTAAGGAAACAAGGTTAATATGTCGGAGCTCAGAATGCATTTCAATCTCAGTCAAGAACTCATGTGCCCCTTGGCTAGAGGTGAACTTCTGCCTCTTTATAGCTACTTTATCTTGCCTATTATCAATGTAGCCTTCATACACATTACCGAACCCACCTCGTCCAATTACAAGCGCATCACTGAAATTTCTGGTGGCTAACTCTATCTCAGCTAGTGAAAACCGGCGACAGACTCGATCAGCCTTGGCTGATGGTTTGTTTTTCTCGCCAATACGATTAGCTTCCCACATTTCCCGCAACATATAAACAGCGACATTTATAAGAGAAGTTACAACCACTGCAACAGTTGCAATGACATTTCTAAGTCCAAGAATAGAGAGTAAAATTTGGATTGTGTGGGATTCTGTAGTCTGAACCGGAGGCAGGGGATTGGTGGCAGCAAGACTATTATCGGTATTGCTCAGTTTAAGTATTTGAAACCCAAGGATCCCTTTTCCATCTACCGTTTCATCATATGTCTGGATGGAAATCAAGATATCATGCTTATCCTCATTTCTTTGTCCTCTCATCATCACCATGTAGTCCTTATACCGGGGATTGTTGTCGCCACTCCTTTCTTTCACTATGTCGATATTAGTCTGAGCAATCATTTCATTAATGACTATTTCAAACATCACATCAGCAGTCCTCAGAATCTTGATTCCAATCTCTGAGAAATAAATCCTAATCAAGTACCTAAATCCCACATCCACAGGTACTCTCCAGGTGCTTTTATTAATCTTGTTTGCTTCTCGCACTGCCCACGTCGGAAACATGTCATCAGAATCTCCGGTGGATGGAGTAGAACTCTGCTTAACAGTTGCTCTATGGACTATCTCAAGTGCTATGCTGTGATCAACATAGAATGGAGACTTGTGGCCAACCACTTGTACTCCAATATCTCCACCGTGAAAGTAAGAAAAACTGGCGGGGACCGAGATGACCTCAATACCGTTTATGAAAGCATATGATTGACTAGTTGCAGGAAAGAAAGTAATATTGAGTTGTTGGTTTTCTAGTATGTTTAAACAAAACTCTTTTGTAAAAGAACTCACACTAAGAGCATCAGCAGTACGTGAAGCACTAAAGTTACTGAGCAAGGTGAAAGCACCAGCTTCAACGTTAAGCAAGTCCTTCAAACCTTTAAAGCCTTTGTATTGAGAAGGATTAAAGTGAAGGCGGATGACCTTCTGACCTGGATTCAACTGAAAAGCATACGAGAATCGGCCACGAGAGAGTCGTGCAGTTCTGTGGGGAACAGGATCGACAGATTTCAACTTACGGACGACGACGGATGAGGCGGTTGATGAGCCCTTTATTTGTAGCATTAAAGATAGATTGTGTTGCACATCTCCCAGCCATTTTCTGCCATTCAGAGCTGAGGAAGTGCCACTTGAGCCACAATTAATTGAAATGTCCCCTGTAATGTGAGTTGGAGCACTGGTGCCTGCTGCCACTGCAAAAGTGAAGCACAGAAATTGAAAAGCAATTGAAACTGGATTCAGATTCATGGTTCTTGTTGCTTTCTGTTGAGAATCAGAGCAAGATAAATGCAGAAAAGTATGATCAATGACCATCGTAGACTTGTCTAAGTGAAGTCCCCGGTTTCTTGCCAAAAATAACAAATAATGTTGAATGAAGAAGTTTGCAAACCGTGTGGGGTTACCTACACTATTATTCCTACCGACTCGGTAGTACCGAGTCTCTCATTCCATCTTACAAGTTTAATAAAAGTTTATTTTGAAGGTTATTACGCCAACGGTAATTGAAAAGATGTATTATTACAATTAATTCCCTTCTCTCGTGTTTATTATTTCATACAAGTTTTTAAAGCACAAAGGGCGTTTCTGTAATTTTAAAACTATTAGGTGGTGTTCTCTTTCATGTAACAGACTAAGTTACTAACATGTACATGTAACAAAACCTGAATGAACATTCCAAGAAAATGTGCAGCGCGAGATGACAGCTTCTGCACATACAGATTTTCTGCAAATTTCAACTCAAAACTCTTTCTATTATCACCACACATGATCTCACAAATACAGACACAAAAATATGTTAATTCTTACAAATTACAATACAAAGATTAATAAAATCCCCCCCAAAAATTAACAATCTAAGGTATGAGTTTCTCAGAATCCAATTGCAATCCGAACACATCATTCAAACCTCATTTCTTGTGCCCTCCGTGCAATGATTTCTGTGATCCTTCAAAAAGATCTAAAAGAAAATCTTCCAAATCATCAGCTGAATACTTTATGTGCTTCACACTGAAATGGTTAACATATCTTCATACAAAGGTCCTATAGGATTGAATCACGTTAAGTGAGGTCGAGATTCTGAGATCGTCTCTAAGCTGGATATCCGGGATCAACCATAAGCCTCTTCAAATGCACCATAGAAGCTCTGCAACCTCTCTCCTTCAAGATGGTTTTCGATACCGAGTTGGAGACTGGATGTCGTAGGCCCTTCATCCTTCAACAACCCAAGAATGGAGCTCCAAGTGGCGCGTTCGTAATTCATCGCGGGCTGCTGGAATATCCTGTTGTGATTCTTAATCCAATCATCCCCCAAAACGTTTCTCAGCTCCGAGTTCTTCACCTTTTCGGCCATGTAGTGGATGTTGTTCATCAAGAAGAGGTGTTGAAGTGACTCATCTTTGAATAGCTTCGATTTGTCTTCGAGGTCGGATTCAATAATGGAGATTAGGGACCGGAAATGAGTGGCCATTGGAGAATTTGATGAATTCCCACCAAATTGCTCAACTTGGTGTTAAGAGGGCTTGTAAAAGGTGAAGTCGAAACGGAATTATTATTATCATTATAATCATCTTTGTGTTTGTCTCGGTCCTTCAAGAACTCATCTGGAGTTTTGCTATGGTCACTGAGAGCCTTCATGTGGTTCATGACATATCTAGTGAGGGGGTGAATCCCGCCTCCCGATAAAGCGTTTGCCGAAACATTGCTCTGGCTATACTTATCCGTAGAACTGTGGAAGTGCTGTGGACGTAGAGAAGCTGTAAAATAGAGAGAAAATTCACTTTTGTGCACACAATTGGAGGCAGTGCAGATATTCTATGATGCATCTTGGTGTTCATTTTGCTAAGCTACTGATGAAGCTAATTATGATATTAGTCACAAAAATCTGTAACCTCGATATGCTGGCCTTAATTTACATCACAAAATGATGTCAAAATTCTTGAAACAAAACATGATGTCAGGTACATTTACACACAGAAAATTCAGGGCAGCATTAAGTGTATTCATTTGCTGGATGCATTAGCACTTATGTTGCACGGATACGGACACGGCGACACGGACACGACACGATACGGATACGGCGATACGGATTTTTTTATGAATTTTCCACGTGAGAAGTGTCGGACACGAGCGTCCGACACGACACGACACGACAAATTGATATTTTTAAAAGTGTCAGGTGCATTAGAGATTAGCACATATGAGATTTTTCATGTTTCAGTAAATGAAAGCTCAAGCAATATCCAAATTTACGGAGATAATCTCATACAAATGAAAGAGAACGGTTCTAAATTTTACCCACATTCAAGTGCGCCATCAAGCTTTGATGTTCCACTGGTGCTGGATGATGAATATTCTACTGGAATTAGAGACCGCGGCTTTTTTGGTTCCACAAGTGGCTCGTCTCCTTCCAACATTTTGATGACACGATACATGTGTGGTTCCGGCTGAATGAACTTGAATGCATCTTAGAGCTTCTTTTAGTGGACATGTATCTTGAAGTGATTGATCTATCAGATCGAATGCTCTCCCTTCCTTCCACAGATCCCATGCCTGGACAGTGCCAATTTATAGACATGGTTCGCCGGAACGCCGCGATAACGGCCGCCAAGCAGGGGTGGAACGCCGCGATAACAGCCGGAACGGCGTTCCAACCCGTTTTCTCGTTCGAAAACGGATTGAAACGGCGTTCGAACGGATTGGAACGGCGGCAATAATGGAGGGGCGAAGTCTGTGGGAAAAAATCAGAAAAAGACGACTTAAAAGACCGAGGAAGACGAAGTAGGTTTTTTATTTAATTAGAATGGGCTAAAATTATTAAAGGACTAATGGGCCATATTTGTCATTTACTGGGCTACTTTTTTTAATTAATATTTACTAAAAGATTTAAAATTTTAGGCCAAAAAAGGTTCATTATTTTTATGTAATAATAACATTTAATTGAATTAAAATTTTGTGAATAACGTTAGTCATTAGTATTTGATTAATAATATTTTTATTAATGATTCGATAATTTTAATATTATTTATCTCAATATTTATTATGTGAGTGGTACTTTAACATTGATGTGTTTCTTGAATTAGGCATTAGGTTACCAAATTATATTTACTATGAATGTCATCATTCATGATAAAAATATTAAAAATTAATTGCATCCATATGAAAAATATATATTTGTATAGTATCTCACGGTGATAATTAGTTTTCGGATGCACAATTATTATATGTAGATCAACTATCTCACTCTCACGTAAGAGATTATAGACAATTCTAAGTTTCTTTTCCCTCGTGGAATATTCTAAGTTTTTTACTCCTCATCATTCCACTTATTATTAGTAAATAACGTATAGTTATTTATCTATTATGATATGTGTGGTGGTGTATGACAATAAACGAATTTTTATTTGTTTGGTACATTAATCGATTATATTTATCATAAAAATTCCCTTCGTTCCACGAATTGTCGCGACCGTTCCGCGATATGACATTAGAACTGGAACGGTGCCCCCGTTCCATTCCCTGCGACCGCGACTGCGAACCATGTTTATAGATGATACCTATGATTCTATGTGGGGAGACGAAGCAGACTTTTAGAGCATAATTAGGTAAGCTGCTAGTTCATACTTACATGTTTAGAAAGCAATATGGGGTACTAAGGGTGGCAAATGGTTGATTTGGGTTGATTTGGTTTGGTATAAAAATGGTTTGGGTTAAAAATGGTTTCAATGCTAATGAATTCTAAATGGTTTGAGTTCTTAATGGTTTGGAGCGGGTTATGATGGGTTGTTAAATGGTTTAACAATGAATTTTTAATTGGTCAATTATTCAACTAAATAATTAAATGTCCAAAATACATTTGACTTATTTTTAAGTTTTAATCCATTTGATCCCATTTATTTATTTTCAATTTGTTTAACCTATTTTGAACTCATTCGATCCATTTTAGTCCCGTTTGAACCACTTTAGATTCGTTTCATCTATTTTTCTATATATTTGACTTATTTAAGACTCGTTTGACATATCTTGGACATATTTTACCCATTTTTGATATATTCGACGTATATATAACCTGTTTGATACATTTTAGACCACAAGATTAGAAAACTTTTGTTAGGTTCTCGTTTAGATATCATCATCTTCCGACAAGTATTCAATAATTTCATAAATAATTATTGTTGTTCGTTTAGTTTTATCATATTATTCTAATTATACCATTAACTTGACTTTTATTTCGGATACAGATTAATTATTCATCTGTTTTTGCTAATATATATATACGAATAATAAAATCAATTAAATACACTTAAAATTAAATTTATTCGCTTTAATCCAAATATATATTGACCTGTTTAAATAAAAATAAGGGTAAATTACAGATCTCCCTCGTCCTTTGGCCCTTATGGCGGATTGCCCCCTATACTTTGATTTTGGACGATTTCCCCCCTAACCTTTCATAAATATTACACTTCCCCCCTTTACAACGTTTCCGGCGGTATCTTTTTGGAATATTCCGTTCATAAAAGAATACGTGTTACAGATCCCCCGTCCTTTTGCCCTTGGGGGGGATTACTCCATATACTTTGATTTTGTGCGGAAACGTAGAAGATTAATGGTTTCGTATTCGTGTATGTTTAAATCATAGAGTTGCATCGCCACCACAGAGGCTGTATGAGTCGGAATTATTGGATTTGGGCTTTTTGGGTTTTATTTTATTTCTTATTTTGTTTCTTGGGCCATGATAATATTTGGCCATTTATTTTTCCTTTTCTTGTAAAGAGTCGTGTTACCTTTGTTTACTTACTAGCGTTTTATGTACGCGGCCTTATTACCGTTGGACATGTGGCTTATTTAATAAGCAGAGTGTAAGCGTGATATCAATAACAATTATTCATTCATTTACAGAAGGAAACCCTAATTACTCTCTCTGTTTATTCTTCCCACGCCTCCATTGATAGATCTAGGGTTTTCTACATGGTATCAAAGCAGACTAGATCCTCTTGACCGTGTCTTTCCGTTTCCGCTTGATTTATGGTTTTCCGGTTTCGTTTCCTTTAGTTTCACCGATTGTTTTGTTCGATTCTGTGTTGGTTTCGCCTTCTCGATGGCTGAAGATACGAAGAAGGCGGTGGCTCATTCTGGTTCATCCTCTCAGGATGATTCTCTTACTATTGCTAACAGTGATTCTTCTCTCCTCTCCGTCGTTACTATTACGATGGATGGGAAAAACTTTCTTACATGGAGACGCATTATGAAGATATATAGCACTCGAATCCAAGATGAAACTTGGACTCGTTGACGGATCTATTGATTTACCACCTCTGGAGGATCCAAGCTATAAAGCCTGGAAACGTGTTGATAGCACTGTGAAAGCCTGGATCCTCAATTCCTTGGCTCCTGAAATTCATCAGAGTTTCTTATATGCTACTACTGCGAGAGAGCTCTGGGAAGATCTGGACCAGAGATACGGGCAGTGCAACGGACCTCTTCTTTACCAGTTGAAGCGCGATATATCCTCTATCGCACAAGGTAACCTGTCTCTGGCTGCTTATTTCAATCGTTTAAAGTTACTGTGGGATGAGTTGGCGAATTTAAATGATCCTCCTGTTTGTTCTGTTGGTGCTGGTTGTCTGGTGTCTAAGTATATCAGTGAATCACAGTCCTCTGATATGCTTATACAATTTTTAATGGGGCTCAATGATTCTTATAATGCTGTGCGTAATCAGATTCTTGTTATGGATCCCCTTCCCTCGGTCAATAAAGCCTACTCTATTATTTCTAGGGTTGAGTCACAAAGAGATGTTCATGTTGCCTTTAGTGATGTGTCTGGCAATTCTGCCATGTTCTCTAGGAATGTAAACAATAGAGGGATTGGTATGGGCAGGGGTAGTAACAAGAGAAAGGATAAGGGCTACAGACACTGTGATATCTGTAACAAAGACTCTCATAACACTGATTCATGTTTTAAGCTGATTGGAGAACCAGACTGATACAAGGCTTTCAAGGAAAGTAAATCCAGTGGAGTTGGTGATAATAAGAAAGGTTTTAGGGGCATGGCTAATGTTTTGGCTGATACTCCACTGGACAGACCCCTTGATTCCTCATCATCTGGTTCTCACCTTGGGACTAATGTTTCTGATCTTATAAGGCAGGAATTGCTTAAGTTCTTTAGAGACAACAAGCCTGCTGGACCTGAACAATTGCATTTTACCTCTGAGTTTTCAGGTATGACTTCTGATTTAACTATGGCATGTACTGATGAGGTTTCTACCTTTCATTGGATTATTGATTCTGGTGCAACAAGTCATATATGCTCTAAGCTCAGTATGTTTGAACATTATTGTGCTCCTGAGAAAATTATTCCCATTTACTTACCTGATGGTACCTTTCATGAAGTAAAATTTATTGGTACTATCAAACTATCTGATAAGCTGATTTTGGATAATGTTCTGTATATACCATTCTTTAAGTTCAATCTCATCTCTGTCAATAAGATTACCAAGGCCACTGACAGTGAATTTCTGTTCTCTAAAAATGGTTGGACTTTGCAGGTCCAGAGAACTAAAGATATACTTGCTTCTGGACATACTTGCAACTGTTTATATATCTTTGATTCTGAAAAGGCTGTTGTTCAGCATGTCACTGTTGTTTCTGAGAATTTTTCTGTTTCTGAAAATAACTCTAAAGGTTTAGATTTTCATAAAGGTTCTGCCATTAAGGATAATAATTGTTTGTCTGCTAAGGATGTTAGGTACAATGTGTGGCATCTAAGACTTGGACATGCCTCCTCTGGTGTTTTGAAACATTTGAATTTTCCCATGTTGTTGGATGATGTGGATATTATCTGTGATGCATGTCAAAGATCTAAACAACATAGGTTACCTTTTCCTACTAGTTCTATAACTGCTAAGGGACCCCTGGATCTCATTCATATAGATTTATGGGGTCCATATAAGGTGAAAACCCACTCTGGGTGTCATTATTTTTTAACAGTGGTGGATGATTTTTCTAGATGTGTTTGGACCTTCCTCATGCCTTACAAGGATCATGTTCATTCTGTGCTTAAAAACTTTTTGCTTTATGCTAAAACTCAATATGGTAGGTCTGTTAAAATGGTGAGAAGTGATAATGGTGGAGAGTTTGTAAATCATAATTGCAAAACTCTTTTCCAGGATAATGGTATCATACATCAAACGTCCTGTGTCTATACTCCACAGCAGAATGGGGTTGTGGAAATTAGACACAAATATTTGCTGCAAATTGCTAGGGCTTTGATGTTTCAGTCTGGTTTGCCTATTAAATTTTGGGGTGATGCTGTTTTGACTGCTACTTATATTTTAAATAGACTGCCCAGCAGGGTTTTGGATTGGAAAACACCTTATTCCAGATTGTTTGGGAAGGATCCTCATTATGATCATTTGAAGGCTTTTGGATGCTTATGTTATGCTGTTGATACTGTGCCTGATAGAGGGAAATTTTCTTCTAGGGCTTTTAAATGTGTTTTTATAGGCTATCCTCAAGATAAAAAGGGATATAAATTGTTTAATTTGGATAGACAGAATGTCATAGTTTCAAGGGATGTTAAATTTTTTGAAAATGAGTTTCCTTATAAGATTAGTGGTGATAGTAATGTTGCTATCCCCAAGTTGCATGTTCATGTTAATGATGATGATTCAAATGTTTGTGATGAGTCTTATAAAGAAGCTGTTACTGAACAACTTGATGTGGAAATTTCCTCCTCTGAAGGCACATCTTTACCTGATTCCCATGATATTAATGAAAATCAACAGCCTAGGGTCAGTCAAAGGGTTAAAAGTACACCTGCATGGATGCAGGATTATGTTTGCAATATGCATTTTACATTGCAATCTATTTTTCCTGAGAATCAGTGCTTGATGTCTCATGATAAATTACCTTATGCTCCTGATTATGCTGTGTTTATGAGCAATATAGCCTCTGTGCCTGAACCTATTAGTTATTCACAAGCTGTGAAGTATCCTGAGTGGATTAAAGCTATGGATAGAGAACTTGAGGCTTTAGAGTCTAATCATACCTGGGAATTAACAGATTTACCCAATAATAAAAAGGCTATTGGTTCTAAATGGGTTTTTAAGGTCAAATATAATCCGGATGGGACTGTAGAAAGATATAAAGCCAGGCTAGTTGCTAAAGGCTTTAACCAAACCTTTGGGATTGATTATTATGACAGTTTCTCACCTGTTGCTAAACTTGTGACCGTTAGGGTCTTCCTAGCATTAGTCACTGCTAAGGGGTGGGGGCTGTATCAGTTAGATATTAACAATGCTTTTCTTCATGGTTTTTTGGATGAAGATGTTTATCTATTGCCTCCTCAGGGGTATGATAAGTGCAAGCCTGGACAGGTTTGCAAACTTACTAAATCTTTGTATGGGCTTAAACAAGCCTCTAGACAGTGGAACTTGGAGTTTACTAAGAAATTGTTGGCTTATGGATTTCAACAATCTGCTCATGATCATTGTTTATTCACTTTTTCCAAGGATGAGTGCTTTATTATGCTGATTGTCTATGTTGATGATGTACTAATTTCTGGGACAAATGATGATGTTATATCTGATGTCAAGAGATACTTGGATACAAAATTTACTATCAAGGATTTGGGTACTGCCAAGTATTTCCTTGGTCTTGAAATCTTTAGATGCACTGATGGAATGTTGGTATCTCAAAAGAAATACATCTTGGATTTGCTCACTGATTCTGGTCTTATTAATTGCAGGACAGTAAGTACACCTCTTTCTGCAGGACATAAATTCAATATGCCTGATGATACTGCCTTTTCTGATCCTGCTAAATATAGGAGGCTAATTGGGAGATTACTTTATCTTAACTTAACTAGACCAGATATAAGCTTCGCCGTGCAGCAACTGAGTCAATTTGTATCTAAACCCATGCAATCCCATTGGGATGCAGCTTTACATATACTTAAGTATCTTGCAGGGACCAAAGATGCTGGGCTATTCTTTCCAGCAGATAATGATCTTAGCCTATCTGCATACAGTGATGCAGATTGGGCTACCTGCTCTATCACTAGGAAATCATTAACTGGTTTTTGTGTTTTCCTAGGTAATGCATTGGTGTCATGGAAGAGTAAGAAGCAGCCCACAGTCAGTAAGTCTTCATGTGAAGCAGAATACAGGAGTATGGGAGCAACAGTTTCAGAACTCCAGTGGCTCAGTTATTTGCTTGGGGATTTACAAGTTGCGGTTACCTTACCCATTTCTCTTTGGTGTGACAACAAGGCGGCCCTGCACATTACTGAAAATCCCGTGTTCCATGAGCGCACAAAGCATATAGAGATTGACTGTCACGTGGTCAGGAATCTCTTCAAGAAGGGCTTCATACTACCTCAACATGTTGCCACTACAGATCAGCTTGCTGATGTTTTCACCAAGTCTTTGGGTGGTCCACGATTTCGGACAATACTACGCAAGTTGGGCTTTCTATTCAACGAAGCTCCAACTTGAGGGAGGCTATTGGATTTGGGCTTTTTGGGTTTTATTTTATTTCTTATTTTGTTTCTTGGGCCATGATAATATTTGGCCATTTATTTTTCCTTTTCTTGTAAAGAGTCGTGTTACCTTTGTTTACTTACTAGCGTTTTATGTACGCGGCCTTATTACCGTTGGACATGTGGCTTATTTAATAAGCAGAGTGTAAGCGTGATATCAATAACAATTATTCATTCATTTACAGAAGGAAACCCTAATTACTCTCTCTGTTTATTCTTCCCACGCCTCCATTGATAGATCTAGGGTTTTCTACAGGAATCCGCCGCCACAGAGACCCTTTCCCTCCTTAAATTGATTACTTCAATTTTGCTTTGTCAATATCAAATGATTCCCTGAAATGGCCCCTTTCCAAGCCATAATCATCTAATCTGCCGCACATTATTTCCTTGTGTTACTATATTGCAGAGTTGAACAAGAGATCAGTGGATTAGAATAATTACCCTCAATTTGGCAAGAATAATACGAAATCACAACTTAAAATCAAACATAGCTAAACACAACAGGCCCAAAATACGACAGAAAAATCACACTGGTGTACAGATTAATTCAGATCATTCTGTGAGGAATTTGAAGTGGCCCAAACTTTGTATTCATATAAAAGGTAGCTACTATTCAAACTACTACCTAAAACGTGTCAGGTGCCTTAATAATTTCAACAATAGTATTAACAGCTTCTTCCTTAGCTTCAGAAACAGCCAATGGATCTTCACAAGAAAATTAAAAGCATCTTTAACTTCAGTGTGGGCTTATCATTAGTTCGTTGAGTGACCTTTGTGGCTATAAGTTCCGAAGTCTCATGTACTTGATCAACGATCTCAGGTTTCTTAACATGTTGCATATAACAGTGTATATGCATTCAAGATCTGAGGTAATGAAACATCAAACAGCAGACCAGAAAGCAATGCAAAAAGACTAGCTTCAGTTCCTAGTTGTCATCGAAAAGTAGCAGCAAATCGAAGAATAAAACAGCATAGACATATTACTTTCTCAAAATTTACGGGCTATAAGCCAACAATACTCCTAAAGACAGGACAACACTCCTAAAAACGAGTCAAAGATAAAATGAGTGATTGCAGCGTCAATATATGTTGCTAGAAATTCAAAGAAACATGATAGTAAGTAAAGCAATTTCAAAGCCATTCGAACACACACAATTCACTACTCTTTTAAGTGTAAAGATTGAAACTTTGGAAACATTTAAAACAATTGCGAACTCTTTTACCTTTGTCAGATGCTTTTGAAAAACTACATCGGCAGATGTAAGCATCAATGAAGTCAAATCCAACAACTGGTTCTGTATCATACCTTCTTGAGCCTCCAGATGTAGTCGGCTCGCAAGTCCCTCTGCTACCTATTGATATAAGATATTACAGGATTTGACATCTAAACTTCAAGGTTCGACCTTTGTTCTTGGTCAAGCTCCCTGCGGGTTATCTGTAATTTTTCAAACTATATTGTGAGGAGGGTTTAGATTTACATTGCCCTTAATTCGATAGTGCTTCATTTCAAATCTAATAATTATGCATAAACACTAGCGAGATTATCCTTACACAGTAGTTTTACAATTCTGAAGGTTCTGTAAATGCATTCTTATGAAGTTATTATACTTCAAGTTATCCAATTACGGTTTTTTGCCTTCTCTCCTTTTCGTTTCGTTAGAGTAGAGCTAATCTGTAACCAAAAGATGTGAAGGAAAGGAACATGGGTAATGGTAACCAGATTTTACTATCTTTCGGATAAGCATTGATGAAATCCATTTACATACTATACAGCGCCCACGTTTCTTGTGTTCGCCGCTATCGATCTAATACTCCTCTTCGTGGAGTACAATCATCCTTAGAAATAATAATGCTGCAAGCTTTTTGCTTCATTCAGTTGGATCATCGATCTGTTGTAATGAAGCTAACTCAAGTCCCATGACGACGTCGGCCATTGCAGGCCTTCCGTGTGGTCGAATAAGTAGGCATCTCCCTGCAATCTCTCCAAAAACTTGTAAACAAGCTGGTGATGTCTGCCCTGCCAAGTTAGGATCAATAAGTCCATCCAAGTTTCCCTCTCGAGCAGCAACGGGCCCATACGGCTAGGCTATGTTGCTCCTCCGCCTCAAGCGTCATGTCCACTGCAGGTCTTCCAGATAGCACTTCAAATAATACAACTCCAAAAACGTACACATCCGATTTTGTTGTCAATTTACGACTTGAGAAGTACTCTGGATCTAAATATCCATAAGTTCCTTTAATGTTTGTCGTAATGTGGGTGAAAGAATCGTCTACGGGTCCCATTTTGGACAGCCCAAAGTCCGAAATCTTTGCCACCCAATTTTCATCCAAAAGGATGTTGGTAGACTTGACGTCGCGGTGGATGACTCTGTTCTCGGTGCCGGAATGGAGATAGTGTAGTCCTTTGGCTGCTCCAATGCAGATTTCAAGGCGCTGCTTCCACGTCAGTGGAGTTTTCTCCGAATTGCAGAGATAGTCGTGTACGTGCCATGCAGCATGTAGTCGTATACTAAGATCACCTCTCCGTTTTCGTCGCAATATCCGATGAGGGATACAAGGTGGGTGCATCTGAGCTTGGACAACATCTGAATTTCAGTTGAGAACTCAGAAATGCCTTGATTGGAGAATGGATTCAGCCTTTTGATAGCGACTGCGGTGGCCCTGTCGTCGTTGATGAAGCCTTTATAGACGTTACCGAATCCTCCTCTGCCAATGATAAATTGCCTTATCATCACACATGATACAAATACAAACACAAAAATATGTTATTCTTACAAATTACAATACAAAGATTAATAAAATCCCCCCAAAAAATTAATCTAAGGTATGAGTTCCTCAGAATCCAACTGCAATACCATCACAACATTCAACCTCATTTCTTGTGTCCTCCATGCAATGATTTCTGTGACCCTTCAAAAAGGTCTAAAAGAAAATCTTCCAAATCATCAACTGAATACGTTATGTGCTTCTCACTCACATGGTTAATATGTCTCCCAACAAAGGTCCTGTAAGCTTGAATCACCTTAACCGAGGTCGAGATTCTGAGATCGTCTCTAAGCTGGATATCCGGAATCAACCACGAAGTTTGGCTCTTATAAACCTCTTCAAATGCACTGTAGAAGCTCTGTAACCTCTCCTTCAAGATGGTTTTCGATACCGAACTGGAGCCAGGATGTTGTAAGCCCTCGTCCTTCAACAACCCAAGAATTGAGCTCCAAGTGGAGCGCTCGTAATTCATCGCGTGCTGCTGGATCTTCCAATTGTGTTTCCTAATCCAATCATTCCCCAACACATTTCTCAGCTCGGAGTTCTTCACCTTTTCGGCCATGTAGTGGATGTTATTCATCAAGCAGAAGTGTTGAAGGGACTGGTCTTTGTATAGCTTCAATTTGTCTTCGAGATTGGATTCCAGAATCGAGATTAGGGACTGGAAATGAGGGGCCATAGGAGAATTTGATGAATTTCCACCAAATTGCTCGTCTTGGATAAGAGGGCTTCTGTCGGGCGAAGTCGCAGCGGAATTATTATTATCATCATAATCATCTTCGTGTTCGTCTGAGTCCTTCAAGACCTCATCTAGGGTTTTGCTGTAGTTCATGAGAGCCTTAATGTAGTTCATTCATGACATATCTAGTGAGGGGGTGAATCCCACTCCCTGCGAAAGGGTTCGCGGAAACATTGGAGACCAAATTCTCGAAGTCAAGAAAAGTTGCCCTAGCACAATCCCCCAAGCACCTCTTCAGAATATCCTGACATTCGTATCTGATGCACGAGCCCGACTCATCATCAGAGTATAAAGCCACTATATCTGGCGTGACACCTTCTAGAACCTCGTACATGTTGAGAATCCGAATCAAATTTTCGGGCCGGTTGGGCGCGATTGCTATAGTTTCACAAAATTTCGAAAGCTGCAACATTGCGGCTTTTGAGGACTCAGCAAAACAAACAACGGCCAACGCATCGACCTCCCCAAATATCTGATCAGTCGAGAATTTCTCACTACTAGCAAGGTAGATACGTATGAAGATCTTCATGGCCCGCATCCATCTCCCTATATATGATGAATATCCTTCCGCATTTTCACGCCATGGCTTTCTGGGTTCCACCAGTGGCTCTTCTCCTTCCAACATTTTAACGACATGATACATGTTTGGTCGGTCATGTGGTTCCGCATGACATCCCAACTTGAATGCATCTTAGAGCTTCTTCCAATGGAAATTTATCTTGAAGTTGTACTCTCCCTTCGTTCCACAGCTCCGATGCCTGGACAGTGCCAATTATAGATGATATATGTGATTCTATGTCAGGAACGAGGCATACTTTTAGAGCATAATTAGGCAAATTGTTGGTTCATACTTACATAGTTAGAAAGCAATATGGGCCCCTGATCAGGTGAGATTATATTTCTTCTGCCACTCACGATCTCCAGGACTACTATTCCAAAACTGTTCTGTGTGGAACTGGATTGACAGATTTCAACTTATGGACGACAACGAATAAGGAGGTTGATGAGCCTTTTATTTGTAGCATCTAATATAGATTGTGCTGCATATCTCCCAGCCATTTTCTGCCATTAAGATCTGAGGAAGTGCCACTTGAGCCGCAATTGATTGAGATGTCCCCTGTAATGTGAGCTGGATCACTGGTGCCTGCTGCGACTACGAAAGTGAAACACAGAAACTGGAAAGCAATTGAAACTGGATTCAGATTCATGGTTCTGTTTGCTTTCTGTTGAGAATCAGAGCGAGCATTGGTACATATGCAGAAACGTTTAATCAATGAGCATTATTGACTTTTCAAAGTGAAGTGGTTACCCAAAAGTCCGTTCATCCTTTGGGGCCACTAGTTAACTAAACAGTTGAATAATTTGCTGACAGACTTCTTTGAAACAGTTTAGTAATATTGAAGAATTAACTTTTACTTTTGAAACTTAAAAGGACAAAAGTCAATTGAAACTTAAAGGATTAAAGGGACTAAACTTGAAACTTTTGAAAAGATGTATTATTACAATTAATTCCCCCCTCTCATGTTTATTTTTATCTACAATTTTGAAATGTCCATGGGGTGTTTCTGTAATTTTAAAACTATTAGGTGGTGCTCGCTTTCAAGTAACATACTATCATGTTCATGTAACTATAGCTGAATGAACATTCCAAGAAATGTACAAATGAGAGATGGCAGCTTCTGCAAATACAGATTTTCTGCAAATTTCGACTCAAAACTCTTTCTATTATCACCACTCATGATGCAAATACAAACACAAAAATATGTTATTAGTTACAAATTATAATACAAAGAAAGATATAACAAAATCCCCCCAAAAAATGTAACAATCTAAGGTATTGAGTTCCTCAGAATACAACTGCCATACAAGCACAACATTCAAACCTCATTTCTTGTGTCCTCCATGCATTGATTCCTGTGACCCTTCAAAGAGATCCAAAAGAAGATCTTCCAAATCTTCACATGAATACTTTATGTACTTTGTGTGCATCTCACTGAAATGGTAATGATATCTTCCAAGGAAGGTCCTATAAGCTGAAATCACCTTAACTGAGATGGAGATTCTAAGATCATCTCTAAGCTGGATATCTGGGATCAACCACAATTTTTGTTTCTTATAAACCTCTTCAAATGCACCGAGGAAGCTCTGCAGCCTCTCTTTCAAGATGATTTTCGATATCGAATTGGAGCCTGGATGTTGTAAGCCCTCGCACTTCAACAACACAAGAATGGAGCTCCAAGTGGCGCGTTCGTAATTCATCGCGTGCTGCTGGAATTTCAGATTGTGTTTCCTAATCCAATCGTCTCCCAACACATTGCTCAGCTCTGAGTTCTTCACCTTTTTGACCATGTAGTGAATGTTGTTCATCAAGAAGAGGTGTTGAAGTGACTCATCTTTTAATAGCTTCGATTTGTCTTCGAGGTTGGATTCAAGAATTGAGATTAGGGACCGGAAATGTGTGGCCATTGCAGAAGTTGATGAATTCCCACCAAATTGCTCATCTTGGCTAAGAGGGCTAGTGTCAGGCGAAGTCGAAATGGAATTGTTATTATCATTAGAATCATTTTCGTGTTCATTTCGGTCCTTCAAGACCTCATCTAGAGTTTTGCTATAGTCCATGAGAGCCTTAATGTGGTTCTTGACATATCTAGTGAGGGGGTGAATCCCGCCTCCGGAGAAAGCATTTGCCGAAACATCGGTCAGGCTATACTTATCAGTAGAATGGTGGAAGCACTGTGGACGTAAAGAAGCTGCAAAATAGAGAGAAAAATCACTTTTGTGTACACAATTAGAGGCAGTACAACAACTGTATGATGCTGCTTGGTGTTCATTTTGATAAGCTACTGATGAAGCTAATTATGTTTGTCGTGGTGGGATTTTAAATAGTACTACAATTATGATAGTAGTCACAACAATCCGAAACTCTAGATATGCTGCCCTTCATTTACATCACAAAATGATGTCAAAATTCTTGAAACAAAACATGATATCAGTTATATATACACAGCAGAAATTCAGGGCAGCATTAATTGTATTCGTTTGCCGGATGCATTCTGACATATGTGATTTTTCAAGTTTCAGTAAACGAAAGCTCAAGCAATATCCAAATTTACAGAGATAATCTCTAGTAAAGTTTATACAAATGAAATAGAACGGTTTCTAGATGTTACCCACTTCCAAGTGTGCCATCGAGCTTTGATGTTCCACCGGTGTGTACACTGTTGGATGATGAATATTCTACAGGAATCAGAGACCACGGCATTTTTGGTTCCACTAGTGGCTCGTCTCCTTCCAACATTTTGATGACACGGTACATGTTTGGTCGGTCGTGTGTTTCCGTCTGGGTGCATAACAGGCCAACTTGAATGCATCTTAGAGCTTCTTCCAATGGAAATGTATCTTCAAGTGATTGATCTATCAGATCGAATTCTCTCCCTTCCTTCCACAGATCCCATGACTGGACAGTGTCAATTATAGATGACATAAGTGATTCTATGTGGGGAAACGAAGCAGACTTTTAGAGCATAATTAGGTAAGCTGCTAGTTCATACTTACATATTTAGACAGCAATATGGGGTACTGATCAGGTGAGATTATACTTCTTCTGCCACTCACGATCTCCAGGATTACGATTCCAAAACTATATATATCTACTTTAGTTGATAATTTCCCACAAATAGAGTATTCAGGAGGGAGATAGCCGCTGCATACACGCATAAAGCATAAATTAGAAATGATAAAAAAAAAGGAGTGAGATAGAATGGATCTGAGAATTACTAAGTCCCAATCGTTTGAAAGATCTGTAGTTCAGACTGATCATCTTCCAAACTCTTAGCAAGGCCAAAGTCAGAAAGTTTAGGATTCATCTCACTGTCCATTAAGATATTGCTGGGTTTGAGATCTTTGTGAATTACTCTCTGTCCTGAATCTCGATGAAGATAAAGAATTGCTCGTGCGATCCCTGTTATGATTTTCATTCGTACTTGCCAGTCAAGGCACTCGCGCCTCGCGTCAGCTATAGTCAAAAGGTTGTCCATCAATTGTTAATCAAAATAGTAATAATATGATTAATGTACTAGGAAATAGAAGAATATAGGATTCATTTAATAAGATTGGTGGGATGAAGTAAAGATTGTCAAGGCACCGACCCAAATAAGCATCTAGGCTTCCATTTTGCATGAACTCATATACGAGCAACCTTTCTTCTCTATGAATGCAATAGCCGAGGAGTTTGATGATGTTTCGATGCTGAAGATTGGGAAGTGAAAGAATCTCATTTTTAAACTCATTATGGCCTTGTCTGGAATATGGTGAAAGCCTTTTAACAGCAACTACCTGTCCTGTAGGTAACACAGCCTATACAAATAATTTCATTTGGAGAAGTTAAAAGACAAACTTCACTTACCATTTTATCTGGTAGAGAAAAAGAGTAGAGTGGCACCTTATAAACCAGACCAAATCCACCTTCACCGACTTGATTTGAGAGAGAGAAATGATTGGTGGCATCTGCAATTGTATTCCAATCAAACTTGGCCAGTTTTATACCCGCTTCACAAATTTCTGTAATTTTTTTGAAAGTTTTAGTCATAGATAAGTTCTCAAAGGCCATGAAAAGTATGAAAACCAAAAAATATGAACAGGAAATGTGGGTGAATTTTGTCATGGCAATATAAATTTATACCTGATAATAACAATTCATCTGTTCTTGATGGTCTGACCCAGCTCCAAAGTGCACCCCATGGCTTATGCATTATGGTCTTTCTCTCACCTTTCATTGCATATGGAACTGGAAGCTCACCATCAGCCGCTCTGCTGTTGGTTTGATCTTCCAGAAGAGGTGTGGGATTCTGCGCATCTGTAGAAGCCATTTTTAGCTCAATAGCATCATCACGAGCACGAATGCCATCAGAAACATTTGCCATCTCATTTGAAGCTGGAAGTTGTCTGCCCTCATGTTGCTCAAGTGCTAACTCAAGTTGTAGCACAACTTGAGCCATTGTTGGACGATTCTTTGGCTTGGGGTACAAGCATCTTTCAGCAACCCCTACAAATGTCTTGAGGCTATCTGCTGAAATTTCATCTCTTAGACATGAAGCTACAATCTCATTGACTTCTCCCTGACTAATTTTATTTAGAGCCCATTTGGATAGAATCCCCTCATCCTCGTCAAGTTTCGAATCAACTGCCGGTCTCCTGCATAAAACTTCCAACAACACCACTCCAAAGGCATATGTGTCGCTTTTCCTAGTTAGTTTGCAAGTGCTCAAATAAAACGGGTCAAAGTACCCAGGGGTGCCCTTAACTCTCGTGCTAACATGGCTCTGTAAATTCTTTCTGTCTTCAGGTCTGGCCAATCCAAAATCTGCCACCTTAGCTACAAAGCTCTCATCAAGCAGAATGTTGGAAGACTTTACATCACGATGTATGGTTCCGTGCCCCGTGTGAAGATAGTCCAGTCCTCGACTTGCTCCGATGCAAATATTAAGGCATCTCTTCCAGCTAAGAGAAGAACAACTATCCTTGCCCCTTTCAAGTCTGTAGAGGTGGTCAGCCAGTGTACCACAGGCCATATACTCATAAACAAGAATCATTTCTCCATGATCATTGCAATAACCGATTAAAGAAACAAGGTTAACATGTCGGAGCTCAGAAAGCATTTCAATCTCCGTCAAGAACTCGTGTGCCCCTTGACTAGAGGTGAACTTTTGCCTCTTTATAGCTACTTTCTCTTGCCCGTTATCAATGAGGCCTTCGTACACTTTACCGAATCCACCTCGTCCAATTACAAGCGCTTCACTGAAATTCCTAGTGGCTAACTCCATCTCATCTAGTGAAAATCGGCGACACACTCGATCAGCCCTGGCTGATGGTTTGTTTTTTTCCTCAATACGACTAGCTTCCCACGTTCCCCGCAACATATAAACCGCAACGTTTATAAGAGAAATTACAACCACTGCAACAGTTGCAATGACTTTTCTAGGACCAAGTATAGAGAGTAAAGTTTGGAGCATTGAAGATAAATCATGCTGCACATCTCCCAGCCATTTTTCGCCTGTAAGAGCTGAAGAAGTGCCATTTGAGCCGCTATTAATTGAAATGTTCCCTGCAATCTGAGTTGGATCGGTGTTGCCTGCTGCGACTGTGAAAGTGAAGCACAGAAACTGCAAAGCAGTTGAAACTTGATTCAGGTTCATGGTTCTGTTTGCTTTCTGTCGAGAATCAGAGCAACCACGGATATTTAGAAAAGTATGATCAATGCGCATTGTTGACTTCTCTAAGTGAAGTCCACAGCTACTCGTCAAGAATAATATTGTTAAATGAAAAGTTTGGCAAACCGTGTATGGAGAAGGTGGATGGAAGGAGGAGGTCGGCCACAAGTTGATCATCAATTGAATAATTCTTCTCCATCTTTCCTTTATTTAACTGATAGAAACAGTCATGTAACTATCGTCAGTATTTCAGGGTGTTTCTCCTAACTTTCTCAAGTTCAAGGGTACGTCAACGTTATGGCGAGTCCTTTTCAAAAATAGCAAAAAACTCCGTTATGGGTTATTAGTAATTTCCCCTTAAGAAAACTTTGTATTAACATGTCCATCCATTCTTGTCCTTGTCGCATTTCAAAATCATTGTATTTGCATAATTGTCATAGAGGAGATTTGAGGAAATTGATACGGTTCTGCTACTAAGAAATTCACAGCTGAAGCGAATGCCAATTACGCACCATTGTAGTCATGGAAAAATTAAGATTAGATAATCATAAAAATTTTAAATTACTAAAGAAATAATGATTTTAATAAATAAATAAGAAAAGTATTTTCAAGAGTTTTTCAACAGTTTTGTGATGAGGAGATCGAAAATGGGCAGTGTATGGATGATATAATAATGTGATATTTTTAAAAGTATTTTAAATTTGGTAGATAAATAATATTTTTAAAAATATTTTTTAAATGGTTTTAAAAAAAAAAGTGTTTTTTTAAAAAGTGTTAGTTATATTGCTTCCCACAATTAATTCAAGAATCAATTGGGAGAATGGAATCATGTATTTTCCCTTGGACCACTTGGGATGTGTGTGTCCCACAAAAAAAAAAAAAAAAAAGGATCAATTGGGAGAAGCAGTATACAACTTAAAAAGTTTTTTTTTTTTTTTTTCAAGAAGCGCTAGTGAATCATAATTCAAGAATTAAATTGAGAAGAATCCTAGATCATTTATGCTTTATATCAAAACCACAAAATACAAGATTCCTCCCTCAATTAGGATTAGGAAATTCAATTAGAATTCAACCAACCAAAAAGCCCAGTCTAAATGTATAAATTACTCAAAATCACATTTCCAAAATTCACATCTCAGAGAAACAGAATTCGCCAGCTAGAAATCAGTGAAAGGGGGTTGTAATTTCTGGACAAATATTGAGAATACACACTTGAAAGAAAATAAAGAATACAATTCATCTGCCCCACCAGAAAAATTGGGGTGAATAAGTGACCAAAATTCTGGTTACAACAAAAGCGAGGACCTACGACTACAGTAACATAACTGAAACCGCTAACCTGAGTAGATGAATTGTGTTCTCAAGCTTCTAGCTAATACAGTCAAATGATTCCTCAAATGACCCCTTTCGAAGCCATAATCATTTACTGGGAAGCACGTCATTTTCTTTTGTCACCATATTGCAGAGTTGAATAAGAAATTGGTGGATTAGAACAATTACCCTCCAAGTTGCAAGCTTTGTTCCAAGGGCTTCCCACTGATGATGCCCAAAAACTAACTCCGTGCAACGGCTGCCCCAAATAATAAAAATCAAATGTAAGTTAAACAATTTCCCATTGTTGAAATAGATTTCAATAACAATTTCACATACCTCACGGTAATTGCTTGGTTTAATTGATCAATTCTGCAGCCTATCAACTTAGCTGCAATTGCCTTCACAACCCATGATTCCACTTCATGGTCTTCGATCTACGAAAACCAAGAAGCTATGAGATGAATGAATGAATGAATATTGGTAGTGCCGCTTATAGAAGAGGATAACTATATTTACATCGACTCTCCTTATTCAATGGAAAAGGAATTACACCAGATTCATTTGTGGCAAGTTCTACCTAGGATATCAACCTCATATTAGCAACACAGTCTTCATGCACAAGACCAGCATCATTTCATGCACATATATAAATCCAGCAAAATAGCTAAATATAGCTAACACAATAGGCCCCAATTACGACAGAAGAAAAAAAGAATGGATTCTAACCATAGTTCTTCAGTATAGACGAATTTGATGAATAGAAATCAAAAAAGCATCAAATCCTGAGTCAGAAAATATTTAAAAGCTGATACACCGGTGCACGTTCAGCATCGTTCTCCAATTGTGCTATTGCAGGCATATCAAGCAAATCACACTGGTCTACAAAATAATTCATATCATTCTGTGAGGAATTTGAAGTGGCCAAAACTTTGTATTCATATAAAAGTAGCTACAGTGAGGTGCAATTCAAACTACTACCTGAAACATGTAAGGTGCCTTAAATAAGTTCAACAATAGTATTCACAGCTTCTTCCTTAGCATCAGAAACGGCCAATGGATCTTCAACAGAAAAAAGTTGCCAGGTACTTCACAGAAAACTAAAAGCATCTTTTGCAGAGCTGAAATTCCCGGTTAGAACATAAATCACCATTTAGTAAATTGGTGGTGAATAATGTAAAATTAAAAAGAAAGAATTACAAAAGTACAAGTATACTTAAATGATGCATGACTCTCACCTCTTGCTCTCCTTCAGAACATTAGCAACTCTAAGAAAGAGTAGTCTCAGATCGTGTATTCCAAGATTCCACTTCCTCAAAAACTTATCCAAGTTTTTGAAAGACGGTATTACATGTCCATTAACATTTCCACTAATTGCCAAGTTGAGGGCCTTCATATACACCGAGTACGGCTAAAAGGGTTCTCCAATAGGTTGTAGAGGTTAAACAAGCTAAAATAAGAAGGTTAGATAGCTTTTTTTTAACTAAAACAACTTCAGAGATTTGTTGCAAAATGTTGACGTGTATTGCATCTTTAACTTCAGTGTGGGCTTATCATTAGGTTGTAACCTTTGTGATTATAAGTTCCGACATCTCATGCACTTGATCTAGGCTCTCAGGTTTCTTAACAATGTTGCATATAACAGTGTACATGCATTCAAGATCTGAGGTAAAGAAACATCAAACCGCAGACCACATAGCAATGCAACAAGAGGAGCTTTAGTTCAGTCCTAATATCATCAAAAAGTAGCAGCAGGTAGAAGAATAAAAGCAGCATAGATATATTACTTTCTCAAAAGTTATGGTCTAAAGGCCAACAAAAATAAAGGGCAATACTCCTAAAGACGAGTAAATGATAAAAATGAGTGACTGCAGCAACATATCTTACATGCAATTCAAAGAAACTCGATAGTACGTAAAGCGATTTCAATGCCGTACTAACACACACGACTCATTTGAAGTGTAAAAGATTGAAATTTTGGGAATAATTAAAACAACTGTGAACTCTTTTACCTTTCTCAGAAGCTTTTGAGAAAATTACATTAGCAGATGTAAGCATCAATGAAGCCAAATCCAACCACCGGACATTCTTGAGACTCCACACATAGTCGGCTCACCTGTCCCTCTGCGACCTATTGATGTCAGATATTGCCAATTAACAGGAAATCCGTTACATAATACCCGGATATCATCAAACAATGTCTCGAAAAAGTTAAAATTTCAATAGAAAAACCATATCAAACATCTAAACTACACACAAGTTTTCCTCAAGTCCGGTATTCTGAATTCCATTACAAAAATCACAACGAAACAGGACAATTTCAAAATTCAAAATCAAACTTCTGAAAAATCTCAATAAGTGCGCATGTGTTGCCTAGTGCCTACCCACCATTTCACAGTGAAGTGTACACAGCATTTAAGCTACATTCTACGCTCAAGAGATTCACAATGATAATCAAAAATATTAACACTTAAAAAGAACAAATTCCAGCTTCTTTGCAACCAAAAATTTTAGATTGGATTCTACAATTTTAATAAACATCAATGTATTACCTCTGCCCCCGCGTCAGCCCACGATAACCCCGCCGTGAACCGACCATGTCGGAACAACGGTTGTCATTGATGGAATTTGAAGCGCAAGTCAGGAACTTTAAGCAAAACTGACAATTCGGAAATGTATGATTCTCGACGGAGAGCTCCGGTGGCCGGTGGTTGGCTCTTTTACCTTTCTCACTGAAGCCAAATCCAACCACTGGTTCTGTATCATACATTCGTGAGCCTCCAAGCATAACAGCATAGTTGGCTCACCTGTCCCTCTGTTACCTATTGATATCAAGTAAGAATTCAAGGTTCGACCTTTGTTCTTGGTTGAGCTCACGACCTAGGATATGATGCTGTCATCAATACGTCCAAACTAGGTGAGTTGTTCAATTATTACAGTGTATCTAGGACATTAATTTATGGAAAAATTACATCTAGACCACCTCTCATCATTTTGATGTAAGGGTGGTAATATGGGTTTTAGCCCATGGTTTCAAACTAGGGGTGAGTTTCGAGTCGAGTCGAGTCGAGTTTGGCCAAAAAAATTTAGCTTGAGCTTGAAAATTATTTGTATGGCTTGAGATTGAGATTGAGCTTGAGCTTGTCAAGCTTATTTTTTGAGGGCTTGAGCTTGGCTTGCCCAAAATTCGAGCCGAGCTCGATTCGACTTGACGAGCCAAGAGATTTGTTGGATATTTTTTAATTCCCATTCAATAATAATATTAAACAATAACAAAGATATTAAGATATATAATATATATATGGTATATTAATATTTCTAAGTTTTTTATATCATTATTAATAAATTATGATCATTAATATATACTTGATATTTTAGATTATGTATGAGTATTATTAATTATATTAGAATAAACTATAAATTATGTAATTACACAATAAAAATTATTAACTAATATTTTATTAAAATATATACTTATGTTATTATTTATTTATTAAGGTATATGATATTTATTATTTTGTTATATTAAATATTTGAGTGAATATTTTATGAATATATTTTTGTTTTAATAATATTATATGGTCTAATGTGTCATTGTAAAATAATATATTATTAAGACATATTATGATACAAAATTTAGTAAGGATCATACATATATTATAGACAATATATAATATAGTAATAAATTATGTTATATATCTTGTAATTATACCAAATAAATTATTAACTAATATTTTATTAAGATATATACTTATATAATTAATTATTTATTATAGTAGATTGAATCTATTTTTTATTAAATTATTTGTTTGGATAAATATTATATATTATCATAGTAATATGTTAGTAGTATTGTATAGAATGATATGTTGCTGTAATTATTGAATTGCGATATTATTAAATCATATTTATTATCAAAATAAGTAGATAAAAATATATAATATATCATATATTTAGTATTACTACATCATATAAATGTAGATTAATTTACTGCATATTTATATATATAAATTATTAAACATTATAATATATATATATATATATATATATATATAATACACATATCAATATATGTATATAATATAAATATGTATATATACTAGCTTGCGAGCCGGCTTGCAAGCCTCGAGCCTCAAAGAAATAGGCTTGAGCTTGGCTTGTCACATAAGCCGATTTCGATTAAGCTTGGCTTGAGCTTGACACCATTCGAGTTCGAGTCGAGCCAGCTTGAGCTTTGCTTGTGCAGCTCACAAGCCAGCTCGGCTCAGAACACACCCCTATTTCAAACCAACCCAAATGGTTTGGGTTAGGGTTGTCAACGGGTCGGATTCGGACCGGATCAGGAGATTCCGGATCCGAATCCGATAAGAGAATCCGAATATCGGAATCCGAATCCGAATCGTTTTTGAATCCATATATAATCGAGTCGGATCCGATCCGATAAAAGATCCGACCCGATTAGTAATAAAATTTATTTTTTTAAATAACAAATTTGATATAAAAAATAAATATAATTACATAATATTTAATAAATAATTATTATTTAATGAATTATTTGATAGTTTTGTTTATATTTATTTAAAATAAATTAATTTAAACTTATTATTAAAAGAAAATATATACTTTTAGAGTAAAAAATTTAAATTTTATTATTGTTTAAAATGATAAATATGTGAAAATTTTAATTTTAATCATTTTACTTAATATTATGTACTAGTAAATAATTTATTTAATTAAATATTATATATAATATCGGATTCGGATTCTTAACGGATCGGATTCCTTAAATCCATATTCGCTCCATTTATTTCGGATAACGAATATTTACAATCGGATATGATCCATCGAATATTTTTATCGGACGAATATGCTAAAATTTGGATCGGACTCGGATCGGATTCGGATTAAAATCCGCCCCATTGACAGCCCTAGTTTGGGTTGATGTTGGGTTTAATTATTTTATGTGGGTTTAGTTTTGGGTTGGACTTATATAAGTTAGGAAAATATTGATTTAAAAATGGGCCGAATTGGGTTGTTATGATTTAGTAGTGGATCAAGCCCTTTTACTTAATTCTATTATTCAACGAGAGTGGTTGCAAACTCTAAAAATAAGCATTTATCTCATAAGTGTTTATTTTTAATCGTTTTGGAGTGTTTGGAACAACGACTTCTGCTTATTTTAAGCAGAAATAAGTCAGAATCCAGAAGTAGCCCGGGCATGCTTTATAGATTATACGGTTAATTAAAATTCTATTTGACAATAATATACTCATAAAATATTAATATTTCTAATTTGACCTTTTACTTACGTATACAACTCTAGACTTCATATATTTCTTGCATTTTTTCTGTTTCAACTCATAATATCTTTTTTTAGTTTGTATAATATTATTTAATAGATACATTCATCTATTAAATTATGGTTATACAAATATAATAATTTATATTAAAACATTTATAATATAATATGTATTTTATATTTTTATAAAATGATCTGTTTAATATGTTATTATTTATAAATGGAATATAAATATTATAAATGAACGAATATATAAAATAATTCAATGTTTAATTAATTATAAATAATTTTATATAAATTTATAATAATTTTTATATTAATATAATATTTAACAAATAATTTAAAATATGTCAAGGGTAAATTAGTAACTTAATAACAGTTAAAAGTGATTATCAACTTTTCTCTGCAAACACTCAACTGATTATTTTCTGCTTATCACTTTTTTTTTCCCCAAACACTCACCGCTTTTACTACTGCAAAATTTTACAACTTTCGCTTCTACTTCTGTTTCTGCTTATACAGTAGAGTTTGCAAACACCCCCAACATCCAATAATGTTGCAGTGTTGTCCCATCTCGAGGATTAGGATGATAATTTGGTATGATCACCAAGTCTACCAATTTGCAGTTAGCTATATCCTCGTTCGAAGTTAGGAAAAAGAGCAAATTACATTTTTGGTCCCATAGGATTGGGCCATTTGCAATTTTGGTCTCATTGTTTCAGAAAATGATAATTTTGATCTCATTGGATTCAATTTGTGACATTTTTTGTCCCAACCGTCAAATTATGGACGGAAATGGGCTTTTGCAGTTAAATTCGTTTGAGAGGAAAACGGTCAAATAAAATTATTGATAAAAAAACACAACAAGCATCGCAACCCAGTTGGTTGGGGAGCCCTCTCCCATCCTTGAGGTCTTGGGTTCAAACCCCAGCCATATAATTTTTATTCGGATATGTATTAAAAATTATATTATATTTAAAATTAATATATATAATATATAATATATATGCTTATAAAATGTATATTATGTATTTATAAAAAATAATGTTTATATCCTATATGTATTAAATATTATATATTTATATATAATATACACATATATATATATTAAATAATATTATTACTTAAAAAATATTTTAACATAATAATATATTTATACTATATTATTATTAAAATTAATTTATAAAAGGCCATAAATATATTATTATTAAAATTAATAATTAATTTATAAAGGGGGAGATATTTAAAAGGACCAAATATCCTCAAAAGTTAACTTAAACCCCCTAGTTTGGAAAATGTATGTTTTAGGTTACCAATACATAAATTATTTTTTCTAAACCCCCCATGACCCTGAAAAGTCTGTTTTACCCCCACTTTTTCATGTTTTTTTTCCCCTCGCCGAAAAAATGGATTCCCATTTTAGGAAAGATTCATCTCATAATCTGCAAACCACATTTCCACTTCGTCGGCAACGAGATCTAACCGCGATGACAGCAGGATAAAGGTAGGCGGCAACGGCAACGAAGACAGCAGGATCTTGATAAGCGGCGGCAACGGGAGTCGATTTAGTTATCGTGCCCTATTTCCTGTACTGCTATAAGGTATTCTCAGCGTGTGAATGTTAATTGAATGTATTCCTGGCGTTAATTGAATGTTAATTATGTGAAATAAACAGTATAATTAACTGATAATTTGTATCCAATTGAATTGCTGATACTTTGTATCGACTCGAATTGTTGATCCTCTGCAAACTGATACTTCAAATTGGTATTCTGAAGATGGCGTTGGCCGGTGACGAAGCTCAAGACAAGCAAATCCTAGGAAGTTGTTGGTTTAATGGCGAAATTACTGTATTTCCAATTCCGCGGAGTGCGTCAGTGGAAGAGATTCACGCGCAAATTGGTGTAGAGTGGTCAGACTTCAACTCTGATGCTTACGTAGTACAATACCTCGCACCCCATAAAAAAGGTTTGTGGGTTAGTTTGCGACGCGACGGGCAGATTCCGACTATGATCCAACTGCATGAACTTGCCAAACTCAACATTGTTGAGATGAGGGCGATTCGGCCTCCTGCCTATTTAGGTGGGAAGCAAGCATCGAAGAGAAGGTATGGGATATCTAATTTATTTGTTTCTGTATTAACACTATATTTATTAATTTCTGGTCAGTAATCTCATTCGGTGTCAGGAAGAGAAGATATAACCCTACGCTGATGGTTCATGCTTGGTCACTGTTCGTTCTGAGGTTGAGGATTGATCAGATCCACTGCGTGTTCTGGAGTTGAGGATTGATTTTATTCACTCTTTGTTAAGGAACTTTATTTGTTGTTGTAATCGTATACACCCTTTTATGATTGTTTCTATTTGTTTGAAACTACGTCCATAAATTGCTTGATGCTGTTTTCTCAATTTGATGTAGTGGAAACGTTAGAAATGCTTAGTTAAAAGAAGACTTTGTCCAGTGAAACGTTAGAAATGTGTGATTAAAAGAAGACTTTGTCCAGTTAAAACGTTAGAAATGCGTGATTAAAAAGAAGACTTTGTCCAGTGAAATGTTATAAATGCGTAATTGAAGGTTGGGTTTGTCCAGTGAAAGTTTAAGAATGCGTGATTACATGAAGAGTTTGTCCAGTGAAACGTTAGAAATGCGTGATTAAAAGAAGACTTTGTCCAGTGAAACGTTAGAAATGCGTAATTGAAGGTTGGGTTTGTCCAGTGAAAGTTTAAGAATGCGTGATTACATGAAGAGTTTGTCCAGTGAAACGTTAGAAATGCGTGATTAAAAGAAGACTTTGTCCAGTTAAAACGTTAGAAATGCGTGATTAAAAGAAGACTTTGTCCAGTGAAATGTTATAAATGCGTAATTGAAGGTTGGGTTTGTCCAGTGAAAGTTTAAGAATGCGTGATTACATGAAGAGTTTGACCACTGAAACGTTAGAAATGCGTGATTAAATGAAGACTTTGTCCAGTTAAAACGTTAGAATTGCGTAATTAAATGTGGTCTTGATTCTCTCTATTGTAATGATGTGGTCATGATTCAATAAATCTTAACGTTTAACTCTATTGTAATGTTGTGTTCATGATTCAATAATGTTGTGTTCATGATTCAATAAATCTTTATTCACTCTATTGTAATGTTGTGTTCATGATTCAATAAATCTTGATTCACTCTATTGTAATGTTGTGGTCATGATTCACTAAATCTTGATTCACTCTATTGTAATGTTGTGTTCATGATTCAATAAATCTTGATTCACTCTATTGTAATGTTGTGGTCATGATTCTTAACGTTTCACTGGACAAAGCATTGTTTTAATTACTCATTTCTAATGTTTCACTGGACAAGTCTTCTTTGAATAACGCATTCTTAATGTTTCACTGGACAAAACATTCTTTTAATTACGCATTTCTAATGTTTCACTGGACAAAGTCTTCTTTTAATTACGCATTTCTAACGTTTCACTGGACCAAGTCTTCTTTTAATCACGCATTTCTAACGTTTCACTGGACAAATTCTTCATTTAATCACGCATTCTTAACGTTTCACTGGACAAAGTCTTCTTTTAATTACGCATTTCTAATGTTTCACTGGACCAAGTCTTCTTTTAATCACGCATTTCTAACGTTTCACTTGACAAATTCTTCATTTAATCACGCATTTTTAACGTTTCACTGGACAAAGTCTTCTTTTAATTACGCATTTCTAAGGTTTCACTGGACAAAGTCTTCTTTTAATTACGCATTTCTAACGTTTCACTGGACCAAGTCTTCTTTTAATCACGCATTTCTAACGTTTCACTTGACAAATTCTTCATTTAATCACGCATTCTTAACGTTTTACTGGACAAAGTCTTCTTTTAATTACGCATTTCTAATGTTTCACTGGGCAAAGTCTTCTTTTAATTACGGATGACTACACCAATACTCAACAATCTGTACTTTTGGTTCTATATATTTCATCAGTTTATCTGTCTTCATATATATAACTGTCACATATTTCATATGGTTCATCAGTTTCTCTGTTTTCATATATAACTGTCATATAGTTCATCAGTTTATCAAACTAACTCTTATTCTTCCAACTAAAACAAACTTCCTTGCAGGATATATACTAGAATCAAACAACAATAAACAACCAACACTAAACATTTCATTAGAGAACCAAAAATATACACTACAATCAACTAACAGTAACATTTAAATTACTATAAACAATCCACAAACAACAAATTTTGGAGAAGCGCTGTCTATATCATGGGGGAGGAAACTGATTAACCTCATCCTCATCTTCCTGAGGGATGTTAGAATTAACACTCTCCTCAGAGTGTTCATAGCCTGGGTAATCCGCGCTGTGAAAGGACTCGGGGTCCGCGTCCCTATCGTCAATGTAGTATGTGTGGAGGTGCTCCTCTTTGCCCTCCAAAAGGTGTGCCCGCCGCACTTTGAAGATATACCTAAGGTCGTCGTAATAACGGCATCCAAATGCCCTGGCGTTGGAATCCCGACGAATAACCTACGTAAAATTAAACATTGAATAATGAACAATTCCAAAAAAAAAAAGGGGACACGGATGAATTCGACTAACCTCAATGGTATTCACTTCAAAATATACTAGGGTCTCAATTTCGGCGTGAATACGATTAGCACCCATTTTAACTACAGGACACGCCAAAAATCTACGGAATTTGTAAAATTTTATCCGCAGTTCTTTCACCGCTGCTACAACATCTTGGGCCCAGAATCTTGTTTTGAATCGCTGAGTCAAATCACGCGCCACATTAAACAGCACTGTGTCGAAGACTTCTAGCCGATCGATTTCGTTGTCTCCGACATATATCCGGAGACGTGCTTCCATCCATGCCAGAATAGGTCTTAGAGGGGGATTCATGACTTTGTTTGTCAAGGATTGAGATCTGGGAGAGAAAGAAAAGCAGGGCTTCTTGCAAGTGAATGTTTGGGGATGAAAATTTTGTAGATGTCTGCGTACAGGGCAAGATTGAAGATACTAATAAAGGTGATTGGACCGTAAACCAACCGCCGCACCCTTCGTCGCATTGTAAAGTTGATTGGCCAGTCCAAATTCTGGGAAAGCGTGTAGACAGCCTTTCATTTAATTCAAGCGTCTCATCGGGAATGCATAATAATCTATTAAGTTTGTAGTGTAAATATTCATTTTATTAGTTATTGAAAGGTCTGTTTGTCTAGTTAAAGAAAAATAATTTCAGAAATTATAAAATAGCGTTTCGAAACAGAGTTGCCGGAAACCCGTTTCGAAAAACAGTCGCCGGAAAGGGCATTCGGAAAGACTCGCCGGAAATTGGTTGCCGGAATAGAGTAGCCGGAAAGATCAGACGCGGGAAGAAGAAGCGAAGATCAGACGCGGGAAGAAGACAATGGACATCTATGTTCTTCTTCAATTTATTAAGGGTATTATGGTACTTTTACAAGATTTGGGGGGTTTACAAAAAATGGAAAGGATAATAGGGATGTAATATATCTATTTATTGAATTGGGGGGTTTAGCAAAAGTCTTCAACCATACTAGGGAGTGTTCATTAATTTGCCGATTTATAAAAGTGTATGGCCTAGGGTTTGAAGCCAGGGCCTTAAAGATGGGAGAAGGCTCCGATCCCCAACCAACTTTATCAATAATTTTATTTGTCCGTTTTCCCCCCAGACGCATTTAACGGAAAAATCTAATTTCCGTCCAAAGTTTGACGGTTGGGACAAAAAATGTCACAAATTGAATTCAATGGGACCAGAATTGTCACTTTCTGAAACAATGGGACCAAAATTGCAAATGACCCAATCCTATGGGACCAAAAATGTAATTTGCTCCGCATTAATTTTCTTAAATATACTTTTAATGCACATGTGATGTTAAAATGCTAAAGAGTTATTTATAGTATATTGGTATTTAATTATAAATATTTTAAAATTAGAATTACATTTTTTTTTTTTGGAAACAAATTAGAATTACTGTTACAGCACATAAGTAATTTTGTTTCAATGACGTTTAGGTTAAAAATGCTTCTGAATTTCAAATAATGTGGAATTTTATTTTAAAAATAAACTCTTATGGGTTAAAAATGATTCGAACATATGAAATATGATTCGCAGCGGATTCAAATATGTTTTCATGATTTGAAGCGTGTCAAAAAAAAAATTAAACGAGTTCAAAATAGGTTAAACAAATTGAAAATAAATAAATGGGATCAAATGGATTAAAACTTAAAAATAAGTCAAATGTATCAATGAAGGCATTTTGGACATTTAATTACTTAATTGAAGTATGGACCAATTATTTTAAAATTTTGGTTTCGTATTCGGTACAAGTTATTTTAAAATTTCGGTTTTTGGTTCGGTATCGGTATTTTGATTTGGTATAATGAACTGACCGAAATACCGAAATATATATATATATATATATATATATATATTTTAATATATATTTTTATTATATTAATATAACTTATATATAAATATATTATATATTATATTTTATCCTAATTCCTAATATCATACATGTTTTTATTGTTTATAACTTTTTAGCACTTTCAAATTTGAAGCAAAAAACACAAATTATGTATTACACGTGAGAAGCTGTGAACTTTGGTAGGAGGCTGACAAGTTTAATGAAATTGCATGAAGAATTGAATGTATTGCATGCCAATGACGTGGTTTGTTCAGTTTGTTTGGTTGAATTAACATGGCATAAAGGGTAATGAAAGCATGTTTCAGTAATTCGGCATTTTTTTTTTTTTAATTCGGTAATTCGGTTTGTACCGAGCCGTGCCGAATTAATTTCGGTAAAAACCGAATCGAACCGAGAAATTCGGTACGCCAAATTTTTGGTTCGATCGGTTCGTACATACCGAATGCACATTCTACAAACGAGTCTAAAATAAGTCAAATATATAAACAAATTAGGTAAAACGAATCTAAATGGTTCAAACGGGACTAAAATAGGTCGAACGTATCAAAAATAAATTAAACAAATTCAAAATAGGTTAAACGGATTGAAAACGAATAAATGAGATCAAATGGATTAAAACTTAAAAATAAGTCAAATGTATCAATGAGGACATTTTGGACATTTAATTACTTAATTGAAGTATGGGCCAATTAAAAACTCATTGTTAAACCAACTAACAACCCGTCATAGCCCGCTCCAAACCATTAAGAACCCATTAACATTCAAACCATTTTTGAACTAAACCATATTAGTCCAAACCAAACCAAACCAACTATTTGCCACCCCCTAATTTGATGTATAGGGGTAATGTGTAATTTTTCAAACTATATTTGGGTTTATGTGAGGAGTGTTTAGACTTAAATTACCCTAATTTCAAAAGTTCTCCATTTCATATCTTATAATTATGCATAAACACTTCCAAGGTTATACTTTTTCTCCACCATATTAGTCCGGCCGAGTTGAATGTACAGTCACTTAGGTGTCATCCCATGAGTCGTTCTGTAATGTAAATTCTCAAACCTCACGGAAAGTTTGCGTAATGAAACCAAACCTGAGGGTACGTTAGTGTAATTATCTCATACATAAATATATTGAATAGGTCTTGGTAAGTTATTCATAAGCTTTGATTTCTTTTGCCCTATAGGACGCCTCTCCTTATAAAGACAATGAAGAACCATGTTACTTCTTTGATGGCTATCATCTTAGTTAAAATTGTCAAGTATCCCACATCGAATAATCAAACATGTGGAGCTCAATATATAATGGTTTGACAACCCTCCCCTCAATAGCTAGTTTTTTGGGGTGAGTAAGGCCAAACACATTATTTATCATGGTATCAGAGCAGGTCCGATTCTATTTGCAGTTCCAAAAGTATTCAAGAACTATTAGTTATTTGCAGTTCCAAAAGTATTCAAGAACTATTAGTTATTTGGGGGCGTCTAAAATGAGTTCAGTTTGTACTGACCTCACATGAGGTCGCCTTTGTACGATTGTACTTTATTATTAATTTAATTAATTTATATATATTTTTGAGAAAATATAGTAACGTATTCATAGAATCATCCATATTCTCTTTCATATTTTATTTGTAAAAGTTACTTATAATTTTAATGGATATCTTCAACAAATTAATAAATTTTTCAAATTTAAAATTTATTTTGTTCAAATCATGAGAGTATAAGCTATAATATGACATCCATTTTGCTTATATTTTATTGTCTTTTATATTTTTTAAAAATATTTTTATTTTTATTTTTAAAATATACAACTAGACCAATTAAAATATATTAAAAGAAACCTTTTTCTGCTTAAACTACAAAATTATCTTCTAAATATCAATACAAATTCTACGTAATTATAAAATTAAGAGCATAATAGAAATTTATTATAAAATTTAGCAGTTTTCACGTCAAAATATGAATGCCCAAAATATTCCTATAATTAATCTATACTCTATTATCAAAAAATCTAAATCGTAATCTCTTGGATCTGGTCTACTTATTTTCTTATTAATAATTGTCTATATTTGTTTAATTACTAAAGCTACAAAATTATATTTCAAATTTATAAAAAAATTAAGATTCATTATAAATTTAGTATTTAATTACATGATAGTAAATTCAAAAAATTAGCATGCATATAAGAGAATTAATGATTATATATTGATTGAAAAATAAATATGTTAAATTAAATTTGATAGTTAAAGATATATTTTTTTAATAAGTTGTAGTGGATAAAATAAGAGAATTATAATGATTATTGATTGAAAAATAAATATATTAAATTAAATTTGATAGTTAAAGAAAAAGTAGGAGTTTCAAGATAATTTTTGATTTAAAAATATATATTTTTAAAATAAATTAAGTAATTTGATAGGTAGAGAAAAAGTAGGAGAAATTTGATAGCTAGAGGAAAAGTAGGAGATTTAACGTGATTTCTGATTTAAAAGAATATATTTTTAAAATAAATTAAATTAGTACAAACCTACCTTACGTGAGGTCAGTACAAAACCTACCTCATAATAGACAACCCCTGCCAAAAGTATTCAAGAACTATTAGTTATTTGCAGTTCCAAAAGTATTCAAGAACTATTAGTTTTACAAGCTTGAAGGTTCTGTAAATGCATTCTTAAGAAGTTATTATACTTCAAGTTATCCAATTACTTTTTTTACCTTTTGTCCATTCTTTTCGTTACAAGAGAATTAATCTGTAACCAAAAGATGTGAAGAAAAGGAAAAGGGATATTTACGAACTCCCTAGGTTTTGCGAAAATAAGTTTGAGAAATTACGAGCACCTCTTGAGGTTTACATTCTTTCTCACAAATTGCCTCAGCCATGGTGTTAAATTTTGCTAACGTCAACAATATTCTTTTTAAAAATTCCAGTTATATCCTTGGGGGTGTATTGTAATAATATTGAAAGTGTAATGATAAATTTATAATATTGGTTAAATTTGTATTTTTCAATTTGAAAATTTATAATTAAATTAATATTTATATTTTATATATAAGTATAAATCGGAATAAATATTTCATGCATATTTATTCCAATAAAGTATGATAAAATTATAAATTCCACCTTATATTATATATTACTTTTATGCATATTTTGGATAAATTTATTTAAACTTGGTTCGTTTAGAATAATAAAATTTCTCAATGAACTAGAAAATCATAACAACCTGATCAACACATATGAATGTATTAGTAAATTCACATAAATATTCTTCAGAGTTATTTAAACAAATATTTCAAACGTTGGTGATTTATAATGCATGTACTTTAAATACGAATAGCATTTCAATTAATATGAACATGCATGCCCGATTCTTTTTTTTTAAAAAATATTTGACATCCTAAACTTTAGTAATGAAATTAGTTCATTATAAAAACATCAAAATATCATTCTTTGCTAAATCCAAAAAAAACAAAAAAATGCTAAGTAGACACAAAACTCAAGTATTTACATCAAATCCCTCAATAATTTCAATAATTACATTAACCTTTCTGACTGTTTATTACATATATCCCCTGAGTTTCAGAATATAAGGGGTAAAATAGTAAAATTACAGATTCTGATAAATTTAACGGAGAAGATAACGATCGAGGGAGAATCCGTAATATCGCTGATAACGCCAGAAATTGGTCGCCTTTGAAAGTGTGTAATCGGCTTCGAATCTCCGACGAATCAATTAAGTGTGGGTTCTTTTACCAAATCCGATTGTTTTGGATTGAAGGGAGTTGAGTCGGAATTTCGGCAGAGTTTCGGTATGTAAGTTTGTGTGTCCCCCCATTCTGGTGAAAGAAATGATATTTATATTCATCGCTCGAGCTGGTACGAGCTCGATTTTGACTTAGTGGGCGCGAGGATCGCGGACCACGTACTTAGGTCGTGGGGTGGTTGGCGAGTGGGGATAACCGTCGACGTTGGGCTTGTGCTAAGCGCTCAAGAGCGAGCACTTACAAGTCGAGCTCTTCCCTTAGCCAATTTTAAGGAGTTATGCCTAGCACTTACGAGCTAAGTCAATTTTAGGAGTTATGTCAAGCACTTACGAGTTGGGCCCTCGACAGAACGAGGACTTGCCTTAGTCAATTTTAGGAGTTATGTCAAGCACTTACGAGTTGGGCCCTCGACAGAACGAGGACTTGCCTTAGCCAATTTTATGAGATATACCAAGCTCTTACGAGGTGAGCGCTTTTACGAGGTGGGCACTCTTATGAGGTGAGCGCTCTTACGAGGTGGACACTCATACGAGGTGAGTACTCTTAGGAGGTGGGCACTCTTACGAGGTGAACACTCTTTAGAACGTAGTGGGCTCTCTTACGAGGTGTGGGCTCTCTTACGAGGTGAACACTCTATAGAACGAGGACTTGCCTCAGTCAATTTTAGCTAGTTTATAGAACGAGGTTTATAGATAGTCTAAAATACGAGAGAGTCACTTAGTTATTTTTACCATTATCATTTGCCCCCCCGCTCCTCGAGTACGGAGTGTGCGAGGTTCTCGTGGAGCAAGAGTGTCAAGTCCTAAAAGTTTGAAATTTTCGAACACTTTTCGCGTCGTTTGTTACAGTATTATCTGTATTTTAGGGTTTTGACTTTTCAGAAAATATTACCACGGTTAACTGAATTCATTTTTACCACGAGTGTTGAGTGCTCGGATCCATTTGAGCAGAACGAGGGGCTGCTCAGAATTTCCATAACATTGAGGTAATCTCTGAGCTCTATCCTTGAGTTATTTTCCTTGAATTGCTTGGATTGGTTTTATGTATGTCGAGATGCTTTCCATACCACAATCCTTATTCGTCGGGTTGGAATAGTGAAGTTGATATGAGTCGCGAGCAGGGTGCTCGGATTGAGTGGGTTGTTGAGAGCTCGGGTGTTGGTAACGAGGCCATCGAGGAAGTAGTATAATTTAATTCCTTATGTTTATGTTCGTCCAATATAGCTATGTCGAACACTCATACCTGGCTTACTTTCAGAATATTATGCCGGGAATCGAGCACTCTTCTCGCCTTGCCTCCCGCTATAAGAATGGAAAAAACGAGCATAGACTTTTGTATGGGCAAACCACCTCCAATCTCGAGTCGCGCACTAAGGCCTTTGAAAATTTGTAAGACGAGTTCGAGAGGGCGAACGAAAGAGCCCAGATGAGGGAAAATCATATTCTAGCTCAATCGACCTTTACATCCAGGAACTATGTGATGGCTCAAGCATTTTAAGGCAAGATGTCGGCTCTTGCGGAGAGAGTCGAGAAGATGGAAGAGAGTCGACGAGCGACATTCGCTGGTTGGTTTTGTCCAAGAGGAGATTCAACGAGAGCGAGAAGGTACGCTCGGAACTTAGTGCGAAGCTTGAGGAAGGTAAAAAGATGTGTTATGAGCTGAGCGCAAGGCTTAAGCAGAGCGAGATGGTGCGCCTTGAGCTGAACGCAAAGTTTGAGGAGTTCGAGCGCGCATCCACTGTTCAAACTCGTACGGATATGGTCGAGGGCGTGAAACGCTTCATGAGGAGTCCATTGTTTGATGTTGTTTGTGCTCTTAACAATATCATTGGATTCCAGGCCGCATTTGAGCAGGCATACAACCAGCTCAACTACTTGGGTGTCATTCGTGAAGGTGCGAAGGTTGATGTGATTTATCTTGGAAAAAGATGATAAATGAGGCCGATACTTGGTCGTGAGTATGGGCCAGGTTCGACCTTACAGGGTGTTAATGCTAATGAGCTCAGATTTGCCATTGATGAGATCAGACCCGTAGTCGCTGAGAGGGGTGCCACTCGACCGAGGATGATGGCATTCCAATCGAATGTGAAGTTGAGGATAAGCCAGAGTTGGTCGCAACTCGAGGCGAGCGTGGCAATGGGGGTGCCATGATCGGGGCGACCGAAGATGAAGCTCAAGATGAGCGAGACTTGGTCGTAGCTTGGTGCGAGCATGATGACGAGGTTACCGTGGTCGAGGTGACCGAAGGTACTGCTCAGGATGAGCGAGAGTTGGTCGCGGCTCGGGGCGAGCGTGGCGACGAAGGTGTGTGGTCGAGGCGACCGAAGGTGTTGCTCAGTGAGAGTTCATCGCGGCTCGGAACGAGCATGACGACGAGGGTGCCATGGTCGGGACGACCGAAGGTATTGCTCAAGAGGAGCGAGAGTTGGTCGCGGCTCGGGATGAACGTGGCGACGAGGATGTCGTGGTCGGGGCGACCAAAGGCCTTGAGGGGTGCAACATCGGCGAACACAATGTTGACAACGAGCTCCTTGGTGATGTGAAAATTGACTAAGTGTTGTGTTTCAACTCCATGCATTGTGTGTAGTGCTTGAACCTTCTGAGCGCAGTGCTCGAACTTCGAGTGTTTGAACTTTGGAACAAAATTTTGTGTTTAGTTTTTTTTTTTTATATCGGAGGGGCTTGGCTTCCCCCCCTCGAGTAGGCTTCTTGAGCCGAAGTCATATTGTAAGAAAAATTGTTAAGTATCAAACACGAGATAGAAACGAGCAAAGCTGTGAGGTCCTCGTTTTCATTGAATAAAATCGAACCGAGCACGTGAGGCGGTCATGCTCTCTCTCCCCCGCTCGAATTTCATCATGTTGAGAGGGGTCGAGAGGATCCGGTTCCTTCTCATTTTCTTCCATGGGTTGCTTCTCGTCACGTCGCACAAAAGGGACCCGATCACGTTCGCCCGGAGGTTGAAGAGGGTCCTGCACTCAGCTCGGTCCTGGTACCATCGGATTCGCCGCGAGCGAATGGGTGGGGGATCCGTTCGGATGAGCGGTTCCTCTTATAGCGGCCGGTTAGCCTTGCGTTCTGCCCTGCTCGTCCGGACGGTAACGCGAGGTGGAGCGATAGTGGATTGAACTCCTCCAACCTGGGCTTGCGCTCCACCTTGAAGCCCTCATACCGGGTTAAACAACAATAGGTTTAGTAGCAACGGGTTTATACCTGCCGGAATGTTTAAGTTTTGGTTTATTCCGGTGCCGAGGGCTTCCATAGGTTGCACAGGTAGACGAAAGCCTACGGTGGCTCCTGTTCGGTTTCTCTTACGCGGGAATGCCGGTGGAAGGCGACGCAACACGTCGACATTCGCCTGAGTTACTCGTGTTGGGGACAAACGTGGCGGCAAGCTGAAACTTCGCTCGCCACGGTTATGATTATCAGATCCGGTCAACTTCAAATGAAACAAAAGAAAAGTTGCGATAAGATTAGGAAATCCGGTGGTTTCCCACAGACGGCGCCAAACTGATGATGCTGAAAATTGGTTTTGCCGGAGATTGATCGGAATCGGCTTCAAACTTCCAACAAATCAGCCAAAGGTGGGTTCTTCGACCTGCTAAGATCAACGACAAACGTGAGAATACCAGGCGGGAGGTGTTTCCCGCGTAGGCACTCCGGCGCTCAAGACAATGAGTTTGCTTTAGGTGAGAGGTGACCGGAAATTTGGGCAGAGGTTCGGTATGTAAAAGTGTACCTCCTCTTTGTTCTGAAGAAGAAATAGTATTTATACCTTAGACTTGGGTCAGAGCCGTGCCTGAATGGGCTTTGTGGGAGCGAATAATGCGGGGTCGTGCGCCGAGTGGTGGAGTGGCGTGTGAACGTGGGCAACCGCCACGCTTGGGATGGAGCGCAATAAGGTTGAGCGCTTAAGTTGAGCGTTAACCTTAGATTGAGCGCTAACTTAAGGTTGAGCACTAACCTTGAGGTTGAGCGCTAACCTTAGGTTGAGCGCTAAGGTTGGGCGCTTAGGGTGAGAGCAAAGGTGGGGCGCTAAGGGTGCGCTAAGACGGAGGTGGAGCGCAAAGGTGGAGTGCGAAGGTTGAGCGCAAAGGCGGAGCGCGAAGGTGGAGCGCTAAAGCTGAGCGCTTAGGTTGAGGGCGAAGGTGGAGCGCTAAGGCGGAGCGCGAACGTAGAGCGCTAAAGCTGAGCGCTAAGGTTGAGCGCTAAACGGAGCGTGAATGTGGAGCGCTAAAGCTGAGCGCTTAGATGGAGCGCTAAAGCTGAGCGCTTAGATGGAGCGCGAAGGTTGAGCGCTTAGGTGGAGCGCTAAAGGAGGCGGGCGAAAGGTGGAGTGCTAAAGCTGAGCGCTTAGGTTGAGCGCTTAGGTTGAGCGCAAAGGCGGAGCACTAAGGTCGAGCGCTAAGCGGAGCGTGAATGTGGAGCGCTAAGGCTGAGCGCTTAAATGGAGCGCGAAGGTTGAGCGCTTAGGTCGAGCGCGAAGGTTGAACGCGAAAGTGGAGCACGCTTGAGGTGGAACGCAAAGGAGCGGACCTCGAATGGGTGGAGCTCAACACTTAGAAATATTTTAGCACTATCATGAACTCGTATAAGAGGGAACGCGCTTTAGAAATGAGCGGAGAGTACTTGAGCACAAAACAGGGGAACGCGAGACTTGAGCTACAAAAGGGGACGCTATGTTTGAGCACTAGAAGGGAGCGCATGAATGGGGAGCCTAATGTTTGTGTGCCAAAGAGGGAACGGTCCTTAGTTTATTTTTTGGCACTATCAATCGCCAAACCTGAGGAGGCGTTGGTAATTATCCCAAAGGGGTAATGGTTCCCTGAATTTACTATCTTTTGAATGAACATTGATGAAATGCTTTATATATAATATACAGAGCCTTCATTTCTTGTCATTGCCCTTAACCGTATCTAATACACCTCTTGGTGGAGTTAATCATCCTTAGAACGAATGCTGCAAGTTGTTGGTGCAATCAGTTGGATAATCGCTCTGTTGTAATGCAGCTAATTCAAGTCCCATGACGACGTCGGCCATTGCAGGCCTTCCGTGCGGCCGAACGAGTAGGCATCTACCTGCAATATCTGCAAACACTTCTAAACAAGCTGGTGATATATGTCCTGCCAAGTTCTGATCAATAAGTCGATCCAATTTCCCCTCTCGAATGCAGTAACGGGCCCACATGGCTAGGCTATGTTGCTCCTCCTCCTCGAGTGTCACGTCCACCGCAGCTCTTCCTGATAGCACTTCAAATAATACAACTCCAAAAGCGTACACATCCGATTTTCTTGTCAATTTGTAACTTGATAAATACTCTGGATCTAAATATCCGTAAGTTCCTTTAATGATTGTGGTAATGTGGGTGAAAGAATCGTTTACCGGCCCCATTTTGGACAGCCCAAAATCTGAAATCTTTGCAACCCAATTTTCGTCCAAGAGGATGTTGGTGTATCCCTTTCCTATCAGAGACTGTTCACTGGCCAAAAAACCTGACTTACAGTGCTCCAAATCCGATCTCCACCGTTCACTTTCAAGTTCGATGAGTTAGGAACCTGCTGTCCGAAAATCAGCTCGATCGGACTAAAAATGACTTCCCGATTGTCCGCGCGAAGATTCTGCCGCCGCCCAAAAACTGGACAAAACTGTGCAGATTATTTTCCCAAAACTTGCGCCTAAAAGTTGCTGATACTTCACGCCTATCTTTTTGGTGAACAGAGCTGCTGATATATATAGTGCTTTATTGAATTTCCCCAAAGGATAATGAATCCTATTCAATTAAGAAATAGGTTTTATAATGGGCTTTGATTTCAATATTAATTGGGCCAACAAAGATGTGGGCTGGACCCAACATGGATAACGGCGTTCTCTGCGCCAGCATGGAGGTACTGCAATCCTTTGGCTGCACCGATGCAGATTTGAAGGCGTTGCTTCCACGTCGACGGAGTATTCTCCGAAATACAGAGATGGTCGTGCGATGTGCCGCGCGCCCTGTAGTCGTAAACTAGGATCATCTCTCCATTTTCATCGCAATACCCGATAAGGGATACGAGGTGGGTGTGTCTAAGCTTGGACAACATCTGGATTTCAGTTAAGAACTCAGAAATGCCTTGACTGGACGATGGGTTCAGCCTTTTAATGGCGGCCGTGGTGGCGCCGTCGTCGATGAAGCCTTTATAGACGTTGCCGAATCCTCCTCTACCAATAATAAATTGGTCGTCGAAATTGCCAGTTGCAGTGTTCATCTCCTTGAGCGAGAAATGTCTGCATAAGTCAGAGGATAGTGGTACGCTGGTCATTGTGCTGGAGATTGAAGAGGACGAAACAGTGACCCACGACGAGTTGGCATCGGCGTTAATTGAGTCCTTCAATTTCTGCCTCCGCCGGCGAAGAAACAAGAAACTGAACACGGCCACTGCAAGAACTCCGATGACACTCGCCATAACAGCATAAATTACAGAAGACCAACTTTTGTTGTTTCTTGGCGGCTTCAAAGCCATCGCCGGCAGGGACGGAGCCAGGATTTTATGGGAGGGGGGGCGAAAATTAAAAATATATATAATATTTTTTTAAAAATAAATATTATTTTATTCGATATATATAAATAAAACAAGTATACCTTAAAAACTTTAACTTATTATTTTGTGGTTGAAGTTTCAAGAATAACATTTGTATAGGTCCATTGCTATTATAGGTATATTGAAGTAAAACTCCAAATTTCTTTTATTCACGGTGCCTATATAAATTAAAAAAAAAATCATGAACTCAATTTAACATAATTTAAATAAAATAATAAAGTCAAATAACAAAACAATTATTTATCTTTAACCTATTCTGATAGTCCTAAAGATAAAGATAACCATAGTTAACAAATTAATTATAAATGTTATTCATAATTTTAAAAAAATAAAATTTCCTATTTAGGATATAATTTTTTACCTAAATAATTTATCCATAATAAAAAAAAAAATTAACACAATTATTTTCATAATAAAAGACAAACTAAAATTACTATTTTGATACCATCTTTTAACTAAATAATCTCTATAATAAAAACTAAAATTAACACAGTTATCTTAATAATAAATAAAGAAATCTTAATATACAGAACTCATATCAACATTATTTAAATAATAAATAAAGAAATCTTAATATACAAAACTCATATCAACATTAAATTATCTAAAATTAAATACAGTGTATTATCTAAAAATTAAATGCATTATATTTATCTATAATTAAACAAAGTTATCTTTATCCTATTGTCATAGAAATAAAAATATGATATTTCCTCAAAATATAGAACTCTAGATACTAAATTATCTAAAAATTAAATGCATTATATTTATCTATAATTAAACAAAGTTATCTTTATCCTATTGTCATAGAAATAAAAATATGATATTTCCTCAAAACTAAATAAAGATTGCACGTACTTATCTTTAACCTATTCTTTTCTCAAAATATTGAACTAACGAGTAACAAATTAATCATAAATTTTATCTAAATACTTTATTCATAATAAAAAATTAAAAAAAAACTAATATAGATTTATTGGATAACTTGGGAGACACGATCAACTCCTTTTTCCCATAAATATAGATTTTGAAGATTAAAAAAATGAGAGTTTTATGTTGAGTAAAAGAATAAGCCAAGAATAATAAAATGAAAAAGAAAGAAGACGTAGATAGAGAAAAAGAAATATTAATTTGAAACTTTTTAATATCGAAAGAAGATCAAAAGACTTTTATTGGAAAACGTAAGCAAAAAGTGTATTTGGATTGAGAAAAATATTAGTAATTAAAGTAAGTTAATAGTAAATATAAATTTTAGCTATTATGATTGGTGAGCTAACTTTTATTTATTCATTTTTTTTTTGAGGGGGGCGAATTTATAAATTTAGGGGGGGCAAAATAATAAAAACTTTAAAATTTAGGTATAATAATAAAAAATTTTAAAAATTTGGGGGGGGGGGGCGGGCGCCCCCCCCATGCCCCCCCCTTGGCTCCGTCTCTGATCGCCGGTGTCGAAGAATGGTTGATAGGAGGATCTGGGTTCGCAGCCGCGAGGCTTCGCTTGGAGTCACTAAGTTTGAAGATTTCCAGCCCATTCAACAGAGCACTTGAATATGTCGGCCGTCCCTCTAAATTAGGGAAGAGAGAAAGGCGGAGGTCTTTCTTTCCACGACGGCCGTCATCGGGAACCCATGCCACGTAGTCTCTGAAAATGGGTATCTGAGTGCCGCCGGTCCAAAAGATAACTTCCGCTTGAATTTCCGCCGTTTGATTGTCTACAGAAATTGTGAATACCCTCTGATTTTGCTGGGTTATATGGGGATCAAACTCATAGAAATGTAATCTGAGGAGATAGTAAAACCCAGAATCAACAGGAAAACCCCACTCCAGACTTATGCTTGTATTCGCCATGGTTCTTGAAGTTGTGTACACTATTTGCGGTGCACTGTACGGCGGCGTTTCACTGGTGTACGTGATCAGATGGTTCAGAACATAAAGTGTGTAACCATAATCACCGTAGAATATGTATGGATCATCTTGAACCCAGGCCCAAAACATGTCACCGCTATCGTCTTGAATCTTAACATTGTTCCCGCCGACATTTAGCCGGTAAAGATTCTCCAATGCAGTGTCGTTATTCAGATAATACAACTGGTCGAAAAACTTGATGTTCACTCCCCTGTAGTAGAGATCAACTGGAGTTGAAACAATTTCAATCGCATTCACAAAAGCCGAAGAGTCTGTATTGGGGGAGAAGGTCACATTCAGTCTCTGCTCCCCTTCGACTTTGACAACGAACTCTTTCATGTAGGCATAGTTTGGCTGAGGGGAGTTGAGAAAAGCACAGAAGTTGCTTAACAAAGTGAATCCATTGGCGGTTACTGAGAAAAAAGATATAGAAGCATTGTAGCCGGAATACATGGTGGGGTAGAAATAAAGGCGAAGGAATTTGGGGCCTGTAAGGACGGGAAAGGTGTAGGTGAAAGGGGAGCGGAACACACGCGCAGTCTCGTAAGGGACCCGATTGGGAACAGAGAAATTCAAAGCATTGTGTGATGACGATATGCGGGTGGCATTAGGCGGCATGTACTTTGAACCCACGTCGCTACCCCAGCTCCGCCCATTGGTGTCGTACACATATGGCGGTGCACCACAGCTGAGGAGGATTAAATCGGTGGTTGCAGGTACGGCAGCAGAAATTGTTGAGGTTATTAGGCAGGCTCGGAGGAGAAGGAATGGATGAAAAGAAGATGGTAGCATCTTTTTTGTGATGGAAGAGAAATTTCAAAACGTTTAGGCTTAAAACAAACAGGGAAATTGTGGTCCAGACCAGACTATTGATTTTTCACTTTCGTTAAGCCTCATTCCAATCAGTTAGGCCGAACAAGATCCAGACAACTGATTTGTGGACTTAAAAGTCTTCGTATAAAACAAGTAAATACTCACTTTTGTGGACTTAAGTCTTTGCAAAAGAACAAGTCAATGGAGTTATATTTTTTTTCGGTTCTTAGTCATCTTTCTCCATCTTGTCATCGGAATCTCGGGCAGTGAAAACGAACAAGATGGAGAAAGATGAAGGTCAATTTGTCCATACACAACTCTAAATCAACGAGGCATAAATGGCGCCTCTGATAGATTGGCTAAAACAATTATTTCAAAGGTTCATCTGCAATTTGTTGCAGAAAATTCGGTCTGTATGTTATTTCATTTTTGTCTCGTCGTGCAATAGTCAACTAATGTCGCCTCTCTTATACTTATTTATGCAATTTTCATTGTTGTTCAAAGACACATGGTGCTTTCGACTTGAAGGTTATGTTTGAACATGCATGATTTAAAGTATGCTAATTTGAATAGTATTAAAGCTAAACATTCATTAATTAAGCAAATCGACTTAAAAGTGGACCAATTACATCACCAAAATGTAAGCACGATCAATTCTTCAATTTTCTCAGAGGAATTTCATCATACAGTTTAGGTGCATCATATCAGTTTGCTCTGACCCTAGTCTGATTCCGTGAGTCGGACAACGGGAAGAAATTAGAAAACAATAGACTAAGACTGGCTTTAGCAAATCCAAAATTTTGGGCCCGGCCCACAATTTTGAGACCCGTTTCGAAAGCCTAAAATTTTATTATTGAACTCTTTTCTCATTAAAAATATAAATGCAAAATAAACTATAAAAATCTAACAACTGCCACTGGCTACGCATAAGGAAAATAAGCAAGAATTTTCTATATTCCTTAATTATTTTGCCATTACGAACCTCCAAAATCCAAGTGGTCACAAGAGGCCACGGTTTAATGGTTCATTTTTTAATACAATATTTCGAATTCGAATCTCATTTAAGTGTATATATATTAAAAAAAAAAAAAAAAAAGGTCACAAGAGATTTAAATTTAATCATAATCTCGGATAAAGAATCTTTTAACCAATTTATTTGCCATTACTAATAAGAACATCAATTTCGTTAAAGTCATATATATATACATATTTTTTTAATGGAATTTCTCATGCACTCTAACCCAGGTCAAAACCATTAACATGTACGGACGGTACGGACGGAGATTCATGTTCTATACAAAACTTAATCCTGAAGCAGTAGACTCGACGACGACTAATACACATTACAACAAAAAATTCTTTAGCCGTCACAACTACCGATGGTGTAATTACTGTATGATGGTGTTGGGTGTTCATTTTGATAAGCTAATGCTGTCAAAATTCTTAAAACAGAGCATGATATCAGTTGTACACTACAAAAAATTGCCGAAATTGCAAAGGAAATATCAGTTAATTGTATTCTTTCGCCGGATGCATTCTGAAATATGTGATTTACATTATATAGGTGGATATGAATGATTTTGGTATTAATTTAAAATCTTATACGTTTACAGATTTGGTTGAGATTGTGTTTTATGAACTATGACTCCATATCTGAGAATAGGTGTAATAGCATGAAAGTTTACATATAAAATAATTTCTTTATAAATTTTTTAGTGAACTTTGAAGGAATATATTCCATACGAAAATTAATATTGAAAAGATCCCTTAGAAAAAAAATTTCTTATGGATTTTTATCATAATATCTATTCAGAAATTCCCTCTGAAGTCCCTAGCTAATCCGTCCCAAAAAAATCCCCAGTTAAATTATATCCTTTCATAATTTTCCTCGAAACTCTCTCGGAATTCCATCAAAAAATATTTCGAGGGAATAAAATTTCCGACGTAACTCAGACGGAATCCCGAGGCAAATTGTTGAAGAGTACTACATCTTTAACTTTTTTATTTTTATTTTTTTTTATTTTAACACACACCTCCAAACGGCCAGAAGGATTTAAACCCGGGTCATTACCTTCGAAAACTAATCCTTTAACCACTTCGAGTACTACATCTTTAACTTCACTGTGGGATTATGATTAGGTTGTTGAATAAGCTTTGTGGATATAAGTTCCGAACAAATCATGCACTTGATTAGGGCAAGTCTCTCAGGTTTTTTAAAAATGTTGCATATAAAAGTGTATATGCATTCAAGATCTGAGGTAAAGAAACATCAAACAGAAGACCACATAGATTCAGTCCTGATAATTTAATATCATCAAAGAGTAGCAGAAATAGAAGAATAAAAGCAGCATAGATATATTACTTTCTTAAAAGTTATGGTCTAAAGGCCAACAAAAATAAAGGAGTTATTTACACCATACCCCCTGTATTAGGTGAAATGGGCAAAAAATATCCTGTGTTACAAAAATTAATACAGGGACCCCTGTGTTTTCAAAATATTTGCATGCCGAACCCTGAAAATTTCTAATATTGGTAGAACACTAATTTTCTCTATTTATTGGATGCGAAATAACTAATTTAAACTTTTATATTATGATATAGATCATCTCACATCTCTCTATATATAATTTTTTATACTTGTTTATACGGTTTTTCATGCAATTTTTATTTTGTACAGGGTTTCGGTACATATAAAAAAATATTGAACAATATAGAGAGATTTGAGATGATGTATATCAGAATATAAACGGGTAAATTAATTATTTCGCATCCAATGAATAGAGAAAATTACCAATACTAGAAATTTTCAGGGTTCGGCATGCAAATATTTTGAAAACACAGGTTCCCTGTGTTAATTTTTGTAACGCAGGGTTTTTTTTGTCCATTTCACCTAACACAAGGGGTATGATGTAAATAATTAAAAAATAAAGGGCAATACTCCCGAAGATGAGTAAATGATAAACATGGGTTATTGCAGCAACATATCTAACTAGCAATCCAAAGAAACTTGATAGTATGTAAAGCAATTTCAATGTCATACTAACACACACAACTCATTACTCTTTTACGTGTAAAGATTGAAACTTTGGAACTATTAAAACAAATGTAAACTCTTCTACCTTTCACAGAAGCTTTTGAGAAAACTACCTCGGCAGATGAAAGCATCAATGAAGCCAAATTCAACCACCAGTTCAGTATCATACATTCTTGAGCCTCCACACATAGTCGGCTCACCTGTTCCTCTGTTACCCATTGACGTCAGATATTACCAATTAAAGATTTGACGTCTAGACTTCAAGGTTCGACCTTTGTTCTTGGTCGAGCTCATGGCCTAGGATATGATGCTGTCATCAATACATCCAAATTAGGTGAGTTATTCAATTATTACAGTTTATCTAGTAAATCTAATATGGACATTAAGTTATGGAAAAATTACATCTAGACCCCCTCCCATCATTTGATGTATAGGGGTAATGTGTAATTTTTCAAACTATATTTGGGTTTATGTGTAAATACGTCAAATGTGAGGAGGGTTTAGATTTAAATTACCCTTAATTCAATAGTGCTCCATTTCATATCTTATAATTATGCATAAACACTAGCGAGGTTATACTTACACATTCATCAGAGAAACGGGGTGCCCCCAAAATGCATATATACTCAAGTTCAACTGTCGTATATAGTCCGGCCGAGTTGAGTGTACAGTCACGTGTCATCCCATGAGTCGTCGTGTAACGTAAATTTTCAAACCTCGCGGAAAGTTTGCGTAATGGAACCAAACCTCAGGGTACATTAGTGTAATTATTTCATACATAAATATATTGAATAGGTCTTGGTAAGTTATATCTCATACATAAATCTATCGAATAGGTCATGTAGGCTTGAAAGATTCAAGCAACACATGCTGCATAACATGGCTGAATAGGACATCGGCACGCACTCTGGGGCTTAAAAGCATTGACATGCAGACATCAAACAAACACTACTTCTTTGATGGCTATATATCATCTTACTTAAAATGTATGTGGGACCATAGCCACTCGATGTTTCAATGATTCCTCTATTTGCAGTTCCAAAAGTATTCAAGAACCATAGCCATTCTTAAGAACTCAGTGAAATCTCCTCTTATCCCTGCATTATACGTTTTCGGTGATTCCTTGTTCGATAGTGGTAATAACAATTTGTTGCCAACTTTATCGAAGGTTGACTATTCGCCCTACGGCATGGATTTCAAGGGTGGTCGTATGGTACGGTTCAATAATGGGAGAACTGTGATTGACTTCATAGGTTGCCTTATTATATGATCATGTGTGTGTGTGTTTGTTTTGAGGTTGTGGGGAAATATGGGCTTTGATTAAATTTCTGGTTGTTCGTTTTTTGCAGCTGAGTTCCTTGGGTTGCCGTATGCTCCTCCATATTTGAGTATTGTACGGCCTCTGCTGCAACCACAGCCGTTGACAGGGGTGAATTTTGCATCATCATCATGCGGTATTCTACCCGAGTCCTGAAGGACCTTGGTACACTTCTTCGCGAATTACTAACAGTTGTTTAAACATTCTGTCGATATAAAATGGTAATTTGTCTTACAAAATTCTGCTAAGGTTTCTATAATTACAAAGATACCTCCTGGCATGCCTTGATGTTTTGGCCTGCCGCAAGCTATTATAGTCATGATTCTCCAATTCGATTTTTTCTATCAGTAAGCATCGGGGAAAAAGAGGGATATCCATATAAGATTAGGAAGACGTGACCAAAACTCATCAGTGCAAATGTCATGTAAAATCTTTGACAGGGGATGTTTTTGTAACTTCTCAACTTCAAGAGGGGAAGTTCGTGTAATTAAGCCAAACCTCAGGGTGTGTCAGTGTAACTATCCCTATATATTTGTGCATACTCAGTTGAATTAATTATGATTAATGTTTCAGGGAAAATGCTTTCATCGGGTGCAGCAAGTGGACTTCTTCGAGAAAACAATAAAGCACTGCCGCAGCACAATCACTTAAACTCTGTTTCAGATTATATATCACAGTCACTTTTTGTGAGATCAATTGGCAGCAATGACTACTTGAACAACTACCTCGACAGTACTCTCCATTACGATTCTCACAAATGATTCTCCCCTCAAGCTTTTGCTGAACTTCTCATAGACAACCTTTCCCGACAACTTGAGGTATCTTTAACATCATCATTTCGGAATTTGTCCAAATAAAGACGAGTATACATTTCTATTAACTCTGGGCTATCTTAACTAGAGCTGTTGAGCTCCACTTTTGGATAGGAAACTTTTGTGTGGTGAATTATGAGAATACTTTCTACTTTCTAGAGAGGGCTGAAGAGTACTGAGTTGAATGTAGATGTGTATTTGTATAATAATTTTGTAATGTGGTGTTTAGTGGGGTCAATTTGTTGGGGTTATTGCTCTTTTCGGTGGCTTTAGCGTAGTTTTAAATTTCCAATGTCAATTGTACTCTTTTCTTTGTGTTTTTCGATCTTTCTCATTTGGGTATCATGGTTTCCTTTTCGAGAGAAACCCATGGCCGTCATTTACGGTTCTTGATTCTGCTAATCATATGACTCTTTTAATTATGGGGTTGTTTTGTAATTTCATAAAAGTTTTCAACTGTGCATAATGCATTGTTTAGGAGGCTTTGGGGCCCTGTGAGACATCTTGAATCTATACAAACCTATGCAAATCCAAGAGGGAGCTATATAGGTTAGATCTCCTTCTTTAAGCTTATATGTTACTGTAAAATGGCTTTATTATGCAAAAGAGCTGAATGCTTCTGTTCAGAAAGTAGAAGTGATCTTTATTGGCTTGAGATTTCACTATGGTCGGATGCATTGCAGGTCCTGCTTCGGAGACTAGTGGAATTATCTTTGTAAGAATTCGCTGGGGTTTCCATGAAATCAGGAACTAAGTGAGTATTGCCATCATTCTTTCTTTCTCCTTTAACCTTTTGCTCAAGAAATCTAAGTAATAGGTTTTATATCGCTTAGACGTGCCCTATTGTTAAAGAACTAAGTAAATACGTTTTATATTTCTGCAGATTTGTGATGTTGTTGTGGTTGCTCGGCTTCTCAATGCCACACTGGTTATCCCTGAACTCCAATCCACGATGAGTAGCAAGGGAATCAGATTATTTAGTTTGGTTTGATAGCGTTTACAAACTCTTAGGAGTGTTTCAGAAACCAACTTCTGCTTGCCTTGAGCAAAAATAAGTTAGAAGCATCTAAGGTTAACTTCGAGCGTCGGTTGTTAGCTTCTAAGTTATCTTTGTAAATGAATAGAAGTTTGGTAGTCTGATAAAATTGCTCGGTAATTTTTTTATTTTTATTTTTTTGCAAACACTCGATTCTCCTTTTTAAAAAAAAATTAGTATGTTTTTCTACACTCATCACTTTTACTGCTTAATTGTTTACAACTTTAGCTTCTACTTCTGCTCCTTCACAAGCATAAGTTTTTGCAAACACGGTGTCTTTTACTACAGAATGATAGGATATTGGCGATGCACTATGTGAAAATACTGATGCTATTTATCTTATGTTATGCAGCACAGAGTTCAAGAGTTTTGCATACCTCTACAGTGAGGATCAATTTATGGCTGCTTTAGCAGAAGACATCAAAATAGTGAAAACTTTTCCAAAGTATCTGAAAGGTGCAAGGAGGAAGAAAGCGATCCCTTCCTTCAAAGTTTCCAAGACAGCGTCTCCTTATTTCTACTTACATCATGTTCTACCGGTGTTGAATAAACACTCGGTTGTGGAGCTTGTTGTGCCTGATGGAGGGTGTTTGCAGGTAAATTGAGGTGTACGCTTTACAATTCTTTGTTGTAGCAAGCGGACTTCTTCGAGAAAACAATAGAAGCACTGCCATAACACTATCACTTAAACTCTGTTTCAGATTATATATCACAATCACTTTTTGCGATATCAATTAGCAGCAATGACTACTTGAACAACTACCTGGACAGTCTCCATCACGATTCTCACAAACGATTCTCCCCTCAAGCTTTTGCTAGACTTCTCATAGACAACCTTTCCCTACAACTTGAGGTATCTTTAACACCATCATTTCGTAATTTGTCCAAATAAAGACGAGTATACATTTATATTAACTCTGTACTTTCTTAACCAGAGATCTCGAGTTAAAGTCTAGTCAGCACAATATATGACTTTGTTTGTTGGGTTGTTGCAGAGGTTGTACAAATTGGGAACAAGAAAAGCTGTAATTTTTGAGATCGGACCAATAGGATGTATTCCTTCAATTGCAAAGACAACGAATCACAGTGGGAAATGTGTTGAGGAGATCAACCACCTTGCTGCAATATTCAACAAGGAGCTTGCTTCCATGCTTAAGAATTTGACATCTAGACTTCAAGGTTCGACCTTTGTTGTTGGTCGAGCTCACGACCTTGGATATGATGCTGTCATCAATCCATCCAAATACGGTGAGTTATTTAATTACAGTTTTTTAGGAGGTTAGAAAAAATTACATATAGACCCCTCCCCTCATTTGATGTATTTACACACAAGGGGTTATGTATAATTTCTCAAACTATATTTGGGTTTATGTGTAAATACATCAAATGTGAAGAGGGGTTTAGATTTACTTTAAATGGCCATTAGTTCGATCTTGCTCCATTTTATATATAATAATTACGCATAAACACTAGCAACATTATCCTTACACATTTATCCGAAGAAATGTGGTGCCACCAAAATGCATATATACCGAACGTATAAGATTTTAGGGTAAATCATTAGCTGGGAATACGATGATTAGTAAATTAAAATGCTGACATGTCTCAAACGATCGAAAGATATCTGACCGGTCGATTTTAGGGTAATCAGTAATCACGTGGGTGACATCTGTAATGTAGGTCTCAGGGTACGTTAGCGTAATTATCTCATATGTAGGTCTTGGTAAGTTATTCATAAGCTTTGAATTCTTTTGCACCTTAGTTCCACGCCACTTCTTATAAGGATAATGGAAAACCATGTTTGCTAATATATTATGATGTTTTTGTGTTACTCGTAGGATTGAGAGATTCAAGCAACGCATGCTGCGTAACATGGCTGAATGGGACATCGGCATGCATTCCGGGGCTTAAAGCATTGGCATGTCGACAACCAAACACACACTACTTCTTTGACGGCTATCATCCTACTGAAAATATATACGGGACCATAGCCACTCGATGTTTCAACGACTCCTCTATTTGCACTCCCAAAAGTATTCAAGAGCTAGTAGTTTTACGAGCTTGAAGGTTCCGTAAATACATTCTTATGAAGTTATTATACTTCAAGTTACTCCAATTACTTGTTTTTGCCTTTTTTCCTTTCTTTTCCTTAGAGTAGAGCTAATCTGTATGCAAAAGATGTGGAGGAAAGGAAAATGGGTAATGGTTCCCAGATTTTTATGCCTTTCAAATGAACATTATTCTTTCTGCCTCTTTTGCATAATGAACATTGCGTTTACATAATATACAGTGTCTGCGTTTCTTGTGTTCGCCGTAAATCGTTTTTAATACACCTCTTGGTGGGTAATATTATCATCCTTAGAAGTTAGAACTAATGTTCCAAGTTGCTGCTGCATTCGGTTGGATCATCTCTCTGTCGTGATGAAGCTAACTCAAGTCCCATGACGACGTCAGCCATTGCAGGCCTTCCGTGTGGCCGAACGAGCAGGCATCTCCCTGCAATCTCTGCAAACACTTGTAAACAAGCTGGTGATATCTGCCCTGCCAAGTTTTGATCAATAAGTCGATTCAATTTTCCGTCTCGAATGCAGCAACGGGCCCACTGGGCGAGGCTATGTTGCTCCTCCTCCTCAAGCGTCATGTCCACCGCGGGTCTTCCGGATAGCACTTCAAATAGCACAACTCCGAAAGCGTACACATCCGATTTTGTTGTCAATTGATGACTTGAAAAATACTCTGGATCTAAATATCCATAAGTTCCTTTAATGTTTGTCGAAATGTGGGTGAAAGACTCGTTTACCGGTCCCATTTTGGACAGCCCGAAATCTGAAATCTTTGCAACCCAATTTTCATCCAAAAGGATGTTGGTGGACTTGACGTCGCGGTGGATGACGGTGTTCTCGGTGCCGGAATGGAGGTAATGCAATCCTTTGGCTGCACCAATGCATATTTGAAGGCGCTGCTTCCACGTCAATGGAGTATTCTCCCAATTACAGAGATGGTCGCGTACTGTGCCGTGCTCCATGTAGTCGTAAACTAAGATCATCTCTCCATTTTCGTCGCAATAGCCGATTAAGGATAAGAGGTGGGTGTGTCTGAGCTTGGACAACATCTGGATTTCAGTTAAGAATTCAGAAATACCTTGACTGGAGGATGGGTTCAGCCTTTTAATAGCAACAGAGGAGGCGCCGTCGTCGATGAAGCCTTTATAGACGTTGCCAAATCCTCCTCTGCCAATAATAAATTGGTCTTCGAAATTGGCGGTTGCAGTTTTGATCTCCTTGAGCGAGAAATGTCTGCATAAATCAGACAACAGTGGTACGGTGGTCTTTGTGGTGGAGATTGAAACACTGACCCACGACGAGTTGGCAACGGCGGTAACTGAGTCCTTCAATTTCTGCCGCCAGCGGAGAATTAAGAAACTGAAAACGGCCACTGCAAGAACTCCGATCCCACTCCCAATTACAGCATAAATTACAGAAGACCCACTTTTCTTGTTTCTTGGCGGCTTCAAAGCCGTCTCCGGTGGCGAAGAATTGTTGATAGGAGCATCAGGGTTCGCCACCGCGAGGCTCGGAATGGAGTCACTGAGTTTGAAGATTTCCAATCCATTCAACAGAGCACTTGAATATTTCGGCAGTCCCTCTAAATTAGGGAAGAGAGAAAGGCGGAGCTCTTTGTTTCCACGACGGCCGTCATCGGGAACCCATGCGACGTAGTCTCTGAAAATGGGTATCCCAGTGCCGCCGGTCCAAGCTATAACGTCCGCTTGAATTTCCGCCGTTTGATTGTCTATTGAAATTGTGAATACCCTCTGGTTTTGCTTGGTTATTTCAAGCAGAAACTCGCAGAAATGGAATCTGAGCAGATATAAAAACCCAGAATCAACAGGAAAAGCCCATTCTAGACTTCCGCTTGTTCTCCCCATGGTTCTTGAAGTTGTGTACACTATCGGCGGTGCACTGGACGGCGGCGTTTCGGGGGTGTACTTGATCTGAAGGCTCTCAGCACGAGGCTTGTAACCAAAATCACCGTAAATTATGTAAGAATCATCTTTATCCCAGGTCCGAAACATGTCGCCGCTATCATCTTGAATCTCAACATTGCCGCCGCCAACATTTAGCCGGTAGAGATTCTCCAAAGCGGTGTCATTTTCCAGATAATATATCTGGTCAAAAAACTTGATTTGCACACCCCTGTAGTAGAGGCCATCTGGAATTAAAACAATTTCAATCCCATTCACAAAAGCAGAAGAGTTTGTATCGGGGGAGAAGGTCAGATTCAGTCTCTGCTCCTCTTCGACGTTGATAACGAACTCTTTCATGAAGGCATGGTTTGGCCGAGGGGAGTTGAGAAAAACACTGTTTATGAAGGCATTGTTTGGCTGACGGTAGTTGGGAAAAGCACTGAAGTTGCTTAACAAAGTGAATCCATTGGCGGTGACTGAGAAAAAAGATAGAGAAGCATTGTAGTCGGAGTACATGGTGGGGTAGAAATAAAGGCGAAGGAATTTGGGGCCTCTAAGTACGGGAAAGGTGTAGGTGAAAGGGGATAGAAACACACGTGCCGTCCGGTAAGGGACCGCATCGGGAAAAAAGAAATCCGAAGCATTGTATGCTGAAGATATGCGTGTGGCATTAGGTGGTGCATACTTTGAACCCACATCGGTTTCCCATCTCCGCACATTGCTATCGTACAAGTATGACGGTGCACCACAGTTGAGGAGGATTAAGTCGGTGGTTGCAGGTATGGCGGCAGAAATTGTTAAGGTTATTAGGCATGCTTGGAGGAAGAGGAACGAATAAAAAGCAAATGGGAACATCTTTTTTGTGATGAAAAGAAAATTCAAAACGTTTTGATCATTGGTGCCTGCTACGACTACGAAGGTGAAGCACAGAAACTTTAAACAATTGAAACTGGATTCAGATTCATGGTTCTATTTGCTTTCTGTTGAGAATCAGAGCAACCACGGCTACATATGCAGAAAGTTATGATAAATGAGCATAGCTGACTTTTCTAAGTGAAGTCTTCCACGGTTTCTTGCCAAGAATAATAATGTTGAATGGAAAAATTGGCAAACCTTGTGTGGTTACCCCTTTGGGTGGATAAGGTGGATGGCCGGGGGCGGAGGGACCACAAGTTAACCATCAATTGAATAATCTTTCATTCGTTTAACTGACGGAAGCAGTGTCTCGTAACCATCGTCACAACCTCACGGTACTTTTCGTAATCTCTCAAGTTTAAGGGTGTTTTTTGTATTTGAAGTGGATGTTAAGGGTTATTAGTAATTAACCCGCAAGAAAAGGCCCCATTAAGAGGTCCGTGTCCCTGTATCATACATCCATACGAAAGAATAGATTTTTTTTTTTTTTTTTTTGAAAAGCAAACCCCCGAAAGTAAAAAGAAAAAAGAAAAACCTTAACTTTTCATATGTATCTGAATATTTAGATTATTGCTATTGGATTGGATCACGAAAGAATAGATTTAGGCAAAAAATATTACCAAATATTCCTCAAGTAAGAGACAGATGAGGACAGAAATTCCTTTGAAGAATCTCCGGCTACTCATCCTTGTCTCATTTCAAAACCATTCTATTTCCCTGATTTGTGATTACTGCCGAGTCTCTTTCAGCAATTTGTGCTGAAGAGATTTGACGAAATTGATACAATTTTGCTTGGAAACTCATAGCGGAAAGGGATGTCAATTGTACACCATTGACCATTCACACTACGGGATGTAAACGAACCGAACTTTGCTATTTTTGTCTGGCTTGAGGTTCGGTTCAAACTTATTCAGCTCGGTTTGGGTTCGGGTTCGAGTTCGAGTTCGACGAACTTTAAATTTTTGGTTCGAAGTTCGGTTTGTTTAATAGTTTGAGTTCAGTTCGGTTCGGGTTCGACTTGGTCTCGAGTTCGAACCCAAGATATAATTTAAAAAAATAAAAATAAAATATTAATATATCTGTATAATTAATATATAATTATATATATATATATATATATATATATATATATATATGTATATATATATAATTGAGTTCGAACCCAAGATATGATTTAAAAAAATAAAAAATAAAATAGTAATATATCTGTATAATTTAATATATATCTAATTCAATAATATATAATTAAATATATTAATATAATTCAATAATATATAATTAATATATATATATAATTAAATATCTAATTCAATAATACATAATTAATACATATATATATATATATATATAAATATTTTTTTCAAATAAAATAGACATGCTTGCGAACCACGAACAAGAATAAAAAGAGTTCGAATTCAAGTTTGAGTTCAGTTCGAATCTTGGCTGGGTTCGAAAGGGGTTCGAACTTTTCAAATTCGAACCTTAGCTGGCTCGGCTCGATCCGGCTCGCAATCCGGTTCAGTTCGTATACATCCCTAAATACAATTTCACACCCACAATTTTCCGTGCCAAATTAGCCTTCTGGAATGGAAAATTGGAGAAGAGGAAAACAAGCATCAAGAGTGATGTCCTTGAAGAAGAATTTATGATAGGAATAAAGAATTATGAACTCTTTTAGAAATTAGTAAAGTGGAAATAATTCTTAGGATTTAGTCCCCCACATAATACTTCCAACACCACCACTCCAAAGGCATATTTGAATGAAGTCGCGATCTTGACTGTGATCATGCTGCAGATTCACTTAGGAAACTTAGTGAAATCTCCTCTTGTCCCTGCATTATACGTTTTCGGTGATTCTTTGTTCGATAGTGGTAATAACAATTTGTTCCCAACTTTATCGAAGGCTGACTATTCGCCCTACGGCATGGATTTCAAGGCCGGTCATACGGGATGGTTCACAAATGGGAGAACTGGGGTTGACATCATAGGTTGCCTTAGTATATGATCATATGTGTGTGCGCGTTTTTTGAGGTTGTAGGGAAATATGGGCTCTGATTAAATTTCCGGTTGTTCGTTTTTTTGCAGCTGAGTTCCTTGGATTGCCGTATGCTCCTCCATATTTGAGTATTGTACGGCCTCTGCTGCAACCACAACCGTTGACAGGGGACGCTATGTTTGAGCACTAGAAGGGAGCGCATGAATGGGGAGCCTAATGTTTGTGTGCCAAAGAGGGAACGGTCCTTAGTTTATTTTTTGGCACTATCATTTGCCCCCCCACTCCCCGAGTATCGAACGATCGAGATGCTCGTGGAGTAATAGCGCGCTCCTGCTTTGGGATAGTAATTCGTTTGACATTATATGTCCGTTTCCTTTATCCATTTTATAAGATGCTTCGATATCGATCTATAGGCTTGCATTCCTTTGTAGGATCCTTCTTGCTTCTTGTTATAATGAGCACATCGAGTGCCTCCAAGCCGAGAAGGAAGTCCTTCAGGATGAGATCGACAAGGTTGCAGAGACTTGAGGAGAAGGGAAATATGCTTCAAGTGAGCGAGTAGGCTCGTGTTGAGTTGAGCGTGAAGAGTCCAAACGTGGCGCACCGACCGAGACTCATGCTGAAGTGATCAAAGGGATTAAGCCCTTTATGAGAAGCCCGGTGTCCCAGGTCGTAAGTGCCCTCAGCAGTTATACTCAGATTCAGGAAACATTTGAACGCACTTATCATCAACTTGATCACATAGGGGCCATTCGCGAGGATGCGAATGTGGATGATATTAGCCTTAACAAGGATAGTGAGATGAGGCCTATACTTGGACATGAGAGCAAGTCAAAACCCGATCGTGATGATTTTGGTAACCATGAGTTCGAGCTCGCCATTAATGAGCTCTATGCCATAGTCGCTAATAAGCGGAGTGTTGGGGCCGAGGGTGATAGCGTATCGATCAGTGATGAGGCTCGAGAGGAGCACAATAAAAGTGTTCCTAAGGGATGGGATAGAGCCGGGGAGATAACTCCTGCGCTCGATACTCCAGTAGCGAACTGTAATGAGATTTGAGGCTAGCGTGAATGGAGTGGATGGAGCCATGAAGATAAACTCCTGCGCTCAACACTCCAGTAGCAAACGGTAATGAGGCTCAAGACGAGCGTGAACAGAGTGGATGGAGCCGTGAAGATAAACTCATACGCTCAACACTCCAATAACGAATGGTGATGAGGCTCGAGGCGAGCGTGAATGGAGTGGATGGAGCCGTGGAGAAACTCCTGCGCTCAACACTCCAGTGTCGGATGGAGCCGAGGCTCGAGATGAGCGTGAATAGAGTGGACGGATCCATGGAAATAAACTCTTATGCTCAACGCACCAGTTGCAAGCTCGAGGCGAGCATAAATGGAGTGGATGGAGCCGTAGAGAAACTCCTGCGCTCAACACTCCAGTGTCAGATTGAGATGAGGCTCGAGGCTAGAGCAAATGGAGATGATGGAGCCGTGGAGATAAACTTCTAGGCTCAACATTCTAGTTGCGAGCTCGAGGCGATGTTAAGAGGAACGACAATGATGTTGAGCATGTATATGATGATGCGGTGATCCATAAGTTGATATAGATGCTTAGCTTAGCATGTTTTGCTTTCCGATTCGCCATTTGATGTTTCTTGGAAATTCCTTAGCTTAGTTTGTTTTTGCTTCCGCTTCGAACCTTGAATCTTGACATGTAACTTATATTTGGACAGATTGACTAAGCGTTGTGTTTGAACTCCATAACATTGCGAGTAAAATAGGTGAAATTTTCTAAGAGTGTTGCTTGAACTTTGAGTGCTCTTTGGGATCACCCATACCATCATACCGAGGCACATTGGTCGGAACATTGGAGTTTCCTACTCTTGCCATCAATATCTCGTCGCAAAATGGTGAGGCTCGCTACGCCAAGGTCATCTGTTCCTTCGAAGATGAGAGAGTCCGTCGGGTCTCTCCAATCCCCATAGATCGTCCGATGCGGGGGCTTATCGACCACCCTATTCATCATGCCGAGCGGGTTTGTAGCGAGCTTCTCCTTGATCGCCCAACATAAGACTCATCCACAATCTTGCTCAGGGCGGCGTGCGAATTTTGGTTCTTCGCTTCCAACAGCGTGAGGCGGTTATACTCTTTCCCTCCTGCTTGAGTTTCAACATGTTGAGCGGGATTGAGAGAATTTGGTTCCTCTTCGTCTCCCATCATGTGTTGTTTCCCATCGCGTTGCAGAAATGGGGCCTAGTCATCTTTAGCCGGAGGTTGGAGAGGATCGCGCACTCAACTCGGTCTCGCTAACATTGGATTCACCATGTTACGAACAAGTGTAGGATCTGTTCGAACGGATGGCACCCGATTGGCCGTGCGTTCCGCTTATCAGGTGGTAGTGCGAGATGGAGCGACGGTGATTTGAACTCTTCCCATCTGGGCTTGTATTCTGTTACATTCGGGGCGGTAAGGTAGAGCTACGCTCGTCACGACTTCGGGTTTCAAATTTCCGATCATCTTCTAAGCAAAATAAGGAAAAGGATTTGAGAAAAGGTTGGGAAATCCGGAGGTTCCCACAGACGGCGCCAAACTGATGATGCTGAAAATTGGTTTTGCCGGAGATTGATCGGAATCGGCTTCAAACTTCCAACAAATCAGCCAAAGGTGGGTTCTTCGACCTGCTAAGATCAACGACAAACGTGAGAATACCAGGCGGGAGGTGTTTCCCGCGTAGGCACTCCGACGCTCAAGACAATGAGTTTGCTTTAGGTGAGAGGTGACCGGAAATTTGGGCAGAGGTTCGGTATGTAAAAGTGTACCTCCTCTTTGTTCTGAAGAAGAAATAGTATTTATACCTTAGACTTGGGTCAGAGCCGTGCCTGAATGGGCTTAGTGGGAGCGAATAATGCGGGGTCGTGTTAGGAATAGTGCCCTAGAAAGCCGATTGTATATCCGCTTTGTGCTTTTCCTTGTTGTAATCACAGACAATCTTTGAATGAAATAACGAATTGAGGCAACACTTCTTTATATGCTTTTGTTTGGTATGTGTTTACTTTATCTGTGCATGTATGAGAACTCCCCTAATCCTGATGACTTTAGGACTCTACCATTTAGGTGAAATGGTTCATGAAACGAGCCCTATATCACATAAGTCATGATTAGTAAAACACTCCAAGCCGATGAGTCCTACAGACAGTGGGAGTGTCAACCTGACTCCTTTAAGGCTTGCTTGTGGGATCACGCCCTTAAGAAGGACCACCTTGTTTCATGGAGGTGCAAAGTGTATAGTTGATACGTGCGTGATACATGAGGGTGCTTACTTTAATAAGTAAGTTCACTGAGGTGCCCCGTGTGAGAACATTCCTAAATGGGAAAGGAAGTTTCTATTTCAGGAAATGGAAACTTCCAGATTAGGAAATATCTCACGAGTCATTGATGTGATTAATTGATCCTTAGACTTGAGGTTCCTTGTCACTTTATGAGTTAACTCTGTGGTCTTAGGTATAAGCTTTAAAGAGTGTCGCCTTAGACAACTGATTCAAGGCTTATGCTGGGGCTGCACAAGTGATTCATGAAAGTGAATGAGAATCAAGAAAGGACCTACACTTGCATTTGCAAGGTGATCTCTTATTGTGTAAGTCATTCATATGCCATATGGAGTCCTTGGCCAAGGCAGTAGATCAAGACATCAAGAAAAGGGTTTCTTGGATTGAGATCAAATGGATATGAAATGCACTTAGCTTTAAGACCGGATTATTAGGGTTCTGATTATTCCCTTGCCCTAGATCTTGGTTGAGAGATAGTAAGTAGGAGGATTGTATCTCACATGAATCAATGACCTAAAGGTTCTGTCGAATCCGAACATTCCAATTCAGCTAGGGGTTAAACACCTGTTGCTAGACTATGGTCGTTTAATCTGTGGACTGATTAATTAATTAGTGAATTCATTAATTAGGGTCACTGCTAATTGAATTGAGAACCTAGAGGGTCACACACAACAACTTGGTTACATGAGTTGAGGCTTAAAAATGATTAAACGAGTTAATCGGGCCAAGAGGGTTCCACACGTGTGAAATCACACGTGTGGCTCACGTGAGTGACACGTGTTACTGTGACACGTGTCACACACGTGTGAATATATATATATTGTATATATATGTATTAAATAATTAAATGTGTTAATTATTTAATAGGCTTTGGTTTAATTTTGAATTAAAAAGAAAGTCTTATTTTGGAGAAAATAATCTAGTTAATTAATTACGAATTAATTAATTAGATAAAAATAAGTTATTTATTTTATAATAAATAAAGTATAAAATTATCCAAAAATAGTTTGGATATTTTTAGCTCTCTTAAAAGTTGACTTGAATTAGAATTCAAAGTCAAAGTTGGAAAATACTTGATGATCAAGTAATAGGAGAGAGAGGAGCCAAATCCTTGCCCAACAAGGAATAGGATCGGCGCCCCTCTCCCTTTCCTATATATAGGGGAGCTCATGCTCCCCTTTAGAGCTAATAATTGACAATTCTTGGTTCATGTGTTGAACACCTTCCTTTCTCCAAGATAAATAAACCCTAGGTTAAGCCTAAACACTAACTAGAGAACTAGCATCCTTACTAGTTAGATTGTGATCAAGTTGGTGGACTTTCTCTAGAGACTTCAAGTTAGAAGTTTGAAGATTCGAGCTTTACCAAGGAGAGGGGATCAAGCCGCGAGAAGAGCGTTCTTGGGTGGCTTGAAACGCTTCAAGAAAGAATAAAAGAAAAGTAAGTTTTCTATCTTTACGAATCTGTATACACGATTGCGAGTTCAAGATCTTTTGTTGGGAAATTTTTTTTAAATTCCGCTGCTTTCTGATTCGTGTTTTCCAACAGGTCGTGCGCCGAGTGGTGGAGTGGCGTGTGAACGTGGGCAACCGCCACGCTTGGGATGGAGCGCAATAAGGTTGAGCGCTTAAGTTGAGCGTTAACCTTAGATTGAGCGCTAACTTAAGGTTGAGCACTAACCTTGAGGTTGAGCGCTAACCTTAGGTTGAGCGCTAAGGTTGGGCATTCGTTGACAGGCGTATCAACATATCTGCCATCGAATGTTCCTTAACCCTTGGTTTATTTGACCCTAACTCAGCTATCTCCCTCCCTTAGCTGATGCATATCGAGCCACACACCCACAAGAGGAGAAAAAGTTGCTGTAAATGGAGAAGAAGAAGAGAAGGAAGAAACCCCTTTCCATGACTTGTGATTTTGAAGCATGATCTTCTCCATACTTCTTCATATCTTAAAGGAAAGCATATTTATGTATTCTCCTCTCTTCTATGCTTCATTTTATCCTTGAAATTCATGAAATGCATCAGATTTTCTTAAGGGTATGAAAGCTTGCATCAGATGTTCAAGAGCCTGGGCTGGTGCGCGGGCGAATCCGGGGCCTTCGTTTCGCGATCTTGATTTTCGTGTTTAGTCCAATCCAATCCCGATTTAATTTTTCTGAAAAATTTTATTTATTAAAATTGAATTATTTTCGAAATAATTGTTTAAATTGGGATTTTGGAAAATTAAGCGATTTAAATTTTGGAAAAATTTCAATCTTTATTTTCTGAAAAATAATGAAAGAATAAAATTATTAATTTTGGAAATTAATTGGAATTTTATTGGTTTATTGTTTTTCGGGTTTTATTGAAAAGGCTCTTGAACAAGAATTGCATCTAAGTCGTGTTTTAAGTCATTAGGACTTAAAGCGAGAATTTTAATTTATTGGTTAAATTTAAATTCTTGCAAAAGCATGTTAGGTGATCATGGGTTTAGATTTATGTATGGTTTTAATTTATGCACATGAATGGTTTAAATTGGGGTTGGAGCCCTATAGTTGCGTTTTTCAATTGAGGTTGGAGCCTCACTTATGTGCGTACTGTTATGTGATTTATTATGTGGCTTTCCATATTACTGTTTTTGAGGCCGGGGTATGCCCCGTGTAATTGTCTAAGGCCAATATGAAGATTGAGCCTTATTACTTTATGTCTTTTTCTTTTTATTGTAATTTGAGAGTAGAGATAGGTGGTGAGGTTTTTATTTTCATTTTGGAGACAATGCACCCATGGAGTAAGATGGACCACATTCAAGTAACAAGGAGGCCATAAGTGAAGACCCCTCAAAATGTTAGGGAGGGGAATCTCAATTGTTAAATGTAATAGAGATAGGGCTCGTATTTTGTTACAGCTTTCCCTTATGTGATTTAAACTATTTATGTGGCATGTATATTAGAACTTGTGATTGTGGAGTGGCTCCCACATATCACGCATAAGATAGGTAGAACCCATGATCATTACATGTTAGTATCATGCTAGGACATGTTATCTGTTTATGTGCTTGTTTGAAATGCATTTAAGTGTACTTGCATTAATCAAGACTAATAAAATTGGATAACATATATGTTGGTGAGGTCGAACCGGACAACTCTCCGGTTGATTCGAAAATTCCCATTAAATATTAAGCTAATTTCGAACAAATAGGTGTTTAATTCGAGATGCAAATTTTGAATTAAATTCCTAGCATTCCATCAATAGGTTTTAAGTTTAGTAAGTGAAGCTGGTTATTGTCCACGAGTCGTGGGATAGCTAGTGGAGCTTATTAGTTCTTAGTTACCTAATTGATCCTTTTAAATGGTCAATATTTCGTGGTCAATTTTAGCAAGGGCGATGTCCGCGAGTCGTGGGTCGTTCGAACTAAGTTTTGATCATGATCTTATGATTGATGGGTCTAGCTTAACGCCTAAGTAAATATGGATGTCGCACGAGTCGTGGGTCCATATTGAAAGATAGTTGATGCAAAAACAATTACTAAGAGTTCTAAAGGTGTTAGAATTGGTAAGTTGTACCTACCTAGGATTCTTACTTAGAATGTCCGCGAGTCGTGGGTTCGAGGTAAAATGCCTAGGATCTTAGTACCCATTGGGAAACGTGTTCCTCTTAGATCTTTGGGAATTATAGATCTTTGAAAAACAGTGGGAGCTACAATAGATTAAAGACCTTATCTTTTGTATATCGTTATAATTCAGCATGCTCTCTAGTTCTCTGCTTTACCATTTAGGTCGTAGATTCTGTGATTCTCTACGTGTTTTGAAATGGCAACCAAAAACCCTCTTGTATCGATCCTCGAGTCAAACAAGTTGACTGGTCCCAACTATTCTGATTGGCTGAGGAATCTAAAAATCATTTTAGATTCTGAGAAGAGAACTTATGTTCTCTTCGAAGGGGAGCCTAGTCCCGAATGGGAGGCTCCCACTCGGGCCGAGCGGGACGCGATTCAGAAGTGGAAGGATGATAATCTCCAAGCCCGTTGCCTTATGTTGGCTAACATGTCTCCGGGCTTGCAAAGGCAACATGAGGCCATGGAATTCGCTTGGGAGATTTACGACCACTTAGAGCAACTTTACCGCCCTCATGAACGTGTTACAAGGTATAACACTTCAAAGGAATTGTTCCACTTGAGAATGAGGGAAGGTTCAAGTGTCCATGAATATGGACTCAAGTTTCTTGCCCTTACTGAGAAACTTGCCTCCATGGACATGCCACTGAAAGATGAGCTTTCAGTGGATTTGTTGCTAGCTTCGCTCCCACCATCATTCAACCCATTTGTCCTTAACTTCAACATGAATCATGCTGGTGCTACTGTAGCTGAGCTGATTAGTCAGCTTGTGACTGCTGAAAGCACGATCAAGAAGGACAATAAGGTTTTGATGGTGAATGCTCCATCTTCATCTTCTGGGCCTTCTAAAGGTAAGGGCAAGAAAGCCCAAAAGAAGAAGAAGAAACCCCTTAGGCCCACTGGTGGCATTTCGAAGGGGAAGGCCCAAAAGAAGAAGCATGATCAGAAAGAGGATGTTTGCTTCCATTGTGGCAAAGCGGGACATTGGAGGAGAAACTGCCCAGAGTACAAGACTACTCTAAAGAAAGGTATCTTTCTCATTGAAGTAAATCTTTCTATTAATTCTAGTTCTTGGGTACTTGATACCGGTTGTGGAACTCATATCTGTAATGATGTACAGATACTAAGTGAAGTCCAACAACTCAAAGAAGGAGAATGTGTCTTGAAGATCGGCGATGGCTCAACCGTTGAAGCTCGAGCTTTAGGCACAATTAGATTAGATTTAGGTAGTTTTGAGTTAGTCTTAAATAAAGTCCTTTATGTACCGAGCATTATTCGTAATATAATTTCAGTTCCAATATTAGATTGTGAAGGTTATGAAACTTATATTAAGAATGGTAAATATTTTATCAAACGGAACAACTCTTCCGTTCACATCGGTACTCTAAGTAATGGACTTTATCTAACTCAGAATATCAATATTATGAATATACAACGAGAAACGAAGCGTAAGAGAGATGACAAAGTTTCAGCTCCCTTATGGCACGCTAGATTAGGACATATTTCCAAGAACAGAATTAGCAAGATAAACACTTTAGGATCATTCTCTGAAAATGATCTTAAGGAGTTAACTTCTTGCGAATCCTGTCTCAAAGGAAAAATGTCCAAAGTCCCTAGGGACTGTGGAACGTGCCATTAAGGTTTTGGATTTGATCCATACTGATGTTTGTGGACCGCTTAGTGTAAGCACTAGAAACAATCATCAGTATTTCATAACCTTTACTGATGACTTTAGTCGGTATGGTTATGTATACTTAATGAAGTATAAATCTGAAGCTTTTGAGAAATTCTTAGAATTTCAAAAGGAGGTTGAGAACCAAACTGGTCACAAGATCAAAGCACTTCGATCTGATCGAGGAGGCGAATATCTTAGTGAAGAATTCCTTAATCATCTCAAAGATAATGAGATTATCTCTCAGTGGACTCCTCCAGGAACTCCTCAGCTTAATGGAGTTTCTGAGAGAAGGAATCGAACCTTACTTGATATGGTTCGTTCCATGATGAGTTTCACTGACTTACCACCTTCTTTCTGGGGTTATGCCCTAGAAAGTGCAGCAAAGATTCTGAATCTAGTTCCCTCTAAGTCAGTCCCTAAAACGCCCTATGAAATGTGGCATGGTAAAATCCCTAGTTATTCTTACTTAAGAATTTGGGGTTGTCCTGCTTACGTGAAGAGGATAGTGGGAGATAAGTTAGAATCTCGTTCTAACTTATGCTACTTTGTAGGTTATCCTAAGGAATCCATAGGATATTACTTCTATGATCAATCTGAGCAAAAGGTGTTTGTTTCCAGAAATGCCACTTTTCTTGAGGAACCGTTCCTTAAAGAAAAGAAAGGCAAGATCATAGAATTAGAAGAAGTACAATGTGATCCCACACCACCCACTGAAGAAACGTCCCCTTCTGATCAACTACAACCAATCACGAATTTCGATACACACGTAAATCCTCCTTTAAGGCGTTCTGAACGCACTCCTAGACAGCCGGAGAGATGGTATGGATTCTTCCATGAAATCTCTCAAAAGGATAATGATCCTTTAACATATGAGGAGGCACTTTCAGATTCTGACTCTGAACAGTGGATAGAAGCCATGAAATCCGAAATGGACTACATGAACTCCAACCAAGTTTGGACCTTGGTAGATTTGCCTGATGGGGTTAAACCCATAGGTTGCAAATGGATCTTTAAGAGAAAGCTTGGAGTTGATGGAAGCATTGCAGCCTATAAAGCAAGACTGGTTGCAAAAGGATTCACTCAAAGACCCGGCGTCGACTTTGATGAAACCTTTTCGCCAGTTGCAATGCAAAAGTCTATTCGGATCATGCTTGCCATTGCTGCATATTATGACTATGAGATATGGCAAATGGATGTGAAAACTGTCTTTCTCAATGGTGACATTGACAAAGACATTTATATGGAGCAACCCATAGGTTTCACATTCAGTGGGAGTGAGCAAAAGGTTTGCAAACTCCAAAGATCAATCTATGGATTGAAACAGGCTTCTAGGAATTGGAACATTCGATTTGATGAATCAGTCAAAGCGTTTGGCTTCATTCAAATTTCGAATGAGTCCTGCGTGTATAGAAAGGAATTGGAGACCTCAGTGCAATTCTTAGTACTTTATGTTGATGACATCCTTCTTATTGGGAATTCGAAGGATGACATGAAAGTGACTAAGTTATGGTTATCGAACCAATTCGAGATGAAAGATCTTGGTGATGCATCCTATATCCTTGGAATTAAAATCTATAGAGATAGATCTAGAAGGTTAATAGGACTATCACAGTCGATGTACATTGACAAAGTATTGAAGAGATTCAATATGGAGTCAGCAAAGGTTAAGAACCTTCCTATGAGTGTAGGAACATGTCTTTCAAAGAAAATGTGTCCTAAGACTAACCTTGAGAAGGAAAGAATGACTCATACACCTTATGCATCAGCAATAGGTAGCATAATGTATGCAATGTTATGTACTCGACCGGATGTGGCTTATGCACTTAGTGTAACAAGTCGTTTCCAATCTAACCCTGGAGATGCTCACTGGGCTGCCGTGAAGAATATTCTTAAATACTTGAAAAGTACTAAAGATTTATTCTTAGTTTACGGAGGTCAGAAAGATCTTACTGTCGAAGGATACTGCGATGCAAGCTTTGCATCAGACTTAGATGATTTTAAGTCAATGTCAGGATACATTTTCTGCCTAAACGGCGGAGCAGTGAGTTGGAAGAGTTCCAAGCAAACTACCACTGCAGATTCGACTACTGAGGCCGAATACTTAGCTGCAAATGATGCAGCTAAGGAAGGTGTTTGGATTAGAAACTTCATTCAAGAGTTGAATGTTGTTCCTAGCATGAAAGACCCCATTACTGTGTTTTGTGACAACACTGGGGCGGTTGCTCAAGCAAGAGAACCAAGATCTCACCAACGGACCAAGCACATTATGAGAAAGTATCACCTAATCCGTGATATTATCAAAAGAGGAGATGTGCAAATTGAGAGGGTCACATCAGCAGAGAACGTGCCAGACCACTTACTAAACCCCTTAGTCGAGAAGCTTTCCAAGGTCATCTTCAGAAGTTCACTGAGGTGCCCCGTGTGAGAACATTCCTAAATGGGAAAGGAAGTTTCTATTTCAGGAAATGGAAACTTCCAGATTAGGAAATATCTCACGAGTCATTGATGTGATTAATTGATCCTTAGACTTGAGGTTCCTTGTCACTTTATGAGTTAACTCTGTGGTCTTAGGTATAAGCTTTAAAGGGTGTCGCCTTAGACAACTGATTCAAGGCTTATGCTGGGGCTGCACAAGTGATTCATGAAAGTGAATGAGAATCAAGAAAGGACCTACACTTGCATTTGCAAGGTGATCTCTTATTGTGTAAGTCATTCATATGCCATATGGAGTCCTTGGCCAAGGCAGTAGATCAAGACATCAAGAAAAGGGTTTCTTGGATTGAGATCAAATGGATATGAAATGCACTTAGCTTTAAGACCGGATTATTAGGGTTCTGATTATTCCCTTGCCCTAGATCTTGGTTGAGAGATAGTAAGTAGGAGGATTGTATCTCACATGAGTCAATGACTTAAAGGTTCTGTCGAATCCGAACATTCCAATTCAGCTAGGGGTTAAACACCTGTTGCTAGACTATGGTCGTTTAATCTGTGGACTGATTAATTAATTAGTGAATTAATTAATTAGGGTCACTGCTAATTGAATTGAGAACCTAGAGGGTCACACACAACAACTTGGTTACATGAGTTGAGGCTTAAAAATGATTAAACGAGTTAATCGGGCCAAGAGGGTTCCACACGTGTGAAATCACACGTGTGGCTCACGTGAGTGACACGTGTTACTGTGACACGTGTCACACACGTGTGAATATATATATATTGTATATATATGTATTAAATAATTAAATGTGTTAATTATTTAATAGGCTTTGGTTTAATTTTGAATTAAAAAGAAAGTCTTATTTTGGAGAAAATAATCTAGTTAATTAATTACGAATTAATTAATTAGATAAAAATAAGTTATTTATTTTATAATAAATAAAGTATAAAATTATCCAAAAATAGTTTGGATATTTTTAGCTCTCTTAAAAGTTGACTTGAATTAGAATTCAAAGTCAAAGTTGGAAAATACTTGATGATCAAGTAATAGGAGAGAGAGGAGCCAAATCCTTGCCCAACAAGGAATAGGATCGGCGCCCCTCTCCCTTTCCTATATATAGGGGAGCTCATGCTCCCCTTTAGAGCTAATAATTGACAATTCTTGGTTCATGTGTTGAACACCTTCCTTTCTCCAAGATAAATAAACCCTAGGTTAAGCCTAAACACTAACTAGAGAACTAGCATCCTTACTAGTTAGATTGTGATCAAGTTGGTGGACTTTCTCTAGAGACTTCAAGTTAGAAGTTTGAAGATTCGAGCTTTACCAAGGAGAGGGGATCAATCCGCGAGAAGAGCGTTCTTGGGTGGCTTGAAACGCTTCAAGAAAGAATAAAAGAAAAGTAAGTTTTCTATCTTTACGAATCTGGATACACGATTGCGAGTTCAAGATCTTTTGTTGGGAAAATTTTTTTAAATTCCGCTGCTTTCTGATTCGTGTTTTTCAACAGGTCGTGCGCCGAGTGGTGGAGTGGCGTGTGAACGTGGGCAACCGCCACGCTTGGGATGGAGCGCAATAAGGTTGAGCGCTTAAGTTGAGCGTTAACCTTAGATTGAGCGCTAACTTAAGGTTGAGCACTAACCTTGAGGTTGAGCGCTAACCTTAGGTTGAGCGCTAAGGTTGGGCGCTTAGGGTGAGAGCGAAGGTGGGGCGCTAAGGGTGCGCTAAGACGGAGGTGGAGCGCTAAGGTGGAGCGCAAAGGTGGAGTGCGAAGGTTGAGCGCAAAGGCGGAGCGCGAAGGTGGAGTGCGAAGGTTGAGCGCAAAGGCGGAGCGCGAAGGTGGAGCGCTAAAGCTGAGCGCTTAGGTTGAGGGCGAAGGTGGAGCGCTAAGGCGGAGCGCGAACGTAGAGCGCTAAAGCTGAGCGCTTAGATGAAGCGCTAAGGTTGAGCGCTAAACGGAGCATGAATGTGGAGCGCTAAAGCTGAGCGCTAAAGCTGAGCGCTTAGATGGAGCGCGAAGGTTGAGCGCTTAGGTGGAGCGCTAAGGTTGAGTGCAAAGGAGGCGGGCGAAAGGTGGAGTGCTAAAGCTGAGCGCTTAGGTTGAGCGCAAAGGCGGAGCGCTAAGGTCGAGCGCTAAGGCGGAGCGCAAACGTAGAGCGCTAAAGCTGAGCGCTTAGATGGAGCGCTAAGGTTGAGCGCTAAGCGGAGCGTGAATGTGGAGCGCTAAGGCTGAGCGCTTAGGTCGAGCGCGAAGGTTGAGCGCGAAAGTGGAGCACGCTTGAGGTGGAACGCAAAGGAGCGGACCTCGAAAGGGTGGAGCTCAACACTTAGAAATATTTTAGCACTATCATGAACTCGTATAAGAGGGAACGCGCTTTAGAAATGAGCGGAGAGTACTTGAGCACAAAACAGGGGAACGCGAGACTTGAGCTCCAAAAGGGGACGCTATGTTTGAGCACTAGAAGGGAGCGCATGAATGGGGAGCCTAATGTTTGTGTGCCAAAGAGGGAACGGTCCTTAGTTTATTTTTTGGCACTATCAATCATCGTGCGGTATTCTCCCCGAGACTGGAAGGACCTTGGTACACTTCTTCACGAATTACTAACAGTTGTTTAAATCTTCTGTCGATATAAGATGGTAATTTGCCTTGCAAAATTCCGCTACGGTTTGTGTAATTACAAAGATAACCCCTGGCATGCCCTAATTGTAACGCCCCATTTCTCCGGAATAGGATAAGACATCGTTACGTATGAGTTTCGGAGTTACACGTTTATTTACCAATTTATGACCTCGGATTTTATTGGACTTAATTGTTTTCTCATGATAACATGTGCCAATATTTGTAAATATATGCGATTATGTGATAACTAAGTGTGCTATGTGCAATTGATGCTAATAATTAAATTATGCTTTCATTAATTAAATAATACGAAACTCGCGACCTACGTGTTAACATTTCAAGTAATTTGGGTCTTTATGAAATATTACTAAAGTTGTTTTGGATTTAATTATTTATATCTAGAACTTATGAGGCACCTTACTTAATAATCCAAATTAGAGGGACTTAATTACAATTAATAACATTTGGATCAGATTTTTTTGTTGATTTCATTCTTTGCAATACACGTATTGCACCCCTGCATCCTCCACATTTCATTTTTTTTTGGTTTCATTTATCCAGACTTTTGGCGGTTAAATAATTTTAAGAAAAGGGAAAAGAAGTTAGATTGGAATTTAGTTCCTCCGTTCTTACCTACACAATTAGAAAACACATCAGTCCTCTCCTTGCTTCTTCTCACATCACGCACATCACGCACAGACAGCAACCAAGTTGTTTTCTTTCAATCTTGAGGTAAGAATCGGATTCGTGGCATCTTAAGCTTCAAGCTTCATGGAAGAAATATGTGATTAGATGTATGTATGTAAACCTTATGATCATGAATTTTGGATGAAACAGTTGAACTCTTTAGATTAGTTCTTGAATTCTTACTGGAAATTTATGTTAGAAGTTTGGATTATTTTGATGAATTCAGTGGCTACCCCTCTTATGAGTCACGTACAGTACCTCAACCTTTCTCAACCTTGAAACAAACTAGGGAGTTAATGAGTCTCTTCATCCCTCTCTTATTTTTTCACACACGAATCACATCGCCATCTTTCTCCAGCCTATCTTCCTTCAATTGAGGTAAGGTCTTGCGTGAGATGATAATTTTAATTGAGTTTCCATGAATCAAATGTTTCTAAACATGAGTGTCTTGGAACCTTGTGGATTAGAGTTGAGCAGGAGTGGTAATGAAATCTGTTAATTTTCATAGTTAAATACATGAATCATAGCTTGTTAGAATTATGAAATCTGATGGTTTTAATGCTAAATAGTCAGAATCCGTATGAGTTTTCATGATACTAAAGTTTGGGAATGATGTAGGTATAAATTAGTATTGAATTTTGGTGCTGTCATGATCTGTGCAGTCATTTCAAATGTCGTGCGACGCCGTTTTCAAAAACTGTTTTAACTGGAGATTAATAACATATTGAAGTACACATCTGCCAAGTTTTGTAATTATCCGAGCCCGTTTGATACCTCGAAAAAAATCCCGAAAGTTGCCGCAGTCCCCTGTTTTTGCCCTGTTTTCTGATCTGGAACAGCAGCTGAGCAGAGGGACTAAACCTTCGAATTTTGCAAAACCGTTTTACAGAGGAGTACCTATATATGTTGGGAGTATACCTATTAAGTTTCAGAATTTTCCGACTTCGTTTGATGTGGTAAACAGACCGGTCTCTGAAAGGTGTCGCTGCAGCCAAGTTGCTGTATTGTTTGAACTTTGACAGCTTATACGCAGAGAATTCCAAAGTAAATTTTGAACTCATACGACCTCGGTTTTCAAAAAAAAATTTAACTGGATATTCCTAGTATATTAAGGTTTATGTACGTCAAATCTTATGTTAATCCGAGTCCATTTGATACCCGAGAAAAATTCAAAACGACTCAGCTGTCCTTTGTTTTCTGGTCTGGATTAACAGCTTGAAAAGAGTGATCAAATGTACGAATTTCTCAAAACTGTTTTACAGGGGTACTTATGAATGTATCTAGTATATCCCCGTAAACTTTCAGATTAATCCGACTTCATTTGATAAGGTAACGGTGAATTTTTTTGGAAATGTATTTCTGCAGTCATAGTTCTGTTTTTCATCATTTTTTCTCTATTCTCTGTATTAATACACAAACATCCAGGGATTGAGGCCTATACCATTTGAAAGATCTACATGTCTAGTTTACCAGGAATTTCGCCGTTCGTTAAAATACTTCCTGAGCAATAAGTTATGTCGAACTTTCTACGATGTGTGCATGTGCAGAGTTTCTGCAGAAACGTGTTTTGTGTGAACTTTGTTGCTATGTACTTTGTTGCTATGTTTTCCTTGGCCATTTCCATGCTCTTTGTACACTCTCATCGGATTTACAAGCCACATACATGTTATTTACATATAATATGACACTATTACATGTTTAATTGTATTATTCGACGTTAATTATACACATAAACTTGCTCGCGCTCTTTCATGACTCTTAATGCATCTCATACTATTTCATATCATTGATATACATTGCCGAGTGTCTATACTTGGTTTTACTAAGTCTAATTGTATTGGTAATCATCACTTATCTAGGTGATCCTCCTAAGGACCCGGTGGTCTAGTTACTTTGTCCTGTCTCTTCCTTTTGTCGACGTTATCCAGGTAAGGTTTATCTTCTTGCTGTAACCAATAACCTAAACCGGTATGACCTTCATGATTTGAATTGTTTACCCGCATGTGAAATGTATATATACCTATATAACCCTATATTTAGTAAGTACGTGATTGTTTACCGATTTAATGTTATATGAAGACAAATTTCCAAGTACTAAATGGGTTATAGATATATTCTCCGGCGTGTGTTCATGCACTTGAGAAAGACTTTGACAGAAAATGAAAAATAGTTTCCACGCATTGCATGATCCGAGCTCTTGTTATTGATTGATGGCCCCAATAGCATGGTTCTATTGGGAAGGGATCCGAGGCAACGTGTACAAGGGAATCCGGGAAGGTATCGGGCCGACGGTGAACCTTAATCGCGACCTCTACGGGGGCACGTGTTATCATCAGAGGTTGGTGATATTGCGTGTCTACTGTGCCGGTACGCCGAAGGAGCATAGTACCGAAATGGGCTATGACTCGTCTGGACTATTGGACGGTTGGGGCTGATCAACCCTTTCCGTTACCGGGTGTGGTGGATGGTTTATTGTTATTGTTATTGATTGATTGTGGAGTAAAGGTTGGAGAACGGTATCGCTCGGTACCGATTGATCGATTGAAACCCTTAATCCGATATACGTCATGGACTTTGAAAGGAAATGATTGTCTTGTTCTTGAAATTGAGACTATATTGGATCGAGGGGTTGTGTTTATCTTGCATTGCATATCTCTCTCTTGCATTGAATATATCTCGTATATTGTTACCGCCTCACCAGTCACTCGACTGACCCTCTCCTTCTCTCTTTCTTGTTACCCTATTGGTTGCAGGTTGGAGTCAGCTAGGCGGCGTTCGAGTCATGTCATGTTGAGTCCGTCTAGGATTACCTTTTTGTTACTGATACTTTATCTATCGACATGTATGTGCGTATTGTTACCTCTCGTTCCAACTTTTAATACTTGTGAATAGAGTGCCTAGTGTAGTACCTTACTGTCGTATTTTGCGATCGAAATGGAAATTATATGTTTTAAATAATGTTGGCTCGTGGTCATTATGTGTTGAAGGATTTAATTCGCTTCCGCTATCGCATGCTCTCTGACGACTGTTTGTCTAGTGCCGCCTAGCTAGGTGTGGTCTTGAGTGTCTCCCGTTCGCTAGCGCTTGACATGTATATGGATTGCCCATTTCATATACGTGTTGGGTTCTAGTGCGGGGGATGTGATAGCTCCACGCTCGGGGCGTCACACTAATGATTTGGCCTGCCGCAAGCTATTATAGTCGTGAATCTCAAATTCGATTTTTCTATCAGTAAGCATCGGTGCCAAAATAGGATATCCATATAAGATTACGAAAATGTGATCAAAACTCATTTGTCCAAATGTAATGTAAAATCTTTGACAGGGGATGTTTTTGTAACTTTTCAAACTTCAGGAGGGGAAGTTTGTGTAATTAAGCCAAACCTCAGGGTGTGTCAGTGTAACTGTCCCTCTATATTTATCCATACTCAGTTGAATTAATTATGATTAATGTTTCAGGGTAAATGCAGTAATCTGGGTCAGCAAGTGAACTTCTTCGAGAAAACAATAGAAGCACTGCAACAGCACTATCACTGAAACTTTCAGATTATATATCACAATCACTTTTTGTGAAATCAATTATTGGCTGCAATGACTACTTGAACAAATACCTCGACAGTCTCGATTACGATTCTCAAAAATGATTCTCCCCTCAAGCTTTTGCTAAAATTCTCATAGAAACCTTTCCCGACAACTTGAGGTATCTTTAACATCATCATTTCGTAATTTGTCCAAATAAAGACGAGTGTACATTTATATAACTTTGTACTATCTTAACCAAATGACTCGAGTTCAAGTCTGGTCAGCACAATATATGACTTTGTTTGTTGGGTTGTTGTTGCAGAGGTTGTACAAATTGGGAGCAAGAAAACCTGTAATTTTTGAGATAAGACCAATAGGATGTATTCCTTTCTATTTCAAAGACAACGAATCACAGTGGGAAATGTGTTGAGGAGATCAAAGACCTTGCTGCAATTTTCAACAAGGAGCTTGCTTCCATGCTTAAGGATTTGACATCTAGACTTCAAGGTTCCACCTTTGTTCTTGGTCGAGCTCACGACCTTGGATATGATGTTGTCATCAATCCATCCAAATACGGTGAGTTATTTAACTGCAGTTCATATAGGAGGTCTAAGATGGACATTTGTTTATAAAAACTTACATATAGACCCCTCCCCTCATTTGATGTATTTACACATAGAGTTATGTGTAATGAAACCAAACCTCAGGGTATGTTAGCGTAATTATCTCATATGTAGGTCTTGGTAAGTTATTCATAAGTTTTGATTTCTTTTGCACATTAAGTCAACGTCTCTTCTTATAAGGATCACGGAAAACCATGGTTGCTCAACATATTACGATGGTTTTGTGTTACTCGTAGGATTGAGAGATTTAAGCAACGCATGCTGCGTAACATGGCTGAATGGGACAATGGCATGCATTCTGGGGCTTAAAGCATTGGCATGTCGACAACCAAACACACACTACTTCTTTGACTGCTATCATCCTACTGAAAATATATACGGGACCATAGCCACTCGATGTTTCAACAACTCCTCTATTTGCACTCCCAAAAGTATTCAAGAGCTAGAAGTTTTACGAGCTTGAAGGTTCTGTAAATGCATTCTTATGAGTTATGAAGTTATTATATTCCAAGTTATCCAATTACGGGTTTTCCCCTTTCTCCTTTCATTTTCGTTAGAGTAGAGCTAATCTGTAACCATAAAGATGTGAAGGAAAGGAAAATGGGAAATGGTTTCCAGATTTTACTATCTTTCCAGGACTGATCAGATTGTGTTTACAAAATATACAGTGCCGCATTGTTTGTGTTCGCTGTTAATCGTTTTTAATACACCTCTTGGTGGAGTAAATCATCCTTAGAACTAATGCTCCAAGTTGTTGCTGCATTCGGTTGGATCATAGCTCTGTCGTGATGAAGCTAACTCAAGTCCCATGACGACGTCGGCCATTGCAGGCCTTCCATGTGGCCGAACTAGCAGGCATCTCCCTGCAATCTCTGCAAACACTTGTAAACAAGCTGGTGATATCTGCCCTGCCAAGTTTGGATCAATAAGTCCATCCAATTTCCCCTCTCGAATGCAGCAACGGGCCCACATGGCTAGGCTATGTTGCTCCTCCTCCTCAAGTGTCACGTCCACCGCAGGTCTTCCGGATAGCACTTCAAATAATACAACTCCAAAAGCGTACACATCCAATTTTCTTGTCAATTTGTGACTTGAGAATAGTCTGGATCCAAATATCCATAAGTTCTTTTAATGATTGTGGAATGTGGGTGAAAGAATCGTTTACCGGTCCCATTTTGCACAACCCAAAATATGAAATCTTTGCAACCCAATTTTCATCCAAGAGAATATTGGTGGACTTGACGTCGCGGTGGATGACGGTGTTCTCAGTGCCGGAATGAAGATAGTTCAATCCTTTGGCTGCACCAATGCAGATTTGAAGGCGCTGCTTCCACGCCAATGGAGTACTCTCTGAATTACAGAGATGGTCTTGTAATGTGCCGTGATCCATGTAGTCATAAACTAAGATCATCTCTCCATTTTCGTCGCAATATCCCATGAGGGATACAAGGTGGGTGTGTCTGAGCTTGGACAGCATCTGGATTTCAGTTAAAAACTCAGAAATGCCTTGATTGGGCTACGGGTTCTGCCTTTTAATGGCAGCCGTGGTGGCACTCTCATTGATGAAGGCTTTATAGACGTTGCCGAATCCTCCTATGCCAATAAGAAATTGGTTGTCGAAATTGGCGGTTGCAGTTTTCATGTCCTTGAGCGAGAAATGTGTGCATAAGTGGGAGGGTAGCATGGTTCGTCGGAACGGCTTCGGAACGGGCGGAACAGAAGTTATTTCACTTTCTTTCCTCTGCTTTAGTCTTCATCTGCTCCAGAATCCAGATCTACTTTGTGCTAGAAATCTTCCCAACCCAAATCTACTTTGTTTGAGAAAACAGAAGTTATGTGGTTGATGCTTATGAGTTGAAGGTATAATTTGCTGTGTTAATGTATTATAGTACTCTTCCATCTGCGCTTTTGAATTGGAATTGATCTTGTTTTTCTTAAATTTCAGGTGAGGGTAGAGCACGTTCTTGAGATGATAAGATTGATATCTGGTGCTGCAAACACAGAGAGAGCCGCCTACAGCCCTATTTATACCTCATGATCAGCGCTCCCCTATTTCGGGGATTTGAGTCTCGTCTCACGAGTTCCCGTTATTTCCTTTCTTGTCCAGTTTTTCTCCAGGGCGGAGATCATTGACCGTTTTGGCACTTTCTTGTATCCTTGTCTTGTTCCGTCGCTCCTCAGGTGAGGTTTAATTGCTAGATATATAGAACCCTTACAACCCTATGTGATGTTTTAAGCCAAAATGTATTTATATATCTATAGTTTTCCAAACTCTATTGATTTTCAACTGATTTCACGGAATTGATTGATTTATTGTTTTGGCGAGTAAAGCATGTTCACTTTGGGCCCGAGGGTAGTGTATTGAGCCAACCGAGGAAGCAAGGGCTGACGGGTAACTCTTGCACTATCCTCACAACCTTGGGATGCCCCCTGAACCCACTAGGAGAATAGTGGGGGAAGGAGTTCCGGGCATAGGGACTCATGAACCCTATGTCCAATGAGATTGGGTGGTGGGGCCTTGCAATCCCACCATCACCGGAGGAAGAAGGGACTGAAACTGCTAATTATGCACTGTAATCGATTGCTTGATCACCTAATCATTGAATAATGGAATTATTGTACACAGTCGGAGAAAGGTTGGAGAATTGCCCTCACTCGTCGGGCCACTGATTGATTGAACTGAATTGTACCGAATTGATTGTATTGTTAAATTGATTAGTTGTAATCTCGGGCAAGAATTACTTTAATATTTGAACTTATATTGTTTCTTTTATGAAAACTTACCCGAGATTATAGCTTGCATGGTAATTGCGCTTATATTTATTTAAACCCCTCACTCAGTCTTCGGTAGACTGACACTCTCACTTTTCAGGTACTCACGGTCGTGTGCTAGGCGGGAGTCCGAGTTGTGTCTTTTGTTCAGCTGAGTCTAGCATCGCATTTTCATGTTTTTGGTATCTCCGCATTTATCATGTTAGGGTTCCTGTTAGTATTTGTAGACTTATGCACGTATAATATGTTGGAGATGATAATGTATTGATATATGAGTTTTTGGATATTTGGTATATGATAATGAAATGTTAGTGTTTATACTTCCGCTTTCGAATTTTCATGTTTTGGATTTAATTGAATTGGGTCTAGTCCCGCCTAGCTAGATTGTTTCTTACATTGTCACCCGTTCGCTATAGTCTTAGTTCATGTACGGATCATCTATTTCGTATGTGGACTGAGCTATAGTGCGGGGATGTGGCATCTCGGCGTTCCGAGTGCTACACTCATGGCCTAGGATATGATGTTGTCATCAATACATCCAAATTAGGTGAGTTAATCAATTATTACAGTTTATCTAGGAAATCTAATATGGACATTAAGTTATGGAAAAATTACATCTAGACCCCCTCCCATCATTTGATTTATAGGGGTAATGTGTAATTTTTCAAACTATATTTGGGTTTATGTATAAATACTTCAAATTTGAGGAGGGTTTAGATTTAAATTACCCTTAATTCAATAGTGCTCCATTTTCATATCTTATAAGGGCAATTTACATCTGGGTCCCCTGAGGTTTGGCGTAATTACAAATTAATCCCTGCACTTCCAGAAATTACATACAACTACCCTACTGTTTGCTTCCGTTAGAGGTCCCTGGACGCCGTTATAGTTCCGTCCAAAAAATTATCCTGAATATTACAAAAAAGTCCCTGTATTTTACAAAATGTTACAAAACGAGCCCTCAAAAATACCCAGATTTAGACGGAACTATAACGGCGTCCAGGGACCTCTAACGGAAGGAAACAGTAGGGTAGTTGTATGTAATTTCTGAAAGTGCAGGGATTAATTTGTAATTACGTCAAACCTCAGGGGACCCAGATGTAAATTGCCCTATCTTATAATTATGCATAAACACTAGCGAGGTTATACTTACACATTCATCTGGAGAAACGGGGTGCCCCCAAAATGCATATATACTCAACTGTAGATAGTCCGGCTGAGTTGAGTGTACAGTCACTTAGGTGTCATCCCATGAGTCGTTGTGTAACGTAAATTCTCAAACCTTGCGGAAAGTTTGCGTAATGAAACCAAACCTCAGGGTACGTTAGTGTAATTATTTCATACATAAATATATTGAATAGGTCTTGGTAAGTTATATCTCATACATAAATATATTGAATAGGTCTTGTAGGCTTGAAAGATTCAAGCAACACATGCTGCATAACATGGCTGAATAGGACATCGGAACGCACTCTGGGGCTTAAAAGCATTGACATGCAGACATCCAAGCAAACACTACTTCTTTGATGGCTATATATCATCTTACTTAAAATGTATGCGGTACCATAGCCACTCGATGTTTCAATGATTCCTCTATTTGCAGTTCCAAAAGTATTCAAGAACCATAGCCATTCTTAAGAACTCAGTTAAATCTCCTCTTGTCCCTGCATTATACATTTTCGGTGATTCCTTGTTCGATAGTGGTAACAATAATTTGTTGCCAACTTTATCGAAGGCTCATTATTCGCCCTACGGCATGGATTTCAAGGCCGGTCATACGGGACGGTTCACTAATGGAAGACCTGTGGATGACTTCATATGTTGCCTTATTATGTGATCATGTGTTTGTGTGTGTGTTTTTTGAGGTTGTAGGGAAATATGGGTTCTGATTAATTTCCTGTTGTTCGTTTTTCATAGCCGAGTTCCTTGGATTGCCGTATGTTCCTCCATATTTGAGTATTGTACGGCCTCTGCTGCAACCACATCCGTTGACAGGGGTGAATTTTGCATCATCGTCGTGCGGTATTCTCCCCGAGACTGGAAGGACCTTTGGTACACTTCTTCAGGAATTACTAACAGTTGTCTAAATCTTGTGTCCATATAAGATGATAATTTGTCTTACAAAATTCCGCTAAGGTTTGTGTAATTACAAAGATACCCCCTGGCATGCCCTAATGTTTTGGCCTGCCCCAAGCTATTATAGTCATGAATCTCAAATTCGATTTTTCAATCAGTAAGCATCGGTGCCAAAATAGGATATCCATGACAGGGGATGTTTTTGTAACTTTTCAAACTTCAAGAGGGGAAGTTTGTGTAATTAAGCCAAACCTCAGGACGTGTCAGTGTAACTATCCTTGTATATATTTATGCATACTCAGTTGACTTAATTATGGTTAATGTTTCAGGGTAAATGCTTTCATCTGGTGCAGCAAGTGGAATTCTTCGAGAAAACAATAGAAGCACTGCCACAGCACTATCACTTAAACTCTGTTTCAGATTATATATCACAATCACTTTTTGTGATATCAATTGGCAGCAATGACTACTTGAACAACTACCTCGACAGTACTCTACATTACAATTCTCACAAACGATTCTGCCCTCAAGCTTTTGCTGAACTTCTCATAGACAACCTTTCCCGACAACTTGAGGTATCTTTAACATCATCATTTCGGAATTTGTCCAAATAAAGACGAGTATACATTTCTATTAACTCTGGGCTATCTTAACTAGAGTTGTTGACCTTTGTTCTTGGTCGAGCTCACGACCTTGGATATGATGCTGTCATCAATCCATCCAAATACGGTGAGTTATTTAATTACAGTTTATCTAGGAGGTCCAAGATGGACCTTAGTTTAGAAAAAATTACGTTTTTTTTGTGATTTCTTGTGTTTTTCTGATCGGATTTGCTTCACTCTGCAATTGATGTGTTCTAAGTGGTTTGAATCTGGGTTTTTGAGTTTGAGTTGATCTCATTGACTTGAGCAGTTGAGCTCCACTTTTGGATAAGAAAAACTTTTGTGTGGTGAATTATGAGAATAGTTTCTACTTTCTAGAGAGGGCTGAAGAGAACTATGTTGGATGTAGATGTATATTTGTATAATAATTCTGTAATGTGGTGTTTAGTGGGGTCAGTCTGTTGGGGTTATTGCTAATTATTGTTCTTTTCGGTGGCTTTCGCGTAGTTTAAATTTCCAATGTTAATTGTACTCTTTCCTTTGTGTTTCTTGAGTTTTTCTCATTTGGGTATCATGGTTTCCTTTTCGAGGGAAACCTACGACGGTCATTTACGTTTCTTGATTCTGCTAATCATATGACTCTTTTAATTATGGGGTTGTTTTGTAATTTCGTAAAAGTTTTCAACTATGCAGAATGCATTGTTTAGGAGACTTTGGGGCCCTGTGAGACATCTTGAATCTATACATCCCTATGCAAATCCAAGAGGGAGCTATGTAGGTTAGATCTCTTTCTTTATGCTCATATGTTACTGTAAAATGGCTTTATTATGCAAAAAAGCTGAATGCTTCAGTTCAGAAAGTAGAAGTGATCTTTATTGGCTTGAGATTTCACTATGGTTGGATGCATTGCAGGTCCTGCTTCGGAGACTAGTGGATTTATCTTTGTAAGAATACGAGGGGGTTTCCATGAAATCAGGAACTCAGTGAGTATTGCCATCATTCTTTCTTTCTCCTTCTGCTCAAGAAATCTAAGTAATAGGTTTTATATCCCTTAGACGTGCCCTGTTGTTGAAGAACTAGGTAAATACGTTTTATATTTCTGCAGATTTGTGATGTTGGCTTCTCAATGCCACTCTGGTTATCCCTGAACTCCAATCCATGACGAGTAGCAAAGGAATCAGGTTATTTGGTTTGGTTTTGATAGTGTTTACTAACTCTTAAGAAAGGCACTTCTGCACTTTTTTTGTTTTGTGTGTGTGTGTGTGTGTGTGTGTGTATATATATATATATATATTAAAGCACTTTAGGAGTGTTTGAGAAACAAACTTCTGCTTGCCTTGAGCAAAAATAAGGTAGAAGCATCTAAGGTCAACTTTGAGCGTCAGTTGTTAGATTATAAGTTATCTTTGTAAATGAATAGAAGTTTGGTAGTCTGATAAAGTTGCTCCATAATTTTATTTTATTTTCCGCAAACACTCAATTGTCCTTTTTTTAAAGAGTATGTTTTTTCTACACTCATCAGTTTTACTGCCTAATTATTTACAACTTTAGCTTCTACCACAGAACGATAGGATATTGGTGATGCACTGTCTGAAAATCGTGATGCTATTTATCTTAGGTTATGCAGCACAGAGTTCAAGAGTTTTGCATACCTCTACAGTGAGGATCAATTTATGGCTGCTTTAGTAGAAGACATCAAAATAGTGAAAACTCTTCCAAAGGATCTGAAAGGTGCAAGGACGGAGGAAGAAAGCGATCCCTTCCTTCAAAGTTTCCAAGACAGCGTCTCCTTATTTCTGCTTACATCATGTTCTACCGGTGTTGAATAAACACTCAGTTGTGGAGCTTGTTGTGCCTGATGGAGGGTGTTTGCAGGTAAATTGAGGTGAACGCTTTACAATTCTTTGTTGTTAGTTATGTCGTCAGGCTTAGTTTTATCAGTTTGTTACGAGTTAAAAAGCAGACGTATGGAAAAATTCTGGGCCCCGCCCCCGTCCCCTCCCACCGCCCCCGTGATCTTGACTGTGATCATGTTGCAGATTCACTTGGGGAACTCACTGAAATCTCCTCTTGTCCCTGCATTATACGTTTTCGGTGATTCCTTGTTCGATAGTGGTAACAATAATTTGTTGCCAACTTTATCGAAGGCTGATTATTCGCCCTACGGCATGGATTTCAAGGCCGGTCATACGGGACGGTTCACTAATGGAAGAACTGTGGTTGACTTCATAGGTTGCCTTATTATGTGATCATGTGTTTGTGTGTGTGCTTTTTGAGGTTGTAGGGAAATATGGGCTCTGATTAAATTTCCTGTTGTTCATTTTTCACAGCTGAGTTCCTTGGATTGCCGTATGCTCCTCCATACTTGAGTATTGTACGGCCTCTGCTGCAACCATAGCCATTGACAGGGGTGAATTTTGCATCATCGTCGTGCGGTATTCTCCCCGAGACCGGAAGGACTTTGGTACACTTCTTCACGAATTACTAACAGTTGTTTAAATATTCTGCCGATATAAGATGGTAATTTGTCTTACCAAATTCCGCTAAGGTTTGTGTAATTACAAAGATACCCCCTGGCATGCCTTATGTTTTGGCCCAACACAAGCTATTATAGTCATGAATTTCAAATCGATAAGTGTGGGGGCCAAAATAGGATATCCGTATAAGATTAGGAAGACGTGACCACTGACCAAAACTCATCAGTCCAAATGTAATGTAAATTCTTTGACAGGGGATGTTTTTGTAACTTTTCTAACTTCATAAGGGGAAGTTTGTGTAATTATGATAAACCTCAGGGTGTGTCAGTGTAACTATCCCTATATATATTTATGCATACTCAGTTGAATTAATTATGATTAAGGGCAATTTACATCTGGGTCCCCTGAGCTTTGGCGTAATTACAAATTAATCCCTGCACTTCCAGAAATTACATACAACTACCCTACTGTTTCCTTCCGTTAGAGGTCCCTGAACGCCGTTATATTTCCGTCCAAAAAATTATCCTGAATATTACAAAAAAGTCCCTGTATTTTACAAAATGTTACAAAACGAGCCCTCAAGAATACCCAGATTTGGACGGAACTATAACGGCGTCCAGGGACCTCTAACGGAAGGAAACAGTAGGGTAGTTGTATGTAATTTCTAGAAGTGCAGGGATTAATTTGTAATTACGCCAAACCTCAGGGGACCCAGATGTAAATTGCCCTTATGATTAATGTTTCAGGGTAAATGCATTAATCTGGTGCAGCAAGTGGACTTCTTCGAGAAAACAATAGAAGCACTGCCACAGCACTATCACTTAAACTCTGTTTCAGATTATATATCACAATCACTTTTTGTGATATCAATTGGCAGCAATGACTACTTGAACAACTACCTCGACAATCTCCATCACGATTCTCAAAAACGATTCTCCCCTCAAGCTTTTGCTAAACTTCTCATAGACAACCTTTCCCGACAACTTGAGGTATCTTTAACACCATCATTTCGTAATTTGTCCAAATAAAGACGAGTACACATTTATATTATCTCTGTGCTATCTTAACTAGAGGTTTCAAGTTCAAGTCCAGTCAACACAATATATACGACTTCGTTGTTGGGATGTTGCAGAGGTTGTACAAATTGGGAGCAAGAAAAGCTGTAATTTTTGAGATAGGACCAATAGGATGTATTCCTTCAATTGCAAAAACAACGAATCACAGTGGGAAATGTGTTGAGGAGATCAACGACCTTGCTGCAATTTTCAACAAGGAGCTTGCTTCCATGCTTAAGGATTTGGCGTCTAGAGTTCAAGGTTCGACCTTTGTTCTAGGTCCATCCAAATGCGGTGAGTTATTTAATTACAGTTTATCTAGTAAGTCTAGGATGGACATTAGTTTAGAAAAAATACATATGGGATAATTACCAACGCCCCTGAGGTTTGGCGTTATTACAGAATACCCCCTGAGGTTTCGGAAATTACGAATTCCCCCCTGGGCCGTTATCTCCTCCGTTAAATTTAACGGATTGTGTGAAATTTACTATTTTACCCCTACTATGTTGAAACTCAGGGGGGTATATGTAATAAAGAGCCAAAGGTAAGGGGGGCTAATGCAAGAACTGAAATTGTTAAGGGGGTTTGATGTAAGTACTTGAGTTTTGTGTCTACCTAGCATTTTTTTTTAATAAAATGCTACTTAATGTTATTTTAATATTTTTATGATAGACTAATTTCATACCTACAGTTTATGGATGCTTAATATTTTCTGTAGATATTGACCATACATGTTCAATGTTTGAAATAATTGTTTAAACGGCTGGCGGATATTTTTGTGAATTTACTAATGCATTTGTTGAAATTAGTGTATTTGTTATGATTTTCAATTTTGAGGAAAAAAATTGATAATTCACTAGTTGATCTTTGTGTGGGTTTTTTTATATGAATTTTTATTTTGAGGGAAAATTTGTTATAATTGCAAATAAATTATTTTTGACAGGTGTCGAATCCGTCAAAAATAATTAAAATACCTATTTAACGACTAAACACAGAGTATAGTGCAAACAGGGTCGATCCACAGAGACTGGTTGATTTATTTCTAACAATTCCAAGTTATTCACGAAAAGAAACAATTAAAGAGGGGGGTTTTTAGAATTATTATAACTAAAGTATGCGATTAAAATAAATAACAAGAATTAAAAAGCTAACTAAAACTAAACAAGTAAAATCACGTAGGATTAAATCAATCAAAGGAAAATTACCTAGCCAGGGATATTCGATTCGAATTGTTATATTGATCATTGACTCAAGGATAAATTCAAGTTATTCAGACAAATTGGCTATAGTTGATAGAGACACTCGACTCAACCTCGTTTTTACTTAATTAATCGGATAACCTAGAGACACTCGACAGTTATCTTCCCTAACAAATTCACAACCCCTAGAGACACTCGACAGGATTTAATGAATTCGCAGCATTAAGAACCATAAAAACACCAACCCTAATTAACCAAGTCGTGACACACGCAAGATTTAAATTAGATTATCAAATCCCTTAGTGAACGAGGAATTTTATCGCTAAAACCCTGTCACTAATTTACCACAAATTATCAATCAACTTTACTACACTTCAAGCATCATGAATGGTTATATGCAAATTAAACAACCTAGAGATCGTGCACTATCCCGAAATTGCCTAATCACAATAAACGCGAAACACGGAGATAAGATAAATGCCTAAATAATCATGAATTGAATAAAACGTTTAGGTCTCACAATATCCAAAAACGAATCTTAATCCCTAGCTAGATAATTAAGAACTTAGCTACTAAAATCCATCAAAACAATAGAGGAATTCTTTAACATAAATAAATTAAAAAGCGAAAGAAATAAAGAAGAAGAGATGTGACGGCCGAATCCTCCTGCCACAATTGTTACGTGTCGTCTCCCCCCAAAAGCTGCGTCCCAAAGTTTTAATATATAACCCAATTCTTGTCTCAAAATTAGAATTCTAAACCTCATGCAAATCGGCCTCCAAATCCTTGTCCAAATTGGACTTCTTGCTTGTCCTCAACACAAACTGGGCTTTTTTTCACAATTAATTCCATGGACTTGCGCAGCCCGTAACAATGCCACGCCATATGATTGTGCAACCCATAAGTATGAAATTTAAGCCACGCAAATTGGTCTAACTCAATTAAATACCAAGGTAAAGCAACAACCCAATTAATCCATCTAAATAAAATAAGTCAACCTCCTGCTAAGCAAAGACGAATCCGCAAGACAAAGCCACTTGGATGCATGCATGTTCTAAAATTCACAAGCATGTCAAATCAAATTCTTCATTCAACATGCCCAGCAAGTACGCTCAATTTTCGATAATTCTAGCTGCTTCTCGTATGCATCGGTTTTCTTTTCAAAACAACTTAATTTGCTCCAATTTCGCCTTTAAGCCCCGAATCTACAATATAAACAATAAAATATTAATTTCTTTCAAGATAATATCAATTCAAACACAATTAGGGACGTAATTCCATCATAAAGATGACGAATTCACGAGTTATCAATTTTAAATTAACTTTAAATGAACTTGTACCAAATATATTTAAAACTAAGAAATAAATATGAAAGGAAATTTATAACTCATCATATTTTATAGAAATAAATATGCATGGAATATCTAATTCAATTTATATTTATAGATAAAATATTAAATATTAAATTAAATAACAACTTTTTAAATACAAAAAATCCAAAATTAACTAATATTACAATTATATCATTAAACTCTAAGTAAAATTACAATATACCCCCTAAGGGTGTTTTTGGAATTTAAATTTGAATTTAACTGTGTAATTAACGACCGGTGCTATTTGTAAGCGAGGATGTACTATTCAGGGGGGTTCGTAATTTCCGAAACCTCAGGGGGTATTCTGTAATAACGCCAAACCTCAGGGGGCGTTGGTAATTATCCCGATACATATAGACCCCTTCCTTCATTTAATGTATTTACACATAGAGGTGTAATGAAACCAAACCTCAGGGTATGTTAGCGTAATTATCTCATATGTAGGTCTTGGTAAGTTATTCATAAGCTTTGATTTCTTTTGCACCTTAGGTCTACGTTTCTTCTTATAAGGATCATGAAAAACCTTGTTTGCTCAATATATTACGATGGTTTTGTGTTACTCGTAGGATTGAGATATTCAAGCAACGCATGCTGAGTAACATGACTGAATGGGACATCGGCATGCGTTCAGGGGCTTAAAGCATTGGCATGTCGACAACCAAACACACACTACTTCTTTGACGGCTATCATCCTACTGAAAATGTATACGGGACCATAGCTACTCGATGTTCCAACGACTCCTCTATTTGCACTCCCAAAAGTATTCAAGAACTACTAGTTTTACAAGCTTGAAGGTTCTGTAAATGCATTCTTATGAAGTTATTATACTTCAAGTTACTCCAATTACGTGTTTTTGCCTTTTGTCCTTTCTTTTCTTTTGAATAGAACTAACCTGTAACCAAAAGATGTGAAGGAAAGGAACATGGGTAATGGTTCCCAGATTTTTACTATCTTCTAAATGAACATTAATCTTTCTGCCTCTTTTGCATAATGAACATCTGTGTTTCTTGTGTGCGCCGTTAAATCGTTTTTAATACACCTCTTGGTGGGTAATATCATCCTTAGAAGTTAGAACTAGTGCTCCAAGTTGTTGCTGCATTCGGTTGGGTCATCGCTCTGTCGTGATGAAGCTAACTCAAGTCCCATGATGACGTCGGCCATTGCAGGCCTTCCATGTGGCCGAACGAGCAGGCATCTCCCTGCAATTTCTGCAAACACTTGTAAACAAGCTGGTGATATCTGCCCTGCCAAGTTTGGCTCAATAAGTCGATCCAATTTTCCCACATGGCTAGGCTATGTTGCTCCTCCTCCTCAAGTGTCACGTCCACCGGAGGTCTTCCGGATAGCACTTCAAATAATACAACTCCAAAAGCGTACACATCCGATTTTCTTGTCAATTTGTGACTTGAGAAATAGTCTGGATCTAAATATCCATAAGTTCCTTTAATGATTGTGGTAATGTGGGTGAAAGAATCGTTTACCGCTCCCATTTTGCACAGCCCAAAATCTGAAATCTTAGCAACCCAATTTTCATCCAAAAGGATGTTGGTGGACTTGACGTCGCGGTGGATGACGGTGTTCTCGGTGCCGGAATGGAGGTAATGCAATCCTTTGGCTGCACCAATGCATATTTGAAGGCGCTGCTTCCACGTCAATGGAGTATTCTCCCAATTACAGAGATGGTCGCGTAATGTGCCATGCTCCATGTAGTCGTACACTAAGATCATCTCTCCATTTTCATCGCAATATCCAATGAGGGATACGAGGTGGGTGTGTCTGAGCTTCGACAACATCTGGATTTCAGTTAGGAACTCAGAAATGCCTTGATTGGAGGATGGGTTCAGCCTTTTAATGGCTGCTGTGGCGGCACCGTCTTCGATGAAGCCTTTATAGACGTTGCCGAATCCTCCTCTGCCAATAATAAATTGGTCACCGAAATTGGCGGTTGCAATTTTCATCTCCTCTAGCGAGAAATGTCTGCATAAGTCAGACAACAGTGGTACGGTGGTCATTGCAGTGGAGATTGAGGAGGTTGAAACAGTGACCCACGACGAGTTGGCATCAGCGGTAATTGAGTTCTTTAATTTCTGCCGCCGCCAGCGAAGAAACAAGAAACTGAACAGGGCTGCAACCACCACAAGAACGCCGATCACACTCCCAATAACTACATAAATTACAGAAGACCCACTTTTCTTGTTTCTTGGCAGCTTCAAAGCCGTCGCCGGTGGCGAAGAATTGTTGACAGGCGGATCAGAGTTCTGCCGTGGAAAAGAATACTCGATAGGAGGATCATGGTTCGCCGCCGCGAGGCTATGATTGGAGTCACTGAGTTTGAAGATTTCCAATCCATTCAACAGAGCACTTGAATATTTCGGCCGTCCCTCTAAATTAGGGAAGAGAGAAAGGCGGAGGTCTTTCGGTCCACGACGGGTCATCGGGAAGCCATGCGACGTAGTCTTTGAAAATGGGTATCCCATTGCCGCCGGTCCAGAAGATAACGTCCGCCTGAATTTCTGCCGTTTGATTGTTAATATAAATTGTGAAGACCCTCTGGTTTTGCCCTGTCATTTCAAGCTCATTCTCGCAGAAATGGAATCTGAGCAGATAGTAAAACCCAGAATCAACCGGAAAACCCCACTCCAGATTGTCGGTTGTGTTCCCCATCACTCTTGAAGTTTTATACACAAATGGCAGTGCACTGTACCGCGGCGTAATCTCGCCGGTGTACTTGATCTCAAGGTTCTCAGCATAAGGCGTGTAACCAAAATTACCGCCGAATATGTAGGGATCATCTTGAGCCCAGGCCCGAAACATGCCGCCGCTATCGTCTTGAATCTCAACATTAATATTGCTGCCGCCAACATTTAGTCGGTAAAGATTCTCCAAAGCGGTGTCATTTTTCAGAAAATATGTCTGGTCGAAAAACTTGATGTACACTCCCCTGTAGTAGAGGTCACCTGGAATTGAAACAATTTCAATCCCGTTCACAAAAGCCAAAGAGTCTGCATTGGGGGAGAAGGTCACATTCAGTCTCTGTTCTCCTTCTACATTGATTGCGAACTCTTTCATGAAGCCCTGGTTTGGCTGAGGGGAGTTGAGAAATGCACTGAAGTTGGTTGACAAAGTGAATCGATTGGCGGTGACCGAGAAAAAAAATAGAGAAGCATCGTAGTCGGAATACATGGTGGGATGGAAATAAAGGCGTAGGAATTTAGGACCTCTAAAGACGGGAAAAGTGTAGGTGAAAGTGGAGTTGAACACACGAGCCGTCTCGTAAGGGACCTGATCGGAAACAGAGGGGTCCATATAGGAAGCATTGTGAACTGAAGATATGTCGGCAGCGTTAGGTGGCGCGTACCTTGGATGCACATCGCTGTCCCAGCTCCGGCCACTGATATCATTTAACTTCGACGGTGCACCGCAGTTGAGGAGGATGAGATCCGTGCCTGCATGTTCGGCGGCAGAAATTGTTGAGGTTATTAGGAAGAATGGGAGGATAAGGAACAGATAAAAGGCAGATAGTAGCATTTTTTTTGTTTGTGATGAGAAAATTCAAAGCGTTTTGCCTTAGTTAGAACAGGAAAGTTGTAGCCTTGACCTGAACTTTAATTATGTTAATTACACGGTAAATGTAAACATACCCTTATCTCAATTACACTAATTGCGCCGAATCAGGTGCAGATTAGTAAAACCACGGAAGAGATTTGGACGTAAAGAGGCTGCAAATTAGAGAGAAGACTCACTTTTGTGGACTTGAAAGTCTTTCCAGAAAAGAAAACAAGTCAATGGAGACTGGAGTTGCATGAATAAGTCTTGTGTTGTGATGTTGAATTTTGCTAGAACGAGTTAGGCTTGTTAAATACATGAAATTTGTGTGAAATTTGATGAATTAGTATAATCTTATACCCTTATTTCTTACGCACCATTGAACGAATTAATGTGCTTTGCTTAGATAGAAAAGTCTTTGATTTTCAAATAGGTCTAAAAGTTGATTAGAATGCATCTTAGCTCCTTTCGAGGCGAAATTTTTAGTTAATGATTGATTTGGGAAGTGACTTAGGCGATCGTCGTCGGTGGTAAGCCTTTTCTTGATCTTTTCACAAATAAAATTATCCCGTTTGACCCCATTGAGCCTGAATGTTGTGCAAAATTTCTTTTTAGCCACGTTACAAGCCGATGCACAACATTATTTTCCTACCCTACTTTAAATCACACCTTGCCTGCTCATTTTAGGTTTGAATTTTTAGATGTCTTTGGGCTCCTTGTTATCCTTTTGTGCTGAATTGAAAGTTGAAAAAAAAAAAGAGAAATTGAGCAATGTTGAAAATAAAGGAAAAAGAGATGCTATGAAAGAAAAAGGAAAAAGAAGTCAAGAAAGGAAAAAATGAGCAGAAAAAAAAAGAAAAGAAAAGAACACAGAAAAATTGCAAAGAAAGAAAAAAAAGTAAGAGTGTGTGTTTGAGTTATAAAAAGTTCGATGAGTAAAGGGGGGAATTTAGTTGTATAAGACAAAGTAAGGGAGTCCGGTAGATGAAAAGGGAATTACTACGGGTTTTATTATAAAGTGTGTAAGCTTGGTGTGTTAGCCACTAAATTCCAAAATTTCCTAACCTTTACCCCAAGCCTCACATTACAAGCTCGAAAGACCTATCGATCTCGAGTCATGAGTTAACTACATTAGTGGAGATTGGAGTAAAGGATGCATTCGAAGTTGATAATTGGTACTTAGGCGAAAATTATAGACTAATCAATCTAGTCTTTGTACATTCTTCCGTTCAATTCACACTACATTACACGTGGGTATGTTATTTGTACTAATTTGTTGAAGTTTGTGCAATTGCGTAGCGTGTTGATGAGCTAGGCTTGTTTAGGCGAGAATTCGATGATTGCCTTTTTGATTGTGTTTGATGAGTGGTATTGTTTGCATTTGATTTTCATGGTTCCTCGAGGACGAGTAATAGACAAGTGTGGGGGGATTTGATAACTCGTTAATTCGTTGTCATTATGATTGAATTATTTCCCGAATTGTGCTTGATTTGATGTTATCTATAAAAGAATTGATGCTTTGTTGTTTTTATTGTAGATTCGGGGGTTGAATACAAAATTGGTTGTTTTATGAAGATGTTCGGCGACCGGCAGCTGAATGTGTTGTTGTCACTGACTTGATGCGGGCGAAATCCAGAAATTGGAGCAATTTTGAAGTCAGCAATTTCATGCATGCATTCACAGGAGTTGGGAGACTTTTGATTTCAAATCAATTAGTGAATTGATGTGTTGGGCTGAGCGTGATTGTTGCGTGGGAATTAAAATGAAATTGGGCTACATGTTGCTATGGTAATTAATAAAAGAAAGGCCCAATTTGTTTGGAATTGTTATGGGCTGCGTGAATTGATAAGAAGGCCCAGTTGGTGATGATTGTAAAGATGTTATGATTTTGGAGAGTGGGCCGCATGCATGCATGGAATTAATTGAGCCCAACTCGTGGCCCGGGAGTATTTTACTTGGGGGACAAGAATTGTAATCCTTTTTGCATAAGGATTTGGAGTCGGATAAAGCTTATATATTCAGCAGATTTGGTGGAGCAGAATGACGAACAATTGGAGGCAGCTTTTGGGGAGACGCGAGCAACACGAAGCGACTTCGGGAGTTTTTCTTGTTTTTAATTTCTTTCTTCTTTAGACAATTTTAATTTATTTATGTTAAAGAATTTCTCGATTGTTTTGATGAATTTTAGTAGCTAAGTTTTTAATTATCTAGCTAGGGATTAAGATTCGATTTGGATATTGTGAGACCTAAATGTTTTTATTAATTCATGATTATTTAGGCATTTATCTTATCTCCGTGTTTCATGTTTATTGTGATTAGGCAATTTCGGGATAGTGCACGATCTCTAGGTTGTTTAATTTGCATATAGCTATTCATGATGCTTGAAGTGTAGTAAGGTTGATTGATAATTTGTGGTAAATTAGTGACAGGGTTTTAGCGATAGAATTCCTCGTTCACTAAGGGATTTGATAATCTAATTTAAATCTTGCGTGTGTCACGACTTGGTTAATTAGGGTTGGTGTTTTTATGGTTCTTAATGCTGCGAATTCATTAAATCCTGTCGAGTGTCTCTAGGGGTTGTGAATTTGTTAGGGAAGATAACTGTCGAGTGTCTCTAGGTTATCCGATTAATTAAGTAAAAACGAGGTTGAGTCGAGTGTCTCTATCAACTATAGCCAATCTGTCTGAATAACTTGAATTTATCCTTGAGTCAATGATCAATATAACAATTCGAATCGAATATCCCTGGCTAGGTAATTTTCCTTTGATTGATTTAATCCTACGTGATTTTACTTGTTTAGTTTTAGTTAGCTTTTTAATTCTTGTTATTTATTTTAATCGCATACTTTAGTTATAATAATTCTAAAAACCCCCCTCTTTAATTGTTTCTTTTCGTGAATAACTTGGAATTGTTAGAAATAAATCAACCAGTCTCTGTGGATCGACCCTGTTTGCACTATACTCTGTGTTTAGTCGTTAAATAGGAATCTTATTTATTTTTGACGGATTCGACACCTGTCAAATTTTAGCGCCGTTGCCGGGGACTGTGTTTTTAATCGATTTTATTTCTTCTCAAGAACAGGAACATTCACGAAAAGGACGATCTTCCCTACAACCTGGACAAGACTTGTGAGGAGGCTAGAGAATTGATATCCACAATGTTTCCGAATGCGCAACAATTCAACCATTATGCGAACTTCCCACAGCATGTTAATGAGGTCAATTCTTCTCCTCTTGATGAAATTAAAAATTTGCTAACCACTTTGGTTCACAATCTTGGTCCAGGTACTCCTCAGGTGGCTAAAGTGTGTCAATTATGTGAAAGCGAAAACCATCCCACCGGCACGTGTCCATACACTTTAGAACATACGAACCCATTCGGATATCAGCCTCTGATGTATAATCCATACTCCAACATGTACAATCCCGGATGGTATGATCACCCAAGTATGAGTTATGCACCGAATCCACCAAACTTCCAAAACTTCGTACCTACACCTCCACAACCCCAACTGCTAATTTCTCAACCATACCCACCTTTCAACCCACAAGATATCCAATTTAATAATTTGGAAACCTCCTTTAAGAACTTGGAGACCCAAGTGGGTCAAATTGCAGCCTCATTGAGCAGGTTAGAGAATCAACGAAAACTTCAATCACAAACGGAGGATCAGAGGCGAAATGTGAGTGAAATCACGATCCAAAGTGATAAAGAACTTCCTCCAGCTGTGGAGAATAGCAAAACGCGCCAGAATAGTGCTGAAACTGATCAGACGGGCGACTTGACCATTAAGCGTGACCACGCCTTAGGCTCCAGTCGCGACAGAGAGGCAGAAATTAAAGTCCAGCGTAAGCCATGGGTAGAGCCACATCCATTTCCAGAGCGCCTGATCCAAGCGAGAAAAGAGAAGGAGGAGCAAAGTATATTTGAGACCTTTCGGAAGGTTGAAGCCAATATTCCTTTGTTGGATGCAATCCAACGACTCCCACGACATGAGAAATATCTTAAGGAACTCTGCACCAACAAACGGAAACCAAAAGGTAATGAAATCCTGAGTTTTGGAGTGAATGTCTCCGCTGTTTTACAAAAGAAATTACTTCCTAAGTGCGGAGACCAAGGTATGTTTTCAATTCCATGTAAAATTGGCAAGACTGAGATTAAGAAAGCAATTTGTGATTTGGATGCGCCCATTAATATTATGCCTCTATCTGTTTATTCATCACTGAATCTTGGTCATTTGAAAGATACAGGTATCACAATTCAGTTCGCTGATCGATCTGGTGTATATCCAGATGGAGTATTAGAGGACGTACTTGTGCAAGTTGATGGATTAGTCTTTGCTGCTGATTTTTATGTGATTTATATGGAGGATGAAAATTCTCTAAATGTTTCTGATATTTTGCTTGGTCGACCCTTTTTTAGCACTGCTAGGGCTAAAATAGATGTTCATGATGGCTTATTGACTATAGAATTTGATGGTGATATTGCAAAATTTAATGTTTATGAGTCAAAAAAATATCCTAATGAATTATCTAGTATTTTTTTTGGTGATGTGATTGAAAACACAAGTAATGAAATTTTTGAGCCTAATAATGTGGAAAAGCTAAGTTTTGAATCCCTTCAAAATTTAGTAGTTGAAAATTTTGAGAGTAAGTCGAAACAGGTTGGTTTGCATGATGATATCTTTGATATGGTGATACCATTAGAGCATGTTAGACCTTTGAATAAAAAGGCTCCGAATTTGAAACTACTTGATGACTTGGCTAATTTAAATTCTTTCATTTTGCAGGCACCTATTGAGGAACTCAAGAAGTTCGTGGATAATCTTAATTATATTTTCAAAGGTGGAGGAAAATTTGTAGATTCAAAGCCTACCCAAGCTGAATTCCTGGACGAGCAGTTTTTCAAGACACGTGACCATAGGACGTGGCCACGTTCTGAGGTCACGCACTGGTATGCTGATATTATTGATTATTTAACTACTACCTTCCTCAGATCTCATATCTTTTTCGAGTTCAGGAATCTTAGTGATCGGGGTAAATATTTTTACAAACGGTTGATGGAGTCTTTGATGAGGAAGTATCAAGTCATGTTGCGAACCTGTATGACTTACCATCCCCAGACTAGAGGCCGTAATGGACTAGAAGATTCATCTCCACACAGTCGAGGGGATTTGTATGGAGGGTGTACCTCCATTTGAGTAGCACTTTAACAAGTCTTGTCGAGCCTAAGACATAAAACAAGGGCGCTATTGGGAGGCAACCCAAGTTTTGGCGGTTTAGGCGCCTTTTTCTTCCCTCAGTTTCTTTTTCTTTTGTTTTTTTTTTGTTCTCGTGGTGTTTGTGTTGATTTTCTGCTCTTTTCTGTCTTGCAGAAGCGTGTAACTTGGCCCAGATAGTGCTGATTTGTTGCTGATAACTGCTGTCAATTTTCTGCTAACATGACCCTTGGACGTGACCACGCCTAACAGCCACGCCGCTTCCAGAATTTCAAATTAAATGGGAAATTTACATGCCCAGACGCCCTACCTCCCCAACCCGACCTTCAGGGAAGTCCTCTTTACTCTAGATCTTGATTATTTTTAATGCTTGAGGACAATGCATGATTTAAGTGTTGGGGGGGGGGGGGGGGGTCCACTAGTGCTAGAACTGAAATTTTTTTTTTAATTTTTTGTTTTGTGGCTGAACTTGTGATATTGCTTAGAACTTGAGGATGCTGATAATTGTGGATATTTACCCCCGTTTTGAATGCTTTCTTTTAGGTTTGATTGTTGAATTTTGCTAGAACGAGTTAGGCTTGTTAAATACATGAAATTTGTGTGAAATTTGATGAATTAGTATAATCTTATACCCTTATTTCTTACGCACCATTGAACGAATTAATGTGCTTTGCTTAGATAGAAAAGTCTTTGATTTTCAAATAGGTCTAAAAGTTGATTAGAATGCATCTTAGCTCCTTTCGAGGCGAAATTTTTAGTTAATGATTGATTTGGGAAGTGACTTAGGCGATCGTTGTCGGTGGTAAGCCTTTTCTTGATCTTTTCACAAATAAAATTATCCCGTTTGACCCCATTGAGCCTGAATGTTGTGCAAAATTTCTTTTTAGCCACGTTACAAGCCGATGCACAACATTATTTTCCTACCCTACTTTAAATCACACCTTGCCTGCTCATTTTAGGTTTGAATTTTTAGATGTCTTTGGGCTCCTTGTTATCCTTTTGTGCTGAATTGAAAGTTGAAAAAAAAAAAGAGAAATTGAGCAATGTTGAAAATAAAGGAAAAAGAGATGCTATGAAAGAAAAAGGAAAAAGAAGTCAAGAAAGGAAAAAATGAGCAGAAAAAAAAAGAAAAGAAAAGAACACAGAAAAATTGCAAAGAAAGAAAAAAAAGTAAGAGTGTGTGTTTGAGTTATAAAAAGTTCGATGAGTAAAGGGGGGAATTTAGTTGTATAAGACAAAGTAAGGGAGTCCGGTAGATGAAAAGGGAATTACTACGGGTTTTATTATAAAGTGTGTAAGCTTGGTGTGTTAGCCACTAAATTCCAAAATTTCCTAACCTTTACCCCAAGCCTCACATTACAAGCTCGAAAGACCTATCGATCTCGAGTCATGAGTTAACTACATTAGTGGAGATTGGAGTAAAGGATGCATTCGAAGTTGATAATTGGTACTTAGGCGAAAATTATAGACTAATCAATCTAGTCTTTGTACATTCTTCCGTTCAATTCACACTACATTACACGTGGGTATGTTATTTGTACTAATTTGTTGAAGTTTGTGCAATTGCGTAGTGTGCTGATGAGCTAGGCTTGTTTAGGCGAGAATTCGATGATTGCCTTTTTGATTGTGTTTGATGAGTGGTATTGTTTGCATTTGATTTTCATGGTTCCTCGAGGACGAGTAATAGACAAGTGTGGGGGGATTTGATAACTCGTTAATTCGTTGTCATTATGATTGAATTATTTCCCGAATTGTGCTTGATTTGATGTTATCTATAAAAGAATTGATGCTTTGTTGTTTTTATTGTAGATTCGGGGGTTGAATACAAAATTGGTTGTTTTATGAAGATGTTCGGCGACCGGCGGCTGAATGTGTTGTTGTCGCTGACTTGATGCGGGCGAAATCCAGAAATTGGAGCAATTTTGAAGTCAGCAATTTCATGCATGCATTCACAGGAGTTGGGAGACTTTTGATTTCAAATCAATTAGTGAATTGATGTGTTGGGCTGAGCGTGATTGTTGCGTGGGAATTAAAATGAAATTGGGCTACATGTTGCTATGGTAATTAATAAAAGAAAGGCCCAATTTGTTTGGAATTGTTATGGGCTGCGTGAATTGATAAGAAGGCCCAGTTGGTGATGATTGTAAAGATGTTATGATTTTGGAGAGTGGGCCGCATGCATGCATGGAATTAATTGAGCCCAACTCGTGGCCCGGGAGTATTTTACTTGGGGGACAAGAATTGCAATCCTTTTTGCATAAGGATTTGGAGTCGGATAAAGCTTATATATTCAGCAGATTTGGTGGAGCAGAATGACGAACAATTGGAGGCAGCTTTTGGGGAGACGCGAGCAACACGAAGCGACTTCGGGAGTTTTTCTTGTTTTTAATTTCTTTCTTCTTTAGACAATTTTAATTTATTTATGTTAAAGAATTTCTCGATTGTTTTGATGAATTTTAGTAGCTAAGTTTTTAATTATCTAGCTAGGGATTAAGATTCGATTTGGATATTGTGAGACCTAAATGTTTTTATTAATTCATGATTATTTAGGCATTTATCTTATCTCCGTGTTTCATGTTTATTGTGATTAGGCAATTTCGGGATAGTGCACGATCTATAGGTTGTTTAATTTGCATATAGCCATTCATGATGCTTGAAGTGTAGTAAGGTTGATTGATAATTTGTGGTAAATTAGTGACAGGGTTTTAGCGATAGAATTCCTCGTTCACTAAGGGATTTGATAATCTAATTTAAATCTTGCGTGTGTCACGACTTGGTTAATTAGGGTTGGTGTTTTTATGGTTCTTAATGCTGCGAATTCATTAAATCCTGTCGAGTGTCTCTAGGGGTTGTGAATTTGTTAGGGAAGATAACTGTCGAGTGTCTCTAGGTTATCCGATTAATTAAGTAAAAACGAGGTTGAGTCGAGTGTCTCTATCAACTATAGCCAATCTGTCTGAATAACTTGAATTTATCCTTGAGTCAATGATCAATATAACAATTCGAATCGAATATCCCTGGCTAGGTAATTTTCCTTTGATTGATTTAATCCTACGTGATTTTACTTGTTTAGTTTTAGTTAGCTTTTTAATTCTTGTTATTTATTTTAATCGCATACTTTAGTTATAATAATTCTAAAAACCCCCCTCTTTAGTTGTTTCTTTTCGTGAATAACTTGGAATTGTTAGAAATAAATCAACCAGTCTCTGTGGATCGACCCTGTTTGCACTATACTCTGTGTTTAGTCGTTAAATAGGAATCTTATTTATTTTTGACGGATTCGACACCTGTCAAATTTTGGCGCCGTTGCCGGGGACTGTGTTTTTAATCGATTTTATTTCTTTTCAAGAACAGGAACATTCACGAAAAGGACGATCTTCCCTACAACCTGGACAAGACTTGTGAGGAGGCTAGAGAATTGATATCCACAATGTTTCCGAATGCGCAACAATTCAGCCATTATGCGAACTTCCCACAGCATGTTAATGAGGTCAATTCTTCTCCTCTTGATGAAATTAAAAATTTGCTAACCACTTTGGTTCACAATCTTGGTCCAGGTACTCCTCAGGTGGCTAAAGTGTGTCAATTATGTGAAAGCGAAAACCATCCCACCGGCACGTGTCCATACACTTTAGAACATACGAACCCATTCGGATATCAGCCTCCGATGTATAATCCATACTCCAACATGTACAATCCCGGATGGTATGATCACCCAAGTATGAGTTATGCACCGAATCCACCAAACTTCCAAAACTTCGTACCTACACCTCCACAACCCCAACTGCTAATTTCTCAACCATACCCACCTTTCAACCCACAAGATATCCAATTTAATAATTTGGAAACCTCCTTTAAGAACTTGGAGACCCAAGTGGGTCAAATTGCAGCCTCATTGAGCAGGTTAGAGAATCAACGAAAACTTCAATCACAAACGGAGGATCAGAGGCGAAATGTGAGTGAAATCACGATCCAAAGTGATAAAGAACTTCCTCCAGCTGTGGAGAATAGCAAAACGCGCCAGAACAGTGCTGAAACTGATCAGACGGGCGACTTGACCATTAAGCGTGACCACGCCTTAGGCTCCAGTCGCGACAGAGAGGCAGAAATTAAAGTCCAGCGTAAGCCATGGGTAGAGCCACATCCATTTCCAGAGCGCCTGATCCAAGCGAGAAAAGAGAAGGAGGAGCAAAGTATATTTGAGACCTTTCGGAAGGTTGAAGCCAATATTCCTTTGTTGGATGCAATCCAACGACTCCCACGACATGAGAAATATCTTAAGGAACTCTGCACCAACAAACGGAAACCAAAAGGTAATGAAATCCTGAGTTTTGGAGTGAATGTCTCCGCTGTTTTACAAAAGAAATTACTTCCTAAGTGCGGAGACCAAGGTATGTTTTCAATTCCATGTAAAATTGGCAAGACTGAGATTAAGAAAGCAATTTGTGATTTGGATGCGCCCATTAATATTATGCCTCTATCTGTTTATTCATCACTGAATCTTGGTCATTTGAAAGATACAGGTATCACAATTCAGTTCGCTGATCGATCTGGTGTATATCCAGATGGAGTATTAGAGGACGTACTTGTGCAAGTTGATGGATTAGTCTTTGCTGCTGATTTTTATGTGATTTATATGGAGGATGAAAATTCTCTAAATGTTTCTGATATTTTGCTTGGTCGACCCTTTTTTAGCACTGCTAGGGCTAAAATAGATGTTCATGATGGCTTATTGACTATAGAATTTGATGGTGATATTGCAAAATTTAATGTTTATGAGTCAAAAAAATATCCTAATGAATTATCTAGTATTTTTTGTGGTGATGTGATTGAAAACACAAGTAATGAAATTTTTGAGCCTAATAATGTGGAAAAGCTAAGTTTTGAATCCCTTCAAAATTTAGTAGTTGAAAATTTTGAGAGTAAGTCGAAACAGGTTGGTTTGCATGATGATATCTTTGATATGGTGATACCATTAGAGCATGTTAGACCTTTGAATAAAAAGGCTCCGAATTTGAAACTACTTGATGACTTGGCTAATTTAAATTCTTTCATTTTGCAGGCACCTATTGAGGAACTCAAGAAGTTCGTGGATAATCTTAATTATATTTTCAAAGGTGGAGGAAAATTTGTAGATTCAAAGCCTACCCAAGCTGAATTCCTGGACGAGCAGTTTTTCAAGACACGTGACCATAGGACGTGGCCACGTTCTGAGGTCACGCACTGGTATGCTGATATTATTGATTATTTAACTACTACCTTCCTCAGATCTCATATCTTTTTCGAGTTCAGGAATCTTAGTGATCGGGGTAAATATTTTTACAAACGGTTGATGGAGTCTTTGATGAGGAAGTATCAAGTCATGTTGCGAACCTGTATGACTTACCATCCCCAGACTAGAGGCCGTAATGGACTAGAAGATTCATCTCCACACAGTCGAGGGGATTTGTATGGAGGGTGTACCTCCATTTGAGTAGCACTTTAACAAGTCTTGTCGAGCCTAAGACATAAAACAAGGGCGCTATTGGGAGGCAACCCAAGTTTTGGCGGTTTAGGCGCCTTTTTCTTCCCTCAGTTTCTTTTTCTTTTGTTTTTTTTTTGTTCTCGTGGTGTTTGTGTTGATTTTCTGCTCTTTTCTGTCTTGCAGAAGCGTGTAACTTGGCCCAGATAGTGCTGATTTGTTGCTGATAACTGCTGTCAATTTTCTGCTAACATGACCCTTGGACGTGACCACGCCTAACAGCCACGCCGCTTCCAGAATTTCAAATTAAATGGGAAATTTACATGCCCAGACGCCCTACCTCCCCAACCCGAACTTCAGGGAAGTCCTCTTTACTCTAGATCTTGATTATTTTTAATGCTTGAGGACAATGCATGATTTAAGTGTGGGGGGGGGGGGGGGGGGGGGGGGTCCACTAGTGCTAGAACTGAAATTTTTTTTTAAATTTTTTGTTTTGTGGCTGAACTTGTGATATTGCTTAGAACTTGAGGATGCTGATAATTGTGGATATTTACCCCCGTTTTGAATGCTTTCTTTTAGGTTTGATTGTTGAATTTTGCTAGAACGAGTTAGGCTTGTTAAATACATGAAATTTGTGTGAAATTTGATGAATTAGTATAATCTTATACCCTTATTTCTTACGCACCATTACAAAGACAACAAGCTATCAATCCAATCCACTCGGCAAAGGAAACATAACATATAACCAAAATATTTATAAAAGATGAACATGGATTTGTTATTAATCCACAAGGAACACAAAATCAATATCTAAAGGTATAAATAAATAGCACTTTCTAAAAGTGGTCTTTTTAATAAGCATCATTACCCAAATCGCAAATCCATTTAGATACTAAAATAGAGAAAAAAAGGTGAGAACAAATTGATTAACCGAACAAGCCTCAACCCAAAAAGGAAGAGACAAGGACAGGGGAGAATCAGAATGCAAGATACTAACCAAAAGGAGGGGGGGAAAAAAGGAAAAGATAGATCTCTCTTCATATTAGCAAGACATGTTGATATTAAATTGTATCTAAATTGATTAATACCAAATTACTCTTCTAAATTATCAGTTACTGATTTGGCTAACTTCACAATGGAGACAATTATAGCTAAATTCCAATAATGTTGAACTTAGTATAGCAACTCGGTTGGAATTTACAGATGTTCTCATTGACAATCGAAAAAAAAAAGGATTTTGCTCTATAGAGTTGTTGTTACAACCATACATGTTCTGTATTATATTTGAGGTAGTTATTTATGTTTCCTCCTACATTCAACAGCTCCCTCTTTCTCGAACAACTTAATCTCCAGCTTCACGATATGAAAAGTTTCGAATTTCCATTCAAACAAATTATGCCCTAATAAATTTATCGGTACAAGTTGTATCGATACCAACACAAGCAGAATCTATCCCATCAAGAGGGTTTCAGAATCCAAATGAAACCCAACAAATTCCCAAAATTTGATTTCTTTTTTCGCATCATGGATTGAAGGTGAAAGCAATAAGCACACAAGCAGAAAGTCCACAACCGACGCCATCAACACAAGAAATTATTGAGCATTAATTTACATATTATGTTTTCGAAAGATTTTACCTGGGCAGAGCAGGCGACGGCCGCTGGAGGGGGCAACAAGCTGGCGACGGTGGAGCTGGGGCTCGCGGAGTCGAGGCGGAACAAGGCTGGCGGCGGAAGGGAAAGCAGGCGACGGCCGCGGAGGCGAGAGCAGGCGGCGAGAGAGAAGGGTGAAAAGAGTGAAATGGGAAAAATGGGGTTTTCACGCGTAGTTCATTAATTCAAATGAAAAATTAAAATGTTTTTCAAAATTTTTATTTCATATATCCAAAAAGTGAAAATATGGGATTTTGTGAGAAATTATTTTTGTCATGTTATGTTGTTTAGTTATTGTGAGGAAAAATCATTCTTTTTGTGAGAAAAATCACATTTTCTCACAATAGTTTGCTTCAATTGTGATAAAATCAAAGTTTGCCACAAAAAATGTCATTTAATATGACAATAATTTAATTCCTCATAATATAGTACTTATATGTGACAAAATTGAATTTTCTCACAATTATTTTGTCACAATAAATGAATTTTTTTGTAGTGTATGGAGGGTGTACCTCCATTTGAGTAGCACTTTAACAAGTCTTGTCGAGCCTAAGACATAAAACAAGGGCGCTATTGGGAGGCAACCCAAGTTTTGGCGGTTTAGGCGCCTTTTTCTTCCCTTAGTTTCTTTTTCTTTTGTTTTTTTTTTGTTCTCGTGGTGTTTGTGTTGATTTTCTGCTCTTTTCTGTCTTGCAGAAGTGTGTAACTTGGCCCAGATAGTGCTGATTTGTTGCTGATAACTGCTGTCAATTTTCTGCTAACATGACCCTTGGACGTGACCACGCCTAACAGCCACGCCGCTTCCAGAATTTCAAATTAAATGGGAAATTTACATGCCCAGACGCCCTACCTCCCCAACCCGAACTTCAGGGAAGTCCTCTTTACTCTAGATCTTGATTATTTTTAATGCTTGAGGACAATGCATGATTTAAGTGTGGGGGGGTCCACTAGTGCTAGAACTGAAATTTTTTTTTAAATTTTTTGTTTTGTGGCTGAACTTGTGATATTGCTTAGAACTTGAGGATGCTGATAATTGTGGATATTTACCCCCGTTTTGAATGCTTTCTTTTAGGTTTGATTGTTGAATTTTGCTAGAACGAGTTAGGCTTGTTAAATACATGAAATTTGTGTGAAATTTGATGAATTAGTATAATCTTATCCCTCTATATTTATGCATACTCAGTTGATTAGTTATGATTAATGTTTCAGGGTAAATGCATTAATCTGGGGCAGCAAGTGGACTTCTTCGAGAAAACAATAGAAGCACTGCCACAGCACTATCACTTAAACTCTGTTTCAGATTATATATCACAATCGCTTTTTGTGATATCAATTGGCAGCAATGACTACTTGAACAACTACCTCGACAGTCTCAATTACGATTCTCACAAACGATTCTCCCCTCAAGCTTTTGCTAAACTTCTCATAGACAACCTTTCCCGACACCTTGAGGTATCTTTAACATCATCATTTCATAATTTGTCCAAATAAAGACGAGTGTACATTTATATAACTTTGTACTATCTTAACTAGATGCCTTGAGTTCAAATCGGTCAACACAATATATATGACTTTGTTTGTTGGCATGTTGTTGCAGAGGTTGTACGAATTGGGAGCAAGAAAAGCTGTAATTTTTGAGATCGGAGCATTAGGATGTATTCCTTCATTTGTAAAGACAAGGAATCACATTGGGAAATGTGTTGAGGAGATCAACGACCTTGCTGTAATTTTCGACAAGGAACTTGCTTTCATGATTAAGGATTTGACATCTAGACTTCAAGGTTCGACCTTTGTTCTTGGTCGAGCTCACTAGGGGTGCGTTTCGAGCCGAGTCGAGTCGAGTTTGGCCAAAAAAATCTAGCTTGAGCTTGAGCTTGAAAATTATTTGCATGGCTTGAGATTGAGCTTGAGCTTGTCAAGCTTATTTTTTGAGGGCTTGAGCTTGGCTTGTCCAAAATTCGATCCGAGCTCGATTCGGCTTGACGAGCCAAGAGATTTGTTGGATATTTTTTAATTCTCATTCAATAATAATATTAAACAATAGCAAAGATATTATGATATATAATATATATAGTAAATTAATATTTCTAAGTTTTTTATATCATTATTAATAAATTATAATCATTAATATATACTTGATATTTTAGATTATGTATGAGTATTATTAATTATATTAGAATAAACTATAAATTATGTAATTACAAAATAAAAATTATTAATTAATATTTTATTAAAATATATACTTATGTTATTATTTAGTTATTAAGGTATATGATATTTATTATTTTATTATATTAAATATTTGAGTGAATATTTTATGAATATATTTTTGTATTAATAATATTATATGGTCTAATGTGTCATTGTAAAATAATATATTATTAAGACATATTATGATACAAAATTTAGTAAGGATCATACATATATTATAAATAATATATAATATAGTAATAAATTATGTTATATATCTTGTAATTATACCAAATAAATTATTAACTAATATTTTATTAAGATATATACTTATATAATTAATTATTTATTATAGTAGATTGAATCTATTTTTTATTAAATTATTTGTTTGGATAAATATTATATATTATCATAGTAATATGTTAGTAGTATTGTATAGAATGATATGTTGTTGTAATTATTGAATTGAGATATTATTAAATCATATTTATTATCAAAATAAGTAGATAAAAATATATAATATATCATATATTTAATATTACTAAATCATATAAATGCAGATTAATTTACTGCATATTTATATATATAAATTATTAAACATTATAATATATATATATATATACTAGCTTGCGAGCCGGCTTGCAAGCCTCGAGCCTCAAAGAAATAGGCTTGAGCTTGGCTTGACAAATAAGCCGATCTCGATTAAGCTTGGCTTGAGCTTGACATCGTTCGAGTTTGAATCGAGCCAGCTTGAGCTTGGCTTGTGCGGCTCACAAGCCGGCTCGGCTCAGAGTACACCCCTAGAGCTCACGACATTGGATATAATGCTGTCATCAATCCATCCAAATATGGTGAGTTATTTCATCACAGTTTATCAAGGAAATCTAATATGAATATTAACTTTTGGGGAACTTACATCTAGACCCCTCCTTTATTTGATGTATTTACACATAGGGGTTATGTGTAATTTCTCAAACTATATTTGGGTTTATGTGTAAATATATAAAATTTGAAAAGGGTTTAGATTTAAATGACCCTTAATCCCATACAGTAACAACTATCTTAAAAACCAGATTTTCTTGACACGTGAGATTTTTCATGCTTCATTGAAATGAAAGGCTCGAGCATCCAAACTGAAACATATACGGTTGGAAGTTTGAGGGGAGCATACCAATAACCGCATGCAGTAGAATGGTTCCAAGAATTTACTATCTTTCAAGAATGTCAACATATTCAATTGTTGGATCAGTGTACCCACTTCCAAGTTTGTCTTCAAGATTTGACCATGGCATTTTTTTGGGTTCCACCAGCGGCTCATCTCCTTCCAACATTTTGATGACACGATACATGTTTGGTCGGTCGTGTGGTTCGAGCTCAGTGCATAACAGGCCAACTTGAATGAATCTTAGAGCTTCTTCCAATGGAAATGTATGTTCAAGTGATTGGTCTATTATATCGAATGCTCTCCCTTCCTTCCACAGCTCCCATGCCTGGACAGTGCCAATTTCAGATGATATATGTGATTCTATGTCCGGAAACGAAGCAGACTTTCAGAGCATAATTAGGTAAGCTGCTGATTCATAGGTCATACTTACATAGTCAGTCAGGAACATGGGCTCCTGACCGGTCGGTTGTGAGATTCCAATTCTTCGGCCACTCACGATCTCCAGGATTACGATTCCAAAACTAAATACGTCTACTTTAGTTGATAATTTGCAATGCATATAGATTTCTGGAGCGATATAGCCACTGCAAACAGACATGAAGCAAAATAAATTACAAACGTATAAAAGTAGTGCATAGAATGGATCCGAGACTTACAAAGTCCCAATTATTCGTGAGGTCTGTAGTTCAGATTGATCATCTGCCAAACTCTTAGCAAAGCCAAATTTGGAAAGTTTAGGATTCATCTCACTGTCCAGTAAGATATTGCTGAGCCTGAGATCTCTATAAATTACTCTCTGTCCTGAATCTCGATGAAGATAAAGAATTGCTCGTGCAATCCCTGTTATGATGTTCAAGCGTACTTGCCAATCGAGGCACTTGCGCCTCGTGTCACCTATGAGTCAAAAGGGTGTTCATTCAAATGTTAATCAAAATAGTACTAATACGATTGGTGGGATGAAGTAATGATTGTCAAAAGGCACCAACCCAGATAAGTATCTAGACTTCCATTATCCATGAACTCATATACGAGAAATCTTTCTTCTCTATGTATGCAATAGCCATGGAGTTTGATGATGTTTCGATGCTGAAGATTGGGAAGCCAAACAATCTCATTTTTAAATTTAAACTCATCGCGGCCTTGTGCGGAAAGTGGTGGAAGCAGCCTTCTAACTGCAACTACCAGTCCTGTAGGTAGCACAGCCTATACAAATAATTTGATTTCGAGAAGTTAAAAGACAAACTTCAGTCACCATTTTATCTGGTCAAGAAAAAGAGTAGAGTGGCACCTTATAAACCTGACCGTATCCACCTTCGCCGACTTGATTTGTCTGAGAGAAATGATTGGTGGCATCTGCAATTGTATTCCAATCAAACTTGGCCAGTTTTACACCTGCTTCACAAATTTCTGCAATTTTTTCGAAAAATTTAGGCACAGATTAGTTCTCAGAGGGCATGAAAAGTATGAAAACAAATGTTGGAGACTTTTCTGGTGGCCATATAAATTTATACCTGATAATAACAATTCATTTGTTCTAGATGGTCTGCCCCTGCTCCAAAGTGAATCCCATGGCCAAAGTCGAGATGGCTTATGCATTATGGTCTTTCTCCCTCTTTTCCCTCCATGTGGAAGCTCACCATCATCCATTCTGTTGTTAGTTTGATCTTCTGGAAGAGGTTTAGGATTCGGCACATCTGTAGAAGCCATTTTTAGCTCAATAGCATCATTACGAGCACAGATGACATCAGGAACAATTGGCATCTCATTTGAAGCTGGAAGTTGTCTGCCCTCCTGTTGCTCAAGTGCCAACATAAGTTGTAGCACAACTTGAGCCATTGTTGGACGATTCTTTGGTTCGGCGTACAAACATCTTTGAGCAACCCCTACAAATGTCTTGAGGCTATCTGTAGAAATTTCATCTCTTAGATGTGAAGTTACAATCTCATTGACTTCTCCCTTGCTGATTTTATTTAGAGCCCATTTGGATAGAATTCCCTCATCCTCGTCAAGTTTCGAATCAACTGCTGGTCTCCCGCATAAAACTTCCAACAGCACCACGCCAAAGGCGTATGTGTCGCTTTTCCTTGTTAGTCTGCAAGTGCTTAAATAAAATGGGTCGAAGTACCTAGGCGTGCCCTTTACTTTCGTGCTAACGTGGCTCCGTAAATTCTTTCTGTCTTCAGGTTTGGCCAATCCAAAATCTGCAACCTTAGCTACAAAGTTTTCGTCAAGCAGAATGTTGGATGTCTTTACATCACGATGTATGGTTCCGTACCCTGTGTGAAGATAGTCCAGTCCTCGACTGGCTCCAATGCAAATATTGAGGCGTCTCTTACAGCTAAGAGAAGAACAGCTATGCTTGCCCCTTTCAAGTTTGTAGAGGTGGTCGGCCAGTGTACCACAGGCCATATACTCATAAACAAGAATCATTTCTCCATGATCATTGCAATAACCGATCAAAGAAACAAGATTAACATGTCGGAGCTCAGAAAGCATTTCAATCTCTGTCAAGAACTCATGTGACCCTTGACTAGAGGTGAACTTTTGCCTCTTTATAGCTACAGTCTCTTGCCCGTTATCAATGAGGCCTTTGTACACTTTACCGAATCCGCCTCGTCCAATTACAAGCGCTTCACTGAAATTTCTAGTGGCTAACTCTATCTCAGCTAGTGAAAACTGGCGACAGACTCGATCAACCCTGGCTGATGGTTTGTTTTTCTCCTCGATACAATTAGCTTCCCACATTTCCCGCAACATATAAACAGAGACAATTATAAGAGAAGTTAAAACCACTGTAACAGTTGCAATGACATTTCTAAGACCAAGAATAGAGAGTAAAGTTTGGATTGTGTGGGGTTCTGTAGTCTGAGCAGGAGGCAGGGGATTGGTGCCGGCAAGACTATTATCAGGATTGCTCAGCTTAAGTATTTGAAACCCTTCAAGGATCCCTTTTCCATCTACTGTTTCATCATATGACTGGATGGAAATCAAGATATTACGCTTACCCTCATTTCTTTGTCCTCTCATCATCACCATGTAGTCGCTATACCGGGGATTGTCGTCGCCACTCCTTTCTTTGACTATGTCGATATTAGTCTGAGCAACTATTTCATTAATGACTATTTCAAACATCACATCAGCAGTCCCGGAAATCTTGATTCCAATCTCTGAGAAATAAATCCTGATCAAGTACCTAAATCCCACATCCACAGGTACTCTCCAGGTGCTGTTATTAATCTTGTCTGCTTGTCGCACTGCCCATGTTGGAAACATGTCGTCGGAATCTCCAGTGGATGGAATAGAATTTTGTTTAACATTTACTCTGTGGACTATCTCAAGTGCTGTGCTGTGATCAACATGGACGGGAGACTTGTGACCAACCATTTGTACTCCAGTATCTCCGCCATGAAAGTAAGAAACACCGGCGGGGACCGAGATAACCTCAATACCATTTATGAAAGCATATGATTGAGTAGTTGCAGGAAAGAAAGTAATATTGAGCTGTTGGTTTTCTAGTATGTTTAAACAGAACTCTTTTGTAAAAGAACTCACACCAAGAGCATCAGCAGTAAGTGAAGCACTGAAGTTACTAAGCAAGGTAAAAGCACCGGCTTCAACGTTAAGCAAGTCCTTCAAACCTTTGAAGCCTTTGTATTGAGAGGGATTAAAGTGAAGGCGGATGAACTTCTGACCTGGATTCTGCTGAAATGCATACGAGAATCTTCCACGAGAGAGTCGTGCAGTTCTGTGGGGAACTGGATCGACAGATTTCAACTTATGGACAACAACGAATGAGGTGGTTGATGAGCCCTTTATTTGTAGCATCGAATATAGATTGTGCTGCATATCTCCCAGCCATTTTCTGCCATTAAGATCTGAGGAAGTGCCACTTGAGCCACAATTGATTGAGATGTCCCCTGTGTTGTGAGTTGGATCACTAATGCCTGCTGCGACTACGAAAGTGAAACATAGAAACTGGAAAGCAATTGAAACTGGATTCAAATTCATGGTTCTGTTTGCTTTCTGTTGAGAATCAGAGCGAGCACTGTTGACTTTTCAAAGTGAAGTGATTACCTAAAAGCCCGTTCATCCCTTGCAGCCAGTAGTTAACTAACTAGTTGAATAATTTGCTGACAGACTTCTTTGAAACAGTTTAGTAATATTGAAGAATTAACTGTTATATTTGAAACTTAAAGGACAAAAGTCAATTCAAACTTAAAGGCTAAAGGGACTAAACTTGAAACTTTTGAAAAGATGTATTATTACAATTAATGAAGAGATATCTAATCCATTCATCAAGCCCTGCATTATCTCTGTTACATTTGCAACCTTTTCCTAGAAGAAAATGACATCAAGGCAATAAATATAAGTCCATAGTAGTATAATAGAGAAGTTTTAGGCCATCATCAGACAAGAGAAAGTTTTAGGACCTCCCTCTTTAAATTGATTACTTCAATTTAGCTATATATGTAAATGTCATTGATATCAAATGATTCAACGATTCCTCCAGTTGCGCTCCAAAAGTATTCACGAATTAGTAGTTTTACAAGCTTGAAGGTAATGTTTTTATATGCATTCTTGTGAAGTTATTATCCAATTACAGGTTTTTGCCTTTTCTCCTTTCTTTTTGTTAGAGTAGAGTTATCTTTCCAGGACTTAGACCATTACAAATAATATTATTGAATGAACATTGTTTCTGCCTCTTTTGCATAATGAATATCGCGTTTACATAATATACAGCGCTGCATTTCTTGTGTTCGCCTCTGATTGTAACACACCTCTTGGTGGCATTGAATCATCCTTAGAACTATTGCTGCAACTTGCCAGATGTTGCTTCATTCAGTTGGATCATCGATCTGTTGTACTGAAGCTAATTCAAGTCCCATGACGACGTCGGCCATTGTAGGCCTTCCGTGTGGCCGAACGAGCAGGCATCTCCCTGCAATCTCTGCAAACACTTGTAAACAAGCTGGTGATATCTCCCCTGCCAAGTTTGGATCAATAAGTCGATCCAATTTTCCCTCTCGAATGCAGTAACGGGCCCACATGGCGAGACTATGTTAGTCCTCCTCCTCAAGTGTCACGTCCACAGCGGGTCTTCCCGATAGCACTTCAAATAATACAACTCCAAAGGCGTACACATCGGACTTTTTTGTCAATTTATGACTTGAGAAATGCTCTGGATCTAAATATCCATACATTCCTTTAATGTTTGTCGTAATATGGGTGAAAGAATCGTTTACCGATCCCATTTTGCACAGCCCAAAATCTGAAATCTTTGCAACCCAATTTTCATCCAAGAGGATGTTGGTGGACTTGACATCGCGGTGGATGACGGTGTTCTTTGCGCCGGCATGGAGGTATTGCAATCCTTTGGCTGCACCGATGCAGATTTGAAGGCGCTGCTTCCACGTCAATGGAGTATTCTCCGAATTACAGAGATGGTCGCGTAATGTGCCACGCGCCATGTAGTCGTAAACTAAGATCATCTCTCCATGTTCATCGCAATATCCGATAAGGGATACGAGGTGGGTGTGTCTGAGCTTGGATAACATCTCAATTTCAGTTAAGAACTCAGAAATGCCTTGATTGGAGGATGAGTTCAGCCTTTTAATGGCAGCCGTGGTGGTACTGCCGTCGATGAAGCCTTTATACACGTTGCCGAATCCTCCTTTGCCAATAATAAATTGGTCTTCGAAATCGCCGGTTGCAGTTTTGATTTCCTTGAGCGAGAAATGTCTGCATAAATCGGAAAGTACGGGTACGGTGTTCGTTGTGGTGGAGCTTGAAGGGGACGAAACAGTGACCCAGGATGACTTGGCATCTGCGGTAACAGAGTCCTTCAATTTCTGCCACCACCAGCGGAGAAACAAGAAACAGAGCACGGCAACTGCAAGAACTCCGATCACACTCCCGATAACAGCATAAATTACAGAAGACCAATTTTCTTGTTTCTTGGCGAAGAATCGTTGATAGTAGCATCAGGGTTGGCCCACACGAAGCTCCGCTTGGAGTCACTAAGTTTGAAGACTTCCAACCCGTTCAACAGAGCACTTGAATATTTCGGCAGTTCCTCTAAATTAGGGAACAGAGAAAGGCGCAAATCTTTCTGCCCACGACGGCCGTCATCCGGAATCCATGCTATGTAGTCTTTGAAAATAGGTATCCCATTGCCGCCAGTCCAAGCGATAATATCCGCTTGACTTTCGGCCGTTTGATTGTTAATTGAAATCATGAAAACCCTTTCCTTGTTTTTGGTTACTTGGAGCTGAGTCTCGCAGAAATGGAATCTGAGCAGATAGAAAAACCCAGAATCAACCGGAAAACTCCACTCCAGACTTATGCTTCTATTCCCCATCACTCTTGAAGTTGTGTACACTGATGGCGGTGCACTGTACGGCGGTGTTTCGCTGGTGTAATTGATCTGAAGGTTCTGAGCATGAGGCGTGTAACCAAAATCAGCGCCGAATATGTACGGATCATCTTGAGCCCAGGCCCGAAACATGCCGCCGCTGTCGTCTTGAATCTCAACATTGCTGCCGCCCACATTTAGCCGGTAAAGATTCTCCAAGTTTTTCAGATAAAATAGCTGGTCGATAAACTTGATGGAGTCTCCCCTGTAGTAGAGGTCATCTGGAATTGAAACAATTTCAATCCCATTTACGAAAGCAGAAGAGTTTGTATTGGGGGAGAAGGTCACATTCAGTCTTTTCTCCCCTTCGATGTTGATAACAAACTCTTTCATGAAGGCACGTTTTGGAGTACTGAAGTTGCTTAACAAAGTGAATCCATTGGCGGCGACTGAGAAAAAAGATAGAGAAGCATTGTAGCCGGAATACATGGTGGGGTAGAAATAAAGGCGAAGGAATTTGGGGCCTGTAACGACAGGAAAAGTGTAGGTGAAAGGGGAACGGAACACACGCACCGTCTGGTAAAGGACCGCATTTGGAACAGAGGGGTCCATATAGGAAGCATTGGTTGGCGTGTATCTTGAACGCACGTCGCTGTCCCAGCTCCGCCCACTGGTGTCGCTTAAGTTTGACGGTGCACCGCAGTTGAGGAGGATGAAATCAGTGGCTGTGTAAGCAGGTATGGCTGCGAATATTGTTGAGGTTATTAGGAAGACTCGAAGGAGAAGGAACGGATAAAAAGCGGATGGGAGCATTATTTTTGTGATGCAGAGAAAATTCAAAGTTGCAAAGTAAAATAATGATACAAGAGCTTATTGGGAGCTGTCTGGTTTAACCCTGCAGTAGGTATAAAATTAAGGTTTCAACCATTAGCAATGTCAAATACATTAGTTGTTTTCTAAGTGAAAGAAAATTATACATTCTTGTGAAATTCAACACAATAAACAAAAGTCAAAACTGAACTGATACGAAGTTATATCTACAGGTGGGAAAGAGAGATTAACTCACCATTTTGAAATAGGCAGTGATGAGTTTGAATGGGGACATAAAGGGTTTTTTTCTCTGGGTGATGTCTGATGTGATGAAATAGGAATAAGAAGATCCGTGAGAATGACTGTCCTTAGAACTGTTCAAAATGTGTTATTTTAACACTTTTTCGGGAGGCATTTATACGAGACGGGGCTACTGGTGCGAGGGACCGAGTTCGGAGAGAAGTGTGGCCCCTGAACATGGGTTCGTTGAAATTAGTTTAGATGGAGCAACTTTTGAGGGAGAAGGGAGTTTGGGCCAGAAAGAAGTTGCAGAGTAGAGAGAAGACTCACTTTTGTGGACTCAAAAGTCTGCGAAAAACAAGTCAATGGAGTTACATGAATCATACACTTGTCTAAATAATTTTGTTCCAGGTTACATCAACTACCACCACGAAATGTTGCAACAACTGACTAAACACAATTAGAGGCAGTGCATGCAAATACTATATGATGCTGCTTCGTGTTCATTTTGCTAAGTTAGTGATGGAGCTGATTATGTTCGCACTTCCAAGTGTGTCATCAAGATTTGATGTTCCACTCGTGTGTACACTGTTGGATGATGAAAAACTAAAACCACGCCATGGCTCTTTTGGTTCCACCAGTGGTTCGTCTCCTTCCAACATTTTGACGACACGATACATGTTTGGTCGGTCTTGTGGTTCCAGCTCAGTGCATAACAGGCCAACTTGAATGAATCTTAGAGCTTCTTCCACTGGAAATGTATCTTCAAGTGACTGGTCTATTATATCGAATGCTCTCCCTTCCTTCCACAGCTTCCATGCCTGGACAGTGCCAATTTTAGATGATATATGTGATTCTATGTCTGGGAAACGAAGCAGACTATTAGAGCATAATTAGGCAAACTGGTAGAAAGCAATATGGGCACCTGATCAGGTGAGAATATACTTCTTCTGCCACGCACAATCTCCAGGACTACTATCCCAAAACTTAATACGTCTACATTAGTTGATAATAGATTTAGATAAAAATAGAGTGAGTTTATTCTAAAAGTGTTTTTTACACAGAGTCGTTGAATCTTCATGGAAGAATTGAATCAAATTCTGAGAAGCATATAGTTTAGAAGTGTTTTTCTAGAAGCATGAGTGAATCATAATTGAAGAATTAAATTGATTGAGAGTTATAGTGGATCAATTTTGCCGCAATATTACAAGATTTCTCCCTGGATTAGGAAATTCCAATAGAATTCAACCCACCAAAAAGACAGCCAACATAACAGATGTATTATTTTCTAATATGAATAACAGGCATCATTTGTATACAATCTAAATGTATAAACATACTCAAAATCACATCACAGAGCTTGAAATCAATGAAAAGGGGGCTGTAATTTGAGGATAAAACAAAGAAAAGACACGATTAAAGAAAATAAAGAATACAATTCATTAGCCCCTCCAGAAGAATTAGGCTGAATATGTGAAAATTCAGGCTACAACAAAAGCAAAGACCTACAACTACTACACTAACATACGTAATACTGCTAACCTGAGTCGATGAATTGTATTCCCAAGCTTCTAGCTAATACAATCAGGTGATAATAAAGAGATATCTCATCGAATCATCAAGCCCTGCATCGCCTGAGTGCTTTCAGTCATCTTGTTTGCTTGAATGGAGTTGATTTCATTTGTAATGTTTTCCTACAAGAAAATGACATCATAAGTCCACAGTACAATGGAAGAAAAAGTTTTAGGCCATCATCAGACAAGAGAAGGGGTATTGAGGAACCCTTTTAACAGCTATTTCTCATACCTCACAATAACTGCTTTGGTCCTTTTGATCGATTCTGCAGTCTATCAACTTAGCTGTAATTGCCTTCACAACCCATGATTCCACTTCATTTTCTTCAATCTACGAAAACCTTGAAGCTATGAGATGAATGAACGAATATTGGTAGTGCTGCTTAATCAATGAAAAAGGAATCACACCAGATTCATTTGTGGCAAGATATACAAAGGATATCAACCTCATCATAGCAACACAGTCTTCCTGCACCAGACCGGCATCATTTCATGCACATATATAAACTCCAGCAAAATAGCTAAACACAATAGGCCCCAATTACGACAGGAAAAAGAAAGAAAGAATGGATTCTAACCGTGGTTCTTCAGTATAGACGAATTTGATGAATAGAAATTCAAATAAGCATCCAAGTTCTAAGTCAGAAAAATATTTAAAAGCTGATACACCGGTGCATGTTCAGCATCCTTCTCCAATTGTGCCATAGCAGGCATATCAAGCAAATCACACTGGTGTACAGATTAGTTCAGATCATTCTGTGAGGAATTTGAAGTGGCCCAAACTTTGTAGTCATAAAAAAGTTGCAACAGTGGAGTGCCATTCAAAATACTACCTGAAACATGTCAGGTGCCTTAATAAACTCGACAATAGTATTTACTTCTTCTTCCTTAGTTTCAGAAACGGCCAATGAATCTTCAACAGAAAAAGTTGCCAGGTACTTCACAAGAAAACTAAAAGCATCTTTTGCGGAGCTGAAATTCTAGCTTCGAACAGAAATCGCCATTTAGTAAGTTGGCAGTGAATAAAGTAAAATTAAAAAGAAAGAATTACAAAAGCGCAAGGAAAATTCAATGATGCATGATTCTCAACTCTTGTTCTCCTTCAAAACATTAACAACTGATCTTCAATCCTTTATTCCAATATTCCACTCCCTCAAAAACTTATTCAATTTTCTGAAAGATTACACTGAGAACTAGCTAAAAGGTTCTCCGGTAGTTGTAGAGGTTAAAGTTAAACAAGCTAAACAGAAAGAACAAGAAAGTTAGATGGCATTTTTTTTTTTTTTTTGAAAAAAAAAAACTAAAACAACTCCAGAGTTCAGTTGCAAAATGTTGAAGTGTACTACATCTTAATTTCAGTGTGGGCTTATCATTAGGTGGTTGAGTGACCTTTGTGGTTATAAATTCTGACATCTCATGCATTTGATCAACGCTCTCAGGTTTCTTAACAATGTTGCATATAAAAGTTTATATACATTCAAGATCTGAGGTAAAGAAACATCAAACAGCAGAGCAGAAAGCAATGCAAAACGAGTAGCTTCAGTTCCTAGTATCATCAAAAAGTAGCATTAAAGCAGCACAGATATGTTACTTTCTCAAAAGTTATGGTCTATAAGCCAACAAAATAAAGGCCAATACTCCTAAAGACGAGTCAATGATAAAATATCTGTAACTAGAAATTCAAAGAAGCATGATAATATGCAACGCAATTTCAAAGCCATACTAACATGCACATTTCACTACTCTGTTAAGTGTAAAGATTGAAACTTTGGGAACAATTAAAACAACTGTGAACTCTTTTACCTTTCTCAGAAGCTTTTGAGAAAACTACATCGGCAGATTTAAGCATCAATGAAGTCAAATCCAACCACTGGTTCTTTATCATACATTCTTAAGCCTCCACACATAGTCGCTCACCTGTCCCTCTGCTACCTATTGAATATTGATATCAGATATTAACAATTAAAGATTTGACATCTAGACTTCAAGGTAAGAGCTCAGGGGATTGGATTTGATGTTGTTATCAGTCCATCCAAATACATGAGTTATTTAATGTCAGCTTATCAAGGAAGTCTAATATGGGCATTAAGCAATTGAAACATGGAAAACCATGTTTGCTCAATTTACTACTTACTTGTAGACTTGAGAGATTCAAGCAACGCATGCTGCGTGACATGGCTGAATGGGACATCGGCATGCATTTCAAGGTTCAAAGCATTGGCATGTCGACATCCAAACACACACTACTACTTTGACTGTTACCATCTTACTGAAAATGTATACGCAACCATAGCCACTCAATGTTTCAACAATTCCTCTATTTGCACCCCCAAATGTATTCAAGATAGTTTTACAAGCATGAAGGTTCTGTAAATGTATTCTTATGAAGTTATTATACTTCAAGTTATCCAATTACGGGTTTTTTCTTTTCGTTAGAGTAGAGCTAATCTGTAATCAAATTACCAAAAGATGTGAAGGAAAGGAAAATGGGTAATGTTTCCCAGATTTTACTATCTTTTGAATGAACATTAATGTTTCTGCCTCTTTTGCATAATGAACATTGCTTTTACATACTATACAGCGCCCACGCTTCTCGTGTTCGCTTCTAGTCGTGTCTAATACAGCTCTTGGTGGAGTAAAATCATCCTTAGAACTAATGCTGCAAGTTGTCGCTGCATTCAGTTGGATAATCTCTCTGTTGTAATGCAGCTAATTCAAGTCCCACGACGACGTCTGCCATTGCAGGCCTTCCATGTGGCCGAACGAGTAGGCATCTCCCTGCAATTTCTACAAACACTTGTAAACAAGCTGGTGATATCTGCCCTGCCAAGTTTTGATCAATAAGTCGATCCAATTTCCCCTCTCGAATGCAGCAACGTGCCCACATAGCTAGACTATGTTGCTCCTCTTCCTCAAGTGTCACGTCCACTGCAGCTCTTCCCGACAGCACTTCAAATAATACAACTCCAAAGGCATAGACATCTGATTTTCTTGTCAATTTATGACTTGAGAAATACTCTGGATCTAAATATCCATAAGTTCCTTTAATGTTTGTGGTAATGTGGGTGAAAGAATCGTTTACAGGACCCATTTTGCACAGCCCAAAATCTGAAATCTTTGCCACCCAGTTTTCATCCAAGAGGATGTTGGTGGACTTGACGTCATGGTGGATGACGGCGTTCTCGGTGCTGGAATGGAGGCAGTTCAATCCTTTGGTTGCACCAATGCAGATTTGAAGGCGCTGCTTCCACGTCAATGGAGTTTTGTCCAAATTACAGAGATGGTCCCTTAACGTGCCGCGCGCCATGTAGTCGTAAACTAAGATCATCTCTCCATTTTCGTCGCAATATCCGATTAAGGATACGAGGTGAGTGTGTCTGAGCTTGGACAACATCTGGATTTCAGTTAAGAACTCAGAAATGCCTTGATTGGAAGATGGGTTCAGCCTTTTAATGGCGGCAGTGGTGGCACTGTCGTTGATGAAGCCTTTATAGACGTTGCCGAATCCTCCTCTGCCAATAATAAATTGATCATCGAAATTGCCAGTTGCAGTTTTCATCTCCTTGAGCAAGAAATGTCTGCATAATTCGGAGGGCAGTGGTACGCTGGTAGTTGTGGAGGAGCTTGAAGAGGATGAAACAGTGACCCACGATGATCTGGCATTGGCGGTAACTGAGTTCTTCACCCTTCGGCGACGACGGAGAATCAAGAAAGTAAAAACAGCTGCAACCACCACAAGAACGCCGATCACACTCCCGATCACAGCATAAATTTTGTTGTTTTTTGTCTGCTTCGAAGCCAACGCCGGTAGCCAAGAATGGTTGATAGGAGGATCAGGGTTCGCCGCCGTGAGGCTCAAATTTGAGTCACTGAGTTTGAAGATTTCCAATCCATTCAACAGAGCACTAGAATATGTAGGCCGTCCCTGTAAATTAGGGAAGAGAGAAAGGCGGAGGTCTTTCTGTCAACGACGGCCGTCATCAGGAACCCATGCGACGTAGTCTCTGAAAATGGGTATCCCGTTGCCGCCGGTCCAGAAGATAACGTCCGCCTGAATTTCCGCCGTTTGATTGTTTATATAAATTGTGAATACCCTCTGGTTTTTTTTGGTTATTTCAGGCTGAATCTCGCAGAAATGGAATCTGAGCAGATAGTAAAACCCAGGATCAACAGGAAATGCCCACTCCAGACTTATGCTTGAATTTCCCATGGATCTTGAAGTTGTGTACACTCTTGGCGGTGCACTGTATGGAGGCGTTTCGCGAGTGTACTTGATCTGAAGGTTCTCATCATGAGGCGTGTAGCCATAATCAGTGCCAAATATGTATGGATCATCTTGAGCCCAGGCCCGAAAAATGCCGCCGCTATCGTCTTGAATCTCCAAAGCCCGAAACATACTGCCGACATTTAGCCTGTAAAGATTCTCCAAAGCGGTGTTGTTTTCCAGATAATATAAGTGGTCGAAAAAGTTGATTTGCACACCCCTGTAGTAGAGGCCGTCTGGAATTGAAACAATTTCAATCCCATTCACAAAAGCAGAAGAGTTTGTTTTGGGGGAGAAGGTCACATTCAGTCTCTGCTCCTCTTCGACGTTGATGACAAACTCTTTCATAAAGGGACGGTTTGGCCAAGGGGAGTGGAGAAAAGCACTGAAGTTGCTTAACAAAGTGAATCCATTTGCGATGACTGAGAAAAGAGAGATAGAAGCATCGTAGCCGGAATACATGGTGGGGTAGAAATAAAGACGAAGGAATTTGGGGCCTGTGACGACTGGAAAGGTGTAGGTGAAATGGGAGTAGAACACACGAGCCGTCTTGCAAGGGACCTGATCGGGAACAGAGGAGTCCATATAGGAAGCTTCAAGTGCCAAAGATATGGCGGCGGCATTAGGTGGCGCGTAACTTGAAGGCATGTCGCTGTCCCAGCTCCGCCCACTGGTATCATTTAGGTTTGACGGTGTACCGCAGTTGAGGAGGATTACATCGGTGGCTACAGGTACGGCGGCAGAAATTGTTGACGTTATCAGAAAAACTCGGAGGAGAAGGAACGGATAAAAAACAGATGGGAGCATCTTTTTTGTGATTGAAGAGAAAAAATTGGTGCATAAAACAAGTCAATTGGACGTAAAGAATCTGCAAAATAGAGAGGAGACTCACTTTTGTGGACTTAAAAGTCTTCGCATAAAACAAGTCAACGGAGTTTTTTTTGTTGCTTTTGGTCTTGTTTTTCATCGATTTTTTATTTGTTCCTATTGATTTCTTTTCTTTTTTGATTTTTAAAATGTTAATATGCATACTTAAATTGAAATTAGATAAATATTTTTCTTTTTTAAATTAAATGTTGGTAATTATTTTTGAAAATTCCATCTCATTATTTGAGTGAATTATATTTTTCTTAGGTGGCTAGCCATGTCATTGAGAAAAAATAAAGTATGGACACACATGAAGTATACATGTGGAATTTCGGTGTACACGTCAGCTTTCCGGTAAGAATTGTCCTAAAAATACAATTTTTTTTATTTACGGGATTATTTTGTCGCCGGAAAAAATAGTGTCCTATAGATGCAAATTTGGGGTAATTGGAATCCCATTTTTGCATTTTTTCCAAGATTACGTGTAAAAAGAGAAAGGGCTCAGTTGTGAAAAACTAGTTTAAAAATTTACTGAAATTTTCATATAATCATCATAATTTTAGATTGTTACTTTCTTTGGTAAATGGTAATTCAGCCATGCTTTTCCAACACATTAACAACATTACTTAATGAATATTGCAAGTTTTACACTTAACAACCCCTTGTTCTCTCAAGACTGAAAACATAACATATACACCCTTTTCCCTGTAAAAAGGCTAACTGTAAATGATGAAAAATGAACTCATAGCAGATTATAATAGAATACTTAAAGCCCTAACGGCACATGATGAAAGTGCTAAATAACATAGTGACTCAAACCGTAGAGGCTAGAGCTACTGATAATTTTTAAAACATGTTGAACATTCCTGCAATCAGTCGAACCTCAGGGGATCGATGCAGTTACACCAACAACAATAACTACAATCTTAAAAACCAGAATTTCTTGACATGTGAAATTTTTCACACTTCAATGAAATGAAAGGTAAGGCTCGAGCATCCAAACTGAAACATATATATACGGGAGGAAGGTTGAGGGGGCATACCAATAACCAATAACCAATAATGAACCCGTTTAACTAATGTCGCCATATCCAAATGTTGCATAAGCATACCCAAATCCAAGAGTGTCATCATGATTTGATGTTACACCAGTGTGTATACTGTTGGATGATAAATATCCTTCTGCATCTAGAGACCATGTTAAATGTCCCACATCGAATAATTAGTGATGTGGTGTTCAATATATAATGGCATAGCAAACCTCCCCTCAACAGCTAGCTTTTGGGGGGTGAGTAAGGCCAAAAGCTCATTATTCAATATGGTATCAAAGCCAGGTTCACAGATGTTCGATTCCTGTGCCTGTCTCTCCACCCGGCTTGCAGATGTTTCATTCCTGCAGCTTGCAGATGTTCATTCCTGTAATGTTCACGCACCAATTTGGGCGTGACGGGGTTGTGTTAAATATCCCACATCGTTCACGCACCAATTTGGGCGTGACGGGGGTGTGTTAAATGTCCCACATCGTTCATGCACCAATTTGGGCGTGACGGGGGTGTGTTAAATGTCCCACATCGAATAATTAGTGATGTGGTGTTCAATATATAATGGCATGGCAAATCTCCCCTCAACAGCTAGCTTTTGGGGGTGAGTAAGGCCAAAAGCTCATTATTCAATAGAACATTTTTTGCGTTCCACCAGTGGCTCGTCTCCTTCCAACATTTTGATGACATGATACATATGTGGTCGCTTCGTCTGAGTGCATAAAAGGCCAACTTGAATGCATCTTACAGCTTTCCTTCCAACATTTTGATGACATGATACATATGTGGTCGCTTCGTCTGAGTGCATAAAAGGCCAACTTGAATGCATCTTACAGCTTCTTCCAACGGGCATGTATCTACAAGTGATCGATCTATCAGATCAAATACTCTCGCTCTCCCTTCCTCCCACAGCTCCCATGCCTGGACAGTGCCAATTATAGATGATATATGTGATTCTATGTCAGGAAACGAAGCAGACTTTTAGAGCATAATTAGGTAAGCTAGTTCATACTTACATTGTCAGGCAGGAATCTGCACTCCTGATTAGGTGAGATTATACTTGATCTTCTGCCACTCACGATTTCCAGGACTACTATTCCAAAACTAAATACATCCGCTTTAGTTGATAATGTCTCTCCCATTGCATATTCAGGAGCGATATAGCCACTCATACAGGCATAAAGCAAAATAAATTAGAAAGGATAAAAAAAAGGAGTGGGATAGAATGGATCAGAGACTTACGGGGTCCCAGCTATTCGTGTCTCTAGTTTAGATTGACCATCAACCAAACCAGTGGCGGAGCCAGAAATTTCATTCAGGGGGTCGACTAAAGCACAATACTAAAAAAAAAAATAACAAGTTAAATTCAACTATTTTTTTTTAAATTACTTACAAGTTTGTATCTCACAAATGTCCACGTCGATTTCCATTATTTTGAAAACGATCCATAATTAAATCATTGGAAACACTGTCAAAATATATCATTTTTAATATATGTAATCAAACAACCATTCAACCATTCGTTGTTCATCCTATTTCTCAACCTATTTTTTATGTATTTCATTGTAGAAAAAGCTCTTTCCGTTGTAATTGTTGCAACTATGGTAGAATTAAAGCCAATTTTAGAAACAAATATACAAGTGAATATACATCATTTCTCTTTGTCTACACCAATTTTCAAGCAAGATCACCAATCCCTTTCAATTCAGAGAAGGCTTTATCTGATTTCATATCAATAATATAGTTCTCAAGTTGATTTTCAAGTATTGATATTTTCACATTAGAGAACTCTACTAGATAAAATTTGTTTAACTGGATTCTACGTTCTTTGTTGAAAGAGACAAATAAATCAATGGGATTCAAGCAAACTAGACAAGTAAGCAACTGTGAGTTTACCTCTATAAAAAGGTTGAATCGATTCGTATTCTCTTATTTTTTTTACTTTTTTGAGTTGGACGAACTAATTGAATTGAAGCTTTTGGCTTTCTGATGAGAAACCTATCCATATTGATAATTGATAAAATAAATCTTAATTAAAATATAAAAAAAGTAAAATTAATTTTAAATTTCTATTAAATTGTAAAAAAAAAAATAATAATAAAGTCCACAAACAAATTAAAAACCAATCTCTAACCAATCACTAAGCAGGCCATTGGAGGAGTATTGTTGTGTATATAGCGGAGAGGAGATGAAATATGGGTTGAAATATAACAGAATTTGATCGGAGGAGCTTGATTGAACAATTGGTTAGGTCTTGAGTTGGAAATTAAAATCCAATTAAAATTAGAACCGAAAATTTTCAATTTGTGTGGTCTCAATTATTAATAATTCACTATATTGACCCCCACTAATGTTAATTTTAATTTTGGTGAGAGGATCATTTATAAAAAATTCCATAAAATTACATATATATAAAATAATAAAATTTCAACTCAAAAAAAATATATACATATAATAATAAAAAAAAATAAAAGTTGAGGGGGGTCAATATAATTACACCCCTCAAGGCAAGGTGGCTCCGCCACTGAACCAAACTCTTAGCAAGGTCAAAGTCAGAAAGTTAAGGATTCAAGTCACTGTCCAGTAAGATATTGCTGGGTTTGACTCCTCTGTGAATTACTCTCTGTCCTGAATCCCCATGAAGATAAAGAATTGCCCGTGCAATCCCTGTTATGATTTCCATTCGTGCTTGCCAATCAGGGCACTCGGGCCTCGCGCCATCTATTGTGAGTTAGAAGGTTGTTCGAGTTAGAACTAAGAGTTTGTGAATAATTCTGTATTCATTGATTTCAGTATGTTACAATTACAATAGGGTTTACACTAAATAGATGTACAAAGCTACAAATAAGGAAAAGATATGTACAAGGAAATAATCCCACTAAATCAGGGATAAAATAAACAACCCAACAAATTAGCCGTGATCTCTAACACTCCCCCTCAAGTTGATTGTGGGGTCACACACATTTAACTTGCCCAAAACACTTGAGAAGGCTTTCTCAGTAACGGCCTTAGTGAGAATATCCGCCAACTGGTCTTCTGATCGCACAAACGGAAACATCACAATCCCAGTCTCAAGTTTTTCTTTGATAAAGTGCCGGTCCACCTCAATATGCTTTGTTCGGTCATGCTGAACTGGATTCTCTGATATGCTTATCGCTGCTTTATTATCACACCACAACTTGCACCTTTCTTTCACTGGGAACCCAAGTTCCTCAAGTAGCTTCCGCAGCCACAGGACTTCAGCTAGTCCTCGGGCAATCCCCCTAAATTCTGCTTCTGCACTAGAAAGAGCAACCACCTTCTGTTTTTTGCTCTTCCAGGTGACGAGGTTCCCTCCAACCATAGTAAAGTACCCCGAAGTTGAGCGTCGGTCATCTTGGTTTCCAGCCCAGTCTGCATCTGTATAAGCCTCAACAACGAGATTTCCATGTTTTTGGAACAAAACTCCTCTTCCAGGGCATCCTTTGAGATATCTGACAACTCTGAGTGCAGCCTCCATATGTTCATGCTGCGGTCGGTGCATGAACTGACTCAACACACCCACTGCATATGCTATATCAGGTCGAGTATGGGACAGATAGATCAGTTTTCCAATAAGATGTTGATATCTACTCTGATCCACCATTTCTGCCTCAACTGAGAGTTTCAAGCCGTGATTAATTACCATAGGTGTCCCTACTGGTTTGCTATCAAGAAGTCCTGTCTCTGCCAACAAATCCAGTACATACTTTCGTTGGGAGATAAAAATTCCTTGCTTTGATCTCAACACTTCAATCCCCAAGAAATATTTCAACTCCCCTAAATCCTTCATCTCAAACTCCTGAAAAAGATTCTCCCTTAACTGTTTGATTTCCTCGAGATCATTTCCAGTGATAATCATGTCATCCACGTAGATGATGAGACATGTTACCAGCTCACCCCTTCTCTTGAAAAACAGAGTGTGGTCTGAATTACTCTGTCTGAACCCATAATTCCTCATAGCAGCAGTAAACCTGCCAAACCATGCTCTGGGAGACTGTTTGAGCCCATATAGAGCTCGCTTCAACCTGCAGACTTCCCCTTCACGAAACTGATCAGAGAAACCCGGTGGAGGCTCCATATACACTTCCTCCTCCAACTTCCCATGAAGGAAAGCATTCTTCACATCAAACTGGTGCAACGACCACTCCTGGTTGGCGGCTATAGAGAAGAGAACTCTGATAGTATCAATCTTAGCTACGGGGTAAAAAGTTTCTGAGTAATCCACCCCGTATGTCTGCGTGTACCCTTTAGCCACTAGTCTCGCCTTGTACCTTTCAATGGATCCATCTGACCTGTGCTTGATGGTAAAGACCCATCTACATCCTACTGGCCTCTTATCATAGGGCAACACACACTTTTCCCAAGTTAAGTTCTTCTCTAGGGCCGCCATTTCTGTTTCCATGGCTCTCCTCCACTCCTCATCTTTCTGGGCTTCCTCAACTGTTCTAGGAAGTAACTCAGAGTAGACAGCTGCTGAATAAGCTCTCGCAGCAACTGTTAGCTTCCCTTGGGCCAACTCTGCAACTGGATACCGAGACCCTCTGGGCTCATACTCAGGCTCGTACCTCTTTGGAGGCACTCCTCGAGTGCTCCGTGGTGGAAGAACATACCGTTCAGTCCCCCCTGACTCCCCCTGTTCCTGTAACTCCTGTTCCTGTATTTCCTCAGTCGGTAGATCATCAGTAGCACTGACAGTATTATCATGATCAACAAAAGAATGCTCAAGGGTTACCTCAGAGATATCCAGCGGGTCAGATCCTGGGGTTGGTCCCGTGGTGGAAGACTGGACCATGGGAGATGTTGACTCGGTGGTTCCGCCTACTGGCTCTTTTGGGTCCGGATCTGGCAACGTGGGATGAGATACCCAACTCAATGGATCTACAGACTGCTCCCCCTGACCACTGAGTTGGGAAGTATAAAAGAACTCTGACTCAAGGAAGTTACAATTCATGGTGGTGTACATACGCCTAGTGGTGGGATGGTAACACCGATACCCCTTCTGATGGACCCCATACCCGACAAAGACACACTTAACTGAACAAGGATCTAATTTGGTGCGTTCCTGTTTGGGAATGTGAACGAAGACAGAGCACCCAAAAACACGCGGCTGGAGGGTCAAGGTAGTAGGGACTCGAACATGCTGGGAAAGTTCAGAGAGGGGTGTCCTGAGATTAAACACTTTAGTGGGTAATCTATTCAGAAGATATACAGAAGTGGCCACAACTTCTGGCCAATAAGACTTAGGGACACACGAATCAAACATAAGTGCCCTAGTGATCTCAAGAATAAACCGGTTTTTGCGTTCAGCAACCCCATTCTGTTCAGGAGTGTGGGCACAAGTGGTTTGATGAACTAGACCATTGGCTGCAGTGAACTGCTGGAAGGTATGATTAACATATTCCCCCCCCTCCCCCCCCCATTATCTGATCGAAGCACTTGAATTTTAGTGTTAAACTGGGTTTGGACCATATTATAGAACTCTATGAACTTAGACACAACATCTGATTTCTGTTTCAAAAAATACACCCAAGTCATGCGTGAGCAATCATCAATAAAGAGAACAAAGAAACGGAAACCAGAACGTGAACCCATATAAGGAGCAGGACCCCAAACATCGGAATGTACTAGAGAAAAAACTTTATTCATACGAGTTCCAGAATACGGGTACGACTGTCTATGACTTTTAGCCAGAATACAAGTTTCACAAGATAACTGACTACTAGAAGAAAAAATATTTGGGAAAAGTAAATGGAGATATCCAACTGACGGATGACCTAACCGACGGTGCCAAAGCCACTGTTGCTTCTCAACGGTCCCGTGAGCCAGCGCTGCAGTCCCGTGTTGAATCACATCATCCACATAGTAAAGCCTACCGCGTTCAGTGCCACGCCCAATTACTGAATATCCTGCAACAGACAGAAACCAGAGTAAATCACCACAGCACAATTTAGTTCTCGGGTAACATGACTAACAGATAACAGCTTGCAGGATAAATTAGGAACATAGAGACAATTGTTCAAAGTTAAGGATGGGGAGATATTAATGATTCCGGTGCCCTGGACCGGTAAAAGTTCCCCATTAGCTGTCTGAATACCCGGTTTATTCGACTTTGACATGTTTGCTAAATCATTTTGGTCATAAGTCATGGTATCTGTTGCCCCGCAATCAAGGATCCACTCCACCGGTTTGGGTCCTTGGGTTAAATACGCTACTCCACACTTTGGAGGACTGTTGTGAGCTGTTACTAAACTTTGAGGGCCAATCTGCAGAGTATTAAGACTTGGGGGGCTAATATGTAAATTGTTAAAACTTTGGGGAACCAAATTAAAAACCTCACGTAAATTGGGTTGGGATTGTGAATTCCCAACCCTAGTACCTTCATTCTGAGCCGCCTTTCTCGTGAGATCTATGATCTCTTGCTGCACCATTCTTCCCGTCGGCGGCTGAGGGTTATCGCGACGTACGGCCGCCGCCGATGGGTTTCGTCTCCCAGACCCACCGTCTGTAATGGGTTTGAAGCCCGGTGGCGGTGGCGGCGGCGTTTGTCCCCTGAAACCAAGAGCCCCTGTTCTTGTTGCAGCGAAGGCAAAGCCTGGTTCTTCGCTATGATTTTCCCCTTCATCTGTGGCGGCGGCGATGGCGGCGCTTCCTGTGTTACCCCGCCACCGCGCCTCTGTCTCCGATCGTTCTCTTCCCGGCGTTTGCTCTTCCATCCTGCCGGGAAACCAATTAGCTCGAAGCATTGCTCTTTCATGTGATTTCGTCTTCCACATTGAGAACAAGTGACTGGGGTTTGGTTGCCATCGCGCGATGATGATTCCGGCGCTGGTGACCTCTGATCTGAGCGTGATTTGGTGGTACTCCCTCGTCCAGGATTGCTTGAGTTTCGACTGATAAGGCCGGCGCCAATACCTGAGGCCTCGGCCGATGATGTTCTATCCGATCCCATGATACTCCGTCGGTCCCTTTCTTTTCAAATCAGGCCATAAGCATTCTCCACTGTTGGAAGTGGAGTTGTTCGGAGTATATCTCGTCTTTCTGAATCAAACTCCTCCGAGATGCCTTGGAGAAACTGGTATAGCTTGTTCTCTTATCGGAGGCGGTTGAATACACCGATATCCTCAGGATTCGTCATGGGGTTGGGCTGACGGATCTCAATCTCCATCCATAATCTCTGTAGGTTGCTGTAAAAAACCTCCAAACTATCCTTCCCTTGCTTCAAACTGTTGGCTCTCACTGTGAGATCGAAGAATTGGATTCCATCTACTTGTTGGCTGTAAGTAGATTGGAGTCCGTCCCACAAATCCTTTGCCGTAGGGTATTCGGCGAAGTTGCTGACCATATCTGATTCCATGTTCTCGAGTAACCACGAACAGACAGTCAAATCTGTTTGTTCCCATCGTGGGTATTCCGGATCTGTTTTGGTGGGCGGTGTTAGGATTCCAGTGATGTGATGGAGTTTCCCTCGTCCGCCAATAGCTATTCGCATGAGTCGAGACCATAGGGCGTAGTTATGCTGATTCAACTTTGTTGCTATTGATATTGATGTTGAGGACTGAAATTGGTTCTGTTTTTGCAGGATTATGGCAATCTGATCCGCCAAATTCCCGCTGTCGAAGGAGGTGCTGGATCCTTCAAGCTTCTCTTGTTTCTCAGTCATGGTGGCAGATGATGAGCGCGGTACGAGCGTCGAATCTATAGACAATGAACCTGCTCTGATACCAAGTTAGAACTAAGAGTTTGTGAATAAGTCTGTATTCATTGATTTCAGTATGTTACAATTACAATAGGGTTTACACTAAATAGATGTACAAAGCTACAAATAAGGAAAAGATATGTACAAGGAAATAATCCCACTAAATCAGGGATAAAATAAACAACCCAACAAATTAGCCGTGATCTCTAACAGTTCATTCAGATGGTAAACAGTAAACAATAGTGACTAGAAAATAATAGGATATAGGATTCATATAATAAGATTGCTGGGATGTAATCAAGATTAATGTTAAAGGCACCAACCCAGATAAGTATCTAGACTTCCGTTTTCCATGAACTCATAGACGAGCAATCTTTCTTCTTTGTGAATGCAATAGCCGAGGAGCTTGATGATGTTTCGATGCTGAAGATTGGGAAGTGAAAGAATCTCATTTTTAAACTCATCATGGCCATGTGGGGAAAGCCTTTTAACTGCAACTACCAGTCCTGTAGGTATATAACACGGCCTATACAAATAATTTAATTTGGAGAAGTTAAAAGACAAACTTCACTCACCATTTTATCTAACAGAGAAAAAGAGTAGAGTGGCACCTTATAAACCGGACCAAATCCACCGCGGCCGACTTCATTTGAATGAGAGAAATGATTGGTGGCATCTGCAATTGTATTCCGATCAAACTTGGCCAGCTTTATACCTGCTTCACTAATTTCTGCAATTTTTTCGAAAGTTTTAGGCACAGATAAGTTCTCATGGGCCATGAGAAGTATGAAAACAAATGTTGGTGACTTTTAAGGCGGCCATATAAATTTATACCTGATAATAACAGTTCATTTGTTTTGGATGGCCTTGCCCTGCTCCAAAGTGAATCCCATGGCGGCATGGCCAAAGTCGAGGTGGCTTATTCATTATGGTCCTTCTTCTACCTTTCCTTGTATACAGACGCTCACCATTAACCACTCTGCTGTTACTTTGATCTTCTGGAAGAGGCCTGGGATTCGGCACATCTGTAGAAGCCATTTTCGATTGAAAAAAAATATATATATATTGAAAAGATCCCTCGAAAATTCTCAATGGATTTTTAGCTAATCTGCCGGAAAAAAAAGAATCTATAGCTAAATTATTTTCTTTCATATTCTCCCTCGGAATTCCGTTGCAATTCCATCAAAAAATATCCCCAGGGAATAAAACTTCCGACGGAATCCAGACGGAATACCGAGGGAAATTCTTCGAAAAGCCAAGAAATATTCTTCTCGTGTTGCCCTCGGGAATCTCTTGAAAATCCATCGGGAATTTTTTGATTGATCTATTTCCTTCAGAATTTGACTGTTTTCTTGTAGTGCACCTTTCTTTCCATGTGGAAGCTCACCATCAACCACTCTGATATTAGTTTGATCTTCTGGAACAGGTGTGGGATACTGCACATGTGTAGAAGCCATTTTTAGCTGCCCTTTTTTAACTGATAGGTTGGTAGCATCATTACAAGCACGGATGACATCAGAAACATTTGCCGTCTCATTCGAAACTGAAAGTTGTCTGCCCTCCTGTTGCTCAAGTGCCAACTCAAGTTGTAGCACAACTTGAGCCATTGTTGGACGATTCTTTGGTTCGGCATACAAGCATCTTTCAGCAACCCCTACAAATGTCTTGAGGCTATCTGCTGAAATTTCATCGCTTAGACATGAAGCTACTATCTCATTGACTCCTCCCTGGTTAATTTTATTTAGAGCCCATTTGGATAGAATCCGTTCATCCTCGTCAAGTTTCGAATCAACTGCTAGTCTCCCGCATAAAACTTCCAACAACACCACTCCAAAGGCGTATGTGTCACTTTTCCTTGTCAGTCTGCAAGTGCTAAAATAAAATGGGTCCACGTACCCAAGCGTGCCCTTAACTTTCGTCTGTCTTCAGGTCTGGCCAACCCAAAATCTGCAACCTTAACTACAAAGTTCTCATCAAGCAGAATGTTAGAAGACATTACATCACGATGTATGGTTCCGTGCACTGTGTGAAGATAGTCCAGTCCCCGACCTGCTCCAATGCAAATATTTAGGCGTCGCATCCAGCTAAGAGAAGAACAACTATCCTTGCCCCTTTCAAGTTTGTAGAGGTGGTCAGCCAGTGTACCATAGGCCATATACTCATAAACAAGAATCATTTCTCCATGATCATTGCAATAACCGATTAAGGAAACAAGGTTAACATGTCGGAGCTCAGAAAGAATTTCAATCTCCGTCAAGAACTCATGTGCCCCTTGACTAGATGTGAACTTTTGCCTCTTTATAGCTACAGTCTCTTGCCCATTATCAATGAGGCTTTCGTAAACTTTACCAAAACCACCTTGTCCAATTACAAGTGCTTCACTGAAATTTCTAGTGGCTAACTCTATCTCAGCTAGTGAAAACCGGCGACAGACTCGACCAGCCCTAACTGATGGTTTGTTTTTCTCCTCAATATGACTAGCTTCCCACATTTCCCTCAATGTATAAACCACAACGTTTATCAGAGAAGTTACAACAACTGCAACAGCAGCAAAGACATTTCTAAGACCAAGAATAGAGAGTAAAGTTGGGATTATCTGGGACTCTGCAGTCTGAGCAGGAGGCAGGGGATTGGTGCCGGCAAGACTATTATCAGAATTGCTCAGCTTAAGTATTTGAAACCCTGCAAATAGGCCTTTTCCATCTACTGTTTCTTCATATGACTGGATGGAAATCAAGATATCACGCTTACCCTCATTTCGTTGTCTTCTCATCATCACCATGTAGTCGCTATAGCGGGGATTGTCGTCGCCACTCCTTTCTTTCACTATGTCGATATTAGTCTGAGCAATCATTTCATTAATGACTATTTCAAACATCACATCAGCAGCCCCCAGAATCTTGATTCCAATCTCTGAGAAATAAATCCTGATCAAGTACCTAAATCCCACATCCACATGTACTCTCTAGGTGCTTTTATTAATCTTGTTTGCTTCTCGCACTGCCCAAGTCGGAAACATGTCGTCAGAATCTCCGGTGGATGGAGTAGAACTCTGCTTAACAGTTGCTCTGTGGACTATCTCAAGTGCTATGCTGTGATCAACATAGAATGGAGACTTGTGGCCAACCACTTGTACCCCAATATCTCCACCGTGAAAGTAAGAAAAACTGGCGGGGACCGAGATAACCTCGATACCGTTTATGAAAGCATATGATTGACTAGTTGCAGGAAAGAAAGTAATATTGAGCTGTTGATTTTCTAGTATGTTTAAACAGAACTCTTTTGTTAAAGAACTCACACTAAGAGCATCAGCAGTAAGTGAAGCACTAAAGTTACTGAGCAAGGTGAAAGCACCAGCTTCAACATTAAGCAAGTCCTTCAAATCTTTGAAGCCTTTGTATTGAGAGGGATTAAAGTGAAGGCGGATGACCTTCTGACCTGGATTCAACTGAAACGCATACGAGAATCGGCCACGAGAGAGTCATGCAGTTCTGTGGGGAACAGGATCGACAGATTTCAACTTACGGACGACGACGGATGAGGCAGTTGATGAGCCCTTTATTTGTAGCATTGAAGATAGATTGTGCTGCACATCTCCCAGCCATTTTCTTCCATTCAGGGCTGAGGAAGTGCCACTTGAGCCACAATTAATTGAAATGTCCCCTGTAATGTGAATTGGACCATTGGTGCCTGCTGCCACTGCAAAAGTGAAGCACAGAAATTGAAAAGCAATTGAAACTGGATTCAGATTCATGGTTCTTTTTGCGTTCTGTTGAGAATCAGAGCGAGCATGGGTTCATATGCAGAAACGTTTAATCAATGAGCACTATTGACTTTTCAAAGTGAAGTGATTACCCAAAAGTCCGTTCATCCCTTGGGGCCAGTAGTTAACTAACCAGTTGAATAATTTGCTAACAGACTTCTTTGAAACAGTTTAGTAATATTGAAGAATTGACCGTTATTTTTTAAACTTAAAGGCCAAAAGTCAATTGAAACTTAAAGGCTAAAGGGACTAAACTTGAAACTTTTGAAAAGTTGTATTATTACAATTAATTCCCCTCTCTCCCTACCCCTCAACTAGGGTTCGATCTAATTGATCAATTTGTTTATTTTTTCCTACAATTTTGAAATGTCCATGGGATGTTTCTGTAATTTTAACACTATTAGGTGGTGTTCGCTTTCAAGTAATATCATGTTCATGTGCAAATACAGATTTTCTGCAAATTTTGACTCAAAACTCTTTCTATTATCACCACACAAGATGCAAATACAAACACAAAAATCATGGTTCACCGTCGCGGTCGCGGGGAACGGAACGGAGGCCACCGTTCCAGTTCCGTTGCAATGACGCGGAACGGTCGCGGCAAAATCGCGGTCACTTCCTAAAAACATGTATAAAATGCCTAAAAATGTTTAAAACTTATTAATTTATCAATTTATGTTAATATTAGTTTGTATTATATTTATATTTATCAATTGCATTATATGTTTTATCCCAAATAACATTTATTGTCGTTTAATAATTTCTTTCTCAATTTTCGAATTTTGAATGTGCTTCTTCATCATTTTTCCAATTTGATTTGGAATCTTTGTGCAAGATTTCATATTTCCACTCACATGTGCAATATATTGTTTTAATCTTGTGGTTCCATGGTAATAACTTTGTTGCAATATTTACATTTTACATTCTTATGGTGTTGCAATATTACATTTTACATTCTTACTGTCTTCCAAATAGGTTCACCAAAATCCCAACTAATATCACCCTTTGGAGACATCTAAAAAATAATTAATAACTAGTAATCTTGTAGACTCGTTTCGTGTGCAAGTAAAAGAATTATTATTATTTTTAGTATTATTATGATCTATGATAAATAAATGAATAAAAATATAATAAAATAATATCATATTAATATAAAATAATAGAATAGAAATTTAAAAATATAGGAAAAAAAATAAAATATATTACAAATAAAAATAAAATAAAATAATTAATTCAAAAAATCAGTTCATTAAATAAAAATGCTGCCCATTAGTCAGTTTTTAATACTTTAGCCCATTAAATTTTATTGATTAAATGAAAAACCTAGATTTTATGACTTTGTCTATCCCTGGTCTTCGGCAGAAATCTTCTTTTTAATCCAACCGTCGTCTTCTTCTTCTCCATTTCTTTCCGATCCGTTCCGTTCCGGCCGTTATAACGCCACGGAACGCCATTCCATGGCAGAGAAACGCCGTTCCAGGTAAGCCAGCGATCCACACCGGAACAGCGGAACGGAGGCCACCGTTCCCGTTCCGGAACGGCCGTTCCGCCCGTTCCAGCACCGTTCCGGCGAACCATGACAAAAATATGTTAATTCTTACAAATTACAATACAAAGAAAGATATAATAAAATCCCCCCAAAAAATTAACAATCTAAGGTATTGAGTTCCTCAGAATCCAACTGCATTTAAACCTCATTTCTTGTGTCCTCCATGCATTGATTTCTGTGACCCTTCAGAGAGATCCAAAAGAAAATCTTCCAAATCATCACATGAATACTTTATGTACTTTATAATCTTCCAAATCTCACTGAAATGGTAATGATCTCTTCCAAGGAAGGTCCTATAAGCTCGAATCACCTTAACTGAGATCGGATTACTGCTACAGGCTTTGGAATTGATGGGAAAAGAGAGAAATAGCAGAGGTGAGTAAAAATTCATGGTTTGATTTGATCAGTGTCCTGTTGGGAAGCAGAGGAATGGAAGGAATGATGAGTTGTGCAAGTCCTTGGCTACTTTCCATGTTATAACCGTGTGGGCCGAAGCATCTTTCCAAGAACTCGTCTTCTTCCCCGACACATCCTCTACTTCATTTACGTGTGCAGCCTCAGACTAGTTGGGTGTTCGTTAATTCATCGTGTGCTGTTGTAATTTGTGTATTACTTTTGAAAATACACAATTCAAAGAAAACAGAGAATACAATTCATCCATCTGCCACTCCAGAAAAAATGCGCTGAATTTGTGACCAAAATTCGGGCTACAACAAAAGCAAGAACCTACAACTACTACAGTAACATACGTAATACCGCTAACCTGAGTCGACGGATTGTATTCCCAAGCTTCTGCTAATACAATCAAATTTGGGTGATAATGAAGAGATATCTCATCCATTCATCAAGCCCTGCATTATCTCTGTTACATTTGCAACCTTTTCCTAGAAGAAAATGACATCAAGGCAATAAATATAAGTCCACAGATATCAAATGATTCGACGATTCCTCCAGTTGCACTCCAAAAGTATTCACGAATTAGTAGTTTTACAAGCTTGAAGGTAATATTTTTATATGCATTCTTGTGAAGTTATCCAATTACAGGTTTTTGCCTTTTCTCCTTTCTTTTTGTTAGAGTAGAGTTATCTTTCCAGGACTTAGACCATTACAAATAATATTATTGAATGAACATTGTTTCTGCCTCTTTTGCATAATGAATATCGCGTTTACATAATATACAGCGCTGCATTTCTTGTGTTCGCCTCTGATTGTAACACACCTCTTGGTGGCATTAAATCATCCTTAGAACTATTGCTGCAACTTGCAAGATGTTGCTTCATTCAGTTGGATCATCGATCTGTTGTAATGAAGCTAATTCAAGTCCCATGATGACATCGGCCATTGTAGGCCTTCCGTGTGGCCGAACGAGCAGGCATCTCCCTGCAATCTCTGCAAACACTTGTAAACAAGCTGGTGACACTTGCCCTGCCAAGTTTGGATCAATAAGTCGATCCAAGTTTCCCTCTCGAATGCAGTAACGGGCCCACATGGCGAGACTGTGTTGCTCCTCCTCCTCAAGTGTCACGTCCACAGCGGGTCTTCCCGATAGCACTTCAAATAATACAACTCCAAAGGCGTACACATCGGACTTTTTTGTCAATTTATGACTTGAGAAGTACTCTGGATCTAAATATCCATAAGTTCCTTTAATGTTTGTCGTAATATGGGTGAAAGAATCGTTTACCGATCCCATTTTGCACAGCCCAAAATCTGAAATCTTTGCAACCCAATTTTCATCCAAGAGGATGTTGGTGGACTTGACATCGCGGTGGATGACGGTGTTCTCTGCGCCGGCATGGAGGTATTGCAATCCTTTGGCTGCACCGATGCAGATTTGAAGGCGCTGCTTCCACGTCAATGGAGTATTCTCCGAATTACAGAGATGGTCGCGTAATGTGCCGCGCGCCATGTATTCGTAAACTAAGATCATCTCTTCATGTTCATCGCAATATCCGATAAGGGATACGAGGTGGGTGTGTCTGAGCTTGGACAACATCTCGATTTCAGTTAAGAACTCAGAAATACCTTGATTGGAGGATGAATTCAGCCTTTTAATGGCGGCCGTGGTGGTCCTGTCATCGATGAAGCCTTTATACACGTAGCCGAATCCACCTTTGCCAATAATAAATTGGTCTTCGAAATTGCCACTTGCAGTTTTGATTTCCTTGAGCGAGAAATGTCTGCATAAATCGGAGAGTAGGGGTACGGTGGTCGTTGTGGTGGAGCTTGAAGAGGTTGAAACAGTGACCCAGGATGACTTGGCATCTGTGTTAACAGAGTCCTTCAATTTCTGCCACCACCAGCGGAGAAACAAGAAACAGAGCACGGTAACTGCAAGAACTCCGATCACACTCCCGATAACAGCATAAATTACAGAAGACCAACTTTTCTTGTTTCTTGGCGAAGAATCGTTGATAGTAGCATCAGGGTTGGCCATCACGAAGCTCCGCTTGGAGTCACTAAGTTTGAAGATTTCCATCCCGTTCAACAGAGCACTTGAATATTTCGGCAGTTCCTCTAAATTAGGGAACAGAGAAAGGCCCAAATCTTTCTGCCCACGACGGCCGTCATCCGGAATCCATGCTATGTAGTCTTTGAAAATGGGTATCCCATTGCCGCCAGTCCAAGCGATAATATCCGCTTGACTTTCCGCCGTTTGATTGTTAATAGAAATCATGAAAACCCTTTCCTTGTTTTTGGTTACTTGGAGCTGAGTCTCGCAGAAATGGAATCTGAGCAGATAGAAAAACCCAGAATCAACCGGAAAACTCCACTCCAGACTTATGCTTCTATTCCCCATCACTCTTGAAGTTGAGTAAACTGATGGCGGTGCACTGTACGGCGGCGTTTCGCTGGTGTAATTGATTCGAAGGTTCTGAGCATGAGGCGTGTACCCAAAATCACCGCCGAATATGTACGGATCATCTTGAGCCCAGGCCCGAAACATGCCACCGCTATCGTCTTGAATCTCAACATTGTTGCCGCCTACATTTAGCCTGTAAAGATTCTCCAAGTTTTTCAGATAAAATAGCTCATCGATAAACTTGATAGAGTCTCCCCTGTAGTAGAGGTCATCTGGAATTGAAACAATTTCAATCCCATTCACAAAAGCAGAAGAGTTTGTATTCGGGGAGAAGGTCACATTCAGTCTCTGCTCCCCTTCGACGTTGATAACAAACTCTTTCATTAAGGCATGTTTTGGTGTACTGAAGTTGCTTAACAAAGTGAATCCATTGGCGGTGACTGAGAACAGAGATAGAGAAGCATTGTAGCTGGAATACATGGTGGGGTAGAAATAAAGGCGAAGGAATTTGGGGCCTGTAAGGACAGGAAAAGTGTAGGTGAAAGGGGAGCGGAACACACGCACCGTCTGGTAAGGGACCGCATTGGGAACTGAGGGGTCCATATAGGAAGCATTGTGTGCTGAAGATATGCCGGCAGCATTAGGTGGCGCGTACCTTGAACGTACGTCGCTGTCCCAGCTCCGCCCACTGGTGTCGCTTAAGTTTGACGGTGCACCGCAGTTGAGGAGGATGAAATCAGTGGCTGTGTAAGCAGGTATGGCTGCGAATATTGTTGAGGTTATTAGGAAGACTCGGAGGAGAAGGAACGGGTAAGAAGCAGATGGGAGCATTATTTTTGTGATGAAGAGAAAATTCAAAGTTGCAAAGTAAAATAATGATGCAAGAGCTTATTGGTAGCAGTCTGATTTAACCTGCACTCTGCAGTAGGTTTAAAATTTAAGGTTTCAACCATTAGAATTTAGCAATGTCAAATACATTAGTTGTTTTCTAAGTGAAAGAAAATTATACATTCTTGCGAAATTCAACACAATAAACAAAAGTCAAAACTGAACTGATACGAAGTTATATCTACAGGTGGGAAAGAGAGATTAATTCACGATTTTGGAGTAGGCAGTGATGAGTTTGAATGGGGACATAAAGGGTTTTTTCTTTGGGTGATGTGATGAAATAGGAATAAGAAGATCCGTGAGAATGACTGTCCTCAGAACTGTTCAAAATGTGTTATTTTAACACTTTTTCGGGCGGCATCTATACGAGATGGGGCTACTGGTGCGAGGGGACCGAGTTCGGAGAGAAGTGTGGCCCCTGAACATGGGTTCATTGAAATTAGTTTAGATGGAGCAACGTTTGAGGGAGAAGGGAGTTTGGGCCATAAAGAAGCTGCAGAGTAGGGAGAAGACTCACTTTTGTGGGGACAAAAGTCTGCGAAAAACAAGTCAATGGATTTACATGAATCATACACTTGTCTAAATAATTTTGTTCCAGGTTACATCAATTACCACCACGAAATGTTGCAACAACTGACTAAACACAATTAGAGGCAGTGTATGCAACTACTATATGATGCTGCTTGGTGTTCATTTTGCTAAGCTAATGATGGAGCTGATTATGTTCGCACTTCCAAGTGTGTCATCGAGATTTGATGTTCCACCGGTGTGTACACTGTTGGATGATGAAAAACTAAAACCACGCCCCATGGCTCTTTTGGTTCCACCAGTGGCTCGTCTCCTTCCAACATTTTGATGACACGATACATGTTTGGTCGGCCGGGTGGTTCCAGCTCAGTGCATAACAGCCCAACTTGAATGAATCTTAGAGCTTCTTCCAACGGAAATGTATCTTCAAGTGACCGGTCTATTATATCGAATGCTCTCCCTTCCTTCCACAGCTCCCATGCCTGGACAGTGCCAATTATAGATGATATACGTGATTCTATGTCGGGAAATGAAGCAGACCATTAGAGCATAATTAGGCAAACTGCTGGTTCATACAAACATATTTAGAAAGCAATATGGGCCCCTGATCAGGTGAGAATATACTTCTTCTGCCACGCACAATCTCCATGACTACTATCCCAAAACTTAATACATCTAACATTAGTTGATAATAGATTTAGATAAAAATAGAATGAATTTATTCTAAAAGTGTTTTTTGCACAGAGTCGTTGAATCTTCATGGAAGAATTGAATCAAATTCTGAGAAGCATATAGTTTAGAAGTGTTTTTCTAGAAGCATAAGCGAATCATAATTGAAGAATTAAATTGATTGAGAATCATAGTGGATCAATTATGCCACAATATTACAAGATTTCTCCCTGGATTAGGAAATTCCAATAGAATTCAAGCCCACCAAAAAGACACAGCCAACATCACTGATGTATTATTTTTTAATATGACTAACAAGCATCATTTGTAAACAATCTAAATGTATAAACATACTCAAAATCACATTTCCAAAAATCACATCACAGAGCTTGAAATCAGTGAAAAGGGGGCTGTAATTTGAGGGTAAAATAATGAAAATACATTTTTTTTTCCTTCTTCTTCTAAAACTAAAACAACTCCAGAGATCAGTTGCAAAATGTTGAAGTACTGTATTACATTTTTAACTTCAGTGTGGGCTTATCATTAGGTCGTTGAGTTAACGTTGTGGCTATAAGTTCCGATATCTCATTCACTTGATCAACGCTCTCAGGTTTCTTAACAATATTGCATATAACAGTGTATATACATTCAAGATCTGAGGTAAAGAAACATCAAATAGCAGAGCAGAAAGTAATGCAAAACGAGTAGCTTCAGTTCCTAGTATCATCAAAAAGTAGCATTAAAAGCAGCATAGATATATTACTTTCTCAAAAGTTATGGTCTATAAGCCAACAAAATAAAGGCTAATACTCCTAAAGACAGGACAATACTCCTAAAGACGAGTCAATGATAAAATGGGTGATTGCAGCAATATCTGTTACTAGCAATTAAAGGTTCCCCCTTTGTTCTTGATTGAGCTCACGGCCTTGGATATGATGCTGTCATCAGTCCATCCAAATACATGAGTTATTTAATGTCAGCTTATCTAGGAAGTCTAATATGGACATTAAGCAATTGAAACATGGAAAACCATGTTTGCTAAATTTACTACAATGTCTTTGTGTTACTTGTAGACATGAGAGATTCAAGCAACGCATGCTGCGTAACATGGCTGAATGGGACATCGGCATGCATTATGCGGCTGAAAGCATTGGCATGTAGACATCCAAACACATGCTACTTCTTTGACGGCTATCATCTTACTCAAAATGTATACAGGACCCCAAAAGTATTCAAGAACTAGTAGTTTTACAATTTTGAAGTTCTTTGAATGCATTGTTATGAAATTATACTTCAAGTTATCCAATTATGGGTTTTGGCATTTCATCCTTTCTTTTCGTTAGATTAGAGCTAATCTGTATCCAAAAGATGTGAAGGAAAGGAAAATGGGCAATGATTCCCAGATTTTACTATCTTTTGAATGAAAATTGATGAAATGCGTTTAGATGATGTACAGAGCCTGCGTTTCTTGCACTCTATCTAACACACCACTTGGTGGAGTAAAATCATCCTTATAAAATAATAATGCTGCAAGATGTAGCTTCATTCGGTTGGATCATCAGTCTTTTGTAGTGAAGCTAACTCAAGTCCCATGACGACATCAGCCATTGCAGGCCTTCCGTGTGGCCGAACAAGGAGGCATCTCCCTGCAATCTCTGCAAACAATTGTAAACAAGCTGCTGATATCTGCCCTGCCAAGTTTGGATCAATTAGTCGATCCAATTTCCCCTCCCGAATGCAGTAACGGGCCCACACGGCGAGGCTATGTTGCTCCTCCTCCTCAAGTGTCACGTCCACGGCAGCTCTTCCGGATAGCACTTCAAACAATACAACTCCAAAAGCGTAGACATCCGATTTTCTTGTCAATTTATGACTTGAGAAATACTCTGGATCTAAATATCCGTAAGTGCCTTTAATGTTTGTGGTAATGTGGGTGAAAGAATCGTTCACCGGTCCCGTTTTGCACAGCCCAAAATCTGAAATCTTCGCAACCCAGCTTTCATCCAAGAGGATGTTGGTGGACTTGATATCGCGGTGAATGACGGCATTATCGGTGCCGGAATGGAGGTAGTGCAATCCTTTGGCTGCACCAATGCAGATTTGAAGGCGCTGCTTCCACGTCAATGGAGTTTTCTCCGAATTACCGAGATGGTCGCGTAATGTGCCACGCGCCATGTAGTCGTAAACTAAAATCATCTCCCTATTTTCGTCGCAATAGCCGATGAGGGATACGAGGTGGGCGTGTCTGAGCTTGGACAACATCTGAATTTCTGTCAAGAACTCAGAAATGCCTTGATTGGACGATGGGTTCAGCCTTTTAATGGCGGTGGTGGTGGCACTGTCGTCAATGAAGCCTTTATAGACGTTGCCGAATCCTCCTCTGCCAATAATAAATTGGTCGTCGAAATTGCCGGTTGCCGTGTTCATCTCCTCTAGCGAGAAATGTCTGCATAAGTCGGACAACGGGGGTACGGTGGTCGCTGTGGTGGAGATTGAAGAGGAGGAAACAGTGACCCACGACGAGTTGGCATTGGAGGTAACAGAGTCCTTCAATTTCTGCCGCCAAAGGAGAAACAAGAAACTGAACACGGCCACTGCAAGAACTCCGATCACACTCCCGATAACAGCATAAATTACAGAAGACCCACTTTTGTTGTTTCTTGGCAGCTTCAAAGCCGTTGACGGTGGCAAAAAATAATTGATAGGAGGATCAGGGTTCGCCGCCGCGAGGCTCTGATTGAAGTCACTAACTTTGAAGATTTCCAATCCATTCAACAGAGCACTCGAAAGGCGCAGGTATTTCTGTCCACGACGGCCGTCATCGGGAAGCCATGCGATGTAGTCTTTGAAAGTGGGTATCCCATTGCCGCCGGTCCAATCGATAACATTCGCTTCACTTTCCGCCGTTTGACTGTTTATAGAAATCATGAAAACCCTTTCGTTTTTTTTTGGCTACTTCAAGCTGAATCTCGCAGAAATGTAACCTGAGGAGATAGTAAAACCCAGAATCAACCAGAAAACCCCACTCCAGACCTATGCTTCTATTCCCCATGGTTCTTGAAGTTGTGTACACTATTGGCGGTGCACTGTACGGTGGCGTTTCACGGGTGTAATTGATATGAAGGTTCTCATCATGAGGCGTGTAACCATAATCAGCGGCAGCGCCGAATATATAAGGATCATCCTGAGCCCAGGCCCGAAACATGCCACCGCTATCGTCTTGAATCTCAACGTCGTTGCCGCCAACATTTAGCCGGTAAAGATTCTCCAAAGCGGTGTCGTTTTCCAGATAATATACCTGGTCGAAAAACTTGATGGGCATTCCCCTGTAGTAGAGGCCATCTGGAATTGAAACAATTTCAATCCCATTCACAAAAGCAGTAGAGTCTGTATTTGGAGAGAAGGTTACATTCAGTCTCTGCTCCTCTTCGGCGTTGATAACGAACTCTTTCATGAAGGCATGGTTTGGCTGAGGAACGAACTCTTTCATGAAGGCATGGTTTGGCTGAGGGGAGTTGAGAAAAGCACTGAAGTTGCTTAACAAAGTGAATCCATTGGCAGTGACTGAGAAAAAAGATAGAGAAGCATCATAGCTGGAATACATGGTGGGGTAGAAATAAAGGCGAAGGAATTTGGGGCCTCTAAGTACGGGAAAGGTGTAGGTGAAAGGGTTGTAGAACACCCGCACTGTCTTGTAAGGGACCTGATCAAGAACAGATGAGTACATATGGGTAGCTTCGAGTGCCAAAGATGTGCCGGCAGCGTTAGGTGGCACGTACCTTGAACGTTCGTCACTGTCCCAGCTCCGCTTACTGGTGTCGTTTAAGATTGACAGTGCACCGCAGTTGAGGAGGATGAAATCAGTGGCTGCAGGTATGGCGGCCGAAATTGTTGAGGTTATCAGAAAAACTCGGAGGAGAAGGAACGGATAAAAAACAGATGGGAGCATCTTTTTGTGATAGAAGAGAAAAAATTGGTGCATAAAACAAGTCAATTGGACGTAAAGAAGCTGCAAAATAGTGAAAAGACTCACTTTAGTGGACTTAAAGTCTTCGCATAAAACAAGTCAATGGAGTTACATGAATCAGTCTTATGTGTTGCCTAAATAATTTTATTCTAGGTTACCTTCAGCTTCACGAAAATGTTGCAATGATGGAATTAACACAATTAGGGGCAGTGCTGCTTGGTGTTCATTTTGCTAAGCTACTGATGAAGCTAATTATGTTCGTCGTGGTGGGGGAAATGTTTCGGGCGAAAATGCTTTCATTTGGTGCGGCAAGCGAACTTCTTTGAGAAAACAATAGACTTTTCTCCCCAATCACTTGGACTCTGTTCCAAATTATATTTCCCAAACTATATTTGGGGTTAAAGACGTAAAATTTTAAAGGGGTTTAGATTTAAATTATGCCTAATTCCACACTGCTCATGGAAAACCATGTTTGCTCAATTTACTACAATGGTTTTGTGTTACTACCATGATTCAAGCAGCATGAGCAAAACCATGTTTGCTCAATTTACTACAATGTTTGTGTTACTACAATGATTCAAGCAACGGATGCTGCCTAACATGGCTGAATGGGACATCGGCATGCATTCCGGGGCTCAAAGATTACGGGTTTTTCATTCTTTCCCATCCCCCTCCCCCACCAAATTTAAAAAAAAAAAAAAAAAAAAAAAAAAGATTTAGATATATTGTAAAAAGAGAAAGGGCTCACTTGTGAAAAATTTGTTTAAAAATTTACTGAAATTTTCGTATAATCATCATAATTTTAGATTATTACTTTCTTTGGTAAATGTTAATTCAGCCATGCTTTTCCAACACATTAACAACATTACTTGATGAATATTGCAAGTTTTACACTTTACAACCCCTTGTTCTCTAAAGACTGAAAACTTTAACATATACACCCTTTTCCCTGTAAAAAGGCTAACCGTGGAGGCTAGAGCTACTGATAATTTTTAAAACATGAACATTCCTGCAATCAGTCGAACCTCAGGGGATCAATGTAGTTACACCTTCAACAATAACAACAATCTTAAAAACCTGATTTTCTTGACACGTGAGACTTTTCACGCTTCAATGAAATGAAAGCTAAGGCTCGAGCATCCAAACTGAAACATATATATACGGGAGGAAGTTTGAGGGGGCATACCAATAACCGCAGTAGAATGGTTCCAAGAATTTACTATCTTTCAAGAATGTCATCATATTCCAATGTTGCATCTGTTTACCCTCTTCCAAGTGGGTCATCAAGATTTGATGTTCCGCTGGTGTGTACACAGTTGGATGATGAATATTCTGCTGGAATCAGAAACCACGGCCTTTTTGGTTCCACTAGTGGCTCGTTTCCTTCCAACATTTTGATGACATGATACATGTGTGGTCGCTCCGTCTGAGTGCATAACAGGCCAACTTGAATGCATCTTAGAGCATCTTCCAACGGACATGTATCTACAAGTGATCGATCTATCAGATCAAATACTCTCTGTCTCCCTTCCTCCCACAGCTCCCATGCCTGGACAGTGCCAATTATAGATGATATATGTGATTCTATGTCAGGAAACAAAGCAGACTTTTAGAGCATTATTAGGTAAGCTAGTTCATACTTACATAGTCGATTATATTTGATCTTCTGCCATTCACGATTTCTAGAACTATTATTCCAAAACTAAATACATCTAATTTAGTTGATAATTTAGCTTCTATTATATATTCAGGAGCGACATAGCCACTGCATACAGGCATAAAGCAAAATAAATTAGAAAGGATAAAAAAAAATAAAAAAAAAGAGTGGGATAGAATGGATCAGAGACTTACCTGGTCCCAGCTACTCGTGTCTCTAGTTCAGATTGACCATCAACCAAACTCATAGCAAGGCCAAAGAAAGTTTAGGATTCATGTCACTGTCCAGTAAGATATTGCTGGGTTTGACATCTCTGTGAATTACTCTCTGTCCTGAATCCTGATGAAGATAAAGAATTGCCCGTGCAATCCCTGTTATGATTTTCATTCGTGCTTGCCAATCAAGGCACTCGCGCCTCGCGTCATCTATTATGAGTTAAAAGGTTGTTCATTCAGATGCTAAACAATTGTGACTAGAATATAATAGGATATAGGATTCATATAATAACATTGCTGGGATGTAGTCAAGATTAACGTCAGGGCACCAACCCAGATAAGTATCTAGACTTCCATTTTCCATGAACTCATATACGAGCAATCTTTCTTCTTTATGAATGCAATAGCCGAGGAGCTTGATGATGTTTCGATGCTGAAGATTGTGAAGCAAAAGAATCTCATTTTTAAAACTCATCATGGCATCGTGGGAAACTTTTAACTGCAACTACCGGTCCTGTAGGTAACACAGCCTATACAAATAATTTAATTTGGAGAAGTTAAAAGGCAAACTTCACTCACCATTTTATCTAGCAGAGAAAAAGATTAGAGTGGCACCTTATAAGCCGTGCCAAATCCACCGAGGCCTACTTCATTTGAATGAGAGAAATGATTGGTGGCATCTGCAATTGTATTCCAATCAAACTTGGCCAGTTTTATACCTGCTTCACTAATTTCTGCAATTTTTTCAAAAGGTTTAGACATAGATAAGTTCTCACAGACCATGAAAAGTATAAAAACAAGTGTTGGTGGAATTTATGGAAGCCATATAAATTTATACCTGATAATAACAGTTTATTTGTTCTGGATGGCCTGGCCCTGCTCCAAAGTGAATCCCATGGCCAAAGTCGAGGTGGCTTATGCATTATGGTCCTCCTTCTACCTTTCCTTGTATACAGAAGCTCGCCATTAACCACTCTGCTGTTATTTTGATCTTCTAGAAGAGGGCTGGGATTCGGCACATCTGTAGAAGCCATTTTTGATAATAAAATCAATATTGAAAAGATCCCTCGAAAATTTAGAATGGATTTTCATCTTAATATATATTCAGAAATTCCCTCGGAAATCCTTAGCTAATCTGTCCAAGAAAAAAAAAGAATCTATAGCTAAATTATTTTCTTTCATATTCTCCCTCGGAATTCCATTGGAATTCCATCAAAAAATATTCCGAGGGAATAAAATTTCCGACGGAATCCAGCTCCAGACGGAATGCCAAGGGAAATTCTTCGAAAAGCCATGAAATATTCTTCTCGCGTTGCCCTCGTGAATCCCTTGAAAATGCATTGGGAATTTTCCAATGGATCTATTTCCCTCGGAATTTGACTGTTTTCTTGTAGTGTACCTTTTCTTGTATGTGGAAGCTCACCATCAACCACTCTGCTGTTAGTTTGATCTTCTGGAACAGGTGTGGGATACTGCACATCTGTAGAAGCCATTTTTAGCTGCCCTTTGTTAACTGATAGGTCGGTAGCATCATTACAAGCATGGATGACATCAGAAACATTTGCCGTCTCATTCGAAACTGGTAGTTGTCTGCCCTGTTGCTCAAGTGCCAACTCAAGTTGTAGCACAACTTGAGCCATTGTTGGACGATTCTTTGGTTCGGCGTACAAGCATCTTTCAGCAACCCCTACAAATGTCTTGAGGCTATCTGCTGAAATTTCATCTCTTAGACTTGAAGCTACAATCTCATTGACTTCACCCTGGTTAATTTTATTTAGAGCCCATTTGGATAGAATCCGCTCATCCTCATCAAGTTTCGAATCAACTGCTGGTCTCCCGCATAAAACTTCCAACAACACCACTCCAAAGGCATATGTGTCGCTTTTCCTTGTTAGTCTGCAAGTGCTTAGATAAAACGGGTCGAAGTACCCAGGCGTGCCCTTAACTTTCGTGCTAATGTGGCTCTGTAACTCCTTTCTGTCTTCAGGTTTGGCCAATCCAAAATCTGCTATCTTAGCTACAAAGTTTTCATCAAGCAGAATGTTGGAAGACTTTACATCGCGGTGTATGGTTCTGTGCCCCGTGTGAAGATAGTCCAATCCTCGACCAGCTACAATGCAAATATTAAGGCGACGCTTCCAGCTGAGAGAAGAACAACTATCCTTGCCCCTTTCAAGTTTGTAGAGGTGGTCAGCCAGTGTACCATAGGCCATATACTCATAAAGAAGAATCATTTCTCCATGATCATTGCAATAACCAATTAAGGAAACAAGGTTAACATGTCGGAGCTCAGAAAGCATTTCAATCTCCGTCAAGAACTCATGTGCCCCTTGACTAGATGTGAACTTTTGCCTCTTTATAGCTACAGTTTCTTGCCCGTTATCAATGAGGCCTTCGTAAACTTTACCGAAACCACCTTGTCCAATTACAAGTGCTTCACTGAAATTTCTAGTGGCTAACTCTATCTCAGCTAGTGAAAACCGGCGACAGACTCGACCAGCCCTGGCTGATGGTTTGTTTTTCTCCTCGATATGACTAGCTTCCCACATTTCCCTCAATGTATAAACCACAACGTTTATCAGAGAAGTTACAACAACTGCAAAGACATTTCTAAGACCAAGAATAGAGAGTAAAGTTGGGAATATCTGGGACTCTGCAGTCTGAGCAGGAGGCAGGGGATTGGTGCCAAGACTATTATCAGGATTGCTCAGCTTAAGTATTTGAAACCCTACAAAGAGGCCTTTTCCATCTACTGTTTCATCATATGACTGGATGGAAATCAAGATATCACGCTTACCCTCATTTCGTTGTCCTCTCATCATCACCATGTAGTCGCTATACCGGAGATTGTTGTCACCACTCCTTTCTTTCACTATGTCTATATTAGTCTGAGCAATCATTTCATTAATGACTATTTCAAACATCACATCAGCAGTCCCCAGAATCTTGATTCCAATCTCTGAGAAATAAATCCTGATCAAGTAACTAAATCCCACATCCACAGGTACTCTCCAGGTGCTTTTATTAATCATGTTTGCTTCTCGCACTGCCCACGTCGGAAACATGTCATCAGAATCTCCGGTGGATGGAGTAGAACTCTGCTTAACAGTTGCTCTGTGGACTATCTCAAGTGCTGTGCTGTGATCAACATAGACTGGAGACTTGTGGCCAATATCTCCGCCGTGAAAGTAAGAAACACTGGCGGGGACCGAGATAACCTCGATGCCATTTATGAAAGCATATGATTGACTAGTTGCAGGAAAGAAAGTAATGTTGAGCTGTTGATTCCTAGTATGTTTAAACAGAACTCTTTTGTAAAAGAACTCACACCAAGAGCATCAGCAGTAAGTGAAGTACTGAAGTTACTGAGCAAGGTAAAAGCACCGGCTTCAACGTTTAGCATGTCCTTCAAACCTTTGAAGCCTTTGTATTGAGAGGGATTAAAGTGAAGGTGGATGATCTTCTCACCTGGATTCAGCTGAAATGCATACGAGAATCGGTCACCAGAGATTCGTGCAGTTCTGAGGGGAACAGGATCGACAGATTTCAACTTACGGACAACGACGGATGAGGCGGTTGATGAACCCTTTATTTGTAGCATTGAAGATAGATTGTGTTGCACATCTCCCATCCATTTTCTGCCATTCAGGGCTGAGGAAGTGCCACTTGAGCCACAATTAATTGAAATGTCCCCTGTAATGTGAGTTGGAGCACTGGTGCCTGCTGCCACTGCAAAAGTGAAGCACAGAAATTGAAAAGCAATTGAAACTGGATTCAGATTCATGGTTCTTGTTGCTTTCTGTTGAGAATCAGAGCAAGACAAATGCAGAAAAGTATGATCAATGACCATCGTAGACTTGTCTAAGTGAAGTCCACGGTTTCTTGCCAAAAATAATAAATAATGTTGAATGAAGAAGTTTGCAAACCGTGTGGGGTTACGCCTACACTATTATTCCGACCGAGTATCTCATTTCTTCTTACAAGTTTAATAAAAGTTTATTTTGAAGGTTGTTACGCCTACGGTAATTGAAAAGATGTATTATTACAAATAATTCCCTTCTCTCGTGTTTATTATTTCATACAAGTTTTTAAAGCACAAGGGGTGTTTCTGTAATTTTAAAACTATTAGGTGGTGTTCTCTTTCATGTAACAGACTAAGTTACTAACATGTACATGTAACTAAACCTGAATGAACATTCCAAGAAAATGTGCAATGTGAGATGACAGCTTCTGCACATACAGATTTTCTGCAAATTTCAACTCAAAACTCTTTCTATTATCACCACACATGATCTCACAAATACAAACACAAAAATATGTTAATTCTTACAAATTACAATACAAAGATTAATAAAATCCCCCCCAAAAATTAACAATCTAATGTATGAGTTTCTCAGAATCCAATTGCAATACCAACACAACATTCAAACCTCATTTCTTGTGCCCTCCATGCAATGATTTCTGTGATCCTTCAAAAAGATCTAAAAGAAAATCTTCCAAATCATCAGCTGAATACTTTATGTGCTTCACACTGAAATGGTTAACATATCTTCCAACAAAGGTCCTATAGGCTTGAATCACGTTAAGAGAGGTCGAGATTCTGAGATCCTCTCTAAGCTGGATATCCAGGATCAACCATAAACCTCGTCAAATGCACTGTAGAAGCTCTGCAACCTCTCTCCTTCAAGATGGTTTTCGATACCGAGTTGGAGACTGGATGTCGTAGGCCTTCATCCTTCAACAACCCAAGAATGGAGCTCCAAGTGGCGCGTTCGTAATTCATCGCGGGCTGCTGGAATATCCTGTTGTGATTCCTAATCCCATCATACCCCAAAACGTTTCTCAGCTCGGAGTTCTTCACCTTTTCAGCCATGTAGTGGATGTTGTTCATCAAGAAGAGGTGTTGAAGTGACTCATCTTTGAATAGCTTGGATTTGTCTTCGAGGTCGGATTCAATAATGGAGATTAGGGACTGGAAATGAGTGGCCATTGGAGAATTTGATGAATTCCCACCAAATTGCTCAGCTTGGCTAAGAGGGCTCTTACCAGGTGAAGTCGAAACGGAATTATTATTATCATTATAATCATCTTTGCGTTCGCCTCAGGTCCTTCAAGAACTCATCTGGAGTTTTGCTATGGTCACCTGAGAGCCTTCATGTGGTTCATGACATATCTAGTGAGGGGGAGAATCCCACCTACCGATAAAGCGTTTGCCGAAACATTGGTCAGGCTATATTTATCAGTAGAACTGTGGAAGCGCTGTGGACGTAAAGAAGCTGCAAAATAGAGAGAAACTTCACTTTTGTGCACACAATTGGAGGCAGTGCAAGTGCAACTATTGTATGATGCTGCTTGGTGTTCATTTTGCCAAGCTAATTATGATATTAGTCTCAACAATCTGTAACTCTCGATATGCTGGCCCTAATTTACATCACAAAATGATGTCAAAATTCTTGAAACAAAACATGATATCAGTTACATTTACACACAGAAATTCAGGGCAGCATTAATTGTATTCATTTGCTGGATGCATCATCACATATGAGATTTTTCATGTTTCAGTAAATGAAAGCTCAAGCAATATCCAAATTTAGTAATTTACGGAGATAATCTCATACAAATGAAATAGAACGGTTCTAAATTTTACCCACATTCAAGTGCGCCATCAAGCTTTGATGTTCCACTGGTGCTGGATGATGAATATTCTACTGGAATTAGAGACCGCGGCTTTTTTGGTTCCACTAGTGGCTCGTCTCCTTCCAACATTTTGATGACACGATACATGTGTAGTCGGTCATGTGGTTCCGGCTGAATGCATAACAGCCCAACTTGAATGCATCTTAGAGCTTCTTCTAGTGGACATGTATCTTGAAGTGATTGATTTATCAGATCGAATGCTCTCCCTTCCTTCCACAGCTCCCATGCCTGGACAGTGCCAATTTATAGACATGGTTCGCCGGAACGCCGCGATAACGGCCGCCAAGCGGGGTGGAACGCCGCGATAACAGCCGAAACGGCGTTCCAACCCGTTTTCTCGTTCGAAAACGGATTGAAACGGCGTTCGAACGGATTGGAACGGCGGCAATAATGGAGCGGCGAAGTCTGTGAAAAAGACGACTTAAAAGACCGAGGAAGACGAAGTAGGTTTTTTATTTAATTAGAATGGGCTAAAATTATTAAAGGACTAATGGGCCATATTTGTCATTTACTGGGCTACTTTTTTTAATTAATATTTACTAAAAGATTTAAAATTTTGGGCCAAAAAAAGGTTCATTATTTTTACGGGAAATTCCCGAAAAATCCCCACATGAGAACTCAAATTTGTTTTAACTCCCCATTTTTTAAAAAGTTCCTCTTTGCTCCCTAGATGACAGACCAAATTTGCTTTAACTACCCATGGTTGTATAAAAACTCAAGAATCTCGTACCCGAACCCCGAAATCACGTACTTAAATGCCCAAATGATGTATTTGGGGCAAATACATCATTTGGGCATTTAAGTACGTGATTTCGGGGTTCGGGTACGAGATTCTTGAGTTTTTATACAACCTTCCAAAAAAATGGGTAGTTAAAGCAAATTTGGTCTGTCATCTAGGGAGCAAAGAGGAACTTTTTTAAAAATGGGGAGTTAAAGCAAATTTTTTCAACTTTTAGGTACTTTTTAAAAAAGATCCCTTTTTTTTATGTAATAATAACATTTAATTGAATTAGAATTTTATGAATAACGTTAGTCATTAGTATTTGATTAATAATATTTTTATTAATGATTCGATAATTTTAATATTATTTATCTCAATATTTATTATGTGAGTGGTACTTTAACATTGATGTGTTTCTTGAATTAGGCATTAGGTTACCAAATTATATTTACTATGAATGTCATCATTCATGATAAAAATATTAAAAATTAATTGCATCCATATGAAAAATATATATTTGTATAGTATCTCATGGTGATAATTAATTTTCGGATGCACAATTATTATATGCAGATCACGATCTGCCCTTACGTAAGAGATTATAGATAATTTTAAGTTTCTTTCTCCTCGTGGAATATTCTAAGTTTTTACTCCTCATCATTCCACTTATTATTAGTAAATAACGTATAGTTATTTATTTATTATAATATGTGTGGTGGTGCATGACAATGAACGAACTTTTATTTGTTTGGTATATTAATCAATTATATTTATCGTAAAAATTCTCTCCGTTCTACGAATTGTCGCGACCGTTCCGCGATATAACGTTGGAACTGGAACGGTGCCCCCGTTCCATTCCCTGTGACCGTGACTGCGAACCATGTTTATAGATGATACCTGTAATTCTATGTGGGGAGACGGAGCAGACTTTTATAGCATAATTAGGTAAGCTGCTAATTCATACATGTTTAGAAATGGTTTCAATGCTTATGGATTCTAAATGGTTTGAGTTCTTAATGGTTTGGAACGGGTTATGATGACTTGTTAAATGGTTTAACAATGAGTTTTTAATTGGTCATTATTCAACTAAATAATTAAATATCCAAAATGTCCTCATTGATACATTTGATTTATTTTTAAGTTTTAATCCATTTGATCTCATTTATTTATTTTCAATTTGATTAACCTATTTTGAACTCGTTCGACCCATTTTAGTTCCGTTTGAACCATTTTAGATCCGTTTCGTCTATTTTTCTATATATTTGACTTATTTTAGACTTGTTTGATATATCTTGGATATATTTTACCCATTTTCGATATATTCGAGCTATATATAACCCTTTTGATACATTGTAGACCACAAGATTAGAAGACTTTTGTTATGTTCTCGTTTAGATATCGTCATCTTCCGACAAGTATTCAATAATTTCATAAATAATTATTGTTGTTCGTTTACTTTTCTCATATTAATCTAATTATACCATTAACTTGACTTTTATTTGGGATACAGATTAATTATTCATCTGTTTTTGCTAATATAAATATACGAATAATAAAATCAATTAAATACACTTAAAATTAAATTTATTCACTTTAATTCAAATATATATTGACCAGTTTAAATAAAAATAAGGGTAAATTACAGATCCCCCTCGTTCTTTGGCCCTTGGGGCGGATTGACCCCTATACTTTGATTTTGGGCGATTTTCCCCCCTAATCTTTCATAATTATTATGCTTTCCCCCTTTACAACGTTTCCGGCGTCATCTTTTTGGAATATTCTGTTCATAAAAAAATACGTGTTACAGATCCCCCGTCCTTTGGCCATTGGGGGATTACTCCCTTTACTTTGATTTTGTGCGGAAACATCGAAAATTAATGATTTCGTGTTCGTGTAAATCGTGGAGTTGTGTCGCCACCACAGAGGCATGGGTCAAAATCCGCCACTACAGAGGCGCAGTTCGGGGTTCCGTCACAGAGACCCTTTCCCTCCTTAAATTGATTACTTCAATTTTGCTTTGTCAATATCAAATGATTCCCTGAAATGGCCCCTTTCCAAGCCATAATCATCTAAGCTGCAGCACATTATTTCCTTGTGTTACCATATTGCAGAGTTGAACAAGAGATCAGTGGATTAGAATAATTACCCTCAATTTGGCAAGAATAATACGAAATCACAACTTAAAATCAAACATAGCTAAACACAACAGGCCCAAATTACGACAGAAAAACCACACTGGTGTACAGATTAATTCAGATCATTCTGTGAGCTTCTATTCAAACTACTACCTAAAACGTGTCAGGTGCCTTAATAATTTCAACAATAGTATTAACAGCTTCTTCCTTAGCTTCAGAAACAGCCAATGGATCTTCACAAGAAAATTAAAAGCATCTTTAACTTCAGTGTGGGCTTATCATTAGGTCGTTGAGTGACCTTCGTGGCTATAAATTCCGACATCTCATGCACTTGATCAACGATTCTCAGGTTTCTTAACAATGTTGCATATAACAGTGTATATGCATTCAAGATCTGAGGTAATGAAACATCAAACAGTAGACCAGAAAGTAATGCAAAAAGACTAGCTTCAGATCCTAGTTGTCATAAAAAAGTAGCAGCAAATCGAAGAATAAAACAGCACAGATATATTACTTTCTCAAAATTTACGGTCTATAAGCCAACAATACTCCTAAAGACAGGACAACACTCCTAAAGACGAGTCAATGATAAAATGACTGATTGCAGCATCAATATCTGTTGCTAGAAATTCAAAGAAACATGATAGTATGTAAAGCAATTTCAAAGCCATTCTAACACACACAATTCTTTTAAGTGTAAAGATTGAAACTTTGGGAACATTTAAAACAGTTGCGCACTCTTTTACCTTTCTCAGATGCTTTTGAGAAAACTACATCGGCAGATGTAAGCATCCATGAAGCCAAATCTAACAACCGGTTCTGTATCATAGCTTCTTGAGCCTCCAGACGTAGTCTGCTCACAAGTACCTCCTGATATAAGATATTACAGGATTTGACATCTAAACTTCAAGGTTCGACCTTTGTTCTTGGTCAAGCTCCCTGCAGGTTATCTGTAATTTTTCAAACTATATTCTGAGGAGGGTTTAGATTTACATTGCCCTTAATTTGATAGTGCTTCATTTCAAATCTAATCATTATGCATAAACACTAGCGAGATTATCCTTACACGTTCATCTGGAGAAACCTGGTGCCACCAAAATGCATAAATACCCAACTGTAGTGTATAGTCCGACGGAGTTGAGTATATAGTCCCCCAGGTGACATCCCATGAGTTATTCTGTAATGTAAATTCTCAAACATCAGGAAAAGTTTGTGTAATGAAACTAAACCTCAGGGTATGTTAGCACAATTATTCATAAGCTTTGATTTCTTTTGCACCTTAGGACTTCTCTTCTTATAAGTGTTTGGTCAATTTATTACAATGTTTTTTTGTCATTTGTAGGCCTGAGAGATTCAAGCAACGTATGCTGGGTAACATGGCTGAATGCGACATCGGCATGCATTCCGGGGCTTAAAGCATTGGTATGTCTACATCCAAACAAACACTACTTTGACAGCTATCATCTTTCTGAAAAATATACGGGACACCAGCCACTCGATGTCTCAATGATTCCTCTATTTGCACTCTCAAAAGTATTCTAGAACTAGAAGTTTTACAATTACGGTTTTTTGCCTTCTCTCCTTTCTTTTCTTAAGAGTACCGCTAATCTGTAACCAAAAGATGTGAAGGAAAGGAACATGGGTAATGATACCCAGGTTTTACTATCTTTCGGATAAACATTGATGAAATCCATTTACATACTATACAAAGCCCACGTTTCTTGTGTTCGCTGCTATAATAATGCTGCAAGTTGTTGCTTCATTCGGTTGGATCACCGATCTGTTGTAATGAAGCTAACTCAAGTCCCATGACGACGTCAGCCATTGCAGGCCTTCCGTGTGGTCGAATAAGTAGGCATCTCCCTGCAATCTCTCCAAAAACTTGTAAACAAGCTGGTGATATCTGCCCTGCCAAGTTAGGATCAATAAGTCCATCCAATTTTTCCTCTCGAATGCAGCAACGGGCCCATACGGCGAGGCTATGTTGCTCCTCCGCCTCAAGCGTCATGTCCACTGCAGGTCTTCCAGATAGCACTTCAAATAATATCCAAAAGCGTACACATCCGATTTTGTTGTCAATTTATGACTTGAGAAGTACTCTGGATCTAAATATCCATAAGTTCCTTTAATGTTTGTCCTAATGTGGGTGAAAGAATCGTCTACCGGTCCCATTTTGGATAGCCCAAAATCCGAAATCTTTGCCACCCAATTTTCATCCAAAAGGAAGTTGGTAGACTTGACGTCACGGTGGATGACAGTGTTCTCCGTGCCAGAATGGAGATAGTGTAGTCCTTTGGCCGCTCCAATGCAGATTTCAAGGCGCTGCTTCCACGTCAATGGAGTTTTCTCCGAATTATAGAGATGGTCGCATAACGTGTCATGCACCATGTAGTCGTATACTAAGATCATCTCTCCATTTTGATCGCAATATCCGATGAGGGATACGAGGTGGGTGTGTCTGAGCTTGGACAACATCTTTATTTCTATTAAGAACTCAGAAATGCCTTGATTGGAGGATGGATTCAACCTTTTAATAGCGACTGCGGTGGCCCTGTCGTCTTCGATGAAGCCTTTATAGACGTTGCCGAATCCTCCTCTTCCAATGATAAATTGGTCGTCGAAATTGGCGGTTGCAGTTTTCATCTCTTTGAGTGAGAAATGTCTGCATAAGTCGGAGGGCAGTGGTGCGTTAGTGGTCGGTGTGGTGGAGATTGAAGAGGTGGAAACAGTGTCAACTGAGTCCTTCAATTTCTGCCCCCGCCAGCGGAGAAACAAGAAACTGAACACGGCCACCGCAAGAAGGCCGATCACACTCCCGATAACAGCATAAATTACGGAAGACCAACTTTTGTTGTTGCTTGGCAGCTTCAAAGCCGTCACCGGTGGCGAAGAATAGTTGATAGGAGGAGGATCAGGGTTGGCCGCCGCGAGGCTCTGATTGGAGTCACTGAGTTTGAAGATTTCCAATCCATTCAACAGAGCGCTTGCATATTTCGGCCGTTCCTTTAAATTAGGTAACAGAGAGAGGCGCAGGTTTTTCTTTCCACGACGGCCGTCATCGGGAACCCACGCGAAATAGTCTTGGAAAATGGGTATCTCAGCGCCGCCGGTCCATTTGATAACGTCCACTTTAAGTTCCACCGTTTGATTGTTAATAGATATTGTGAATACCCTCTGCTTTTGCTCGGTAATTTCGGGCTGAAACTCACAGAAATGGAATCTGAGCAGATAGTAAAACCCAGAATCAACAGGAAAAGCCCACTCAAGACTTATGCTTCTGTCCCCCATCACTCTTGCAGTTTGGTACACTATTGGCGGTGCACTGTGCGGCGGCGTTCTGGTGTTGTACTTGATCCGAAGGCTGGCGTGTAACCAAAATCAGCGCCGACTATGTATGGATCATCTTTAGACCAGGCCCGAAACATGCCACCAATATCGGATTGAATCTCAACATTGCTGCCGCCCACATTTAGCCTCTAACGATTCTCCAAAGAGGTGTCGTTTTTCAGATAATATACCTGGTCGAAAAACCTTAGAACACTCCCCTGTAGTAGAGGTTATCTGGAATTGAATTGAAACAATTTCAATCCCATTCACAAAAGCAGAAGAGTTTGTATTGGGGAAGAAGGTCACATTCAGTCTCCGCTCTCCTTCAACGTTCATAACGAACTCTTTTGTGAAGGCGTGGTTTGGCTGAGGGGAGTTGGGAAAAGCACTGAAGTTGCTTAACAAAGTGAATCCATTGGCGGTCACTGAGAAAAAAGATATAGAAGCATTGTAGCCGAAATACATATTTTAGGCTTAAAACAAACAGGGAAATTGTGGTCCAGACCAGACTATTGATTTGTCACTTTCGTAAGCCTCATTCCAATCAGTTAGGCCAAACAAGATCCAGACAACTGATTTGTGGACTTAAAAGTCTTCGCATAAAACAAGTCAAGTCTCACTTTTGTGGTCTTAAAAGTCTTTGCAAAAGAACAAGTCAATGGAGTTAATTTTTTTTTTCGGTTCTTACTTCTTAGTCAATGGAGTTATATGAATCAGTCTTGTCTTGTGTTGTCTAAATAAGTTTATTCCAGGTTACAGATCAACTACCTCCACTAAATGTTGCAATTACTGTATGATGGTGTTGGGTGTTCATTTTGCTAAGCTAATGATGTCAAAATTCTTGAAACAGAGTACAAAAAATTGCCGAAATTGCAACGGAAATATCAGTTAATTGTATTCTTTCGCCGGATGCACTCTGAAATATGTGATTTACATTATATAGGTGGATATGAATGATTTGATATTAATTTAAAATCATATACCTTTACAGATTTAGTTGAGATTGTGCTTTATGAACTATGATTCCATATCTGAGAATAGGTATAATAGCATGAAAAGTTTACATATAAAATAATTTCTTTATAAATTTTTGAATGAACTTTGAAGGAATATATTCCATACGAAAATTAATATTGAAAAGATCCCTCAGAACAAAATTTCTTATGTATTTTTATCATAATATCTATTCAGAAATTCCCTCTGAAGTCCCTAGCTAATCCGTCCCAAAAAAATCCACTGTTAAATTATATTCTTTCATATTTTTCCTCCAAACTCCGTCGGAATTCCATCAAAAAATATTTCGAGGGAATAAAATTTCCGCCATAACTCAGACGGAATCCTGAGGCAAATTGTTGAAGAGTACTACATCTTTAACTTTTTTTTTTTTTTTTTAACACACACACCCCCAACGGCCAGAAGGATTTGACCCGAGTCATTACCTTCGAAAACTAACTCTTTAACCACTTCGAGTACTACATCTTTAACTTCACTGTGGGATTATCATTAGGTTGTTGAATAAGCTTTGTGGCTATAAGTTCCGAACAAATCATGCACTTGATTAGGGCAAGTCTCTCAGTTTTTTTAAAAATGTTGCATATAAAAGTGTATATGCATTCAAGATCTGAGGTAAAGAAACATCAAACAGAAGACCACATAGGTTCAGTCCTGATAATTAATATCATCGAAGAGTAGCAGCAAATAGAATAATAAAAGTAGCATGAATATATTACTTTCTTAAAAGTTATGGTCTAAAGGCCAACAAAAATAAAGGGCAATACTCCGAAAGATGAGTAAATGATAAACATGGGTGATTGAAGCAACATATCTAAATAGCAATCCGGAGAAACTTGATAGTATGTAAAGCAATTTCAATGTCATACTAAGTTACTAACTAACACAACTCATTACTCTTTTATGTGTAAAGATCGAAACTTTGGGAACTTTTAAAACAAAAGTGAACTCTTCTACCTTTCACAGAAGCTTTTGAGAAAACTGCATCGGCAGATGAAAGCATCAATGAAGCCAAATTCAACCACCAGTTCAGTATCATACATTCTTGAGCCTCCACACATAGTCGGCTCACCGCTCACCTGTTCCTCTTTTTACCTATTGACGTCAGATATTACCAATTAAGGATTTGACATCTAAACTTCAAGGTTTGACCTTTGTTCTTGGTCGAGCTCATGGCCTAGGATATGATGCTGTCATCAATACATCCAAATTAGGTGAGTTATTCCATTATTACAGTTTATCTAGGAAATCTAATATGAACATTAAGTTATGGAGAAATTACATCTAGACCCCCTCCCATCATTTGATGTATAGCGGTAATGTGTAATTTTTCAAACTATATTTGGGTTTATGTATAAATACATCAAATGTGAGGAGGGTTTAGATTTAAATTACCCTTAATTCAATAGTGCTCCATTTCATATCTTACAATTATGCATAAACACTAGCGAGGTTATACTTACACATTCATCTGGAGAAACGGGGTGCCCCCAAAATGCATATATACTCAACTGTAGATAGTCCGGCTGAGTTGAGTGTACAGTCACTTAGGTGTCATCCCATGAGTCGTTGTGTAACGTAAATTCTCAAACCTCGCGGAAAGTTTGCGTAATGAAACCAAACCTCAGGGTACGTTAGTGTAATTATTTCATACATAAATGTATTGAATAGGTCTTGGTAAGTTATATCTCGTACATAAATATATTGAATATGTCTTGTAGGCTTGAAAGATTCAAGCAACACATACTGCATAACATGGCAGAATAGGACATCGGAACGCACTCTGGGGCTTAAAAGCATTGACATGCAGACATCCAAACAAACACTACTTCTTTGATGGCTATATATCATCTTACTTAAAATGTATGCGGGACCATAGCCACTCGATGTTTCAATGATTCCTCTATTTGCAGTTGCAAAAATATTCAAGAACCATAGCCATTCTTAAGAACTCAGTTAAATCTCCTCTTGTCCCTGCATTATACGTTTTCGGTGATTCCTTGTTCGATAGTGGTAACAATAAATTGTTGCCAACTTTATCGAAGGCTCATTATTCGCCCTACGGCATGGATTTCAAGGCCGGTCATACGGGACGGTTCACTAATGGAAGACCTGTGGATGACTTCATATGTTGCCTTATTATGTGATCATGTGTTTGTGTATGTGTTTTTTGAGGTTGTAGGGAAATATGGGTTCTGATTAATTTCCTGTTCTTCGTTTTTCATAGCCGAGTTCCTTGGATTGCCGTATGTTCCTCCATATTTGAGTATTGTACGGCCTCTGCTGCAACCACAGCCGTTGACAGGGGTGAATTTTGCATCATCGTCGTGCGGTATTCTCCCCGAGACTGGAAGGACCTTTGGTACACTTCTTCAGGAATTACTAACAGTTGTCTAAATCTTGTGTCCATATAAGATGATAATTTGTCTTACAAAATTCCGCTAAGGTTTGTGTAATTACAAAGATACCCCCTGGCATGCCCTAATGTTTTGGCCTGCCCCAAGCTATTATAGTCATGAATCTCAAATTCGATTTTTCAATCAGTAAGCATCGGTGCCAAAATAGGATATCCATGACAGGGGATGTTTTTGTAACTTTTCAAACTTCAGGAGGGGAAGTTTGTGTAATTAATCCAAACCTCAGGGTGTGTCAGTGTAACTATCCCTATATATTTATGCATATTCTGTTGAATTAATTATGATTAATGTTTCAGGGTAAATGCTTTGATCTGGTGCCGCAAGTGGACTTCTTCGAGAAAACAATAGAAGCACTGCCACAGCACTATCACTTAAACTCTGTTTCAGATTATATATCACAATCACTTTTTGTGATATCAATTGGCAGCAATGACTACTTGAACAACTACCTCGATAGTCTCCATTACGATTCTCAAAAACGATTCTCCCCTCAAGCTTTTGCTAAACTTCTCATAGACAACCTTTCCCTACAACTTGAGGTATCTTTAACATCATCATTTTGTAATTTGTCCAAATAAAGACGAGTATACATTTCTATTAACCCTGGGCTATCTTAACCAGAGATCTCGAGTTAAAGTCTAGTCAGCACAATATATGACTTTGTTTGTTGGGTTGTTTTTGCAGAGGTTGTACAAATTGGGAGCAAGAAAAGCTGTAATTTTTGAGATCGGACCAATAGGATGTATTCCTTCAATTGCAAAGACAACGAATCACAGTGGGAAATGTGTTGAGGAGATCAACCACCTTGCTGCAATTTTCAACGAGGAGCTTGCTTCCATGCTCAAGGATTTGACATCTAGACTTCAAGGTTCGATCTTTGTTCTTGGTCGAGCTCACGACCTTGGATATGATGCTGTCATCAATCCAACCAAATACGGTGAGTTATTTAATTACAGTTTATCTAGGAGGCCTAAGATAGACATTAGTTTAGAAAAATTACATATAGACACTTCCCCTCATTTAATGTATTTACACATAGAGGTTATGTGTAATTTCTCAAACTATATTGGGTTTATGTGTAAACATCAAATGTGAAGGGGGGTTTAGATTTAAATGACCCTTAGTTTGATCTTGCTCCATTTTATCCTTAGTTCGATCTAATAATTATGCATAAACACTAGCATAAGGATCATGGTAAAACATGTTTGCTCAATATATTATGATATTTTTGTGTTACTCGTAGGCTTGAGAGATTCAAGCAACGCATGCTGCGTAACATGGCTAAATGGGACATCGGCATGCATTCCGGGCCTTAAGGCATTGGCATGTCTAGATCCAAACACGCACTTCTTCTTTGATGGCTATCATCCTACTGAAAATGTATACGGGACCATAGCCACTAGATGTTTCAAAGATTCCTCTATTTGCACTCCCAAAAGTATTCAAGAACTATTAGTTTTACAAGCTTGAAGGTTCTGTAAATGCTTTCTTATGAAGTTATTTTACTTCAATTTATCTAATTACAGGCTTTTTGCCTTTTGTCCTTTCTTTTCACTAGAGTAGAGCTAATCTGTAACCATGTGAAGGAAAGGAAAACGGGTAATGGTTCCCAGAATTTACTATCTTTTGAATCAACATTGATGAAATGCTTTTACATAATATACAGAGCCTGCATTTCTTGTCTTTGCCCTTAATCGTATCTAATACACCTCTTGATGGAGTTAATCATTCCTTAGAACGAATGCTGCAAGTTGTTGCTGCATTCATTTGGATCATCGATCTGTTGTAATGAAGCTAACTCAAGTCCCATGACGACATCAGCCATTGCAGGCCTTCCGTGTGACCGAATGAGCAGGCATCTCCCTGCAATCTCTGCAAACACTTGTAAACAAGCTGGTGATATCTGCCCTGCCAAGTTTGGATCAATAAGTCGATCCAAGTTCCCCTCTCGAATGCAGTAACGGGCCCACACGGCGAGGCTATGTTGCTCCTCCTCCTCAAGCGTCACGTCCACCGCAGCTCTTCCCGATAGCACTTCAAATAATACAACTCCAAAAGCGTAGACATCCGATTTCCTTGTCAATTTATGACTTGAGAAATACTCTGGATCCAAATATCCATAAGTTCCTTTAATATTTGTGGTAATGTGGGTGAAAGAATCGTTCACTGGCCCCATTTTGGACAGCCCAAAATCTGAAATCTTTGCAACCCAATTTTCATCCAAGAGGATATTTGTGGACTTGACGTCGCGGTGGATGACGGCGTTTTCGTTGCCTGAATGTAGATAATGCAATCCTTTGGCTGCACCGATGCAGATTTGAAGGCGCTGCTTCCACGTCAATGGAGTTTTCTCCCAATTACATAGATGGTCGCGTAGTGTGCCGTGCTCCATGTAGTCGTAAACTAAGATCATCTCTCCATTTTCGTCGCAATAGCCGATTAAGGATACGAGGTGGGTGTGTCTGAGCTTGGACAACATCTGGATTTCAGTTAAGAATTCAGAAATACCTTGATTGGAGGATGGGTTCAGCCTTTTAATGGCGGTGGTGGCACCGTCGTCGATGAAGCCTTTATAGACGTTGCCAAATCCTCCTCTACCAATAACAAATTGGTCGTCGAAATTGGCGGTTGCAGTTTTCATCTCCTCGAGCGAGAAATGTCTGCCTAAGTCAGAGGATAGTGGTACGGTGGTCGTTGTGGTGGAGATTGAAGAGGTTGAAACAGTGACCCACGCCGACTTGGCACCGGCGGTAATTGAGCCCTTCAATTTCCGCCGCCGCCAGCGGAGAAACAAGAAACTGAACACGGACAGTGCAAGAACTCCGATCAGACTCCCGGTAACAGCATAAATTAAAGCCCCTCTTTTGTTGTCTCTGGGCGAAGAATCGTTGATAGGAGGATCATGGTTCGCCGGCGCGAGGCTCTGAACGGAGACACTGAGTTTGAATATTTCCAATCCATTCAACAGAGCACTCGCATATTTGGGCAATCCATTCAACAGAGCACTTAAATTAGGGGTCAGAGAAAGGCGGAGGTAATTCTTTCCACGACGGCCGTCATCGGGAACCAATGCGCCGTAGTCTCTGAAAATGGGTATCCCAGTGCCGCCCGTCCAAGCGAATACGTCGGCTTGACTTTCCACAGTTTGATTGTTAATAGAAATTGTGAATACCCTCTGGTTTTGGTCGGTTATTTCGAGCTGAATCTCGCAGAAATGGAATCTGAGCAGATATAAAAATCCAGAATCAACAGGAAAAGCCCAATCCAGACTTATTATGCTTGTATTGCTCGTGAATCTTGAAGTTGTGTACACTATTGGCGGTGCACTGTACGGCGGCGTTTCGCTGGTGTACTTGATCTGAAGGTTCTCCGCATGTGGCGTGTAATCAAAATCAGCGCCGAATATGTAGGGATCATCTTGAGCCCAGGCCCGAAACATGCCGCCGCTATCGTCTTGAATCTCAATGTGGTTGCCGCCAACATTTAGCCGGTAAAGATTCTCCAAAGTGGTGTCTTTTTTGAGATAATATACCTGGTCGGTAAACTTGATGGGCATTCCCCTGCGGTAGAGGTCACCTGGAATTGAGACAATTTCAATCCCATTCACAAAAGCAGAAGAGTCTGTACTGGGGGAGAAGGTTACATTCAGTCTCTGCTCCTGTTCAACGTTGACAACAAACTCTTTCATGTAGGCATGGTTTGGCTGAGGGGAGTTGAGAAAAGCACTGAAGTTGCTTAACAAAGTGAATCCATTGGCGGAGACTGAGAAGAAAGATAGAGAAGCATTGTAGCCGGAATACATTGTGGGGTAGAAATAAAGGCGAAGAAATTTGGGGCCTGTACGGACTGGAAAGGTGTAGATGAAAGGGGAGTGGAACACGCGCGCCGTCTCGTAAGGGACCTGATCGGGAACATAGGGGTCCATATAGGCAGCTTTGTGTGTTGAAGATATGTCGGCAGCATTAGGTGGTATGTATCTTGAATGCACATCGCTGTCCCAGCTCCGCCCACTGGTGTCGTTTAAGTTTGACGATGCACCGCAATTGAGGAGGATGAAATTGGTGGCTGCAGGTGCCGCCGCAGAAATTGTTGAGGATATCAGAGAGACTCGGAGGAGAAGGAACGAATAAAAAGCATATCGGAGCATCTTTTTTTTGATGGGAAAGAAAATTCATATCGGAGCATTCGGGCTAGAATTATGCGCTTGGAACCATGGAAGCACCTTTGGCCTTAAGGAAGCTGGAAAATAGAGAGAAAACTCAGTTTTGTCATTTGTGGGCTTAGAAGTCTTCGCATAAGACAAGTCAATGGAGTTACATGAGTCATACTCGTCTAAATAACTTTATTCCAGGTTACAAATTGATTACCATCACGAAATGTTTCAACGACTGACTTGCCATGATTAGAGTCAGTGAAACTACTGAATGATGCTGCTTTGTGTTCATTTTGCTAAGCTACTGATGAAGCTGAATTATATTTGTCGTGGTGGGGGTTGGTGGTTCATCGCGCTCTACATTTTGCAGAATTACAATCTACCCAAGATTGTAAATAGTATTAAGAGACAGTTGAGGACATAAATTCAGAACCATTGTATTTATTTCCCTGATTTTGATTATTGATGGAGACCCTTTTAACAATTTGTGCTGAGGAGATTTGAGGAAATTGATACAATTTTGCTAGGAAACTCATAGCTGAAAGGGATGTCAATTGTGCACCAGTCACACCCACAAATTTCAGTGTCAAATTAGTTTTCTGGAATTGAAAATTGGAGAAGAGGAAAACAAGCATCAAGAGTCATATCCTTGAAGAAGAATTTATGATAGGAATAAGGAATTATGAACTCTTTCAGAAATTAGTAAAGAGGAAATGATTCTTAGGAATTAGTCCCCCACATAATACTTCCAACACCACCACTCCAAAGGCATATGTGAATGAAGTCGCGATCTTGACTGTGATCATGCTGCAGATTCACTTCGGAAACTTAGTGAAATCTCCTCTTGTCCCTGCATTGTATGTTTTTGTTGATTCTTTGTTCGATAGTGGTAATAATAATTTGTTGCCAACTTTATCGAAGGCTGACTATTCACCCTACGGCATGGATTTCAATGGTGGTCATACGGGACAGTTCAATAATGGGAGAACTGTGATTGACTTCATAGGTTGCCTTATTATATGATCATGTGTGTGTGTGTGTGTTTGTTTTGAGGTTGTGGGGAAATATGGGCTCTGATTAAATTTCTGGTTGTTCGTTTTTTGCAGCTGAGTTCCTTGGGTTGCCGTATGCTCCTCCATATTTGAGTATTGTACGGCCTCTGCTGCAACCACAGCCGTTGACAGGGGTGAATTTTGCATCATCATCATGCGGTATTCTACCCGAGACCTGAAGGACCTTGGTACACTTCGCGAATTACTATCGGTTTGTTTAAATATTCTGTCGATATAAAATGGTAATTTGTCTTACAAAATTCCGCTACGGTTTGTGTAATTACAAAGATACCCCCTGGCATGCCCTAATTATTTGGCCTGCCGCAAGCTATTATAGTCATGAATCTCAAATTTGATTTTTTCTATCAGTAAGCACCGGTGCCAAAATAGGATATCCATATAAGGTTAGGAAGACGTGATCAAAACTCATCCCTCCAAATGTAATGTAAATTCTTTGACAGGGGATGTTTTTGTAACTTTTCAAACTTCAGAAGGGGAAGTTTGTGTAATTAATCCGAACCTCAGGGTGTGTCAGTGTAACTATCCCTATATATTTATGCATATTCAGTTGAATTAATTATGATTAATGTTTCAGGGTAAATGCTTTGATCTGGTGCAGCAAGTGGACTTCTTCGAGAAAACAATAGAAGCACTGCCACAGCACTATCACTTAAACTCTGTTTCAGATTATATATCACAATCACTTTTTGTGATATCAATTGGCAGCAATGACTACTTGAACAACTACCTCGACAGTCTCCATTACGATTCTCAAAAACGATTCTCCCCTCAAGATTTTGCTAAACTTGTCATAGACAACCTTTCCCTACAACTTGAGGTATCTTTAACATCATCATTTTGTAATTTGTCCAAATAAAGACTGAGTATACATTTATATTAACTCTGTGCTATCTTAACTAGAGATCTCGAATTAAAGTCTAGTCAGCACAATATATGACTTTGTTTGTTGGGTTGTTGTTGCAGAGGTTGTACAAATTGGGAGCAAGAAAAGCTGTAATTTCTGAGATCGGACCAATAGGATGTGTTCCTTCAATTGCAAAGACAACGAGTCACAGTGGGTAATGCGTTGAGGAGATCAACGACCTTGCTGCAATTTTCAACAAGGAGCTTGCTTCCGTGCTTAAGGATTTGACATCTAGACTTCAAGGTTCCACCTTTGTTCTTGGTCGAGCTCACGACCTTGGATATGATGCTGTCATCAATCCATCCAAATACGGTGAGTTATTTAATTACAGTTTATCTAGGAGGTTTAAGATGGACATTTGTTTAGAAAAAATTACATATAGACCCCTCCCCTCATTTGATGTATTTACACACAAGGGGTTATGTGTAATTTCTCAAACTATATTTGGGTTTATGTGTAAATACATCAAATGTGAAGAGGGGTTTTGATTTACTTTAAATGACCCTTAGTTCGATCTTGCTCCATTTTATATCTAATAATTACGCATAAACACTAGCAACATTATCCTTACACATTCATCCGAAGAAATGTGGTGCCACCAAAATGCATATATACCTAACTGTAGTGTAAATCATTAGCTGGGAATACGATGATTAGTAATTAAAGTAAAATGCTGACATGTCCTACATGATCGAAAGATATCTGACCGGTCGAGTTTAGGGTAATCACTTGGGTGACATCCCATGGCTTGTTCTGTAATGTAAATTCTTAAACCTAGCTAGGGTATGTTAGCGTAATTAATTATCTCATATGTAGGTCTTGGTAAGTTATTCATAAGCTTTGATTTCTTTTGCACCTTAGGTCTACGTCTCTTCTTATAAGGTTCATGAAAAACCATGTTTGCTCAATATATTATTATGTTTTTGTGTTACTCGTAGGATTGAGAGATTCAAGCAACGCATGCTGCATAACATGGTTGAATGGGACATCGGCATGCATTCCGGGGCTTAAAGCATTGGCATGTCGACAACCAAACACAAACTACTTCTTTGACGGCTATCATCCTACTGAAAATATATACGGGACCATAGCCACTCGATGTTTCAACGACTCCTCTATTTGCACTCCCAAAAGTATTCAAGAGCTAGTAGTTTTACGAGCTTGAAGGTTCTGTAAATGCATTCTTATGAAGTTATTATACTTCAAGTTACTCCAATTGAGTGTTTTTGCCTTTTGTCCTTTCTTTTAGCTCCTTAGAGTAGAGCTAATCTGTATCCAAAAGATGTGGAGGAAAGGAAAATGGGTAATGGTTCTCAGATTTTTACTATCTTCTAAATGAACATTAATCTTTCTGGCTCTTTTGCATAATGAACATTGCGGTTACATAATATACAGCATCTGCATTTCTTGTGTTCGCTGTTAAATCGTAATTAATACACCTCTTGGTGGGTAATATCATCCTTAGAAGTTAGAAGTAGTGCTCCAAGTTGTTGCTGCATTCGGTTGGATCATCGCTCTGTCGTGATGAAGCTAACTCAAGTCCCATGACGACGTCAGCCATTGCAGGCCTTCCGTTTGGCCGAACGAGCAGGCATCTCCCTGCAATCTCTGCAAACACTTGTAAACAAGCTGGTGATATCTGCCCTGCCAAGTTTTGATCAATAAGTCCATCCAATTTTCCGTCTCGAATGCAGCAACGGGCCCACTGGGCGAGGCTATGTTGCTCCTCCTCCTCAAGCGTCATGTCCAGTGCGGGTCTTCCGGATAGCACTTCAAATAGCCAACTCCGAAAGCGTACACATCCGATTTTGTTGTCAATTGATGACTTGAAAAATACTCTGGATCTAAATATCCATAAGTTCCTTTAATGTTTGTCGAAATGTGGGTGAAAGACTCGTTTACCCGTCCCATTTTGGACAGCCCGAAATCTGAAATCTTTGCAACCCAATTTTCATCCAAAAGGATGTTAGTGGACTTGACGTCGCGGTGGATGACAGTGTTCTCGGTGCCGGAATGGAGGTAATGCAATCCTTTGGCTGCACCAACGCATACTTGAAGGCGCTGCTTCCACGTCAATGGAGTATTCTCCCAATTACAGAGATGGTCGCGTACTGTGCCGTGCTCCATGTAGTCGTAAACTAAGATCATCTCTTCATTTTCGTCGCAATAGCCGATTAAGGATACGAGGTGGGTGTGTCTGAGCTTGGACAACATCTGGATTTCAGTTAAGAATTCAGAAATGCCTTGACTGGAGGATGGGTTCAGCCTTTTAATGGCAGCGGCGGAGGCGCCATCGTCGATGAAGCCTTTATAGACGTTGCCAAATCCTCCTCTGCCAATAATAAATTGGTCGTCGAAATTGGCGGTTGCAGTTTTGATCTCCTTGAGCGAGAAATGTCTGCATAAATCAGACAACAGTGGTACGGTGGTCGTTGTGGTGGAGATTGAGGAGGTTGAAACACTGATCCACGACGAGTTGGCAACGGCGGTAACTGAGTCCTTCAATTTCTGCCGCCAACGGAGAATTAAAAAACTGAAAACGGCCACTGCGAGAACTCCGATCCCACTCCCAATTACAGCATAAATTACAGAAGACCCACTTTTCTTGTTTCTTGGCGGCTTCAAAGCCGTCTCCGGTGGCGAAGAATCGTTGATAGAAGCATCAGGGTTCGCCACGGCGAAGCTCGGAATGGAGTCACTGAGCTTGAAGATTTCCAATCCATTCAACAGAGCACTTGAATATTTCGGCCGTCCCTCTAAATTAGGGAAGAGAGAAAGGCGGAGCTCTTTCTTTCCACGACGGCCGTCATCGGGAACCCATGCGACGTAGTCTCTGAAAACGGGAATCCCATTGCCGCCTGTCCAAAAGATAACGTCGGCTTGGATTTCCGCCGTCTGATTGTTTATAGAAATTGTGAATACCCTCTCATTTTGGTTGGTTATTTCAAGCAGAAACTCGCAGAAATGGAATCTGAGCAGATATAAAAACCCAGAATCAACAGGAAAAGCCCACTCCAGACTTCTGCTTGTACTCCCCATGGTTCTTGAGCAGATATACACTATCGGCGGTGCAATGGACGGCGGCGTTTCGGAGGTGTACTTGATCTGAAGGTTCTCAGCACGACGCTTGTAACCAAAATCACCGTACATTATGTGCGGATCATCTTGAAACCAGGTCCGAAACATGTCGCCGCTATCGTCTTGAATCTCAACATTGCCGCCGCCAACATTTAGCCGGTAGAGATTCTCCAAAGCGGTGTCGTTTTCCAGATAATATAGCTGGTCAAAAAACTTGATTTGCACACCATCTGGAATTGAAACAATTTCAATCCCATTCACAAAAGCAGAAGAGTTTGTATCGGGGGAGAAGGTCAGATTCAGTCTCTGCTCCTCTTCAACGTTGATAACGAACTCTTTCATGAAGGCATGGTTTGGCCGAGGGGAGTTGAGAAAAACACTGTTCATGAAGGCATTGTTTGGCTGACGGTAGTTGGGAAAAGCACTGAAGTTGCTTAACAAAGTGAATCCATTGGCGGTGACTGAGAAAAAAGATAGAGGAGCGTTGTAGCTGGAGTACATGGAGGGGTAGAAATAAAGGCGAAGGAATTTGGGGCCTCTAAGTACGGGAAAGGTGTAGGTGAAAGGGGAGAGAAACACACGCGCCGTCCGGTAAGGGACCGCATCGGGAAAAAGGAAATCCGAAGCTTTGTGTGCTGAAGATATGCGGGTGGCATTAGGTGGTGCATACTTTGAATCCACATCGGGTTCCCAGCTCCGCCCATTGCTGTCGTCCAAGTATGATGGTGCACCACAGTTGAGGAGGATTAAATCGGTGGCTGCTGGTACAGAGGCAGAAATTGTTAAGGTTATTAGGCAGGCTCGAAGGAAAAGGAACGAATAAAAAGCAGACGGGAACATCTTTTTTGCGATGAAGAGAAAATTCAGAACGTTTTGATCATTGGTGCCTGCTGCGACTACAAAGGTGAAGCACAGAAACTTAAACAATTGAAACTGGATTCAGATTCATGATTCTGTTTGTTTTCTGTTGAGAATCAGAGCAACCACGGCCACATATGCAGAAAATTATGATAAATGAGCATTGCTGGCTTTTCTAAGTGAAGTCTTCCTCGGTTTCTTGCCAAGAATAATACTGTTGAATGGAAAAATTGGCAAACCTTGTGTGGTTACCCCAAACTCCCTTCACCCCTTTTGGGTGGATAAGGTGGATGGCCGGGGGCGGAGGGGCCACGAGGTAACCATCAGTTGAATAATCTTTTTCAGGCCAACATCGGCATCTTTCATTCTTTTAACTGATGGAAGCAGTCTCTCGTCACCATCATCACAACCTCACGGTACTTCTCGTAATCTCTCTAGTTTGAGGGTGTTTTTTTGTATTTGAAGTGGATGTCCTTGAAGAAGAATTTATGATAGGATTAAAGAATTATGAACTCTTTTAGAAATTAGTAAAGAGGAAATCATTCTTAGGAATTAGTCCCCCACATAATACTTCTAACACCACCACTCCCAAGGCATATGTGAATGAAGTCGTGATCTTGACTGTGATCATGCTGCAGATTCACTTAGAAAACTCAGTGAAATCTCCTCTTGTCCCTGCATTATACGTTTTCGGTGATTCTTTGTTCGATAGTGGTAATAACAATTTGTTCCCAACTTCAATGCCGGTCATACGGGACAGTTCACTAATGGAAGAACTGTGGTTGACTTCATAGGTTGCCTTATTATATGATCATGTTTTTGCGTGTGTCTGTTTTGAGGTTGTAGAGAAATATGAGTTCTGATTAAATTTCCGGTTGTTCGTTTTTCGCAGCTGAGTTCCTTGGATTGCCGTATGCTCCTCCATATTTGAGTATTGTACAGCCTCTGCTGCAACCACAGCAGTTGACAGGGGTGAATTTTGCATCATCGTCGTGCAGTATTCTCCCCGAGACTGGAAGGACCTTGGTACACTTCTTCACGAATTACTAACAGTTGTTTAAATATTCTGTCGATATAAGATGGTAATTTGTCTTACAAAATTCCGCTAAGGTTTGTGTAATTACAAAGATACCCCCTGGCATGCCCTAATGTTTTGGCCTGCTGAAACTATTATAGTCATGAATCTCAAATTCGATTTTTCTATCAGTAAGCATCGGTGCCAAAATAGGATATCCATATAAGATTAGGAAGATGTGATCAAAACTCATCAGTCCAAATGTAATGTAAAATTTTTGACAGGGGATGTTCTTGTAACTTCTCAAACTTCAAGAGGGGAAGTTCGTGTAATTACGCCAAACCTCAGGGACCAGGGTGTGTCAGTGTAACTATCCCTCTATATTTATGCATACACCGTTGTATTAATTATCATTAATGTTTCAGGGTAAATGCTTTCATCTGGTGCAGCAATTGGACTTCTTCGAGTAAACGATAGAAGCACTGCCGCAGCACTAATTATCATTATTTGTTTGCGTACTAATTTGCGGAAATGAATTTCGACTATTATCCCCAAACAATGTGTCTTTCGGCATTGAGTGAAGCATCTATGATTAAAGAAAAATAAAGTGTCTTTGGACCGGAGTCACTCTATGTGGACTAATGTAATTTTTAGTGCTATCGAGTCTGGATAAGATAATGCTACGCTTTTAGTGAAGCATCTATGATTAAAGGAAAATAGATGAGAATTATGTAATAATAAACTACTTAATTTTTAGCTCGAATTTTCATCAAAAAGCATGATTTTTGCGACGTTCGTCGATGGCCCGTTTTTATGTGTTTTAAGGAGCAATAGTTTGATATATGCATTTCTTTTTCATCGAGACTAAGCAAAAAAAAGAGAAATAACCTTGCATCGGCCCTTGCCATTCTCGACAACACAGAATGGATCTCGAAGTCCGGTTTGAACGTGGCCACTGCGAACACGGCCTCTCGTTAAGTTGAACTTTGGCTTCTTAAGGGCATCGAAGAGTGGATTTCAACAATCTGAAATCCCATACGGCTCGTTGGAAGTGATCATGGTGATGTTTATGTATTTCATTTCTACAAATTCGTACTTCAAATAGTTCCTCAAAATGCAAATATTATTCAACAAATTTATAAATGAATACTTCATATTAATATAAAAGTTCTTCATTTAATAACAAACTATTGTGTATCACCATGCGACGTAGTCTCTGAAAATGGGTATGTCATTGCCGCCGGTCCAAAAGATAACGCCGGCTTGAATTTTCGCCATTTGATTGTCTATAGAAATTGTGAATGCCCTCTGGTTTTGCTGGGTTATTTGGGGGTCAAACTCGCAGAAGTGGAATCTGAGCAGGTAGTAAAACCCAGAATCAACAGGAAAACCCATTCCAGACTTATGCTTGTATTTCCCATGGATCGTGAAGTTTTGTACTCAAGACACTTCCATTTAGGAAGCTTTGTGTGCTGAAGATATGCCGGCGGCATGAGGAGGATGAAATCGGTGGCTGCAGGTACGGCGGCAGAAATTGTTGAGGTAATTAGGAAGACTCGGAGGAGAACTAACAGATAAGAAGCAGATGGAAGCATCTTTCTTTGTGATGAAGAGAAAATTCGAAATGTTTTGGCTTAGATCGGACTATTTGATTTGGCACTCTGCCTAAACGTTACACCAATGATAAGGGTAAAATACTCTTCCTCATTTACACTAGTTGGGCCGAACCAAATCCAGGCTATACTTATCAGCAAAACTGTGGAAGGGCTTTGGACGTAAAGAAGCTGCAAAGTAGAGAGAAGACTCACTTTTGTTGACTTCATAGTCTTTGCAGAAAACAACTTAAATGAAGTTACATGTATCGGTATTTGTCTAAATAATTTTATTCCAGGTTACAAATCAACTACCATCACCTAATGTTGCAACGACAACGACTGACTAAACACAATTTGAGGCAGTGCAACTACTGTATGATGCAGCTTGGCCTTCACTTTGCTTGGCTGGTGATGAAGTTAATTATGTTTGTTGTGGTGGGGGTTGGTTCATCTCGCTCTGTATTGGTATTTAACAGCGTTTTGCAGAATTACAATCTACCCAGGATCGTAATCAGTATTAATTGAAATTTCCCCTGTTATGTGAGTTGGATCACTGGTGCCTGCTGCGGTTGCGAAAGTGAAGCACAGAAACTGCAAGGCAATTAAAACTGGATTCAGATTTATGAATCAGAGAAATCATGGGTACATATGTAGAAAATTATGATCAATGAGGATTGCAGACTTTTCTAAGTGAAGTCCACAACTACTTGCCAAGAATAATAACCGTGTGGGGTTACCCCAGTCTACCTTCATCCCTTGGGTGCAGAAGTTGGATGGAAGGGGGTTTATCCTTAATTAAGAGACCGCTGAGGATAACAATTCCTTCGAAGAATTTCCGCCTACTCATCCTCGTCTCATTTCAAAACCATTGTATTTATTTCCCTGATTTACACACACAAGAAACTGAACCATCACAGATCAGTGATAATGAATAAAGTCGTGATCTTGACTGTGATCATGCTGCAGATTCACTTGGGAAACTCAGTGAAATCTCCTCTTGTCCCTGCAATATACGTTTTCGGTGATTCCTTGTTCGATAGTGGTAATAACAATTTGTTGCCAACTTTATCGAAAGCTGATTATTCACCCTACGGCATGGATTTCAAGGGCGGTCATACGGGACGGTTCACTAATGGGAGAACTGTGGTTGACTTCATAGGTTGCCTTATTATATGATCTTGTGTGTGTGTGTGTGTGCGTGTGTGTGTTTTGAGGTTGTAGGGAAATATGGGTTCTGATTAAATTTCCGGTTATTCGTTTTTCGCAGCTGAGTTTCTTGGATTGCCATATGCTCCTCCTTACTTGAGTATTGTATGGCCTCTGCTGCAACCACAGCCGTTGACAGGGGTGAATTTTGCATCATCGTCGTGCGGTATTCTACCCGAGACCGGAAGGACCTTGGTACGCTTCTTCATGAATTACTAGCAGTTGTTTAAATATTCTGTCGATATAAGATGGTAATTTGTCTTACAAAATTCCGCTGAGGTTTGTGTAATTACAAAGATACCCCCTGGCATGCCCTAATGTTTTGGCCTGCCGCAAGCTATTATAGTCATGAATCTCAAATTCGATTTTTTCTATCAGTGAGCGTCGGGGACAAAATAGGATATCATATAAGATTAGAAAGACGTGAATCAAAACTCATCAGTCCAAATGTAATGTAAATTCTTTGACAGGGGATGTTTTCGTAACTTTTCAAACTTCAGGAGGGGAAGTTTGTGTAATTACGACAACCCTCGGGGTGTGTCGGTGTAACTATCCCTATATATTTATGCATACTCAGTTGAATTAGTTATGATTAATGTTTCAGGGTAAATGCATTAATCTGGTGCAGAAAGTGGACTTCTTCGAGAAAACAATAGAAGCACTGCCACAGCACTATCACTTAAACTCTGTTTCAGATTATATATCACAATCGCTTTTTGTGATATTTATTGGCAGCAATGACTACTTGAACAACTACCTCGACAGTCTCCATTACGATTCTCAAAAACGATTTTCCCCTCAAGCTTTTGCTAAACTTCTCATAGACAAACTTTCCCTACAACTTGAGGCATCTTTAACATCATCATTTTGGAATTTATCCAAATAAAGACGATTATACATTTATATTAACTCTATGCTATCTTAACCAGAGATCTTGAGTTAAAGTCTAGTCAACACAATATATATGACTTTGTTTGTTGGGTTGTTGTTGCAGAGGCTGTACAAATTGGGAGCAAGAAAAGCTGTAATTTTTGAGATAGGACCAAAAGGATTTATTCCTTCAATTGCAAAGACAACGGATCACAGTGGAAAATGTGTTGAGAAGATCAACGACTGATGGGTGTCGAGACCACCAATAATAAATCCCAAGTACCGAATATAAATAACTTGTAAATAGTGGTAAAAGGGTATCGATCCTCAAAGATTGGGTGAAATTGTACCTCTTAATATGCCAAGGAAATGAAATAAAGCGATTAAAATAGGGGGGTTTTTGAGATTGTGATTATACTAATAATGAATTAAATAAAACGAGATTAACTAAGTAAGCAAATAAAATAATTAAGCATAGTAAACACTTAGACTAATTTACTAGATGACAAATAGTTGAGATTTTCCTACCCATGCATCAGACTATGATCATTGACTGGGTGATTAATTCCATGTTAGGCTAGCTATAGTTACCAGTTACCTTAGGCTCCCTCGTTTCTTCTTACTTTTTAGAACGACTAGAAGAAACTCCTAATAGTCGTCCCCTAATTAACCGATAACCCTATCAGAAACTCCTTCTAAGATTCAACCGGATAATTGCTTTGCGTACTAAAGAAACACTAACCCTAACCGACTAAGTAGAAACTCCTACTTCGCCTAATTAGACCGTAATATCCCACAACACAAAATCAGCCTAACTTAAAAACCTAGTGTTGATTGCCACTTCGTTAATTGTCCGGCTAGACTCCACCAAACGAATTAACTAGCTGTATGTGTATTGATAATTCTAAGACTCGTGCACTAATCAAAGAATAAACCAACACTCAATAACGTGAAATCAGAAATAAAACGGATAACTTGAATTAATCAACAAAAAGAAGTAGTCTCACAACATCTAATGCATGCTAGGAAAATCCCTACTAAAACGAAACTAGAAAATCACTAACAAGGGAAATTAACAAGGTCTAAAAATAAAGAAAAGGAAGAAAAGAAGCTCCCGTATTGCTGCGTATTTCTCTTCCTCCAAGCCTGTCGTCCCCTAAGCTCTCGGTTCTTCTTATATTTGTAGTGAAATAGGCATGAATTCCTCTCCCACTCCTCCTTCCACGTTATGCCGGAATTGATGACCACTAATTCCCACGTTCTCAATGAATGCGCCCAAGTTATTACCAGAAAAACGGGTCAGGAACCCTGACCGTGACCTCAGGTAAGCTTCTTCACTGTTTTTCCACATTCTCTCTTCAATAAACGCCCACTAACTCTTTCATATAATGCCATAAGTCCCAAGAAACGTGCTGAACGTGTGTAACGCCTGAAAATTCTTATCAACTTAAGGGTTGATCTTGTGGGCTTTCCCTAAACTTGGCCTTCCAAATGAGGAGTCATGGGCTTGATTTGGAGCTGAAGGAGTTGTAACACAATTGAGCCCAATTTCCCTCAAATTCATGCAAGAAATAATTCCCTACAAGAGAACATTTAACCAATCAATAATCCATCATGAAACTAAATCAAGGGCCCAAAATATCATATTTTTTAAGCTCAATTATAAGGTGAATATGCAACATATCATCGACCTTGCTGCAATTTTCAATAAGGAGCTTGCTTCCATGCTTAAGGATTTGAAATCTAGACTTCAAGGTTCCACCTTTGTTCTTGGTTGAGCTCACGACCTTGGATATGATGCTGTCATCAATCCATCCAAATACGGTGAGTTATTTAATTACAGTTTATCTAGGAGGTCTAAGATGGACATTAGTTTAGATAAATTACATATAGACCCCTCCTCTCATTTGATGTATTTACACATAGGGGTTATCTGTAATTTCTTAAACTATATTTGGGTTTATGTGTAAATACACAAAATGTGAAAGGGAGGTTTAGATTTAAATAACCCTTAGTTCGATCTTATATCTAATAATTACGCATAAACACTAGCAACATTATCCTTACACATTCATCCGAAGAAACGTGGTGCCACAAAAATGCATATATACCCAACTGTAGTGTAAATAATCAATCAAGTTTAGTGTATAATTACTTAGCTGACATCCCATGACTTGTTCTGTACTGTAAATTCTCAAACCTAGCTAAGTTTGAGTAATGAAACCAAGCGTCAGGGTATGTTACTGTAATTATCTCATATGTAGGTCTTGGTAAGTTATTCATAAGCTTTGATTTCTTTTGCACCTTAGTTCTACGTCTCTTCTTATAAGGATCATGAAAAACCATGTTTGCTCAATATATTACGATGTTTTTGTGTTACTCGTAGGATTGAGAGATTCAAGCAACGCATGCTGCGTAACATGATGGGACATCGGCATGCATTCCAGGGCTTAAAGCATTGGCATGTCGACAACCACACACACACTACTTCTTTGACGGCTTTCATCCTACTGAAAATATATATGGGACCATAGCCACTTGATGTTTCAATGATTCCTCTATTTGCACTCCCAAAAATACTCAAGAATGGTTCTGTAAATGCATTCTTATGAAGTTATTATATTTCAAGTTATCCAATTACGAGTTTTTGCCTTTTCTCCTTTCTTTTCCTTAGAGTAGAGCTAATCTGTAACCATAAAGATGTGAAGGAAAGGAAAATGGGTAATGGTTCCCAGATTTTTACTATCTTTAGAATGAGCATTAATCTTTCTGCCTCTTTTGCATAATGAACATTGCGTTTACATAATATACAGCGTCTGCGTTTCTTGTGTTCACCGTAAATCGTTTTTAATACACCTCTTGGTGGGTCATATCATCCTTAGAAGTTAGAACTAGTGCTCTCGGTTGGATCATCGCTCTGTCGTGATGAAGCTAACTCAAGTCCCATGATGACATCAGCCATTGCAGGCCTTCCGTGTGGCCGAACGAGGAGACATCTCCCTGCAATATCTGCAAACACTTGTAAAAAAGCTGGTGATATCTGCCCTGCCAAGTTTGGATCAATAAGTTGACCCAATTTCCCCACTCGAACGCAGCAACGGGCCCACATGGCTAGGCTATGTTGCTCCTCCTCCTCAAGTGTCACGTCCACAGCAGCTCTTCCTGACAGCACTTCAAATAATACAACTCCAAAGGCGTAGACATCCGATTTTGTTGTCAATTTATGACTTGAGAAATACTCTGGATCTAAATATCCATAAGTTCCTTTAATGTTTGTCGTAATGTGGGTGAAAGAATCGTTCACCGGTCCCATTTTGCACAGCCCAAAATCTGAAATCTTTGCAACCCAATTCTCATCCAAGAGGATGTTGGTGGACTTAACGTCGCGGTGGATGCCAGCATTCTCGGTACCAGAATGTATATAGTGCAATCCTTTGGCTGCACCGATACAGATTTGAAGGCGCTGCTTCCACGTCAACGGAGTATTCTCCAAATTATAGAGATGGTCACGTAATGTGCCGCGCGCCACGTAGTCGTAAACTAAGATCATCTCTCCATTTTCGTTGCAATAGCCAAGGAGGGATACGAGGTGGGTGTGTCTGAGCTTGGACAACATCTGGATTTCTGTTAAGAACTCAGAAATGCCTTGATTGGAGGATGGATTCAGCCTTTTAATAGCGACTGCAGTGGCCCTGTCGTCGTCGATGAAGCCTTTATAGACGTTGCCGAATCCTCCTCTGCCAATAACAAATTGGTTGTCGAAATTGCCTGTTGCAGTTTTCATCTCCTCCGGCGAGAAATGTCTGTATAAATCAGAGGATATTGGTACGGTGGTGGTTGTGGTGGAGATTGAAGAGGCGGAGACAGTGATCCACGACGACTTGGCACCGGCGGTAACTGAGTCCTTCAATTTCTGCCGCCGCCAACGGAGAAACATGAAACTGAACACTGCCACTGCAAGAACTCCAATCAGACTCCCGATAACAGCATAAATTACAGAAAACCCACTTTTGTTTTTTCTTGGAAGCTTCAAAGCCATCGCCGGTGGCGAAGAATGGTTGATAGGAGGATCTGGGTTCGCAGCCGCGAGGCTTCGCTTGGAGTCACCAAGTTTGAAGATTTCCAACCCATTCAACAGAGCACTTGAATATGTCGGCATGGACTCTAAATTAGGGAAGAGAGAAAGGTGGAGGGCTTTCTGTCCACGACGGCCGTCATCGGGAACCCATGCGACGTAGTCTCTGAAAATGGGTATCCCACTGCCGCCGGTCCACCTCATAACGTCGGCTTGAATTTCCGCCGTTTGATTGTCTATAGAAATTGTGAATACCCTCTGGTTTTGCCCGGTTATTTCACGCAAAAACTCACAGAAATGTAATCTGAGCAGATAGTAAAATCCAGAATCAACGGGAAAAAACCAATCCAGACTTATGCTGAAATTCGCCATGGATCTTGAAGTTTGGTACACTATCGGCGGTGCACTGTACGGCGGCGTTTCGCCGGTGTACTTGATCGTAAGGTTCTCATCATGAGGCGTGTAACCAAAATCAGCGCCCCATATGTAGGATCATCTTGAGCCCAGGCCCGAAACATGCCACCGCTATCGTCTTGAATCTGAACATCGTTGCCGCCCACATTTAACCTGTAAAGATTCTCCATAGCGGTCCCGTTTTCAAGATAATATATCTGGTCGAAGAACTTGATTTGCACACCCCTGTAGTAGAGGTCATCTGGAATTGAAACAATTTCAATCCCATTAACAAAAGCAGAAGAGTTTGTATTGGGGGAGAAGGTCACATTCAGTCTCTGCTCCTCTTGGACGTTGATAACAAACTCTTTCTTGAAGGCATGGTTTGGCTGAGGGGAGTTGAGAAAAGCACTGAAGTTGCTTAACAAAGCGAATCCATTGGCGGTGACTGAGAAAAAATATAGAGAAGCATTGTAGCCGGAATACATGGCGGGGTAGAAATAAAGGCGAAGGAATTTGGGGCCTGTAAGGAGGGGAAAGTTGTAGGTGAAAGAGGAGTTGAAAACACGCGCCGTCTTGTAAGGGACCTGATCGGGAACAGAGGGGTCCATATAGGAAGCTTCGAGTGCGGAAGATATGGCGGCGACGTTAGGTGGCGCGTACCTCGTACGCTCGTCGCTGTCCCAGCTCCGTTTACTGGTGTCGTTTAAGTTCGACTGTGCACCGCAGTTGAGGAGGATGAAATCGGTCGCCCTGTAAGCAGGGGCCTCCCCGCCGGCGCCGGCGGCGGATGTTGGGAAGACGTGGAGGAGGAGGAGCATGTAAAGAGCGCAGGAAAGCATCGTTTTAGTGAGGAAGAGGAAATTCATGATTGATTTTGCTCAGGCATAAAGATTTGATTTATGAAACTGGATATTATTATATCAAAAATCAAAGGTGAAAAAGAGAAGATGGAATACTACTGGTAGAAGACTTGGAACTTGGAAGGTTCTTTTTCTCAATAAATAATATAAATAATTCTGGCCTGGGGTCACTTTACCAGTCAACATGTTGAACGATGGAGAATTTATTTTGGCCAACCAAATTTAAAACTGACCTTGCTGGTTGGTTTAATTTTCATTATGAATTGAATCTCAACATTGCTGCCGCCGACATTTAGCCTGTAAAGTTTCTCCAAAGCGGTGTCGTTTTTCAGATAATATAACTGGTCGAAAAACCTTGTATTATCCCCTGTAGTAGAGGTCATCTGGAATTGAAACGATTTCAATTCCATTCACAAAAGCAGAAGAGTTTGTGTTGGGGAAGAAGGTCACATTCAGTCTCTGCTGTCCTTCAACGTTCATAACGAACTCTTTCATGAAGCCCTGGTTTGGTTGAGGGGAGTTGAGGAAAGCACTGAAATTGCTTAACAAAGTGAATCCATTGGTGGTGACAGAGAAAAAAGATAAGAGAAGCATTGTAGCCGGAATAAATGGTGGGGTAGAAATAAAGTCGAAGGAATTTGGGGCCTCTTAAGGACGGGAAAGGTGTAGGTGAAAGGGGCACCGAACACACGCGCTGTCTCGTAAGGAACCTGATCGGGAACAGAGAAGTCCAAAGCTTCGTGTGTTGATGATATGCGGTCAGCATTAGGTGGCGTGTAATTTGAACCCACGTCGGTATCCCAGCTCCGCCATTTGGTGTCGTCCAAGTATGATGGTGCACCACAGTTGAGGAGGATTAAATCGGTGGCTGCTGGTACAGAGGCAGAAATTGTTAAGGTTATTAGGCAGGCTCGGAGGAAAAGGAACGAATAAAAAGCAGACGGGAACATCTTTTTTGCGATGAAGAGAAAATTCAGAACGTTTTGATCATTAGTGCCTGCTGCGACTACGAGGTGAAGCACAGAAACTTTAAACAATTGAAACTGGATTCAGATTCATGATTCTGTTTGTTTTCTGTTGCGAATCGGAGCAACCACGGCTACATATGCAGAAAATTATGATAAATGAGCATTGCTGACTTTTCTAAATGAAGTCTTCCTCGGTTTCTTGCCAAGAATAATAATGTTGAATGGAAAAAGGCTAAACTTGTCTGGTTACCACAAAGTCCCTTCACCCCTTTGGGTGGATAAGGTGGATGGCCGGGGGCGGAGGGGCCAAAGGTAACCATCAGTTGAATAATTTTTTTCAGGCCAACATCGGCATCTTTCATTCGTTTAAGTGACGGAAGCAGTGTCTCGTAACCACTCACGGTATTTTTCGTAATCTCTCAAGTTTGAGGGTGTTTTTTGTATTTGAAGTGGATGTTAGGGGTTATTAGTAATTATCCCGGAAGAAATATCCCTATTAAGATATCCGTGTATTATCGTGTCCCCGTATCATACATACATAAGAAGGAATAGATTTAGGCAAAAAATATTACGAATTTATTCCTCATGTAAGAGACAGATGAGGACAGAATTTCCTTTGAAGAATCTCCGCCTACTCATCCTTGTCTCATTTCAAAACCATTCTATTTCCTGCATATGTAAGAGACAGATAAGGATTAAGGACGAACATGTCACTTTCGTTGAGCCTCATTCCAATCAGTTAGGCCAAACAAGATCCAGACAACTGATTTGTGGACTTAAAAGTCTTCGCATAAAACAAGTCAAATACTCACTTTTGTGGACTTAAAAGTCTTTGCAAAAGAACAAGTCAAAGGAGTAGTCTAAATAATTTTATTCCAGGTTACAGATCAACTACCTCCACTAAATGTTGCAACTACTGTATGATGGTGTTGGACTGTTGGGTGTTCATTTTGCTAAGCTAATGCTGTCAAAATTCTTAAAACAGAGCATGATATCAGTTGTACACTACAAAAAATTGCCGAAATTGCAACGGAAATATCAGTTAATTGTATTCTTTCGCCGGATGCATTCTGAAATATGTGATTTACATTATATAGGTGGATATGAATGATTTTGATATTAAAGTAAGGGATAATTACCAACGCCCCCCTGAGGTTTGGCGTTATTACAGAATACCCCCTGAGGTTTCGGAAATTACGAACTCCCCCCTGAATAGTACACCCTCATTTACAAATAGCTCCGGCCGTTAATTACACCGTTAAATTCAAATTTAAATTCCAAAAACACCCTTAGGGGGTATATTGTAATTTTACTTAGAGTTTAATGATATAATTGTAATATTAGTTAATTTTGGATTTTTTGTATTTGAAAAGTTGTTATTTAATTTAATATTTTATATTTTATCTATAAATATAAATTGAATTAGATATTCCATGCATATTTATTTCTATAAAATATGATAAGTTATAAATTTCCTTTCATATTTATTTCTTAGTTTTAAATATATTTTGTACAAGTCCATTTAACGTTAATTTAAAATAATTTATTTGCAATTATAACAAATTTTCCCTCAAAATAAAAATTCATATAAAAAAACCCACACAAAGATCAACTAGTGCATATCAATTTTTTTCCTCAAAATTGAAAATCATAACAAATACACTAATATCAACAAATACATTAGTAAATTCACAAAAATATCCGCCAGCCGTTTAAACAATTATTTCAAACATTGAACATGGATGGTCAATATCTACAGAAAATATTAAACACCCATAAACTGTAGGTATGAAACATAAAAATATTAAAATAACATTAAGTAGCATTTTATTAAAAAAAAATTCTAGGTAGACACAAAACTCAAGTACTTACATCAAACCCCCTAACAATTTCAGTCCTTGCATTAGCTCCCTTACCTTTGTCTCTTTATTACATATACCCCCCTGAGTTTCAACATAGTAGGGGTAAAATAGTAAATTTCACACAATCCGTTAAATTTAACGGAGGAGATAACGGCCCAGGGGGAAGTTCGTAATTTCCGAAACCTCAGGGGGTATTCTGTAATAACACCAAACCTCAGGGGGGCGTTGGTAATTATCCCTTAAAGTAAAATCATATACGTTTACAGATTTGGTTGAGATTGTGCTTTATGAACTATGATTCCATATCTGAGAACAGGTATAATAGCATGAAAAGTTTATCTATAAAATAATTTCTTTATAAATTTTTTAGTGAACTTTGAAGGAATATATTCCATACGAAAATTAATATTGAAAAGATCCCTCAGAAAAAAAAAATTCTTATGGATTTTTATGATAATATCTATTCAGAAATTCCCTCTGAAGTCCCAAGCTAATCCGTCCCAAAAAAATCCCCAGTTAAATTATATTCTTTCACAATTTTCCCCGAAACTCTCTCGGAATTCCATCAAAAAATATTTCGAGGGAATAAAATTTCCGCCGTAACTCAGATGGAATCCCAAGGCAAATTGTTGAAGTGTACTACATCTTTAACTTCACTGTCGGATTATCATTAGGTTGTTGAATAACCTTTGTGGCTATAAGTTCCGAACAAATCATGCACTTGATTAATTAAGGCAAGTCTCTCAAGTTTTTAAAAATGTTGCATATAACAGTGTATATGCATTCAAGATCTGCGGTAAAGAAACATCAAACAGAAGACCACATAGGTTCAGTCATGATAATTAATATCGTAAAAGAGTAGCAGCAAATAGAAGAATAAAAGCAGCATAGATATATTACTTTCTTAAAAGTTATGGTCTAAAGGCGAACAAAAATAAAGGGCAATACTCCGAAAGATGAGTAAATGATAAACATGGGTTATTGCAGCAACATATCTAACTGGCAATCCAAAGAAACTTGATAGTATGTAAAGCAATTTCAATGTCATACTAACCAACACAACTCATTACTCTTTTACGTGTAAAGATTGAAACTTGATTAAATTTCCTGTTGTTCGTTTTTCACAGCCGAGTCCCTTGGATTGCCGTATGTTCCTCCATATTTGAGTATTGTACGGCCTCTGCTGGGACCACAGCCGTTGACAGGGGTGAATTTTGCATCATCGTCGTGCGGTATTCTCCCCAAGACCGGAAGGACCTTTGGTACACTTCTTCAGGAATTACTAACAGTTGTTTAAATCTTGTGTCCATATAAGATGGTAATTTGTCTTACAAAATTCCGCTAAGGTTTGTGTAATTACAAATATACCCCCTGGCATGCCCTAATGTTTTGGCCTGCCCCAAGCTATTATAGTCATGAATCTCAAATTCGATTTTTCAATCAGTAAGCATCGGTGCCAAAATAGGATATCCATATAAGATTAGGAAGATGTGATCAAAACTCATCAGTCCAAATGTAATGTAAATTCTTTGACAGGGGATGTTTTTGTAACTTTTCAAACTTCAGGAGGGGAAGTTTGTGTAATTAAGCCAAACCTCAGGGTGTGTCGGTGTAACTATCCTTGTATATATTTATGCATACTCAGTTGACTTAATTACGGTTAATGTTTCAGGGTAAATGCTTTCAACTGGTGCAGCAAGTGGACTTCTTCGAGAAAACAATAGAAGCACTGCCACAGCACTATCACTTAAACTCTGTTTCAGATTATATGTCACAATCACTTTTTGTGATATCTATTGGCAGCAATGACTACTTGAACATCTACATTGACTGTCTCCATTACGATTCTCACAAATGATTCTTCCCTCAAGCTTTTGCTAAACTTCTCGTAGACAACCTTTCCCTACAACTTGAGGCATTGACAAAGTGAAACCATTGGCGGAGACTGAGAAGAAAGATAGAGAAGCATTGTAGCCGAAATACATGGCGGGATAGAAATGAAGGCCAAGGAATTTGGGGCCTGTAAGGAGGGGAAAGGTGTAGGTGAAAGGGGAGCGGAACACACGCGCAGTCTCGTAAGGGACCCGATCGGGAACATAGGGGTTGATATAGGCAGCTTTGTGTGTTGAAGATATGTTGGCAGCTTTAGGTGGTATGTATCTTGAATGCACATTGCTGTCCCAGCTCCGCCCACTGGTGTCGTTTAAGTTTGACGATGCACCGCAGTTGAGGAGGATGAAATTGGTGGCTGCAGGTACAGCGGCAGAAATTGTTGAGGATATTAGAGAGACTCGGAGGAGAAGGATCGAATAAAAAGCATATTGGAGCATCTTTTTTGTGATGGGAAAGAAAATTCAAAACGCTTTGACTTGTATCCTTATTTGTGCTACTTTGGCCGAATAAAATTCGGGCTAGAATTATGCGCTTGGAACCATGGAAAATCGAGAGACGACTCACTTTTGTCATTTGTGGGCCATTCACACCCACAATTTTCCGTGTCAAATTAGTTTTCTGGAATGGAAAATTGGAGAAGAGGAAAACAAGCATCAAGAGTGATGTCCTTGAAGAAGAATTTATGATAGGATTAAAGAATTATGAACTCTTTTAGAAATTAGTAGAGAGGAAATCATTCTTAGGAATTAGTCCCCCACAATACTTCCAACACCACCACTCCAAAGGCATATGTGAATGAAGTCGTGATCTTGACTGTGATCATGCTGCAGATTCACTTAGAAAACTCAGTGAAATCTCCTCTTGTCCCTGCATTATACGTTTTCGGTGATTCTTTGTTCGATAGTGGTAATAACAATTTGTTCCCAACTTTATCGAAGGCTTACTATTCGCCCTACGGCATGGATTTCAATGCCGGTCATACGGGACAGTTCACTAATGGAAGAACTGTGGTTGACTTCATAGGTTGCCTTATTATATGATCATGTTTTTGCGTGTGTGTGTTTTGAGGTTGTAGAGAAATATGAGTTCTGATTAAATTTCCGGTGGTTCGTTTTTCGCAGCTGAGTTCCTTGGATTGCCATATGCTCCTCCATATTTGAGTATTGTACAGCCTCTGCTGCAACCACAGCAGTTGACAGGGGTGAATTTTGCATCATCGTCATGCGGTATTCTCCCCGAGACTGGAAGGACCTTGGTACACTTCTTCACGAATTACTAACAGTTGTTTAAATATTCTGTCGATATAAGCTGGTAATTTGTCTTACAAAATTCCGCTAAGGTTTGTGTAATTACAAAGATACCCCCTGGCATGCCCTAATGTTTTGGCCTGCTGAAACTATTATAGTCATGAATCTCAAATTCGATTTTTCTATCAGTAAGCATCGGTGCCAAAATAGGATATCCATATAAGATTAGGAAGATGTGATCAAAACTCATGAGTCCAAATGTAATGTAAAATTTTTGACAGGGGATGTTCTTGTAACTTCTCAAACTTCAAGAGGGGAAGTTCGTGTAATTACGCCAAACCTGAGGGACCAGGGTGTGTCAGTGTAACTATCCCTCTATATTTATGCATACACCGTTGTATTAATTATCATTAATGTTTCAGGGTAAATGCTTTCATCTGGTGCAGCAATTGGACTTCTTCGAGGAAACGATAGAAGCACTGCCGCAGCACTAATTATCATTATTTGTTTGCGTACTAATTTGCGGAAATGAATTTCGACTATTATCCCCAAACAAAGTGTCTTTCGGCATTGAGTGAAGCATCTATGATTAAAGGAAAATAAAGTGTCTTTCGGCATTGAATGATGCATCTATGATTAAAGGAAAATAAGATAATGAGGCGATATTTTTAGTGCTATCGAGTCTGGATAAGATAATGCTACGCTTTTAGTGAAGCATCTATGATTAAAGGAAAATAGATGAGGATTATGTAACAATAAACTGCTTAATTTTTAGCTCGAATTTTCGTCAAAAAGCATGATTTTTGCGACGTTCGTCGATGGCCCGTTTTTATGAGGAGCAATAGTTTGATATATGCATTTCTTTTTCATCGAGACTAAGCAAAAAAAGAGAAATAACCTTGCATCGGCCCTTGCCATTCTCGACAACAAAGAATGGATCTCGAAGTCCGGTTTGAACGTGGCCACTGCGAACACGGCCTCTCGTTAAGTTGAACTTTGGCTTCTTAAGGGCATCGAAGAGTGGATTTCAACCATCTGAAATCCCATACGGCTCGTTGGAAGTGATCATGGTGATGTTTATGTATTTCATTTCTACAAATTCGGTCTTCAAATAGTTCCTCAAAATGCAAATATTATTCCACAAATTTATAAATAAATACTTCATATTAATATAAAAGTTCTTCATTTAATAACAAACTATTGTGTATCACAATAGTTTGTCAAAATATATATATAGTTCTACAAACTTAAATTTCAGTACTTCATATTAAGAAAAATTAAGGGTAAAATAGATAATTTATATTAATAGAAAGCAAACTAAAAATTTATTTGTATCGAAAAGTGAACTAAAAATTTTTAATCTGTGGAGTTTACTAAAAAAAATTCCCTTAAAATATTGATGCTCAAAATAATTAAAATAAATATTTAATTTTCTAGAATCATCTATTGAAAAATCTTGAAATAGGTTCTATAAGAATTATCTAGATATTAGCCTAGATAATAGATTATGGATTATTCTAAAACAATAATTAGCGAATTAGAAAAGTCTTATATTTAAGCACAGTTTAAAATAAGTAAAAACCAAAGAATAAAAAATGCATCTAAATTGTAAACCGACTTATTAGTGATGAAGGTCGGTTAATGAACTTATAAATATATGTACTCCTTGAATTTTTAAAAACAGAGCATTTTCAAATCTCAGCCTAGATACTCCTTCCCCATTTCCAATAGCTTTCTTTTCCCATTTCAAATATCGAAGCCCGTCAAATCTTATTACAAAATTTAATAGCCCACTAATCCAATAACTTTTCCTCATACCACCAAATGACCCAAAATCATCCTTAGAACTAATGCTGCATGTTGTTGCTGCATTCAATTGGATAATCGCTCTGTTGTAATGCGGCTAATTCAAGTCCCATGACGACGTCTGCCATTGCAGGCCTTCCATGTGGCCGAACGAGCAGGCATCTCCCTGCAATCTCTGCAAACACTTGTAAACAAGCTGCTGATATCTGCCCTGCCAAGTTCGGATCAATAAGTCCATCCAATTTTCCCTCTCGAATGCAGTAACGGGCCCACACGGCTAGACTATGTTGCTCCTCCTCCTCAAGTGTCACGTCCACAGCGGGTCTTCCCGATAGCACTTCAAATAATACAACTCCAAAAGCGTAGACATCCGATTTTCTTGTCAATTTATGACTTAGAGCAATACTGTGGATCTAAATATCCGTAAGTTCCTTTAATGTTTGTGGTAATGTGGGTGAAAGAATCATTTACCGGTCCCATTTTGCACAACCCAAAATCTGAAATCTTTGCAACCCAGTTTTCATCCAATAGGATGTTGGTGGACTTGACGTCGCGGTGGATGACGGGGTTCTCGGAGCTGGAATGGAGGTAGTTCAATCCTTTGGCCGCACCAATGCAGATCTGTAGGCGCTGCTTCCACGTCAATGGAGTTTTCTCCGAATTACAGAGATGGTCACTTAATGTGCCGTGCTCCATGTAGTCGTACACTAAGATCATCTCTCCATTTTCATCGCAATATCCAATGAGGGATACGAGGTGGGTGTGTCTGAGCTTGGACAACATCCGGATTTCAGTTAGGAACTCAGAAATGCCTTGATTGGAGGATGCGTTCAGCCTTTTAATGGCGGTCGTGGTGGCACTGTCGTCAATGAAGCCTTTATAGACGTTGCCGAATCCTCCTCTGCCAATAATAAATTGGTCATCGAAATTGGCGGTTGCAGTTTTGATCTCCTTGAGCGAGAAATGTCTGCATAAATCAGACAACAGTGGTACGGTGGGCGTTGTGGTGGAGATTGTAGAGGTGGAAACAGTGACCCACGACGAGTTGGCATCGGCAGTAATTGAGTTCTTTAATTTCTGCCGCCGCCAGCGAAGAAACAAGAAACTGAACACGGCTGCAACCACCACAAGAACGCCGATCACACTCCCAATAACTGCATAAATTACAGAAGACCCACTTTTCTTGTTTCTTGGCAGCTTCAAAACCATCGCCGGTGGCGAAGAACTGTTGATAGGCGGATCAGAGTTCTGCCGTGGAAAAGAATACTCGATAGGAGGATCAGGGTTCGCCGCCGCGAGGCTATGATTGGAGTCACTGAGTTTGAAGATTTCCAATCCATTCAACAGAGCACTTGGATATTTCGGCCGTTCCTGTGAATTAGGGAAGAGAGAAAGGCAGAGGTCTTTCTGTCCACGACGGCCGTCATCGGGAAGCCATGCGATGTAGTCTTTGAAAATGGGTATCCCATTGCCGCCGGTCCAGAAGATAACGTCCGCCTTAATTTCCGCCGTTTGATTGTTTATATAAATAGTGAAGACCCTCTGGTTTTGCCCCGTCACTTCAAACTGATTCTCGCAGAAATGGAATCTGAGCAGGTAGTAAAACCCAGAATCAACCGGAAAATCCCACTCCAGATTGTCTGTTGTGTTCCCCATCACTCTTGAAGTTTTATACACAAATGGCGTAATCTCGCGGGTGTACTTGATCTCAAGGTTCTCAGCATAAGGCGTGTAACCAAAATTACCGCCGAATATGTAGGGATCATCTTGAGCCCAGGCCCGAAACATGCCGCCACTATCGTCTTGAATCTCAACATTAATATTGCTGCCGTCAACATTTAGCCGGTAAAGATTCTCCAAAGCGGTGTCATTTTTCAGAAAATATGTCTCGTCGAAAAACTTGATGTACACTCCCCTGTAGTAGAGGTCACCGGAATTGAAACAATTTCAATCCCGTTCACAAAAGCCAAAGAGTCTGCCTTGGGGGAGAAGGTCACATTCAGTCTCTGTTCTCCTTCTACATTGATTACGAACTCTTTCATGAAGCCCTGGTTTGGCTGAGGGGAGTTGAGAAAAGCACTGAAGTTGCTTAACAAAGTGACTCCATTGGAGGTGACCGAGAAAACAAATAGAGAAGCATCGTAGTCGGAATACACGGTGACGGTGGGATGGAAATAAAGGCGTAGGAATTTAGGACCTCTAAGGACGGGAAAGGTGTAGGTGAAAGTGGAGTTGAACACACGAGCCGTCTCGTAAGGGACCTGATCGGAAACAGAGGGGTCCATATAGGAAGCATTGTGAACTGAAGATATGTCGGCGGCGTTAGGTGGCGCGTACCTTGGATGCACATCGCTGTCCCAGCTCCGGCCACTGATATCATTTAACTTCGACGGTGCACCGCAGTTGAGGAGGATGAGATCCGTGCCTGCGGCAGAAATTGTTGAGGTTATTAGGAAGAATGGGAGGATAAGGAAGGAACAGATAAAAGGCAGCTATTAGCATTTTTTTTTTGTTTGTGATGAGAAAACTCAAAGCGTTTTGCCTTAGTTAGAACAGGAAAGTTGTAGCCTTGACCTGAACTTTAATTATGTTAATTACACGGTAAGAGCTCCTTTACTTTTCTAGTTGGCTAACCATTGCCAATGGGTTGTTTATGATTTTTTTCTTGGTTATATAAACCGGTGCCCTCTTTACTTTAATTGGAAAACATTGCTCTTAAATACACTAGATTGTTGGACTCTTTACATTGTTGGTTTTTAAACAAGATTAAAGGTATACATTTATAATTTTGTCCCCGCATTGGGAATTGAACAATTTTGTCCTGTATTGGTAAGTATGTAATTTTTCTTTGAAAAGCAAGGACAAAGTTGTCAATTCGTCTTATCCAATTCAACTAGCTTATTTAGCCACAGTTTTTTTAATGGGTATATAACCCATCATTTCCCATTGTTAACCTGGGGCTCCGGTTTTAGGCCCTAATAATTAAATAGTGAAGTAAAAGGTTGACAAACCCCTGAAGTGCGGATCTCTGTACAGCAGTGCTAGTATCAGTGAGATCCGCGGGGCGATCAAATCTTAATGCATGATCAAGATCCGCACAGCCAAACATAATCATAACATGCTCCTTCCATTGTTTGAAATTAGAACCATTGAGTTCAGGAATGTTGTTCAAGTTGGCAGATATGGAAGACACTATAAAAGAAAATAATGTGCTCACAATTAATTAAACATAGAAGCATGCATATATAAAGACAAAACCAAATATCACAATATATACGCACTGGTGGGCCCATCTCAAGATACCTAGCACAACATTATTGTTTAGTCTTTGAACAGAAACAACAATTTGTAAGTGGTACTCTTATTCATAGTCAAAATATTGATAACAAAAACGGCTTTACAATATGCCTTTCTTTGGACCGACACATTGTAAGCATGTTAACACCAAATGTATCACATATTAATGACTATCATTATCTGGCCAAAACAATCTTCCTTTGGGCCGATTATTTTGCATAGATAATTAAAGATAATTAACGAAAATCAATTAAATCTTACCTAATAGAGGTTACTTTGGCAACATATTAGTTCAATCTAATTAATTTTCGTAATTACCGACATATAATTGCACATATAATCCCATGCAATAGAACCGAAACAATAATCATGCAACCAGTCACAAATAAGATAAATTTCTGTAACTATTAGTAAAGTCTGCAAGTATACCTTCATTGGCAATGGCCTAGTCAAAATTAATCTCAGTTTAATTAACAAAGTGATCAATCAAAAAAAATCCATTCCACACAAAACAATACGTGCAAAATACTCTGTAATTTCCATAAATTTTAAACTCACTATATCCCAAGCGTGTATGCAGAGTCTATGAATTTCAAACAAGTTTCAATGCCTCATCTAACAAATCCTTGTCAGCAAGAATTCTAAACTAAATGACTAAGGCATTAGTGGAGTTCATAATTGCATAATAAACAATTACGCAGCAGCTATATTCATATATGTACATATGTGCATCAAATAAGACGAGAACCACATTCTGTATATCAAATCTATCATCGGCTATATTCATAATCACCCAAAATACACGCATTTATGAACAGAACATAGCATCAGCCCGAAAATTAAAACATGAATCACAAAATTAGCCAAACCACCGTATTGAGAAATAAATCTCGATATACTGAATAACCACAAACAATTTTCGATCTATTTGTTATCAATCGAAAATAAATCTCAATCCTTCGACATGAGAGTGGCTCTGATACCACTTGTAGGGAGAATCCCTAAACCGTAACAAACATGTCGAAATCATCGAGAATACACAAACGGAAGCGTACCTTGATCCATAGCAATCTGTAGTTGACTAGCAATTCAAGGTTGAGGTCTTCTAAGCCTTGATACGCCGTCAATTCTATTCTTTCTGGGATGGGGCAGAAAAGAAAACAAGGAACGTATCTGACTTAGGGACCACAACCCTAATATATAACCAAAGTAGGGCACCTTAATTATGGGCCCATCAATCATAATTAAGTGTGCACGGGTTTCTACACATAAAAGACCCATACTTCAACAAATATTTTTATAAGCCCATATAATTAAATAAATCTTAAGTAGATCACTCAATTGGACTCCTATTACGAGATAACTTATGTACAATTTATTAAATATGTGAGACCACTAAATAGAAAATTCAACACTTTAGCCTTGTAACTTTGATATCTATTTTAAAGGTTTATTCAAAAAATGACCGTTTGAAAAGTTGACCACTGGCCACAGGTGTCAGGTACCGAGGCAAGTCTGCACCTTAATTAACAAATCCAAAGCTCACTTTGTCAGCTTCAAAAAATGTTTCAAGTAGTATCAACAATCTCCCATTTTTTCTATGATGACAAGTCAATTATATGCAAGATGGAGATGACAAATTTAAGCTAGTACCATATAAGCGCAAAAGTTCCCCCCGTGAGATCTCCCGGTTGCGTACCTTTTAGAATGCGACCTTTTCTTACTACTTTTTTCTCTCTCGTTATATTTTCTGTTTTTATTCCTCCTACGCCCACTTATTTATAGTTTTAAGATGAGTATACATTTATATTATAACTTTGTGCTATCTTAACTAGATGTCTTGAGTTCAAATCGATGAACACAATATATATGACTTTGTTTGTTGGGATGTTGTTGCAGAGGTTGTACAAATTGGGAGCAAGAAAAGATGTAACTTTTGAGATCGGACCAATAGGATGTATTCCTTCAATTGCAAAGACAACGAGTCACTGTGGGAAATGTGTTGAGGAGATCAACGACCTTGCTGCAATTTTCAACAAGGAGCTTGCTTCCTTGCTTAAGGATTTGACATCTAGACTTCAAGGTTCGACCTTTGTTCTTGGTCGAGCTCACGACCTTGGATATGATGCTGTCATCAATCCATCCAAATACGGTGAGTTATTTAATTACAGTTTTTTAGGAGGTTAGAGAACATTACATATAGACCTCTCCCCGCATTTGATGTATTTACACACAAGGGGTTATGTATAATTTCTCAAACTATATTCGGGTTTATGTGTAAATACATCAAATGAGAAGAGGGGTTTAGATTTACTTTAAATGACCATTAGTTCGATCTTGCTCCATTTTATATATAATAATTACGCATAAACACTAGCAACATTATCCTTACACATTTATCCGAAGAAATGTGGTGCCACCAAAATGCATATATACCGAACTGTAGTGTAAATCATTAGCTGGGAATACGATGATTAGTAAAGTAAAATGCTGACATGTCCTAAACGATCGAAAGATATCTGACCGGTCGAGTTTAGGGTAATCACTTGGGTGACATCTCTAATGTAAATTCTCAAACCTAGAGAGGGGAAAGTTAGCCTAATTATCTCATATGTAGGTCTTGGTAAGTTATTCATAAGCTTTGAATTCTTTTGCACCTGAGTTCCACCCCTCTTCTTATAAGGATAATGGAAAACCATGTTCGCTAATATATTATGATGTTTTTGTGTTACTCGTAGAATTGAGAGATTCAAGCAACGCATGCTGCGTAACATGGCTGAATGGGACATCGGCATGCATTCCGGGGCTTAAAGCATTGGCATGTCGACAACCAAACAAACACTACTTCTTTGACGGCTATCATCCTACTGAAAATATATACGGGACCATAGCCACTCGATGTTTCAACGACTCCTCTATTTGCACTCCCAAAAGTATTCAAGAGCTAGTAGTTATACGAGCTCGAAGGTTCTGTAAATGCATTAATCTTATGAAGTTATTATACTTCAAGTTACTCCAATTACGTGTTTTTGCCTTTTTTCCTCTCTTTTCGTTTGAATAGAACTAATCTGTAACCAAAAGATGTGAAGGAAAGGAAAATGGGTAATGGTTCCCAGATTTTTACTATCTTTTAAATGAGCATTAATCTTTCTGCCTCTTTTGCATAATGAACATTGCGTTTACATAATATACAGCGCCTGTGTTTCTTGTGTTCGCTGTTAATCGTTTTTAATACACCTGTTGGTGAGTAATATCATCCTTAGAAGTTAGAACTAATGCTCCAAGTTGTTGCTGCATTCGGTTGGATCATCGCTCTGTCGTGATGAAGCTAACTCAAGTCCCATGATGACGTCAGCCATTGCAGGCCTTCCGTGTGGCCGAACGAGCAGGCATCTCCCTGCAATCTCTGCAAACACTTGTAAACAAGCTGGTGATATCTGCCCTGTCAAGTTTGGATCAATAAGTCGATCCAATTTACCCTCTCGAATGCAGCAACGGGCCCACATGGCTAGGCTATGTTGCTCCTCCTCCTCAAGTGTTACGTCCACTGCAGGTCTTCCGGATAGCACTTCAAATAATACAACTCCAAAAGCGTACACATCCGATTTTCTTGTCAATTTGTGACTTGAGAAATAGTCTGGATCCAAATATCCGTAAGTTCCTTTAATGACTGTGGTAATGTGGGTGAAAGAATCGTTTACCGGTCCCATTTTGCACAGCCCAAAATCTGAAATCTTTGCAACCCAATTTTCATCCAAAAGGATGTTGGTGGACTTGACGTCGCGGTGGATGACGGAATTCTCAGTGCCGGAGTGAAGATAGTTCAATCCTTTGGCTGCACCAATGCAGATTTGAAGGCGCTGCTTCCACGTCAATGGACTACTCTCTGAATTACAGAGATGGTCACGTAATGTGCCATGCTCCATATAGTCATAAACTAAGATCATCTCTCCATTTTCGTCGCAATATCCCATGAGGGAAACAAGGTGGGTGTGTCTGAGCTTCGACAGCATTTGGATTTCAGTTAAAAACTCAGAAATGCCTTGATTGGACGACGGGTTCAGCCTTTTAATGGCAGCCGTGGTGGCACTCTCGTTGATGAAGCCTTTATAGACGTTGCCGAATCCTCCTCTGCCAATAAGAAATTGGTCGTCAAAATTGGCGGTTGCAGTATTCATGTCCTTGAGCGAGAAATGTTTGCATAAGTCGGAGGGTAGTGGTACACCGGTCGTAGTGGTGGAGATTGAAGAGGTGGAAACAGTGACCCACGACGACTTGGCATGGGCCGTAACAGAGTCCTTCAATTTCTGCCGCCAGCGGAGAAACAAGAAACTGAACACGGCCACTGCAAGAACTCCGATCACACTCCCGATAACAGAATAAATAACAGAAGATTCACTTTTCTTCTTTCCTGGCGGAGAATCATTGATAGGAGCATCAGGATTCGCCCCCGCGAGGCTCTGATTGGAGTCACTAAGTTTGAAGATTTCCAACCCATTCAACAGTGCACTTGAATATTTCGTCGTCGGCTCCTCTAAATTGGGGAACAGAGAAAGGCGCAGATCTTTCCGTCCAGTACGGCCGTCATGGGGAACCCATGAGACGTAGTCTTTGAAAATGGGAACCCGAGTGCCGCCGGTCCAATCGATAACATCCGCTTGACTTTCCGCCGTTTGACTGTTTATAGAAATCATGAAAACTTTTTCGTTTTTTTTGGCTACTTCAAGCTGAAATTCGCAGAAATGTAATCTGAGCAGATAGGTAAATCCAGAATCAACGGTAAAAATCCACTCCAGACTTTTGCTAAAATTCCCCATGGATCTTGAAGTTGTGTACACTATTGGCGGTGCACTGTACGGCGGCGTTTCACGGGTGTAATTGATCTGAATGTTCTCAAGATGAGGCGTGTAACCATAATCACCGCCGAATATGTAGAGATCATCTTGAGCCCATGCCCGAAACATGCCGCCGCTATCATCTCCAATCTCAACATTGTTACCTCCGACATTTAGTCGGTAAAGATTCTCCATAGCGATGTCCTTTTCCAGATACCATACCTGGTCGGTAAACTTGTTGTAGAGGTCATCTGGAATTGAAACAATTTCAATCCCATTCACAAAAGCAAAAGAGTCTGTACTGGGGGAGAAGGTTACATTCAGTCTCTGCTCCTGTTCAACGTTGACAACAAACTCTTTCATGTAGGCATGGTTTGGCTGAGGGGAGTTGAGAAAAGCACTGAAGTTGCTTAACAAAGTGAATCCATTGGCGGAGACTGAGAAGAAATATAGAGAAGCATTGTAGCCGGAATACATGGTGGGGTAGAAATAAAGGCGAAGAAATTTGGGGCCTGTACTGACGGGAAAGGTGTAGATGAAAGGGGAGCGGAACACGCGTGCCGTCTCGTAAGGGACCAGATCGGGAACAGAGGGGCCCATATAGGAAGCATTGTGTGCTGAAGATATGTCGGCCGCATTAGGTGGCTTGTAACTTGAATGCACGTCGCTGTCCCAGCTCCGCCCACTGGTGTCGTTTAAGTTTGACGATGCACCGCAGTCGAGGAGGATGAAATCGGTGGCTGCAGGTACGGCGCCAGAAATTGTTGAGGATATCAGAAAAACTCGGAGGAGAAGGAACGGATAAAAAGCATATCCGAGCATCTTTTTTGTGATGAGAAAGAAAATTCAAAAAGCTTTGGATTAGGTCCTTATTTGTGCTGGTTTGGCCGAATAAAAATCGGGCTAGAATTATGCGCTTGGAACCATGGAAGCACCTTTGGCCTTAAGGAAGCTGGAAAATAGAGAGAAGGCTCACTTTTGTGGACTTAGAAGTCTTCGCATAAGACAAGTCAATGGAGTTACATGAGTCATACTTGCCTAAATAAATTTATTCCAGGTTACAAATCGACTACCATCACGAAATGTTGCAACGACTGACTGACTTGCCATGATTAGAGTCAGTGAAACTACTGGATGGTGCTGCTTTGTGTTCATTTTGCTAAGCTACTGATGAAACTGGATTCAGATTATTTCTGTTTCTTTTCTGTTGATAATCAGAGCAACCAATGCAGAGAACTATGATCAATGAGCATTGCTGACTTTTCTAACGTTGAATGGGAAAATTGACAAACCTTGTGTGGTTACCCTCATCCCTCTGGGTGGATAAGGTCTCGATGGAAGGGGGCCACAAGTTAACCATCAGTTGAATAATCTTTTTCACGCTGATGTCAGCATCTTTCGTCTGTTTAACTACGGAGACAGTGTCGTGTAACTATCGTCAGAACCTCGCAGTATTTTTCGTAATCTCTCAAGTTTAAGGGTGTTTTTGCATTTGAAGTAGACGTTAGGGGTTATTAGTAATTATCCCGCAAGAAAAATCTATTAAGATGTTCGTATTCTCGTGTCCGTGTATCAAACATACATATGGAAGAATAGATTTAGGCAAAAATTGAACGAATTTATTCATCAATTGAGAGACAGTTGTGGACAGAAATTCCTTTGAAGAATCTCCGCCTACTCATCCGTGTCTCATTTCAAAACCATTCTATTTCCCTGATTTGTGATTACTGCCGGAATCTCTTTCAGCAATTTGTGCTGAGGTGATTTGAGGAAATTGATACAATTTTGCTAGGAAACTCATATCTGAAAGGGATGTCAATTGTGCACCATTCACACCCACAATTTTCCGTGTCAAATTGGCTTTCTGGAATGGAAAATTGGAGAAGAGGAAAACAAGCATCAAGAGTCACGTCCTTGAAGAAGAATATATGATAGGAATAAGGAATTATGAACTCTTTTAGAAATTAGTAAAGAGGAAATAATTCTTAGGAATTAGTCCCCCACATTATACTCCCAACACCAGTCACCACCACTCCAAAGGCATATGTGAATGAAGTCGCGATGTTGACGGTGATCATGCTGCAGACTCACTTGGGAAACTCAGTGAAATCTCCTCTTGTCCCTGCATTATATGTTCGGCGATTCTTTGTTCGATAGTGGAAATAACAATTAGTTGCCAACTTTATCGAAGGCTGATTATTCGCTCTATGGCATGGATTTCAAGGCCGGTCATACTGGACGGTTCACTAATGGGAGAACTGTGGTTGACTTCATAGGTTGCCTTATTATATGATCATGTGTGTGTCACGGTGTGTGTGTGTTTGTTTTGGGGTTATGGGGAAATATGGGCTCTGATTAAATTTCTGGTTGTTCGTTTTTCGCAGCTGAGTTTGGACTGCCGTATGCTCCTCCATATTTGAGTATTGTACGGCCTCTGCTGCAACCACAGCCGTTGACAGGGGTGAATTTTGCATCATTGTCGTGCGGTATTCTCCACGAGACCGGAAGGACCTTGGTACACTTCTTCACGAATTACCAACAGTTGTTTAAATATTCTGTCGATATAAGATGGTAATTTGTCTTACAAAATTCCGCTAAGGTTTGTGTAATTACAAAGATACCCCCGGCATGCCCTAATGTTTTGGCCTGCCGCAAGCTAGTATAGTCATGAATCTCAAATTCGATTTTTCTATCAGCAAGCATCGGTGCCAAAATAGGATATCCATATAACATTAGGAAGACGTGATCAAAACTCATCAGTGCAAATCTCATGTAAAATTTTTGACAGGGGATGTTTTTGTAACTTCTCAAACTTCAGGAGGGGAAGTTTGTGTAATTAAGCCAAACCTCAGGGACTATCCCTCTATATTTATGCATACTCAGTTGAATTAATTATGATTAATGTTTCAGGGTAAATGCTTTCATCTGGTGCAGCAAGTGGACTTCTTCGAGAAAACAATAGAAGCACTGCCACAGCACTATCACTTAAACTCTGTTTCAGATTATATATCACAATCACTTTTTGTGATATCAATTGGCAGCAATGACTACTTGAACAACTACCTCGACAGTCTCCATTACGATTCTAGCAAACGATTCTCCCCTCAAGCTTTTGCTAAACTTCTCATAGATAACCTTTCCCGACAACTTGAGGTATCTTTAGCACCATCATTTCGTAATTTGTCAAAATAAAGACGAGTATACATTTATATTAACTCAGTGCTATCTTAACTAGAGGTCTTGAGTTCAAGTCTGGTCAACACAATATATATGACTTTGTTTGTTGGGATGTTGTTGCAGAGGTTGCACAAATTGTGAGCAAGAAAAGCTGTAATTTTTTAGATAGGACCAATAGGATGTATTCCTTCAATTGCAAAGACAACGAACCACAGTGGGAAATGTGTTGAGGAGATCAACAACCTTGCTGCAATTTTCAACAAGGAGCTTGCTTCCATGCTTAAGGATTTGACATCTAGACTTCAAGGTTCGACCTTTGTTCTTGGTCGAGCTCACGACCTTGGATATGATGCTGTCATCAATCCATCCAAATACGGTGAGTTATTTAATTACAGTTTATCTAGGAGGTCTAAGATGGACATTTGTTTAGAAAAACTTACATATAGACCCCTGTAACTTGAGTTGGATCACTGATGCCTGTTGCGGTTGCGAAAGTGAAGCACATAAACTGCAAGGCAATTGAAACTGGATTCAGATCCATGAATCAGAGCAAGCATGGGTACATAAGTAGAAAATTATGATCAATGAGGAATTGTAGACTTTTCTAAGTGAAGTCCAAAGCTACTTGCCAAAAATAATAATGTTGAACGAACAAATTGGCAAACCGTGTGGGGTTACCCCAACCTGGCAATCTCCCTTCATCCCTTGGGTGCAGAAGTTGGATGGAAGGGGGTTTATTCCTTAATTAAGAGACCGTTGAGGATAACAATTCCTTCGAAAAATCTCCAACTACTCATCGTCGTCTCATTTCAAAATCATCATATTTGTTTCCCTGATTTTGAATTTTGATTACTGATGGAGACCCTTTTATTCTTTTAACAATTTGTCCTGAGGAGATTCGAGGAAATTGATACAATTTTGCTAGGAACCTCATAGCTGAAAGGGATGTCAATTATGCACCATTCACACCCACAATTTTCCTTGTCAAATTAGCCTGCTGGAATGGAAAATTGGAGAAGAGGAAAACAAGCATCAAGAGTCATGTCCTTGAAGAAGAATTTATGATAGGAATAAGGAAATTATGAACTCTTTCAACACCACCACTCCAAAGGCATATGCGTCCCTCTTCCTAGTCAGCTTGCAAGGGAGGGAATAAAATGGGTCCAAGTATGAAGTATCCCAGTGTGCCCTTAACTTTGTATTGAATAAATCTCCAAGCCCTCTAAAGCCTTTGTATTGAGCGGGGTTAAAGTGAAGGCTTATAATTATCTGACCTGGATTCAGTGCTTGAAAAGCATACGAGAATTGCGAACCAGAGATCCGTGCAGTTTTACGAGGAAGTGGGTCATTAGATTTCAACTTATGAAGGCCAATTGATGAGGTGGTTGATGAGCCTTTTACTTGCAGCATGGAAGATAATATTTAGTATGAGTGCTGCAGAAGTAGAACTCCCACTTGAGCCGCAGTTTATTGAGACATCGTCACCTACAAAATGAGTTGAGAAAAGAGAGAAACAGAAAATGTAAGTAAAATTTCATGGTTTGATCAGTGTCCTGTTGGCAAGCAGAGGAATGGAAGGAATGATGAGTTGCACAAGTCCTCGGCTAGTTTCCGTGCTATACTTCTAACCGTGTGGGTGGAAGCATCTTTCCAAGAACTCATCGTCTTCCCGGAACATCATCTACTTCATTTACGTGTGCAGCAGCCTCAGACTAGTGAGGAGTCCTAGGCAGAGAATCGTATGCTGATTGCTGGGGGGCATCAATTATCAATTATCATGTTCGTTTAAGAAGAAGTATGATCTAAATGAAAATTTATCAACTTTGTTAGAAATTAGTAAAGGCAAAAAATTGTGAAGTACTAGAGTTAAGAAATTAATATAATAGAAAATTTGTGATTAGAGTATTATCAAATAATTTAATCATTAAGGAAATAATGATTTCTTCTTATCAATTAATGTAGGAAATATGATTGAAAGTTTTCAACAATTTCGTGATGAGGATATTCAGGAATTAAATCAAATATGAGAAGCAACTTATAGGTCATTTATGCTCAATCAGAACCCCAATATTACAAGATTCCTCCCTCAAAGAGGAAGTTTTAATACAATTCAGCCACCAGAAAACACTGTCAGCATCACTGATTTGTCTCCCTTCTGTATGAATAGTATCATCTTATGCATATGTACAAATGTACCTGTGCAAATTACTAAGTCTCAAAATCACATTTCCAAAATTCACATCTCAGAGATGCAGAAAGCTCCATCTAGAAATCAGTTAAAAGAGGGTTGTAATTTGCGGATTAATATTGAAAATACACGATTCATCCATCTGCCGCTCCAGAAAAAATAGGTTGAGTATGCGATGAACATTCGGGCTACAACAAACGCAAGGAGCTACGACTACTACGGTACTACATACGCAAGGACCTACGATTACTATAGTAACATATGTAGTACCGATAACCTGAGTCGATGGATTGTATTCCCAAGTTTCTGCTAATACAATCAAATTTGGGTGATAATGAAGAGATATCTCATCCAATCATCAACCCTGCATTACCTGTGTGCTATCTTCGGTCACCTTGTTTGCTTGGATTGAATTAATTACATTTGCAACCTTTTCCCAGAAGAAAGCAATAAATTTAAGGCCACAGTAGTATTATAGAGATAGGCCATCATCAAACAAGACTACAAGAGAAAGGGTGTGTGGGGGACTCCTTCCCTCCTTAAATTGATTACTTCAATTTTGCTATGTAAATGTCATAGATATCAAATGATTCAACGATTCCTCCAATTGCACTCCAAAAGTTTTACAAGCTTGAAGGTAATGTTTTTATATGCATTCTTGTGAAGTGATTATCCAATTACAGGTTTTTGCCTTTTGTCCTTTCTTTTTGTTAGACTAGAGCTCTCTTTCCAGAACTCAGACCATTACGAATAATATAATTGAATGAACATTGTTTATGCCTACTTTGCGTAATGAACATGGCGTTTACATAATACACATAATTCTTGTGTTCGACGCTGATCGTAACACACCTGAGGTGAAGTAAATCATCCTTAAAACTAATGCTGCAAGTTGTTACTGCATTCGGTTGGATCATCAATCTGTTGTAACGAAGCTAACTCGAGTCCCAAGATGACGTCCGCCATTGCAGGCCTTCCGAGCGGCCGAACGAGTAGGCATCTCCCTGCAATCTCTGCGAACACTTTTAAACAAGCTGGTGATATCTGTCCTATCAAGTTCTGATCAATAAGTCGATCTAATTTTCCCTCTCGAATACAGTAACGGGCCCACACGGCGAGACTATGCTGCTCCTCCTCCTCAAGTGTCACGTCCACAGCGGGTCTTCCCGATAGCACTTCAAATAATACAACTCCAAAAGCGTAGACATCCGATTTTCTTGTCAATTTATGACTTGAGCAATACTGTGGATCTAAATATCCGTAAGTTCCTTTAATGTTTGTGGTAATGTGGGTGAAAGAATCATTTACCGGTCCCATTTTGCACAACCCAAAATCTGAAATCTTTGCAACCCAGTTTTCATCCAATAGGATGTTGGTGGACTTGACGTCGCGGTGGATGACGGGGTTCTCGGTGCCGGAATGGAGGTAGTTCAATCCTTTGGCCGCACCAATGCATATCTGTAGGCGCTGCTTCCACGTCAATGGAGATTTCTCCGAATTACAGAGATGGTCGCGTAATGTGCCGTGCTCCATGTAGTCGTACACTAAGATCATCTCTCCATTTTCATCGCAATATCCGATGAGGGATACGAGGTGGGTGTGTCTGAGCTTGGACAACATCTGGATTTCAGTTAGGAACTCAGAAATGCCTTGATTGGAGGATGCGTTCAGCCTTTTAATGGCGGTCGTGGTGGCACTGTCGTCAATGAAGCCTTTATAGACGTTGCCAAATCCTCCTCTGCCAATAATAAATTGGTCGTCGAAATTGGTGGTTGCAGTTTTTATCTCCTCGAGCGAGAAATGTCTGCATAAATCAGACAACAGTGGTACGGTGGTCGTTGTGGTGGAGACTGTAGAGGTGGAAACAGTGACCCACGACGAGTTGGCATCGGCAGTAAGTGAGTTCTTTAATTTCTGCCGCCGCCAGCGAAGAAACAAGAAACTGAACAGGGCTGCAACCACCACAAGAACGCCGATCACACTCCCAATAACTGCATAAATTACAGAAGACCCACTTTTCTTGTTTCTTGGCAGCTTCAAAGCCGTCGCCGGTGGCGAAGAATTGTTGACAGGCGGATCAGAGTTCTGCCGTGGAAAAGAATACTCGATAGGAGGATCATGGTTCGCCGCCGCGAGGCTATGATTGGAGTCACTGAGTTTGAAGATTTCCAATCCATTCAACAGAGCACTTGAATATTTTGGCCGTCCCTCTAAATTAGGGAAGAGAGAAAGGCGGAGGTCTTTCTGTCCACGCCGGCCGTCATCGGGAAGCCATGCGATGTAGTCTTTGAAAATGGGTATTCCATTGCCGCCGGTCCAGAAGATAACGTCCGCCTTAATTTCCGCCGTTTGATTGTTTATATAAATTGTGAAGACCCTCTGGTTTTGCCCCGTCACTTCAAGCTGATTCTCGCAGAAATGGAATCTGAGCAGATAGTAAAACCCAGAATCAACCGGAAAACCCCACTCCAGATTGTCTGTTATATTCCCCATCACTCTTGAAGTTTTATACACAAATGGCGGTGCACTGTACCGCGGCGTAATCTCGCGGGTGTACTTGATCTCAAGGTTCTCAGCATAAGGCGTGTAACCAAAATTACCGCCGAATATGTAGGGATCATCTTGAGCCCAGGCCCGAAACATGCCGCCACTATCGTCTTGAATCTCAACATTAATATTGCTGCCGCCAACATTTAGCCGGTAAAGATTCTCCAAAGCGGTGTCATTTTTCAGAAAATATGTCTGGTCGAAAAACTTGATGTACACTCCCCTGTAGTAGAGGTCACCTGGAATTGAAACAATTTCAATCCCGTTCACAAAAGCCAAAGAGTCTGCATTGGGGGAGAAGGTCACATTCAGTCTCTATTCTCCCTCTACGTTGATTACGAACTCTTTCATGAAGCCCTGGTTTGGCTGAGGGGAGTTGAGAAAAGCACTGAAGTTGCTTAACAAAGTGACTCCATTGGCCGTGACCGAGAAAAAAAATAGAGAAGCGTCGTAGTCGGAATACACGGTGGGATGGAAATAAAGGCGTAGGAATTTAGGACCTCTAAGGACGGGAAAGGTGTAGGTAAAAGTGGAGTTGAACACACGCGCCGTCTTGTAAGGGACCTGATCGGAAACAGAGGGGTCCATATAGGAAGCATTGTGAACTGAAGATATGTCGGCGGCGTTTGGTGGCGCGTACCTTTGATGCACATCGCTGTCCCAGCTCCGGCCACTGATATCATTTAACTTCGACGGTGCACCGCAGTTGAGGAGGATGACATCCGTGCCTGCATGTTCGGTGGCAGAAATTGTTGAGGTTATTAGGAAGAATGGGAGGATAAGGAACAGATAAAAGGCTGATAGTAGCATTTTTTTTGTTTGTGATGAGAAAATTCAAAGCGTTTTGCCTTAGTTAGAACAGGAAAGTTGTAGCCTTGACCTGAACTTTAATTATGTTAATCACACAGTAAATGTGAACATACCCTTCATCTCAATTACACTAATTGCGCCGAATCAGGTGCAGATTAGTAAAACCACGGAAGAGATTTGGACGTAAAGAGGCTGCAAATTAGAGAGAAGACTCACTTTTGTGGACTTGAAAGTCTTTCCAGAAAAGAAAACAAGTCAATGGAGACTGGAGTTGCATGAATAAGTCTTGTGTTGTGATGTTGTCTGCTGCTACTACTGTATGCTTCTGATTGGTGTTCATTTTCTGAAGAGCTTATGAATAAATTTGGTTTCAAATTGTGATTTATGAATTATGATTACATATTTGAGAATACCTAACGTATAATAGTATGAAAATTTTACAGAGTAAAAATAATTAATCTTTGTAAAATTTTGGGATAATTACGACAAACCCCTAAAATTTAGTGAAATTACAGATTATCCCCTAAGATTTGAGAAATTACGAACTTCTCCCTAACCTTTACACTCTCTCACACAAATTTAACCACCGTTAATCACACCGTTTAAACTCATATTTACATTCCTACCCTTATGAGGTATATTGTAATTTTACTAAGAGTTTAATGATATAATTGTAATATTAGTTAATTTTGGATTTTTTGTATTTAAAAAGTTGTTATTTAATTTAAACTTAGTACTTTATCTATAAATATAAATTAAATTAAATATTTAAAAAGATGTATCGATAGGTGTCGAATCCGTCAAAAATAAATATAAATCCGATGTATGATTAAAACAGAGTATAGCACAAACAGGTCGTACCACAGATTTTATCTAAACTAATTAAACTAAAAGCAATTAATTAAAACTAAGATTCAAAGACCACAGTTGATCACGTTAAAGAGAGAACAACACATAACTAGAGATTCTAATTCAGTTTCACATCCATCACGGAAGCAAGGATAATTTCAAACAATTCAAAGACTCCTAATCCTATTGCTGAATAGAATTGTTCTTGCCCTCCGAGTCTTGTGTAAGATCAAGCCCAATCCACCACGGCCCACTAGCAAAATAATCCACTTTCAGTTTGCTTGTAGCATGAATGCGTGAACAATAAATCCCTTTTGCTTCCAGTTAATTCCAAGCATCTAATCCTTTGGCCCAAATAATGCTCGGACCCGCTGCCCTCAATAATAAATCAACCAATTTCAAATTGGACTCTTTCCTTAAGAAATCAGCTACGCACAGCCCAGCAACACCTAATGCACCTCCTAATTGGCCCAAAAAGTTTTCGAAAACAATAATATTGGTCGGCTACACTAGAAATCACAAAAACAAGTCATGGTACCACTTTATATAAAAAATAAGCTCTTAAATCACAACCATAAACTCTTAAAACACAGCCACAAATACACAAATATCGGGAAATAAGCATACTATCAAGTGTGATAGAAAATTATAAATTCCCTCTTATATTTATGTCTTAATTTTAAATATATTTTATACAAGTTCGTTAAAGTTAATTTAAAATAATTTATTTACAATTATAACAATCTTTTCCTCAAAATAAAAATTCATATAAAAAAAATAACACAAGAAGTATCAATTAGTGCATTACCAAATTTTCCTCTCAAAATTGAAAATCATGACAAACACACTAACTTCAATAAATGTATTAGTAAATTCACATAAATATCCGTCAGAGTTATTTACAATTATTTCAAACGTTGAACATGCATGATCAATATCTACAGTAAAATATTAGGCATCTATATCATTAAGTAGTATTCATTGAAAAAAAAATAAAAATAGGTAGATACAAAACTCAAGTATTTACATCAAACCCCTTAAGAATTTCGGCCCTTGCTTTAACCCCTTTATCTTTGGGCTTCGCACATTCCGTTAAATTTAATGGAGTAGATAACGGGCCAGAGGGGAGTTTGTAATTTTTGAAACCTCAGGGAGTAATCTGTAATTTCGCTAAATTTCAGCGGGCTGTTCGTAATTATCCCAATATTTTTAGGAAATTTAGAGTGAATATTTTCAATAAGAAAAATTAATACTGAAAAGATCGGCAAAAATGCAAATTTGATCTTGTAAATTTGTAATTTTGGCAATTTAGTCCTGTTGGTTTTAAAATTTGTAATAAAGTCCTGTAAGTTTATAATTTTGGTCCTGTCCGTTTCGAATTTTGTAATTGAGTACTGTAAGTTCTAAATTTTTGCAACTTATATCCGAATTCAGACAGCGTGGGCCGCGCCTGAATTCAGACCAAGGCAGACTCTTATTTGTTTGAGCTGCTCCCATGCACACAAACCGGAAGATCTCACTTGTCTTGAATTGGAAAAAGTACGTAGATATTTTCATGGGACCATAGTCGTCCATCTTCAGTTTGCCGGTGATAACTCGTTAATTCGTTGTCATTATGATTGAATTATTTCCCGAATTGTGCTTGATTTGATGTTATCTATAAAAGAATTGATGCTTTGTTGTTTTTATTGTAGATTCGGGGGTTGAATACAAAATTGGTTGTTTTATGAAGATGTTCGGCGACCGGCGGCTGAATGTGTTGTTGTCACTGACTTGATGCGGGCGAAATCCAGAAATTGGAGCAATTTTGAAGTCAGCAATTTCATGCATGCATTCACAGGAGTTGGGAGACTTTTGATTTCAAATCAATTAGTGAATTGATGTGTTGGGCTGAGCGTGATTGTTGCGTGGGAATTAAAATGAAATTGGGCTACATGTTGCTATGGTAATTAATAAAAGAAAGGCCCAATTTGTTTGGAATTGTTATGGGCTGCGTGAATTGATAAGAAGGCCCAGTTGGTGATGATTGTAAAGATGTTATGATTTTGGAGAGTGGGCTGCATGCATGCATGGAATTAATTGAGCCCAACTCGTGGCCCGGGAGTATTTTACTTGGGGGACAAGAATTGTAATCCTTTTTGCATAAGGATTTGGAGTCGGATAAAGCTTATATATTCAGCAGATTTGGTGGAGCAGAATGACGAACAATTGGAGGCAGCTTTTGGGGAGACGCGAGCAACACGAAGCGACTTCGGGAGTTTTTCTTGTTTTTAATTTCTTTCTTCTTTAGACAATTTTAATTTATTTATGTTAAAGAATTTCTCGATTGTTTTGATGAATTTTAGTAGCTAAGTTTTTAATTATCTAGCTAGGGATTAAGATTCGATTTGGATATTGTGAGACCTAAATGTTTTTATTAATTCATGATTATTTAGGCATTTATCTTAGCTCCGTGTTTCATGTTTATTGTGATTAGGCAATTTCGGGATAGTGCACGATCTCTAGGTTGTTTAATTTGCATATAGCCATTCATGATGCTTGAAGTGTAGTAAGGTTGATTGATAATTTGTGGTAAATTAGTGACAGGGTTTTAGCGATAGAATTCCTCGTTCACTAAGGGATTTGATAATCTAATTTAAATCTTGCGTGTGTCACGACTTGGTTAATTAGGGTTGGTGTTTTTATGGTTCTTAATGCTGCGAATTCATTAAATCCTGTCGAGTGTCTCTAGGGGTTGTGAATTTGTTAGGGAAGATAACTGTCGAGTGTCTCTAGGTTATCCGATTAATTAAGTAAAAACGAGGTTGAGTCGAGTGTCTCTATCAACTATAGCCAATCTGTCTGAATAACTTGAATTTATCCTTGAGTCAATGATCAATATAACAATTCGAATCGAATATCCCTGGCTAGGTAATTTTCCTTTGATTGATTTAATCCTACGTGATTTTACTTGTTTAGTTTTAGTTAGCTTTTTAATTCTTGTTATTTATTTTAATCGCATACTTTAGTTATAATAATTCTAAAAACCCCCCTCTTTAATTGTTTCTTTTCGTGAATAACTTGGAATTGTTAGAAATAAATCAACCAGTCTCTGTGGATCGACCCTGTTTGCACTATACTCTGTGTTTAGTCGTTAAATAGGAATCTTATTTATTTTTGACGGATTCGACACCTGTGAAATTTTGGCGCCGTTGCCGGGGACTGTGTTTTTAATCGATTTTATTTCTTTTCAAGAACAGGAACATTCACGAAAAGGACGATCTTCCCTACAACCTGGACAAGACTTGTGAGGAGGCTAGAGAATTGATATCCACAATGTTTCCGAATGCGCAACAATTCAACCATTATGCGAACTTCCCACAGCATGTTAATGAGGTCAATTCTTCTCCTCTTGATGAAATTAAAAATTTGCTAACCACTTTGGTTCACAATCTTGGTCCAGGTACTCCTCAGGTGGCTAAAGTGTGTCAATTATGTGAAAGCGAAAACCATCCCACCGGCACGTGTCCATACACTTTAGAACATACGAACCCATTCGGATATCAGCCTCCGATGTATAATCCATACTCCAACATGTACAATCCCGGATGGTATGATCACCCAAGTATGAGTTATGCACCGAATCCACCAAACTTCCAAAACTTCGTACCTACACCTCCACAACCCCAACTGCTAATTTCTCAACCATACCCACCTTTCAACCCACAAGATATCCAATTTAATAATTTGGAAACCTCCTTTAAGAACTTGGAGACCCAAGTGGGTCAAATTGCAGCCTCATTGAGCAGGTTAGAGAATCAACGAAAACTTCAATCACAAACGGAGGATCAGAGGCGAAATGTGAGTGAAATCACGATCCAAAGTGATAAAGAACTTCCTCCAGCTGTGGAGAATAGCAAAACGCGCCAGAACAGTGCTGAAACTGATCACACGGGCGACTTGACCATTAAGCGTGACCACGCCTTAGGCTCCAGTCGCGACAGAGAGGCAGAAATTAAAGTCCAGCGTAAGCCATGGGTAGAGCCACATCCATTTCCAGAGCGCCTGATCCAAGCGAGAAAAGAGAAGGAGGAGCAAAGTATATTTGAGACCTTTCGGAAGGTTGAAGCCAATATTCCTTTGTTGGATGCAATCCAATGACTCCCACGACATGAGAAATATCTGAAGGAACTCTGCACCAACAAACGGAAACCAAAAGGTAATGAAATCCTGAGTGTTGGAGTGAATGTCTCCGCTGTTTTACAAAAGAAATTACTTCCTAAGTGCGGAGACCAAGGTATGTTTTCAATTCCATGTAAAATTGGCAAGACTGAGATTAAGAAAGCAATTTGTGATTTGGATGCGCCCATTAATATTATGCCTCTATCTGTTTATTCATCACTGAATCTTGGTCATTTGAAAGATACAGGTATCACAATTCAGTTCGCTGATCGATCTGGTGTATATCCAGATGGAGTATTAGAGGACGTACTTGTGCAAGTTGATGGATTAGTCTTTGCTGCTGATTTTTATGTGATTTATATGGAGGATGAAAATTCTCTAAATGTTTCTGATATTTTGCTTGGTCGACCCTTTTTTAGCACTGCTAGGGCTAAAATAGATGTTCATGATGGCTTATTGACTATAGAATTTGATGGTGATATTGCAAAATTTAATGTTTATGAGTCAAAAAAATATCCTAATGAATTATCTAGTATTTTTTGTGGTGATGTGATTGAAAACACAAGTAATGAAATTTTTGAGCCTAATAATGTGGAAAAGCTAAGTTTTGAATCCCTTCAAAATTTAGTAGTTGAAAATTTTGAGAGTAAGTCGAAACAGGTTGGTTTGCATGATGATATCTTTGATATGGTGATACCATTAGAGCATGTTAGACCTTTGAATAAAAAGGCTCCGAATTTGAAACTACTTGATGACTTGGCTAATTTAAATTCTTTCATTTTGCAGGCACCTATTGAGGAACTCAAGAAGTTCGTGGATAATCTTAATTATATTTTCAAAGGTGGAGGAAAATTTGTAGATTCAAAGCCTACCCAAGCTGAATTCCTGGACGAGCAGTTTTTCAAGACACGTGACCATAGGACGTGGCCACGTTCTGAGGTCACGCACTGGTATGCTGATATTATTGATTATTTAACTACTACCTTCCTCAGATCTCATATCTTTTTCGAGTTCAGGAATCTTAGTGACCGGGGTAAATATTTTTACAAACGGTTGATGGAGTCTTTGATGAGGAAGTATCAAGTCATGTTGCGAACCTGTATGACTTACCATCCCCAGACTAGAGGCCGTAATGGACTAGAAGATTCATCTCCACACAGTCGAGGGGATTTGTATGGAGGGTGTACCTCCATTTGAGTAGCACTTTAACAAGTCTTGTCGAGTCTAAGACATAAAACAAGGGCGCTATTGGGAGGCAACCCAAGTTTTGGCGGTTTAGGCGCCTTTTTCTTCCCTCAGTTTCTTTTTCTTTTGTTTTTTTTTTGTTCTCGTGGTGTTTGTGTTGATTTTCTGCTCTTTTCTGTCTTGCAGAAGCGTGTAACTTGGCCCAGATAGTGCTGATTTGTTGCTGATAACTGCTGTCAATTTTCTGCTAACATGACCCTTGGACGTGACCACGCCTAACAGCCACGCCGCTTCCAGAATTTCAAATTAAATGGGAAATTTACATGCCCAGACGCCCTACCTCCCCAACCCGAACTTCAGGGAAGTCCTCTTTACTCTAGATCTTGATTATTTTTAATGCTTGAGGACAATGCATGATTTAAGTGTGGGGGGGTCCACTAGTGCTAGAACTGAAATTTTTTTTTAAATTTTTTGTTTTGTGGCTGAACTTGTGATATTGCTTAGAACTTGAGGATGCAGATAATTGTGGATATTTACCCCCGTTTTGAATGCTTTCGTTTAGGTTTGATTGTTGAATTTTGCTAGAACGAGTTAGGCTTGTTAAATACATGAAATTTGTGTGAAATTTGATGAATTAGTATAATCTTATACCCTTATTTCTTACGCACCATTGAACGAATTAATGTGCTTTGCTTAGATAGAAAAGTCTTTGATTTTCAAATAGGTCTAAAAGTTGATTAGAATGCATCTTAGCTCCTTTCGAGGCGAAATTTTTAGTTAATGATTGATTTGGGAAGTGACTTAGGTGATCGTTGTCGGTGGTAAGCCTTTTCTTGATCTTTTCACAAATAAAATTATCCCGTTTGACCCCATTGAGCCTGGATGTTGTGCAAAATTTCTTTTTAGCCACGTTACAAGCCGATGCACAACATTATTTTCCTACCCTACTTTAAATCACACCTTGCTTGCTCATTTTTGGTTTGAATTTTTAGATGTCTTTGGGCTCCTTGTTATCCTTTTGTGCTGAATTGAAAGTTGAAAAAAAAAAAGAGAAATTGAGCAATGTTGAAAATAAAGGAAAAAGAGATGCTATGAAAGAAAAAGGAAAAAGAAGTCAAGAAAGGAAAAAATGAGCAGAAAAAAAAAAAAAAAAAGAAAAGAACACAGAAAAATTGCAAAGAAAGAAAAAAAAGTAAGAGTGTGTGTTTGAGTTATAAAAAGTTCGATGAGTAAAGGGGGGAATTTAGTTGTATAAGATAAAGTAAGGGAGTCCGGTAGATGAAAAGGGAATTACTACGGGTTTTATTATAAAGTGTGTAAGCTTGGTGTGTTAGCCACTAAATTCCAAAATTTCCTAACCTTTACCCCAAGCCTCACATTACAAGCTCGAAAGACCTATCGATCTCGAGTCATGAGTTAACTACATTAGTGGAGATTGGAGTAAAGGATGCATTCGAAGTTGATAATTGGTACTTAGGCGAAAATTATAGACTAATCAATCTAGTCTTTGTACATTCTTCCGTTCAATTCACACTACATTACACGTGGGTATGTTATTTGTACTAATTTGTTGAAGTTTGTGCAATTGCGTAGTGTGTTGATGAGCTAGGCTTGTTTAGGCGAGAATTCGATGATTGCCTTTTTGAATGTGTTTGATGAGTGGTATTGTTTGCATTTGATTTTCATGGTTCCTCGAGGACGAGTAATAGACAAGTGTGGGGGGATTTGATAACTCGTTAATTCGTTGTCATTATGATTGAATTATTTCCCAAATTGTGCTTGATTTGATGTTATCTATAAAAGAATTGATGCTTTGTTGTTTTTATTGTAGATTCGGGGGTTGAATACAAAATTGGTTGTTTTATGAAGATGTACGGCGACCGGCGGCTGAATGTGTTGTTGTCGCTGACTTGATGCGGGCGAAATCCAGAAATTAGAGCAATTTTGAAGTCAGCAATTTCATGCATGCATTCACAGGAGTTGGGAGACTTTTGATTTCAAATCAATTAGTGAATTGATGTGTTGGGCTGAGCGTGATTGTTGCGTGGGAATTAAAATGAAATTGGGCTACATGTTGCTATGGTAATTAATAAAAGAAAGGCCCAATTTGTTTGGAATTGTTATGGGCTGCGTGAATTGATAAGAAGGCCCAGTTGGTGATGATTGTAAAGATGTTATGATTTTGGAGAGTGGGCCGCATGCATGCATGGAATTAATTGAGCCCAACTCGTGGCCCGGGAGTATTTTACTTGGGGGACAAGAATTGCAATCCTTTTTGCATAAGGATTTGGAGTCGGATAAAGCTTATATATTCAGCAGATTTGGTGGAGCAGAATGACGAACAATTGGAGGCAGCTTTTGGGGAGACGCGAGCAACACGAAGCGACTTCGGGAGTTTTTCTTGTTTTTAATTTCTTTCTTCTTTAGACAATTTTAATTTATTTATGTTAAAGAATTTCTCGATTGTTTTGATGAATTTTAGTAGCTAAGTTTTTAATTATCTAGCTAGGGATTAAGATTCGATTTGGATATTGTGAGACCTAAACGTTTTTATTAATTCATGATTATTTAGGCATTTATCTTATCTCCGTGTTTCATGTTTATTGTGATTAGGCAATTTCGGGATAGTGCACGATCTCTAGGTTGTTTAATTTGCATATAGCCATTCATGATGCTTGAAGTGTAGTAAGGTTGATTGATAATTTGTGGTAAATTAGTGACAGGGTTTTAGCGATAGAATTCCTCGTTCACTAAGGGATTTGATAATCTAATTTAAATCTTGCGTGTGTCACGACTTGGTTAATTAGGGTTGGTGTTTTTATGGTTCTTAATGCTGCGAATTCATTAAATCCTGTCGAGTGTCTCTAGGGGTTGTGAATTTGTTAGGGAAGATAACTGTCGAGTGTCTCTAGGTTATCCGATTAATTAAGTAAAAACGAGGTTGAGTCGAGTGTCTCTATCAACTATAGCCAATCTGTCTGAATAACTTGAATTTATCCTTGAGTCAATGATCAATATAACAATTCGAATCGAATATCCCTGGCTAGGTAATTTTCCTTTGATTGATTTAATCCTACGTGATTTTACTTGTTTAGTTTTAGTTAGCTTTTTAATTCTTGTTATTTATTTTAATCGCATACTTTAGTTATAATAATTCTAAAACCCCCCCTCTTTAGTTGTTTCTTTTCGTGAATAACTTGGAATTGTTAGAAATAAATCAACCAGTCTCTGTGGATCGACCCTGTTTGCACTATACTCTGTGTTTAGTCGTTAAATAGGAATCTTATTTATTTTTGACGGATTCGACACCTGTTAAATTTTGGCGCCGTTGTCGGGGACTGTGTTTTTAATCGATTTTATTTCTTTTCAAGAACAGGAACATTCACGAAAAGGACGATCTTCCCTACAACCTGGACAAGACTTGTGAGGAGGCTAGAGAATTGATATCCACAATGTTTCCGAATGCGCAACAATTCAACCATTATGCGAACTTCCCACAGCATGTTAATGAGGTCAATTCTTCTCCTCTTGATGAAATTAAAAATTTGCTAACCACTTTGGTTCACAATCTTGGTCCAGGTACTCCTCAGGTGGCTAAAGTGTGTCAATTATGTGAAAGCGAAAACCATCCCACCGGCACGTGTCCATACACTTTAGAACATACGAACCCATTCGGATATCAGCCTCCGATGTATAATCCATACTCCAACATGTACAATCCCGGATGGTATGATCACCCAAGTATGAGTTATGCACCGAATCCACCAAACTTCCAAAACTTCGTACCTACACCTCCACAACCCCAACTGCTAATTTCTCAACCATACCCACCTTTCAACCCACAAGATATCCAATTTAATAATTTGGAAACCTCCTTTAAGAACTTGGAGACCCAAGTGGGTCAAATTGCAGCCTCATTGAGCAGGTTAGAGAATCAACGAAAACTTCAATCACAAACGGAGGATCAGAGGCGAAATGTGAGTGAAATCACGATCCAAAGTGATAAAGAACTTCCTCCAGCTGTGGAGAATAGCAAAACGCGCCAGAACAGTGCTGAAACTGATCAGACGGGCGACTTGACCATTAAGCGTGACCACGCCTTAGGCTCCAGTCGCGACAGAGAGGCAGAAATTAAAGTCCAGCGTAAGCCATGGGTAGAGCCACATCCATTTCCAGAGCGCCTGATCCAAGCGAGAAAAGAGAAGGAGGAGCAAAGTATATTTGAGACCTTTCGGAAGGTTGAAGCCAATATTCCTTTGTTGGATGCAATCCAATGACTCCCACGACATGAGAAATATCTTAAGGAACTCTGCACCAACAAACGGAAACCAAAAGGTAATGAAATCCTGAGTGTTGGAGTGAATGTCTCCGCTGTTTTACAAAAGAAATTACTTCCTAAGTGCGGAGACCAAGGTATGTTTTCAATTCCATGTAAAATTGGCAAGACTGAGATTAAGAAAGCAATTTGTGATTTGGATGCGCCCATTAATATTATGCCTCTATCTGTTTATTCATCACTGAATCTTGGTCATTTGAAAGATACAGGTATCACAATTCAGTTCGCTGATCGATCTGGTGTATATCCAGATGGAGTATTAGAGGACGTACTTGTGCAAGTTGATGGATTAGTCTTTGCTGCTGATTTTTATGTGATTTATATGGAGGATGAAAATTCTCTAAATGTTTCTGATATTTTGCTTGGTCGACCCTTTTTTAGCACTGCTAGGGCTAAAATAGATGTTCATGATGGCTTATTGACTATAGAATTTGATGGTGATATTGCAAAATTTAATGTTTATGAGTCAAAAAAATATCCTAATGAATTATCTAGTATTTTTTGTGGTGATGTGATTGAAAACACAAGTAATGAAATTTTTGAGCCTAATAATGTGGAAAAGCTAAGTTTTGAATCCCTTCAAAATTTAGTAGTTGAAAATTTTGAGAGTAAGTCGAAACAGGTTGGTTTGCATGATGATATCTTTGATATGGTGATACCATTAGAGCATGTTAGACCTTTGAATAAAAAGGCTCCGAATTTGAAACTACTTGATGACTTGGCTAATTTAAATTCTTTTATTCTGCAGGCACCTATTGAGGAACTCAAGAAGTTCGTGGATAATCTTAATTATATTTTCAAAGGTGGAGGAAAATTTGTAGATTCAAAGCCTACCCAAGCTGAATTCCTGGACGAGCAGTTTTTCAAGACACGTGACCATAGGACGTGGCCACGTTCTGAGGTCACGCACTGGTATGCTGATATTATTGATTATTTAACTACTACCTTCCTCAGATCTCATATCTTTTTCGAGTTCAGGAATCTTAGTGATCGGGGTAAATATTTTTACAAACGGTTGATGGAGTCTTTGATGAGGAAGTATCAAGTCATGTTGCGAACCTGTATGACTTACCATCCCCAGACTAGAGGCCGTAATGGACTAGAAGATTCATCTCCACACAGTCGAGGGGATTTGTATGGAGGGTGTACCTCCATTTGAGTAGCACTTTAACAAGTCTTGTCGAGCCTAAGACATAAAACAAGGGCGCTATTGGGAGGCAACCCAAGTTTTGGCGGTTTAGGCGCCTTTTTCTTCCCTCAGTTTCTTTTTCTTTTGTTTTTTTTTTGTTCTCGTGGTGTTTGTGTTGATTTTCTGCTCTTTTCTGTCTTGCAGAAGTGTGTAACTTGGCCCAGATAGTGCTGATTTGTTGCTGATAACTGCTGTCAATTTTCTGCTAACATGACCCTTGGACGTGACCACGCCTAACAGCCACGCCGCTTCCAGAATTTCAAATTAAATGGGAAATTTACATGCCCAGACGCCCTACCTCCCCAACCCGAACTTCAGGGAAGTCCTCTTTACTCTAGATCTTGATTATTTTTAATGCTTGAGGACAATGCATGATTTAAGTGTGGGGGGGTCCACTAGTGCTAGAACTGAATTTTTTTTAAAAATTTTTTGTTTTGTGGCTGAACTTGTGATATTGCTTAGAACTTGAGGATGCAGATAATTGTGGATATTTACCCCCGTTTTGAATGCTTTCTTTTAGGTTTGATTGTTGAATTTTTCTAGAACGAGTTAGGCTTGTTAAATACATGAAATTTGTGTGAAATTTGATGAATTAGTATAATCTTATCCCTCTATATTTATGCATACTCAGTTGATTAGTTATGATTAATGTTTCAGGGTAAATGCATTAATCTGGGGCAGCAAGTGGACTTCTTCGAGAAAACAATAGAAGCACTGCCACAACATTATCACTTAAACTCTGTTTCAGATTATATATCACAATCGCTTTTTGTGATTTCAATCGGCAGCAATGACTACTTGAACAACTACCTCGACAGTCTCAATTACGATTCTCACAAACGATTCTCCCCTCAAGCTTTTGCTAAACTTCTCATAGACAACCTTTCCCGACACCTTGAGGTATCTTTAACATCGTCATTTCATAATTTGTCCAAATAAAGACGAGTGTACATTTATATAACTTTGTACTATCTTAACTAGATGCCTTTAGTTCAAATCGGTCAACACAATATATATGACTTTGTTTGTTGGCATGTTGTTGCAGAGGTTGTACGAATTGGGAGCAAGAAAAGCTGTAATTTTTGAGATCGGAGCATTAGGATGTATTCCTTCATTTGTAAAGACAAGGAATCACATTGGGAAATGTGTTGAGGAGATCAACGACCTTGCTGTAATTTTCGACAAGGAACTTGCTTTCATGCTTAAGGATTTGACATCTAGACTTCAAGGTTCGACCTTTGTTCTTGGTCGAGCTCACTAGGGGTGCGTTTCGAGCCGAGTCGAGTCGAGTTTGGCCAAAAAAATCTAGCTTGAGCTTGAGCTTGAAAATTATTTGCATGGCTTGAGATTGAGCTTGAGCTTGTCAAGCTTATTTTTTGAGGGCTTGAGCTTGGCTTGTCCAAAATTCGATCCGAGCTCGATTCGGCTTGACGAGCTAAGAGATTTGTTGTATATTTTTTAATTCTCATTCAATAATAATATTAAACAATAGCAAAGATATTATGATATATAATATATATAGTAAATTAATATTTCTAAGTTTTTTATATCATTATTAATAAATTATAATCATTAATATATACTTGATATTTTAGATTATGTATGAGTATTATTAATTATATTAGAATAAACTATAAATTATGTAATTACAAAATAAAAATTATTAATTAATATTTTATTAAAATATATACTTATGTTATTATTTAGTTATTAAGGTATATGATATTTATTATTTTATTATATTAAATATTTGAGTGAATATTTTATGAATATATTTTTGTATTAATAATATTATATGGTCTAATGTGTCATTGTAAAATAATATATTATTAAGACATATTATGATACAAAATTTAGTAAGGATCATACATATATTATAAATAATATATAATATAGTAATAAATTATGTTATATATCTTGTAATTATACCAAATAAATTATTAACTAATATTTTATTAAGATATATACTTATATAATTAATTATTTATTATAGTAGATTGAATCTATTTTTTATTAAATTATTTGTTTGGATAAATATTATATATTATCATAGTAATATGTTAGTAGTATTGTATAGAATGATATGTTGTTGTAATTATTGAATTGAGATATTATTAAATCATATTTATTATCAAAATAAGTAGATAAAAATATATAATATATCATATATTTAATATTACTAAATCATATAAATGCAGATTAATTTACTGCATATTTATATATATAAATTATTAAACATTATAATATATATATATATATATACTAGCTTGCGAGCCGGCTTGCAAGCCTCGAGCCTCAACGAAATAGGCTTGAGCTTGGCTTGACAAATAAGCTGATCTCGATTAAGCTTGGCTTGAGCTTGACATCGTTCGAGTTCGAATCGAGCCAGCTTGAGCTTGGCTTGTGCGGCTCACAAGCCGGCTCGGCTCAGAGTACACCCCTAGAGCTCACGACATTGGATATAATGCTGTCATCAATCCATCCAAATATGGTGAGTTATTTCATCACAGTTTATCAAGGAAATCTAATATGAATATTAACTTTTGGGGAACTTACATCTAGACCCCTCCTTTATTTGATGTATTTACACATAGGGGTTATGTGTAATTTCTCAAACTATATTTGGGTTTATGTGTAAATATATAAAATTTGAAAAGGGTTTAGATTTAAATGACCCTTAATCCCATACAGTAACAACTATCTTAAAAACCAGATTTTCTTGACACGTGAGATTTTTCATGCTTCATTGAAATGAAAGGCTCGAGCATCCAAACTGAAACATATACGGTTGGAAGTTTGAGGGGAGCATACCAATAACCGCATGCAGTAGAATGGTTCCAAGAATTTACTATCTTTCAAGAATGTCAACATATTCAATTGTTGGATCAGTGTACCCACTTCCAAGTTTGTCTTCAAGATTTGACCATGGCATTTTTTTGGGTTCCACCAGCGGCTCATCTCCTTCCAACATTTTGATGACACGATACATGTTTGGTCGGTCGTGTGGTTCGAGCTCAGTGCATAACAGGCCAACTTGAATGAATCTTAGAGCTTCTTCCAATGGAAATGTATGTTCAAGTGATTGGTCTATTATATCGAATGCTCTCCCTTCCTTCCACAGCTCCCATGCCTGGACAGTGCCAATTTCAGATGATATATGTGATTCTATGTCCGGAAACGAAGCAGACTTTCAGAGCATAATTAGGTAAGCTGCTGATTCATAGGTCATACTTACATAGTCAGTCAGGAACATGGGCTCCTGACCGGTCGGTTGTGAGATTCCAATTCTTCGGCCACTCACGATCTCCAGGATTACGATTCCAAAACTAAATACGTCTACTTTAGTTGATAATTTGCAATGCATATAGATTTCTAGAGCGATATAGCCACTGCATACAGACATGAAGCAAAATAAATTACAAACGTATAAAAGTAGTGCATAGAATGGATCCGAGACTTACAAAGTCCCAATTATTCGTGAGGTCTGTAGTTCAGATTGATCATCTGCCAAACTCTTAGCAAAGCCAAATTTGGAAAGTTTAGGATTCATCTCACTGTCCAGTAAGATATTGCTGAGCCTGAGATCTCTATAAATTACTCTCTGTCCTGAATCTCGATGAAGATAAAGAATTGCTCGTGCAATCCCTGTTATGATGTTCAAGCGTACTTGCCAATCGAGGCACTTGCGCCTCGTGTCACCTATGAGTCAAAAGGGTGTTCATTCAAATGTTAATCAAAATAGTACTAATACGATTGGTGGGATGAAGTAATGATTGTCAAAAGGCACCAACCCAGATAAGTATCTAGACTTCCATTATCCATGAACTCATATACGAGAAATCTTTCTTCTCTATGTATGCAATAGCCATGGAGTTTGATGATGTTTCGATGCTGAAGATTGGGAAGCCAAACAATCTCATTTTTAAATTTAAACTCATCGCGGCCTTGTGCGGAAAGTGGTGGAAGCAGCCTTCTAACTGCAACTACCAGTCCTGTAGGTAGCACAGCCTATACAAATAATTTGATTTTGAGAAGTTAAAAGACAAACTTCAGTCACCATTTTATCTGGTCAAGAAAAAGAGTAGAGTGGCACCTTATAAACCTGACCGTATCCACCTTCGCCGACTTGATTTGTCTGAGAGAAATGATTGGTGGCATCTGCAATTGTATTCCAATCAAACTTGGCCAGTTTTACACCTGCTTCACAAATTTCTGCAATTTTTTCGAAAAATTTAGGCACAGATTAGTTCTCAGAGGGCATGAAAAGTATGAAAACAAATGTTGGAGACTTTTCTGGTGGCCATATAAATTTATACCTGATAATAACAATTCATTTGTTCTAGATGGTCTGCCCCTGCTCCAAAGTGAATCCCATGGCCAAAGTCGAGATGGCTTATGCATTATGGTCTTTCTCCCTCTTTTCCCTCCATGTGGAAGCTCACCATCATCCATTCTGTTGTTAGTTTGATCTTCTGGAAGAGGTTTAGGATTCGGCACATCTGTAGAAGCCATTTTTAGCTCAATAGCATCATTACGAGCACAGATGACATCAGGAACAATTGGCATCTCATTTGAAGCTGGAAGTTGTCTGCCATCCTGTTGCTCAAGTGCCAACATAAGTTGTAGCACAACATGAGCCATTGTTGGACGATTCTTTGGTTCGGCGTACAAACATCTTTGAGCAACCCCTACAAATGTCTTGAGGCTATCTGTAGAAATTTCATCTCTTAGATGTGAAGTTACAATCTCATTGACTTCTCCCTTGCTGATTTTATTTAGAGCCCATTTGGATAGAATTCCCTCATCCTCGTCAAGTTTCGAATCAACTGCTGGTCTCCCGCATAAAACTTCCAACAGCACCACGCCAAAGGCGTATGTGTCGCTTTTCCTTGTTAGTCTGCAAGTGCTTAAATAAAATGGGTCGAAGTACCTAGGCGTGCCCTTTACTTTCGTGCTAACGTGGCTCCGTAAATTCTTTCTGTCTTCAGGTTTGGCCAATCCAAAATCTGCAACCTTAGCTACAAAGTTTTCGTCAAGTAGAATGTTGGATGTCTTTACATCACGATGTATGGTTCCGTGCCCTGTGTGAAGATAGTCCAGTCCTCGACTGGCTCCAATGCAAATATTGAGGCGTCTCTTCCAGCTAAGAGAAGAACAGCTATGCTTGCCCCTTTCAAGTTTGTAGAGGTGGTCGGCCAGTGTACTACAGGCCATATACTCATAAACAAGAATCATTTCTCCATGATCATTGCAATAACCGATCAAAGAAACAAGATTAACATGTCGGAGCTCAGAAAGCATTTCAATCTCTGTCAAGAACTCATGTGACCCTTGACTAGAGGTGAACTTTTGCCTCTTTATAGCTACAGTCTCTTGCCCGTTATCAATGAGGCCTTTGTACACTTTACCGAATCCGCCTCGTCCAATTACAAGCGCTTCACTGAAATTTCTAGTGGCTAACTCTATCTCAGCTAGTGAAAACTGGCGACAGACTCGATCAGCCCTGGCTGATGGTTTGTTTTTCTCCTCGATACGATTAGCTTCCCACATTTCCCGCAACATATAAACAGAGACAATTATAAGAGAAGTTAAAACCACTGTAACAGTTGCAATGACATTTCTAAGACCAAGAATAGAGAGTAAAGTTTGGATTGTGTGGGGTTCTGTAGTCTGAGCAGGAGGCAGGGGATTGGTGCCGGCAAGACTATTATCAGGATTGCTCAGCTTAAGTATTTGAAACCCTTCAAGGATCCCTTTTCCATCTACTGTTTCATCATATGACTGGATGGAAATCAAGATATTACGCTTACCCTCATTTCTTTGTCCTCTCATCATCACCATGTAGTCGCTATACCGGGGATTGTCGTCGCCACTCCTTTCTTTGACTATGTCGATATTAGTCTGAGCAACTATTTCATTAATGACTATTTCAAACATCACATCAGCAGTCCCGGAAATCTTGATTCCAATCTCTGAGAAATAAATCCTGATCAAGTACCTAAATCCCACATCCACAGGTACTCTCCAGGTGCTTTTATTAATCTTGTCTGCTTGTCGCACTGCCCATGTTGGAAACATGTCGTCGGAATCTCCAGTGGATGGAATAGAATTTTGTTTAACATTTACTCTGTGGACTATCTCAAGTGCTGTGCTGTGATCAACATGGACGGGAGACTTGTGACCAACCATTTGTACTCCAGTATCTCCGCCATGAAAGTAAGAAACACCGGCGGGGACCGAGATAACCTCAATACCATTTATGAAAGCATATGATTGAGTAGTTGCAGGAAAGAAAGTAATATTGAGCTGTTGGTTTTCTAGTATGTTTAAACAGAACTCTTTTGTAAAAGAACTCACACCAAGAGCATCAGCAGTAAGTGAAGCACTGAAGTTACTAAGCAAGGTAAAAGCACCGGCTTCAACGTTAAGCAAGTCCTTCAAACCTTTGAAGCCTTTGTATTGAGAGGGATTAAAGTGAAGGCGGATGAACTTCTGACCTGGATTCTGCTGAAATGCATACGAGAATCTTCCACGAGACAGTCGTGCAGTTCTGTGGGGAACTGGATCGACAGATTTCAACTTATGGACAACAACGAATGAGGTGGTTGATGAGCCCTTTATTTGTAGCATCGAATATAGATTGTGCTGCATATCTCCCAGCCATTTTCTGCCATTAAGATCTGAGGAAGTGCCACTTGAGCCACAATTGATTGAGATGTCCCCTGTGTTGTGAGTTGGATCACTAATGCCTGCTGCGACTACGAAAGTGAAACATAGAAACTGGAAAGCAATTGAAACTAGATTCAGATTCATGGTTCTGTTTGCTTTCTGTTGAGAATCAGAGCGAGCACTGTTGACTTTTCAAAGTGAAGTGATTACCTAAAAGCCCGTTCATCCCTTGCGGCCAGTAGTTAACTAACTAGTTGAATAATTTGCTGACAGACTTCTTTGAAATAGTTTAGTAATATTGAAGAATTAACTGTTATATTTGAAACTTAAAGGACAAAAGTCAATTCAAACTTAAAGGCAAAAGGGACTAAACTTGAAACTTTTGAAAAGATGTATTATTACAATTAATGAAGAGATATCTAATCCATTCATCAAGCCCTGCATTATCTCTGTTACATTTGCAACCTTTTCCTAGAAGAAAATGACATCAAGGCAATAAATATAAGTCCATAGTAGTATAATAGAGAAGTTTTAGGCCATCATCAGACAAGAGAAAGTTTTAGGACCTCCCTCTTTAAATTGATTACTTCAATTTAGCTATATATGTAAATGTCATTGATATCAAATGATTCAACGATTCCTCCAGTTGCACTCCAAAAGTATTCACGAATTAGTAGTTTTACAAGCTTGAAGGTAATGTTTTTATATGCATTCTTGTGAAGTTATTATCCAATTACAGGTTTTTGCCTTTTCTCCTTTCTTTTTGTTAGAGTAGAGTTATCTTTCCAGGACTTAGACCATTACAAATAATATTATTGAATGAACATTGTTTCTGCCTCTTTTGCATAATGAATATCGCGTTTACATAATATACAGCGCTGCATTTCTTGTGTTCGCCTCTGATTGCAACACACCTCTTGGTGGCATTGAATCATCCTTAGAACTATTGCTGCAACTTGCCAGATGTTGCTTCATTCAGTTGGATCATCGATCTGTTGTACTGAAGCTAATTCAAGTCCCATGACGACGTCGGCCATTGTAGGCCTTCCGTGTGGCCGAACGAGCAGGCATCTCCCTGCAATCTCTGCAAACACTTGTAAACAAGCTGGTGATATCTCCCCTGCCAAGTTTGGATCAATAAGTCGATCCAATTTTCCCTCTCGAATGCAGTAACGGGCCCACATGGCGAGACTATGTTAGTCCTCCTCCTCAAGTGTCACGTCCACAGCGGGTCTTCCCGATAGCACTTCAAATAATACAACTCCAAAGGCGTACACATCGGACTTTTTTGTCAATTTATGACTTGAGAAATGCTCTGGATCTAAATATCCATACATTCCTTTAATGTTTGTCGTAATATGGGTGAAAGAATCGTTTACCGATCCCATTTTGCACAGCCCAAAATCTGAAATCTTTGCAACCCAATTTTCATCCAAGAGGATGTTGGTGGACTTGACATCGCGGTGGATGACGGTGTTCTCTGCGCCGGCATGGAGGTATTGCAATCCTTTGGCTGCACCGATGCAGATTTGAAGGCGCTGCTTCCACGTCAATGGAGTATTCTCCGAATTACAGAGATGGTCGCGTAATGTGCCGCGCGCCATGTATTCGTAAACTAAGATCATCTCTTCATGTTCATCGTAATATCCGATAAGGGATACGAGGTGGGTGTGTCTGAGCTTGGACAACATCTCGATTTCAGTTAAGAACTCAGAAATACCTTGATTGGAGGATGAATTCAGCCTTTTAATGGCGGCCGTGGTGGTCCTGTCATCGATGAAGCCTTTATACACGTAGCCGAATCCACCTTTGCCAATAATAAATTGGTCTTCGAAATTGCCAGTTGCAGATTTGATTTCCTTGAGCGAGAAATGTCTGCATAAATCGGAGAGTAGGGGTACGGTGGTCGTTGTGGTGGAGCTTGAAGAGGTTGAAACAGTGACCCAGGATGACTTGGCATCTGTGTTAACAGAGTCCTTCAATTTCTGCCACCACCAGCGGAGAAACAAGAAACAGAGCACGGTAACTGCAAGAACTCCGATCACACTCCCGATAACAGCATAAATTACAGAAGACCAATTTTCTTGTTTCTTGGCGAAGAATCGTTGATAGTAGCATCAGGGTTGGCCCACACGAAGCTCCGCTTGGAGTCACTAAGTTTGAAGACTTCCAACCCGTTCAACAGAGCACTTGAATATTTCGGCAGTTCCTCTAAATTAGGGAACAGAGAAAGGCACAAATCTTTCTGCCCACGACGGCCGTCATCCGGAATCCATGCTATGTAGTCTTTGAAAATGGGTATCCCATTGCCGCCAGTCCAAGCGATAATATCCGCTTGACTTTCGACCGTTTGATTGTTAATTGAAATCATGAAAACCCTTTCCTTGTTTTTGGTTACTTGGAGCTGAGTCTCGCAGAAATGGAATCTGAGCAGATAGAAAAACCCAGAATCAACCGGAAAACTCCACTCCAGACTTATGCTTCTATTCCCCATCACTCTTGAAGTTGTGTACACTGATGGCGGTGCACTGTACGACGGTGTTTCGCTGGTGTAATTGATCTGAAGGTTCTGAGCATGAGGCGTGTAACCAAAATCAGCGCCGAATATGTACGGATCATCTTGAGCCCAGGCCCGAACCATGCCGCCGCTGTCGTCTTGAATCTCAACATTGCTGCCGCCCACATTTAGCCGGTAAAGATTCTCCAAGTTTTTCAGATAAAATAGCTGGTCGATAAACTTGATGGAGTCTCCCCTGTAGTAGAGGTCATCTGGAATTGAAACAATTTCAATCCCATTTACGAAAGCAGAAGAGTTTGTATTGGGGGAGAAGGTCACATTCAGTCTTTTCTCCCCTTCGATGTTGATAACAAACTCTTTCATGAAGGCACGTTTTGGAGTACTGAAGTTGCTTAACAAAGTGAATCCATTGGCGGCGACTGAGAAAAAAGATAGAGAAGCATTGTAGCCGGAATACATGGTGGGGTAGAAATAAAGGCGAAGGAATTTGGGGCCTGTAACGACAGGAAAAGTGTAGGTTAAAGGGGAACGGAACACACGCACCGTCTGGTAAAGGACCGCATTTGGAACAGAGGGGTCCATATAGGAAGCATTGGTTGGCGTGTATCTTGAACGCACGTCGCTGTCCCAGCTCCGCCCACTGGTGTCGCTTAAGTTTGACGGTGCACCGCAGTTGAGGAGGATGAAATCAGTGGCTGTGTAAGCAGGTATGGCTGCGAATATTGTTGAGGTTATTAGGAAGACTCGGAGGAGAAGGAACGGATAAAAAGCGGATGGGAGCATTATTTTTGTGATGCAGAGAAAATTCAAAGTTGCAAAGTAAAATAATGATACAAGAGCTTATTGGGAGCTGTCTGGTTTAACCCTGCAGTAGGTATAAAATTAAGGTTTCAACCATTAGCAATGTCAAATACATTAGTTGTTTTCTAAGTGAAAGAAAATTATACATTCTTGTGAAATTCAACACAATAAACAAAAGTCAAAACTGAACTGATACGAAGTTATATCTACAGGTGGGAAAGAGAGATTAACTCACCATTTTGAAATAGGCAGTGATGAGTTTGAATGGGGACATAAAGGGTTTTTTTCTCTGGGTGATGTCTGATGTGATGAAATAGGAATAAGAAGATCCGTGAGAATGACTGTCCTTAGAACAGTTCAAAATGTGTTATTTTAACACTTTTTCGGGAGGCATTTATACGAGACGGGGCTACTGGTGCGAGGGACCGAGTTCGGAGAGAAGTGTGGCCCCTGAACATGGGTTCGTTGAAATTAGTTTAGATGGAGCAACTTTTGAGGGAGAAGGGAGTTTGGGCCAGAAAGAAGCTGCAGAGTAGAGAGAAGACTCACTTTTGTGGACTCAAAAGTCTGCGAAAAACAAGTCAATGGAGTTACATGAATCATACACTTGTCTAAATAATTTTGTTCCAGGTTACATCAACTACCACCACGAAATGTTGCAACAACTGACTAAACACAATTAGAGGCAGTGCATGCAAATACTATATGATGCTGCTTCGTGTTCATTTTGCTAAGTTAGTGATGGAGCTGATTATGTTCGCACTTCCAAGTGTGTCATCAAGATTTGATGTTCCACTCGTGTGTACACTGTTGGATGATGAAAAACTAAAACCACGCCATGGCTCTTTTGGTTCCACCAGTGGTTCATCTCCTTCCAACATTTTGACGACACGATACATGTTTGGTCGGTCTTGTGGTTCCAGCTCAGTGCATAACAGGCCAACTTGAATGAATCTTAGAGCTTCTTCCACTGGAAATGTATCTTCAAGTGACTGGTCTATTATATCGAATGCTCTCCCTTCCTTCCACAGCTTCCATGCCTGGACAGTGCCAATTTTAGATGATATATGTGATTCTATGTCTGGGAAACGAAGCAGACTATTAGAGCATAATTAGGCAAACTGGTAGAAAGCAATATGGGCACCTGATCAGGTGAGAATATACTTCTTCTGCCACGCACAATCTCCAGGACTACTATCCCAAAACTTAATACGTCTACATTAGTTGATAATAGATTTAGATAAAAATAGAGTGAGTTTATTCTAAAAGTGTTTTTTACACAGAGTCGTTGAATCTTCATGGAAGAATTGAATCAAATTCTGAGAAGCATATAGTTTAGAAGTGTTTTTCTAGAAGCATGAGTGAATCATAATTGAAGAATTAAATTGATTGAGAGTCATAGTGGATCAATTATGCCGCAATATTACAAGATTTCTCCCTGGATTAGGAAATTCCAATAGAATTCAACCCACCAAAAAGACAGCCAACATTACAGATGTATTATTTTCTAATATGAATAACAGGCATCATTTGTATACAATCTAAATGTATAAACATACTCAAAATCACATCACAGAGCTTGAAATCAATGAAAAGGGGGCTGTAATTTGAGGATAAAACAAAGAAAAGACACGATTAAAGAAAATAAAGAATACAATTCATTAGCCCCTCCAGAAGAATTAGGCTGAATATGTGAAAATTCAGGCTACAACAAAAGCAAAGACCTACAACTACTACACTAACATACGTAATACTGCTAACCTGAGTCGATGAATTGTATTCCCAAGCTTCTAGCTAATACAATCAGGTGATAATAAAGAGATATCTCATCGAATCATCAAGCCCTGCATCGCCTGAGTGCTTTCAGTCATCTTGTTTGCTTGAATGGAGTTGATTTCATTTGTAATGTTTTCCTACAAGAAAATGACATCATAAGTCCACAGTACAATGGAAGAAAAAGTTTTAGGCCATCATCAGACAAGAGAAGGGGTATTGAGGAACCCTTTTAACAGCTATTTCTCATACCTCACAATAACTGCTTTGGTCCTTTTGATCGATTCTGCAGTCTATCAACTTAGCTGTAATTGCCTTCACAACCCATGATTCCACTTCATTTTCTTCAATCTACGAAAACCTTGAAGCTATGAGATGAATGAACGAATATTGGTAGTGCTGCTTAATCAATGAAAAAGGAATCACACCAGATTCATTTGTGGCAAGATATACCAAGGATATCAACCTCATCATAGCAACACAGTCTTCCTGCACCAGACCGGCATCATTTCATGCACATATATAAACTCCAGCAAAATAGCTAAACACAATAGGCCCCAATTACGACAGGAAAAAGAAAGAAAGAATGGATTCTAACCGTGGTTCTTCAGTATAGACGAATTTGATGAATAGAAATTCAAATAAGCATCCAAGTTCTGAGTCAGAAAAATATTTAAAAGCTGATACACCGGTGCATGTTCAGCATCCTTCTCCAATTGTGCCATAGCAGGCATATCAAGCAAATCACACTGGTGTACAGATTAGTTCAGATCATTCTGTGAGGAATTTGAAGTGGCCCAAACTTTGTAGTCATAAAAAAGTTGCAACAGTGGAGTGCCATTCAAAATACTACCTGAAACATGTCAGGTGCCTTAATAAACTCGACAATAGTATTTACTTCTTCTTCCTTAGTTTCAGAAACGGCCAATGAATCTTCAACAGAAAAAGTTGCCAGGTACTTCACAAGAAAACTAAAAGCATCTTTTGCGGAGCTGAAATTCTAGCTTCGAACAGAAATCGCCATTTAGTAAGTTGGCAGTGAATAAAGTAAAATTAAAAAGAAAGAATTACAAAAGCGCAAGGAAAATTCAATGATGCATGATTCTCAACTCTTGTTCTCCTTCAAAACATTAACAACTGATCTTCAATCCTTTATTCCAATATTCCACTCCCTCAAAAACTAATTCAATTTTCTGAAAGATTACACTGAGAACTAGCTAAAAGGTTCTCCGGTAGTTGTAGAGGTTAAAGTTAAACAAGCTAAACAGAAAGAACAAGAAAGTTAGATGGCATTTTTTTTTTTTTTGAAAAAAAAAAACTAAAACAACTCCAGAGTTCAGTTGCAAAATGTTGAAGTGTACTACATCTTAATTTCAGTGTGGGCTTATCATTAGGTGGTTGAGTGACCTTTGTGGTTATAAATTCTGACATCTCATGCATTTGATCAACGCTCTCAGGTTTCTTAACAATGTTGCATATAAAAGTTTATATACATTCAAGATCTGAGGTAAAGAAACATCAAACAGCAGAGCAGAAAGCAATGCAAAACGAGTAGCTTCAGTTCCTAGTATCATCAAAAAGTAGCATTAAAGCAGCACAGATATGTTACTTTCTCAAAAGTTATGGTCTATAAGCCAACAAAATAAAGGCCAAAACTCCTAAAGACGAGTCAATGATAAAATATCTGTAACTAGAAATTCAAAGAAGCATGATAATATGCAACGCAATTTCAAAGCCATACTAACATGCACATTTCACTACTCTGTTAAGTGTAAAGATTGAAACTTTGGGAACAATTAAAACAACTGTGAACTCTTTTACCTTTCTCAGAAGCTTTTGAGAAAACTACATCGGCAGATTTAAGCATCAATGAAGTCAAATCCAACCACTGGTTCTTTATCATACATTCTTAAGCCTCCACACATAGTCGCTCACCTGTCCCTCTGCTACCTATTGAATATTGATATCAGATATTAACAATTAAAGATTTGACATCTAGACTTCAAGGTAAGAGCTCAGGGGATTGGATTTGATGTTGTTATCAGTCCATCCAAATACATGAGTTATTTAATGTCAGCTTATCAAGGAAGTCTAATATGGACATTAAGCAATTGAAACATGGAAAACCATGTTTGCTCAATTTACTACTTACTTGTAGACTTGAGAGATTCAAGCAACGCATGCTGCGTGACATGGCTGAATGGGACATCGGCATGCATTTCAAGGTTCAAAGCATTGGCATGTCGACATCCAAACACACACTACTACTTTGACTGTTACCATCTTACTGAAAATGTATACGCAACCATAGCCACTCAATGTTTCAACAATTCCTCTATTTGCACCCCCAAAAGTATTCAAGATAGTTTTACAAGCATGAAGATTCTGTAAATGCATTCTTATGAAGTTATTATACTTCAAGTTATCCAATTACGGGTTTTTTCTTTTCGTTAGAGTAGAGCTAATCTGTAATCAAATTACCAAAAGATGTGAAGGAAAGGAAAATGGGTAATGTTTCCCAGATTTTACTATCTTTTGAATGAACATTAATGTTTCTGCCTCTTTTGCATAATGAACATTGCTTTTACATACTATACAGCGCCCACGCTTCTCGTGTTCGCTTCTAGTCGTGTCTAATACAGCTCTTGGTGGAGTAAAATCATCCTTAGAACTAATGCTGCAAGTTGTCGCTGCATTCAGTTGGATAATCTCTCTGTTGTAATGCAGCTAATTCAAGTCCCACGACGACGTCTGCCATTGCAGGCCTTCCATGTGGCCGAACGAGTAGGCATCTCCCTGCAATTTCTACAAACACTTGTAAACAAGCTGGTGATATCTGCCCTGCCAAGTTTTGATCAATAAGTCGATCCAATTTCCCCTCTCGAATGCAGCAACGTGCCCACATAGCTAGACTATGTTGCTCCTCTTCCTCAAGTGTCACGTCCACTGCAGCTCTTCCCGACAGCACTTCAAATAATACAACTCCAAAGGCATAGACATCTGATTTTCTTGTCAATTTATGACTTGAGAAATACTCTGGATCTAAATATCCATAAGTTCCTTTAATGTTTGTGGTAATGTGGGTGAAAGAATCGTTTACAGGACCCATTTTGCACAGCCCAAAATCTGAAATCTTTGCCATCCAGTTTTCATCCAAGAGGATGTTGGTGGACTTGACGTCACGGTGGATGACGGCGTTCTCGGTGCTGGAATGGAGGCAGTTCAATCCTTTGGCTGCACCAATGCAGATTTGAAGGCGCTGCTTCCACGTCAATGGAGTTTTGTCCAAATTACAGAGATGGTCCCTTAACGTGCCGCGCGCCATGTAGTCGTAAACTAAGATCATCTCTCCATTTTCGTCGCAATATCCGATTAAGGATACGAGGTGAGTGTGTCTGAGCTTGGACAACATCTGGATTTCAGTTAAGAACTCAGAAATGCCTTGATTGGAAGATGGGTTCAGCTTTTTAATGGCGGCAGTGGTGGCACTGTCGTTGATGAAGCCTTTATAGACGTTGCCGAATCCTCCTCTGCCAATAATAAATTGATCATCGAAATTGCCAGTTGCAGTTTTCATCTCCTTGAGCAAGAAATGTCTGCATAATTCGGAGGGCAGTGGTACGCTGGTAGTTGTGGAGGAGCTTGAAGAGGATGAAACAGTGACCCACGATGATCTGGCATTGGCGGTAACTGAGTTCTTCACCCTTCGGCGACGACGGAGAATCAAGAAAGTAAAAACAGCTGCAACCACCACAAGAACGCCGATCACACTCCCGATCACAGCATAAATTTTGTTGTTTTTTGTCTGCTTCGAAGCCAATGCCGGTAGCCAAGAATGGTTGATAGGAGGATCAGGGTTCGCCGCCGCGAGGCTCAAATTTGAGTCACTGAGTTTGAAGATTTCCAATCCATTCAACAGAGCACTAGAATATGTAGGCCGTCCCTGTAAATTAGGGAAGAGAGAAAGGCGGAGGTCTTTCTGTCCACGACGGCCGTCATCAGGAACCCATGCGACGTAGTCTCTGAAAATGGGTATCCCGTTGCCGCCGGTCCAGAAGATAACGTCCGCCTGAATTTCCGCCGTTTGATTGTTTATATAAATTGTGAATACCCTCTGGTTTTTTTTGGTTATTTCAGGCTGAATCTCGCAGAAATGGAATCTGAGCAGATAGTAAAACCCAGGATCAACAGGAAATGCCCACTCCAGACTTATGCTTGAATTTCCCATGGATCTTGAAGTTGTGTACACTCTTGGCGGTGCACTGTATGGAGGCGTTTCGCGAGTGTACTTGATCTGAAGGTTCTCATCATGAGGCGTGTAGCCATAATCAGTGCCAAATATGTATGGATCATCTTGAGCCCAGGCCCGAAACATGCCGCCGCTATCGTCTTGAATCTCCAAAGCCCGAAACATACTGCTGACATTTAGCCTGTAAAGATTCTCCAAAGCGGTGTTGTTTTCCAGATAATATAAGTGGTCGAAAAAGTTGATTTGCTCACCCCTGTAGTAGAGGCCGTCTGGAATTGAAACAATTTCAATCCCATTCACAAAAGCAGAAGAGTTTGTTTTGGGGGAGAAGGTCACATTCAGTCTCTGCTCCTCTTCGACGTTGATGACAAACTCTTTCATAAAGGGACGGTTTGGCCAAGGGGAGTGGAGAAAAGCACTGAAGTTGCTTAACAAAGTGAATCCATTTGCGATGACTGAGAAAAGAGAGATAGAAGCATCGTAGCCGGAATACATGGTGGGGTAGAAATAAAGACGAAGGAATTTGGGGCCTGTGACGACTGGAAAGGTGTAGGTGAAATGGGAGTAGAACACACGAGCCGTCTTGCAAGGGACCTGATCGGGAACAGAGGAGTCCATATAGGAAGCTTCAAGTGCCAAAGATATGGCGGCGGCATTAGGTGGCGCGTAACTTGAAGGCATGTCGCTGTCCCAGCTCCGCCCACTGGTATCATTTAGGTTTGACGGTGCACCGCAGTTGAGGAGGATTACATCGGTGGCTACAGGTACGGCGGCAGAAATTGTTGACGTTATCAGAAAAACTCGGAGGAGAAGGAACGGATAAAAAACAGATGGGAGCATCTTTTTTGTGATTGAAGAGAAAAAATTGGTGCATAAAACAAGTCAATTGGACGTAAAGAATCTGCAAAATAGAGAGGAGACTCACTTTTGTGGACTTAAAAGTCTTCGCATAAAACAAGTCAACGGAGTTTTTTTTGTTGCTTTTGGTCTTGTTTTTCATCGATTTTTTATTTGTTCCTATTGATTTCTTTTCTTTTTTGATTTTTAAAATGTTAATATGCATACTTAAATTGAAATTAGATAAATATTTTTCTTTTTTAAATTAAATGTTGGTAATTATTTTTGAAAATTCCATCTCATTATTTGAGTGAATTATATTTTTCTTAGGTGGCTAGCCATGTCATTGAGAAAAAATAAAGTATGGACACACATGAAGTATACATGTGGAATTTCGGTGTACACGTCAGCTTTCCGGTAAGAATTGTCCTAAAAATACAATTTTTTTTATTTACGGGATTATTTTGTCGCCGGAAAAAATAGTGTCCTATAGATGCAAATTTGGGGTAATTGGAATCCCATTTTTGCATTTTTTCCAAGATTACGTGTAAAAAGAGAAAAGGCTCAGTTGTGAAAAATTAGTTTAAAAATTTACTGAAATTTTCATATAATCATCATAATTTTAGATTGTTACTTTCTTTGGTAAATGGTAATTCAGCCATGCTTTTCCAACACATTAACAACATTACTTAATGAATATTGCAAGTTTTACACTTAACAACCCCTTGTTCTCTCAAGACTGAAAACATAACATATACACCCTTTTCCCTGTAAAAAGGCTAACTGTAAATGATGAAAAATGAACTCATAGCAGATTATAATAGAATACTTAAAGCCCTAACGGCACATGATGAAAGTGCTAAATAACATAGTGACTCAAACCGTAGAGGCTAGAGCTACTGATAATTTTTAAAACATGTTGAACATTCCTGCAATCAGTCGAACCTCAGGGGATCGATGCAGTTACACCAACAACAATAACTACAATCTTAAAAACCAGAATTTCTTGACATGTGAAATTTTTCACACTTCAATGAAATGAAAGGTAAGGCTCGAGCATCCAAACTGAAACATATATATACGGGAGGAAGGTTGAGGGGGCATACCAATAACCAATAACCAATAATGAACCCGTTTAACTAATGTCGCCATATCCAAATGTTGCATAAGCATACCCAAATCCAAGAGTGTCATCATGATTTGATGTTACACCAGTGTGTATACTGTTGGATGATAAATATCCTTCTGCATCTAGAGACCATGTTAAATGTCCCACATCGAATAATTAGTGATGTGGTGTTCAATATATAATGGCATAGCAAACCTCCCCTCAACAGCTAGCTTTTGGGGGGTGAGTAAGGCCAAAAGCTCATTATTCAATATGGTATCAAAGCCAGGTTCACAGATGTTCGATTCCTGTGCCTGTCTCTCCACCCGGCTTGCAGATGTTTCATTCCTGCAGCTTGCAGATGTTCATTCCTGTAATGTTCAGGCACCAATTTGGGCGTGACGGGGTTGTGTTAAATGTCCCACATCGTTCACGCACCAATTTGGGCGTGACGGGGGTGTGTTAAATGTCCCACATCGTTCATGCACCAATTTGGGCGTGACGGGGGTGTGTTAAATGTCCCACATCGAATAATTAGTGATGTGGTGTTCAATATATAATGGCATGACAAATCTCCCCTCAACAGCTAGCTTTTGGGGGTGAGTAAGGCCAAAAGCTCATTATTCAATAGAACATTTTTTGCGTTCCACCAGTGGCTCGTCTCCTTCCAACATTTTGATGACATGATACATATGTGGTCGCTTCGTCTGAGTGCATAAAAGGCCAACTTGAATGCATCTTACAGCTTCTTCCAACGGGCATGTATCTACAAGTGATCGATCTATCAGATCAAATACTCTCGCTCTCCCTTCCTCCCACAGCTCCCATGCCTGGACAGTGCCAATTATAGATGATATATGTGATTCTATGTCAGGAAACGAAGCAGACTTTTAGAGCATAATTAGGTAAGCTAGTTCATACTTACATTGTCAGGCAGGAATCTGCACTCCTGATTAGGTGAGATTATACTTGATCTTCTGCCACTCACGATTTCCAGGACTACTATTCCAAAACTAAATACATCCGCTTTAGTTGATAATGTCTCTCCCATTGCATATTCAGGAGCGATATAGCCACTCATACAGGCATAAAGCAAAATAAATTAGAAAGGATAAAAAAAAGGAGTGGGATAGAATGGATCAGAGACTTACGGGGTCCCAGCTATTCGTGTCTCTAGTTTAGATTGACCATCAACCAAACCAGTGGCGGAGCCAGAAATTTCATTCAGGGGGTCGACTAAAGCACAATACTAAAAAAAAAAATAACAAGTTAAATTCAACTATTTTTTTTTAAATTACTTACAAGTTTGTATCTCACAAATGTCCACGTCGATTTCCATTATTTTGAAAACGATCCATAATTAAATCATTGGAAACACTGTCAAAATATATCATTTTTAATATATGTAATCAAACAACCATTCAACCATTCGTTGTTCATCCTATTTCTCAACCTATTTTTTATGTATTTCATTGTAGAAAATGCTCTTTCCGTTGTAATTGTTGCAACTATGGTAGAATTAAAGCCAATTTTAGAAACAAATATACAAGTGAATATACATCATTTCTCTTTGTCTACACCAATTTTCAAGCAAGATCACCAATCCCTTTCAATTCAGAGAAGGCTTTATCTGATTTCATATCAATAATATAGTTCTCAAGTTGATTTTCAAGTATTGATATTTTCACATTAGAGAACTCTACTAGATAAAATTTATTTAACTGGATTCTACGTTCTTTGTTGAAAGAGACAAATAAATCAATGGGATTCAAGCAAACTAGACAAGTAAGCAACTGTGAGTTTACCTCTATAAAAAGGTTGAATCGATTCGTATTCTCTTATTTTTTTTACTTTTTTGAGTTGGACGAACTAATTGAATTGAAGCTTTTGGCTTTCTGATGAGAAACCTATCCATATTGATAATTGATAAAATAAATCTTAGTTAAAATATAAAAAAAGTAAAATTAATTTTAAATTTCTATTAAATTGTAAAAAAAATAATAATAATAAAGTCCACAAACAAATTAAAAACCAATCTCTAACCAATCACTAAGCAGGCCATTGGAGGAGTATTGTTGTGTATATAGCGGAGAGGAGATGAAATATGGGTTGAAATATAACAGAATTTGATCGGAGGAGCTTGATTGAACAATTGGTTAGGTCTTGAGTTGGAAATTAAAGTCCAATTAAAATTAGAACCGAAAATTTTCAATTTGTGTGGTCTCAATTATTAATAATTCACTATATTGACCCCCACTAATGTTAATTTTAATTTTGGTGAGAGGATCATTTATAAAAAATTCCATAAAATTACATATATATAAAATAATAAAATTTCAACTCAAAAAAAATATATACATATAATAATAAAAAAAAATAAAAGTTGAGGGGGGTCAATATAATTGCACCCCTCAAGGCAAGGTGGCTCCGCCACTGAACCAAACTCTTAGCAAGGTCAAAGTCAGAAAGTTAAGGATTCAAGTCACTGTCCAGTAAGATATTGCTGGGTTTGACTCCTCTGTGAATTACTCTCTGTCCTGAATCCCCATGAAGATAAAGAATTGCCCGTGCAATCCCTGTTATGATTTCCATTCGTGCTTGCCAATCAGGGCACTCGGGCCTCGCGCCATCTATTGTGAGTTAGAAGGTTGTTCGAGTTAGAACTAAGAGTTTGTGAATAATTCTGTATTCATTGATTTCAGTATGTTACAATTACAATAGGGTTTACACTAAATAGATGTACAAAGCTACAAATAAGGAAAAGATATGTACAAGGAAATAATCCCACTAAATCAGGGATAAAATAAACAACCCAACAAATTAGCCGTGATCTCTAACACTCCCCCTCAAGTTGATTGTGGGGTCACACACATTTAACTTGCCCAAAACACTTGAGAAGGCTTTCTCAGTAACGGCCTTAGTGAGAATATCCGCCAACTGGTCTTCTGATCGCACAAACGGAAACATCACAATCCCAGTCTCAAGTTTTTCTTTGATAAAGTGTCGGTCCACCTCAATATGCTTTGTTCGGTCATGCTGAACTGGATTCTCTGATATGCTTATCGCTGCTTTATTATCACACCACAATTTGCACCTTTCTTTCACTGGGAACCCAAGTTCCTCAAGTAGCTTCCGCAGCCACAGGACTTCAGCTAGTCCTTGGGCAATCCCCCTAAATTCTGCTTCTGCACTAGAAAGAGCAACCACCTTCTGTTTTTTGCTCTTCCAGGTGACGAGGTTCCCTCCAACCATAGTAAAGTACCCCGAAGTTGAGCGTCGGTCATCTTGGTTTCCAGCCCAGTCTGCATCTGTATAAGCCTCAACAACGAGATTTCCATGTTTTTGGAACAAAACTCCTCTTCCAGGGCATCCTTTGAGATATCTGACAACTCTGAGTGCAGCCTCCATATGTTCATGCTGCGGTCGGTGCATGAACTGACTCAACACACCCACTGCATATGCTATATCAGGTCGAGTATGGGACAGATAGATCAGTTTTCCAATAAGATGTTGATATCTACTCCGATCCACCATTTCTGCCTCAACTGAGAGTTTCAAGCCGTGATTAATTACCATAGGTGTCCCTACTGGTTTGCTATCAAGAAGTCCTGTCTCTGCCAACAAATCCAGTACATACTTTCGTTGGGAGATAAAAATTCCTTGCTTTGATCTCAACACTTCAATCCCCAAGATATATTTCAACTCCCCTAAATCCTTCATCTCAAACTCCTGAAAAAGATTCTCCCTTAACTGTTTGATTTCCTCGAGATCATTTCCAGTGATAATCATGTCATCCACGTAGATGATGAGACATGTTACCAGCTCACCCCTTCTCTTGAAAAACAGAGTGTGGTCTGAATTACTCTGTCTGAACCCATAATTCCTCATAGCAGCAGTAAACCTGCCAAACCATGCTCTGGGAGACTGTTTGAGCCCATATAGAGCTCGCTTCAACCTGCAGACTTCCCCTTCACGAAACTGATCAGAGAAACCCGGTGGAGGCTCCATATACACTTCCTCCTCCAACTTCCCATGAAGGAAAGCATTCTTCACATCAAACTGGTGCAACGACCACTCCTGGTTGGCGGCTATAGAGAAGAGAACTCTGATAGTATCAATCTTAGCTACGGGGTAAAAAGTTTCTGAGTAATCCACCCCGTATGTCTGCGTGTACCCTTTAGCCACTAGTCTCGCCTTGTACCTTTCAATGGATCCATCTGACCTGTGCTTGATGGTAAAGACCCATCTACATCCTACTGGCCTCTTATCATAGGGCAACACACACTTTTCCCAAGTTAAGTTCTTCTCTAGGGCCGCCATTTCTGTTTCCATGGCTCTCCTCCACTCCTCATCTTTCTGGGCTTCCTCAACTGTTCTAGGAAGTAACTCAGAGTAGACAGCTGCTGAATAAGCTCACGCAGCAACTGTTAGCTTCCCTTGGGCCAACTCTGCAACTGGATACCGAGACCCTCTGGGCTCATACTCAGGCTCGTACCTCTTTGGAGGCACTCCTCGAGTGCTCCGTGGTGGAAGAACATACCGTTCAGTCCCCCCTGACTCCCCCTGTTCCTGTAACTCCTGTTCCTGTATTTCCTCAGTCGGTAGATCATCAGTAGCACTGACAGTATTATCATGATCAACAAAAGAATGCTCAAGGGTTACCTCAGAGATATCCAGCGGGTCAGATCCTGGGGTTGGTCCCGTGGTGGAAGACTGGACCATGGGAGATGCTGACTCGGTGGTTCCGCCTACTGGCTCTTTTGGGTCCGGATCTGGCAACGTGGGATGAGATACCCAACTCAATGGATCTACAGACTGCTCCCCCTGACCACTGAGTTGGGAAGTATAAAAGAACTCTGACTCAAGGAAGTTACAATTCATGGTGGTGTACATACGCCTAGTGGTGGGATGGTAACACCGATACCCCTTCTGATGGACCCCATACCCGACAAAGACACACTTAACTGAACAAGGATCTAATTTGGTGCGTTCCTGTTTGGGAATGTGAACGAAGACAGAGCACCCAAAAACACGCGGCTGGAGGGTCAAGGTAGTAGGGACTCGAACATGCTGGGAAAGTTCAGAGAGGGGTGTCCTGAGATTAAACACTTTAGTGGGTAATCTATTCAGAAGATATACAGAAGTGGCCACAGCTTCTGGCCAATAAGACTTAGGGACACACGAATCAAACATAAGTGCCCTAGTGATCTCAAGAATAAACCGGTTTTTGCGTTCAGCAACCCCATTCTGTTCAGGAGTGTGGGCACAAGTGGTTTGATGAACTAGACCATTGGCTGCAGTGAACTGCTGGAAGGTATGATTAACATATTCCCCCCCCCCCCCCCCATTATCTGATCGAAGCACTTGAATTTTAGTGTTAAACTGGGTTTAGACCATATTATAGAACTCTATGAACTTAGACACAACATCTGATTTCTGTTTCAAAAAATACACCCAAGTCATGCGTGAGCAATCATCAATAAAGAGAACAAAGAAACGGAAACCAGAACGTGAACCCATATAAGGAGCAGGACCCCAAACATCGGAATGTACTAGAGAAAAAACTTTATTCATACGAGTTCCAGAATACGGGTACGACTGTCTATGACTTTTAGCCAGAATACAAGTTTCACAAGATAACTGACTACTAGAAGAAAAAATATTTGGGAAAAGTAAATGGAGATATCCAACTGACGGATGACCTAACCGACGGTGCCAAAGCCACTGTTGCTTCTCAACGGTCCCGTGAGCCAGCGCTGCAGTCCCGTGTTGAATCACATCATCCACATAGTAAAGCCCACCGCGTTCAGTGCCACGCCCAATGACTGAATATCCTGCAACAGACAGAAACCAGAGTAAATCACTATAGCACAATTTAGTTCTCGGGTAACATGACTAACAGATAACAGCTTGCAGGATAAATTAGGAACATAGAGACAATTGTTCAAAGTTAAGGATGGGGAGATATTAATGATTCCGGTGCCCTGGACCGGTAAAAGTTCCCCATTAGCTGTCTGAATACCCGGTTTATTCGACTTTGACATGTTTGCTAAATCATTTTGGTCATAAGTCATGGTATCTGTTGCCCCGCAATCAAGGATCCACTCCACCGGTTTGGGTCCTTGGGTTAAATACGCTACTCCACACTTTGGAGGACTGTTGTGAGCTGTTACTAAACTTTGAGGGCCAATCTGCAGAGTATTAAGACTTGGGGGGCTAATATGTAAATTGTTAAAACTTTGGGGAACCAAATTAAAAACCTCACGTAAATTGGGTTGGGATTGTGAATTCCCAACCCTAGTACCTTCATTCTGAGCCGCCTTTCTCGTGAGATCTATGATCTCTTGCTGCACCATTCTTCCCGTCGGCGGCTGAGGGTTATCGCGACGTACGGCCGCCGCCGATGGGTTTCGTCTCCCAGACCCACCGTCTGTAATGGGTTTGAAGCCCGGTGGCGGTGGCGGCGGCGTTTGTCCCCTGAAACCAAGAGCCCCTGTTCTTGTTGCAGCGAAGGCAAAGCCTGGTTCTTCGCTATGATTTTCCCCTTCATCTGTGGCGGCGGCGATGGCGGCGCTTCCTGTGTTACCCCGCCACCGCGCCTCTGTCTCCGATCGTTCTCTTCCCGGCGTTTGCTCTTCCATCTTGCCGGGAAACCAATTAGCTCGAAGCATTGCTCTTTCATGTGATTTCGTCTTCCACATTGAGAACAAGTGACTGGGGTTTGGTTGCCATCGCGCGATGATGATTCCGGCGCTGGTGACCTCTGATCTGAGCGTGATTTGGTGGTACTCCCTCGTCCAGGATTGCTTGAGTTTCGACTGATAAGGCCGGCGCCAATACCTGAGGCCTCGGCCGATGATGTTCTATCCGATCCCATGATACTCCGTCGGTCCCTTTCTTTTCAAATCAGGCCATAAGCATTCTCCACTGTTGGAAGTGGCGTTGTTCGGAGTATATCTCGTCTTTCTGAATCAAACTCCTCCGAGATGCCTTGGAGAAACTGGTATAGCTTGTTCTCTTGTCGGAGGCGGTTGAATATACCGATATCCTCAGGATTCGTCATGGGGTTGGGCTGACGGATCTCAATCTCCATCCATAATCTCTGTAGGTTGCTGTAAAAAACCTCCAAACTATCCTTCCCTTGCTTCAAACTGTTGGCTCTCACTGTGAGATCGAAGAATTGGATTCCATCTACTTGTTGGCTGTAAGTAGATTGGAGTCCGTCCCACAAATCCTTTGCCGTAGGGTATTCGGCGAAGTTGCTGACCATATCTGATTCCATGTTCTCGAGTAACCACGAACAGACAGTCAAATCTGTTTGTTCCCATCGTGGGTATTCCGGATCTGTTTTGGTGGGCGGTGTTGGGATTCCAGTGATGTGATGGAGTCTCCCTCGTCCGCCAATAGCTATTCGCATGAGTCGAGACCATAGGGCGTAGTTATGCTGATTCAACTTTGCTGCTATTGATATTGATGTTGAGGACTGAAATTGGTTCTGTTTTTGCAGGATTATGGCAATCTGATCCGCCAAATTCCTGCTGTCGAAGGAGGTGCTGGATCCTTCAAGCTTCTCTTGTTTCTCAGTCATGGTGGCAGATGATGAGCGCGGTACGAGCGTCGAATCTATAGACAATGAACTTGCTCTGATACCAAGTTAGAACTAAGAGTTTGTGAATAAGTCTGTATTCATTGATTTCAGTATGTTACAATTACAATAGGGTTTACACTAAATAGATGTACAAAGCTACAAATAAGGAAAAGATATGTACAAGGAAATAATCCCACTAAATCAGGGATAAAATAAACAACCCAACAAATTAGCCGTGATCTCTAACAGTTCGTTCAGATGGTAAACAGTAAACAATAGTGACTAGAAAATAATAGGATATAGGATTCATATAATAAGATTGCTGGGATGTAATCAAGATTAATGTTAAAGGCACCAACCCAGATAAGTATCTAGACTTCCGTTTTCCATGAACTCATAGACGAGCAATCTTTCTTCTTTGTGAATGCAATAGCCGAGGAGCTTGATGATGTTTCGATGCTGAAGATTGGGAAGTGAAAGAATCTCATTTTTAAACTCATCATGGCCATGTGGGGAAAGCCTTTTAACTGCAACTACCAGTCCTGTAGGTATATAACACGGCCTATACAAATAATTTAATTTGGAGAAGTTAAAAGACAAACTTCACTCACCATTTTATCTAACAGAGAAAAAGAGTAGAGTGGCACCTTATAAACCGGACCAAATCCACCTCGGCCGACTTCATTTGAATGAGAGAAATGATTGGTGGCATCTGCAATTGTATTCCAATCAAACTTGGCCAGCTTTATACCTGCTTCACTAATTTCTGCAATTTTTTCGAAAGTTTTAGGCACAGATAAGTTCTCATGGGCCATGAGAAGTATGAAAACAAATGTTGGTGACTTTTAAGGCGGCCATATAAATTTATACCTGATAATAACAGTTCATTTGTTTTGGATGGCCTTGCCCTGCTCCAAAGTGAATCCCATGGCGGCATGGCCAAAGTCGACGTGGCTTATTCATTATGGTCCTTCTTCTACCTTTCCTTGTATACAGACGCTCACCATTAACCACTCTGCTGTTACTTTGATCTTCTGGAAGAGGCCTGGGATTCGGCACATCTGTAGAAGCCATTTTCGATTGAAAAAAAATATATATATATTGAAAAGATCCCTCGAAAATTCTCAATGGATTTTTAGCTAATCTGCCGGAAAAAAAAGAATCTATAGCTAAATTATTTTCTTTCATATTCTCCCTCGGAATTCCGTTGCAATTCCATCAAAAAATATACCCAGGGAATAAAACTTCCGACGGAATCCAGACGGAATACCGAGGGAAATTCTTCGAAAAGCCAAGAAATATTCTTCTCGTGTTGCCCTCGGGAATCTCTTGAAAATCCATCGGGAATTTTTTGATTGATCTATTTCCTTCAGAATTTGACTGTTTTCTGGTAGTGCACCTTTCTTTCCATGTGGAAGCTCACCATCAACCACTCTGATATTAGTTTGATCTTCTGGAACAGGTGTGGGATACTGCACATGTGTAGAAGCCAATTTTAGCTGCCCTTTTTTAACTGATAGGTTGGTAGCATCATTACGAGCACGGATGACATCAGAAACATTTTCCGTCTCATTCGAAACTGAAAGTTGTCTGCCCTCCTGTTGCTCAAGTGCCAACTCAAGTTGTAGCACAACTTGAGCCATTGTTGGACGATTCTTTGGTTCGGCATACAAGCATCTTTCAGCAACCCCTACAAATGTCTTGAGGCTATCTGCTGAAATTTCATCGCTTAGACATGAAGCTACTATCTCATTGACTCCTCCCTGGTTAATTTTATTTAGAGCCCATTTGGATAGAATCCGTTCATCCTCGTCAAGTTTCGAATCAACTGCTAGTCTCCCGCATAAAACTTCCAACAACACCACTCCAAAGGCGTATGTGTCACTTTTCCTTGTCAGTCTGCAAGTGCTAAAATAAAATGGGTCCACGTACCCAAGCGTGCCCTTAACTTTCGTCTGTCTTCAGGTTTGGCCAACCCAAAATCTGCAACCTTAACTACAAAGTTCTCATCAAGCAGAATGTTAGAAGACATTACATCACGATGTATGGTTCCGTGCACTGTGTGAAGATAGTCCAGTCCCCGACCTGCTCCAATGCAAATATTTAGGCGTCGCATCCAGCTAAGAGAAGAACAACTATCCTTGCCCCTTTCAAGTTTGTAAAGGTGGTCAGCCAGTGTACCATAGGCCATATACTCATAAACAAGAATCATTTCTCCATGATCATTGCAATAACCGATTAAGGAAACAAGGTTAACATGTCGGAGCTCAGAAAGCATTTCAATCTCCGTCAAGAACTCATGTGCCCCTTGACTAGATGTGAACTTTTGCCTCTTTATAGCTACAGTCTCTTGCCCATTATCAATGAGGCTTTCGTAAACTTTACCAAAACCACCTTGTCCAATTACAAGTGCTTCACTGAAATTTCTAGTGGCTAACTCTATCTCAGCTAGTGAAAACCGGCGACAGACTCGACCAGCCCTAACTGATGGTTTGTTTTTCTCCTCAATATGACTAGCTTCCCACATTTCCCTCAATATATAAACCACAACGTTTATCAGAGAAGTTACAACAACTGCAACAGCAGCAAAGACATTTCTAAGACCAAGAATAGAGAGTAAAGTTGGGATTATCTGGGACTCTGCAGTCTGAGCAGGAGGCAGGGGATTGGTGCCGGCAAGACTATTATCAGAATTGCTCAGCTTAAGTATTTGAAACCCTGCAAAGAGGCCTTTTCCATCTACTGTTTCTTCATATGACTGGATGGAAATCAAGATATCACGCTTACCCTCATTTCGTTGTCTTCTCATCATCACCATGTAGTCGCTATAGCGGGGATTGTCGTCGCCACTCCTTTCTTTCACTATGTCGATATTAGTCTGAGCAATCATTTCATTAATGACTATTTCAAACATCACATCAGCAGCCCCCAGAATCTTGATTCCAATCTCTGAGAAATAAATCCTGATCAAGTACCTAAATCCCACATCCACATGTACTCTCTAGGTGCTTTTATTAATCTTGTTTGCTTCTCGCACTGCCCAAGTCGGAAACATGTCGTCAGAATCTCCGGTGGATGGAGTAGAACTCTGCTTAACAGTTGCTCTGTGGACTATCTCAAGTGCTATGCTGTGATCAACATAGAATGGAGACTTGTGGCCAACCACTTGTACCCCAATATCTCCACCGTGAAAGTAAGAAAAACTGGCGGGGACCGAGATAACCTCGATACCGTTTATGAAAGCATATGATTGACTAGTTGCAGGAAAGAAAGTAATATTGAGCTGTTGATTTTCTAGTATGTTTAAACAGAACTCTTTTGTTAAAGAACTCACACCAAGAGCATCAGCAGTAAGTGAAGCACTAAAGTTACTGAGCAAGGTGAAAGCACCAGCTTCAACATTAAGCAAGTCCTTCAAATCTTTGAAGCCTTTGTATTGAGAGGGATTAAAGTGAAGGCGGATGACCTTCTGACCTGGATTCAACTGAAACGCATACGAGAATCGGCCACGAGAGAGTCATGCAGTTCTGTGGGGAACAGGATCGACAGATTTCAACTTACGGACGACGACGGATGAGGCAGTTGATGAGCCCTTTATTTGTAGCATTGAAGATAGATTGTGCTGCACATCTCCCAGCCATTTTCTTCCATTCAGGGCTGAGGAAGTGCCACTTGAGCCACAATTAATTGAAATGTCCCCTGTAATGTGAATTGGACCATTGGTGCCTGCTGCCACTGCAAAAGTGAAGCACAGAAATTGAAAAGCAATTGAAACTGGATTCAGATTCATGGTTCTTTTTGCGTTCTGTTGAGAATCAGAGCGAGCATGGGTTCATATGCAGAAACGTTTAATCAATGAGCACTATTGACTTTTCAAAGTGAAGTGATTACCCAAAAGTCCGTTCATCCCTTGGGGCCAGTAGTTAACTAACCAGTTGAATAATTTGCTAACAGACTTCTTTGAAACAGTTTAGTAATATTGAAGAATTGACCGTTATTTTTTAAACTTAAAGGCCAAAAGTCAATTGAAACTTAAAGGCTAAAGGGACTAAACTTGAAACTTTTGAAAAGTTGTATTATTACAATTAATTCCCCTCTCTCCCTACCCCTCAACTAGGGTTCGATCTAATTGATCAATTTGTTTATTTTTTCCTACAATTTTGAAATGTCCATGGGATGTTTCTGTAATTTTAACACTATTAGGTGGTGTTCGCTTTCAAGTAACATACTATCATGTTCATGTGCAAATACAGATTTTCTGCAAATTTTGACTCAAAACTCTTTCTATTATCACCACACAAGATGCAAATACAAACACAAAAATCATGGTTCACCGTCGCGGTCGCGGGGAACGGAACGGAGGCCACCGTTCCAGTTCCGTTGCAATGACGCGGAACGGTCGCGGCAAAATCGCGGTCACTTCCTAAAAACATGTATAAAATGCCTAAAAATGTTTAAAACTTATTAATTTATCAATTTATGTTAATATTAGTTTGTATTATATTTATATTTATCAATTGCATTATATGTTTTATCCCAAATAACATTTATTGTCGTTTAATAATTTCTTTCTCAATTTTCGAATTTTGAATGTGCTTCTTCATCATTTTTCCAATTTGATTTGGAATCTTTGTGCAAGATTTCATATTTCCACTCACATGTGCAATATATTGTTTTAATCTTGTGGTTCCATGGTAATAACTTTGTTGCAATATTTACATTTTACATTCTTATGGTGTTGCAATATTACATTTTACATTCTTACTGTCTTCCAAATAGGTTCACCAAAATCCCAACTAATATCACCCTTTGGAGACATCTAAAAAATAATTAATAACTAGTAATCTTGTAGACTCGTTTCGTGTGCAAGTAAAAGAATTATTATTATATTTAGTATTATTATGATCTATGATAAATAAATGAATAAAAATATAATAAAATAATATCATATTAATATAAAATAATAGAATAGAAATTTAAAAATATAGGAAAAAAAATAAAATATATTACAAATAAAAATAAAATAAAATAATTAATTCAAAAAATCAGTTCATTAAATAAAAATGCTGCCCATTAGTCAGTTTTTAATACTTTAGCCCATTAAATTTTATTGATTAAATGAAAAACCTAGATTTTATGACTTTGTCTATCCCTGGTCTTCGGCAAAAATCTTCTTTTTAATCCAACCGTCGTCTTCTTCTTCTCCATTTCTTTCCGATCCGTTCCGTTCCGGCCGTTATAACGCCACGGAACGCCATTCCATGGCAGAGAAACGCCGTTCCAGGTAAGCCAGCGATCCACACCGGAACAGCGGAACGGAGGCCACCGTTCCCGTTCCGGAACGGCCGTTCCGCCCGTTCCAGCACCGTTCCGGCGAACCATGACAAAAGTATGTTAATTCTTACAAATTACAATACAAAGAAAGATATAATAAAATCCCCCCAAAAAATTAACAATCTAAGGTATTGAGTTCCTCAGAATCCAACTGCATTTAAACCTCATTTCTTGTGTCCTCCATGCATTGATTTCTGTGACCCTTCAGAGAGATCCAAAAGAAAATCTTCCAAATCATCACATGAATACTTTATGTACTTTATAATCTTCCAAATCTCACTGAAATGGTAATGATTTCTTCCAAGGAAGGTCCTATAAGCTCGAATCACCTTAACTGAGATCGGATTACTGCTACAGGCTTTGGAATTGATGGGAAAAGAGAGAAATAGCAGAGGTGAGTAAAAATTCATGGTTTGATTTGATCAGTGTCCTGTTGGGAGGCAGAGGAATGGAAGGAATGATGAGTTGTGCAAGTCCTTGGCTACTTTCCATGTTATAACCGTGTGGGCCGAAGCATCTTTCCAAGAACTCGTCTTCTTCCCCGACACATCCTCTACTTCATTTACGTGTGCAGCCTCAGACTAGTTGGGTGTTCGTTAATTCATCGTGTGCTGTTGTAATTTGTGTATTACTTTTGAAAATACACAATTCAAAGAAAACAGAGAATACAATTCATCCATCTGCCACTCCAGAAAAAATGCGCTGAATTTGTGACCAAAATTCGGGCTACAACAAAAGCAAGAACCTACAACTACTACAGTAACATACGTAATACCGCTAACCTGAGTCGACGGATTGTATTCCCAAGCTTCTGCTAATACAATCAAATTTGGGTGATAATGAAGAGATATCTCATCCATTCATCAAGCCCTGCATTATCTCTGTTACATTTGCAACCTTTTCCTAGAAGAAAATGACATCAAGGCAATAAATATAAGTCCACAGATATCAAATGATTCAACGATTCCTCCAGTTGCACTCCAAAAGTATTCACGAATTAGTAGTTTTACAAGCTTGAAGGTAATATTTTTATATGCATTCTTGTGAAGTTATCCAATTACAGGTTTTTGCCTTTTCTCCTTTCTTTTTGTTAGAGTAGAGTTATCTTTCCAGGACTTAGACCATTACAAATAATATTATTGAATGAACATTGTTTCTGCCTCTTTTGCATAATGAATATCGCGTTTACATAATATACAGCGCTGCATTTCTTGTGTTCGCCTCTGATTGTAACACACCTCTTGGTGGCATTAAATCATCCTTAGAACTATTGCTGCAACTTGCAAGATGTTGCTTCATTCAGTTGGATCATCGATCTGTTGTAATGAAGCTAATTCAAGTCCCATGATGACATCGGCCATTGTAGGCCTTCCGTGTGGCCGAACGAGCAGGCATCTCCCTGCAATCTCTGCAAACACTTGTAAACAAGCTGGTGACACTTGCCCTGCCAAGTTTGGATCAATAAGTCGATCCAAGTTTCCCTCTCGAATGCAGTAACGGGCCCACATGGCGAGACTATGTTGCTCCTCCTCCTCAAGTGTCACGTCCACAGCGGGTCTTCCCGATAGCACTTCAAATAATACAACTCCAAAGGCGTACACATCGGACTTTTTTGTCAATTTATGACTTGAGAAGTACTCTGGATCTAAATATCCATAAGTTCCTTTAATGTTTGTCGTAATATGGGTGAAAGAATCGTTTACCGATCCCATTTTGCACAGCCCAAAATCTGAAATCTTTGCAACCCAATTTTCATCCAAGAGGATGTTGGTGGACTTGACATCGCGGTGGATGACGGTGTTCTCTGTGCCGGCATGGAGGTATTGCAATCCTTTGGCTGCACCGATGCAGATTTGAAGGCGCTGCTTCCACGTCAATGGAGTATTCTCCGAATTACAGAGATGGTCGCGTAATGTGCCGCGCGCCATGTATTCGTAAACTAAGATCATCTCTTCATGTTCATCGCAATATCCGATAAGGGATACGAGGTGGGTGTGTCTGAGCTTGGACAACATCTCGATTTCAGTTAAGAACTCAGAAATACCTTGATTGGAGGATGAATTCAGCCTTTTAATGGCGGCCGTGGTGGTCCTGTCATCGATGAAGCCTTTATACACGTAGCCGAATCCACCTTTGCCAATAATAAATTGGTCTTCGAAATTGCCAGTTGCAGTTTTGATTTCCTTGAGCGAGAAATGTCTGCATAAATCGGAGAGTAGGGGTACGGTGGTCGTTGTGGTGGAGCTTGAAGAGGTTGAAACAGTGACCCAGGATGACTTGGCATCTGTGTTAACAGAGTCCTTCAATTTCTGCCACCACCAGCGGAGAAACAAGAAACAGAGCACGGTAACTGCAAGAACTCCGATCACACTCCCGATAACAGCATAAATTACAGAAGACCAACTTTTCTTGTTTCTTGGCGAAGAATCGTTGATAGTAGCATCAGGGTTGGCCATCACGAAGCTCCGCTTGGAGTCACTAAGTTTGAAGATTTCCATCCCGTTCAACAGAGCACTTGAATATTTCGGCAGTTCCTCTAAATTAGGGAACAGAGAAAGGCCCAAATCTTTCTGCCCACGACGGCCGTCATCCGGAATCCATGCTATGTAGTCTTTGAAAATGGGTATCCCATTGCCGCCAGTCCAAGCGATAATATCCGCTTGACTTTCCGCCGTTTGATTGTTAATTGAAATCATGAAAACCCTTTCCTTGTTTTTGGTTACTTGGAGCTGAGTCTCGCAGAAATGGAATCTGAGCAGATAGAAAAACCCAGAATCAACCGGAAAACTCCACTCCAGACTTATGCTTCTATTCCCCATCACTCTTGAAGTTGTGTACACTGATGGCGGTGCACTGTACGGCGGTGTTTCGCGGGTGTAATTGATCTGAAGGTTCTGAGCATGAGGCGTGTAACCAAAATCACCGCCGAATATGTACGGATCATCTTGAACCCAGGCCCGAAACATGCCACCACTATCGTCTTGAATCTCAACATTGTTGCCGCCTACATTTAGCCTGTAAAGATTCTCCAAGTTTTTCAGATAAAATAGCTGGTCGATAAACTTGATAGAGTCTCCCCTGTAGTAGAGGTCATCTGGAATTGAAACAATTTCAATCCCATTCACAAAAGCAGAAGAGTTTGTATCCGGGAAGAAGGTCACATTCAGTCTCTGCTCCCCTTCGACGTTGATAACAAACTCTTTCATGAAGGCATGTTTCGGAGTGCTGAAGTTGCTTAACAAGGTGATTCCATTGGCTGTGACTGAGAAAAAAGATAGAGACGCATTGTAGCCGGAATACATGGTGGTGTAGAAATAAAGGCGAAGGAATTTGGGGCCTGTAAGGACAGGAAAAGTGTAGGTGAAAGGGGAGCGGAACACACGCACTGTCTGGTAAGGGACCGCATTGGGAACAGAGGGTTCCATATAAGAAGCATTGTGTGCTGAAGATATGCCGGCAACATTAGGTGGCGTGTATCTTGAACGTATGTCGCTGTCCCAGCTCCGCCCACTGGTGTCGCTTAAGTTTGACGGTGCACCGCAGTTGAGGAGGATGAAATCAGTGGCTGTGTAAGCAGGTATGGCTGCGGATATTGTTGAGGTTATTAGGAAGACTCTGAGGAGAAGGAACGGGTAAGAAGCAGATGGGAGCATTATTTTTGTGATGATGAGAAAATTCAAAGTTGCAAAGTAAAATAATGATACAAGAGCTTAGTGGGAGCTGTCTGGTTTAACCCTGCAGTAGGTTTAAAATTTAAGGTTTCAACCATTAGCAATGTCAAATACATTAGTTGTTTTCTAAGTGAAAGAAAATTATACATTCTTGCGAAATTCAACACAATAAACAAAAGTCAAAACTGAACTGATACGAAGTTATATCTACAGGTGGGAAAGAGAGATTAATTCACGCTTTTGAAGTAGGCAGTGATGAGTTTGAATGGGGACATAAAGGGTTTTTTTCTCTGGGTGATGTGATGAAATAGGAATAAGAAGATCCGTGAGAATGACTGTCCAAAATTCATGGGGCTACTGGTGTGAGGGGATCGAGTTCGGAGAGGTGTGGCCCTTGAAATTAGTTTAGATGGAGCAACGTTTGAGGGAGAAGGGAGTTTGGGCCATAAAGAAGCTGCAGAGTAGGGAGAAGACTCACTTTTGTGGACACAAAAGTCTGCGAAAAACAAGTCAATGGAGTTACACGAATCATACACTTGTCTAAATAATTTTATTCCAGGTTACATCAACCACCACCACGAAATGTTGCACCAACTGACTAAACACAATTAGAGGCAGTGCATGCAAATACTATATGATGCTGCTTCGTGTTCATTTTGCTAAGTTAGTGATGGAGTTGATTATGTTCGCACTTCCAAGTGTGTCATCAAGATTTGATGTTCCACTCGTGTGTACACTGTTGGATGATGAAAAACTAAAACCACGCCATGGCTCTTTTGGTTCCACCAGTGGTTCGTCTCTTTCCAACATTTTGACGACACGATACATGTTTGGTCGGTCTTGTGGTTCCAGCTCAGTGCATAACAGGCCAACTTGAATGAATCTTAGAGCTTCTTCCACTGGAAATGTATCTTCAAGTGATTGGTCTATTATGTGATTCCACAGCTTCCATGCCTGGACAGTGCCAATTTTAGATGATATATGTGATTCTATGTCTGGGAAACGAAGCAGACTATTAGAGCATAATTAGGCAAACTGGTAGAAAGCAATATGGGCACCTGATCAGGTGAGAATATACTTCTTCTGCCACGCACAATCTCCAGGACTACTATCCCAAAACTTAATACATCTACATTAGTTGATAATAGATTTAGATAAAAATAGAGTGGATTTATTCTAAAAGTGTTTTTTACACAGAGTCGTTGAATCTTCATGGAAGAATTGAATCAAATTCTGAGAAGCATATAGTTTAGAAGTGTTTTTCTAGAAGCATGCGTGAATCATAATTGAAGAATTAAATTGATTGAGAGTCATAGTGGATCAATTATGCCGCAATATTACAAGATTTCTCCCTGGATTAGGAAATTCCAATAGAATTCAACCCACCAAAAAGACAGCCAACATAACAGATGTATTATTTTCTAATATGAATAACAAGCATCATTGTAAACAATCTAAATTTATAAACATAATCAAAATCACATTTCCAGAAATCACATCACAGAGCTTGAAATCAGTGAAAGGGGACTGTAATTTGAGGAAAAAATAATGAAAATACACAATTAAAGAATACAATTCATCAGGTTAATAAATCATAATTCCACAGTACTATGGAAGAAAAAGAGAAGGCGTATTGAGGGACCCTTTCAACAGCTATTTCTCATACCTCACAATAACTGCTTTCGTTCGTTTGATCGATTCTGCAGTCTATCAACTTAGCTGTAATTGCCTTCACAACCCATGATTCCACTTCATTGTCTTCAATCTACGAAAACCATGAAGCTATGAGATGAATGAACGAATATTGGTAGTGCTGAACAAGACCGGCATCATTTCATGCACATATATAAACTCCAGCAAAATAGCTAAACACAATAGGCACCAATTACGACAGAGAAAAAGAAAGAAAGAATGGAATCTAACCATAGTTCTTCAGTATAGACGAATTTGATGAATAGAAATTCAAATAAGCATCCAAGTTCTGAGTCAGAAAAATATTTAAAGGCTGATACACCGGTGCATGTCAGCATCCTTCTCCAATTGTGCCATAGCAGGCATATCAAGCAAATCACACTGGTGTACAGATTAGTTCAGATCATTCTGAGGAATTTGAAGTGGCCCAAACTTTGTATTCATAAAAAAAGTAGCAACAGTGAAGTGCCATTCAAATTGCTGCCTGAAACATGTCAGGTGCCTTAATAAACTCAACAATAGTATTTACTTCTTCTTCCTTAGCTTCAGAAACTGCCAATGGATCTTCAACAAGAAAAAGTTGCCAGGTACTTGACAAAAAAACTAAAAGCATCTTTTGCGGAGCTGAAATTCTAGGTTCGAATAGAAATCGCCATTTAGTAAATTAGCAGTGAATATTGATTCTCAACTCTTGTTCTCCTTCAAAACATTAGCAACTGTAAAAAAGTGTAATCTCCAATCCTTTATTCCAATATTCCACTCCCTCAAAAACTTATTCAATTTTCTGAAAGATTACATTGAGAACTGGCTAAAAGGTTCTCCAATAGTTGTAAAGGTTAAAGTTAAACAAGCTAAACAGAAAGAATAAGAAAGTTAGATGGCATTTTATTTTATTTTTTCTGAAAAAGAAAACTAAAACAACTCCAGAGATCAGTTGCAAAATGTTGAAGTGTACTACATCTTTAATTTCAGTGTGGGCTTATCATTAGGTTGTTGAGTGACCTTTGTGGCTATAAGTTCCGACATCTCATGCACTTGATCAACGCTCTCAGGTTTCTTAACAATGTTGCATATAACAGTGTATATACATTCAAGATCTGGGTAAAGAAACATCAAACAGTAGAGCAGAAAGCAATGCAAAACGAGTAGCTCCAGTTCCTAGTATCATCAAAAAGTAGCATTTAAAAGCAGCATAGATATATTACTTTCTCAAAAGTTTAGGGTCTATAAGCCAACAAAATAAAGGCCAATACTCCTAAAGACGAGTCAATGATAAAATATCTGTAACTAGAAATTCAAAGAAGCATGATAGTATGCAACGCAATTTCAAAGCCATACTAACACACACATTTCACTACTCTGTTAAGTGTAAGATTGAAACTTTGGGAACAATTAAAACAACTGTGAACTCTTTTACCTTTCTCAGAAGCTTTTGAGAAAACTACATCGGCAGATTTAAGCATCACTGAAGTCAAATCCAACCACTGGTTCTTTATCATACATTCTTGAGCCTTCACACATAGTCGCTCACCTGTCCCTCTGCTACCTATTGAATATTGATATCAGATATTACCAATTAAAGATTTGACATCTAGACTTCAAGGTTAGAGCTCAGGGCCTTGGATATGATGTTGTTATCAGTCCGTCCAAATACATGGGTTATTTAATGTCAGCTTATCTAGGAAGTTTAATATGGACATTAAGCAATTGAAACATGGAAAACCTTGTTTGCTCAATTCACTACTTACTAGTAGTCTTGATAGATTCAAGCAACGCATGCTGCGTGACATGGCTGAATGGGACATCGGCATGCATTCCGAGGTTCAAAGCATTGGCATGTCGACATCCAAACACACACTACTTCTTTGACTGTTACCTTCTTAATGAAAATGTATACGCGACCATAGCCACTCAATGTTTCAACGATTCCTCTATTTGCACCCCCAAAAGTATTCAAGAAATAGTAGTTTTACAAGCATGAAGGTTCTGTAAATGCATTCTTGTGAAGTTTATACTTCAAGAGTTCAAGTTATTCAGTTACGGGTTTTGTCTTTTCATTAGAGTAGAGCTAATCTGTAATAAGATTACCAAAAGATGTGAAGGAAAGGAAAATGGGTAATGTTTCCCAGATTTTACTATCTTTTGAATGAACATTAATGTTTCTGCCTCTTTTGCAAAATGAACATTGCTTTTATATACTATACAGCGCCCACGTTTCTCGTGTTCGCTTCTAATCTTGTCAAATACAGCTCTTGGTGGAGTAAAATCATCCTTAGAACTAATGCTGCAAGTTTTCGCTGCATTCAGTTGGATAATCTCTCTGTTGTAATGCTGCTAATTCAAGTCCCATGACGACGTCTGCCATTGCAGGCCTTCCATGTGGCCGAACGAGTAGGCATCTCCCTGCAATTTCTACAAACACTTGTAAACAAGCTGGTGATATCTGCCCTGCAAAGTTTTGATCAATAAGTCGATCCAATTTCCCCTCTCGAATGCAGCAACGGGCCCACATGGCTAGACTATGTTGCTCCTCTTCCTCAAGTGTCACGTCCACAGCAGCTCTTCCCGACAGCACTTCAAATAATACAACTCCAAAGGCGTACACATCCGATTTTGTTGTCAATTTATGACTTGAGAAATACTCTGGATCTAAATATCCATAAGTTCCTTTAATGTTTGTCGTAATATGGGTGAAAGAATCGTTTACCGATCCCATTTTGCACAGCCCAAAATCTGAAATCTTTGCAACCCAATTTTCATCCAGGAGGATGTTGGTGGACTTGACGTCGCGGTGGATGACGGTGTTCTCTGCACCGGCATGGAGGTATTGCAATCCTTTGGCTGCACCGATGCAGATTTGAAGGCGCTGCTTCCACGTCAATGGAGTTTTGTCCAAATTACAGAGATGGTCCCTTAACGTGCCGCGCGCCATGTAGTCGTAAACTAAGATCATCTCTCCATTTTCGTCGCAATATCCGATTAAGGATACGAGGTGAGTGTGTCTGAGCTTGGACAACATCTGGATTTCAGTTAAGAACTCAGAAATGCCTTGATTGGAAGATGGGTTCAGCCTTTTAATGGCGGCAGTGGTGGCACTGTCGTTGATGAAGCCTTTATAGACGTTGCCGAATCCTCCTCTGCCAATAATAAATTGATCATCGAAATTGCCAGTTGCAGTTTTCATCTCCTTGAGCAAGAAATGTCTGCTTAATTCGGAGGGCAGTGGTACGCTGGTAGTTGTGGAGGAGCTTGAAGAGGATGAAACAGTGACCCACGATGATTTGGCATTGGCGGTAACTGAGTTCTTCACCCTTCGGCGACGACGGAGAATCAAGAAAGTAAAAACAGCTGCAACCACCACAAGAACGCCGATCACACTCCCGATCACAGCATAAATTTTGTTGTTTTTTGTCTGCTTCGAAGCCAACGCCGGTAGCCAAGAATGGTTGATAGGAGGATCAGGGTTCGCCGCCGCGAGGTTCAGATTTGAGTCACTGAGTTTGAAGATTTCCAATCCATTCAACAGAGCACTAGAATATGTAGGCCGTCCCTGTAAATTAGGGAAGAGAGAAAGGCGGAGGTCTTTCTGTCCACGACGGCCGTCATCAGGAACCCATGCGACGTAGTCTCTGAAAATGGGTATCCCGTTGCCGCCGGTCCAGAAGATAACGTCCGCCTGAATTTCCGCCGTTTGATTGTTTATATAAATTGTGAATACCCTCTGGTTTTTTTTGGTTATTTCAGGCTGAATCTCGCAGAAATGGAATCTGAGCAGATAGTAAAACCCAGAATCAACAGGAAATGCCCACTCCAGACTTCTGCTTGAATTTCCCATGGATCTTGAAGTTGTGTACACTCTTGGCGGTGCACTGTATGGAGGCGTTTCGCGAGTGTACTTGATCTGAAGGTTCTCATCATGAGGCGTGTAGCCATAATCAGTGCCAAATATGTATGGATCATCTTGAGCCCAGGCCCGAAACATGCCACCGCTATCGTCTTGAATCTCCAAAGCCCGAAACATACTGCCGACATTTAGCCTGTAAAGATTCTCCAAAGCGGTGTTGTTTTCCAGATAATACAAGTGGTCGAAAAAGTTGATTTGCACACCCCTGTAGTAGAGGCCGTCTGGAATTGAAACAATTTCAATCCCATTCACAAAAGCAAAAGAGTTTGTTTTGGGGGAGAAGGTCACATTCAGTCTCTGCTCCTCTTGGACGTTGATGACAAACTCTTTCATAAAGAGATGGTTTGGCCAAGGGGAGTTCAGAAAAGCACTGAAGTTGCTTAACAAAGTGAATCCATTTGCGATGACTGAGAAAAGAGATATAGAAGCATCGTAGCCGGAATACATGGTGGGATAGAAATAAAGACGAAGGAATTTGGGGCCTTTGAGGACTGGAAAGTTGTAGGTGAAAGGGGAGTAGAAGAACACACGCGCCGTCTCGTAAGGGACCTGATCGGGAACAGAGGAGTCCATATAGGAAGCATTGTGAACTGAAGATATGTCGGCGGCGTTAGGTGGCGTGTACATTGAATGCATGTCGCTATCCCAGCTCCGCCCACTGGTATCATTTAACTTTGACAGTGCACCGCAGTTGAGGAGGATTACATCGGTGGCTGCAGCCACGGCGGCAGAAATTGTTGAGGTTATCAGAAAAACTCGGAGGAGAAGGAACGGATAAAAAACAGATGGGAGCATCTTTTTTGTGATAGAAGAGAAAAAATTGGTGCATAAAACAAGTCAATTGGACGTAAAGAAGCTGCAAAATAGAGAGAAGACTCACTTTTGCGGACTTAAAAGTCTTCGCAAAAGACAAGTCAATGGAGTTACATGAATCAGTCTTGTGTTGTCTAAATAATTTTATTCCAGGTTACAAATCAACTACCATCACGAAAATGTTGCAATGATGGAATTAACACACTTAGGGGCAGTGCAGCTATTGTATGATGCAGCTTGGTGTTCATTTTGCTAAGCTACTGATGAAGCTAATTATGTTCGTCGTGGTGGGGAAATGTTTCTGGCAAAAATACATTCATTTGGTGGACTTCTTTGAGAAAACAATAGACTTTTCTCCCCCAATCACTGGGACTCTGTTCCAGATTACATTTCCCAAACTATATTTGGGGTTAAAAGACATAAAATTTGAAGGGGGGTTTAGATTTAAATTATGCCTAATTCCACACTGCTCCATTTAATATCTAATAATTATGCATAAACACTAGCATGATTATAGTAAAATAAAATGTACATATACCCAACTGTAGTGTAAATCATTAGCTGGGAAGACGATGATTTAGTAAAATAAAATGCTGACAGCATCCTACATGATCAAAAGCCATACGACCGTGTTGTGTGTATAGTCAAAGATTACGGGTTTTTCATTCTTTCCCATCCCCCTCCCCCAATCAATTTTTTTTAAAAAGATATATATATATATTTATATATATTGTAAAAAGAGAAAGGACTCGCTTGTAAAAACTTGTTTAGAAATTTACTGAAATTTTCATATAATCATCATAATTTTATATTATATTAATTGAAATGTCCCCTGTAATGTGAGTTGGAGCACTGGTGCCTGCTGCCACTGCAAAAGTGAAGCACAGGAATTGAAAAGCAATTGAAACTGGATTCAGATTCATGGTTCTTTTTGCATCCTGTTGAGAATCAGAGCAAGACACATGCAGAAAAGTATGATCAATGGCCATCGTGGACTTGTCTAAGTGAAGTCCACGATTTCTCGTCAAAAATAATAAATAATGTTGAATGAAGAAGTTTGCAAACCGCGTGGGGTTACCTACACTATTATTCCTACCGAGTAGAGGCGGCAAATGGTTGGTTTGAGCTGGTTTGGACTGGGCTAACATGGTTTGGGCCAAAAATGGTTTGAGTGCTAATAGGCTCCTAATGGTTTGGGCTCTTAATGATTTAGAGCGGGTTATAACGGGTTGTTAATTTGTTTAATAATGAGTTTTTAATTGGTTTATATTTAAACTTAAAATTTAAATATCTAAAATGCCCTTATTGATATATTTAACCTATTTTTAGTCCATTTGATCCCATTTATCCGTTTTTAATTCGTTTAAACTATTTTGGATTTATTCAATTTATTTTTACACATTCGACCCATTTTCACTCAAGTCACAGCACCCAATTCACATTCCCCCAAAAACCCAAAACAGTTTAAATATGAAGACGAAGTTATTACCTCCGATCACGAGAATGGCTTAGAGAGAGAGATCTCTGAAGTGAATTGCGTTGCGAGAAACTTCACAGAGAAGCAGAGAAAGTGCAACAACTGGATGCTGAATCCTTCGGCGAGCGATGGAGGTGGCTGGAGTAGGCGGCGGTTGAGGCCAAACTAGCACCGACAGCGGCTGGAAGAGGTGTCGCCGGTGGTGGCCGGAGGTTAGAGGCGCTGATGGCGGTGGTGAGAATGGCGAGGGTTTTAGGATTTCGCTTTCAATTTTTGGTGGCTTCTTAATTTCAAATTTGTCATTTGATATGTGTTTATTTTTATTTTTATTTTTAAAAGGGTATAATAGTCATTTCACACCAAAATTAATTAAACGAGTTTGGCTTTTAATAAGCCATTTATCAAATCATAACGAGCCCAACTCAGCCCATTTTTAAACCAATATTTTCCTAACTCATACAAAACCAACCCAATACAAAAATAATTAAAACCCAAACCAGCCCAATTCTATTGATTTGGGTTGAAACCATGGGCTAAAACCCATATTGCCAGCCCTACAGTACCGCAGTATCTCATTTCATCTTAGCAGTTTAATAAAAATTTATTTTGAAGGTTATTTACGCATACAGTAATTGAAAAGATGTATTATTACAATTAATTCCCTTCTCTCCCTTCTCTCATGTTTATTATTTCATACAAGTTTTTAAAGCACAAGGGGTGTTTCTGTAATTTTAAAACTATTAGGTGGTGTTCTCTTTCATATAAGACTAAGTTACTAACAGTAACATGTACATGTAACTAAACCTGTATGAACATTCCAAGAAAATGTGCAATGTGAGATGACAGCTTCTGCACATACAGATTTTCTGCAAATTTCAACTCAAAACTCTTTCTATTATCACCACACATGATACAAATACAAACACAAAAATATGTTAATTCTTACAAATTACAATACAAAGATTAATAAAATCCCCCCAAAAAATTAACAATCCAAGGTATGAGTTCCTCAGAATCCAACTGCAATACCAACACAACATTCAAACCTCATTTCTTGTGCCCTCCATGCAATGATTTCTGTGATCCTTCAAAAAGATCTAAAAGAGAATCTTCCAAATCAACGACTGAATACCTTATGTGCTTCACACTGAAATGGCTCATATATCTTCCAACAAAGGTCCTGTAAGCTTGAATCACCTTAAGCGAGGTCGAGATTCTGAGATCGTCTCTAAGCTGGATATCCGGAATCAACCACGAAGTTTGGCTCTTATAAACCTCTTCAAATGCAACGTAGAAGCTCTGCAACCTCTCCTTCAAGATGGTTTTCGATACCGAGTTAGAGACCGGATGTCGTAGGCCCTCGTCCTTCAACAACCCAAGAATGGAGCTCCAATTGGCGCGCTCGTAATTCATCACGTGCTGCTGGAATTTCCAGTTGTGAATCCTAATCCAATCATCCCCCAAAAGGTTTCTCAGCTCGGAGTTCTTCACCTTTTCGGCCATGTAGTGGATGTTGTTCATCAAGAAGAGGTGTTGAAGTGACTCATCTTTGAATAGCTTCGATTTGTCTTCGAGGTCGGATTCAATAATCCAGATTAGGGACCGGAAATGTGTGGCCGTTGGAGAATTTGATGAATTCCCACCAAATTGCTCATCTTTGAATAGTTTCGATTTGCCTTCGAGGTTGATTCCAGAATCGAGATTAGGGACCGGAAATCTGTGGCAATTGGAGAATTTGATGAATTCCCACCAAATTGCTCATCTTGGCTAAGAGGGCTCGTACCAGGTGAAGTCGAAACAGAATTATTATTGTCATTATAATCATCTTTGTGTTCGTCTCGGTCCTTCAAGAACTCATCTGGAGTCTTGCTATGGTCACCTGAGAGCCTTCGTGTGGTTCATGACATATCTAGTGAGGGGGAGAATCCCGCCTCCCGATAAAGCCTTTGCCGAAACATTGGTCAGGCTATATTTATCAGTAGAACTGTGGAAGCGCTGTGGACGTAAAGAAGCTGCAAAATAGAGAGAAACTTCACTTTTGTGCACACAATTGGAGGCAGTGCAACTATTGTATGATGCTGCTTGGTGTTCATTTTGCCAAGCTACTGATGAAGCTAATTATGATATTAGTCTCAACAATCTGTAACTCTCGATATGCTGGCCCTAATTTACATCACAAAATGATGTCAAAATTCTTGAAACAAAACATGATATCAGTTACATTTACACACAGAAAATTCAGGGCAGCATTAAGTATATTCATTTGCTGGATGCATTATCACATATGAGATTTTTCATGTTTCAGTAAATGAAAGCTCAAGCAATATCCAAATTTACGGAGATAATCTCATACAAATGAAATAGAACGGTTCTAAATTTTACCCACATTCAAGTGTGCCGTCAAGCTTTGATGTACCACTGGTGCTGGATGATGAATATTCTACTGGAATTAGAGACCGCGGCTTTTTTGGTTCCACTAGTGGCCCGTCTCCTTCCAACATTTTGATGACACGATACATGTGTGGTCGGTCATGTGGTTCCGGCTGAATGCATAACTGTTAAATCTAGAGGAATTCATATCGTGGGAAGAATATTTTCTTTATTTCTGTAATTCTGTGTAAGAAAGACACTGTACAAGCACCAATAAATATAATACAGATCCATGCTAAGAAAGGAAAACAAATCAACAGCTAATCACGGGATTATTGCTAATCTCCCAAATATACACTTTCCTATTGTCAACACTCCCCCTCAAGTTGTAAAGTCGGATCCCCGATTTGCAACTTGCCTAAGACTTCTCCAAATATCATTCCATTTACCGCCTTGGTCAATATATCTGCAAGCTGATCTTCTGATCTAACAAACGGGAGTTCAACGATCCCTTCCTCAATCTTTTCTTTGATGAAATGTCAATCCACTTCCACATGTTTCGTGCGATCATGTTGTACGGGGTTCTCGGATATACTTATAGCCGCCCGATTATCACACATCAATCTGCATTTTCTAGTAGGAGGCATGTCAATCTCTGTAAGCAGCTTCCTTAACCAAAGGACTTCTGCCACTCCACGGGCAATCCCCCGAAATTCCGCCTCTGCGCTGGAGAGCGCTACAACCTTCTGCTTTTTACTCTTCCAAGTCACGACATTTCCTCCGACTAGTGTGAAGTAACCAGAAGTCGATCTCCTATCACTCGGGCTCCCTGCCCAGTCTGCATCAGTATAGACCTCAATCTCTAAGTGCCCATGTTTCCAAAAAACAACTCCTCTTCCCGGACACCCTTTTAGATATCTACATACCCTGATTGCTGCTTCCATGTGTGCTTTCTGCGGATGATGCATAAACTGGCTAAGCACTCCCACTGCATAAGCTATGTCCGGCCTGGTGTGGGATAGGTAGATCAATTTCCCCACCAGATGTTGATACTGGGACCTCTCTGCCTCTTCCTCTCCTTCTACTATCCTCAACCCATGATTGACAACCATGGGAGTTTCTGCTGGTTTGCACTCCAATAACCCTGTCTCGGCCAGTAAGTCTAGGACAAACTTCCTCTGCGAGATGTAGATCCCTTTCTTCGATCGCAGTACCTCTATCCCAAGGAAATACTTAAGTGGCCCTAGATCTTTCATTTCAAACTCTTGAAACAGACTCCCTTTTAGTCGGGCTATTTCCTCTTGATCATCCCCTGTAATGATCATGTCGTCCACGTAGATGATTAGGCAGGTCACTAATCCTCTTCGTCTCTTAATGAATAGTGTATGATCTGAATTGCTCTGACAATAGCCGTATTTCTTCATTGCTTCCGAAAACCTTCCAAACCAAGCTCGGGGTGACTGTTTCAACCCGTACAAAGCCTTCCTCAACCTGCACACTTCCTTGCTGCTGAATTCTTCTGTGAACCCCGGCGGTGGTTCCATGTACACCTCTTCTTGGAGATCTCCATGCAAGAACGCATTTTTGACATCGAACTGATGGAGTCCCCAATCTCGATTGGCGGCTATCGAGAATAGAACACGGATGGTGTCAATCTTTGCTACGGGAGAGAAAGTCTCGGAGTAGTCAATCCCGTATGTCTGGGTGTACCCTTTCGCCACCAATCTCGCCTTGTACCTTTCAATACTTCCATCTGCCCTGTACTTCACTGTAAAAACCCAACGGCACCCTACTGCCTTCTTTCCATTGGGAATCGTGCACTTTTCCCATGTCCCATTCTTTTCCAGTGCACCCATTTCTTCCTTCATTGCTTTGACCCATCTTTCGTCCCCAAGAGCTTCCTCTACTCTGTTTGGAATTCTGATGGAGTGAACCACTGCAGTATAGGCACGGGCATGTGGTGCTATATTTTTCCTGATCAAATTGGCTATTGGATACTTCGGGGTTCTGCCAGTATGTTCTGGTTCATACCGTTTGGGTGGAACACCCCTTGTCGACCGTGGAGGTAACACATATCTCTCAATAGCTCTGTCTGTACTGCCTCCGCTATTCTCGGTCTCCCCATGTTCGTTACTGCTCCCTGCACTGTTAAGATCATAGGGACTAGAAGTGGAGCTATCAAAGGTCTGTCTACTAACCTCAAGAATATTCGTCGGGGTGATAGGCTCAGGAGATTGGCGTGCAGATTGTACTATGGGAGGTGGCTCGGTGGTTCCGCCTACTTGCTCTGTTAGGACTGTAGTTGGCCAAGCAAGTGGTGGCACTCCACTCAGTGGGTCCTGCTGTTGACGCTCCCCCTGACCGCTGAGTGGGACTGTAAAGAAGTACTCTGTTTCAACAAAGTCACAGTCCATAGTGGTGTACATGTGACCCGAGACAGGATGATAACACCGATACCCCTTCTGACTAACGCCATACCCAACAAAGACACACTTAACCGAACACGGATCAAGTTTGGTGCGAGTGGTTTTAGGGAGGTGAACAAAGACAGAACACCCGAACACCCTCGGAGGCAGGGACAGGATAGAAGGTATCTTAACTTGACTAGCTAGACGCTGCAAGGGGGTCCCAAAGTTAAGAGGTTTAGAAGGTAACCGATTGACCAAGTATACAGAGGAAGCAACAGCTTCTGGCCACATAGATTGGGAACAATGTGACTCAATAAGTAAGGATCTGGTCATTTCAAGCAACTGACGGTTCCTACGTTCGGCTACCCCATTTTGCTATGGTGTGTGAGGACAAGAAGTTTGGTGGATCAACCCATTATCTCTGAAGAACTGTTTAAGAGTAGAATTAATGTACTCCCCCCCATTATCAGAACGAAGTACCTGTATATGAGTCTTAAACTGCTTATGTACCATATGATAAAACTCAATAAATTTTGAGGAAACTTCAGCTTTATTTTTCAAGAAATAAACCCATGTCATCCGGGAACAGTCATCAATAAACAAGACAAAATATCTAAAACCATGAGTTGACTCAGAGTTCGGGGCAGGACCCCATACATCAGAATGAACTAAAGAGAAAACTGTTTCAGACCTTGAGCTAGACACAGAGTAGGGCTGTCTATGACTCTTAGCTAAAGCACACGTATCACAATTGAAATGACAATCTTTGGGAAAAAACTGGGGAAGTAACAACTGAAGGTACCCTAACGAGGCATGTCCAAGACGACGGTGCCACAACCATTGTTGACGGTCCACTGTCCCGTGAGCAAGCGCTGCAGTTCCTTGTTGAGCTACCTCATCGACATAGTACAATCCACGTTCCTCAGTACCACGCCCAATCACCTTCCCCGAACGAATATCCTGCAGTAGACAAAAGGAGGGAAACATCAGCAACATGCAATTCAACTGTTTCGTAACTTGACTTATAGAAAGCAACTTGCAGGATAAGCTCGGAACATAAAGGCAATTTTTTAATTTCAAATTCGGGGAGACTGTCACAGTCCCAGCTCCTTGAACGTCCAAAAGTCCACCACTAGCATTTACAATTCCATCCTTTGGTGGATTTGTGCATTCTTCTAGATCCGAGCGATCGTAAGTCATCGTGTCCGTAGCACCACAATCAAATATCCACCGGGATGTGGACACGTTTCGGGACATTCCAGTAAGGAGTGCTGTACCTGCCTGAATTTCATTTGGGTCCCTTTCGCAATTACCAAAGTTAAGGGACTTATTTTCACTATAGATACAAGTTGGGACTGAAATTAAAGACTTAGAAAGTTTTGGGGTTAAATTACAGGGGGTTGAAGAATTAAAAACATAACTTGGGCAGGGGTAGGATGGTAATTCCTCCCCACACCCTATACCTAGAAATGCAGAACCCTTTTCTCCTTCCCTTGCATCCGCCACTGCTGAAGAACTCTCTTCTCCCCCTTTTCTGTTTTCGGTCTCCACCACCACGCCTCCGCCGGCTGCAACCGACGCCGCACCGTACGCCGGCGTTGTGTTGTCACGGCGGCGGCTCTTCCACCATTCAGGCCATCCGATCAGTTCGTAGCACCCCTCAATCGTATGCCCTGGTCTCCTGCAATGGCCGCAAGTCGGCGGTCCCCCGGCGGAGCTATTACTGCCTCCGCTGTTGGTGTTGCTACTGCTGTTAGGTGCGGCCCAGCGTGGAGTCGCCGGCGTGAGCCTAGGCGGCCCACCCCCTCGCGGATCTGGTCTCCTTCCGCGACCCTGACCCGTGCGTCCTGGGCCCTGCTTTCCGGTGAACAGACCTGCTCCAATTCCCGTGTCGGACGCCGATGATGATTGCCGTCCCCCAAGGATTTCTCTCCGGTTCCCTTCTCGCCGGATTGTGGCGTATGCCTTCTCAACCGTGGGCAATGGGTCTTCCTTCAACAGGTCCCTTCGTTCCGACTCATATTTATCGTCAATTCCGGCTAGAAATTGGAACAATTGGGTCTCGGCTCTGAGGCGGTTGAAGGCTGCAATATCGCGTTCGCAAGCCATCGGGTTGGACTGTCGAATTTCAATCTCTCTCCAGATCCGTTGGAGATTACTGTAATATTTCTCGATGCTATCGGTACCTTGTCTCATATTATTGGCCCGGACCGTAAGGTCAAAAATCTGGAGGCCATCGCTGCTTTGGCTATACGTGGAATTCAGGCCATCCCACAGTGTTTTGGCTGATGGGTATTCGGCGAACAAGGTTACCAACTCTGGTTCCATGTTGTGTAGCAACCACGTACAGACGATGAGGTCCTGTTGTTCCCATTTGGCGTAGGCAGGTGAATCGTTTGAGGGAGGTGGTGGGTTTCCAGTTATGTGGTTCAACCTCCCTCTCCCGCCAATCTCCATCTTCATTAGCCGTGACCAAAGGGAGTAGTTAAATTGATTCAATTTAATATTGATCGAAACAGAGTGAGGCATATGACTTTGGTTCTGATTGGTTTCGGGTTGTGTTTGTAGGGTACTGAGTATGCTGGCTAATTGGGTGGCTAAGGAGTCGCCTGGCTGTTGCGGCTCCTTGCCCGTGCTGCTGCTGCTATCGTCGGCCATGGCCGGGAAAAAGGTACGGTAGATGATGAGCAAGGATCGGATCCAATTATTGGATCGTCACCCGCTCTGATACCATGTTAAATCTAGAGGAATTCATATCGTGGGAAGAATATTTTCTTTATTTCTGTAATTCTGTGTAAGAAAGACACTGTACAAGCACCAATAAATATAATACAGATCCATGCTAAGAAAGGAAAACAAATCAACAGCTAATCACGGGATTATTGCTAATCTCCCAAATATACACTTTCCTATTGTCAACAATAACAGCCCAACTTGAATGCATCTTAGAGCTTCTTCCAGTGGACATGTATCTTGAAGTGATTGATCTATCAGATCAAATGCTCTCCCTTCCTTCCACAGATCCCATGCCTGGACAGTGCCAATTATAGATGATACATGTGATTCTATGTGGGGAGACGAAGCAGACTTTTAGAGCATAATTAGGTAAGCTGCTAGTTCATACTTACATGTTTAGAAAGCAATATGGGGTACTGATCAGGTGAGATTATTCTTCTTCTGCCACTCACGATCTCCAGGACTATGATTCCAAAACTAAATATATCTACTTTACTTGATAAGTTCCCATAAATAGAGTATTCAGGAGGGAGATAGTCACTGCATACACGCATAAAGCAAAATAAATTAGAAAGGAAAAAAAAAAGGAGTAAGATAGAATGGATCTGAGACTTACTAAGTCCCAATCGTTTGAAAGATCTGTAGTTCAGACTGATCATCTTCCAAACTCCTAGCAAGGCCAAAGTCGGAAAGTTTAGGACTCATCTCACCGTCCACTAAGATATTGCTGGGTTTGATATCTGTGTGAATTAGACTCTGTCCTGAATCTCGATCAAGATAAAGAATTGCTCGTGCAATCCCTGTTATGATTTTCATGCGTACTTGCCAGTTAAGGCACTCTAGAAGGATATATGAATCATATAATAAGATTGGTGGGATGAAGTAAAGTTTGTCGAGGCACCGACCTAGAAAAGCATCTAGACTTCCGTTTTCCATGAACTCATATATGAGAAATCTTTCTTCTCTATGAATGCAATAGCCGAGGAGTTTGATGATGTTTCGATGCTGAAGATTGGGAAGTGAAAGAATCTCATTTTTACACTCATTACGGCCTTGTCTGGAATATGGTGAAAGCCTTTTAACTGCAACTACCAGTCCTGTAGGTAACACAGCCTATACAAATAATTTGATTTGGAGAAGTTAAAAGACAAACTTCAGCCACAATTTTATCTGGTAGATTAAAAGAGTAGAGTGGCACCTTATAAACCGAACCAAATTCACCTTCACCGACTTTATTAGAAAGAGAGAAATGATTGGTGGCATCTGCAATTGTATTCCATTCAAACTTGGCCAGTTTCATACCTGCTTCACTAATTTCTGCAATTTTTCGAAAGTTTTAGGCATACATAAGTAAATATGAACAGGAAATTTTAATGACTTTTGTCACGGCAATGTAAACTTATACCTGATAATAACAATTCATCTGTTCTTGATGGTCTGACCCAGCTCCAAAGTGCACCCCATGGCTTATGCATTATGGTCTTTCTCCCACCTTTCAATGCATATGGAAGCTCACCATCAATCACTCGGCTGCTGGTTTGATCCTTTGGAAGAGGTGTGGGATACTGCACATCTGCAGAAGCCATTTTTAGCTCAATAGCATCATCACGAGCACGGATGCCATCAGAAACATTTGCCATCTCATTTGAACCCGGAAGTTGTCTGCCCTCCTGTTGGTCAAGTGCTAACTCAAGTTGTAGTACAACTTGAGCCATTGTTGGACGATTCTTTGGTTCGGCGTACAAGCATCTTTCAGCAACCCCTACAAATGTCCTGAGGCTATCTGCTAAAATTTCATCTCTTAGACATGAAGGTACAATCTCATTGACTTCTCCCTGACTAATTTTATTTAGAGCCCATTTGGATAGAATCCGCTCATCCTCGTCAAGTTTCGAATCAACTGCTGGTCTCCTGTATAAAACTTCCAACAACACCACTCCAAAGGCATATGTGTCGCTTTTCCTAGTTAGTTTGCAAGTGCTCAAATAAAACGGGTCAAAGTACCCAGGGGTGCCCTTAACTCTCGTGCTAACGTGGCTCTGTAAATTCTTTCTGTCTTCAGGTTTGGCCAATCCAAAATCTGCCACCTTAGCTACAAAGCTCTCATCAAGCAGAATGTTGGAAGACTTTACATCACGATGTATGGTTCCGTGCCCCGTGTGAAGATAGTCCAATCCTCGACTTGCTCCAATGCAAATATTAAGGCATCGCTTCCAGCTAAGAGAAGAACAACTATCCTTGCCCGTTTCAAGTCTGTAGAGGTGGTCAGCCACTGTACCAAAGGCCATATACTCATAAACAAGAATCATTTCTCCATGATCATTGCAATAACCGATTAAAGAAACAAGGTTAACATGTCGAAGCTCAGAAAGCATTTCAATCTCCGTCAAGAACTCGTGTGCCCCTTGGCTAGAGGTGAACTTTTGCCTCTTTATAGCCACTTTCTCTTGCCCGTTATCAATGAGGCCTTCGTACACTTTACCGAACCCACCTTGTCCAATTACAAGCGCTTCATTGAAATTCCTAGTGGCTAAGTCCATCTCATCTAGTGAAAACCGGCGACACACTCGATCAGCCCTGGCTGATGGTTTGTTTTTCTCCTCGATACGATTAGCTTCCCACATTTCCCGCAACATATAAACAGAGACAATAATAAGAGAAGTTACAACCACTGTAACAGTTGCAATGACATTTCTAAGACCAAGAATAGAGAGTAAAGTTTGGATTGTGTGGGGTTCTGTAGTCTGAGCAGGAGGCAGGGGATTGGTGCCGGTAAGACTATTATCAGGATTGCTCAGCTTAAGTATTTGAAACCCTTCAAGGATCCCTTTTCCATCTACTGTTTCATCATATGACTGGATGGAAATCAAGATATTACGCTTACCCTCGATTCTTTGTCCTCTCATCATCACCATGTAGTCGCTATACCGGGGATTGTCGTCGCCACTCCTTTCTTTGACTATGTCGATATTAGTCTGAGCAACTATTTCATTAATGACTATTTCAAACATCACATCAGCAGTCCCGGAAATCTTGATTCCAATCTCTGAGAAATAAATCCTGATCAAGTACCTAAATCCCACATCCACAGGTACTCTCCAGGTGCTTTTATTAATCTTGTCTGCTTGTCGCACTGCCCACGTTGGAAACATGTCGTAGGAATCTCCAGTGGATGGAATAGAATTTTGTTTAACATTTACTCTGTGGACTATCTCAAGTGATGTGCTGTGATCAACATGGACGGGAGACTTGTGACCAACCATTTGTACTCCAATATCTCCGCCATGAAAGTAAGAAACACCGGAGGGGACCGAGATAACCTCAATACCATTTATGAAAGCATATGATTGACTAGTTGCAGGAAAGAAAGTAATATTGAGCTGTTGGTTTTCTAGTATGTTTAAACAGAACTCTTTTGTAAAAGAACTCACACCAAGAGCATCAGCAGTAAGTGAAGCACTGAAGTTACTAAGCAAGGTAAAAGCACCGGCTTCAACGTTAAGCAAGTCCTTCAAACCTTTGAAGCCTTTGTATTGAGAGGGATTAAAGTGAAGGCGGATGAACTTCTGACCTGGATTCTGCTGAAATACATACGAGAATCTTCCACGAGAGAGTCGTGCAGTTCTGTGGGGAACTGGATCGACAGATTTCAACTTATGGACAACAACGAATGAGGCGGTTGATGAGCCCTTTATTTGTAGCATCGAATATAGATTGTGCTGCATATCTCCCAGCCATTTTCTGCCATTAAGATCTGAGGAAGTGCCACTTGAGCCACAATTGATTGAGATGTCCCCTGTGTTGTGAGTTGGATCACTAATGCCTGCTGCGACTACGAAAGTGAAACATAGAAACTGGAAAGCAATTGAAACTGGATTCAGATTCATGGTTCTGTTTGCTTTCTGTTGAGAATCAGAGCGAGCATGGGTTCATATGCAGAAACGTTTAATCAATGAGCACTGTTGACTTTTCAAAGTGAAGTGATTACCCAAAAGCCCGTTCATCCCTTGCGGCCAGTAGTTAACTAACTAGTTGAATAATTTGCTGACAGACTTCTTTGAAACAGTTATATTGAAGAATTAACTGTTATTTTTGAAACTTAAAGGACAAAAGTCAATTCAAACTTAAATGCTAAAGGGACTAAACTTGAAACTTTTGAAAAGATGTATTATTACAATTAATGAAGAGATATCTAATCCATTCATCAAGCCCTGCATTATCTCTGTTACATTTGCAACCTTTTCCTAGAAGAAAATGACATCAAGGCAATAAATATAAGTCCATAGTAGTATAATAGAGAAGTTTTAGGCCATCATCAGACAAGAGAAAGTTTTAGGATCTCCCTCTTTAAATTGATTACTTCAATTTAGCTATATATGTAAATGTCATTGATATCAAATGATTCAACGATTCCTCCAGTTGCACTCCAAAAGTATTCACGAATTAGTAGTTTTACAAGCTTGAAGGTAATGTTTTTATATGCATTCTTGTGAAGTTATCATCCAATTACAGGTTTTTGCCTTTTCTCCTTTCTTTTTGTTAGAGTAGAGTTATCTTTCTAGGACTTAGACCATTACAAATAATATTATTGAGTGAACATTGTTTCTGCCTCTTTTGCATAATGAATATCGCGTTTACATAATATACAGCGCTGCATTTCTTGTGTTCGCCTCTGATTGCAACACACCTCCTGGTGGCATTGAATCATCCTTAGAACTATTGCTGCAACTTGCAAGATGTTGCTTCATTCAGTTGGATCATCGATCTGTTGTAATGAAGCTAATTCAAGTCCCATGACGACGTCGGCCATTGTAGGCCTTCCGTGTGGCCGAACGAGCAGGCATCTCCCTGCAATCTCTGCAAACACTTGTAAACAAGCTGGTGATATCTCCCCTGCCAAGTTTGGATCAATAAGTCGATCCAATTTTCCCTCTCGAATGCAGTAACGGGCCCACATGGCGAGACTATGTTGCTCCTCCTCCTCAAGTGTCACGTCCACAGCGGGTCTTCCCGATAGCACTTCAAATAATACAACTCCAAAGGCGTACACATCGGACTTTTTTGTCAATTTATGACTTGAGAAATACTCTGGATCTAAATATCCATACGTTCCTTTAATGTTTGTCGTAATATGGGTGAAAGAATCGTTTACCGATCCCATTTTGCACAGCCCAAAATCTGAAATCTTTGCAACCCAATTTTCATCCAAGAGGATGTTGGTGGACTTGACATCGCGGTCGATGACGGTGTTCTCTGCGCCGGCATGGAGATATTGCAATCCTTTGGCTGCACCGATGCAGATTTGAAGGCGCTGCTTCCACGTCAATGGAGTATTCTCCGAATTACAGAGATGGTCGCGTAATGTGCCACGCGCCATGTAGTCGTAAACTAAGATCATCTCTCCATGTTCATCGCAATATCCGATAAGGGATACGAGGTGGGTGTGTCTGAGCTTGGATAACATCTCAATTTCAGTTAAGAACTCAGAAATGCCTTGATTGGAGGATGAGTTCAGCCTTTTAATGGCAGCCGTGGTGGTACTGCCGTCGATGAAGCCTTTATACACGTTGCCGAATCCTCCTTTGCCAATAATAAATTGGTCTTCGAAATCGCCGGTTGCAGTTTTGATTTCCTTGAGCGAGAAATGTCTGCATAAATCGGAAAGTACGGGTACGGTGTTCGTTGTGGTGGAGCTTGAAGGGGACGAAACAGTGACCCAGGATGACTTGGCATCTGCGGTAACAGAGTCCTTCAATTTCTGCCACCACCAGCGGAGAAACAAGAAACAGAGCACGGCAACTGCAAGAACTCCGATCACACTCCCGATAACAGCATAAATTACAGAAGACCAACTTTCTTGTTTCTTGGCGAAGAATCGTTGATAGTAGCATCAGGGTTGGCCCTCACGAAGCTCCGCTTGGAGTCACTAAGTTTGAAGATTTCCAATCCATTCAACAGAGCACTTGAATATTTCGGCAGTTCCTCTAAATGGGGGAACAGAGAAAGGCGCAGATCTTTCTGCTCACGACGGCCGTCATCGGGAATCCATGCGATGTAGTCTTTGAAAATGGGTATCCCATTGCCGCCAGTCCAAGCGATAATATCCGCTTGACTTTCGGCCGTTTGATTGTCAATAGAAATAATGAAAACCGTTTCCTTGTTTTTGGTTACTTGGAGCTGAGTCTCGCAGAAATGGAATCTGAGCAGATAGAAAAACCCAGAATCAACTGGAAAACTCCACTCCAGACTTCTGCTTCTATTCCCCATCACTCTTGAAGTTGAGTAAACTGATGGCGGTGCACTGTACGGCGGCGTTTGGCTGGTGTAATTGATCCGAAGGTTCTGAGCATGAGGCATGTAACCAAAATCACCGCCGAATATGTACGGATCATCTTGAACCCAGGCCCGAAACATGCCACCACTATCGTCTTGAATCTCAACTTTGTTGCCGCCTACATTTAGCCTGTAAAGATTCTCCAAGTTTTTCAGATAAAATAGCCGGTCGATAAACTTGATGGAATCTCCCCTGTAGTAGAGGTCATCTGGAATTGAAACAATTTCAATCCCATTCACAAAAGCAGAAGAGTTTGTATTCGGGGAGAAGGTCACATTCAGTCTCTGCTCCCCTTCGACGTTGATAACAAACTCTTTCATGAAGGCATGTTTTGGTGTACTGAAGTTGCTTAACAAAGTGAATCCATTGGCGGTGACTGAGAACAGAGATAGAGAAGCATTGTAGCCGGAATACATGGTAGGGTAGAAATAAAGGCGAAGGAATTTGGGGCCTGTAAGGACAGGAAAAGTGTAGGTGAAAGGGGAGCGGAACACACACACCGTCTGGTAAGGGACCGCATTGGGAACAGAGGGGTCCATATCGGAAGTGTTGTGTGCAAAAGATATGCCGGCAGCATTAGTTGGCGTGTATCTTAAACGCACGTCGCTGTCCCAGCTCCGCCCACTGGTGTCGCTTAAGTTTGACGGTGCACCGCAGTTGAGGAGTATGAAATCAGTGGCTGTGTAAGCAGGTATGGCTGCGAATATTGTTGAGGTTATTAGGAAGACTCGGAGGAGAAGGAACTGATAAAAAGCAGATGGGAGCATTATTTTTGTGATGCAGAGAAAATTCAAAGTTGCAAAGTAAAATAATGATACAAAAGCTTATTGGGAGCTGTCTGCAGTAGGTTTAAAATTTAAGGTTTCAACCATTAGCAATGTCAAATACATTAGTTGTTTTCTAAGTGAAAGAAAATTATACATTCTTGCAAAATTCAACACAATAAACAAAAGTCAAAACTGAACTGATACGAAGTTATATCTACAGGTGGGAAAGAGAGATTAATTCACGATTTTGGAGTAGGCAGTGAGGAGTTTGAATGGGGACATAAAGGTTTTTTTTCTTTGGCTGATGTGATGAAATAGGAATAAGAAGATCCGTGAGAATGACTGTCCTCAGTACTGTTCAGAAAGTGTTATTTTAACACTTTTTCGGGCGGCATTTATACGAGACAGGGCTACTGGTGTGAGGGGACCGAGTTCGGAGAGAAGTGTGGCCCCTGAGCATGGGTTCATTGAAATTACTTTAGATGGAGCAGGGAGAAGGGAGTTTGGGACATAAAGAAGCTGCAGAGTAGGGAGAAGACTCACTTTTGTAGACTTAAAAGTCTGCAGAAAACAAGTCAATGGAGTTACATGAATCGTACACTTGTCTAAATAATTTTGTTCCAGGTTACATCAATTACCACCACCAAATGTTGCAACAACCGATTAAACACAATTAGAGGCAGTGCAACTACTGTACGATGCTGCTTGGTGTTCATTTTGCTAAGCAACTGATGAAAGTGATTATGTTTGTCGCGGTGGGGGTTGGTTCAGCGTCCTATATATTTGTATTTAATGACGTTTTGCAGAATTACAATCTTCCTAAGATTGTAAATGGTATTATAGTTATGATAGTAATCACAAAAATCTGCAACTCCCTACATGCTGGCCTTCATTTACATCACAAAATGATGTCAAAATTCTTGAATCAAAACATGATATCAGTTATATATACACAGCAGAAACTCAGAGCATCATTATTTGTATTTGTTTCCAGATGCATTCTGACATTGACGCCTGCTAACTGAATACTTTCTGTACATTTGTGATTTTTCATGTTTCAGTAAACGAAAGCTCGATCAATATCCAGACTTACAGAGATATATGGAGCTAATCTCTGATGAAGTTTACACAAATAAAAGAGAACGGTTTTCTAGCTTTTACCCAATTCCAAGTGTGTCATCAAGATTTGATGTTCCACCGATGTATACACTGTTGGATGATGAAAATCTAAAGCCACGCCATGGCTCTTTTGGTTCCACCAGTGGCTCGTTTCCCTCCGACATTTTGATGACACAATACATGTTTGGTCGGTCGTGTGGTTCCAGCTCAGTGCATAACAGGCCAACTTGAATGAATCTTAGAGCTTCTTCCAATGGACATGTATCTTGAAATGATTGATCTATCAGATCGAATACTCTCAGTCTCCCTTCCTTCCACAGCTCCCATGCCTGGACAGTGCCAATTATAGATGATATATGTGATTCTATGTGAGGAAACGACTAACGAGGCATACTTTTAGAGCATAATTAGGCAAACTGGTGGTTCATACTTACATAGTTAGAAAGCAATATGGGCCCCTGATCGGGTGAGAAGATATTTCTTCTGCCACTGACGATCTCCGGGACTACTATCCCAAAACTTAATACATCTACTTTAGTTGATAAAAGATTTAGATAAAAATAGAATGAATTTATTCTATAAGTGTTTTTAACACAGAGTGGTTGAATCATATATAATGGAAGAATTGAATCAATTCTGAGAAGCATATATATAATTTAAAAGTGTTTCTCTAGAAGCATGAGTGTATCATAATTGAAGAATTAAATTGATTGAGAATCATAGTAGATCATTTATGCCGCAATATTACAAGATTTCTCCATGGATTAGGAAATCCCAAACAGCCAACATCACTGATGTATTATTTTCTAATATGAATAACAAGCATCATTTGTATACAATCTAAATGTATAAACATACTCAAAATCACATCACAGAGCTTGAAATCAGTGAAAAGGGGGCTGTAATTTGAGGATAAAATAATGAAAATACACAATTAAAGAATACAATTCATCAAGTCAATAAATCATAAGTCCACAGTACTATGAACTATGGAAGAAAAAGAGAAAGGGTATTGAGGGACCCTTTCGACAGCTATTTCTCATACCTCACAATAACTGATTTCGTACATTTGATCGATTCTGCAGTCTATCAACTTAGGTGTAATTGCCTTCACAACCCATGATTCCACTTTTGTCTTCAATCTACGAAACTGAGAAACTATGAGATGAATGAAATCGAAGAATAAAAGCAGCATAGATATAGGGATAGTTACGGGCAATCCTGAGATTTGGTGATATTACAAATTAACCGTGAGGTTTGAGAAATTACGAATTCCCCCAACCTTTATTCTCTCTCTCACAAATTCCACATGCCGTTAATCACACCTTTTAAATTCAAATTTAATTCCAAAAATACCCTTAGGGGTATATCGTAATTTTAGTTAGTGTATAATGATATAATTGTAATATTAGTTAATTTTGAATTTTTTATATTTAAAAAGTTATTATTTAATTTCGTATTTTATATTTTATCTATAAATATAAATTGAATTAGACATTTCATGCATATTTTGATGGTGTCAAAATCTGGCTATGTGCTTTTCTGGCTAAAGCACTGTTTGTTTGCTCCGGCCAAACCCCTGACACAGTACTTGGCACGGCTAGGTGGTACCTGCATTGAATGCGGTTGTCCGATAGCGTATGGGTCGATCGGACCCCTGGGTCAGAGCCTCCCCTAGCTTGGAGTATGGTTGCTCTCCCAGAGACCAAGTGTTGGTTCGAAAGGGGAGTGTCCTGGGTCGGATCCAGGAGGCTGACTCGGCTTAGCTTCCCCACGTGGCACGATATGTGGAGCCCAGTCATGAGCCTCGATTTTCCCTTTATCATATTTATTTCTATAAAATATAATAAGTTATGAATTTCCTTTTATATTTATATCTTAGTTTTAATATATTTTGTGCAAGTTCATTTAAAGTTAATTTAAAATAATTTATTTTTAATTATAACAAATTTTCCCTCAAAATAAAAATTCATATAAAAAAATCACACAAACATCAATTAGTGCATTGCAAAATTTTTTTCTCAAATTGAAAATCATAACAAACACACCAATATCAATAAATGTATTAGTAAATTCACATAAATATCCGTCAGAGTCATTTAAACAATTATTTGAAATGTTAAACATGCATGGTCAATATCTATAGAAAATATAGGCATTCATAAACTCTAGGTATGAAATTAGTCTATTATAAAAACATTAAAATATCATTAAGTAGCATTCATTGAAAAAAAAAAAAAAAAAAAGAGAAAATTGCATTTTTGGTCCCATAGGAAATAAGTCAATTTTTTTTTGGTCCCGTAGTTTTTAAATCGTCCCACACTTTTAGTTTTTCGACAAATGTAGTCCCAAAGTGAAAAAAATTTAATATTAGTCCCAAAAAATTTAGAAATATATATTTATAATATTTTTCCTTAATTAAAAAATACATATCAAATATTAGGAACAATTTAAAAGAATACCAACCACATGATATGCATTTTATTTTTATAATAAATAGTGATTATTACATTTTAAATTATAAGCATTACTTTAAAATTATAAAATTAAAAAATTAAAACATTATACATAATAACATAATTAATAAAATAATCTTCAATATTGCATTTAGTTAAAAATATGTAAAATAAAAAAATGAAAAATAATTAATATTTATAATATTTAAATATTTCTTATATATATAACATTGAATTTATTTAAAATAATTAATTTTGGGTTTATTTAAAATTGAAAATAACTGAAATTTATATATATTTTATCCAATAATATAATATTAATTAAAAAATTAAAAAATTATTATAATTGTACGTTATATTATTATAGTGTTTAAAATTTCGATGTTATTTTTTAATTCTCATTAAATATATATGGCTACTAATTATTTTTTAATTTTTTAATTATATTATAAATATTAATTATTTTTCAATTTTTTATTTTACATATTTTTAACTAAATGCAATATTGAAGATTATTTTATTAATTATGTTATTATGTATAATGTATTTATTTTTTTATTTTATAATTTTAAAGTAATACTTATACTTTAAATAATTATTATTTATTATAAAAATAAAATGCATATCATGTGGTTGGTATTCTTTTAAATTATTCCTAATATTTGATATGTATTTTTTAATTAAGGAAAAATATTATAAATATATATTTCTAAATTTGTTGGGACTAACATTGAAATTTTTTCACTTTGGGACTATATTTGTCAAAAAATTAAAAGTACAGGACTATTTAAAAACTATGGGACAAAAAAAAAAATTGACCTATTTCCTATGGGACCAAATATGCAATCTTCTCAAAAAAAAAAAAAAAAAACAAACCTAGGTAGACACAAAACTCAAGTATTTACATCCAACCCCATAATAATTTCAATCTTTGCATTAACCCCCTTATCTTTGAGCTCTTTATTACATATACCTCCCCGAGTTTTAACATATTAGGGACAAATAGTAAATTTCGCACATTCTGTTAAATTTAACGGAGGAGATAACGGCCGGGGGGGGGGGGGGGGGGGGGGGGGGGGGGGGAGTTCGTAATTTCTCAAACTTCAGGGGGTAATCTGTAACATCACCAAACCTCAGGGCTGTTCATAATTATCCCCATAGATATATTAATTACTTTCTCAAAAGTAATGGTATATAAGCCAACAAAATAAAGGCAGATACTCCTAAAGACAGGAGAATACTCCTAATTAAAGATAAAATGAGTGATTGCAGCAATATCTGTTACTAGCAATTCAAGGTTCCCTCTTTGTTCTTGAATGAGCCCACGGCCTTGGATTTGACGCTGTCATCAGTCCATCCAAATACATGAGATATTTAATGGCAGCTTATCTAGGAAGTCTAATGTGGACACATTAAGCAATTGAAACATGGAAAATCATGTTTGCTCAATTTACTACAATGTCTTTGTGTTACCTGTGGCATGTTGACATCCAAACACATGCTACTTCTTTGCGGCTATCATCTTACTGAAAATGTATACAGGACCCCAGCCACCCGATGTTTCAATGATTCCTCTATTTGAACTCCCAAAAGTATTCAAGAACTAGTGGTTTTACAAGCTTGAGGATTCTTTAAATGCATTCTTGTGAAGCTATTATATTTCTAGTTATCCAATTACGGGTTTTTGCATTTTATCCTTTCTTTTTGTTAGAGTAGAGCTAATCTGTATCCAAAAGATGTGACGGAAAGGAAAATGGGCAATGGTTCCCAGATTTTACCGACTTTTGAATGAAAATTGATGAAATACGTTTACATGATATACAGAGCCTGCGTTTCTTGCACTCTATCTAACACACCACTTGGTGGAGTAAAATCATCCTTACAAATAATAATGCTGCAAGATGTAGCTTCATTCGGTTCGATCATCAGTCTGTTGTAATGAAGCTAACTCAAGTCCCATGACAACATCAGCCATTGCAGGCCTTCCGTGTGGCCGAATGAGGAGGCATGTCCCTGTAATCTCTGCAAACACTTGTAAACAAGCTGCTGATATCTGCCCTGCCAAGTTTGGATCAATAAGTCGACCCAATTTCCCCTCTCGAATGCAGCAACGGGCCCACATGGCTAGGCTATGTTGCTCCTCCTCCTCAAGTGTCACGTCCACAGCAGCTCTTCCGGACAGCACTTCAAACAATACAACTCCAAGGGCGTAGACTTCCCATTTTCTTGTCAATTTATGACTTGAGAAATGCTCTGGATCTAAATATCCATAAGTTCCTTTAATGTTTGTCGTAATGTGTGTGAAAGAATCGTTCACCGGTCCCATTTTGCACAGCCCAAAATCTGAAATCTTTGTAACCCCAATTTTCATCCAAGAGGATGTTGGTGGACTTAACGTCGCGGTGGATGACAGCATTCTCGGTACCGGAATGGAGGTAGTTCAATCCTTTGGCTGCACCAATGCAGATTTGAAGGCGCTGCTTCCACGTCAATGGAGTATTCTCCAAATTATAGAGCACGTAGTCGTAAACTAAGATCATCTCTCCATTTTCGTCGCAATATCGGATTAAGGATACGAGGTGGGTGTGTCTGAGCTTGGACAATATCTGGATTTCAGTTAAGAACTCAGAAATGCCTTGATTGGACGATGGGTTCAGCCTTTTACTGGCGCTGTGGCGGCACCATCATCAATGAAGCCTTTATAAACGTTGCCGAATCCTCCTTGCCAATTATATATTGGTCATCGAAGTTGCCGGTTGCAGTTTTCATCTCCTCGAGCGAGAAATGCCTGCTTAAGTCGGAGGGCAGTGGTACACTGGTAGTTGTGGTGGAGATTGAAGATGTGGAAACAGGGACCCACGATGACTTGGCATAGGCGGTAACTGAGTCCTTCACCCTCTGGCGACGACGGAGAATCAAGAAAGTAAAAACACCTGCAACCACAGCAAGATCGCAGATCACAGAATAAATTTTGTTGTTTTTTGACGGCTTCGAAACCAACGCCGGTAGCCAAGAATCCTCGATAGGAGGATCAGGGTTCGCCGCTGCGAGGCTATGATTGGAGTCACTGAGGTTGAAGATTTCCAACCCATTCAACAGAGCACTTGAATATTTCTGCCGTCCATCTAAAGTAGGAAACAGAGAAAGGCGGAGGTCTTTCCGTCCACGACGGCCGTCATCGGGAACCAATGCGACGAGTCTCTGAAAATGGGTATCTTACTGCTGCCGATCCAATAGATAACGTCAGCTTGAGTTTCCGCCGTTTGATTGTCTATAGAAATTGTGAATACCCACTGGTTTTTCTTGGTTATTGCAAGCTGAATCTCACAGAAATGGATTCTGAGTAGTTAGTAAAACCCAGAATCAACAGGAAAAAACCACTCCAGACTTATGCTTGTATTCCCCATGGATCTTGAAGTTGTGTACAGTGTACACTATTGGCGGTGCACTGTAGGGCGGCGTTTCGCGAGTGTACTTGATCTGAAGGTTCGCATCATCAGGCGTGTAACCAAAATCAACGCCGAATATGTAGGGATCATCTTGAGCCCAGGCCCGAAACATGCCGCCGCTATCATCTTGAATCTCAACGTCCTTGCCGCCAACATTTAGCCTGTAAAGATTCTCCAAAGCGGTATTGTTTTCCAGATAATATATGTGGTCGAAAAACTTGATTTGCACACCCCTGTAGTAGAGGCCATCTGGAATTGAAACAATTTCAATCCCATTCACAAAAGCAGAAGAGTTCGTATTGGGGGAGAAGGTCAGATTTAGTCTCTGCTCTTCTTGGACGTTCTTTTCATGAACGCATGGTGAGGGGCGTTGAGAAAAGCACTGAAGTTGCTTAACAAATTGAATCCATTGGCGGTGACCGAGAAAAAAGATGGAATAGCATAGTAGCCGGAATACGTTCCAGAGTAGAAATAAAGGCGAAGGAATTTGGGGCCTGTGACGACGGGAAAGGTGTAGGTGAAAGGGGAGTAGAACACACGCGCCGTCATGTAAGGGACCTCATCGGGAATAGAGGGGCCCACATGAGAAGCTTCCACTGCCTAAGATACTGCGGCGGCGTTAGGTGGCATATACCTTGAACGCTCGTCGCTGTCCCTGCTCCGGTTACTGGTGTCATTTAAGGTTGAAGGTGCACCACAGTTGAGGAGGATGAAATCGGTGGCTGTTGGTATGGCAGCAGGAATTGTTGGGGTTATCAGAAAGACTCGGAGGAGAAGAAACGGATGAAAAGCAGATGGGAGCATCTTTTCTGCAATGAAGAGAAAATTCTAAACATTTTGGCTTTAGATACAACCGGAAAATTGTGGTCCAGACTGTCGCTTTCTCTAAACCATCAATAAATCGTTGTGCCTCGTGTGTGGGGAAGCAGAATGGGTTGGTGGAGAGAAGAAGGAGAATGGAGGTGGTGGCGGTGAACCTAAGGTGGCGGCGGTGGTGGTGGTCGATTGTGGAGGCAAAAGCGGCGGTGATGGGGGCCGCCAGCGATGACGGTGTGTCACGGGCGGACTCTTTTACTTGCGCAGTGGAACAATTTTTCGCCCGTGAGGCTCCCTCAGGTTCTCCAAAACCTTCGGTACGCCTTCCATCCTCGAGTCTTTATGATGACCCTTGCTCTTCTTAGCATCATTCGCGCACTAGCGATAGCTTCCGAACGCTTACTCGTACCGCACTTCGTGTTCGGTACTCGCCCGTTCATGTTCTACAAGCTAGCATGCTTGCTATACGTCCCACAATCTCGGGTCCCAACAATGCATCTCTTGATGGCACGGGAGCATACATGCTCCGTCTCGGCATGAAGGGTCGCTAGCGCGCCCAACACGCAATCCTCGTGCTCGTCGCTCGCTCGGAACGCTTCGGTCTTAGGTGCGCCTCAGCGCCTTCGCTTGCTTCTCGCCCGAGTAGGGCAACTCGTAAGTCCAAGGCTAATTCAACTTGCCATCAACCCACAATTGTCCCGCACGAAGCTTAGGACTTGCCTTCAAGCTCATATGCAACTTGCTATCATGCCCACTATGCGTTGTTGCCCAACAATCGCATATCTTAAGCCTACGGACCCCCGTGTCGTGCGTGAACCCTTCGCACTTATCCACGAGTTAGTTCACGGGACTCTGGAGAACTTGTCCCGATCACTCAATCGGCCTTGAGGTGTTACTCGGGTCTAGCAACAAAAGGACAGCCCGCTGGGCTTAGCGGGAGCTCACACATAACCTCTGTGGCCTAACTGATGCCCAACGCGGACCCCACCGTCCCACGCCGCTCGTTTGGTTCCCAAACCGCCCGAGAAGACTAAGTTCCTCTTTTAGGTTCCTAGTGCTGGCCCATGCTAGCAGCCCTTGCCGGCATGGTGCTCGCTTAGTGCCATCACAGCACGGGGAGGGCTGGCCGATGCTCACCAATGCATGCCCCCCTTATAGTACTCTTAAAAAAAATTTCCTTTGTCCCGCCACTAGACACTCGTGCTAGCCGAGCAGCGCGGATTTTCCATAAATCCCGCATCCGACCTCCAAATCGCCCGCCGTTTTCGCTCAAGCGAAGCCCTTGACTTCAATAATCATACTATGCACTTAGAGTCCCATCCGAGACTCCATCGTTCGGAAATTGCCCTGGCAATATGCTGAATTTCCGCAACTACCCCTTTGTGACAGCAGATTGTTGTCAAGGCTTGTTCATTGCTTAAACGGTGTCCAAATGACTTGAAACTTCATAGAGAGCATCCCAACACATGGAGGAAGCTCCCCATAAAATATCTTAAGGAAATTCCTTCGTTTGATCCGCCTACTCAAAGTACTTTTGCCAACCCGCGCTGCCGACCGCCTCCCGGTCGCACCACAACTCCAAAGCCCAAACGGACTCGGAATGCCCCCAAACTTGGTGGAGATCATCCTCATACATCAAGGAATACACATATCAAGTAGTATTCCGATCCCACTTCGTTAAGGCCTTCATCTCCACCACACCAGCGGGACGATATTCCCGAATCGCCCGCAACCAACGCCGCCAGTTATGGTCGCAGCCTTATCTCCAAGTGCGACCCATAACACGGTGGCTGTGCGTTGTAAAGATGGGGTATGTCTGTGTATATATATAATAATAAATTTAATACATGGGTGAAATAGTCATTTTGTGCCAAAAAGAGAAAAAATTCAATATACTTGTAACGCATGTGTCGATCAAATGCGAATTGTAGGATTTTCTGTGCATATTTTGGAAAACATAGGGTTTTTTATTTTATTTTATTTTATTTTTTGACTGGATCTTTTGTGCTATATTCGTATAATATAAGGTACCTCGTTGAAATTTTCTCTATTTGTAATGTTAGTTAAATTTATACTTTTTAATTTGAAATTTTATAATTTAATATAATATTTATATTTTGTCTATGGGTATAAATCTAAATAGATATTCTATACATATTTATTCCTATAAAGTATCATAAAAAATTACAAATTCTACCTTATGCTTATGTTGTAGTTTATGTATATTATGCATAAATTTATTTAAACTTATTCATTTGAAATAACAAAATCTCCTTCTAGAACAGAAAACTATAACAAGGTGAATTCCGTACGATAATAGATGATATCAAGGTGATAGTTTCGTATTTTCGGGATGTTGAATTCAAAGTGACATATTACGTGACACTTAATATTTTGATGGGGACTCTAAACTCCTTGATGTAATTTCTCTGTGTATAGTGACTATGAATGCATGCATTAGGAATAACATTCCAATACAAACATAGTCACAAAATTTAAGTATTTACGTCAAACCCCAAGAATTTCGGTACTTGCATCAATCTCCTAGTTTTTGGACTTTAATTATATGTACCCCTTGAGTTTTAGCATATGAGGGATAAAATAGTAAAATCACACATTACGTTAAATTTAACGGAGCAAATAACCGGACCGAGTGAATTCCTAATTTTTCAAACCTCAGGAGGAATTCGTAATTTTGCCATAACTCAGGGCGTTGTTCGTAATTATTTCAAAATTTTATTGTACCATGACGAAATGTTGCAACGACTAAATTAACACAATTAGGGGCAGTGCAGCTATTGTATGACGCGGCTTGGTGTTCATTTTGCTAAGCTACTGATAAAGCTAATTATGTTCGTCGTGGTGGGGGAAACGTTTCGGGCGAAAATGCATTCATTTGGTGCGGCAAGTGAATTTCTTTGACAAAACAATAGACTTTTCTCCCCAATCACTTGGACTCGGTTCCAGATCATATATCAAAATCACTTTTTGTGATATGTATTGGCAGCAATGACTACCTAAACAATTACCTCGACAGTTGCTTACGACTCTCACATACTTTTTTTCCCTCAATCTTTTGCCATACTTCTCACATAAACAACTTTCCTAACAACTTGAAGTATCTTTAGCATCATCGTCGTAATTTGTCCACATAAAGACGAGTATACATTTATATAACCCTATGCTATTTTAACCGATTCAAATCATAGACAACACGTACAATATCTATGACTTTGTTTGTTGGATTGTCGTTGAGAGGTTGGACAAATTAATTAGATGTGTGGCCCCTGAACATGGGTTCGTTGAAATTAATTTAGATGGAGCAACATTTGAGGGAGAGTAGAGAGAAGACTCACTTTTGTTGACTTAAGAAGTCTTGGCACAAAACAAGTCAATGGAGTTACATGAATCATACACTCGTCTAAATAACTTTGTTCCAAGTTACATCAACTACCACCACCAAATGTTGCAACAACCGACTAAACACAATTAGAGGGAGTGCAACTACTGTATGATGCAGCTTGGTGTTCATTTTGCTAAGTTACTGATGAAGCTAATTATGTTCTGTCGCGGTGGGCGAAATGTTTCAGCGAAAATGCTTTCATTCTATTGGCAGCAATGACTACCTAAACAACAACCTCGAGAGTCTCCATTACGGCTCTCATACTTTTCTCCCCTCAATCGTTCACCAAACTTCTCATAGACAACCTCTCCTTACAACTAGAGGTATCTTTAGCATCATCATTTAGTAACTTGTCAAAAAAAAGATGAGTATACATGTATATAACTTTTGTGTTATTTTAACCAGAGAGTTCGAGTTCGAGTCCTAGACAACACAATATTTATGACTTTGTTTGTGCTTTTTTAACGAGTGGTAACTTTTGTTGTTGTAGAGGTTGTATGAATTGGAACCGAGAAAAGTTTTAATGTTTGAGATAGGACCAATAGGATGTAAAGACAACGAATCACGGTGGGAAATGTGTTGAGGTGATCAACGACCTCACTGCAATTTTCAGTGAGGAGCTTGCTTCAATGCTTAAAGATTTGACAAGAAGACTTCAAGGTTCGACCTTTGTTCTTGGTTGAGCTCACGACCTTGAATAGATGCTGTCATCTATCCATCCAAATACGGGGAGTTCTTTGATTGCATTTTATCTAAGAATCTAATATGGACTTAAGGTTTGGAAAAATTACATCTAGACCCCCTCCCCTCATTGTACGCACTCACACATAGGGGTGGTGTAGCTTCCCAAACTATATTTGGGGTTATGTGTAAATACATAAAATTTGAAGAGGGTTTGATTTAAATTACACCTAATACCATACTGCTCCATTTGATATCTAATAATTATGCATGAACACTAGCAAGATTATCCTTGCACGCTCGTCCGGAGAAACATGGTGCCACCAAAATAAATATATACCCAACTGTAGTGTAAATCGTTAGCTGGTAAGATGATGATATAGTAAAATAAAATGCTGACAGCATCCTACGTGATCAAAAGCCATACGACCGTGTTGTGTGTATAGTCACTACGAGACATCCCATTTGTTGATCAGTAATGTAATTTCTCAAACTTTAAGGAAAGTTTGTGTAGTGAAAACCAAACATCAGGGTATGTTAGCGTAATTATATAATGAATAGGTCTTGGTAAGCTTTGATTTCTTTTGCACCTCTTGTAAGGATCATTGAAAACCATGTTTGCTCAATTTACTACAATGGGATGCTGCTTGGTGTTCATTTTGCTAAGCTACTGATGAAACTAATTATGTTCATCGTGGTGGGGGTTGGCTCAACGTGCTGCATATTTCTGTTTAACGACATTTTGCAGAATTACCATATACCAAAGATTGTAAATAGTATTATAGTTATGATAGTAATAGCAAAAATATGTAACCCTTGATATGCTGGCCCTCATTTACATCACAAAATGATGTCAACATTCTTCAAACCGAACATGATATCAGTTATTTATACACACAAGAAATCAAGAACAGCATTAACTGTTTTCGTTTACCAGATGCATTCTGACATCATCGCCTGCTAATCGAATATTTTCTGTACATACGTGATTTTTCATGTTTCAGTAGACGAAAGCTCGAGCAATATCCAGACTTATGGAGATATATCGAGCTAATCTCAGGTAAAGTTTATACAAACTAAATAGAACGGTTTCCAGATTTTACCGAATTTCCACTTCCCAGCGTGTCAATTGTCATCAAGCTTTCATGTTCCACCGGTATATTCCATGTTGGATCTTTTGGTTCGTCCAGTGGCTCATCTCCTTCCAACATTTTAATGACACGATACATGTTTGGTCGGTCATGTGGTTCCGGCTGAATGCATAACAGCCCAACTTGAATGCATCTCAGAGCTTCTTCCAACAGACATGTATCCACAAGTGATCGATCTATCAGATCGAATACCCTCAGTCTCCCTTCGTTCCACAGCTCCCACGCCTGGACAGTGCCAATTATAGATGATATATGTGATTCTATGTCGGGAAACGAAGCAGACTTTTAGTCTTTAGAGCTAGTTCACACTTACATAGTCAGGCAGCAATATGGGCCCCTGGCCCTGATTAGGTGAGATTATATTGCTTCTGCCACTCACGATCTCCAGGACTACGACTCCAAAATTAAATACAGCTAATTTAGTTGATAGTTTCCCATGCATAAAGTATTCAGGAGGTAGATAGCCACTGCATAAAGACATAATGCAAAATAAATTAGAAAGGATAAAGAAAAGGAGTGACATAGAATGGGTCTGAGACTTACACGGTCCCAGCTATATGTGAGATCTCTAGTTCAGATTGATCATCGACCAAACTCTTAGCAAAGCCAAAGTCGGAAAGTTTAGGATTCATCTCACTGTCCAGTAAGATATTTCCGGGTTTGAGATCTCTGTAAATTACTCTCTGTCCTGAGTCTCGATGAAGATAAACAATTGCTCGTGCAATCCCCATTATGATTTTCATGCGTGCTTGCCAATCAAGACACTTGCGCCTTGTGTCATCTATGAGTCAAAATAGTATTAATATGATTAATGTACTAGCCACTAGGAAATAGAAGGATACAGGTGGTGGGATGAAGTAAAGTTTGTGAAGGGACCGACCCAGATAACCATCTAGACTTCCGTTTTCCATGAACTCATATACGAGCAGTCTTTCTTCTCTATTAATGCAATAGCCATGGAGTTTGATGATGTTTCGATGCTGAAGATTTGGTAGCAAAAGAATCTCATTTTTAAACTCATTATGGCCTTGTGCTGAATATGGTGAAAGCATTTTAACTGCAACTACCAGTCCTTCAGATAACACAGCCTATATATAATTTGATTTGGAGAAGTTAGAAGATAAACTTCAGTCACCATTTTATCTGTCAGAGAAAAAGAGTAGAGTGGCACCTTATAAACCGGACCAAATCCACCGCGTCCGACTTCATTTGAATGAGAGAAATGATTGGTAGCATCTGTAATTGTATTCCAATCAAACTTGGCCAGTTTCATACCTGCTTCACTAATTTCTGCAATTTTTTCGAAAGTTTTAGACACAGATAAGTTCTCATAGGCCATGAAAAGTATGAAAACAAATGTTGGTGACTTTTATGGCGGCCATATAAATTTATACCTGATAATAACAGTTCATTTGTTTTGGATGGCCTTGCCCTGCTCCAAAGTGAATCCCATGGCCAAAGTCGAGGTGGCTTATGCATTATGGTCCTTCTTCTACCTTTCCTTGTATACGGAAGCTCACCAATAACCACTCTGCTGTTATTTTGATCTTCTGGAAGAGGTCTGGGATTCGGCACATCTGTAGAAGCCATTTTCGATAAGAAAATCAATATTGAAAAGATCCCGCGAAAATTTTCAATGGATTTTGATCTTAATATCTATTCAGAAATTCCCTCGGAAATCCTTAGCTAATCTTTCCGGGGAAAAAAGAATCTATAGCTAAATTATTTTCTTTCACATTCTCCCTCGGAATTCCGTTGGAATTCCATCAAAAAATATTCCTGAGGGAATAAAATTTCCAGCGGAATCCAACTCCAGAGGGAATGCCAAGGGAAATTCTTCGAAAAGCCATGAAATATTCTTCTCGCGTTGCCCCCGTGAATCCCTTGAAAATGCATTGGGAATTTTCCAATGGATCTATTTCCCTCGGAATTTGGCTGTTTTCTTGTAATGTACCTTTTCTTGTATGTGGAAGCTCACCATCAACCACTCTGCTGTTACTTTGATCTTCTGGAACAGGTGTGGGATACTGCACATCTGTAGAAGCCATTTTTAGCTGCCCTTTGTTAACTGATAGGTCGGTAGCATCATTATGAGCACGGATGACATCAGAAACATTTGCCGTCTCATTCGAAACTGGAAGTTGTCTGCCTTCCTGTTGCTCAAGTGCCAACTCAAGTTGTAGCACAACTTGAGCCATTTTTGGACGATTCTTTGGTTCGGCATACAAGCATCTTTCAGCAACCCCTACAAATGACTTGAGGCTATCTGCTGAAATTTCATCTCTTAGACTTGAAGCTACAATCTCATTGACTTCTCCCTTGTTGATTTTATTTAGAGCCCATTTGTATAAAATGCGCTCATCCTCGTCAAGTTTCGAAACTGCTGGTCTCCCGCATAAAACTTCCAACAACACCACTCCAAAGGCATATGTGTCGCTTTTCCTCGTTAGTTTGCAAGTGCTTAAATAGAACGGGTCCAAGTAGCCAGGCGTGCCCTTTACTTTCGTGCTAACGTGGCTCTGTAACCTCTTTTTGTCTTCAGATTTGGCCAATCCAAAATCTGCCACCTTAGCTAAAAAAATTTCATCAAGCAGAATGTTGGAAGCCTTTATATCACGATGTATGGTTCCGTGCCCTGTGTGAAGATAGTCCAGTCCCCGACCTGCTCCAATGCAAATATTTAGGCGTCGCTTCCAGCTGAGAGAAGAACAACTATCCTTGCCCCTTTCAAGTTTGTAGAGGTGGTCAGCCAGTGTACCATAGGCCATATACTCATAAACAAGAATCATTTCTCCATGATCATTGCAATAACCGATTAAGGAAACAAGGTTAACATGTCGGAGCTCAGAAAGCATTTCAATCTCCGTCAAGAACTCATGTGCCCCTTGACTAGATGTGAACTTTTGCCTTTTTATAGCTACAGTCTCTTGCCCGTTATCAATGAGGCCTTCGTAAACTTTACCAAAACCACCTTGTCCAATTACAAGTGCTTCACTGAAATTTCTAGTGGCTAACTCTATCTCAGCTAGTGAAAACCGGCGACAGACTCGATCAGCCCTGGCTGATGGTTTGTTTTTCTCCTTGATACGATTAGCTTCCCATATTTCCCGCAACATATAAACAGCGACATTTATAAGAGAAGTTACAACCACTGCAACAGTTGCAATGACATTTCTAAGACCAAGAATAGAGAGTAAAATTGGGATTGTGTGGGATTGTGTAGTAGTCTGAGCCGGAGGCAGGGGATTAGTGCCAGCAAGACTATTATCAGTATTGCTCAGTTTTAGTATTTGAAACCCTTCAAGGATCCCTTTTCCATCTACCGTTTCATAATATGACTGGATGGAAATCAAGATATTACGCTTACCCTCATATCTTTGTCCTCTCATCATCACCATGTAATCTCTATACCTGGGATTGTCGTTGTCACTCCTTTCCTTCACTATGTCGATATTAGTCTGAGCAATCATTTCATTAATGACTATTTCAAACATCACATCAGCAGTCCCTGAAATCTTGATTCCAATCTCTGAGAAATAAATCCTGACCAAGTACCTAAATCCCACATCCACAGGTACTCTCCAGGTGCTTTTATTAATCTTATTTGCTTCTCGAACTGCCCATGTCGGAAACATGTCGTCAGAATCTCCGGAGGATGGAGTAGAACTCTGCTTCACATTTGCTCTGTGGACTATCTCAAGTGCTGTGCTGTGATCAACATAGACTGGAGACTTGTGGCCAGCCACTTGTACTCCAATATCTCCGCCGTGAAAGTAAGAAACACTGGCGGGGACCGAGATAACCTCGATACCATTTATGAAAGCATATGATTGACTAGTTGCAGGAAAGAAAGTAATATTGAGCTGTTGGTTTTCTAGTATGTTTAAACAAAACTCTTTTGTAAAAGAACTCACACTAAGAGCATCAGCAGTAAGTGAAGCACTAAAGTTACTGAGCAAGGTGAAAGCACCAGCTTCAACGTTAAGCAAGCCCTTCAAACCTTTGAAGCCTTTGTATTGAGAGGGATTAAAGTGAAGGCGGATGACCTTCTGACCTGGATTCAACTGAAACGCATACGAGAATCGGCCACGAGAGAGTCGTGCAGTTCTGTGGGGAACTGGATCGACAGATTTCAACTTACGGACGACGACGGATGAGGCGGTTGATGAGCCCTTTATTTGTAGCATTGAAGATAGATTGTGTTGCACATCTCCCAGCCATTTTCTGCCATTCAGAGCTGAGGAAGTGCCACTTGAGCCACAATTAATTGAAATGTCCCCTGTAATGTGAGTTGGAGCACTGGTGCCTGCTGCCACTGCAAAAGTGAAGCACAGAAATTGAAAAGCAATTGAAACTGGATTCAGATTCATGGTTCTTGTTGCTTTCTGTTGAGAATCAGAGCAAGATAAATGCAGAAAAGTATGATCAATATGACCATCGTAGACTTGTCTAAGTGAAGTCCACGGTTTCTTGCCAAAAATAATAAATAATGTTGAATGAAGAAGTTTGCAAACCGTGTGGGGTTACCTACACTATTATTCCTACCGAGTATCTCATTTCATCTTACAAGTTTAATAAAAGTTTATTTTGAAGGTTATACCGCCGACGGTAATTGAAAAGATGTATTATTACAATTAATTCCCTTCTCTCGTGTTTATTATTTCATACAAGTTTTTAAAGCACAAGGGGTGTTTTCTGTAATTTTAAAACTATTAGGTGGCGTTCTCTTTCATGTAGCAGACTAAGTTACTAACATGTACATGTAACTAAACCTGAATGAACATTCCAAGAAAATGTGCAACGCGAGATGACAGCTTCTGCACATACAGATTTTCTGCAAATTTCAACTCAAAACTCTTTCTATTATCACCACACATGATCTCACAAATACGAACACAAAAATATGTTAATTCTTACAAAGTACAATACAAAGATTAATAAAATCCCCCCCAAAAATTAACAATCTAAGGTATGAGTTTCTCAGAATCCAATTGCAATACCAACACAACATTCAAACCTCATTTCTTGTGCCCTCCATGCAATGATTTCTGTGATCCTTCAAAAAGATCTAAAGAAAATCTTCCAAATCATCAGCTGAATACTTTATGTGCTTCACACTGAAATGGTTAACATATCTTCCAACAAAGGTCCTATAGGCTTGAATCACGTTAAGTGAGGTCGAGATTCTGAGATCCTCTCTAAGCTGGATATCCGGGATCAACCATAAACCTCGTCAAATGCACCGTCGAAGCTCTGCAACCTCTCTCCTTCAAGATGGTTTTCGATACCGAGTTGGAGACTGGATGTCGTAGGCCTTCATCCTTCAACAACCCAAGAATGGAGCTCCAAGTGGCGCGTTCGTAATTCATCGCGGGCTGCTGGAATATCCTGTTGTGATTCCTAATCCCATCATACCCCAAAACGTTTCTCAGCTCGGAGTTCTTCACCTTTTCAGCCATGTAGTGGATGTTGTTCATCAAGAAGAGGTGTTGAAGTGACTCATCTTTGAATAGCTTGGATTTGTCTTCGAGGTCGGATTCAATAATGAAGATTAGGGACCGGAAATGAGTGGCCATTGGAGAATTTGATGAATTCCCACCAAATTGCTCAGCTTGGCTAAGAGGGCTCGTACCAGGTGAAGTTGAAACGGAATTATTATTATCATTATAATCATCTTTGCGTTCGCCTCAGGTCCTTCAAGAACTCATCTGGAGTTTTGCTATGGTCACCTGAGAGCCTTCGTGTGGTTCATGACATATCTAGTGAGGGGGAGAATCCCGCCTCCCGATAAAGCCTTTGCCGAAACATTGGTCAGGCTATATTTATCAGTAGAACTGTGGAAGCGCTGTGGACGTAAAGAAGCTGCAAAATAGAGAGAAACTTCACTTTTGTGCACACAATTGGAGGCAGTGCAACTATTGTATGATGCTGCTTGGTGTTCATTTTGCCAAGCTACTGATGAAGCTAATTATGATATTAGTCTCAACAATCTGTAACTCTCGATATGCTGGCCCTAATTTACATCACAAAATGATGTCAAAATTCTTGAAACAAAACATGATATCAGTTACATTTACACACAGAAAATTCAGGGCAGCATTAAGTATATTCATTTGCTGGATGCATTATCACATATGAGATTTTTCATGTTTCAGTAAATGAAAGCTCAAGCAATATCCAAATTTACGGAGATAATCTCATACAAATGAAATAGAACGGTTCTAAATTTTACCCACATTCAAGTGCGCCATCAAGCTTTGATGTTCCACTGGTGCTGGATGATGAATATTCTACTGGAATTAGAGACCGCGGCTTTTTTGGTTCCACTAGTGGCTCGTCTCCTTCCAACATTTTGATGACACGATACATGTGTGGTTCCGGCTGAATGAACTTGAATGCATCTTAGAGCTTCTTCCAGTGGACATGTATCTTGAAGTGATTGATCTATCAGATCGAATGCTCTCCCTTCCTTCCACAGATCCCATGCCTGGACAGTGCCAATTTATAGACATGGCTCGCCGGAGTTCGAAAACGGATTGAAACGGCGTTAGAACGGATTGGAACGGCGGCAATAATGGAGCGGCGAAGTCTGTGAAAAAGACGACTTAAAAGACCGAGGAAGACGAAGTAGGTTTTTTATTTAATTAGAATGGGCTAAAATTATTAAAGGACTAATGGGCCATATTTGTCATTTACTGGGCTACTTTTTTTAATTAATATTTACTAAAAGATTTAAAATTTTGGGCCAAAAAAAGGTTCATTATTTTTATGTAACATAACAATAACACATTTAATTGAATCAAAATTTTATGAATAACGTTAGTCATTAGTATTTGATTAATAATATTTTTATTAATGATTCGATAATTTTAATATTATTTATCTCAATATTTATTATGTGAGTGGTACTTAACATTGATGTGTTTCTTGAATTAGGCATTAGGTTACCAAATTATATTTACTATGAATGTCATCATTCATGATAAAAATATTAACAATTAATTGCATCCATATGAAAAATATATATTTGTATAGTATCTCATGGTGATAATTAATTTTCGGATGCACAATTATTATATGCAGATCACGATCTGCCCTTACGTAAGAGATTATAGATAATTCTAAGTTTCTTTCTCCTCGTGGAATATTCTAAGTTTTTTACTCCTCATCATTCCACTTATTATTAGTAAATAACGTATAGTTATTTATCTATTATAATATGTGTGGTGGTGCATGACAATGAACGAACTTTTATTTGTTTGGTACATTAATCAATTATATTTATCGTAAAAATTCCCTCCGTTCTACGAATTGTCGCGACCGTTCCGCGATATAATGTTGGAACTGGAACGGTGCCCCCGTTCCATTCCCTGCGACCGTGACTGCGAACCATGTTTATAGATGATACCTGTAATTCTATGTGGGGAGACGGAGCAGACTTTTAGAGCATAATTAGGTAAGCTGCTAGTTCATACATGTTTAGAAAGCAATATGGTGTACTAAGGGTGGCAAATGGTTGGTTTGGTTTAAAAATGGTTTCAATGCTTATGGATTCTAAATGGTTTGAGTTCTTAATGGTTTGGAACGGGTTATGATGACTTGTTAAATGGTTTAACAATGAGTTTTTAATTGGTCCATTATTCAACTAAATAATTAAATATCCAAAATGTCCTTTGGCCATTGGGGGATTACTCCCTATACTTTGATTTTGTGCGGAAACATCGAAAATTAATGATTTCGTGTTCGTGTAAATCGTGGAGTTGCGTCGCCACCACAGAGGTATGGGTCAAAATCCGCCACTACAGAGGCGCAGTTCGGGGTTCCGCCACAGAGACCCTTTCCCTCCTTAAATTGATTACTTCAATTTTGGTTTGTCAATATCAAATGATTCCCTGAAATGGCCCCTTTCCAAGCCATAATCATCTAAGCTGCAGCACATTATTTCCTTGTGTTACCATATTGCAGAGTTGAACAAGAGATCAGTGGATTAGAATAATTACCCTCAATTTGGCAAGAATAATACGAAATCACAACTTAAAATCAAACATAGCTAAACACAACAGGCCCAAATTACGACAGAAAAATCACACTGGTGTACAGATTAATTCAGATCATTCTGTGAGGAATTTGAAGTGGCCCAAACTTTGTATTCATATAAAAGGTAGCTACTATTCAAACTACTACCTAAAACATGTCAGGTGCCTTAATAATTTCAACAATAGTATTAACAGCTTCTTCCTTAGCTTCAGAAACAGCCAATGGATCTTCACAAGAAAATTAAAAGCATCTTTAACTTCAGTGTGGGCTTATCATTAGGTCGTTGAGTGACCTTTGTGGCTATAAATTCCGACATCTCATGCACTTGATCAACGATTCTCAGGTTTCTTAACAATGTTGCATATAACAGTGTATATGCATTCAAGATCTGAGGTAATGAAACATCAAACAGTAGACCAGAAAGTAATGCAAAAAGACTAGCTTCAGATCCTAGTTGTCATAAAAAAGTAGCAGCAAATCGAAGAATAAAACAGCACAGATATATTACTTTCTCAAAATTTACGGTCTATAAGCCAACAATACTCCTAAAGACAGGACAACACTCCTAAAGACGAGTCAATGATAAAATGACTGATTGCAGCATCAATATCTGTTGCTAGAAATTCAAAGAAACATGATAGTATGTAAAGCAATTTCAAAGCCATTCTAACACACACAATTCTTTTAAGTGTAAAGATTGAAACTTTGGGAACATTTAAAACAGTTGCGCACTCTTTTACCTTTCTCAGATGCTTTTGAGAAAACTACATCGGCAGATGTAAGCATCCATGAAGCCAAATCTAACAACCGGTTCTGTATCATAGCTTCTTGAGCCTCCAGACGTAGTCTGCTCACAAGTACCTCCTGATATAAGATATTACAGGATTTGACATCTAAACTTCAAGGTTCGACCTTTGTTCTTGGTCAAGCTCCCTGCAGGTTATCTGTAATTTTTCAAACTATATTCTGAGGAGGGTTTAGATTTACATTGCCCTTAATTTGATAGTGCTTCATTTCAAATCTAATCATTATGCATAAACACTAGCGAGATTATCCTTACACGTTCATCTGGAGAAACCTGGTGCCACCAAAATGCATAAATACCCAACTGTAGTGTATAGTCCGACGGAGTTGAGTATATAGTCCCCCAGGTGACATCCCATGAGTTATTCTGTAATGTAAATTCTCAAACATCAGGAAAAGTTTGTGTAATGAAACTAAACCTCAGGGTATGTTAGCACAATTATTCATAAGCTTTGATTTCTTTTGCACCTTAGGACTTCTCTTCTTATAAGTGTTTGGTCAATTTATTACAATGTTTTTTTGTCATTTGTAGGCCTGAGAGATTCAAGCAACGCATGCTGGGTAACATGGCTGAATGCGACATCGGCATGCATTCCGGGGCTTAAAGCATTGGTATGTCTACATCCAAACAAACACTACTTTGACAGCTATCATCTTTCTGAAAAATATACGGGACACCAGCCACTCGATGTCTCAATGATTCCTCTATTTGCACTCTCAAAAGTATTCTAGAACTAGAAGTTTTACAATTACGGTTTTTTGCCTTCTCTCCTTTCTTTTCTTAAGAGTACCGCTAATCTGTAACCAAAAGATGTGAAGGAAAGGAACATGGGTAATGATACCCAGGTTTTACTATCTTTCGGATAAACATTGATGAAATCCATTTACATACTATACAAAGCCCACGTTTCTTGTGTTCGCTGCTATAATAATGCTGCAAGTTGTTGCTTCATTCGGTTGGATCACCGATCTGTTGTAATGAAGCTAACTCAAGTCCCATGACGACGTCAGCCATTGCAGGCCTTCCGTGTGGTCGAATAAGTAGGCATCTCCCTGCAATCTCTCCAAAAACTTGTAAACAAGCTGGTGATATCTGCCCTGCCAAGTTAGGATCAATAAGTCCATCCAATTTTTCCTCTCGAATGCAGCAACGGGCCCATACGGCGAGGCTATGTTGCTCCTCCGCCTCAAGCGTCATGTCCACTGCAGGTCTTCCAGATAGCACTTCAAATAATATCCAAAAGCGTACACATCCGATTTTGTTGTCAATTTATGACTTGAGAAGTACTCTGGATCTAAATATCCATAAGTTCCTTTAATGTTTGTCCTAATGTGGGTGAAAGAATCGTCTACCGGTCCCATTTTGGATAGCCCAACATCCGAAATCTTTGCCACCCAATTTTCATCCAAAAGGAAGTTGGTAGACTTGACGTCACGGTGGATGACAGTGTTCTCCGTGCCAGAATGGAGATAGTGTAGTCCTTTGGCCGCTCCAATGCAGATTTCAAGGCGCTGCTTCCACGTCAATGGAGTTTTCTCCGAATTATAGAGATGGTCGCATAACGTGTCATGCACCATGTAGTCGTATACTAAGATCATCTCTCCATTTTGATCGCAATATCCGATGAGGGATACGAGGTGGGTGTGTCTGAGCTTGGACAACATCTTTATTTCTATTAAGAACTCAGAAATGCCTTGATTGGAGGATGGATTCAACCTTTTAATAGCGACTGCGGTGGCCCTGTCGTCTTCGATGAAGCCTTTATAGACGTTGCCGAATCCTCCTCTTCCAATGATAAATTGGTCGTCGAAATTGGCGGTTGCAGTTTTCATCTCTTTGAGTGAGAAATGTCTGCATAAGTCGGAGGGCAGTGGTGCGTTAGTGGTCGGTGTGGTGGAGATTGAAGAGGTGGAAACAGTGTCAACTGAGTCCTTCAATTTCTGCCCCCGCCAGCGGAGAAACAAGAAACTGAACACGGCCACCGCAAGAAGGCCGATCACACTCCCGATAACAGCATAAATTACGGAAGACCAACTTTTGTTGTTGCTTGGCAGCTTCAAAGCCGTCACCGGTGGCGAAGAATAGTTGATAGGAGGAGGATCAGGGTTGGCCGCCGCGAGGCTCTGATTGGAGTCACTGAGTTTGAAGATTTCCAATCCATTCAACAGAGCGCTTGCATATTTCGGCCGTTCCTTTAAATTAGGTAACAGAGAGAGGCGCAGGTTTTTCTTTCCACGACGGCCGTCATCGGGAACCCACGCGACATAGTCTTGGAAAATGGGTATCTCAGCGCCGCCGGTCCATTTGATAACGTCCACTTTAAGTTCCACCGTTTGATTGTTAATAGATATTGTGAATACCCTCTGCTTTTGCTCGGTAATTTCGGGCTGAAACTCACAGAAATGGAATCTGAGCAGATAGTAAAACCCAGAATCAACAGGAAAAGCCCACTCAAGACTTATGCTTCTGTCCCCCATCACTCTTGCAGTTTGGTACACTATTGGCGGTGCACTGTGCGGCGGCGTTCTGGTGTTGTACTTGATCCGAAGGCTGGCGTGTAACCAAAATCAGCGCCGACTATGTATGGATCATCTTTAGACCAGGCCCGAAACATGCCACCAATATCGGATTGAATCTCAACATTGCTGCCGCCCACATTTAGCCTCTAACGATTCTCCAAAGAGGTGTCGTTTTTCAGATAATATACCTGGTCGAAAAACCTTAGAACACTCCCCTGTAGTAGAGGTTATCTGGAATTGAATTGAAACAATTTCAATCCCATTCACAAAAGCAGAAGAGTTTGTATTGGGGAAGAAGGTCACATTCAGTCTCCGCTCTCCTTCAACGTTCATAACGAACTCTTTTGTGAAGGCGTGGTTTGGCTGAGGGGAGTTGGGAAAAGCACTGAAGTTGCTTAACAAAGTGAATCCATTGGCGGTCACTGAGAAAAAAGATATAGAAGCATTGTAGCCGAAATACATATTTTAGGCTTAAAACAAACAGGGAAATTGTGGTCCAGACCAGACTATTGATTTGTCACTTTCGTAAGCCTCATTCCCATCAGTTAGGCCGAACAAGATCAAGACAACTGATTTGTGGACTTAAAAGTCTTCGCATAAAACAAGTCAAGTCTCACTTTTGTGGTCTTAAAAGTCTTTGCAAAAGAACAAGTCAATGGAGTTAAATTTTTTTTTCGGTTCTTACTTCTTAGTCAATGGAGTTATATGAATCAGTCTTGTCTTGTGTTGTCTAAATAAGTTTATTCCAGGTTACAGATCAACTACCTCCACTAAATGTTGCAATTACTGTATGATGGTGTTGGGTGTTCATTTTGCTAAGCTAATGATGTCAAAATTCTTGAAACAGAGTACAAAAAATTGCCGAAATTGCAACGGAAATATCAGTTAATTGTATTCTTTCGCCGGATGCACTCTGAAATATGTGATTTACATTATATAGGTGGATATGAATGATTTGATATTAATTTAAAATCATATACCTTTACAGATTTAGTTGAGATTGTGCTTTATGAACTATGATTCCATATCTGAGAATAGGTATAATAGCATGAAAAGTTTACATATAAAATAATTTCTTTATAAATTTTTGAATGAACTTTGAAGGAATATATTCCATACGAAAATTAATATTGAAAAGATCCCTCAGAACAAAATTTCTTATGTATTTTTATCATAATATCTATTCAGAAATTCCCTCTGAAGTCCCTAGCTAATCCGTCCCAAAAAAATCCACTGTTAAATTATATTCTTTCATATTTTTCCTCCAAACTCCGTCGGAATTCCATCAAAAAATATTTCGAGGGAATAAAATTTCCGCCATAACTCAGACGGAATCCTGAGGCAAATTGTTGAAGAGTACTACATCTTTAACCTTTTTTTTTTTTTTTTTTAACCCCCCCCCCCCCCCCCCAACGGCCAGAAGGATTTGACCCGGGTCATTGCCTTCGAAAACTAACTCTTTAACCACTTCGAGTACTACATCTTTAACTTCACTGTGGGATTATCATTAGGTTGTTGAATAACCTTTGTGGCTATAAGTTCCGAACAAATCATGCACTTGATTAGGGCAAGTCTCTCAGGTTTTTTAAAAATGTTGCATATAAAAGTGTATATGCATTCAAGATCTGAGGTAAAGAAACATCAAACAGAAGGCCACGTAGGTTCAGTCCTTATAATTAATATCATCAAAGAGTAGCAGCAAATAGAATAATAAAAGTAGCATGGATATATTACTTTTTTAAAAGTTATGGTCTAAAGGCCAACAAAAATAAAGGGCAATACTCCGAAAGATGAGTAAATGATAAACATGGGTGATTGAAACAACATATCTAAATAGCAATCCGGAGAAACTTGATAGTATGTAAAGCAATTTCAATGTCATACTAACTAACACAACTCATTACTCTTTTACGTGTAAAGATTGAAACTTTGGGAACTTTTAAAACAAATGTGAACTCTTCTACCTTTCACAGAAGCTTTTGAGAAAACTGCATTGGCAGATGAAAGCATCAATGAAGCCAAATTCAACCACCAGTTCAGTATCATACATTTTTGAGCCTCCACACATAGTCAGTTCACCTGTTCCTCTGTTACCCATTGACGTCAGATATTACCAATTAAGGATTTGACATTTAGACTTCAAGGTTCGACCTTTGTTCTTGGTCGAGCTCATGGCCTAGGATATGATGCTGCCGTCAATACATCCAAATAAGGTGAGATATTCAATTACAGTTTATCTAGGAAGTCTAACGTGGACATTATGGAAAAATTACATCTAGACCCCCTCCCATCATTCGATGTATAGGGGTAATGTGTAATTTTTCAAACTATATTTGGGTTTATGTATAAGCACATCAAATGTGAGGAGGGTTTAGATTTAAATTACCCTTAATTCAATAGTGCTCCATCTCATATCTTATAATTATGCATAAACACTAGCAAGGTTATACTTACACATTCATCTGGAGAAACGGGGTGCCCCAAAATGCATATATACTCAACTGTTTTGTATAGTCCGGCCCAGTTAAGTGTACAGTCACTTAGGTGTCATCCCATGAGTCGTTGTGTAACGTAAATTCTCAAACCTCGCGGAAAGTTTGCGTAATGAAACCAAACCTCAAGGAACGTTAGTGTAATTATTTCATACATAAATATATTGAATAGGTCTTGGTAAGTTATATCTCATACATAAATATATCGAATAGGTCTTGTAGGCTAGAAAGATTCAAGCAACACATGCTGCATAACATGGCTGAATAGGACATCGGCACGCACTCTGGGGCTTCAAAGCATTGACATGTAGACATATAAAAAAACACTACTTCTTTGATGGCTATATATCATCTTACTTAAAATGTATGCAGGACCATAGAAACTCGATGTTTCAATGATTCCTCTATTTGCATAGTCCCAAAAGTACTCAAGAACCATAGCCATTCTTAAGAAGTTATTATACTTCAAGTTATCCAATTACTTTTTTTACCTTTTGTCCATTCTTTTTGTTTGCGAAAATACGCATTCCCCTCGAAGGTTCTAAGATTTGAGAAATTACGAACACCCCCCTGAGGTTTAAATTTTTTCCCACAAGTTGCCCCAGCCGTTAATAACGGTGTCAAATTTGAGTGACGGTTCAGCAATATTCTTTTTAAAATTTCAATTATACCCTTGGGGTGTATTGTAAAAATATTGAAAGTGTAATGGTAAATTTGTAATGTTGGTAAAAATTGTATTTTTCAATTTGAAAATTTATTATTTAATTAATATTTATATTTTATGTATAAGTATGAATCGGAATAAATATTTCATGCATCTTTATTCCAATAAAGTATGATAAAATTATAAATTCCACCTCATATTTATATCTTACTTTTATGCATACTTTGCATAAACTTATTTAATGGTTCCCAGAATTTACTATCTTTTGAATGAACATTGATGAAATGCTTTTATATAATATACAGAGCCAGCATTTCTTGTCTTTGCCCTTAATCGTATCTAATACACATCTTGCTGGAGTTACCTTAGAGCGGATGCTGCAAGTTGTTGCTGCATTCAGTTGGATCATCGATCTGTTGTAATGAAGCTAACTCAAGTCCCATGATGACGTCGGCCATTGCAGGCCTTCCGTGTGGCCGAACGAGGAGACATCTCCCTGCAATTTCTGCAAACACTTCTAAACAAGCTGCTGATATCTGCCCCGCCAAGTTTGGATCAATAAGTCGATCCAATTTTCCCTCTCGAATGCAGCAACGGGCCCACATGGCTAGGCTATGTTGTTCCTCCTCCTCAAGCATCACGTCCACCGCAGGTCTTCCAGATAGCACTTCAAATAATACAACTCCAAAAGCGTACACATCCGATTTTCTTGTCAATTTGTGACTTGAGAAATAGTCTGGATCTAAATATCCATAAGTTCCTTTAATGATTGTGGTAATGTGGGTGAAAGAATCGTTTACCTCTCCCATTTTGCACAGTCCAAAATCTGAAATCTTTGCCACCCAATTTTCATCCAAGAGGATGTTGGTGGACTTGACATCTCGGTGGATGACGGCGTTCTTTGTGCCAGAATGGAGGTAGTGCAATCCTTTGGCTGCGCCAATGCAGATTTGAAGGCGCTGCTTCCACGTCAATGGAGTGTACTCTGAATTACAGAGATGGTCGTGTAATGTACCGCGCGCCACATAGTCGTAGACTAAGATCATCTCCCCATTTTCGTCGCAATAGCCGATCAAGGATACGAGGTGGGTGTGTCTGAGCTTGGACAACATCTGGATTTCCGTTAAGAACTCAGAAATGCCTTGATTGGAGGATGGGTTCAGCCTTTTAATGGCGGTCTTGGTGGCCCTGCCGTCGATGAAGCCTTTATAGACGTTGCCGAATCCTCCTCTGCCAATAATAAATTGGTCGTCGAAATTGGCGGCTGCAGTTTTCATCTCCTTGAGCGAGAAATGTCTGCATAAGTCAGAGGATAGTGGTACGGAGGTCGTGGTGGTGGAGATTGAAGAGGTGGAAACAGTGGCCCGCGAGGACTTGGCATCAGGGTTAATTGAGTAGTTCAATTTCTGCCGCCGCCAGCTAAGAAACAAGAAACTGAACACGGCTGCAACCACCGCAAGAACGCCGATCACACTCCCGATAACAGCATAAATTACAGAAGACCTATTTTTCTTGTCTCTTGGCGGATTCAAAGCCGTCTCCGGGGGCGAAGAATCGTCAATAGGAGGATCAGGGTTCGCCGCAGCGAGGCTCTGAATGGAGATACTGAGTTTGAATATTTCCAATCCATTCAACAGAGCATTTGTATATTTCGGGAACAGAGAAAGGCGGAGATCTTTCTGTCCACGACGGCCGTCATCGGGAATCCATGCGCCGTAGTCTCTGAAAATGGGTATCCCAATGCCGCCAGTCCAAGCGATAACGTCCGCTTGACTTTCCACCGTTTGATTGTTTATAGTAATTGTGAATACCCTAATGTTTTGGTCGATTAGTTGGAGCTGAAACTTGCAGAAATGAAATCTGAGCAGATAGTAAAACCCAGAATCAACAGGAAAAGCCCACTCTAGACTTCTGCTCGTATTCCCCATGTTTCTTGAAGTTGTGTACACTATTGACGGTGCACTGTACGGCGGCGTTTCGGCGGTGTACTTTATCTGAAGGTTCTCCGCATGTGGCGTGTAACCAAAATCACCGTACAATATGTAGGGATCATCTTGAGCCCAGGCCCGAAACATGCCGCCGCTATCGTCTTGAATCTCTACATTGTTGCCGCCAACATTTAGCCGGTAAAGATTCTCCAAAGCGGTATCGTTTTTCAGATAATATACCTGGTCCGTAAACTTGATGGGCATTCCCCTGTAGTAGAGGTCATCTGGAATTGAGACAATTTCAATCCCATTCACAAAAGCGAAAAAGTTTGTATTGGGGGAGAAGGTCACATTCAGTCTCTGCTCCCCTTCGACTTTGACAACGAACTCTTTCATGAAGGCATGGTTTGGCTGAGGGGAGTTGAGAAAAGCATTGAAGTTGCTTAACAAAGTGAATCCATTGGCGGTGACTGAGAAAAAAGATAGAGAAGCATTGTAGCCGGAATACATGGTGGGGTAGAAATAAAGGCGAAGGAATTTGGGGCCTGTAAGGACAGGAAAAGTGTAGGTGAAAGGGGAGCGGAACACACGCACTGTCTGGTAAGGGACCGCATTGGGAACAGAGGGTGCACTGTGTGCTGAAGATATGCCGGCAACATTAGGTGGCGTGTACCTTGAATGCACGTCACTGTCCCAGCTCCGCCCACTGGTGTCGCTTAAGTTTGACAGTGCACCGCAGTTGAGGAGGATGAAATCAGTGGCTGTGTAAGCAGGTATGGCTGCGGATATTGTTGAGGTTATTAGGAAGACTCGGAGGAGAAGGAACGGATAAAAAGCCGATGGGAGCATTATTTTTGTGATGAAGAGAAAATTCAAAGTTGCAAAGTAAAATAATGATACCAGAGCTTATTGGGAGCTGTCTGGTTTAATCCTGCAGTAGGTTTAAAATTTAAGGTTTCAACCATTAGCAATGTCAAATACATTAGTTGTTTTCTAAGTGAAAGAAAATTATACATTCTTGCGAAATTCAACACAATAAACAAAAGTCAAAACTGAACTGATACGAATTTATATCTATAGGTGGGAAAGAGAAATTAATTCTCGATTTTGAATTAGGCAGTGAGGAGTTTGAATGGGGACGTAAAGGTTTTTTTTTTCCTTTGCCATGGTTTGAGTGATGTGATGGAATATGAATAAGAAGATCCATGAGAATGACGGGTTGTCCTCACTGTTCAAAACGTGTTATTTTAGATGGAGCAACATTTGATGGAGAAGGGAGTTTGGGCCGCCGTAAAGAAACTGCAGAGTAGGGAGAAGACTCACTGTTGTAGACTTAAAAGTCTGCAGAAAACAAGTCAATGGAGTCACATGAATCATAGACTTGTCTAAATAACTTGTTTCCTGGTTTCATCAAGTCATCAACTACCATCACGATTGCAGAGACTGACTAAACAGTTTAGAGGCAGGTTCATTGTGCTGCATATTTGTATTTAACAACGTTTTGCAGAATTACAATCTACCCAAGATTGTAACAGTATTATAATTATGATAGTTGTCACAAAAAATCTGCAACCCTTTACGCGCTGGCCTTCATTTACATCAAAATTCTTGGGGATAATTACGAACAACCCCCATCAGGTTTGACGATATTACAGATTATACCCTAAGGTTTGAAAATTTACGAACTCCGCCCTGGTCCATTATCTCCTCCGTTAAATTTAACGGAATGTGCGAAATTTAATATTTTGTCCCTAATATGTTGAAACGCAGGAGGGTATATGTAATAAAGAACCAAAGGTAAGGGGAGTTAATGCAAATACTAAATTGTTAGGGGGTTTAATATAAGTAATTGAGTTTTGTGTCTATCTAGTATTTTTTTTTTCAATGAATGCTACTTAATGATATCTTAATATTTTTATGATAGACTAATTTCATACCAGTTTATGGATACCTAATATTTTTCTGTAGATATTGACCATGCATATTCAACGTTTGAAATAATTGTTCAAATGACTCTGACAGATATTTATGTAAATTTACTACTGCATTTATTGATATTGGTGTGTTGGTTATGATTTTCAATTTTGAGGAAAAAAATTGACAATGCACTAATTGATGTTTGCATGAGTTTTTTTATATGAATTTTTATTTTGTGAGAAAATTTGTTATAATTGCAAATAAATTATTTTAAATTAACTTTAAATGGACTTATATAAAATATATTTAAAACTAAGATATAAATATAAAAAGAAATTTATAACTTATCATATTTTATAGAAATAAATATGCATGAAATATCTAATTCAATTTATATTTATATATAAAATATAAAAATATTAAATTAAACAACAACTTTTTAAATACAAAAAATCCAAAATTAACTAATATTACAATTATATCATTAAACTCTAAGTATAATTACAATATATCCTCTAAGGGTATTTTTGGAATTTAAATTTGAATTTAACGGTATAATTAACGATAAGTGAAATTTGTGAGATAGTGTGTAAAGGTCAGGGGGAGTTCGTAATTTCTCAAATCTCAGGTGGTAATATGTAATATCGTCAAACCTCGGGGGGTGTTCATAATTATTATCCCAAATTCTTGAAACAAAACATGATATCAGTTATATATACACAGCAGAAATTAGAGAAGCATTAACTGTATTCGTTTGCCAGATGCATTCTGACATCGACCCCTGCTAATTGAATACTTTTTTTACATACGTTACTTTTCATGTTTCAGTAAACGAAAGCTCGAGCAATATCCAGGCTTACGGAGATATATGGAGCTAATCTCTGGTGAATTTTACACAAATGAAATAGAATGGTCTCTAGGTTTTACCCACTTCCAAGTGTGTCATCAAGATTTGATGTTCCACCGGTGTGTACACTGTTGGATGATGAAAAACTAAAACCACGCCATGGCTCTTTTGGTTCCACCAGTGGCTCGTCTCCTTCCAACATTTTGATGACGCAGTACATGTTTGGCCGGTCGTGTGGTTCTTGCTCAATGCATAACAGGCCAACTTGAATGCATCTTAGAGCTTCTTCCAATGGACATGTATATTGAAATGATTGATCTATCAGATTGAATACTCTCAGTCTCCCTTCCTTCCACAGCTTCCATGCCTGGACAGTGCTAATTATAGATGATATATGTGATTCTGTATCGGGAAACGAAGCAGACTATTAGAGCATAATTAGGCAAACTGCTGGTTCATACTTACATAGTTAGAAAGCAATATGGGCCCCTGATCAGGTAAGAATATATTTCCTCTGCTACTCACGATCTCCAGGACTACTATCCCAAAACTAAATACACCTACTTTAGTTGATATTTCCCAGAAATAGAGTATTCAGGAGGGAGATAGCCACTGCATACAGGCATAAAGCAAAATAAATTAGAAAGGATATAAAATAATTCAGATCATCCTGTGAGGAATTTGAGCAAATCACACTGGTGTACAAAATTCATATAAAAAGTACCCAAACTTTGTATTCATATAAAAAGTAGCTATAGTGAGGTGCAATTCAAACTACTACCTGAAACATGTCAGGTGCCTTAATAAATTCAGCAATAGCATTCACAGCTTCTTCCTTAGCTTCAGAAACGGCCAATGGATTTTTAGCAAAAAAAGTTGCCAGGTACTTCACAAGAAAACTAAAAGCATCTTTGGCAGAGCTGATATTCCAGGTTAGAACAGAAATCACCATTTAGTAAATTGGTGGTGAATAATGTAAAATTAAAAAGAGAGAATTACAAAAGCACAAGTAAACTTAAATGATGCATGACTCTCACCTATTGCTCTCCTTCAGAACATTAGCAACTGTAAGAAAGAGTAGTCTCCAATCCTTTATTCCAAGATTCCACTCCCTCAAAAACTTATCCAAGTTTTTGAAAGATGGCATTACATGTCGAGTAACGTTTCCACTAATTGCCAAGTTGAGTGCCTTCATATACACCGAGAACAGGTTAAAAGGGTTCTCCAATAGGTTGTCGAGGTTAAACAAGCCAAACAAAAAGAATAAGAACGTTAGATGGTTTTTTTTTTTTACTAAAACAACTTCAGAGATTTGTTACAACGTGTTGACATGTTACATCTTTAACTTCAGTGTGGGCTTATCATTAGGTTGTTGAGTAACCTTTGTGATTATAAGTTCCGACATCTCATGCACTTGATCTAGGCTCTCAGATTTCTTAACAATGTTGCATGTAACAGTGTACATGCATTCAAGATCTGAGGTAAAGAAACATCAAACAGCAGACCACATATCAATGCAAGAAGAGGAGCCTCAGTTCAGTCCTAATATCATCAAAAAGTAGCAGCAGGTAGAAGAATAAAAGCAGCATAGATAACTTTGTTAAAAGTTATGGTCTAAAGTCCACCAAAAATAAAGGGCAGTACTCCTAAAGACGAGTAAATGATAAAAATGAGTGACCGCAGGAATTGTTGAGGTTATCAGAAACACTCGGAGGAGAAGGAACGGATGAAAAGCAGATGGGAGCATCTTTTTTGCGATGATGAGAAAATTCAAAACGATTTGGCTTAGATACAACCGGAAAATTGTGGTCCCAACCTTGCATCAATTACACGATAAGTCGTTGCCAAACCAGGTCCATGATATACTTATCAGTAGAACAGTGGAAATTCCATGAAGAGAAGACTCACTTTTGTGGACTTAAAAGTCTTTGCATAAAACAAGTCAGGTCTCTGTTAAATCGATGACAAATACAATTCTACGCTTTGGATTTCAGAAGAAGAAAACTACAACACCAGCAAGTCTGCAACGCATAACAGAATTCGACAAATTGGCAGATACGGGATTTCTACCTATGCACAAAACATTACGTGAACAATATATGGGATGACACCATACTTCAGGTGGCAGATACGGGAAATTGGCAGAGAATTAAAATACTAGAAGAATTTTATGGATTCTTGTGACACCAAATCCTTAATTCAAGATAAATACGAACCTCAAAACTTTCCAAATTTGCTAGTTCATTACTTTGACAGAGATAAAATTCCAGTTTATTTTAACTTGTACTGACATAACAGTGTTACTACACTTCTCACGGAAAAGGTCTCCTTCAAATTTAAAGAGCACAAAATGTTGCAATGACTGACTTCACACGATTAGAGGGGAGTGCAACTACTGTATGATGCTGCTTGGTATTCATTTTGCTAATTCGTCGCGGTGGGGGTTGGCTCATGATGTTGTATATTTGTGTTTAACGACATTTGTCTCTAACCCTTTATATGCTGGCCCTCATTTACATCACAAAATGATGTCAAAATTCTTGAAATAGAACATGATATACACAGCAGAAATTAAGAGCAGCATTAACTGTATTCGTTTGCCAGATGCATTCTGACAGCATTGCCTGCTAATCGAATATTTTCTGTACATATATGATTTTTCATGTTTCAGTAAACGAAAGCTCGAGAAATATCCAGAGTTACGGTGATATATGGAGCTAATCTCAGGTAAAGTTTATACAAACTAAATAGAACGGTTTCCAGATCTTACCGACTTTCCACTTCCAAGTGTGTCAATTGTCATCAAGCTCTCATGTTCCACCGGTATATTCCATGTTGGCTCTTTTGGTTCGTCCAGTGGATCATCTCCTTCCAACATTTTGATGACACGATACATGTTGGTCGGTAATGTGGTTCTGGCTGAATGCATAACCGGCCAACTTGAATGCATCTTAAAGCTTCTTCCAACAGACATGTATCTACAAGTGATCGATCTATCAGATCGAATACCCTCAGTCTCCCTTCGTTCCACAGCTCCCACGCCTGGACAGTGCCAATTATAGATGATATATGTGATTCTATGTCGGGAAACGAAGCAGACTTTTATGTCGGTAATGTAAATTCTCAAACATCGGGAAAAGTTTGTGTAATGAAACTAAACCTCAGGGTATGTTAGCACAATTATTCATAAGCTTTGATTTCTTTTGCACCTTATGACTCTCTTCTTATAAGTGTTTGGTCAATTTATTACAATGTTTTTGTGTCATTTGTAGGCTTGAGAGATTCAAGCAACTCATGCATGCTGGGTAAACATGGCTGAATGGCACATCGGCATGCATTCCGGGGCTTAAAGCATTGGTATGTCTACATCCAAACAAACACTACTTCATTGACGGCTATCATCTTACTGAAAAGTATACGGGACATCAGCCACTGATGTCTCAATGATTCCTCTATGTTGACTCCCAAAAGTATTAAAGAATTAGTAGTTTGACAATTCAGTTTTTTGCCTTCTCAGCTTCTCTCCTTTCTTTTTGTTAGAGTAGAGCTAATCTGTAACCAAAAGATGTGAAGGAAAGGAACATGGGTAATGGTACCCAGATTTTACTATATTTCGGATAAACATTGATGAAATTCATTTACATACTATACAGCGCCCACGTTTCTTGTGTTGGCCGCAATCGATCTAATACTCCTCTTGGTGGAGTAGAATCATCCTTAGAAATAATAATGCTGCAAGTTTTTGCTTCATTCAGTTGGATCATCGATCTGTTGTAATGAAGCTAACTCAAGTCCCATGACAACGTCGGCCATTGCAGGCCTTCCGTGTGGTCGAATAAGTAGGCATCTCCCTGCAATCTCTCCAAAAACTTGTAAACAAGCTGGTGATATCTGCCCTGCCAAGTTAGGATCAATAAGTCCATCCAATTTTCCCTCTCGAATGCAGCAACGGGCCCATACGGCGAGGCTATGTTGCTCCTCCGCCTCAAGCGTCATGTCCACTGCAGGTCTTCCAGATAGCACTTCAAATAATACAACTCCAAAAGCGTACACATCCGATTTTGTTGTCAATTTATGACTTGAGAAGTACTCTGGATCTAAATATCCATAAGTTCCTTTAATGTTTGTCGTAATGTGGGTGAAAGAATCGTCTACGGGTCCCATTTTGGACAGCCCAAAATCCGAAATCTTTGCCACCCAATTTTCATCCAAAAGGATGTTGGTAGACTTGACGTCGCGGTGGATGACGGTGTTCCCGGTGTCGGAATGGAGATAGTGTAGTCCTTTGGCTGCTCCAATGCAGATTTCAAGGCGCTGCTTCCACGTCAATGGAGTTTTCTCCGAATTACAGAGATGGTCGTGTAACGTGCCATGCACCATGTAGTCGTATACTAAGATCATCTCTCCATTTTCGTCGCAATATCCGATGAGGGATACGAGGTGGGTGTGTCTGAGCTTGGACAACATCTGAATTTCAGTTGAGAACTCAGAAATGCCTTGATTGGAGGATGGATTCAGCCTTTTAATAGCGACGGCGGCAGCCCTGTCGTCGTCGATAAAGCCTTTATAGACGTTGCCGAATCCTCCTTTGCCAATGATAAATTGGTCGTCGAAATTGCCAGTTGCAGTTGTCATCTCTTTGAGCGAGAAATGTCTGCATAAATCGGAGGGCAGTGGTGCGTTAGTCGTTGTGGTAGAGATTGAAGAGGTGGAAAAAGTGTCAACTGAGTCCTTCAATTTCTGCCGCCGCCAGCGGAGAAACAAGAAACTGAACACGGCCACCGCAAGAAGGCCGATCGCACTCCCGATAACAGCATAAATTACGGAAGACCAACTTTTGTTGTTTCTTGGCAGCTTCAAAGCCGTCATCGGTGGCGAAGAATAGTTGATAAGAGGAGGATCAGGGTTCGCCTCCGCGAGCCTCTGGTTGGACTCACTAAGTTTGAAGACTTCCAACCCATTCAACAGAGCACTTGAATTTTTCGGGAATAGAGAAAGGCGCAGAACTTTCTGCCCACGACGGCCGTCATCGGGAATCCATGCGATGTAGTCTTTGAAAATGGGTATCCCATTCCCGCCGGTCCAAGCGATAATATCCGCTTGACTTTCCGCCGTTTGATTGTTAATTGAAATATTGAAAACCCTTTCGTTTCGTTTGGTTACTTGGAGCTGAATCTCGCAGAAATGTAATCTGAGCAGATAGTTAAACCCAGAATCAACAGGAAAAGCCCACTCCAGACTTATGCTTGTATTCCCCATGGTTCTTGAAGTTTGGTACACTATTGGCGGTGCACTGTACCGCGGCGCTATGGTGGTGTACTTGATCTGAAGGTTCTCAGCATGAGACGTGTAACCCAAATCAGCGCCGAATATGTAGGGATCATCTTTAGACCAGGCCCGAAACATGCCGCCCGAATCGTCTTGAATCTTAAGATTGCCGCCACCGACATTTAGCCTGTAACGATTTTCCAAAACGGTGTCGTTTTCCAGATAATATAACTGGTCGAAAAACCTTATGTACACTCCCCTGTAGTAGAGGTCAACTGGAATTGGAACAATTTCAATTCCATTCACAAAAGCAGAAGAGTTTGTGCTGGGGGAAAAGGTCACATTCAGTCTCTGCTCTCCTTCAACGTTCATAACGAACTCTTTCATGAAGCCCTGCTTTTGCTGAGGGGAGCTGAGAAAAGCACTGAAATTGCTTAAAAAAGTGAATCCATTGGAGACGACTGAGAAAAAAGATAGAGAAGCATCGTAGCCGGAATACATGGCGGGATAGAAATGAAGGCGAAGGAATTTGGGGCCTGTAAGGACGGGAAAGGTGTAGGTGAAAGGGGAGTGGAACACACGCGCAGTCTCGTAAGGGACCCGTTCGGGAACAGAGAAGTCCGAAGCATTGTGTGGTGACGATATGCGGGCGGCATTAGTTGGCATGTACTTTGAACCCACGTCGCTCTCCCAGGTCCGCCCACTGGTGTCGTACACATATGGCGGTGCACCGCAGTTGAGGAGGATGAAATCGGTGGCTGCAGATATTGTTGAGGTTATCAGAAAGACTAGGAGGAGAAGGAACGGGTAAAAAGCTGATGGGAGCATCTTTTTTGTGATAGAAGAGAAATTTCGAAACGTTTTGGCTTAAAACAAACGGGGAAATTGTGGTCCAAACCAGACTATTGATTTGTCACTTTCGTTAAGCCTCATACCAATCAGTTAGGCCGAACAAGATCGAGGCTATACTTATCAGTAGAACCGTGGAAGCTGCAAAATAGAGAGAAGACTCACTTTTGTAGACTTAAAAGTCTTCGGATAAAACAAGTCAATAATGGAGTTACATGAATCAGACTCTTGTCTAAATAACTTTATTCCAGGTTACAAATCAACTACCATCACCAGATGTTGCAACGACTGACTTACACAATTAGAGGCAATGCAATATGATGGTGTTTGGTGTTCATTTTGCTAAGCCAGTGATGAAGCTAATTAATGATGTCAAAGAAATATGTGACTTTTAATGTTTCAGTAAACGAAAGCTCAAAGCAATATCCAAATTTAAGGAGATAATCTCCAGTAAAATTTATACAAATGAAATACAACGGTTTCTAGTAAAGTTTCTATTTCACTTGGTAAGAGACAAACTATTCTCATGCAGAAGTAATTACATTTGCAACCTTTTCCATGAAGAAAATGGCATCAACTCAATAAATCATAAGTCCAGACTCCAGAGTAGTATAGTAGAAAAATTCCAGGCCATCATCAGACAAGAGAAGGGGTGGGGTTGAATCCATTGGCAGTGACTGAGGAAAACGGTACAGAAGCATTGCAGCAAGAATACATGGTGGGAATCCGAATATCGTAGATGAAAGGGGCGCGAAACACAACCCTCTCCCGTTGATCGAGCTGCTATGCGCCTCTCCAAAAGGAAGCAGAACACACGCGCCATTTTCCAATCGGGAACAGAGCGGCCCCGTACATTGGATGCACGTCGCTGTCCCAGCTCCGACCTGGTGTCATTTAACTTTGACCGTGCACCGCAGTTGAGGAGGATGAAAGCGGTGGCTGCAGGTATGGCAGCAGGCATTGTTGAGGTTATCAGAATGAACGGATGAAAATCACAGAAACTGCAAGGCAATTGAAGCTGGATTCAGATTCATGCTTCTCTTTGTTTTCTGTTGAGAATCAGAGCAACCATGCAGAAAATTATGAATTTACAACGAAGATTACAATTATTAACAGTTAAAAAGAACAAATTCCAGCTTCTTTGCACCCAAAAACTTTAAACTGGATACTACAATTTTACGATTAAACATCAATTTATTACCTCTGACCCGGCGTCGGCCAATGATAACTCCGCCGTGAACCGACGACGGTGAGCACCGGATCTTCACCGGATGTCGGAACAAAGGTTGTCATTGATGGTATTTGCAGAGCAAGTCAGGAACTTTAAGCAAAACTGACAATTCGGAAATGTATGATTCTCGGCGGAGAGCTCCGGTGGCCGGTGGCAGACACCGGTAATTTGGGGACAGCACGCGGCAAAACCCGAATTTGGGGACAGAAAGAGGATTTGAATTGAATATAGGGGCAATTATGTAAAATACCATTTTTATTTTCACTGTTTTATTTTTTATATTTTAGATAATGACTAAATTAGGGTTTATATTGACGCCTCACACCAACAAAACATATCCCATTTCAACCGCAGCAGGAAACCCTAGAGTTGCAGAGCTCTCCGGAATTCAACAATGGTCAGTCCCTCTCTGTCTATCTAATCATACTCTTTCGTTCAATTTATCAGGTTAAACGTCTTAATTCTGTGTGTAATTGTTGAATTTTGCAGCCGTCGCACAAGACTTTCATGATCAAGAAGAAGCTTGCGAAGAAGCAGCGGCAGAACAGGCCTATTCCCTACTGGATCCGCATGCGCACCGACAACACCATCCGCTACAACGCCAAGCGCCGCCATTGGCGCCGTACCAAGCTCGGATTCTAAAAATGCTTGTCCGTCGTTTTAGTTTTTCCGTTATGCCATGTTTTGCTTCCTTTAGAGGCTAATGTATGATTTTCGTTTTTGAATTAGATACGTGATTATGGTGGTGTAAGACATTTTTGGTTTGGTGCTGTTAATGCTATACCCTCCTTGAAATTGAAACCAGAAACTGTGCTTTTTGTGTGTTCTTTTAGCCTTTCTTTTTGGGAAGAGAGATTGGATTATGCAGTGGGCTTCTGAAATAGGTGGGTATTCACCCATATAGTTCCTTCATGCTCCTGTTTTTTGCCAGAGTGTAATCTGTAATTTGGCCTTTAGGAAGTGACATTCTTGGTTGTTGAGGTACCTTGTCTTGATAGATTGAAGATGGATAGATGTGTTGATTGTAGACCTTTGTGTATGCATTGTCAATTGATAATGTGATTGAATCTGCATCATTTATCTTGGAATGGTTTTGTGGCATTTTGGAGTTTTGGAACTCGATTCGGTTTGTCCCTTGATCTTTGTCCATTTGGCAGAGTCATAGACATGTTGGTTGGTTGTATCATGATTTTATTGTGCTACCGGTCATTCTTGTGGTTTATGTGCTTTGGTTATATTGTGGAAACTCTTTAGAACCTTAATTGATGCTTGATAGCATTTACAGGACAATCCGCCTTGAGCTAGGGGGTTAGATTACGCCAGTCGACATGTGCTTGTAGCCTTGTTGTATGTTGTCTCTGTACTTTGAGATGGTTATTGTGTTATTACCATTGCTGTAGTGTCATCTGTGGTGGTATATCTGGGCTGGTAGAGGCCAATGATTTCATGTTGCAATAGTATCCCCAATATGGGTTGGTGGTTAAAGGGTTTTTTTTGCTACTCGGGTTTAAATCCCTCTAATCACTTGGTGTGTTAAAAAAAATGTTGCAACAGAACCATCACTTGGTGTGTGAAAAAAAATGTTGCAACAGAACCATTCTTGTGATTACTATATCTCTTGGGCTTAACAAATCTTATATACCCAGTTATCTGAAACCCAGATTTCTATATGGGAGTCTGGAGTCTGGACTCTCTGATTTCGTATGGGAGTTAGGACTCTGCAAACATCGAGAAACTGATGCCCTTGAATATGATTTGATAATTGTTAAGGAGATGAGTAATATGCTAGATATTTGTTAAAGAACTACTAAATGATTAAATGAAAGGTCTACTATTATGGCTTGCTACGAAGAGGTTGAACGAGGTGGAAAAGGAGGCAAGAGACGGACGGTCTGTGTGGTTGTGTCAAAGTTCAAGCCTAGTAAGTGCAAAATGACCAAAATGGGAGATTTCTTTATATCTTCCTAGTATGAGTGTATGACTTGAGTTTACTATTTATAGAGTACAATGATACGTATACAAGGTGGAAATGCTGAAATTTCAAACAATTCAAGCAATGGACATGCTGAAATTTCAAACAATTCAAGCAAAACCCACAGTAAAAGATTCATCATTGACTTCAAATTCCTGCACCTTGCAAGTTGCAACGTATATACATGGATGTAGATAAAGCAGACAAAAGAAGCCATAGAATTTGGTCAAACTTAACATGCTTCAGTTCCCATGGTTGGCTGTTCCCCTGTTTCTCTTGTCCATTCACTTCCATAGCAGGTCTTCAAAGCCCAGCTTACGACCTGGCAGGTGATTTTTCAATAAACTGTGGTGGTGCTGGAATTTCTGCCGGCGATCGTGGTGGGGAATGGGTCGGAGATGGAAGTGCGAAATCAAAATCCTTACTACAAATAAAGGGTTCGTCAGCCACTTCAACTGTCGCCCAAAAATTGATCAATAGTGATCAAGTTCTCCATAGAACAGCTAGAATCTCTCTTTCCGAGTTTTCCTACACATTTCAGCTAAACCCAGGTCAGAAATTGATCCGTCTCCATTTTAATTCAGTTCCGTATAAAGGGTTCGAAAATTTCAAGGATTTATTCACTGTTAAAGGGGGAAACTTCATTCTTCTTGGTAATTTTAGCGTTTCTTTAACTGCGGATGCTCTTGGGGTGAATTCTTTGGCTAAGGAGTTCGTTATAAACATAGAAGAAAACCAACCATTTACAGTAGCTTTCTCTCCTGCAAGCAGTCAACCACATGGAGATGCTTATGCTTTCATTAATGGCATAGAGATTACGTCAGTGCCTTCTGGCTTTTCTTCGTCCACCCGTGGAATTAAGGTGGTTGGTCTGAATTCTGTGGTCTATATTGATAACAGCACGGCTCTCGAAGCTGTTCATCGGCAAAATATCAATCGGGATTCTGCTTTATTAGCTGAAGATGATTATTCCAGTGATGTGTTTGGAATGTGGGCAAGATCTCCACAAAAGAAGGGAAATGGATTCAACAATATTGTCTGGAATATATCGGTGGATGTGGGATTCAGGTACCTGGTTAGATTCCATTTCAGCGAACTGGGCCTTAAGATGGCAGAGATTGGTGCCATGAATTATACAGTCCTCATCAATGGGAAAATGGCTGATTCCAATGCTGAAAAAGCTGAAGGAAAGGATTATAATGGCAACTCCTGGTATAGGGACTATATGGTGATGATGAAAGGGCTCAAGCAACACGGTAAGCGCGATCTATCAATTTCGTTGGAGCTTAGTTCTGAATTCTTGAATGAAAATTCACTTCTGAAGGGTTTTGAAATATTCAAGTTGAGCAATCCTGACAACAGTCTGGCTAGTCCGAATCCCTCACCTCGGGCCCGGGCTCAGAAAAATTCGATCTTAGTTCCTGAAAGGAACACTATCGCCTCTGCAGTTATAGCTGTAATAACTTTGGTAAACATTATTGTTTACAAATTGAGCAAGATTTGGGAGGTTGGCTTTATGAAGGAGGAAATAAAGCCATCAGCAAGGGCTAAACGAGTCTGTCGTCGTTTTTCACTATCTGAGATAAAAGCAGCCACGAAAAACTTCAGTTACGGGCTTATTGTTGGAAAGGGTGGATTTGGTAATGTGTACAAAGGTTTTCTTGATAAAGGGAGAGAGATTGTTGCCATAAAGAGGTTGAAATCCACCTCCAGGCAAGGGAAGCACGAGTTTCTTACAGAGATCGACACACTTTCTGAGGTCCGACATGTTAATCTCGTCTCTCTAATTGGCTACTGTTGCGAAAAGCACGAAATGATTCTGATTTATGAGTACATGGCACGAGGAACACTCTCTGACAACCTCTACAAACTTGAGAAGGACAGCAATTACTGTTATCCATCCTGGAAGCAATGTCTGAAGATCTGCATTGGAGCTGCTCGAGGATTAGACTACCTCCACACGGGCTATGGACTCATACATCGAGATGTAAAAGCTTCAAACATTTTACTGGATGAAAATCTTGTGGCTAAAATATCAGATTTCGGGCTGGCTAAACTTGAGAAACGGAGTGGTGATGATATGCAGACTCATGTGAGCACAAACGTGAAAGGCACGTTTGGGTACCTCGATCCAAAATATTTAACAACCCGTAAACTAACAAGGAAAAGTGATACTTATGCTTTTGGTGTGGTTTTGCTGGAGGTACTGTGTGGGAGACCGGTTCTTTATTCGGGCCCTGAAAGCCATAGCCTGACAATGTGGGCTTTAGAAAAGATTAGAAAGGGAGAAGTTAATGAGATTGTAGCTTCAAGTCTGAGAGAACAAATTGCAGCCAATAGCCTCAAGACATTTATGGAGGTTGCTGAAGGATGCTTGCACGACGAGCCAAAGGAAAGGCCAAAAATGGCTCAAGTTGTGCTACAGCTCGAGCTTGCACTTGAACAGCAGGAGAACACAAAATCGGAGGTACCAAAAGATGTAACAAATGTTGCTGAAGAAGCTCTTACAGCAATTAACAGTTTGAAACTTTCTACATCTGAAGAACAAACAAAGAAACAGGAAGTTAGTGATGAGCCTGCCAAAGGCAGAAAATACTGGAGAGAAGCTCTCACAGTGCACAAGCCGTCACGGCTTAAGCCATGGAACTCGATCTTGAACAGAGTCGTATCTGCCAAGAAGAAGCAATTGGTCTGTGTCTCAATTACAGAAGTTAGTGAAGGTGGAGTGAAATTGACAAAGTTCGATCTTGCCGGAATTGCAGCAGCAACTAATCAGTTTGCGCCCTCAAATAAGATTGGGGTTGGTGTAATTGGAACTATTTATGAGGTGAGTTCTTTTTATCACTTTTTTCTTCTCTCTTCCCTGTATTTTGCAATAGGGATAATTACATGGACATACCACGAGGTTTGCCATAATTACTCATACTTCTCCTGAGGTTTGACAGAATTACAAAAAAATCCCCTGTCAAATAATCAGGATCGTGAATTTTGATGATGTCATTTCTAATCTTTTTTTGAATACCTTATTCTGTTCTTGGTACTGTCATCTATAATCTTTTTTATGAATGCCCTATTTTGTACTTGGTACTTACCGATTGATATTTGACTTTACATTCATGATCATAGTAGCATGTTCAAACTTCATTTTTGGAATTTCTCAAACATCAGGGGAAGTTTGTGTAATTAGTCCAAACCTTAGGGTATGTAGGTGTAATTATTCCCCTACCATACAAGGGCGGTGAATAAAAGCTCTCTGCAGGCTGTGTTTTCTACAGGACTGAGAGTTGTGGTCAAAAGGCCTTGGTCATTTTCTAACCAAGGGATCAAGAATGAGTTTCTTTTACTTCCCTGCCTTCAGCACCCGAACGTCGTTAAACTACTTGGGTACTGCACTTACATAGAAGAAATGATGCTTGTCTACGAGTTTGTCGAAAATGGAGATCTAGCTTCCTTATTATTAGATGGTTCGTTCCTAGGAAAACCTTATCTGATCATGATGAAGTTCATATTTCTCTTTTTTGTAACGTAACAAAAGTATCGGTGAAATTTTGAAGATAAAGTACGATTCAGTCAGCTCGAGTGGGCAGTACGTTTCAAAATCATAACAGGGATAGCTCGAGGACTTGTTTATCTTCACGAAGGATTTGGAATCATTCACAGATGCCTCATGCCCAACAGCATTTTACTAGACGGCGAGATGAACCCTAAAATCGCAACGTTTGGTTTCGCGAGGACTTTGGCACAGAATCAATCCGAATTGGAGGAACCCAAGATAACATTTGGCTCCTTGTAAGTGCTGGATCTCTTCAAGCTCACTCTTTTTTGTCTTCTGTTTTGAGTTTCTCTTAATATGTTAAGGTATTCTCTCTGGACTCTGTGCAGTGCATATATGTCTCCATAATGCTATAAGCAAGGGAAATTTTCCGTTAAATCGGATGCGTACAGCTTCGGAGTAATTGTCCTGGAGATCTTGAGTGGCAGGATATGTATAGACAATAAACAGGACCCTGAGTTCCTAGTTGACACTGTAATTATGCATACCCATACATCAGTCTTACAAAATCTCACTGACATAGTAGATATATGCATATAATTGAGTTACTAACACACTTGGTAAATGTGCAGGCAATAGAACTGTGGAATGAAGGCAAAGCATTAGACATTGTCGATAGATCGATGCAGGGGTTGATTTCAGAGGAGGAAGTGTTGAGATGCATCCGAGCTGCTATTTTGTGCATCCATCCGGAACCACATCATCGACCAACAATGGCTTCTGTGCTTAAGTTCTTGGAAGGCACAGAATCATCACTGGGAATACAACAAGAGGCGGTAGAAGATTTTCGACAAGCTATTGGATTCGATTACGAATCTCAAAACAAGGTAGTCATACCAGCTAGAGAATTTCTTACTCTTTAGCCATGCAGGCCATCATTTTGTAATACAGTACCAGATCACAAACATGCTGCAAAGCATAGAAAACAATAATACATATTGAAGGACATGTTAATTACTTCGGATAAGTGGTTCGTCGTATCCATTCGATATGAACATTCGAGCAACTGGTTGCGATAAATATTAAATCATAACTAAACGCGTGGGATTTCTATAAATAAATGTGGAATAATCTTCAACAGCATCTCTTTAAGTTAAAAACTCAGGATGCTGAAGATGTCCATCACAAACGATTCACTAGAAGAAAAAAGTTTACGAGATACTCGATATTTCCACTAAAAGTTTATGCAGGGCTTGAGGCTTCGAGAAAAAGGGTGAATGATCTGCACCTTTAAGACGGAATACCTGCTCCGGTGGACTTTTATTTATCATGCTTTCCTGTACAGCAATGGGTATAGCATTGTCTTCAAGAGTTTGAATATAAAACCTTCTCACAGAGCCATGGTTCGTCTCAGTAAGTGAAACCTTCTCCAAAACAGGGGAAAAGGGTATCGGCCTCATTGAGACAGATGCCAATGCAACTTCCTGGAAAAGGGAATTAACAAGAGTTATAGATTAAAAGTTAAGAGTTCTGCCTCTTTCTTTCGGCTGTTTATATGATGCACAATACCTTTCGTGGACTCCGGTTGAATAGCAAGTCCCTCAAGAGAGATTTGTTGAAATCAATGGCAGTTGGAGATTGATTGTTTCCATTAGCATAAAGGAAAACCTGAGCCTGTCGCATCAAGTCATTCGATTCCGCCTGCAATAATTATCACACTTCAGTTTTATTGCTTTATTCCTACTTAATTAGTCGACTATCTAGGCCGAAAGAATTTCAGTTTTCTCACTTGGCACCACAGAGTTTCACATCAAAATAAAAGCACAAAATATAAATTTCTGCTACTACAATATGGTTAATTTTTCACTTACAGAAACTATTGCATACAGTCAAATTTATCTCACAGTCCAACTCTACATAGACTATAGATTATGATGAGATAATAGACAAAGTTCCACTAGTACCAAAGGCGATTCTCATTCAAGAATCAACTCATTTGAGGTCTAGGTAACATCTATCTTTTCCTTTCCGCAGAAAGCACAAGAAATCGGACATTTGTCACTGCTATTCCACAGGATACATTATAGGCCAAAAGCATAGATAATCTTTGTCACTATAAATGCTAAAGCTTGATTAAAGAAACAGACCAAATTTGCAAAATAAAATTACTTCTCTATTCATGTCAGTCAAGTTGATGCAGAACCAAGAAGTTAGCAAAACCAACCTTTTCAGAGAACATATCAAGTGTGCTTTGCCCACTCGTCAACATAGCTGCAGCCAGGAAAACAGCTTTAGAAACTTTAGAGGGAAACATCTCCATAGCATATGATATGCATGCCCCACCAAAATCATGTCCTACTAAAATTACCTGCGTGTATCACAAACAATGTGAGAACAAATATCGTATCTTGATAGGCTTAGATGAGAATTAGAAACATCAAACTTATATATGCACAAAATAGGTTTGGTAATTCTGCAAATTCAGTGTTACAAATCACAGTGTTCCTTTGCTTTGGGTATTTTCTCATTTTATATGTTTTGTTCTATTGAATGAGATTATTTAGTACTTTTTATCTTCCCACAAACAAGAAGATCTTGCATTGAAGAAGCTCCCACGATTTCCATTCTGTAACAGCTTAATTTTCAACGTTAATAGAGAAAACAGCTTGCTGAAAAATCAGTTTAACAGAATATTATAGAAATGATACTTTATATTTGTATACTGACCAGATATGAATGCGCTCTGTTTCTTTGAAGTTCATAAAATATTCAAACTTGGCTTTTCTCTGCTAGTAATTAAAATTAGGGATGTTTACGAACCAAAACGAGCTGAGTTGAACTTTCCTATTCTTTTTTGGGTTGAGGTTCGGCTCGAATTTGTTTAGTCCCGTTCGAGCTCGGCTCGGTCTCGGGTTCAACAAGAAGATATAATGAAAAAATAATAATAAAATAATAATATATATTTTTTAGGGTTATGTATATAATTTTGAAAAATTATCATGTTATTCAATAATATGACTACACGAACGATAATTAGATCATTTTAAAATAATTAGGGAATTAACTAAACGATTTATTGATGGAGGAGAATACTCAAAATTCAACTCTTATCTAGAAATTTAAACAAAAATCCATATATATATATATATATATATATAATATTATATTTAAATCATATATATACTATATTTCGTGAGCTACGAACAGGAACGGAAAGGTTTAAGTTTGAGTTCGATTCTTGGCTCTGTTCGACTTTAGCTCAAACTTTTCGAATTTAAACTTTAATTGATTCGGTTCAATCAGCTCGTAAAATGAATCAGTTTGTAAACATCCCTAATTAAAATAGGGTTCGTGAAATGCGGACATAGAAATGATTAATCCGCGTTTTATATATATGCAATGTGTATTAATAAATAACTGACATTACGAGAGAGAAATAATTATAATAGAGGTTAAAAATCGTTTCATAATAGAGATTAAAAATCAAAAGTTTATGGCCTATAATTTCAACTACCAATTAATACATATGAAAGTTGGGGATGTGGATAAATGAAATAGCAAATCAAATTGGGCAAAAGTGTTAAATCACGCTAACCATCAAGTGGTGTAATTTAACAGTTCGATACTATACTAATTTAATTAAAGTTTTAAGTTCGAGTTCGTACCATACTAATTTAATCAAAATTTTAAATTCGAATCATTGAGAACGCAATTATCATTAATGATCGGACTTAACCCGACCGTGAAAATCGGATATAGGAAAAAAAAAAAAAAAAGGAAAATTGTTAAACCATTCCGTCCAAAAATTAGCCTATTCCTCATCATTTTCGGGTGCTTTTACTTCCGGCGTCCGCCAACTCTTTCTTCTTCTTGCGTCATCCTTTCAACCTTTTCAACTTTTCAAGTAACATTCCACCAATTTCTCCGTTGACCTACACACACTCACACTATCAAACATGCATACATATATTCACATGTTTTTTGGCCATACTATTGGGATTTGGGATTTGTAACTCTTCTGATTTCATATGCAAGTCAGGATTATGCAAAACTGCAGAAACATGACGAGTTCTGAAACTGCTATGAAATTCTATGATTGATACTGATTTGCTGAATTTAATACTAAGTAGATATTTGTTAAGGAACTACTAAATGATTGAATGAAAGCCGAAAGGGCAAGATGCGGAGGTACGTGTTGTTGGGTCAAAGTTCAAACCTAGTAAGTTCATAACGACAAAATGGGAAATTTCATGGTATCTTACAAGTGTGATGTGAGTTTAGTTTTTTGGTTCTCCATAATTTCCTTCTAATAGAGTGAAAGATTAATATCTCGAGGCACTGAAAATATTTTATACGGGAACCTTTTTTAACGTAATTTTTGTGTATCCACAAGACTCGAATTTAAGACCTAACAGTGAACTCAAGTCTTTTTTTCACTTGAGTCCACTGCCCGTGGGTGTGATGTGAGTTTACTAATTTCTATATGAAGAGTACAATAATATCATAAACATAAAACACTTGATAATACTACAAATAATTAGCAATTTGTATTATTTTTATGTCGTTTAATAATTTCAACCATGTTAATTCGATTTGGAGGAACCTGAGATAACATTCGGCTCCTTGTAAGTGTTGGATCCATTCAGATTCACTTTTTTTTCTCTTTTCTTTTGATCTATTAAAGTATTCTCTCTGGACTCTGTGTAGTGCATACATGTCTCCAGAATGCTACGAGCAAGGGAAATTTTCAGTTAAATCGGATGCGTACAGCTTCGGAGTAGTTGTCCTGGAGATCTTGAGTGGAAGGAAGGATATACCCCGTGTTCCTAGTTGACACTGTAATTATGGCATACCTATAAATCAGACTTGTATAAATTCACTCATCATACATGCATATAGTTGAACTACTAATACACACTTGTATTAGAATATAATGCATTTCTAGAATTTTCTAGGAATTTATCTAGATTTTTATCCATAATTATATTCTAGAATATTATAGAAAATATATGTATTAGTAGAAAAATCTTGAACTAGGTCCTATGGAATTATCTAGATATTAGCCTTAGATTATAGGTACTAGAATATTATAAGAAAAAGTACTTAAGTTGTAGAAAAATCTAGATATTAATCACATGGCTAATTAGGAGAAAAATCAATCATAAAAAATCATTAAATGTTAGAGAACCGACCTTGCTTGATGTCGGTGATGTAGCCTATAAATATGGGCAATCCCATTTGCAATGTAATGAAAACCATGTACTCTTCCTAAATCTTTTTCTAAACAAATTCTCCTCCTAAGGTCCTATAAGCCCACTGTTACTTTCTCCATTCAAACATTTTCTATACCAAAAATATTTTCTAACCCACCTTTCTATTAAATTATTTCTTTAAATTCCAACAACTTGGTCAATGTGCAGGCAATAGAACTGTGGAATGAAGGTAAAGCATTAGACATCATTGAGAGATCGATGCAGGGGTTGTTTTTAGAGGAGGAAGTGTTGAGATGCATCCGAGTTGCTATTTCGTGCATCCAACTAGAACCACATAATCGGCCAACGATAGCTTCTGTGGTTAAGTTTTTGGAAGGAACAGAATCATCACTGGCAACAGACCAAGAAAATGTGCTCCATGTTGAGGAAGCAGTCACAGTCAACACAATTCGATTAGTAAGTTCTTGTTCTAAGATCTAGTTTTCCAGCGGTTAATCCATTAAGTGTTGTTCTTAGATCTAGGTTTTCCACCAACATTAGGATCTGGTTTTCCATGATCAATTAGAATTGTTGTTCTTAGAATAGGGTCTGGTTTTCCACCGGTTGTCTTAGCAATGTTATTGATTAGACCAAATGTTGAAAAGACATATAAATTTTGTTTAGAAACCCAACAAGAAGCGTATCTAAGAACAACAATATTTATCGGTAGAAAACCAAACACTAATCTAAGAACCGGTTGATAGGTTATTTATCTGTTCTTGCAACTTGACAGGTTGAATATTGTGATATCCTGACTGCCATAATGGCAAAGGATCGACTAAATGGACGAAAAATACCTAGGTGATATTTTTTAGGTTTTCATTATGTTTGTCTGTCCATGATTTCCTATCTTAAGTTGCTTTTTTATTTTTTTCAGCCACCTCCTTAAATACTCCAAATTGGTTTGCTCTTTGAGCATTTCCTACTCTGCGGTGGCTATTCAACAATCCGTTTGGAGCCGCCTACTCGGTACAGATATGGGTGAAAGTTTGTCGCCACCGGAGCCTTTTTTCTTGGCACAAACTTACAAAAGCTTTTGTGCCATAATGGATAACATGATTATCGCAACTGACGGAAACCCGTACACAGAAGATGAGTTACTGCACATTATGGTATGTGATATTTGTCGAAAAATCGACTAAATACCAAAATAATTTATTTCCTCGGGAATTCGATTGTAACGAGCTGTAATACGAAATTATTCAGAAAATAAATGTCAGAATAGATAGCTAGAGAAAAGAAATAAAAGATTGTAACGATGAATGATAATGAAATATGGAAATTAATAATATTCTTCTGTCTTTTGGAATGAACGTCTTCTGTGTACAGTGAATTTCTGAAGGATGAAATCTCTATATTAGAACAAAGATGGAATTTGCTGTAGAATTGCTAAAGAGGAAAATAGTAAAGATAAAACTGCTAAAAGCTAGTGGTTCTCTGAATTGGGACTGCTAGGGTTTCTGTAGTATTCTTGAAATGACAATATATCCCTCTTCCTTCTCTCTCTTGGCTTTTTATAATCTTCAGAAATCAGTTACCACTCCCTTCCAAACTTCTAGGCACGTTTAAAATCTTTGACCTCTTCTTTCCCCATTTCTCTCAACCTCTTCTTCTCTTCCAACCGCTATGATATCTTCCTCTATTTCAAATTAAATAAATCACAAAAATGTTGCCACATCATCACTCCCCCCTACTCTTACAGTCGAATAGTATAGACGGTTGTGAGAGTAGTGAAATCTTGGAGAACAACTCTGGATTGTGGATGTTTCGAACCGGTTGATCTCCCTTCCTGGGTACGCTGATTGCCTCGCTAAAAACCTCACTCGGGAAAACCACGTAGGACAAAACCCTCATGAGTAAAAAGAGTACAACCGTTGCGTCCCGTACCCAAGGTTTACTTGAGGTTACACTTCTGGCAGTTGACTCAATATTCTGCTTCTTGAGATCTTCCTGACTTTCAGCTTAATGTCTTTGTCCCTTCAGCTAACAGTTCCTTTCAGCTTTTCCTTCCTGCTTTTTCCTTTTGCTTGCCATGTTTCTTTCCTTCCCTCAATGTACGTCATGATTCTGCTTTTATTTTCTTGGTGCCATACAGTCTTTCTCCAAAATTTCTCAACATTTTGCAAATATCTCTTCTGCAAAAATATTTCCCAAAATCTAATTATATCTTAAATCTAGATAATTATTTTATACTTTCACGATAAATCTTTCAAAATAACAAGATAAATTCCCTTATCAATAAGATAATTGCCCCATATTTTCATGATAAATCTTTCAAGACAGAAAAATAAATCCTAAAATGCATGAGATAAGATTTCTCAAATTTGGGAAATTGCCGAAATAGTTCTCAAAATTATTCCAACACACTTAGTCTCAAATATTATAATGAGATTAAATTAATAATTTAAGAGAAAAACTAGAGTGAGGGCAAGCAAAGATATCACCGGGATTTGGAGGATTTTCATGACAAGGGGCTTGTTTCTCCTTAGCTTTTTCAGGAGAAATTTTTAACTTTTCCTTGCACATTCACCAAGGCAGTGATTCTTCGTAGGTAGACTTTTCCAACAACCATTAACAAAATAACCCCTTTCCATGAGATTATTTTTATCTATGCATATAATAAGATAAGTATCAAAAAAGATAAGCATCGTAAATTAGTTAATCATCACCAATTCACCATCACGCTATTAAGAGATAAATGGTCTCATAAAAGATAATAAATTTAGCAAAGTAAAAGGAAGAATAACACCAGTAGTCAATGAGTCTCCGAGTTATAAGGTTTGCTTTTCCTAATTAAAACTCATCTTCACTTTTCCTTGCACCTCCAACAAAAATAGCCGCTTTCTTCTCTCAGGTAAAAACCCAAGGGGTTTCGGTTCTGTTTTCCTGCTCGCCGCATGCCTTTCTATTTTCTTTTTCCTTCCAGCTTCAAATGAATTGATATGCAAAACGACTCTACTTCCAACTCGATTAAATCACATAGAATTTTTCATCAATATTTCTCAAGATACCTGATAACTCATCTTCCCAAGAATTTAACGAGAACGAAATCCTGCAACATTTCTCAAAATTCCATCATATCACAAAATACTAATATAAATTTCTTTCTGTCTCGATAGATTTCTCAAATTGTTAAAATAATCCTTATTTCAAAAGAATATATTTTTTAATTTATTAAGGTAACTCCTAAAATTACCCAAGTATTCCTTTAGTGCAGATTATCTTAGTGAAATTAAGATTTCATAAGAAAAGACAAATTAAGGAAAAGGAAAGGTATCATCGTAACCCAAAAAATCTCCCTGACTTGAGCTTTTTATTTTTTTGATCTCTTTATCGGCATTTTACAACAACTTCTTCACCCACAGTTTAAAACAAGTTCCGCCGTACCCCATCTTTGCACATAGCACCGGCGCCGACAACCAGACGGTTATGACTCTGCTCTTTCCCTTCAATTTATGATTTCATTTTTGGATATTAATCTTCTTTGCACATCCACTGATTTCTTTCTAGCCTAGCTTGTAGCATCAATCCTCATAAGCACCTTCACGTTACCGTTAATGCCACTTCACTGCCGCTTCTCGATCGGACGCTGGCATCGCCGACTCGTCGCTGACAACTACCACGCAAAAGATCTCTTTGAACAAGGGAGAAAATCAATTCGGCCCTCTTGTCTTCATTCTTGATAAATCTCCATTTTTTGAGAAATCAAGGTTCGGGTGTTTTAGATCTGAGTTTTCCCTTTAGTTTTCTTACAGTTTTCGCTGCCGCCGCTCGTCGTCGCTTACCACTGCGGCTCCGCCATTCAGGTGACTCGGTGAGTCTTCTTGCTCCTCTTCTCTCTTTTTTTTTTTTCGACTTTGCTCTCTGAGTCCGGATCTGGAAAGTGGGGGCCTATTTTGGCCGCGTCCAACCATCGTCGCTGGCTATTGGTGGTGCCGCCCGTCGTCCCACCTGATGTCCATGGATGCTCCGTCTTTTCTCTCTTTTTTTATTTTTTATTTTCGTGTTGCCTCACAAACTGAAATGCTAAAAGAGATTGACTTTCGCTTGCAGATCAAGATCGGACATTGGTGCGTCCTCGGTTTTTCCAATCGCCATTGCCTCGGTCGAAATGCTAAAAGAGATTGACTTTCGCTTGCAGATCAAGATCGGACATTGGTGCGTCCTCGGTTTTTCCAGTCGCCATTGCCTCGGTCGAAGAGAATTACTCCTTCGGTAAGATATTTGGAATTTATTGTTGTTTTGGGAAGAACTGAACTTGCTGTTAGGTACTATGTGTGCGTTGTTGAAGCAAGAAATTGATTCTTTGAATTATTATTGATTTGGTGACATGTTGGCGCTGCTGCTCGCTCGGTTGAATGGGTGTTTGCTGCCGAATTGTTGGGATTTGCTGAATTGATGGGCGTTCTTCCAGCTTTCCAGAGGTGAAGCTATTAGTTTTTTCTGCCGTTTATCCTCTCTCGTGTCTACTTTTGGGACACTCATGTTGAATCGCTGCTTTGATGACAGGTTGGTGCGCGGCTTGCAGTTACTGTTTTGACGAAATTGATGGGATTTGCAGGCGTGTGATACATATCCAACTTCGTGAGGATGAAGATTTTGAGGATTAAGATTGCTGCTTTATCTTGTATTTGCTTTCTTGTAATACTGAAATCTTGAACTTCTCTTTGTAATGAAAACATACTTGAAGTTGTGCTTTTGTATCGTGAATTTTGCTAAACCATCCTCTGATTCTTTGTTGAAGATGATATTATCTGTTTTCTTCTGCTGTTATGATTGAAATTATCTTCATTTTTTTTTCTTTTTAGCTTGTTGCTTTGTACTCTGCTTGTTGTTTTTTTCTTCTGGTATTCTTCAAGGAGTCCCTGTGCTAAGGATCGGCAGCAGGTTGAGATCAGCAACTCGGCAACAGGATGTTGAGATTAGCCACTCAGCAGCAGGAACTGCCTCCTGCTGAGCTTCTTGTGAAACTTCCAGCTAATGTCCGAATGTACCCTCCATGTGGAGGCTTCCACGTTCAGCAGCAAGTATTGCAGCCAGGTTGGGCAGCTGCAGGGATAAAGCTGGACAGCTATAAGCAGAAGGTTCGACTCCCCCCCGCTGGTACTTTTTCAGCTAGCACTCATTTCCATCTGCCGGAGCAGCTAATTTTCTAGCAAAGTCAGCAAAGCAAGGGAGGTTTAAGCTCCTTTGAATTTCCTGAACCTGCAAAGACTTTAAATATTTTTACAGCATTTGTTTTTCAATTTATTTTACTAAGCTGAACTCGGTTTTTTTGAGCTGCCCGTTGAATTTTTGTTTTCGCTCATTTCCATCGAGCGTTCATGAATGTCTTGGACACTTGATTTCTCAGCACATGTTTTTCATATTGCAAGGGTATCTGGTTCGATGCAGTCTTTGTTTATTCTTTTCAATTTCTGTTTCGGTGGCTAGCAGGAGGTGGGCAGCCAAAGGAGGCGGTTCTGGCGCAATAGATATAAGAGCCATCTCCTTGGGCTGCCTGCTCTCTCCTGTTCAGCTGAAGGTTAACTCTTCCTGCTAGCAGCTTTGGAGACGTTCTCCTTGGTCCCTTACAACATCCGTCAGCTCATGAGGATGTCGTCTTCATAGTAAAAAACTACCAAATCCCGCTCTGATGAGGGCATTCTCTCCGGCCCTGGCATCAACTGCTTTCTTCCAGCTAGGTGGCCAACCCGTCTGGTAGGAGCAAATGGAGAATCACTCCCAAGAGCTTTTCCTCTAGCTCTTCCCAAGGCCTTTGCGTAATCAACGCGTCTTCCCAAGAGGGACTTATTTGTGTGTCCTCTTCAACCCGGGTAATCAATCATTGAAAATGTTCAAATTTTCAGTAGTATAGTTGCGGAGGCTTAGCATGTGCCTGTCTCAAGTGTCACCTCAACAATAATATGGCATTTAGAGCATAACACAAGATGGTTCTTTTTCTCATCATAATGCATTCTCACAAATCTCATGGAGTTAGTCATTCTAACAGAGCATTAATACTTTGTAATTACACAAGATATAATTCACCTCCTTCTCGTGAGTCAAAACATCGGAAAGTTAATGTAAACGATTGTTAAATATGCAAACAAAAGTGTTGGTGTTGGAACCTGGAAGTTCTTATGATGCATTTCTCTTTCTGCTTTCCTTCCAGGTGTACAGGTTGCCTGCTTGCTCAGCGGAAAAAACCCTTTCAGGTTTTGAGCACTTCAAGGACCTTATTCTGCCAGTGTCTTCTAGCTCGTGGGCTTCTCGTCCTGCATTTTTCACAACTTTGAGGGCCCTTCCCAGCTGTGCCCAGCTTTCCTGCAGGTTTCAGCCTTTCTGCTCTCTTAGTGTTCCTCCTCCAGCTCACTTTCTCCTGCACTCCCTGGTTCTGCAGGGGACGCTTGAATCAAGGGTCTTTTTGGTGAGAGATATCTTCCCTGCTCCTCCACCCTTGGTAGCGGATCCCTCCTGCCGTAGTTCTACCTGGAGGCATTTTTTCCTGGTGGTCTCCTTCCCGATAGGTTTCTTCCTGGTCTTGATGCGTTCCTTCCAAGTAAGTTACCTCAAGCTGCACTTCGTTTTGGGAACATCTCCCTACCTTTCGCTTGACCTTGACAGATCAGCTCTTGCAAGTAGCCTTCCTGAATTAGCCATTCAATTTCAATTCGTAGGTGTCGGCATTCATTGGTGTTGTGGCCATAGTCATTGTGAAATTGGCAAAATCTCTCTGAAGGAGGATTATGGGGCCCATCATTCGAGCTTCTAGGCCAATTCAAAAGTCCCGTTCTTTGAATCTGCATCAAAGTTTGTGATGGCGTTGTGTGTAGCTTGGTGTATCGATCGTATCGGGGGGTTCAAATCAGAATGCTCTCGCCCTTCAGGTATTCTGATCCTTTTAGCTGGAGCTGGCAGGTGTCCATCCTCCTTTCTTTCCCTCCTCCTGTCAGCTATTGATTTATCCTTTCCTGCTTCTGCTTCCTCCGAATTAATATACTTTTCCGTCCTGGTTAGAAGGTCATCCCAGCTGGTAGATGGCTTCTTGGACAGCAAAGTAAAGAATGCTCCTTTCCTTAGGCCTTCCTGGAAGGCGCTAGCATGCACTTCCACAGTAGCAGAAAGGACTTCCAGCACAGCTTTGGTGAACCTATTAATGTAACTCCTAAAAGACTCCCCCTCTCTCTACTTTACCGCGAAAAGAGCATTCGGAGTTTTCTGGTAGCCCCTGCTACTAGCGAACTGATGTAAGAACGGTGCAGCGAACTGATTGAAGGAATGTATGGATCCAAGCTCAAGCTGCCTGGCCCACTCTTGTGCATTGTCCGTAAACGTGGTTAAGAACACTCTACATTTCACCCCTTCAGTGTACTGGTACAGAAGAGCTAAATTCTCGAACCGATCCAGGTGCTTTTGGGGGTCCGCTGCCCCATTGTACTCCGGCAACCCGGATGTCTTGCAACCTGGCAGGAGTTCATCAGCTAGGATCCTCTGGCGAAAGGTCCACCCCTCCTGATTACTCTGGCAGGTCCTGCTCTCATTTGCCTTTCCATCTCTTCCAACCTCTGCTGTAACCTGGCAGCCCAGTCGGGCTGCTCGGGAAAGCTGGGTTCTCTTCTTTCCGTCTGGTAATCCATAGGTGGCGGTGGCACCATTGGCTGCCATGCGGCTCTGCCTGCTGCCTAATTTTCGATCCCGCCAGCTCCCTGCAGCACCAAGGGGTCCCTAACTGGAGGTAAGCCTTCTCCAGCTGAAGGGGGTATCATTCTTCCAATTATCGGTTCTGTTACATGTGGTGTCGGGGTTGTTCCGCGCCCCAGAACTGGCGGCTGGTCTCGCTGCACCGTGGCAGCGGCTACACCTGCGCTAATCCATTGCTGGAGCTCCCTAGCTGTAAGGTGAATGGGTGTATCTGACGGTAAAAAGCCACTTCCTGATCCGCCAGATCCGTCAGCTGCTCTCTTTGTTAGGAATAGTGCCCTAGAAAGCCGATTGTATATCCGCTTTGTGCTTTTCCTTATAGTAATCACAGACAATCTTTGAATGAAATAACGAATTGAGGCAACACTTCTTTATATGCTCTTGTTTGGTATGCGTTTACTTTATCTGTGCATGTATGAGAACTCCCCTAATCCTGATGACTTTAGGACTCTACCATTTAGGTGAAATGGTTCATGAAACGAGCCCTATATCACATAAGTCATGATTAGTAAAATACTCCAAGCCGATGAGTCCTACAGACAGTGGGAGTGTCAACCTGACTCCTCTAAGGCTTGCTTGTGGGATCACGCCCTTAAGAAGGACCACCTTGTTTCATGGAGGTGCAAAGTGTATAGTTGATACGTGCGTGATACATGAGGGTGCTTACTTTAATAAGTAAGTTCACTGAGGTGCCCCGTGTGAGAACATTCCTAAATGGGAAAGGAAGTTTCTATTTCAGGAAATGGAAACTTCCAGATTAGGAAATATCTCACGAGTCATTGATGTGATTAATTGATCCTTAGACTTGAGGTTCCTTGTCACTTTATGAGTTAACTCTGTAGTCTTAGGTATAAGCTTTAAAGGATGTCGCCTTAGACAACTGATTCAAGGCTTATGCTGGGGCTGCACAAGTGATTCATGAAAGTGAATGAGAATCAAGAAAGGACCTACACTTGCATTTGCAAGGTGATCTCTTATTGTGTAAGTCATTCATATGCCATATGGAGTCCTTGGCCAAGGCAGTAGATCAAGACATCAAGAAAAGGGTTTCTTGGATTGAGATCAAATGGATATGAAATGCACTTAGCTTTAAGACCGGATTATTAGGGTTCTGATTATTCCCTTGCCCTAGATCTTGGTTGAGAGATAGTAAGTAGGAGGATTGTATCTCACATGAATCAATGACTTAAAGGTTCTGTCGAATCCGAACATTCCAATTCAGCTAGGGGTTAAACACCTGTTGCTAGACTATGGTCGTTTAATCTGTGGACTGATTAATTAATTAGGGTCACTGCTAATTGAATTGAGAACCTAGAGGGTCACACACAACAACTTGGTTACATGAGTTGAGGCTTAAAAATGATTAAACGAGTTAATCGGGCCAAGAGGGTTCCACACGTGTGAAATCACACGTGTGGCTCACGTGAGTGACACGTGTCACACACGTGTGGATATATATATATATATATTATATATGTATTAAATAATTAAATGTGTTAATTATTTAATAGACTTTGGTTTAATTTTGAATTAAAAAGAAAGTCTAATTTTGGAGAAAATAATCTAGTTAATTAATTACGAATTAATTAATTAGATAAAAAATAAGTTATTTATTTTATAATAAATAAAGTATAAAATTATCCAAAAATAGTTTGGATATTTTTAGCTCTCTTAAAAGTTGACTTGAATTAGAATTCAAAGTCAAAGTTGGAAATTACTTGAAGTTCAAGTAATAGGAGAGAGGGACCAAATCCTTAGTCCATAAGGACTAGGTTCGGCCGCCCCTCCCCTTTCCTATATATAGGGGAGCTCATGCTCCCCTTTAGAGCTAATTGACAATTCTTGGTTCATGTGTTGAACACCTTCCTTTCTCCAAGATATACAAAGCCCTAGGTTAAGCCTAAACACTAACTAGAGAATTAGCATCCTTACTAGTTAGATTGTGATCAAGTTGGTGGACTTTCTCTAGAGACTTCAAGTTAGAAGTTTGAAGATTCGAGCTTTACCAATGAGAGGGGATCAAGCCGCGAGAAGAGCGTTCTTGGGTGGCTTGAAACGCTTCAAGAAAGAACAAAAAGAAAAGTAAGTTTTCTATCTTTACGAATTTGGTTACACGATTACGAGTCCAAGGTCCTTTTGTTGGGAAAATTTTTTAAATTCCGCTGCTTTCTGATTCGTTTTTTCCAACACTCTTAGCATGGAACTGCATGACAACAGGGTTGATTCCTGACGACGCCCCTCCAGGTATGTCAGCCACCTTGGTAGTTTGTTGGGGGTTGAAGGTACGGCCCAACAGCACTTCCTGCTCCTCAACAGAAGGCTGATAGTCCTCCTGCCTGCCTGTTTCCGCGAGCAGGTTCAGCCTTTCAGGCAGGGAAGTCTTTCCAGGTGGGAGATCTCCTGCACTTGGAGGGGTCAGCAGGCCCGCATCTTCGATTTCGGAATTTCGGCTTCGTGGATTCCTCGCTCCCCCCATCACACTGAATTCCGAGGTGTTATCGCTGTCTTTGGTTGGCGGTATGACTCCCGTTACCGTAACGATGGTTGAATCAGTTAACACGGGGATGCTTCCGATGAGAAGTGGATTTGAAGCACTTCCAGCCGTTTTCTCAGGACCCGTCATGGCCGAAGCAGACGGGTTAACTGGAGTTGATACGCCGCTAGATCCGGTCTTGGATGCCATGGAAAATCACAAGAACTCACGCCTTTCGCTTGATTTAATCGGATTCCAACAGACGGTGCCAAATGATATTTGCCGAAAAATCGACTAAATACCAAAATAATTTATTTCCTCGGGAATTCTATTGTAACGAGCTGTAATACGAAATTATTCAGAAAATAAATGTCAGAATAGATAGCTAGAGAAAAGAAATAAAAGATTGTAACGATGAATGATAATGAAATATGGAAATTAATAATATTCTTCTGTCTTCTGGAATGAACGTCTTCTGCGTACAATGAATTTCTGAAGGATGAAATCTCTATATTAGAACAACGATGGAATTTGCTGTAGAATTGCTAAAGAGGAAAATAGTAAAGATAAAACTGCTAAAAGCTAGTGGTTATCTGAATTGGGACTGCTAGTGTTTCTGTAGTATTCTTGAAATGACCATATATCCCTCTGCCTTCTCTCTCTTGGCTTTTTATAATCTTTAGAAATCAGTCACCACTCCCTTCCGAACTTCTAGCCACGTTCAAAATCTTTGACCTCTTCTCTCCCCATTTCTCTCAACCTCTTCTTCTCTTCCAACCGGCAACCGCTATAATATCTTCCTCTATTTCAAATTAAATAAATCACAAAAATGCTGCCACATCAGTACGTAAACACGAGCTCAAAGAGCTCTCTGAAGTTACTCGTATCAAGATTGCTCATTACAATGTTGATGTTATGGAAACGGTAGGCCGTCTAGGAAAGTACTCAGCAATTCTATGGGTAAGAGTTGGATTTTAGAAATATTATTATTTTTTAAAAATATTAAACTTCCTATTTGTAATTTGTAGCCGAATGTTTCTAACACAATTTTCATTTGAAACAGACTACAAACTTTAGAACATGGTATATGTTCTTATATTTTTTGTTAAAAGATGACAACAGCAATACCATTGCCTTAGACAAGGCAATTCGTGCATGGTGGTACCTGTTTTTGAAGAATCCCATAGGAGATTTAAACTCCATCCGGAGTGGGTCCCTTTCTTGAACAACAAAGGAGTTCGTCGAATATCTGAGGATGAATGGCGCCAAATTCTGATTTTTAGCATGTGTTTCAAACAAAGCATAGAAGATTACGACCTCGAGAGAGGTAACTTTTCTCTAAAAATTTTTTCTTTATTTCTTTTTTTTCCCCTCTATTTGGAGATTTTAATAATATAAATATGCAGGTTCGTGGTGTGTTTTGTTGGACGACTTTGTCTATCATTTTGAAGGGGGGCAGACCCACAACTTGAGAGACATCACTAGTCGTTTAGATCGTACATCAAACAATTTCTTAGTTTACATGAACATGGTTTTGCATGTTATCATAGACAGATACACATGACAGCTTGTCCAATACACAAAACAGATAGGCTTTTTGCCTTCTAATCTGTACCTAAGTATAGAGACATACATACATTTAGGCATGAAAGCTCTTCTCTGATAGGATTTTGCCTTCTAATCTGTACGGCTTTAATTGTACATAAAGAATACCAATTTTGGCAGAAGAAAAACTGAATGAAACGCCATCCTTCACATGGGTTTTCCTCCGCGTCGCTTTTAATCGTTGAAAAGGTTCCCTTTTTTACTTGCAAAAGATCACTTTTTTTCCCTGTTTCTTAATGTATGTGTAATAGTTTCCTGTTGATTGTATGTGGGTTGGCATGAAATTGTTCTTTTTCTGTTATGATTGTGAGCTGAACTTTGTTAGCTTCGATTTCGTGTCGGTTGTGGATTGTTCGGGTCTTTTTGACTTCATGAGGATGTACGTTTGTTGGTCAATCGTTGTCGAGTCTTCGCCCTTTAGTCTTCCTCGTTGATTCTGCTCTGCTGCTATATTATCATGAGTTTATAATAACTGACTCTAAAAATATACTGTTGTCAGCCTAACTGATTGATCCTGTCATGTGGAGATAAGGTAGGCAAAAGACTAGGTAATACTGCCTAACTGACATCAAACTGACAATAGTTGTTCACTATGCGAGGTATCCAATAAAGTCATTAGAAAATCTAACCGGCTAAAATTCATTAAGATATAAAGTTCTCCCTATCAGTGATAGTTGTTTACGGAGGACTAGAACACGTTTATAGAAAACCTTTTATAAAGTAGTTCTCCCTATCGCATGATGGGTGTCGAGACCACCAATAATAAATCCCAAGTACCGAATATAAATAACTTGTAAATAGTGGTAAAAGGGTATTGATCCTCGAAGATCGGGTGAGATTGTACCTCTTAATATGCCAAGGAAATGAAATAAAGCGATTAAAATAGGGGGGTTTTTGAGATTGTGATTATACTAATAATGAATTAAATAAAACGAGATTAACTAAGTAAGCAAATAAAATAATTAAGCACAATAAACACTTAGACTAATTTAGTAGATGACAAATAGCTGGGATTTTCCTACGCATGCATCAGACTATGATCATTGACTGGGTGATTAATTCCATGTTAGGCTAGCTATAGTTACCAGTTACCTTAGGCTCCCTCGTTTCTTCTTACTTTTTAGAACGACTAGAAGAAACTCCTAATAGTCGTCCCCTAATTAACCGATAACCCTATCAGAAACTCCTTCTAAGATTCAACCGGATAATTGCTTTGCGTACTAAAGAAACACTAGCCCTAACCGACTAAGTAGAAACTCCTACTTCGCCTAATTAGACCGTAATATCCCACAACACAAAATCAGCCGAACTTAACAACCTAGTGTTGATTGCCACTTCGTTAATTGTCCGGCTAGACTCCACCAAACGAATTAACTAGCTGTATGTGTATTGATAATTCTAAGACTCGTGCACTAATCAAAGAATAAACCAACACTCAATGACGTGAAATCAGAAATAAAACGGATAACTTGAATTAATCAACAAAAAGAAGTAGTCTCACAACATCTAATGCATGCTAGGAAAATCCCTACTAAAACGAAACTAGAAAATCACTAACAAGGGAAATTAACAAGGTCTAAAAATAAAGAAAAGGAAGAAAGGAAACTCCCGTATTGCTGCGTACTTCTCTTCCTCCAAGCCTACCGTCCCCTAAGCTCTCGGTTCTTCTTATATTTGTAGTGAAATAGGCATGAATTCCTCTCCCACTCCTCCTTCCACGTTCTGCCGGAATTGATGACCACTAATTCCCACGTTCTCAATGAATGCGCCCAAGTTATTGGCAGAAAAACCGGTCAGGAACCCTGACCGTGACCTCAGGTAAGTTTCTTCCCTGTTTTTCCACATTCTCTCTTCAATAAACGCCCACTAACTCTTTCATATAATGCCATAAGTCCCAAGAAACGTGCTGAACGTGTGTAACGCCTGAAAATTCTTATCAACTTAAGGGTTGATCTTGTGGGCTTTCCCTAAACTTGGCCTTCCAAATGAGGAGTCATGGGCTTGGTTTGGAGCTGAAGGAGTTGTAACACAATTGAGCCCAATTTCCCTCAAATTCATGCAAGAAATAATTCCCTACAAGAGAACATTAATGATTAAACCAATCAATAATCCATCATGAAACTAAATCAAGGGCCCAAAATATCATATTTTTTAAGCTCAATTATAAGGTGAATATGCAACATATCATCGCACGACGGAACTGCACCCAGACGTAGTCGAAATGACCGGTTCTGATGGCAGTGCCCCAATTTCAGTAATCGTAGCACATTTGCACCAATAAAGAAAAAATAAAAGATTATAGTCATAGAAAATAAGAAATTTTATTAAATAGTTTAATAACGAACTTGTTCGGGTTTATTAGTCATAGCACATAATACATATAGTGTTGATTGCACGCAATTAACTCTATAATTCATATACTCTCTCCAAAAACCAAAGGACGAACAAGGAAGGTTCTAGAAATTTTTTGTTCAAGGGATGAAAAATCTTCTCACATGATTTTTTTTTTCCTTGAAAATAAATGTGATATGGCAGGAACAAAACGGTTGAAGAGGCGACCTTCACCGATTATGATAGAGGGATACCCACAACATAAATATGGTAATATGTATTTTCAAAAAAAATTAGGGGTTTTCTATGAATAGTATCTAAAAGTTGAAAAAATTCCCTTTAACTCCCCATTTTTAAAAAAATTCATATTTGCTCCCTAGATGACAGGCAAAATTCCCTTTAACTCCCCATGGTTGTATAAAAATTCAAGAATCGCGTACCCGAACCCCGAAATCACGTACTTAAATGCCCAAATGATGTATTTGACCAAATACATCATTTGGGCATTTAAGTACGTGATTTCGGGGTTCGGGTACGTGATTCTTGAATTTTTATACAACCTTCCAAAAAAACGGGGAGTAAAGAGGAACTTTGATTTTCATCTGGGAAGTTCAGAGGAATTTTTTTGAAAGTGGGGAGTAAAGAAGAATTTGAGTTCCCATATGGGGATTTTTCGGGAATTTCCCGAAAAAATTATATAAATAAAATTTAATATAACATGACTAACAATATCACGATCAAACTCTACTGAAACGTACGTGGTAACAATAATACCATATCAAGTCTCAGGGCTCAAGCTTCATACTCAATCCTATCTACCAATTACAAGTCTAGCTCTATGGGAATACATCAATCTCAATGTGTTCCACTTATAGAGAAGAAATGCTGCTTGTCTACGAGTTAGTTGAAAACGGAGATCTAGCTTCCTTTTTAGATGGTTCGTTCCTTGGAAATCCTTATTTGATCACAATGAAGTTCATATTTCTCTCTTTAGTACCATAACCAAATCTTGGTGCAAATTTGAAGATAAAGTAAGATTCAGTCAGCTCGAGTGGTCAGTGCGTTTCAAAATCATAACCGGGATAGCTCGAGGACTTATCTTCACAAAGGATTCGGAATCATTCACAGATGCCTCATGCCCAACAGCATTTTACTAGATTAACCCTAAATGAACCCCAAATCGCAACGTTTGGTTTTGTGAGAACTCTGGCACAAAATGAACTCGATTTGGAGGAACCCAAGATAACATTCGGCGCCTTGTAAGTGTTGGATCCATTCAGGTTCACTCTTTTTTCTCTTTTCTTTTGATCTATTAAAGTATTCTCTCTAGACTCTGTGTAGTGCATATATGTCTCCAGAATGCTACAAGCAAGGGAAATTTTCAGTTAAATCGGATGTGTACAGCTTCGGAGTAATTGTCCTGGAGATCTTGAGTGGAAGGATATACCCGCAGTTCCTAGTTGACATGGTAATTATGGTGTACCTATAAATCAAACTTGTATCATTTCACTTACATAGTAGATACGTATAATTTACTAATGCACAATTGGTAGATGTGCAGGCAATACAGCTGTGGAATGAAGGCAAAGCATTAGACATAGTCGATAGATCGATGCAGGGGTTGATTTCAGAGGAGGAAGTGTTGAGATGCATCCGAGTTGCTATTTCGTGCATCCATCCGGAACCACATAATCGGCCAACGATGGCTACTGTGGTTAAGTTTTTGGAAGGAACAGAATCATCACTGGGAATACAACAAGAGGAGGTAGAAGATTTTCGACAAGCTATTGGATTTGGTTACGAATCTCAAAACAAGGTAGTCGCACCAGCTAGAGAATTTCTTATTCTTTAGTTGTCCAGCTATGTAGGCAATCATTTTGTAATACAGTACCAGATCACAAACATGCTGCAAACCATAAAAAACAATACATACATATTGCAGTACATGTTGATTACTTCGGATAATTGGTTCGTCGTATCTATTCCATATGAACATTCGAGCAACTGATCGAGATAAATATTAAAATCATTACTAAACGCGTGGGATTTCTATAAATAAATGGGAGATAATCTTCAACAGCATCTCTAAAGTTAAAAAACTCAGGATGCTGAAAATATCTGCGACAAAATGATTCACAAGAAGAAAAAAGTTTACGAGATCCTCGATATTTCCACTAAAAGTTTATGCAGGGCTTGAGGCTTCGAGAAAAAGGGTGAATGATCTGCACCTTTAAGACGGAATACCTGCTCCGGTGGACTTTTATTTATCATGCTTTCCTGTACAGCAATGGGTATAGCATTGTCTTCAAGAGTTTGAATATAAAACCTTCTCACAGAGCCATGGTTCGTCTCAGTAAGTGAAAGCTTCTCCAAAACAGGGGAAAAGGGGATTGGCCTCATTGAAACTGATGCCAATGCAACATCCTGAAAAGGGAATTAACAAGAGTTATAGATTAAAAGTTAAGAGTTTGACCTTTCTCTTTCGGCTGTTTATATGACGCACAATACCTTGCCAGGACTCTGATTGAATAGCAAGTCCCTCAAGAGAGATTTGTTGAAATCAATGGCAGTTGGAGATTGATTGTTTCCATTAGCATAAAGGAAAACCTGAGCCTGTCGCATCAAGTCATTCGATTCCGCCTGCAATAATTATCATACTTCAGTTTTATTGCTTTATTCCTACTTAATTAGTCGACTATTTAGGCCGAACGAATTTTAGTTTTCTCACATGGCACCACAGTTTCACATCAAAGTAAAAGCACAAAATATAAATTTCTGCTACTACAAATCTACAATATGGTTAAAGTTGCATAACTGCCTTTAAATCTCTCAGGCTAATTTTTCACTCGCAGAAACTATTGCATACAGTCAAATTTATCTCACAGTCCAACTCTACATAGACTATAGATTATGATTAGATAATAGACAAAGTTCCACTAGTACCAAAGGCAATTCTCATTCAAGAATCAAGACTCATTTGAGGTCTAGGTAACATCTATCTCTTCCTTTCCACAGAAAGCACAAGAAATTGGACACATTTGTCACTGCTATTCCACAGGATACATTATAGGCCAAAAGACATTGATAATCTTTGGCACTATAAATGCTAAAGCTTGAGTAAAGAAACAGACCATATTTGCAAAATGAAATTACTTCTCTTTAAATGTCAGTCCAGTTGATGCAGAACCAAGAAGTTAGCAAAACCAACCTTTTCAGAGAACATATCAAGTGTGCTTTGCCCACTCGTCAACATAGCGGCAGCCAGGAAAACAGCTTTAGAAACTTTAGAGGGAAACATCTCCATAGCATATGATATGCATGCCCCACCAAAATCATGTCCTACTAAAATTACCTGCATGTATCACAAACAATGTGAGAACAAATCCCATATCTTGATAGGCTTAGATGAGAAGTAGAAACATCAAATATATAAACATCAAATATATATATGATGCACAAAATAGGTTTGATAATTCTGCAAATTCAGTGTTACAAATCACACAGTTTCTTTGCTTTGGGTATTTTCTCATTGCATAAGTTTGTTCTATTGAAAGAAATTATTTGATATTTTTATCTTTCCCCCAAACAAGGAGATTTTGCATTGAAGAATCTCCCAAGATTTCCATTCTTAACAGCTTAATTTCCAATGTTAATAGAGAAAACAACAATCAGCTTAAAGGAATATCATAGATGAAAATCAGGAAATATAACCTTCTCCCCATCGGCTAGCTTCTCCAAAAAATCAGTCAGTGGCTTCACGTATTGGGAAAGACTTGTGATGCAGTTTGTATCAAAGGAATGAATCCCAGAACCAGTTAAATCCACGGCAGTAACTTTGTATCCACCTTCTTCTAATAATGCAATAGTTTTATACCAGCACCAGGCACCAAAGCCACCACCATGAACAAGTACAAAATGGTTGGTCTCAAGATTATCAAGTTTGATATCCTGTCCATTAGAATAATACTAATTGAAACACGCGGAAAGATATGTGTAGAATACAGGGTGCGGAAAACAAGCAAATACAATTTCTAAAATACACAAGAGTAGCAGCGGAGGCTACACACAAAGGAGAAAATTTCAAATCTGAACACTCAAACACCAACAAACAAGAGGGCCAAGATTAGCAACACTAACAATTCATACCCCAAAAGAATTTCTCCACAAGAGACTGGGATTATAAGCATATTCAGCTAGAATTATCGTTACATTAAATAATCACGAGGGTGAAACAAATTTACCATATCTTTTGTTACTATAAACAACGCAACCAATCACTAGGACCAAAAGAAAAGGACGTACCAGTCAGTTTCCTATAACTGATACCATATTAATATGCTCAACAGGATTGTAGTTACTGAACAACAACCGATTATTAATGAACCAATAAATGAGAAATTGGAACTACAATTGTATATGTAAACACCAAAGCCTTAATGAGTAAAGGTGAATAGAAAGACATCATAATGTTTTTCTCCAGTCTCCACCAACCTAATATATTACCATATCTAAGAAACACAAACTTCAAGAGAACTCTCAAGTTTTCAACTTTACAGACTAACTTAATTATGATGATGAAAAAAGCGCAATCATTATACAAACACGATCCGAGAACTCTATAATTAACAACTAAAATCCAGCCTTAAAACATAATAATCCAAAATTTCAGCAATCAATTCAGGATTTGCAGCAAAAACAAACAAATTAATAAATAGAATCAACTAGTAAAATGATTTAAACACATTAACAACCAAAACGTACACACCAAAAAAAAAGTTTAAAAAATCCAAATTTAACCTGATTAACAAGCTGATGAGGTTGAAGCAGAGGATCAGTGAGCGACCGAGTCCTGGAGCTCGAGCTCCTCGGCAATCCCTGACTCCTCTTCGAGCTCCCATTCGGATACCTCAACGACGCCGACCTATCAAACGGCGCCGTCTCGCCGCCGTTCTGCAGCTGCTGCTGGAAGAGAATCGCCGCCGCCAGCGCCCGCTCGTGAATCAGATTCTCCTCCTTCCTCGACGACCGCATCCTCGCCCACCTGTTGCTCCCCACGCCTCCATCCGCCGCCGCGTGGCTCGTAACCCTCTTCGACGCCGCTCTCCTCTTCGGCGGCGATCTATCCTCGCGAGAGAAACACAGCCCCATAGCTAGCTCCGATCGATGACAACAATCAATCAAGTGCTGCTCCTCCTATTCCACCATCGCATGCAAGTAGAAGCGTACGTATAGTCCTGCATAAATCTGCGTATACGCTCCGTATATCAATCTATAGCTTGGATACGCATTCACAGTTCTACAGAGAGGGAAAAGGAAGGGAATTGGGCACTTTACTGAGTGCGGAAGATGACGAAGATACAAAGAAAGCTACTCCCATAAAAGGAGGCTAGGGGTTAAGAACGTGGGCGCTATATTTGCTGCTATTTCCAAATTAGCCCCTATACTTTCTGATTTCTCACTTTTGGTCCCTATTTTGGGGCCATATATCGAAACTTCAAAAGTGATGTCTTGACTATTTATTTGGAAGGTGTGCTTGTCTTTGTTGAATTCATTGGACTTTTAATGATTATCTATTTTATTTACTAATTGTCTGAACTTAAACAAATCTATATAGATTAGCATTTTCCATTTTTTTCTATATTTTATTTTAATAGATTCGAATCGCACTATTAAGTGTAACTTTCTCTTTCATAGTTGTTTGTCGATAAGAGTTGGCTCAAGTGGTTAATTAATTATTTTTTAAGATAATAACCTGAGTTTGAATCTCACTTAGGAGGAAGGTGTTAAAAATTTAAAAAAAAAGTGTAACTCGAAATTATTTCACATTGACATTACCGACATAAAATTAAATATAATTATACAAGGCATAACCATGTTGTGTGATCTTACGAAATTCCGGTTGCTTGTTCTCGAATTGAAAATGGTCGACTACTCAAATATTTGTATTCGAATGGAAGTGTTTGAGCTGGAAGTTTGTCTTAAAAAGAAGGTGCAAATGTGAGCATTTAATGCAACTCAATACATTATTCCAACGCATTTAATGCTCTGCAACTATGGGTCCCTTATTGTTAGAAGCCAATACACCACTTACAACGATGGTCCCAAATTCGACCTGTAAATGAAGTGTAATTATCAAGGTCGAGTAAGAGATTGATGCGTAGCGAAGTGGGATCGGGTCACGTCAAGGATCTCAAACATTAAATGCAAATTCCCTGATATATCCAGCTTGAATGTTAACTTGTAGGACGATCGTCGCCTTGAACAATCGATTTTCTTTTGTAGAACGAATTCATTCTTCTTGGTGTGCCTCCGGATCGAAAGGAAGATGAGCATATTGACCCCGAATTGGTCGATCGTGTGGTGAGATTTGTTGCCACATAGTCAGGTAAAATCCTGCAACATCATTGTAATCTCTCTAGGTATTTTAATTAATTACAAGCTTATATTTATTATTCTATGTTATAACTTATAACTTATAACTAAAAATTGGTTGTTGTTTTCTCTCTGCGGCCACATTTATCATGAAATGCGGCTGTTGAATTACAAAGTTAGGTAACTCATTTCAATTTCATTTATTTTGGTTGATCCAAATTAAGGTTGTGGATTAATTTGGGCAAATTAATGCACGTATCGCATGATTCTTTTTCTTTAAAGCCTTTTTGTCGACAAATTTGGATTGCCTATACAGTATTTGCAACGGTTTTTTAATACAATACCATTAATTTTGTTTAATCATAAATATCTTATAATATGTCTAATAACGTGCATAATAATGGAATTTCTACACTCATATAATCATATTATATATACTCCATGAACTATTTTATAATAAGTGAGTTCTCCTAACAAATTAAGTTTTATTTATCATTCAATAATACATTAATATAAACACATTGATATATACACAGTAATATATATATATATATATATCGATATCGGGACTTTGATTTTTCTAAATTTATCATTCCTCAAAAATTGCTTACGAGTTTTCAAACAGTAAAATGAAATTTTTATAAATTATTTGGATCTAAGTACAAGTTTAAGAAATTTTGAGAACCTTTTTAAAATTTGATTTGATCTCCTCGATCTGCCAAAGTTGACTAAGTTAAAAATTAATTTGCAATTAAACGTGAAAGAACAAGAAGCTGCCATCTTTTGCCTGGGGATCTGTAATTAATTAACAAGTTAATTATTATTACAGATGGGTCGGTCAAGTGGTTTGAAAATTCTTTCTCGAAGGTAAAGTTTCGGGTTCGAATCCCTTCGATCACCTGGAGTGTGTGTGTTAAAATAAAAAATAAAAAGTTAATTATTATTACATGAAGTAGATTCACAACTATTTTATAATTACATTAACGAAACAGTTTCGTAAATGTTTAAAATTTAAACAGACATTTTAACAAAAGATATATGAATAACATAATAAAATTTGCTAATCACATTTAAACTGAACTTTGTAGGGAAAACAACATAAGAGAGTCAATAATAATGCATTAATGCTAACATTTTGGAGTGACAAAAAGGATTAATAGAGTAAGCTAGCTAATTAAAACTTTATTCTATAATCATAAGTCGACCAACAACTGCGGGTATTTGAGTGGTGTATCGCACTTATTCAATACTAGTACTTGTTGCACATTTAATCATTTATGGGGTGTGTACAAATAAAAAAATTATAATTTAAATATATTAAAGATAATTTTTATATTAATATATTTTTTATAATTATTTTTAATATATTTTTTAAATTACAATAAATAAATAGCATTGAAAAAGATAAGAATTATATATATATGTAAAAAAAATTTAAGTGAGATGAGAAAAAAAATAAATTAAAAAAATATTTTTGAAGTGATAACATAAATAAAGAAAGAAAGAAGTTAGCCAACAGGGGGTTGGCCAAGTGGTTTGAGGGTTGATTCTCGAAGGTAATGATCCGAGTTTAAATTCCTCTGACCACTTGGGGTGTGAGTGTTTAAAAAAAATAATAATAATAAAAAAAAGAAAGAAAAGAAGAGAAAAGAACGTAGAGAAAGAAAATGAATAAAACTAAATTAAAAAAAAAAAAAAAAAAAAAAGAGAACACCAAGAGACTAAAACTATTATATTTGAACCTCTCACTTAATATATACTAGTAACTCTGCACACTCTACGTGCGTGCAAATAAAAAATTAAGATTCTAAGTATAAAGAGGTCAAATTAAGATTTTAAGTTTAAGAAGATGATCAATAGCCATAAAATATGTGAAAACGATTAAGATTAAGATTAAAATTCTAATCTGATAAAAAATATGTGAATAAAAATTCTAAGCAGATAAATGAGAAGAAAAATATAAACTTTGTACATTAAAAAAAGGAAAAATAATTAAAGTGGGGTGAGAGAAAAGAGAAGTTATAAAGATATTGTCATATTTGAGTGATAAATAAAAGAAAAAGAAAAGAATATAAGAGAACACAACCAAAAAAGAAAAAGAAAATAAAAGAGTCCAAGAGACCAAGCGGTTACTATCTGCCTCTCGCTTAATATAATAGTATAGATAAGGGTTAATTACGTATAGACCTATGGGAGTATTAGAAACTAAAACTTTAACCCTTTTAGTCAAACAATTACACATACACCCATTGAGAAGTTTGAAAATTACACAAAAAACCCAAGAATTAGGGTTTTGTTAAATTTTTTATGAAATCATCAAACTTTTAACTTGATTTTCCTACTTTGCCCCTTCATTTAATATAATAATTTTTATTTCAAAATTACCCTATTATATTTGAATTTTTATTGGAAATTTAATTTAATAAATTAAATCATTAACTAATATAAAATAGTATGACTTTGTTATTTCAAATTTTAAATTATATATAATAAATTTAAATTTAATATGTTAAATTTAATATTTAGAAAACATAATATATATATTGAGTTATAATATATAATTCATATATATATTTAATAAAGTAGTATTTATATATATATATTTTATATCTTATATATATTACGTTATATATACACATCTGTACTATATATATATATATATATGCACGTACCACCACCATAACCCCTCCCCGCAGCGTCTTATGACCAACGCAGCACCCCCGCGCGATTTATTAAATTAAAATTTCCAATACCAATTTAAATATAATTAGATGTAATTCTTAAAATAAAAATTGTTATATTAAATGAAGGGGTAAAGTAGGAAAATCAAGTTAAAAATTTGATGATGTCATCAAAAATTTAATAGAACCTTACTTCTTGGGTGTTTTGTGTAACTTTCAAACTACTCAATGGGTGTATGTGTAATTGTTTGGCTAAGAGGGTTACAAGTTATAGTTATCAGTATTCTCATGGGGTCTATATATAATTAACCCTAATATATTATAAATTATTACAATTATATTATGAAAAAGAATATTGGTTATCTTGTATAGTTGTATGTTAGATGTTTCCCATTATTCATCATTTCATGATACATTTGTTCTTTCAATGATTATGAATTATTTTACTCAATTCTTCCAAGAACTTTCCTATTATAATTATCATTTTTTCTCTAATAGAAAAACATAGATTATAATACGAGCACTACCGCGCGAGTTCTCATTTTAGTATTAGTCTCTATAAGTTCGTTTAATTTCAAATTTCTAACAAAATCCGGTGACTATTCGTTGTACGACTTATTATGGAACATCAATATTAAGATATATATTAAAAAAGGGGGCAATTATTAAAGAGGACCAAATATCTTCAAAACTTATCCTAAATTCCCTAGTTTGAAAAAAGTATGTTTTAGATCATCAATATACATCTTATTTTTTGTAAACCCCCAAAGCCCTAAAAGTCTATTTTGTCTTTATATTTTTACTACAACCACACCATTTTTACTTCTTCCAATCTCTTAGCTCTTTAATCATCTATCTTCTTATTTCTCCAGTTTTTTTGTTGATCGATTTCGGAATCCGATCACCAACAATCAGCTCAACTCATCGTTGTTGAAGAAAAAGAAGAAGAAGAAGTCAACACACCTAAGTTTAATTTCAGATATTTTTGTGACCTTTCTGATTCGAAAATTTTGGATTGAAATTTGTAAAATTCTGTAAATTTGAGAATTCGTTAATAAATTTTTGCAAATTTGATTTTTCAATGTATTTTTGTAAATATTTGAAAATATTTTTTTGGGAGTTATGAGATTTGAGATTTTTGTATATTCGTATGAAGAGATTTTTGTAATTTGTGATTTTTGTATATATCTGAGATTTTTACGATTTGAAATTTATGCATATATCTCAATAGATTTGATGTGTACTACTAAATTTACAGTTGTTTTTGGTTGGGTAATCTGGTGTTGGATCTAAAGTTATTATCTGTTTTGAATATTTTAGTTGGTTTCTTCAACAATCACATTATCCATTATTTATGTGTTGAAATTTGAGATTTGAGTTTTTGTAAAACAATTGTTTGAGATTTCTGAGATTTCAGAATATATCTGAATATATTTCTGCATAATCCGATTGTGAGATTTCTGCAAAGATATATACAGATATATATTTGAGATATCAAATATATATACAGATATATATCTGAATATATTTTTGTATAAACTAATCTGCATATATTTCCGTATAAATTTACTGTAAGATTTCAATATATATCTAAATATATTTCTGCAACATTAAAAATGTGTAATTAAATGCACACTTTGTCCAGTGAAACGTTGAAAATGCGTAATTAAATGCAGACGCGTAATTAAATGCAGACTTTCTCCAGTGAAACGTTAAAAATGCGTAATTGAAGGCAGACTTTGTCCAGTGAAACGTTCAAAATGCATAATTAAAGGCAGACTTTGTCCAGTGAAACGTCAATAATGCGTAATTGAAAGCAGACTTTGTCCAGTGAAACGTTAAAATGCGTAATTAAATGCTGACTTTGTCCAGTGAAACGTTAAAAATGCGTAATTAAAGACAGACTTTGTCCAGTGAAACATCAATAATGCGTAATTGAAGTCAGACTTTGTTCAGTGAAACGTTAAAAATGCGTAATTAAAGACAGACTTTGTCTAGTGAAACGTCAATAATGCTTAATTGAAGGTAGACTTTGTCCAGTGAAACATTAAAATGTGTAATTAAAGGCAGACTTTGTCCAGTGTAACGTTAAAAATACGTAATTAAATGCAGACTTTGTCCAGTGAAACATAAATACGTAATTAAAGGCAGACTTTGTCCAGTGAAACATCAATAATGCGTAATCAAAGGCAGACTTTGTCCAGTGAAACGTTAAAAATGCGTAATTAAAGGCAGACTTTGTCCAGTGAAACATCAATAATGCTTAATTGAATGCAAACTTTGTGCAGTGAAACGTTAAAAATGCGTAATTAAAGGCAGACTTTGTCCAGTGAAACGTCAATAATGCGTAACTGAAGGCAGACTTTGTCCAGTGAAATCGTTAAAAATGGGTAATTAAAACTTTGTCCAGTGAAATGTTAAAAATGCATAATTAAAGGCAGACTTTCTTTGGTATCATAATATTGTTGAAATCTTCAGTTTTATAATAATGCTTTAATAAATAAATATTCAGTATTATAATATTATTGAAACTTGACCACAACATTACAATAATGACTCAATAAATCTTGAGTATCATTATTGTAATGTTGTGGTCATGATTCAATAAATCTTGAATATCATTATTGTAATGTTGTGGTTAAGATTCAAAAACATTGTGCAATAGCATAAGTGTCCACAACATGTATCTCAATATTGAGTGTCATTGTTTATACATAATTAAGATTCACAACATGTAATGGTAACTTTTATAAACACTAAATACGTACTTAAGATTCACTGTAATGGAATTAAAGGCATTTTGAACGTTTCACTGGACAAAGTCAGCCTTTAATTAAGTATTTTTAATGTTTTACTGGACAAAGTCTGCCTTCAATTACCCATTTTTAACGTTTCACTGGACAAAATCTACCTTTAATTACGCATTTCCAACGTTTCACTGGACAAAATCTGTCTTTAATTACGCATTTTTGCCTTTAATTACACATTTTTAACGTTTCACTGGACAAAGTTTGCCTTTGATTACGCATTATTGATGTTTCATTGGACAAAGTTTGCATTTAATTACGCATTTTTAATGTTTCACTGGACAAAGTCTGCCTTTAATTACACATTTTAATGTTTCACTGGACAAAATCTTCAAGGTCAAACCTTATCGTTAAGATTCACAACATGTAATGGTAACTAAGATGGTAAGTTACGTTTAACATGTAACTCAATATTGAGTATCATTATTTATAAGGAACTAAGATTCACAATATTTAATGGTAACTTTTGTAAACACTAAATATGGAATTAAGATTCGCAACATGTAATGGTAACTAGTATTTAACGTTTCACTAAACAAAGTCTACTTATTATTACTAGTTTTTAATGTTTTACTAAACAAAGTATGTTTTTTATTACTAGTTTTTAACGTTTCACTAGACAAAGTCTGCTTATTATTACTAGTATTTAATGTTTTACTAGACAAAGTCTACTTTTTATTACTAGTTTTTAACATTTCACTTAACAAAGTCTGTTTTTTATTACTAGTTTTTAATGTTTTACTAAACAAAGTTTGTTTTTTATTATTAGTTTTTAACGTTTCACTAGACAAAGTCTGCTTATTATTACTAGTATTTAATGTTTCACTTGACAAAGTCGGCTTTTTATATTAGTTTTTAACGTTTCACTTAACAACGTTTGTTTTTTATTACTAGTTTTTTACTTTTTACTAGACAAAGTTTGTTTTTTATTATTAGTTTTTAACGTTTCACTTAACAAAGTCTGTTTTTTATTACTAATTTTTAACGAATATTTAACACATCACTCTACAAAGTCTATTTTTAATTACGAATATTTAACCCATCACTCTGCAAAGTCTGCTTTTAATTACGAATATTTAACCTATCACTCTACAAGGTCTGCTTTTAGTTACGAATATTGAAACCATCACTCTACAAATTCTGCTTTTAATTATGAATATTTAATCCATCACTCTACGAAGTATGCTTTTAATTACGAATATTTAACCAATCATTCTACAAACAAACTGATATGATCTGAACAAGCACTTCATTACTAGGATCTTTTCTCATCTCTTCTTTCTCTCAAATTTCTTGCTCACTCTTTAATATGGAACTTGAAGAACATAATACGGAATATTAGAACCTGCAATTTGAGAAATTCTTTTAGTTATCTCCTTTAGTGCCTCGGTAACTGACCTGGATAGGGCAATTATACATTTCTATTATAGAAAAATAATTTTCATGGATGAAACGTGAAAAACAATTAATGAAAGAAGATAATATACTCAATTGTAAATTTTCAGTTCTGATTAAAATTAAAATCTCAAATTTAAGCAAAAATCTTTGGACATATATCAAAAAAATTTAATCTGCTAAGTTCTATCAAGTCTAAATCTCAAATCTAAATCTTTTCACACATATACTCCACATTTGCGCAGCCACTGTCTCGTCGTCTGGATGAATTGGATGATGAGACCACCACGGTTCAACTTGTCTCGTCGAGATGTTCGAAACGCCTACCAATTCGACCCCAAACCATCGCCGGAAACACCCGTATTAAGGTCTGAAAATCGCGCCTTCACGTGTGTCCGCCACAGCCGCCTTCAAACGGTGATTCCTCCGCCAATACTCCGTCTTAGCACCTGCTACCACAACCAAAATCTTTGTCTTGAAGAGTACTATAATTCCCATGCCTTGTTTGTCTCGATTAGCCACCGAAATCACTGGAAAAAGGGCTGGAACATGCACTGCCGCTGTCGCACGCCCCGCTGCTAGCTTCGTCAGCCGATATCTCCATCACCAGGCTGTTTCAGGCCGTGAGACCACCTCCAAGTTGTAGATCTCGTCGAGAAGTTCGATTTGCATACCAATTTCGTTGGATTCCGTTGTCGGATGAGGCCGAACGAGGCTGTTGAAGTTGTTGTCAATTTTTAGTCGCGATTTCAAAACTTTGATTGACCATATCTCATTCGTCGTTGGTCGAATTTCGATTTTGTCTTAGCCATTGTGATCGTTGTCTCGAGATCTTCGATTTTGACTATTCGTTTGCGTAAATCGGTTGCCGGACGAAAAAGTTATAATTCTTGGGGTGAATGAATGCCAGCACACGTAGGACAGAGAGAGAGAGAGAGAGAGGAGAGAGAGAGAATGCTTCTGTTTCTTCAATACAACAAGGGCATTATGGCATTTTCACACGTTTTAGGGAGTTTACAAAAAATACGCTCTGTATTGGAGATGTAAAACAGACGAATTTCAAACTGGGGTGTTTAGGAAAACTTATGTCCCTTACCGGGGATGAAACATTAATTCTCTGTAAAAAAAAAGAAGTTATTGGATTTCTTTTTAGGGTTAATTATATTTTCCCATAAAAAATATCGTGTTTTTTGTGCTTTGCTACCTCAACTTTTTAATGTTACCGATTATTATCTAAAATATGACAAATATTGTAGTTTAGTACCTAAAGTATTTTTTCGATCATTTTAATATTTTTTTTAGAACAAAAGGTAATTTAATAACACTTTTACACCCAAAAAATAAATTTATAAAGATAAAACTAGAAAAAATGCAAATTAAGATCAAATTGGTGAAAAGTGTTCATAATTGTTATTAAATTAGCCGGAAAAATATTTCAAGTACTACACTACAATACTTATCATAAATTAAGTAGCAATCGTTAATACAAAAAGTTAAGGTAACAAAGTGAAAAAAAAAATAATAATACTTTGAATTAGAAAATATAATTAACCCCTTTTGCTTTTTAATAGTAAGTTTTGTGGGTGAAGAAAATAAGCATATATAGGGGTGGACATCGGGATCGGGGAATTCGGGACCCGTCCCGACCCGATCGGGAAAAATCGGGTTTTTGAATAGTCGGGACGGGTACCCGATCCCGACTCAAAAATGCGGGATCGGGATCGGGGTCTAATATACTACCCGATCGGGGAATTCGGAGACATATAATTTATTTTTTATTTTTTATATATATGTATAGTTAATATAATAAGTAATAATTTATATATATAATTAAAGTTATATTAATATTTAATACTCTAAGCCATTAGTCATATTTAATATATAGCAATAGCAGGCATTCTGTAATGATATTCGGTAATTTATAATAATTATATATATATAATTTTTATATATAATTAAAGCTATATTAATATTTAATACTCTAAGTCATTGAATAGCTGGTTTTATGGTCCCATAATTAATGGCGTCAGGTATAGCTGTTTTTGTTTGGTTAATTTGGAGCCCTAAAGTTTTGAGGTGTTTTCATAAATGCCCCCTTACTTTTTTGCTTTCCCGCAAAAAAGGGCTTCAGGGAGTTGGAAAGTTTAAAAATTGAATGCAAACACAATCCTCAAATCTCAGCTCGCCATCATCAAACGAATCTCATGCTTTTAAACCTGTTCAACTTTTGTGTTCTGCTCACTTTTCATATTTGCCTCCACCTTTTCTTGTTGCCCCTTTAATTTCACCTTTTTCTTATTGAAAAATATATAGGTGAATTATCGTTCATGAACGAACACAGATATGTTACGATACAGATATAATAAATAATACTATGTAGTTTTTAAAATATGCTATGATAATTGTTTAATACAATATTCGACAAGATACGATTCAACCTTATAATGATACATATGAAATTATTCGTGCATCATCGGTCAACTCTAATACAAAAATACTTTTACACTATATTACAGTGTTATGTCGGTCAGACACTCATATCGTATATTGATTACTCGAAAAACTTAAAAAAAAAGTTTGAAATATTACTGTGTACATTTCATCTTGCAATATTATATTAATGCATGTGTCATATTAGTCAGACATTCATATTGAATACATATCACGTAAATCTTAAAAACTATATATATAATTAGCAAGTATTTCTCCTTCTATTTTTGTCTAGTATAGGGTATTCATATTTTTTAAAATTTCTATAATTTATTTTCTTTAATTCCTCTCAAATTGGAAATCACAAATTATGCACTCTTTCACTATTCTATAAAGTATATATTTGTGGGCACGGGCATATGTAAAAGCTAGAAAACATACAAATAAAATCAGACGAAGACAAGACTTTCCCCCTTTGTTTGCTACTATGCAAGGAGTCACTACATTTATGGGAGGGCGATTATTAAAAATATCGTCTTATTGTTTCAATATTCGTATCGAACAAAGAAATTTCAAAATATATTCATCTCATCCTAATATTTTCTCGTCTCATATTATATCGTGTTTGTATGATGGCTCGTAAATCTTTGCCTTGTAACTAGCTCGCCACAATTTCCTTTCCCATTGCTACTATAGAATAAAATAAAGGCACACATGCATCGCACTGAAAATTCGTAGTTAAGGTTTTAAGTCCTTTTTGGTGGTCCAACAAATGTATGTAAATTGAGTAATTAGTCCATCTAATTGTATGGACCACGTACTTAAATTAAATTAATATTGCATAATTATTATTTCATGTTGATCCACAATACATGGGTTGCTCGTGCTGCAAGAATTAGTCACACTAATTCATATTTATTTATTTTTCAGATTGTGTTAGGATTTAAAGAATGTTAATAAATTACTCAAATTACAAGTACCTACTTAATTGAGTTATTAATTGATGTTATAGCTACAATAGGCAGTTAGGCACAAGTACAGCATTAACATTCGGGTGGGCATATATAGGACTTATAATATCAAATATCAAATAACAAATAAACAACAATATAGTCTATATGCTTTTAATTACATGGTCACTGTAAAACATTTATCAACAATTAATATGACTTATCAATAACAGTATAACACCAATGAAGTCATAATTTCAAATAAATTTGTTTTCTCTCCGCCTGTCTCATATTTTGAGATGTATATGATTCAGCAATATTGAAACTAGACGTATACTATAATAGATGATGAATGCTTGATTTAGTTAAAAAAAAGAAAAAAAAATCCATAAAAATTAAATTAACATAATATAAAGTGTACAAATCATCAAATAATAAGGAATACATTTTTAAAAATGATTACATCTCATCTTAGGGTGATTAACGGGTTGGATTTCACTTTGAATCCGACTCGGTTTTTAATATTTTTTAATGATACTTATCGTTTTCTTTAGCACCACTAATTCTTAGATAAATAATCTATACATAAGATTAATAGGAAAAAATATAAAAATAATGAAAAGGGTTATAATGAAAGTAGAGGAATGCTGAATGCTGAGCATAGAATTTTTCGAATGCTAAGAGTTTGAAAGTATTATCAGATACGGTGAGCATATATGAACTTATGCTATGTTAAAAAGTGAGAGAATGAAGGTGGTAACTGGTGAGTAGTTGAAAATTTTCAGGCAATCAAAGTCACCTTTCGGGAGAGGCTGAGTTGTTTGCCTTCTGATGTCTATTCAGAAACTTCCCCATGTTTCCGTTGACTAGAACAACCCTCAGAATAGGGCAGATGTTAGAGCTACACTTAACCTTCTGGGTTCACCTAATGGGCCTAACGACACGTCTGCTTAGTGGGTTTGAACCAACTATTGTGCCAAATTGCTTTTCGAAAGAGTTGGGCCACATATAATATTGGGTCCTAGTATAGAAATTTCTTCAAGCATCATTGTACTTATATTGCATGTTTACTTTATAGGATGAAGGGGGATTGGATTAATAATCCTACTTAAACTTTACGAATCCGGGATTGATGACACGGCCCGGGATGATATAGGATAAATGGTTGATTATCCATCCCATATTTCCCATGGGATAAACAATCCACCATCACATCCCACCACTCATCTATCCCATCTCATCCCAACCAACCAAGTAAACATGCAAATAGTATTCGGTTCAATTTCATCCGAATTCGGACCAATTATCATATATTTTTTTATCTGAATCAAACCAGTCGACAACCCAATTGCCTAATCGTATGAGTTCCGACTTTTGAAAGCCCATTAAACTTTTATTGGGCTTAAATTAGGGGCCCAATCTTAAGCAAACTGCCCTAATTCCTAAAAATTGGAAAATAACTAAATTCACAATATTCATTATGATTGTTTGGTAAAATTTTATTTCACATCTAAAAGGAAAATCAAACGTCAAAAGTCGTGTCTTTCAAGCGATGAAAAGTCAAAAGTAGTTTAAGAAACGTTACTGGTAGGTTTGGATCAAAGACGCCGGCCACATCTATGGAAAATCAACGGTTACGCGCTGTGGCGTCTGCTCGTGCTCCAATCAGGAATCTCAACTGTCAGGTATGGAGGTCTTTTACTCTGTGTTTATGGGTAAATCTATGCATATATTCAGCTGATGCGTACATCTGCCGTCGATCTGAGAATTCACAACTTGGATTGCTGTTTCTGGATTGCGCCGTGGTAGATTTCTGTTGAATTGAGTACGTATTAAGTTGTTTCGTTGCTCTGGTATCCTTTTATGAGTCTTCTGATGATGCTGTTTTGCCTCAAAATTATGTTGTGTGTTGAACTTATGATGACTGGTTTCAACTGTATCGTAAGAAGAATTTTGAGCTTGAAAGGGAGATTTGATTGAATATTGTGCAAAATAGTTGGATTTGATTAGATATAGGTTGAGAAAGGAGGAGCTTTTTGGGATTCCTTAAACGTGAATAGAGAGGATTTTCAGTTAATAACTAATTTACTTTGGTTTGATGGAATCACGTTCTTGTATGTATGCAAAGAATGATAGCTAAGCTTTCTTCTGTGCTATTTGGATTTCTTAACAAGGTAGTTGTTTTTGAATTTAGTGAAAAAAGAATGATCTGCTTAGTTTGTTCTTGTTATGGCAGTTTTTTTTTATAAAGTTATGTATGTGGTTCCCTGTTTGCTGTATTTTGGTGTTCTTTATGGTTCTGTCTGTGCATGAAGTTAGTTTCGGTATGGTGTTCAAATACTTTACAAAATGTTAAAAGTATAAAATTCTGATTTATCTTCGAACCCCTCTGTTTTCTCTCTAATACGCCTTCTTAAATCTTTATTCTGTTTCATTTGCTTTTTTTTTCTTTTGGAGTTAATTTCTGGGGTGTCTATGATTATGGATACAGGCTTAATCGGTGAGGCATGCAGCCAGTACCAAGAAGGCAAAGAGGGAACCCACCCAGATGGATTTAGAAATCGATTAAAAACAGAAAATAGCCAGTAACAGCTTTGTTGTTGATAATCCCACCAGCAGGTGTCAATACTTACCTATCATGGATATAGAATTCCAGCAAAATCCTGTTGGAGATAGTTCTAAGACAATAGAGGATTGTATATTAGTTAGTAATGATCTAGAAAAGAATCTCCTCGAGACAGATTTATGTGTGCAACCGCAGGGAGAAAAAATGGACGAAGTACAAAGCATGGACCAGAATATCATGGTTACTGAGTCAAATATCATGGACAAAGTCAAAAGCACGGATCACACAAATATGGCCACAGAGTCGAAGACAATGGACGAATTCCAAAGTGTGGACCAGACTCGGTTGGATACAGGGTCAACTGAAGATCTTACTGAAAGAAATTCAAATGACAAAAGAAAAAGGAGGAAAGTGATCGAGAAGAAGGCTAATATTAACGATGAAACCCAATGCATGGACCAGAAGAGTGTCTTACCAAACTTGCACCTATCAAATGGAAATGAGTGCACCGCTCAAATTGCTGGAGAAAATGCTAACTTGGAGAATGTAACAAATGAGTTAAACGATGAAATTATTGTTTATCAAGGAAAATGTCCAACTCAAGTGAGCACACACCTTTCTTCTCCCCACATGAAGGAAGCTGAATGCTTAGTTAAAGACTTGACTGAATATCCTAGAGTAGCACCTGTTGCTACTATCAGGAGAAAACTTCTTGTGCTTGATGTAAATGGTTTACTCGCCAACATAGTGATGCCAGCACCAAAACATTGTAGAGGAGACACACATATATATGGAAGAGCAAGTGAGATTTTCTATTACCATTTAACCTGAAACATTTCTCAAATTTATGTATTTGAATCATTAGGATATTAAATCAGTTGAATAGTTCTGACCAGGCATTATTTATACTTTTTGTAGTTTTCAAGAGACCTTTCTGTGATGATTTCTTGAAGTTTTGCTTTCAGAACTTTGATGTGGCCGTATGGTCGTCAAGATCCAGGTAACTCCTCGAAATCTCTCTCTCATGCTCCATTCCCTTTTTATTTTCCTCGACTTAGTTCAAAATGCCTGGTGTCTATTATATTTCTCATACTTTCTACAGGTTGCCCATGTCCCTTCAAGATTAACATGCTAACCTTGTATTTTTTGTCTTGGTAAAAAACAAACTAACCTTAGAATATGTATTTGATGTGCAGAGGAGTTATTATTAGAGTTGTTGATTATTTATTGGGAGATCTGAAGGACAAGTTGCTGTTTTGTTGGGTATGCCTTCTGCAGAACAACCATATACCCTTTTCATTATTAATGGTTGCCTTTTATTTTCTTCAGATATTTGAATATGGTCTATATTTGTAGTATCGATCAGTCAACTTCTTTGTTGAAGCACTTTTAGTATCCGACTTAGAGCCTGTGTTAGTGCGAAAATACGATAAGAGGAACTTTAGTTAATTTGAGGAGTATATCACAAAGCTTCTCCTTCTGTGCCATCGACATGTTAGTTACTTTTATTAATAGGGTGATAAAGATGGAGAAGCAAACTTCAGCACTCTTACAGAAGCATTTAACCTGGCATTCATTATTTTTATGTTATGCAAAACATATTATTGCACAATAAAAGACAAATCTTTTTTTTTTTTTTTTCTGGGACAGGCTTATAGTTTTTTCAACTCTCATATAGCTAAATGGCTACTTTTTTTAATGTTTGCATGACAATTGGATGTCGTACTTGATTTTAATCCCAAAATCAATGTAGCAGTTTATGATACTGAAATTTTACGATGTAATTCAGGATATGGATCATAGCACTAAAACTGGGTACAAAACTCTTGAAAACTATCATAAGCCCTTGGTTTTCAAGGAGTTAAGGAGAATTTGGGAAAATGATGGCCCTAATTTGACCTGGAAGAAGGGAGATTATGATGAATCGAACACTTTATTGTTGGATGATTCTCCTTACAAGGCCTTGCTTAATCCTGTAAGTTTTTTTTTTTTTTTTTTAAACGAATTTTTTTTTTGAAACTACTAGACACAGTTTCACTTCCTTTCTCTTTCTTTTGCTCATTATGCATTTACTGTGTTTTTCTGTTTTAGTTGCATACTGCAATATTTCCCAACTCGTACCATTTTGAGGATAAAAACGACAATTCATTAGGTAAGCTTCTTTTTCTATGTTATGTGCTTTCTATATTGCTAGCTTCCATTTCAATGTCACTGACCCTTCGGCTATCTCTTTATCATTAATTTACTGAATCAAAATTTGCATAAAGTTTAGGGATAATTACGAAATCCCCCATGAGGTTCACTTCAAATACATTTATTTAACAAAACTCAATTTCATTGAAGGACCTGGAGGTGATCTTCGAGTGTATTTGGAAGGATTATTGACATCTGAAAATGTTCAGAAATATGTGCAGCAACACCCCTTTGGTCAAAGTGCTATAAATGAAACCAATTTGCAATGGGGTTTTTACTCTGGAGTTCTTCAGACTATGTTTAACCGAATGGAACCAAACGCTCCCAGCTCCCTACCTTCTTTGAGTTTTCTTTGATTCTTATTTATATAAGCAGCCATTTACTGTCTTTTTTTCTGCACTATATAGGGGGCTTTAAATCCCCTCTCCAGCTATCTCATTCTGTGTAGATGCCTACAATTCAGTGAAGGAACCGGTCATCGTTTGGTGCCCTGTTCTAGACCAAAAGAATTATGTAGGCGGACTTTGAAGTTTGGGAAAGCTGCTACCACACACCAGTAGAGCGATAACAAGAGGAAGCTTCAACATTACAGAGAGTATACATACTGATGGAGAAGTTCTCGATGGGCTCGATGTTGGCCCAAACCATATGCTTCAACGGTCATGATTCATTATTCTTGTTTAATATTTCCTATTAAATATTGAATAAATCATGACCCTTGGGTGCATATGCACAGAACAATTTCTGAAATACATACAGAGTCTTCAGATAAGTTCAACAGTTCTTTCGTTATTTTCTTTCATAGCAAACCATCATAGAGACACATTGTTGAAAGTTGGAAATTGTATGGAGCATGTGGGACTAAACTCCCCCATTCTTTTGTCAATTATTGTTGTAATCATCTTCTTAAACCCATTCTCTTCTTGATTTGTGATAAAAAGAAGGGAATTCGGTGCCCGAATTAAGGTACTTTTCGTAGTTATATATTTATGCCCGAAAGATTGATCTTTGTAAGAACTCGAGAATCTTTCCTTTCCCTCTACACTACTTCCCAACTACACTACTCAATCTAGGTTAATAGTAGGATGTGTTCAATTATCAATCAAACTTCGATCATCTATTTACTTCCCCGATACTAAACCGCACTTATCCTACGTTCGAGTCAGGGCCAGCCCGCGATACGCAAGAAATTCGAGTTATGCCAGCCGGTAACATGCAGCACACCATAATTAGTAGCTAAGAACTAACCTTTTAAAGATGAAAGAAAACGAAGGATGAAGAAGAGCTGCAATGATTCAATGTTAGGACAAGAAACAGGCAAAGCACGCGTAGTAGTGCTGATACCCCACCTCAAGACGAAATGTATCACTAGTACACGAAATTATTACTACTGTTTGATTGCAACGTAACACCAAGATTAGGAAAATGTACTGAAGCAATGGCTATGATTCAGTGGCTTTGGCCATTTTGTTAGACATGTTTTAATACAGTAACCCATTACTGGAACCCTGGATAATTTGGGCAAGATATATAATATTTTTGGGAAATATGCCAAACTAGTGTTGGTTAATTGTCATTATGTTCACATACACATGGTACATTGATTATATATAGCCTTCAATTTGTACTTTTAGGGGGAATGTGGATTGATTTGATGTAAAGTGTCATTTCATTTCTCCACATTTGCTAATTGGCCAACATTTTTGTTTCTTGTTTCTTGCTTAGGCAAATATCGAATTCCAGAATTCGATGTTGTCGCTCGTAATTAAGAGGATTTAATCGTCATGGAATGTTCTTTGGCCGAAATGTCGGTACACTAGAGTTGAGTTGTATTTGTCGTTTTGCCTGACATCATATATAGTTTTAAAAATATAGGTTAAACTATGTATTTAATCTACCTCATTCTAAAGTTAACCGATGAAGTAAAAGTTTGGACACGGTAATACAAGAATACACATATTAGTAGAGTCAAAGGGTCCATGCTATGCATTTGATGAGAGAATTTATGCCATTTTCATGACACAAAAGCAGAGAAGAGGCAATTATACCATTGATATGACAGAAGAAGGACAAGGCATTAATACTTACAAGCTATATATTGCAGAGAATAGGTATCTTAATCCCCTGTTGCTGCTGCATGCATGCATATGCATGTGGCCCTTTTGAATTACTTTGTATATATATTTTGTATTTGAAGTAAAAATGATAAGCCTTAACAACAGCGTAAGTACATATAGCACATGGCAATAGTTATTAATGTTGGTGGAGGTATTCGAGTAAAGCAACGACTTTTTGGGATTACACATCATGAGATCATGACTCGTCGGAGTACATTAGGGTTTATTCATCATGGAATCATGTATGTAGTACGTAAAGCTACTCTTTTCTATTTCCCTTTTAACTCACCTTATTGATATGTTTTTCTCCTTTGATGTTCTATTTCCATTGACAAGATAATCAATAATTGAATCGATTCGAATGCGACTCGAGAATCGACATGCAATTTCGTATTTTCTCAAATTAATTGTGGGATTTTTTTCTTACTTTTAGATCTTGTTTACTTTGAAAAATATGATAATAATGGTCATGTTACACGGAGTTAGTGTAGTTACACTAACCATTAATAACTCTTGTTTACTTTCAAATAGGATTGAGCATTTTTTTTCATCACCGGTGAGATATCCTAAAATTACCACAAAATCCTGAATTAAATATCCCAATATTTCCACGAAATCCACGGCTAAAATGTAAATTACAAAAGTTTATTGGTGTGAAATCAAAATTGTATTTAGTACAAATTTCAAATTTCTAAGTGTAGATGACCTACAAATGTGAGTAGCTACAAGCTATATAATCCAAAGTCATGACTTTGTTGGGGTACCATGATTGTTAGTTTTCATTATCAATTTTCCTCTTCTTCTAAAGGAATTAATTGTGGGCACAAACTACAATGGTGACCTCATTCCTTATGCAAACTTCACAATCTCATTTCAGATCCCATATGATCTTCTGCACACATATCTTTCATTACTAATAATTGAACTCACATCTATAAACCTACCAATTCACAGGGTATATATATTTGGTGGGTAAGAATTAATATCTTCTTTTGATTTCTATTATTTATATAACTATTTTAGAAATAATAAAAATTGAATCCTGGGAATCTGCATGATCCCAATATGCCTTTCTCAAGTTCCAATTAATCTTCATTCTTTTCTTGGATATTATATATAAGTTTCTGACACAAAGTGGATACATCTCCAATTTCAAGATTTGAAAATTTTGAAATTTGTTTGGGATTTTCTTGATTTGTTTTTTCTCAGATCCCAATGGGATTACTAGCTACACAATGACTTGCAAAGCAGGTCTGCATGTGACTTTTGGGATTTCATATACATCCACTGATCTGGCAAACTCCATTTTATGATTGGATTCTTGACTTTTTCTTCAATTTTTTTTTTCATATCTTTTTATCTATTCGTCCTCATCAAGCAGCTTGGATTCTAATCCTTTTTCCCATGTTTTGGTTCTTAGTTTAATGAATTCTTGGGTGCAAGGAATGGACACGGTTTCATCGGTCAGTGCAATTAATGTTTGTCGGGGTAATTTGATATAGTTTAAATTAAGTTGTACATTCCATCTTTAGTTATTAAACTATATGCATAATAATTAAATCATGCACACATATATTGACTCTAAGAATTTAGTGTCATTTGTTTTGGTATAATTGAATCATCAAGTGGTCATCAAGTAATTTAATAATTCAATGTTATACTAGTTCAATTAAAAGTTTGATATTATACATTATGAAAAATATTGTAAAAAGTAGGTTACTTCAACCTCAGACTAATAAGATGCCTCGCAACTTTTCCATTCCCCACACTTTTCTCTCATGTGATACAATAATAGAGTCGATCAAAGTAAACTCTTACCACATATCATTTTAATAAGGGAAGTTCACATAAACTACTTTTTTAAGTTTGGTATAGTTAATGCGAAAACCCTTCACCAAAATCCGGTTTATGTAACATGTAATTTATTGATTCAAGAGTCGACATAACTATCTAGAGACTTATTAGCGTCCGTTAAGGTCTTTCTCTATCGCGATTCACAATATTTTGTAATTCTTTACAGAAAATTAAGCATAGTGAATATTGCCTTTTAACTAACGATCAATCCCACATCAAAATTATCCCCCTACCCCTTTTCTTCATGACCACTCCACACCAAAACACCTTTATTGCTCATAATGCTCATAGAACATGATCAAAACCATATTTTTAACTTTTCCCAATCTTGATAAGCTTAATTAACTAATAACTTCACAAAGAGAAGACATAACCATTAAATAATTAGGAAATGATTCCAATTTGACTAACCAAAAGGAACCCAATAATTTATGAATGCATGCACATGGTTGATTTGGTGGGGTGTGTGTGGGGAGAAGGGTCATGTGGCAATCATGCTGGACCAATGGTTCTTGGAACATAGTATTAGCCATTGGGTTGATTAAGATTAGATTAGTTGGTTCTTGCCTTAACAAATTGAAGCAGCCCTCATGCAATTTCCCCCACTTTAACCACGTGACAATGCACACACTATTTCAAACTTGCAAGCCACCACCATCCATCCACTTATTCCTATTTTTCTACTAAGGGTTTGTTAAAGTCAAATAACTTGAAAATCACACCATGAGTGTATGAAAGGGCCATGAGTTTGGGTGTCGTGAGGGAGCGATTCTAGTTCGAACCTGATTCATACATATCAGTATAATGAAGGGACGAGAGCCTTAAATTTATCGTGTGATTAATGTATTGATCATATGATTGATTGTGTTCCATCGAATCGGGTTTGAATTAGAATTCTGGGCAGCAAAGAAACGTAGAATTGTAGCTGTAGATGCACAAATATTCAAGTGATTGAGGGGTTTTCTAGGCAACTACATCCCATGTTCTTAGAGGCTACAAGACTTGCTCCCATAACTCATTATGCCCTTTATCATGCAAAATATCTAGGGATTGGACCAAAGGCTAAAGATAGATTAATTGGGAATTGGAGTACCAAAACAAGGAAATGAATCAGAAATTTCATTTTGGAAAACGTGAAAAGCAGAGATTTTAGTTTTAATGTACTTGGGATCATAATGCGGGTAATTCCAAAGATATACAGCCAATAGCAAAAATATATCCTAATGGCATTTATTCCTTAACAAAGGGGGTTTAAATTATTAATTGCACCTGTTTTATAGCTCCTACTAAGGAAATCTTGGATTCATCATCTATTATTATGATTATACAACGCGTTAGACAGATGCTTTTATAAATATCGTATCGAACGTCTCTTACGTGATAAATTTTAAAAAAAATCCGTATAGTTATATGTGTATCGTGTTTATATTTCGTGCATCATAATATATTTATATAGATAGCGCGCAGATAAGAATATCTCTTAGTTGGATAAAAACGTAGCCTTAAATGCAATTTGCCCACTAATAATCACTTTCCCGCACCACCAACAATGAACATGGATCCATGTTACCCTGTAATTGTTTGTTAACCTGTCCAAGACATCAACATTGCAAAATATGACTTGCAATCAGTAATGCCTTAGTTAAACTAAATAATAATTAAAATACCCATTTTTGGGAAACAACATTTACTAGAGAACAACACATACCTAAAATTAAGCCAAGATTTTCCAATTATTTGGAAGAGAATGATAGGAAGATTACACTAAATACAGAGATATTAACTTTTCCGAGCAAGTTTCCTTTTCGGTGCAACGAGAGAATTATCCTGGAATCACTCGTACCCAGCACTACTACCGCTGAATCGCACAAAATTTTGGAATTCTAATAGCACTCGATGCATTAGTGTTGGTATGATCGGACCCTTTTGTTGTAATTGTGAAAGAATTATTGTTTTTTGTTTTTTCGGGTTGAATTTCCAATCAATATCAATAATTAGGACGAAAATGCTAGCTAGCTGTGTCTTTCTTTGAGCTGGGAGGCTGATCATATTATAAGAAGTTGGAAAAAAATGAAGACAAAGACCAGAAATGCATTAATCAGTGAAGGCAATTCCTGGAAAATAGTTGAAGAAGTGGGGAACCATAATGTCTCCTAATATGCACAAACACTGACCAAAACAGCTTTGTCCTTATCATCTATAGTCCATACACATCAATTCTCATTAAAAGGTCTCTTTCTATATAGCCTAAATACATATATATTACAAAATTATTATTATTTTTTAAAAAAAACAGGATAATATTTTATGCTTCTACTAATTACAATATTTCTTTTCCTATCTAGTAAAACACATTAAATTCCCTCTGTCCTTGTTCTTTTATATATACTAATATATAGGGTCTTAATAAAAGTCATCAAAGGTGATCCTTTGTATTTGCTAGAATTGGTAAAATACTGGGCAGTTTTTACACACAAAATGTGATGATAATTAATTAAGTCCTTAGATAAACATTAAATTGATGTATCTAATTATCGGACCACATCTTGATCAGCCTATGTAACAAGTTGCATATTTATTACCTGAAAATGCTTTAATCTGACAGAGATATTTGCAGAGAATAGATGCCAAACTGCAAGGATGGGTGGAGGGGTCTTTGAAAAGATTCCAAATACACATTATCCTGCATTTAAAAAGCTTCAGAACTATAGGAAAAAGCCAAGAATATAACAGAGACACAAGAACAGACTTTCATTTTATTTTTTGAATAAAAACTAACAATAATAATAATAATAATAGGAAAAAGCTGATTTTCCCAGTAAATGAAGTTGCTGAGCAAATCCAGCATTGAATAGTTTCAACAACATTGTACAGAAACTGCTAATCCCTTTTATGGCAGCAACAGCAGATTAAATTTCAACCACCAAATAATAACTATAAGCAGCCCCCCACCCCCTTGCAAGTTTTTGTAGCAGAAATTTATTACTTGCCAGCTTATATTGCTCAACTTTTAAGCCTCATAACTACCATTAGGACCGATTTCAACATTAATCCCATCCCACCACTCCTAGCTTTTAAACTTTACCACATTGGGATATAGGGGAAATTATACTTACGATCCCGTAGGTTAGGTGGATTTACGAACTGAACTAACCCGTTTATGCCGTAACTTCTCAAACCAGCGGGGTGGGTTGATTTGTAAATAAACCTAACCTCAGGGGTTTAAAATGTAATTACCCTGAAATATGACAATCAAGCTTCCAAGAATTGAACATGTATGGTTCACATACTATGTGTCTGTAAACACAAGATCAAAAGCATTAATAATCAAGAGATGAAACTAATCCTAAACATCAATCTACAAAATAAACCTACCCAATATATAATTCAGATTTGAGGAAAAAAAATCATGTTGCTTTATGTATGATTGGTCCTAAAAACTGGTTTGAAAAGCGGTTTAGACTCAAAGGGATTGCCAGTGAAGCAATCCACTTTCTTACATTAGCTGACAGAGTCCACATGCCCACATAGAGAGGTCCTTTGCTCCAGAAACCAGACCCACCCACATTACACTGTCCACATGGAAATGCAAGAAAATGACCACTGAAACTACTGGTCTATGCCCCACATATTCACACTGGATCTGACCCACATTCCTCCACCTTAAATTAATAAATAAAAGTACTTCCCTTTATAAATATATTACATTCCCTCTAAAAACTCTCATTTCCCATTACCAATATTATTCTTTGAGAAAACCCATGAACAGAAACATCTCTTCTTGATCTCTACCATTGTTTTTCTCTCTTTTATTGTCTGCCCCGATCACTAATCCAGAAAAAAAGTGATCATTCTAAGACCATTCGTTTTAGTCATCAAGTAAATGATTAGCACCTTCTGTGTAAGTGCCCTGTTTCTATGTTTTCTTTTATTTTGGTCAGAGTTCTTACAAAAAAAACCACAAAAACTCAACTAATTGGACAAGACTGATATCCTTTCAGTTGGAGAAAGAAATAACTTACTGAAATGACTGTTCCAAATTCCAATGAAACATAATTCTGATGCATGTATGTTTGAAGCTTACCAGAATATGATGCCTTGAATTTTTATAACAGGTCACGTTCTGGAGCTTTGATGGAACTCGCTGAAGAAGCAAGATAAGACAGCAGAATTTGGTGTTTTTCCTCTGTTTTCGGCATCCAGGGAAGAAATAAAGATGTCTGCAAAAACAATGCCTTCTGTCAAAAGCGAGAACAGAGATCTGCGCAAGCAGATTGGATGCATGAACGGCATATTTCAACTCTTTGACCGTCGCCATTTCCTTACGGGCCGACGTGTATCCAGTCATAACCATAACAGGCTGCTTCAAGGTAAATATTTTCTACTTTTCAAATTTAGCAGCTAATTCATCAAGAATTGCATGTTCCGTTACAGAAATTTGAACAACTCCTATAAAACTTATGTATGTTACTAATATCCTGGTGAGCCAAAAGACATGAGCAAGACAGAAATATCCCCGTGAGAATTGTAGTTAGTCTATTCATAGTTCTTTGCATAATAAAGGCAACGACAATCATTCTTATGTGAGTATAGAGTACTTGAACATTTGCCAAATGTTGAGAAGTTATGAAATTATGCTTGTTTCTCAAAATCTGCAAATACCTGAAAATCCTGAAGCTGAAATCTCCTAATTGTATCTTACTAGCAGTAGCAGATCTTAATTAAATATTTCTTTCTCCTAGGAAAGAAAGTTTAATCAAACTATAAATATATTCATCAAACGTTTTGCTAATATTGGTGCACTTCGTGTTTTCAAGGTGGGCAAAACCAGCCGGACCCCCAATATGCAACAAAAACATTCATGGTAAGCTTCTGACCCGTGTTCTTTTCTGTTTTTCATGAGAAAGAAAGACTAAAAAAATATCCCAGAGATAATAAGATCACTTACATCTCCGCAGGAAAAAGGTGTGGAGACGCAGAAGGAGAAACCAAGAATCTCCACAGAATCATCACGAGCTTCCTTTTCATCATCTTCTTGTTCATCAACATTCTCATCACTTGATTGCAACAAATTATCTCAACCAGAAATGATGAGACAACCCAATATTCCTGAAAGCCCATTACTGAATAAAGGCATGCAACCCCTTGATCTACGAGATGTAGTGAAGGACTCAATGTACAGAGAAGCTCGTGCCCTGCCTATCAAATCCCAGCCCAATGGTGAAAGAAGAGGGACAGTGATGAAGCACATTGATTCTCCCAGGCCTTCACAATCTTCCAAATTTGTGAAGCCAAAGGACACAGGCTTTGAGGGGGCAACAAAATACTCTAACAAGGAAGAGCGGCTGGCACTTCCTCCTCGTTTCTCTTATGATGGAAGAGAATCCCGAGAGACATTTAAGTCATCTATGAAGATCAAAGAAATACCAAGACTATCATTAGACAGTAAAGCCAGTTCCATCAAGTATTCGGTCCTCGAGTCGAGAATGAGTTTACTTGGGCGGGGCCCGCATATGGAAAACGACAGCCCTGTCCACAGTCGGACATCCAGTTTGGTAGCAAAGCTAATGGGATTGGAAACTTGCCCGGATGATGAGATTAGGACTCCAACCACGAAGTCATGCACTCAAGAAGCTTCTTTTTCAAAGTTAACCTCAAAAGCTGAAGAAAGCAAGCAAAATCAAGTTGGTTACTTCCCACGTGTTTCACAAAGCAATCCTGCCTCACCATCACCGAGGTCGCAGTGTGTCAGTCCTGTCAGAAAACAAACCACATGTTCCAGGTTTCCATTGGAACCAGCTCCATGGAGGCAACAAGAACTTTCCGGTCAAGGCTCGCCAAGAATGGCTTCACAGACCAGAAGAGCTTCTGTGAATACTCCTCATTTATCTTCTTCAGTTTATGGTCAAATTGAGAAGAGGTTAACAGAGATTGAATTCAAAAGGTCAGGTAAGGATCTCAGAGCTCTTAAACAGATACTTGAAGCAATGCAGAAAACAAGAGACCGGTTGGAAGACCAAAGAGGAGATTCTGCAGAGTTCATGTCAGACCAGAACTCCAACTTGTCAACGTGGAAAATCAAAAAAAGTTACAACCAGGATCTTACCAACAAGGGGCCTTGCACACCTATTCAATTAGCTCCTTCTGTTGTGATCACGAGACCAGCCAAGATGAATCGGCTTGCTACAACAGAAATATCACATCTGCAAAGAATTCAAACTGGAAAAGCTAAATATCACAGGGGAAATTCAGCTCACATGCAAAAAGCAACAGATCTCGCGCCAAAGAACAATAATCTCAAAGACCCCAGTCGACATCTTCCATCCAAACCAGACCGAACCTTAGCAGGTTCTCATCGGATGAAGGTCGAAAATTGTGCTGCCCCTGGTAGGAGTTTCAGAGTGGTCAGTCCAAGATTACAACAGAATGTCCAAAGGATGGAAGGGCAATCTCAACCCACCACCCCATCATCCGACTTAGGTCGAGTCAGAAAGCATTGCAACAAGAAATCAATAGAAAAAGGTTCCCAGAATAGAAAGCACAAAGTGAAAGCAAAGGATTTGCAGTTAAGTGATGACCAATTGAGTGAGCGTAGTAGCGAGACGAGATACTCAAGTTACCAAGGTGACACAGCTTCTGTCAAATCAGAAAGCAACAACAGCTTAATCTCACAGACAGAAGCAGAGGTCATAAGCCTGCCTCATTCAATTAATACAAAATCTGGACGAAAAGAGGTATTTGAAAATATAGCAATTTTGTTTTGCCATTACATTGCATGCTAGCTGTTTCTCATTCGCTGACACATCTGTTTTAATACCTTCAGAATTTTGTGTCAACAACAAGAGAACGCGTACGAGCTGTTGAAACTGCAGTAACCATGCCAGAACAACCAAGTCCAATTTCAGTTCTTGATGCCACCTTTTACTGTGAAGAATCACCATCTCCAGTTAAGAAGATATCAACAGCTTTTCGAGGTATTCCTCTACTACTCTGACTATTTGTTAATCTTCAACCCAAAATTTTAAGCATGTATTATGTCTCTGTGTCTTCTTTATTTTACTTAATTTAGTTTTGCATCAAGCAAAATGCAAACATTTCACCCGGACAATGAAAAGAGTCAATCTTGAAGATTACCCACTAGACAGTAGAATGCATTCACGCATAGCTATCTAGGAACTTACCGACATTTTTCCAATGCTTTGTTAGAAAATAAATGAACTGTAAAGAGCATCATATTGTTTAAATTTATTAATACAAGATGATGAAGATATCAGAGAAAACAGTAGACTCCATTCATGAGAATCGATGGCATTTTATCATTTATCTACCACTTTCACTTACATATAGTAGGATTACAGATGCATCATCTAAACAAAATTTGCTTTGATTTGTGAACAGAAGATGAGAACCCAAGTCCTGATGAAGCAGAATGGCATCTTGACAATCTTCATCATTTAACTGACTGCACAAGATCCAACCACAGTGGAAAATACAATCAGGAGTTAGAAATTACGAGACAACCAGTTCATGAGCTCCGATTGTTCAACAACGGACCTGATGAAACTGCTAGAAACCACAATGTGTTAGCAAACGGGAGCCTGGATCCAGATCACAGATATATTAACAAGATATTGCTAACATCAGGCCTTCTTAATGACTCCAGTTTCATCTCAACAACCGGTCAGCTCCTTTCTACACACCGTCTCATCAATCCCGACATGTTCCATGTCCTCGAACAAACAGAGGAAATTATGGAGGGCTTGAATGAACAAGCCATTGAAAAGATTGATAGGTTGAATTTGAATAAGAAAACCCGAAGAAAGATTCTTTTTGATATGGTCGATGAAGTACTGGTTCGTAAAATCACTTCAGGTAGATTATTTCCAGTGGGCAAGAAAAGTGCAAGTACACAACGGCTGCTGAAAGAAGTGTATTTAGAGATGGAGCGTGTATGCAAGGTACCAGATTCCAATCTAGATGACGAGGAAGATGAAATGACCAGACTCTTAACTGAAGACATGAAGTATCAATCAGAAGATTGGGCTGATTGCAGTGGTGAAGTTCCAGCTCTGGTATTGGACATCGAACGCTTAATCTTTAAAGACCTGATCAACGAGGTAGTGACAGGCGAAATCAAGGGTTTTCAGAGTTTGCCTAAGAGGCATATCAGGCAGCTATTTAGCAAGTAGTATTTCTTCCTATATTTCAGTATTATGCTTTTTCCTCTTTGATCTGTAAAATACCATTCAAGATGCATCATGTATAAAGGCAATATAACTAATTTAGAATTGAGAGCACATATATATTTATAAATACTAACTTAATTGTTATAGCGACAAAGGCTCTTATGCAGGAGAACCAATCATCCTGTTTGCTCTATATTCCCAATTATCCTCTTAAATTAGAGTCTAGAGACACGGGAATCAAAATCACTCATTAACATCGTAATTGATTTTATATTTACTTTCAGAATCATGCTTGGATATCCCACAATCAAATTAGACACCATTTATGAAGATGAAATGTATTCCCTGCGTTATAAATAAAGCAGAAAATTGAATTATTATGCTGAATAATACCTCAGCAATTTGCTGAAAGCTCTGAAACCCTAAACTTCGAGAAACCCGCATCACGGCAACTCCGGCTACAGGCCGGACAAATTCATCAAGGGCAGTCGTCGTCGTCTTCTCATACCGTCGCCAAATCTCCCCAACGTTCATATTCAACGACCCTTGATGATATCATTGCCGTAATCAAATATAATCACCTCTCGAACCAAATCTCCCCAAAAATGCAGCATATTCTCCTTAAATCCAACAATACATATCATTTCCAGTGAAAGAGGCGTCACTCAAACGTAAAATAAAGCAGAGGTAATGAAAGAAAAATAATTCAGCATCATGAATTTGGACAACGAATAAGGAACCTCCATAGAATCTCTGTAAAACCCTCGATCGAGATCTTCGAATGTAAATTAAAAGGTGGGAAAAGCTCGAGATTGTTGCATGAACATCATCTGGTGGTCTATGTATGCATCCAAAGGCGCAGATTTTATTGTACTTTTAATTCATTTGGCGGGAAATTAATATATAAGATTCCGTAAATGCGACTCTTAGGAGCATTTGTGGAATTAATCCAAAAAAAGAAAAGAAAAGAAAAATTGTGGAAAAAAAAGGGGCACTTCCCAAAAACTCCCCATGAGTTTGGGAAGTTCCTTTTTACTCCCCATTTTCAAATACATCATTTGGGGTTTTAGGTACACGTGAATCTGGAATTTAGATACGCGATTCTGGAATTTAGATACTCCCCATTTTCAAATACATCATTTGGAGATTTAGATACGCGATTCTTGAGTTTTTATACATTATTTTTTAAAATGGGGAGCTAAGAGGAATTGGGCTTATCATTTGGGGAGTTTTCGGGAATTCCCCGGAAAAAGGATGGTATATATACATATATTTTGTTTCATAGTCCATTTTCATGGGCCGCGTCGGGACGGATCATTTAGTGTGTAAAACTCTATCTATTTTTTTTTTTGGTCAGGTAAAACTCTATCTATTAATGATAGGGACGTTAGGGATATTCTCAATGACTCGAACTCAAGACTTCTGATTAAGTTAGCATAGCGTTGAACCGCTAAACTACATCACTTGGTTGTATATATATATAATTTTGTTTTTTTTATGTATATGTACATATCAATCCATGACGAAAGAATTGGTACATAGTACATACGCTTCTATTATTTTACATAGTAATATTTAAAATAATGGTGTCTTAGCCTTAGAAAATATTTGCTTCCCTATTGGTATTACGTTGAATATTACGTGTGTCTATGTTCGTGCATCATAAGAACCGATGAATATGATCAAACGATTGCTTAATCCACAACCATTCTTTAGTTTCGTAAGGAAAAAATGACATACTAAATTATAACCATCGAGTACATATACATGTAGTTCTTGTAATTGAGAAGAGAGCCAAAAATATTATAAAATATGAAAATAGTTTCATCATTTTAATACATAAATAACCACTACTTAATGTAATTTAGCGGTTCGGCACTATACTAACTTAACCAGAGGTCTCATGTTCGAGCCCTGGGAACGCAACTACTATTGGTAGGGAGAGTTTTACACCCCAAGTGGTCCGTCTCGACTCTATCCATAGAAATGGGCTATAGAACCAAAAAAAAAAAATATATTAATACATAAATAGTGTGAGTTCTAAAGCAGACAAACAAGAGGGAGTCAACTGATATCCAGTGATAGTGAGGTTCAAGAATTCCATATTCTAGGATGTATGTATAATGTGCAATTAGTCTGCTTAACACAAGAAACTCTACATCAGAGTCCCATATTATGATGCTCTTGAGAACTTGAAAGACCAAATGTCAGCAGCTTCACCTCAGTTGCAGCTATGTAACTCAGCAAATATTGGCCAAGCATCGACTGGAAAAGTTATCGATGAAACCGGAGGCATATCGACGGTGTTCCTGATATCCTGTCAAGGAAGATAGGGGTAACTTGAAAATTATCTCTGGACATCAACATAAATATATGAGACTTGAAACAGTATTTCATGAGAATTGATTCATATAACAGAACTGAGTTATATAGTATGGCTCTAGCATATATCTTACTACCAATGTCGGAAAAGGGAGAGTGTCGGAAGAAGAAAAAACCGATTGCAGCCAAAGATGTCCCCGAGATTTTAAAAGGAAATAAAGTTCCTCAATAAGAAAGAATATGTGAAGTTTTCCATTTCGGAGAGCAACAGGAGCAACAAATTAACACCAGGGAAATCCCTGGTTGTATTAACTGCATCAAACATCGAGAAAAGAACTCATATGGAGATGAGATAAGATGGCCATTTTGTACTCCATCCCTAATTTGTTCAAAAGAAACATCAAAAGACACACGGTTAAGACTGAAATACAGGATTGAAACATTACGAAAGTGAACCCTCTGTTCAAACATCCTAAGCAAAATGATGGCAATATGCAGTTCAGGATTAGCCCCAAGGAAATGCAGATTGAAAGCCTAGCATTAATTGCCAAGTGGCGGTACATAAAACAAGAAAAAACACAAGGATGGGCTATTACTTGTGATTATGTGTCGATACAATTCACACATGGTTTAGCATCCCATGGAAGGAAAAGCATGTGACAGAAATGAAAATAAATAATTATTCCCGGGTGGATTATTAATTCTCATTATCCAGGGAAAATTTTCAAAATGACGAACTCATCCCTAATGTCAGACTAGATCACAGTAACCTGAGAGCTTTTAATGCATCCACATCCAGATATTTTTCCGCATTATATTGCGTAAAACAAACGAGTCAATGGCCTCTTTATCCGTACGCATCCACAAGATCTTGTAATCAAATTTACGCTTATTATGCCTGAGATTACATCATTCATAAAGAACGCAACTTTAAACTCCTTTAAGTAATAAGTTTTCTGCATATAAAATTAAGCATATCAATCAACATCAATAGACACATACTTGAGAAAATCCACGAGAGAAACACTAAACATAGAGATATGGAGCAAATGAGAGGAGAAACTCAACGCCACCAACAAGAGCAACAACCAACCCCTCTGAAATGCCCTCGTTGTGACTCTCTAGATACTAAATTCCGGTACTTCAACAATCATAGCCTATCACAACCCCGCCACTATTGCAGGACTTGCAAGCGGCAATGGACTGTCGGCGGAAACTTAAGGAATATTCCTATAGGCGGTAAACCTAGGAATAGTAAGCATACAAAAGCCTCATCTTCAAGATCGAGCAATCCAAGATCTCATCCCCCACAGCCACCATTACCAGTTGGAGATCACCACACACAACACTCACAACACTCACCACTAATGGCTGGGATGGTTCCTCAAATTTTTGATACAACCATGATCCAACCACCTCCAATGACCTCATCATATTTCAATGATGAGATCTCTTGTTTAGATGCTATACAATCTTTGATCCAGCCAGATATTATTAATCAACATGCCAATGCTGGAAATTTTGATTGGGGTAGTAGTAGTCAGAACATGGAGATTCTGCAAGAATGGAATATTCAGTCCATGGCATCACAACCGGCGATACCACAAGAAATCCCAAGACAGATTGAGTCTTACCAAGCTCATAATCAAACCAACTTTGTATCTTCGTCTCAGTTTAACGATAGTTTGGCTCAATCTACCTGGACTATGTCTATGCCCCAGGATGTCTCTAATAATTTCAGCGTCTCTACATCAAATGCTGGTTTGTGGAACAACTCCAGTGCCAACATAACAGACACAGAAATGGATGCAACTTCTGTGAATGTTGATGAGTGGCTGAATTTTCCAGGATATGGTCCACAGTAAGTTATGAATGCAGCCATGTTCACTATATTTGTAAGCAATAGGATTTACAATTTTTTTGCATTCTCTATAGTGAGAAAGTTTGTTAAATTTTTATTTCCTCTTTTACTTTCCTTGATTTTGATAATTAATCCATAAGCATATGATATTCATTTCTGAGTTCTTCTTTTTAGAGGGGGGAGAGAGAGAGAGAGAGAGAGAGAGGAGGGCCGGTTTGTGAGTTAACTAAGGGTACCATGTCTACCTTTTTGAATTTTATCATGCATAAATGAATATATTAAAGAAATTTCACAAAAGTTCTTTTAGAATTGAACAATTGGTTTGGAAGTTACAAAAACTGATAAAATGAGTGAGAGTGCCACTTGATAGGGTCGTGGTTTGAGTTTTATTCGTGCGATAACTAAAACCTCTCTAATCAAACCTAGGGTCATGGTTTGAGTTTTATTCGTAGGATAGCTAAAATCTCTCTAATCAAACCTCCAATAAACAATTCACAGAAAAGCCTCAACTCGTTGCCACATTATTTTGTGCTTCTAGCTTTTCCCACTCCATAAAGGAGATGGCAACTGAATGGTTTGATATCATAAACTGTCATATCTTAAACATGAGACTTAGTGTTGCACAAATCCTTCTTACAACCATTAAGAGGAATATTCCTTAATTTTCCGCCGATACCCCATTACCTCATGCAAAGTCATGCAAAAGTACTATAAAAAATATGCAAGACTACCATTGTTACAATAGAGAAATTTAGCGTCCAAGGAGTCACAACTAGGACATTCTAGGGCCTGGTGGCAGCTACTGCACACAACGTTAATATTCTCCTCTCCTGTACTCCATCCCAATATCCCCATAATATCCGACAAAATCTTAATCATTACATTGATCTTTGTTCATCTCAAGAAGTAAGCGTTGTTTGATCTTCATTTCCACATCATTGTAGTAATAAATTAATATCCATGAACTAAATCGTGCGGAAACGGGCATCAAATAAAGATTGCAAGATGAATTGTAAAGATACTTGTAAAAGGCAAATCAAAGATGATTGAATGCAATAAAGCAACATAAGATTCTGCAAGTTTCAACTTATCTAGTCCAGAGAGAGAAACATATGCATGGTAGCAATCATCAAGCAAACAAATAAACAGCAAAACAAATCGAATCCATGGAGAAATACAACCTGCATCGCCAACTGCTTCAACAATCCAACAAGGGTAGGGTAGAAACTAGAAAATCACTTGTTTACACAACCTTGCAGCTTGGATCAACGCAATGCTACACAAATTATCCCTGCATACAACAAATCACGAAAGATTTCAACAATTCTGCCAAAATCCCAACTCAACAGATAGATTAATCGGCGAGGAAAACCAAATCCACTAAAATTAGAACCGAAAAAACTAGGAAAAATTCAGAAATAAATAAAGGGATCGAGCGAACCTGGAATCGGATAAATGGGTGAAATGCCAGTTTCATAGAAAAGCTAAAAGCCATCATCTGCGTGAGACTGTGTGTTCTACGTCTACATTATATAGGTGCGTCTGCAGCAGATGACGTCATTGTTGGCGAGCTCGATTTTGAGAGTGGCAAAGAGTATTTCATTACATTATTCCTAATTTATGTGATGGGAATAATGGGATCTCATGAATAGGAGATATTAAGGTTTATTAAGGCCAAAGGGAGTAATTACTTATTAGGCACGGTTAAATAATTGTCCGTTTTTTATTTCTTGTAATTTTTTTTTTCAAAACACGCATACCCAAAGGAGATTCGAACCCAAACTGAAAACATTGACCAAATACTTACTATTAAATTATATATTTAATGAAAAAAACAAAAATCAAATAAATTATAGAAAGGACAGTATCAAGAACCACCTCGAGGGGCTTACACCAAACGACAACTCAATTTTGCAAATATGATCCGTTCTAGTTAAGTTATCAACAACGATACCTCATTTCAAACGACAAATCAATTCATACAGATATGAGCATTACTCCCAAAAGATGTTTTCCGTATTCATGATCCAAAATCTATTCACAATAAATTTACAATCCACCACAGAATCAAGAGAGTGACGCTAAATTTCCTCATATTAAGTTATGTTAAAAGTTAATATTTGAATCCACCTCCAATTAACTTCTGCACTTATCTTTTTCAAATTCCAATTAAGTTGAAGGTGTTTGTGTATACCAATAACTCTACGGAAATACACATTTTCGATATTCATGAAGAACCCCAAAATTCAAAAATCTTACAGGTATCTAAAATATACTTGTCGTAGAAACATTTTATCAATAATCAAGCTCTCATCCGTTTCCGGTTTGAAATATATCCTTTTGATATGGATTGTTTTTTCTTTTTCTTTTTAGTTAATAATTTGAGCCCGTTACAATAATGATTTCATAATTCATGAGTTTGCTTCAAAACTATACTAATCCATATTTTGTATGAATGCCTAATAATGATATTATCTGTCAAAATAAAATTTTGTGCACAATTCCTGACAAATTGGGCTTCCGTAGCATAGTGGTAGTGCGTTCGCTTCGTAAGCGAAAGGTCGCGAGTTCGATCCTCGCCGGGAGCTTCATTTTGTTTTTCATTTTGAATTTTTTTAATAAGTCGAAACTATTATTGGGCCAACTGAGGTTTTTCATTTTGAATATTTTTAATAAGTCGAAACTATTATTGGGCCAACTGAGGATAAATGGGCATGCAGAAATCGGCCCACTTAGGAGATTCAGCTTTTATGGGCCCTTCTTTTTACTTTTTTTGTTTAACATATAGCCCCAAGCGGCCAGAAGGATTTGAACACGAGTCATTACCTTCGAGAACTAACCATTTAACTACTTGAACCAAACCCTATTTTTATTTACTTTTACGGAAAAAAGACCCTTTTATTATAGATTTCTAATTCCATTTACTGTGGTTTGATATTTTGATTTTGATAATATTAATCTGATGTAATGTGTTTCTTGATTTACATTTTTTTGTAAGATTCATGATTTACACTTTAATCTTAAGGGAAAATAAATGGTAAATATTTTTCTTTATTTACACTTTTGTTGAACACTAATTTCTCTTAAGGTAAGTGAAAAGGCTAATTATCACAAATTATGACAAGATGTAATCTAATTTCTCAATCCTTATTCTTTATTTATTCTTCACAATCGGATTACTTCACAATCAAATTAAGAAAATCTTTCAAAGTAATATTACATGATCCCATAAAATAGAATTTATTAAAATTTGACAATAGGAAAAAGAAAATAAATAAAATTATGGATAGTATGCATTTTACAATCGAATGCAAGGTGAAAATGTGATGAAATTAAGATCTAACTTTGGTTACTTGGTAAAGAAATTGAAATTTATTTAGCACTCTTGATTGAACTTATAATAGTCTTTTTTATGTTTAACCTTATAGTGAAACATTATCCCTTTAATAATGGAATATAATAAGAAATATATTGTCATTTGATTTATATAAAAACAATAAACCAATTAGTTTTTTACTCCTTCAAATATTAAAGTCTTAATGTACAGCTTTATTTATTTTGTAACGAAATTAATTCGTGATTAACTGATAGCTAGTAAGACGTTTATTGATTTAAACAATTATCGGGAGATATTTATTTATTTATTTTGGTCCAAAAGAGGCCCAGGGTCGGGCCGACTACTCAATGTTCATCATCTCGAACTCTTCCGGGAGCAAATCCCACACCATGAACTCAACATTCAGACCGTGTTCCATCTTGACGAGCTTATCAGCACTCGCGTTTTGTTCTTTGAAGATGTGTTTGAAATGAGTTTTCCAAGGCATATGCAACAGCTTTCGATAGTCGGTGATGATATTGCGCAACGGATGATCTTCAATCTCATCCGTTGTTACCCAATGAAACATAATCTCCGAGTCGATCTCCACTTCAATTTTGGGAAATCTTCTTTCTCATGCCAATTCGAGCCCTTTGCGAAGCCTGAGGAATTCCGCCATGTTGATAGACATCTTCCCCAGCTTCATGGAGTATCCACACAGCCACTTCCCATCTGCACTCCTGATTAAACCGCCAACCGTCGCCATATATATTCGTATGAGTATAAAATCAGGAGATATTTATAAACCGTGATCCGTTGTTTTTGGGAAAAAATTTAAATTTAGTATATCAACTCGATCAATTCAATATTGTTGATACATTTTATTTTCCGACGATAAAATAGTACCGTATCTTAAAAGTCATGCAAATTCTGGCGTGCAAAATTAATTTTCGGTAAAAATATACATAAAATACTTGATTAGTCAAATTAGTATATCAAATTTACAAAAAATGAAATGTATTAAAACTAAATTGGTGAAGTTAATATATCAAATTTGTAATTTTCCCATAATTTTTGTAACGCATTCGCATTGTTGATGTACGTTTATAATTGATCTATATGTGACACAAAGTATATAAATTATAACTTGAAACTAATTTTACTAAAAGAAACTTAGCATGCACGAATGCATATAATTTACAATAATACGCATGCATAAAGTATATACTTATGTAACTAAATATATAACGAATTAATTAATAATCTATATGCATGTATTAAGAACATGCACCAAATATACAGTGAGGATATTGATATGAACCAAAATTACAAAAACTAGAAAAATTAAAGCAACACTTATAAACATTGGTGGAAGTTGGAACCACGGCCCTACGATGGGCGAACCCAAGATTGTTGGACATTGAAGTTAAAAAATATTTAACACTTGATAAAGAATATATATTATTAAAAAAATAAAATACTTTATTTAAAAATTCATTTTATTATTAACTTTTATGATTTTTTATTTGTACTAAAAACATTATCTTTTAAAATATATGTAACTAATATTCAAAGGGGTAATTACATCTAGGTACCTTGTATTTACGTCTAATTACAATTTAGTCCTCGCACTTTCGTTTATTACATATTAGTCCCTAACATTTAATGTCCGTTTGAGGTCCCTGGGTTCTGTTAGGTTTCCATTAAAAAAAAATTTTTTTTTCCAAAAATACCTGAAGGACTGTTTTGTTATATCATAAATTATCAAGGATCGTTTTGTTATTACATGAAAACAGCAGGGATGATATTGTAATATTTTTCATTTTTTAAAAATAGCCGTTGGTGGCCGTTTACAATATCATCCCTTCTGTTTTCATGTAATAACAAAACGATCCCTGATAATTTAGGATATTACAAAACCGTCCCTCAGGGTATTTCCTAATTAAACAAAAAAAATATAAGGGTATTTTTGGGAAATTTTTTTATTTTTAACAGAAACCTAACAAAACCCAGGGACCTCAAATGGACATTAAATGTTAGGGACTAATATGTAATAAACGAAAGTGCGAGGATTAAATTGTAATTAGGCCTAAACACAAGGTACCTAGATGTAATTTCCCCATATTCAAATGACTAAAAACATTATCTTTTTTAATATGTGTAACTAATATTCAAATAACTAATGAATCATCTGGAACCTGTTATTCTCTTTTAAAATTGTTGCGTTCAGCCTCTTTTCTCAAGATCTTAACCCGAAATAAGTTAGGCTTTCGAAGAGATTAATCAGGAGATCAGATCAAAGCTTAAATCATCATATCTCAAGGACCTCTATTTATAGTATCGAGATACCTAAGATTTTAGTTATTTACGTTATCTCTTTATATCATGATTGGAGTTATCTGCATATGATGACTGAAGTTATCTTCTAATGGAGTTGTTACGATTTTTCCAAAATTCCTTCCTCTCCAGCTCGCCTTATCTGCTCCAACTCCGAGGAACTTATTTGTTCGAAGTGATTTTGGCTTCTAACCTTATCTTCCACGAACTTATCTGTTCGCCTTAATTTAGTGATTTGAGCTTCTCATTAATGATTCTTTTATTTGCACATGATTGAGTTGTTTATCTCGCATATATGTTTGTCTTAAGATTGGGTGTTGTTCTTAAGAAATGTTGGTATATATGTCTCATAAATATTGAGCATTGAATGAGTTATGCATAACTTCCTGAGAAGTTGTTAACTTTTCTTGGGATTTCATGTTGTTTTAGAAATCCATATCTTGCAAGAGAACTATAATTTCCTTTTTCCTATTGCTTTTGAGGCCCATATATGATAAGGAAATTAGATTTTTTTGGGATTTCATATTCCGTAGAAATCCGTATCGTACAAGAAAATCAGAGGACCGACAATGAAATAGCATATTTGGGTCATATTTTGGATGTTATTTATTGCTACACCACCACGTCTGAATCCATGTCAGTGGAAGTTACTGGTAGGAGTAACCATGGAAGGTCTTGTATAAACAATGGATGCAATCACCGCCATGATCCAATATTTAGTTCTTCCGTTGGACCGGATTGTTAAAAGTCTTGTCTATTATCGTATTGTCTTTTCAAAATTTGTGGCCACAGTCAAAATTTCTTGTGTAATTTAGTCCGAGAGTCATTTTGATTAAAAAAAATGTGTCATTTTTCCTTTTTTGTTTTTGAAGCCAAAACTTCAATTAATATTGTCCAGTAGGAGACCGTAAAAATATTTCTTATTGGACTTTTATTAATTGATGATTGGATTAATAATAAAACGGGCTAAATAAATACGGTTAATGAGACAAGACTTATCTGACTTACTTATTTGACCCACTATCGTTAAAGGCATGATGTTAGCAGACGTGGTCTGATAGCTGGTATAGACCCACTCTAAAAAGCCTGTGTTTCTGATATCTGCTTTCCTGTCTAAGTTGTCAACTGTCGGTGAGAGAAGGAGAGAAAGATCTAGCCAAAGGAATCAATGAAATACTACATGAAATTGACTAAAGACATCGGTAAACATCAATTCAGTAAATTTAATAAGCAGGAAATCAGGTATGTCTATACTCTCGATTACATTGGTGTTTTAAATTCATGATGTTGATCTTGGCGAAAATATCTTACAGTATTGGGCTGAATCTTTGGCTATGTAGGTATGTCCCCAACAAAAAATATTTTTCCATCTCTAACAATGTATTTTGAAATTAAAGAAAACTATAAATTTTTTCTTATAAAATACTTTTTCATCTTTAACGATGTGTTTTGAAACTAAAAAAACTACAAAGTCTATATTATTTCAAGTTTTTTAATATTTAGGTTACGATTAAATAAATTTTTATTTTTATTTTTGGACTAGAGACTTTTTGAAATTTTACACATAATTAATTTTAAATTTAAGGGAGTCAATATATATATATTTTTTCATTTTTATGTGGGTTTCGAAAAATGTATTCTTAAAATAACAAATTTAAAAATACATAAAAAATATATAAATATAACTAATTTTTTTTAGTGGGGTCAACTAAACCCACATTGCTAAGAGCGGAAATCGCCACTGCCTACGTCACGAAAGTCAATTTTTGATAGTGAGTGGGCGGAGTCACCAATAATAAAGTATTGTCTGACCTTCGCAACTAGTACTACATATACAAAGATAAATTTAAAATAATGAAAATTATCAACAGCCACTAACTTATACGTGCCTTCATCACACTTATACAAATTAATTAAGATTATAACTTGAGAGCCCTTCGAATTATTTTACAAAAAAGTTCATAAAAACTTAGTAATATTGCATGAGGATAATGTATGTGTATGTATGTATAATTGTATATGTATATATTGTATATATATTTTGGAAAGATTGAACCCTAACTAAAGTGAATTTGGCTTACTAGGCAGTGTGAATACACATGCAACACAGTGCCATGGGGGACCTTCCTATGACAACTACACTGCATGTGGTCCTTACATACATTTTACACACACAATGCAAACACAGAAGATAAAACCAAACCCTAATTGCTTTCGTACCCTCCCTCACCTAACCTTTTCTCATTTCTTCTTCCTCTGGACCACCACAAAAACCCCATCTTTTTTTTTCTTTAAGATCACTCTTATTTTTTGCTATCTATCTGTATATCTATCCACTCTTGCTTTCTCGGATCTTGTGTAAAGTTGACGTTTCAGCAACTGTCTCATTCACCTAAGAAACCCCACCCCGCAACAAATATAATAATAAAAAGAAATCGAAAAAGCCATTCTTCTAATGCTTCTTCTTGTCAGCAAATATTTATGTGTAATTTTCAATATTTGATTATATCCTCGAAGGCTCGAACCTTGGAGTACTCTTAATTAAACCTTTCTAGTGCATGAACAAGGAAATCAAGAATTCAAGAATTGATCAGACAGACCATGCCTGGAACAAAGATTCGATCTTATTCGACCTTAGAATCTTAGATTAGGAGGTGCAAAACTGATACTTGTATTGAATTATATAAATCGAATTAATTCTAGACTGTCCTAAAGATGGCAATCGTAGTAAGCTATAATAAAAATGAAATCTTTATGAAAAATTGAAGCACCTCACCAGTACTGTTAATTTCTATGATCAGCAATATTCGTTCGTGGTTTCATCCCTTCTCGAAGAGAAGCATTTTCTCAGCAGCGGCACCACATCAGTAATATTCAAACCAATCATGAAATCACAAGTCTTGATTTGCTATCTTCCTTCATTGTTGTGCGAGGGCAGAAGGTTCGCAGTTGTACTCATGTTGAAATGATGAGCGCCGCCGGCCGCATTCGTCGATTCGACGATGGTTGAATCATGGAAATTCACTGCTTTATTAGGGTTGTCGAATTGATCGGAGTTGTTATTTTGAGGGAAATAGGACTGTGTAGTGCTGCTCATTCCAGGCTGATAGACAAGAACCTGATGGTGATGGTGATGGTGATGAAGATGAGAAACTGTTGGCTGCAGCGGCACTAAGCTGAAGTTATGCCAATCTTCAATCTGAGCCGTCGGTCTCGGCGGATGATGAGCTGCAGATGATGATAGGGTTAGACTCGAAGGATCCCATCTGACATTGTAACCAGTACTATTCATCAAGTTCGTCATGGAAGAAGCTGAATTTGCCAAGTTGAATTCTGCAGTAGTACTGGCATTTTCTCCTGAAACTTCCTTCAATTTTTCCCCAAAAATGTTGAGGCTTTGCTTGGCTTGATCGGAAATCTGTGCAGCAAAAGTCCCCGGAGGGATCTGCAGCGGCGGCAGCTCCTCGATTTCGTGCTTCGCCGCCTCGAGGAGCCAGTCGACGACCTTGCTGGGCTGATTCAGCCCTAACCGGTCTTGGAGGTCGTATAGTTGTATGGCGGTGGGGACGGACAGCCTCACGCGCCGGTCGCGAAGGCCTCGGACGGTGCAGACCTTGCTGTGGCGGTCTTTGCCCCCGAAGGCTCGCGAAACGCGCACAATTCGGGGGTCTTTTAGCCGCGACCACGTCGAGGAGGAGGAGGATGCGGTTGAGGAGGAGATGGATTTGAAGCTGTTTGGGGCATTGAGGTGATGATCATTACTGTCATGATCCTGGCTTCTTGTAATTGTGGTGCTTTCTTCCTTGGTGAAAGGAATGTCTGTTTGTTGGCTGTCTCTTGAAATCATGATCTTAGGCCACAACTCATAGCTTTGATGAAGAAGTTTTGAATGTGAAACAAGAAAAAAACCTTGTCTTTATTTATATATATCTGGATTGTATAAGTTTTTCCTCTTCAGATCTTCAAGTTTTTCTGCTACTATATATTCATGTAACAGCCTTTAGAATGAAATAAAATAGAATAACACTCGTAAAAAAGAGAGAAAAAAATTGAATTAAAAGCTACAGCTTCTTCTGAATAATATTCTTTCAGACAATTAGAAACAAAAAATGAAATTAAAAAGATTCGATTTCTTATTCATTTCCATTGAAATTTTTTCAAACTATACCTTATTATATCAATAAAATTTCAATATCTTCATGAAATAACAATTCCCCGAGTAAGATTTAATCCAAATTAATCAAGTATATCTTAAGAACAAGAAATCAATTTTTTCTTTTAAAAAAAAAACCAACAATATGAAATGACATAAATCATAAGATTGATACTTACACCGGTTTGTCTAGCAGAATCAGAAGATCAGAAAGCCCTTCAAAGTTCTTCAAAAATTCAGTACGAAAACCCTTTGTAATCTCAGAAACAACCTTGATCAGAAGCTGTAAAGCCAGAGAATTTATATGTGAAGGTTTTCAAAGAGTGAATCCACTTAAGCAGATGAAGATATATATGGTTATGGAAAAGCTGTATATGATTGTGATAAAAGAAGCAGAAGCTGTTCTTCTAACCGACCAAGCTCGAAGGAAAAGGAAAGAAAAGGTGCACAGACGGCCACGTGGCCTTCGAAATCCTGACAGATAAATATGCTAGTCAATATCTTATCAAATGCTCTCAATGTTAATCTAAAACTCATCAAACATGTGTGTTGTTTAATTATTTGGAATTGAAAAGCTTATAAAAGCTGTCAAAGTTGAACTATTTGTTCTAAACTAGGGAAAATGACCTCACGTACCGCGTAACTTATCGGTTCAGCACTATAAACTAGTTTAGTTACGTTACAGATTTTGTGTTTAATTATATTGGATCATGCACAGTTGTAATTGTTAAGGAGAGTGCTTTCGCATGTTATTGCTCCGATTCGGATCGAACCCTTAATCAGATATAGAAATTGGGAAAGGAAAACAAGAAAAGGAAGATTAATTAGATGGAGTATATTTCTATGGACATGACCGGGAAGTTCTGCACATATAGAAAGAGTACAAAAGGTTAATCTCATGTTTTGACAGATGCAAGAATGTGTCGAAAAGAGAGAAAACATGAAAGAAACCTTGCAATGCTAGATTTTACCATGACAGAAACTGAAGTTTGTGTGCTAAATCGTGTCAGAACATATATATATATATATATATATATATATATATATATATATCAAGAAATATTAATTAGATGAGAAGAGTTCTAAATTCTCCTAATTTAAGAAGTTAAAGGTTAATATTATTTATTGACGTTTGCAATTATATAGAACTTCAGAAAATTATCAGATACTATACTATTAATTTTTCAAATTATGTAAATTAATTTGTAATTTTATGAATGGTAAATGTAATTAACCCTAAAATCATATATAAAGGAGCATAATTAAATTAAATAAAATGTTGATTTATACATTATCATGCGTTCAAAATTTTGGACTTTATGTTGCCCTTATGGTGAGGGACCATATCTCTCTCTCTCTCTCTCTGATCTCTCTCAGTCTAGAGAGAGGACCACACCATTTTCTTCTTCTTTGTGCAGGGATATTTTTCAATGAGCTAACTCGCGTGCTGCTGAATTGTTGAATTAATTTGAAGGTAATCTTAATGTTGAAGATGACTATTCTTGATAGGGAATAATGGCCGATTAAATAAGCCGTGTTGAAATTTATCTTCTTTATACACTATGAAAACATTGAAAAGAATCGAAAAAATTGTGGCTCTTGGCATCAACCAATGATTACAGCTCTTGGCCTACCTAAACATAGAAAGTGCACACAATAACAAATCAAGAAATGATATAACATAATCGATGTGCCTTGATCTGGTGGTAATTGATTAGATTATAAAAAACGGATTTTACTTAATTTTATAAGAGGTTAGGTGTTCGAAATCTACTTGTTAAAAAAAAGATCCTTGAAGAGAGTTTTATTTGTCGACCGACTCGAACTCAAATTGAGAAAGCAGTTGATGACGGGGGCGGGACGAGAATTTATTCGAGTGGGGATTGATATATAAAATGGAAATTTTTAGTATACAATTCTATTTTATTTCTAAAATATAACATATATATAAGGAAAAGAAATGAATTTAAACTTGTGTCAAATATTTATAGTGCTTGTTCAATTTCCTATTAAGGGTTGATCATTAAATGCATAATTAATTTATAATGTTGGCCTCTCTCTCTCTCTCTCTATATATATATATAGGGAGAAAAACTATATTAAATACAAACGGGAATAATAATAATAATAATATTCGTGACATATCATTAGATTTGATATGGCAACTAATGTGTTGACAAACAACTGAAAATTTTTACATTATTTTCTGCAGTACTGCATGTAAACACTTTTATTAAGATTATTATTATTTTCTTGGTGGAAAATGTCTATACATGCATAAATTGCCCTACCTAAATAGTGTCCTCTAAATTAATTACGTATACCAACATAATTGACCTTGTATCAAGCTATAGCACCCAAAAATTCTTAGGCTGAAGTATTGTCTAATTTGGTTGAGAAGTCCTTTACAAATTTGTAATGTCCTAATCTTGTGAACAATATCGTACATACTAAATTAATTCAATAATCTTGTCTAAGACGAATAATCTTGTCTCTTTTATGATGAAGTTCAATGAAGAACCAAAGTTGAGACTCCTTTCTCTTTACATATTCGTATCCAGATTAAGAGACTGGCTGATGGATATTTCTAACTCGAGCCCGACTTGACCAAAGTAACCGATATAATGACGGACGAGTGTTTTTAAGAAAATTTAGGTGACCTAGTAATATATTTGTGATTTGGACGAACTGAGTCCGCGTTAAAATTTTTCAAAAGGGGCAATAATTTGTGATAGTTGTACTAGACATGTAGAATTAAGTTGTCTGATTTCCATTCTTTTGTTTTCTTTTTCTATTCTTGTATTTTTAGAAATTAATTCTATAGAGTTAGAGTTTCGCGATATATGAAACAACCAATTCTACCAATAAATGATTTAGGAGTAAAAGAATGTTGATATTATATTATGCAATAAAAAACTTTAATCAATTAATTCATTACGGAGTGTATAATAATAAATTTGTGTGATGTAGCAAACCTACCAATATTCGGTTCGATAAAATTCCAAATTAATCCTTTTTATAAGAGAAATTACAATATAGTGCCCAATATTTACAATAATCGTGTAAAACTTCCAACGACATCCCTAAAGATATCCCTCGATTTTGACACCGTAAAAGAGGGTATCATCGAAAGTTTTACGTACACGTCGCGGTAATTTCTCGAAAACAAGAGAAATTAAACAAGAAAGAATTCAGCCAACATGGAATTCAGTAAATCTTACATACAGTGAATAATTTGTAGATAAGTACTTAGGAACTGCACAAAACAAGTGAATAAATGATGCCATCCCCAAAGTTCTTTAACTCGCACAATTATTGGTACTTAGTCACATGACCATGTCATGAAATTACCACAACAACAACAAAAAGCTGGTTTCGTACTGCTTCTTCTTCTGTCATTTCACTCATGGTAGCCTACGCTAATTTCTAAACATGATTACACACATATCTGTCCAAAATAAATGACTCAAATGATCCATCTTTTCGGTGAATGAAGAGTAGTAGTAATTATTTTTTTCTTTACCAAGAACCGTCGACCCAAGGGTCTGGAGTTTTAACGAGTCTCCCCTCTCATATATAATCAATTAAACCCCAGCCCGTTGAATGAAAATACAAATATTCATGATGTGAAGATTAATGATATTGTTTAAACTCGAGTGCTCACCGAAAATGTGAAAGAAGATCCCAAAATTATGGAAATGAAGAGTGATAGTAATTGAGTATCACGAGTGCACAAAAAAAGGAATGCAGTTATCTAACCCTATTTGCATAATAATTACCAAATAAATGGTCCCCAGATCCCAGACAAGACTTCTCACTGATGCATCATAATTTGTTTTTAACCGCCTCTTCCCTCGCATTTTTACACCATACAACCACTGCATGCAATTTAATCCACATTTAATTAATTTCAGTGTAGCCAATAATTAAATTATCTATTTAATTCCACTGAGATTATGATGATCATTATTGTACATATGATTACAGTTTTAGTTAATTCCCTCCAGTGACAAAATTAATTTCTCTCATATTGAGTGAAGAATCGTGATGATGCCCCAACAAAGTTTGTCCCACGTCCAAAAAAATAAAGAAAAAATCGTTTGTAATATGTGTTAAAGAGCTAAGTGCAACCGATGAATATAATTCTTTTGGACAGTAATTTGAGCCAAATTTTAGAATATATTCGACAGGTTGAGAGACTACTCTCCATTCATGGAGTGACAAGAATTCTTTCCACACAAATTCTTATCAAAGTTTTCCCTTGTTTTTACATTGGCCATACTTTTTATACTTTATAAGAAAATGATTGAAGTTACTGTAAATGTACAATCAACGGTCACGTGACATCGAATTGCCAAACTACATTGTTTTGTGGTAATATAGGGGTTTTCCAGAAGAAATGCAATTATTTAGTAAGAGTCTGACGACCATCATTGCTGGGGAAAAAAAGAGGAGAAAAGAAATTAGAACTGTGCAAGAAATTTGAAGTGAAAAAGAATGGTGAGTGAAGTTACGTTGGAGAGGACCACGGGCACTGTTTTAAAAGCATTGAGTAAGGTACAATATATGTTTCTTTTCCATCTCTTTGTTTAGTTGGCATGCCATGCAGTTCATCGATCACATACCATGCAGACAAAGGTCTTGTTAACTTTGATGAACAATGACCTCAAATTAGGGTAATGTTATTATTCATCACTTTGATGATTCCCATTAATGGAAAATATTTCAAATTTTGGAGTACTAACTAAGGTTGGTTCAGATCGACGCTATAATTGTAAAACATGGCGAATTCATGAAAAGATTAATTTCCATCGACTGGGTTCAAATTTAAATTGTTAATCAGTGGCATCTGCTTTATACGTATTGCGGACAAAATGTATTTTGTTACGTAGGTAAAACATTGTCATCATTTACCTAGTTTCAAGCCACTTGTGCAATGCGCATGCCATTTTTCTGTCTAAATTAACCGAGTCGGGGTGAAATTTTATCCTTAAAATGGTGATATATTTGTAATTATACGATCGATTTGCCATATATATACTCATCTAGCTATCCTAAATGTCGATTTGGGTATAATTATTGTCTCATTTTCACGACTTCTCAAACTTATTTTAATACCCTAATAAGACTCTTACTCCAAAATGTCAAAATTTTCAAAATTAAATAGTCCCTTTATCTTTTAAAGTAAAGATTAGGCAAACCCTAACTCAAATTACTTGAGGAAAATTGATCCATATGTCACCCAAGAATTGTGAATCAGATAATTAAGCTGTTCTACTACAGATGGCAACAAACTTTGAACTTCCCAACAAGTGGAAGATGGGAATCCTAGGAATCACAAAACCTTATCTATGTATATATAAAACATTTTTTGTCTTTCAATGTATGTATATACACTTTTACATATATACATACATATACACACATATGTGTGTGTATAGATTGTGATGATGGGATATTACAAGAATGAGGACGTCCTACTCCTACTATAATTTTGTCTTAATTTAAAAAATCTCTTCTTTAAAAAAAAAAGAAAAAATTATTGATGGGCATGCATGCAGTTGATGAGGTGCAGTTAACTTTCTCTGCCATTTTTTGCATTATTAAGTGGCAGCATTTAATCCCTCTAATTAATAATTGGTATATATATATATATATATATATGTTTACATGTCATTTTCATTATGAAAAGAGAGGATTAATTGAGTTCTTGTATGAGCAGGAGCAGCAGAGGAACAGTAGAGAGATGAGACAATTCTGATTTCTGAGTCGCTCCCACATAAAGGATTTGTCTATTTTAATTTAATTTCCTCCCTTTTGTGGGTGGGTGGGGTACCCTAAATTTGGCTCACATTTCTTGTTTATTCCCATTTTTCCTTTCTACATACAAATGTATTTCCCTAATTAAATTAATTACACTCACACCCCCTCACATCTCAAGTTTCATCATAATATTCAATAAATGGATTATTAACGCCATTAATGGATCGATGGAAGGAAGAAAACAACAAAAAGGGTCGCCTAACTTGTTTGGCCGAATTAAACCCTAACTAATTTTCCGGCACTCCGGATCTTGGAATCGAATATCGAACTATTCCAAAACATTTTTGTCTCGGGGACGGTGGACCCGATACAAGAAGCCAATATTGTCGAACTGTATACCCCAATTTAAAAAACTTTGATATATACCTAACAAAATTTTCAATACACAGTACTGAATTGTCGAATCAGTATGATTCAGCCAGTTTAACGCTCCTACTAATAACATCTGACATCTCATTTGTTTGCACCAGAAATTACTAAGATCTCAAAACAGCATACTAGTCCTACAATAGTAACTCTCATTCATCTTTATATTTTTCCACAGCCATCATAGATTCATAATCAATCCAAAAAACTAAAACCTTAGCTATAATATTAATGAGCATCCCAGTTTGTCAGACGAGTGCCATCATGACTAGGGACACTTCAACGCTACAGGAAAATACTGTCTCACTGTACAAAGATGCTCATCAAGATTAAAGAGTTGATAGTGACAGTGAAGTTTCCCGATCAAGAACCAGGAATTTTACGAAAAGGGAGGCGAGGTTCAATGTCGTCCAACGGTTTTAGGGAAAAAGTAATTGATTAGAAGAATAACTCGGATGCCTTGTTTGTAGTTCCATCTCTGAGTCGAGAAAAAGAAGAGGGCCTTTGTGAAAAAGAGGGCCTTTGTGAGAAAATCCGCAGCGAAATCATTAGAAGTATCACTCAAGGATGGTGATGGGCATGCGCGAAGCAGAAGTGCAGACAGACAATAACCACACACTGAGTGTGTGTTGTGTTAGGTGAACATTCACGAATGTGTAGTCTCTATACTGAGACTGTTTCATTATACAAAGCATGACATTATCGGTTTAAGCCCTAAGTGATGCAGTTCAGCAGTTTTGCGCTATGCTAGCTTAATCAAAGATTTCAAGTTCGAGTCCCTAGGAACGCAGCTACCATTGATAGGGAAAACTTCACACCCTAAGTGGTCCGTCCTGACTCGATCCATAAAGCTTTAAGGGAGCTAGAAATAAGAAAGAAAGTTCTGGCTGTATTGTGATGAATAACTAAAGGAAAACGTGTTTTTGTGACTAGTTTTGTCAAGGCACAGTTCGGCATAGGCCCAAGAAACATAAACTTAAGAGACTCAACGCCTCAATTAAGGCAATAAGACAAGCTCACGACCTACCAAAGCTACCCAAATACTACTCAATTTAAGGGACATTGAATTGAAAATGTCCTCACTTCACTTTGTAATTGATGACCACAAAGTGGTGTAATTTCAAAAGGCATCAAGGAACATTGAAAATTCATAACTTCGCGTGTCGGAATTCTTGGATACGCGGCTAGCTGACATTGATGGGGGGAACTTACTGATTTCACTCAATTCGAACCCATAAGATATAGAACAAAATTCTTGAATACGCGGCTGACATTGATGGGGAAAAACTTATAACTTACTGATTCCACTCAATTCGAACCCATAAGATATAGAACAAAGTTCTTGGATACGCAGCTGACATTAATGGGGGGAAAACTTATAACTCACTGATCCCACTCAATTCGAAGCCATAAAATATCGAACAAAAGAATACTGGTCGCTTGTAATTTGGTCATGGTAAACAGCAGGCTAATCAGCATAAGACACTCGGTTTCTTACCTTACGGAGGTACATCACTATATGTCAAATAATGAAGATGTCTTCCTTAGGCAGGCTAGAAACAATAACATCAACTGCATATATCATGGAATAGGGAAAATTGCACAATGCGAGATCTCAAGATATTGTACAAACTTCAAGAGCCTTAATCATATTGAAAATTCAGGATACAGGAGAAATGTGAGCCACTACTCCTCCCAATGCCGTTTAACAATATAAAGGAGAAGGAAATTGCATAGTATTCCTCGGAAGGAAACAATACATTATTGGCAAAAGAACTTGGTACAAGATTACAATTCATGTTCTTGTCTCAGTCAAGACGTACGTCTGAAATGTAAAACAGACGTTATGATCGGAAATATTGAAATTAGGGATACTAACAGGAACAAAAAATCCACTATCCAAACCAAGGTGGCCTTCTAAATTCACCCATGAGAAGGCAGCCCACTTAGCTGTCATAGCTCATAAACCTGTTGCACAACAAGATTCTAAGCAAATTTAAAATAGCAAACCTGAAGTTTTTGTACTCTGAAGCAAGAAAAGGGAGGCAAAGAAGACTAACTGCAATTAAATGTGAAAATGTGAAAAAACATGTACACCAAGAAAGCTTGAATTTGGTCAATATGTTCATTAAACTTTACAGCTTTTGTCCATTCAGAAATCAAGAGTTATGCTTTTATTCATCCAAGTCAGATGTGAAAATCAAAACCAGCAACAAGAGCAACAGCCAATCCCTTTAAATACCCCATGCAATGGGGTAAACTTAAGCAATACCCCTTTGGAGTTAAAACCAGGAAAGGTAGAAAACAAAAGACTCATCTTTAAGATAGGGCAACGCATTCCAAATTTAAATCCCCCACAGCCACCATTACTATTATGGGAGGAACACATAAAAAATCCCAGTACTCAACAACATGGACGCAATAGGTTTCCCGAAATTTTGGTAGAACTATAAACCAACCAGTCATCGTAAACTGCCTGCAGCAGCATCTATTCCTTAGCGACCTCATCAAGTTTCACTGATGAGATATCTTGTTTGGATGCTATACAGTCTTTGACAGAGACAGAAGCTATCAATCAACATGCCAAATTGCCAATGCTGGAAAGTGAGTGGATAGTGGTGGTGGCAAAATGGCAATTCCATAAGAACATATTCAGCTCCTGCTCATGGCATCACAAAGGGCTACAAAGAAGAAATGCCCAGACACACCAGGCCTCACTTCCTGTCGAAACTGCTAATTAAGCCAACAATGTTCAAGGCATGAGTGCTTATACAATACTCGCTACAACTTGAGAGTGCCATTTTCTGGGGTATTGATTTTGCATGTGGTAGCCTAAGAGATACACAGATTGAATAGCTCTCCAACAAGAGTGCTATTTCAGACACTACCACCAAGGAAATTGCTTTCTAACCATTATAATCAAGGCGAGTTGTAAGTATTTGTGGCTAATCCTATACTAGGAAGGGAAAAGTATGGCAAAGGTTCACATTCCTCGCATAACTAAGTTAACCAATCAAACCTCTATTGAACAAAAGTCCCAACTTTTTGCCATGACCTGTTTCTTTGTAGCTTTTCCCATCATATGGGGGTAATTGCAATTGACGGGTGGAGATTATAAATTGCAATACCGTGAAGATGAGACTACTGTTGCACACATTCTTACAAATTCTTAGAGAATATACCAATCCTTTGGAAGCAAATCTGGTATGATCCAATCCAAAATATTCAAATTTCAATCCATTCCAAACACGAATACTCCCTTTCACGACTAATCATGTTTCCGGTCAGAACTCACGTTCAAACACCGATCTCCATCACATAAAAACAATAAAAGTAACTAAATCATTTATTTTAGTGAAATAGCCCAAACACCCGCATCAATTCAACATCAAAAACAGCCAACAACCATTCATTTCAGCTAAACCCCACGACACACATAAACAAAAAAAAATTCAAAAATACATACCCGATGCTTCATTTCTGGTACCCGCCACCAATGGCATTGTCGTCCTCGACAACTTTCGCCGTCAAGTACGGCCTGGGAAAATCACTCAAATCGAAGGTCTTCTCCTTCACCATCTTCTCCACATCGGCCTTCTTCAAAACGGTGCGCTTTATGGGGGGTCTATTCCGGCGCTGGTCTCGGGCAAAGTACTTGATATCGTAAACCGTTTCTGGGAGTGATGTAGGCACGATGGCCTTAGCCGTGACGGTGGCGGGACAGAAAACACGGTACTCGGTCGCCTTTGGAACGGCGTCCTTGTACTCTGGATGGGCGACGGGCCCCGTGAACTCCCATGGCTTCTTTATGTAGCGCCGGAGGGTCTGGATTAGGGATTTCGCCATTGCAGAATTGGGGATTTTTCTTGGAAGGTTTCTGTTTGAGCCTCGGCGCAGAAGTGATGGCAGCTAAGGAGACTAATAACAAACCAGAGTCGCGTCTGCATAAAACACGATTATTTGTTTAATAAATAATATTATCAAAAGAAAATTAAAATTTTTCTTAAATTACTGTTTAACCTATCATTTACATTAATCAAAAACATAGAATATCAAAATATGAATATTTTTCAATGTTGTTTTTTTTAAAAAAAAAAGAGCATTTTCGAGCAGAATAAATGCTACTAACTGTATACATTCGGTGCTTATGTAAACAAATATTATTATTTAATTGTTGAAACTAAAAATTTTATTATTTTATTTATTTATATTCTTAATATGATTATTAAGATTAAAAAATAACTAAAATAATAGAAATTTGAAAATATGAGATAGGTGATAAATAATAGAAAAAAAATAAATTGGAGTGACTTTAGTATGGGGTAAGAAAATAGAGGAAAAACAAATTATGTTGGAGTGAAAATAAATAAATAAAAACAAATGAAAAGAATTCGAAAGTATATTAGATCAAAGTATTTATCTTAATGATGTTTAATATAATAATATAGATTAAAAAATCTTATAATAACGAATTATCATTATAATTATAATTATATATCAATTATGAGAATAATTGAAATTGAAATGACATGCATCAAGATTCAAGACTCCACACTGGAAGCTTCTCTCCCTGTACCTAGTTTTTCCTCTCTCCAAATTTCTCTGAATCTCTCGCTGTCTCTTTCTCTCACTACAGTCTCCACTTCAATCCCTAACTCATCATTCTTCCCCGTCTCTCCCTATTTCCTAACTGAGTTCAATTAATCAGGTATTTATTTTCGTTTGATTAATCGGATCACTTCGAGTTCACTGTTTGTTTGATTTGGTTAGTTTCTTTTGTTGCGTGATCAGTGGTGTGAAGTTTTTTTTTTTTTAAATTGAAAATGTGTGTGCTTATCTGAATCGAAAGATTTGCTGATTGAGTTTCTGCGCTGGATTTTATTTTTTAGTCCTATTATGGTTAGATCTGGTGGATTTGGTGAAGAGAAGGGCAGTTTGTTAGTTTGTGTTCTGGGGTTTTGAGTTTATGTGAATCTTACTGCATAAAAGCCTCACATTTTGGAAAAGGTTGTTGGGGTTCATTGAATGATGTGGAAACTTAGGCGATTAGGGTTTGTAGGAAGGCGCCTATCTTATTTGATTAATTTTTGTTGTAGAAATTGATGGTTGGTTTCCTTTTTTTTCTTTTCTTTGTTTCGTGGTTCTGAGGTTTTGGGTTTTAGTTGAAACCAGTTCGTTTCCGGGTTCGGTCATCGGAAAGAGGATTAAGTAACAACCCATTCTCGTGTGAATTGGAGCTGGCTAGGATTATTTCAGAGAGATATTAGGATTAATTGGTTGTCAAATACATGTTTCCTTAACCGATGTCAAAGGAATCTTTAGCATTTTAAGGCTGTTGTGATCATGTTTATTAAGGCTTTGGTATGATCATAACTATTAAGTTTGGCTAGAATGTGGATATGTGGATTATGGGGCTTTTTTCCAATGTTCTTCTCATGTGTCATGTTGTATGTGGAATAGATAAAACAGTTTTCACATTTAGTTTGTTATTTTGTAGGGATGGCAGCACAAACTGCAACTCCTGCACCAGCCCCGACTGCTCAAGTGGTTGGAAATGCTTTTGTTGAGCAGTATTATCATATTCTCCACCACTCTCCCGAGTTAGTTTACCGGTTTTACCAGGAGACTAGTGTCTTGAGTCGGCCCGATTCTAATGGCCTAATGACAACGGTCACGACAATGAAAGTAAGCTTATTTGCACTGCACAGAATGCAATTCTTATCAATATTAATTATTTTTGTCTTCATTCTTATGATGTATTTCCCTGTTTTGTTTGCTGGTTTTCTGAAATATGTTAGGGCAGTGTTTTGGCTTTCGCAGAGGCTGCCTGGCCTTATAGAAGCTATTATTTATCGAAGCACTTGTTTCACTTGTTGGATGAATTTGCATTCATCAATCTTATGAAAATTGTTTCACGAAAAAGTAATCTTATGAAATTAAATGGAAAAATAGAAGAATTGTAAAGTTCTAAACCTTAAATAAATAAGCTCACAGGTCGTAACTTTTGCTGGATATACGGATCCAAGAAAAGCATTATTGGAAGATATTGTTTCCCTTGAATTCCTGCTATGCAAGGAAATGAAAATTGCAAAATTGCAGTTACTATATTATTATTCCATTGGGTTAAAATTTAAATCTTTTTGGTTCTCGGTGTCACTGGCAAAATTGTTGTGGATTAGTCAGGTGCCTTCATTATAATCTAGAAATTATCGCAACTATGTTTTCTTTTTTAAGTTTTCTATCTATTCAAGGTTCTCAGGCTCTGTTTTTCATTCATATGTAACAAGTCGTCATGAACTTAGTTTGCTCTTCTTTTCATGTTGTCCCAGAATATAAATGAAAAAATATGTTCATTGGACTATAAGAACTACAAGGCAGAGATAAAGACTGCTGATGCACAGGATTCTCACAAGGATGGAGTCATTGTGCTTGTAACTGGCTGCTTGACTGGAAAGGACAGCCTGAGAAGGAAATTTTCACAAACCTTTTTCCTTGCTCCTCAGGACAAAGGGTACTATGTTTTGAATGATGTTTTTAGGTATGTGGAAGAGAGTGAATCAGACATTAGGACAGGGGTAGTTGTTACAGATGATGAGACTCCATCTAGTTCTGTTGCCCAAGATCCAGGTTGGTTTATCATTATATATCATTTTATCATCAATGGGTTTAAGGCCACCTTTTCCTTTGCATTTCCATCCTCTTCATTTTCTTTTTTCCATTTCTTTTTCCTCAGGACCTGCTCAGGTGGTAGACACCCCCAACGCAAACCATGCAACTTCCCAAGTGGAAGAAGTTGAAACAGTTGAGGAGAAAACCAATGACCAAGTGATAGATGAGAGACAAGCTAGTAATGATACAGATATTCCAGTAGATGCTGAATCTCATTTAAATGAGAATCATGTATCTGTTGCTGCAGAATCACATGCTTCATCCCAGGAGGATTCTCCAAAGAAATCATATGCGTCAATTGTTAGTTCACAGAGAAAGAAGGGCCCAACTAAAGTCTATGTGCCTACTAACACGGCAAAACCAGCTCCAGCAAAAAATGAGATGCAGACATTTAATGCATCAGTCCCTATTGCACATGATAATGCTCCAGAAAGTAAAGATTCTGAGGATGAAGGTATTTTGTTTGCTCTGCTATTTGTGTTGCTTGTGTATATAAACAAGCACCTTGAACCCTAATACTCTCATAAGAAATAAACACATTGTTTATATATCATGTAAATTGTTGGATATCTGCAAAATTTGAGCATTTCTTTCAAAAGTCTGATTGTTTTTTTATTTCCTTATTTCTTGCAGTTGAGGGTCACTCCATATACATCCGCAATTTGCCTCTAAATGTTACAGTTGCTGAGCTTGAAGCTGAGTTTAAGAAATTTGGAACTATTAAGCCAAACGGTGTCCAAGTCAGAAATAATACGGTTGGTTTTCTGCAACTTATTGTACTGTTTTATCCTACACTGTGTGTTAATACTCAAAACCTGTCTCTTTTTGTCAGCAACAAGGATTCTGTTTTGGATTCGTTGAGTTTCAAGAATTTAGCTCCATGCAAAGTGCTATCAAGGTATGTGCTCTTCAGCTTCTTTTATTTTGTTTGACTTTCATTTATTCAGAGTCAGCGACCACCAAATTGAAACGGCTGTGTAACATCTACATTGAGAGTAGAAAGTCCATATCTTGTTTATTTGGGATATTACACTGACTGACCCTTAGATTTGGGAGACACATTACACAAACTCTGCAAAAACTTCCGGCATCAAACAATTTACGTTTTTTTTGGTCGCAGCGTCAAACAATTTACATTATATCTGAATTGATGATACTGATGGAATGAATATGTTCTCTATTTATCTTTTTTATGAATGCCCCCATTCAGCCTTGATACTTTCTAATCGATATTTGAAATTAAATGTTTTATTATAATACCATGCATTGGGCAAAAACCTCAGGTATGGTGGGGGAAGTTTTGTATAAGTAGTTCAAACCTCTGAGTATGTCAGCGTAATTATCCCTATATATTTTTCAATCGCCTTCCTCGCTAATGTTTATAGTAATACATTTATTCTTCAGGCTTCTCCTGTTACTGTTTTGGATCGTCAAGCTGTAGTGGAGCTAAAGAGGACAACCACTAGAGGTGAGCCAAATGCATATCCCACCTGCACCCCTTGAAAATACTCAAATTATCAACTTCCGCCTACGAACTATAAATATTACTTATTGCCCAAACTATGAACATCACAAGCACTCTCTTTAGAAATACAACTATTAGCAAGACACCTAAGGATAGAATGATCATTTGATTAAAAAAACCCATATCTTCTGTGCAGTCGGCAGTGGGAGGGGTCGATTTTCATCTTCTCGAGGAGGGTACCGAAATGACAATTTCAGGGGTCGTGGAAACTTTAGCGGCGGCCGGGCCTATGTTAGGACCGACAGTTTCCGTGGGCGTGGTGGAGAATTTCATCAGCAAGGAAGAGGGAGAGGCGGCCGGCGTTCCGGCTGAGCTCAGAACTCCTCTTCAACTTAAATGGTGGATGATGAGAAATATGCATGACAATTTTGAGGAAATTTTCACTGCAATTGTTGTCAATATCGACCTTTTTTTAGCAGTTTTCTTTATATTTTTTCTAAATTTTAGAATGAAATGGCATTTAGAATGTAGTAGGCACCAGTTAAAGTTAGTCAATTGTTTCTAACAGGAATTTTGTCATAAACAGGGAACCCTGTTTATATAATAATCTTAGCTTAGAGGAGTGTAACTTGCAGTAACTTAACGTTGTATCTCATTGAAAGGGAGACCAGATTATTTTTTTTTTTTTTTTTAAATACTATTAAATTTGTGGTATATATGAATTTGCATATTTTATCTGACATATAATTTATTTAAAATCATGAAGCAGGCATCATAAATATATGTCCATGTCCTTGTAAACATGGTAGGCCCCCAAAATCTCTACATCATTGCTATATTTGGCCCAGCCCATAGAGGATGCACCAAATAGTGGAATGTTAACAATTAAATATGTAATTTTATTTAAATTTACCATATTATTTGAGACATGTGCTCTTCGCAGATAAAGGTCCTGCAAGAATAGTCTCATTCAAGATGAAAGTGATACAATATTTAAAACTTTAAAAATTTTATTTAAAGACTATACTAAAATAACAAAAATACCCTTGGGTTTAGTCAAAAATTCACAAGAATTTGATTAAAATGTCATAAGTAACATAAATTAGTGACCTTAGAAACTCGCTGGGCTGATTTCAGACAAAATTGGCTCGGATCTCGAACTAAATCCCTTTTGAAAATGAAAGATGAAAATAATACAAAACTAAAATTTTAAGAATCAAATATGATATTAGTTCACTATCTTTTCTTATCATGAGATTTGAATTCGCTATCGTTATATTTATTTGTTTATTATTATTTTTTGTTAGAAATAAAGCGACAACCCAGGTAGGGATCGGAAAATTTTAAGAAAGTTCCTCAAAAAATTCTGCCGGATGACTCTTCCAAACCACAACTCTATCAGGAATAGAGTGACCCATTTTTGCTAGACGATCCGCCCTCATATTTCTCGATCTTGAAACGAGACTAAGTCGTGCTTCCCGACAATCAAACACCAATTTTCACAAAGGGTATTTCTCGATATCCTCTTTCTTAATTAGATTCACTCCAACTTTCGAATCCGTCTCCACCTAAATTCGTTTAAATTCACCTAAATAATCCCTCACCTAGCCTGACCAACTCCGCAACGGTGAGTACTACCGATCCGTTTACACTTTACATGGTACATGAATGAAATATATCCAGTTGTTAATCATATTTAGTTAACTTTAAATACAAATAAATATTTAAATGGGGTCCCAAAACCAAAAGAACATAATTACAACCATTTAACTTGGTGAGTGAAATTTATGGTATCATTAAGTTGGGCTATCCCCTTCCAATCGTCTCCACACGCTACACCATATTTTATAATTATGACCATAATCATTATTAAGCTTTATAATAACCTAATTCTTTTTTCTAATTAAACAATAGACTTTAAACATTTCGGTTAATAAAATTTCATATCTTCATATTCATATTATATCGTTTTGTGTTCGTATATCATGACACAAGAAACATGGAATTATATTTTTCTTTTAAAAAAAAAATAAGTGGGGCCCACATGGACCGACAACGTGACGTAATAATAGTAAATTCAACCAATGGGATTGGTTCGTTACTCGACACGTCGCCATCAGCAAGTTGCAGGATGCTTAGCTGCTAATCGCCCTCAAAACTCGACACGTGTCCGATTCATTTAAAGCTTCCACCTGTCTAGAAGTTCCAGCTCTAAAAAATTGCTTGTGGGCCCCGGCTCCTTAGATTTCCAACTTTATATTATTTTCTCTCTTTCCCTTTCGCCCCAGGGTTACTATCACTTCAATAAAACTCTGCTTGAAAACTTCCTTTTAACTCCCCATTTTTAAATATATCATTTGAGATTTTAGATATATGATTTTGGGATTTAGATACATAATTTTAGAATTTAGATACGCGATTCTGGGATTTAGATATGTGATTTTTTCCTTATATTTCAAATACATCATTTGGGGTTTTAGATACGCGATTCTTGAGTTTTAATACATCATTTTTGAAAATGGGGAGCTAAAAGGAATTGGACTTATCATTTGGGGAGTTTTCGGGAATTCCCCGTAATAATAATAATAAACTAAATATACATATATATATACGATAGAGTATTTTTACATCTACACCTCTTGCGAGATTAAGTAATTACAACTCATACCCCCTTAGATGTAAATATTACATAACCCACTCTTTCAAGTTTGAAAAATTACAAACGAACCCATTCCGATAGGATTTTTCACGATTTTTTTTTTTTGAATTGATTATATTTCACCACTAATTAGTTCCTCATCCCTAATTGAGAGGAAAAAAGTCATTATGAATATCAATTTATAAATGAATCATATGTTTACCCTCCAAAAAACTTCATAAATTACGTGTCTGTCACTTAAGGATGATATGTGGGATGTTGTGAAGAAGTAACTAGTGGTGAGATATAGCCGATTTAAGAATAATTTTGCAAAAATTCCAACCAAAATGGGTTCATTTGTAATTTTTCAAATTTGAAAGGGTAGGTTGTGTAATATTTTCTTCTAAAGGGGTACGAGGTGTAATTATCTAATCTCACAAGGGGTGCAGATGTAAACAACCCTATATAGATATAGATATATGCTATCTCAATTCGTGAATTTACCCGTAAATATAAAATAAAATTTGAGGTAATATTAACAACATTAACATTTCTAATGGCTACGTTAAAATTATTTTTAACATTAGTGGTAATATTATAATCACATCTTCCTAGTGGATGGTTGCCTTAATAAATATTTAATGTTATTACTATTTACTATAATCTGAAAAATTATTACATAGTTACGTCTAAAGTTAGACAAGTAGTTAATGATTTTTATGAAATAAGAGACTTTTATAATTAAAACTATATAAAAAAAAAACTCATTCCAAAAGTAGTAAATGATAAAATATTTGTCTTACAATCGAACTTAAACAACCACCGTGCCATAATTAGTTTTTCAATCAATAGTAAAAGAAACCGGCTTTTATAAAAATTAAAATAAGAGTATTTTACTTACATTCAATGAGAGCTCACGATCTCTAAAATTTCAAACAGTTTAAATGACATTTCGTCAATAAAAGACATCAGACATCACTGCAAAAAGTATTTAGAAAGAATTACCATCATCACCAAACTATTCAAGATGCAGAAATACAATAAGATACTACAAATTGGTGGTAAACAAATCAAAAATTGATGGAAAAGTAATGGGAATATAAGTAAACATTAAAAAAAGATATTGGAAGATATGCGCAATATTATCCTCGACAGGCAAATCTAAGCAAGTGGGCTATTTTAACATGACAACATGTTAAAAAGGCATCTCTATTTTATATATGGCCTAATAAAATAGACTTTTAACTTAAACTAGTTGCGCAACTTGCATCAATATTTTGTCCTCTCTCTTATAATTAGTTTTAGGACGAATTACATTTAGGTCTCCTGAGGTTTGTCTTAATTATAAATCAGTCCCTCTTGTTTCAAAAATTATATATTAGTCCCTAAAAAGTAAAAACACTGTTTCAATTGAGGTCCCTAGACGCCGTTAGGGTTCCGTTAATTTTGACAAGACTACATTGTTGATGTGATTTAGTTAAGGGGTCGTTTTATAAGAAAATTCATAGTTCAGGGACTTTTTTGTAATATTTTTCGGAAATTCAAACGTCAATTAACGGAACCCTAACGGCGTCTAGGAACCTCAATTGAAACAGTGTTTTTAGGGACTAATATGTAATTTTTGAAACAAGAGGGACTGATTTGTAATTACGGCAAACCTCAGGGGACCTAAATGTAATTCGCCCTTAGTTTTATTTATTTGTGTTGCTGAGGTTTTTAGGACAAATGTTTGTGTTTCTTATGTATGGTAATGTTGTCAAATTAATCCCTCCACCCACCTCTTACTCTTCCCAACTGTCTTTTTCTTTTTCTTTTTCTTTTTTTTTTTTTAATTTTAATTGTGAGAATATACATACATATATATATATATATATGTATATTTTAGTGCAATTTGAATCATATATGGTATTTTAATTAGTTCTTGACTAAGTACAATGGATTCTAGAAACCAAAACTAAACATGCACGTTCCTCAAATTGAATTATTTCGTTTGTAGCGGTAGAAGAGTTAATTTCAAACGCTCCTCATCATTTGATTTGTAGTACATCTTATCCCTTAGTTTTTAAATTGATATAATTATTACTTAAATTTTTAAAAAAATATCACATTTAATCGCTTTAAGCATAACAAATCTATACAAAACAAATTTTAAATGTGTCGATATTATATATCAAATTGAAACTTTCGATATAAGAAATACAACGGTGATTTCAAAACCAAAAATCGACAACATACGAAGGAGAAATCACCGATCAAAAATGATGAACGACGAACGGAGCTATGCAGCCGATTCCGACAGTCAATAGAACCGATTGAGGCATGGGATTTCCATAACACAATGACGATAGTTGGATTTCCATAACAAAGAATAAATCAATAGTCAAAGTTTGTTAAAAGCAGTTTAATAGAATATTTTTTAAAAGTTAAGAGATGAAGTGAATTAAAGAATAAAAAATAAAGATTCTTTAGAAGTAGTTTGTACTAAAAATTTTCGTCACCCACCCAATATCAGCCAAATATACACAAAATTAAGGTGATATTAAACCATTTATACATGTGGCCTTTTTTCGTTTCTACCAATAAGTATAAATGTGACATTTTTATTTATTTATTTTTTAAATGATCAAGAGAGATATTCTAAATCTTGAACAAAAATGGAAATCCAAATTTAGGGTTAGGAAGAGAACAACCAAAGGCAAAAGAAAAGAAAAGGAGATTGGATTGAATTAGGACCTTATTGGTGAGGGAGCACTTCGATAGTGACTTTGGCATGGAAAATCTTTCACTAGATCTTACCACTGTTTATATTCACTATAATTCTTTTTTTAATATATATAAATAAATATATTTTATCTAGCTTGTTTCTTGAGATATAAAATGAAGTAATCAAGTAGAAGTGTTAGTTACGGTAAATTATATCTAGAACTTGTAGTTAGGTATATTTATCATTTTACGAATACTATAGATTTCTAATTGTAATAGTAATTTTCATATTTGTTTTGATAAACTCGACAATCTTAATATTGTCAACCGCGGTACACATTAGGACATCAATTAACAAATATATATATATATAAATCTTTAATATAACCTAGCAAAAAAAGATAGTTCCTAATTCATTAACAATTCACAAAGCATGCAGTATAATTTCTAGATCCAAATGAAGTATAAAAATAAAAATTCCATGTAATTAATTAATGTTGTAAGATGAGACATACTTTTTGAAAAGGGATCTTCTTTAAAAAAACCCCTATAAGTTAAAATTTTTTTAATTTGCTCTCCATTTTTAAAATTATTTATGTTCACTCCTCAAATTAGATTCATAATTTTAGTTTGTTCCCCATTTTTTACGGTACATACGACATATTGCAAAAAATATACAACATAATGCGATTTAATTACGTCATTCTTGAGTTTTTATACATAATCTGGGGAGTGAACAGAAATAATTTTAAAAATGAGGAGCAAACTAAAAATTGAATCCACATTTGGAGATTTTTCCCTAATTTCTTGTTTCAAAAAAATTATAAATATTAAAAATAATGAAAATAATTTGAATAATAATGAAGAAACGGGTGTGGAGAAAATAGGAAAAAGTAGAGGGACAGGTAGCACGTGGCAACCCTATCTTACTTCCAAACGTCGCCTCCCATTTCGAAACGTATCCCCTCGTATCCCCATTATTTTTCAACTAAATAATAAAGCGTGGGTTGGCTTTTTCTTTTTTCTTTTTTAAAAAAAAAAAAACTAAAAAATGAAGATCCTCCATTGTCTGGCTCCAAAATGTGAAATCGTCCACCTTAAGTATCCCTCCTAAGTGATCCCATATCAGTAGGAGAGGAGTCCCTCCTAAGTGACCCCACATCAGTAGGAGAGGAGGTAAATCGCCCTGCTAAGTGATCCCACACCAGTAGAAGATGAGTCCCTCCTAAGTGACCCCATATCAGTAGGAGAGGAGGTAAATCGCGGTGATTCACGGCCCCATAAGGTAGTAGGACGATTTCTGGTGGCCACAAGGGGCTACCCACCACATTGGGTGGATAAAACCCAAAACCCCCACAACTGCGCCTGTCAAAGTTCGATCCTTGGTCCTTGCTCCAAATCTGCTACCTGTGTTACCGTTGAATTAAACCCGCGGGGGTTACAAGCATATGCAAATAATCAATTTCTATCTGTATCCCGAGCTAGACTTCCCGCATCGACAAATTTAATATTTGGTGGGATGACTCAACGATGAGGGAAAATCTTTGAATAGTACCAAAAAGTTGAAAAAATTTCTTTTAGGTCCCCAGTTTTGAAAAAGTTCCCATTCAATCCCCAATTGAAAAACAAAATTCCTTTTAGGTCCCCACAAACAGTACATGTTCGTACATTGTCTTTAGGAATTGCGTACATTTTTTAGGGAATTGCGTATAAAAATCTCAAAATGTCGTATATACGAGATTCCGGGATTTTTATACGTAATTCCCTAAAAATTGTACGCAATTCCTGAATTATTATACAACCTTGAGGAGTGAAAAGGAATTTTGTTTTTCAATTGGGGAGTGACCAGGAACTTTTTCAAAATTGGGGAGTGAAAAGAAAATTCAGTTTACACTTAGGGATTTTTGAGAAATTGTCCGCAACGATAATCATTCGATGCTTAGGTTGTAAATAGCTAGAGAATAGGGTTAAAAGTAAATAAGGAATTTGAATGTAATTAGTGTGTTTATCCATTGATATATTAAGTGTATTTATAATGTATTTTTATTATTGTTGTATTAAGAATATTTAAAAGAATTAATGATTATAAATGTGAGGCACTTAAATACAATATGTTAAAAAAATTTAACATCAACTACATATATTTAATTTTCGTTTTATTTTAAAAAATCGAGGAATTGTCCATCGTACTCGCAGCCTAAAATCAATCCCATTAGATCGAGAAAAAAGATCGACAGAATAACAATTAGGACTGACTCAATGCGTCTCGTATAATACAAAAATGGCTATGATATGTATGAGCGTAGGTATTCCCAACTATTCGTACATTGTTCAAATGAGAAATAATTCATTAATTAAAATCAAATTACAATAATAACAATTTTTCTTTTCTTTTTCTTTTTTGTTTATTGTTAAAAAATAAAGTCAATAATTAAGGGCGTTTGGCAAGTAGGTGGAAGACGCTTGTTGGCAAGTCTATCCTCGTCTTAACCACGTGGCCCAATCCCCAATTATTCCTCCTTCCGCCACGTGTCGCCTTCCTGACCCTATTACGTCACATTCCCAGACCCTTTTTCGTCTTTTTACACCCCATGGAGTAAAATCTCTCCCCTGCTGCTGCTGCTACAAACTCCTCTGCCTCCCTCTCCAATGGCTTCCTCTCTCCCCTCTCTCTCTCTCTCCGCCTCTTGTTTTCTGCAAATAGAGAAAACAAAAACCCTTTGAAAGTGTTGTGATTCTGTTTTTATTTCTTTGCTGATTTTCACTGCATTATGCGAAGAAGAAGGGGTCTTTCAATTGTCGAAATTTGACCGGAATTTTCTGTTATTTGGCTTTCTTCGCGGGATAGAATAGTGCCCTCTTGAGTATTTTGCTTTTCCCGAATCTGGGCGTGGCTAAAGTTCGAATCTTTGTTGAGTGTAATGGAGGGAGGTGGAGGGGACGGGGAAAATTTTGATCTTTCTCTGGGGTTGAACGGGCTTTCAAGAGATCTGCTGCAGAAATTCATGAAACAGGGGCGTTACCGGAACGAAGACGACAAGGAGGGAGATGGAGAAGATATAGAGTTGAGTTTGGGTCTGTCAATGAACGGTAGATTCGGAGTTGACCCGGCTAGGAAGAAGCTGAAACGTTCGTCTTCTATAGCGAACCTGGTTTTCACAGCTGATTCTGGGAATAATGGGGGCGGCCAACAAGCGCGTGGGGTGGAGTTTGATACGTACGCGCCGCTTGTGCGGACGCGATCTCTCCCGACGGAGACGGAGGAGGAGTGGCGCCGCCGCAAGGAGCTGCAGTACATGCGGCGGATGGAGGCGAGGAAGAAGAGAATGGAGAAGCTCAAGAATGGGAGGGTGATGAAGGAGAAGGAAAATGGTGTTGAGGATGTTAATTCGAGTAGAATTGTGAATGGTAGCGTTGATAATGGAAGTCTTGATGATGGGGCCGTGATGGTATCATCGGAAGGGTCTGTTGGACTGCAACGGAGTGGATCATCTGGAAGTTCTGATCTTCAGAGTCCTCACATTGAAGGTATGAAGATAAATCATACATTCATCTTCTTCTTTGATGCCCTTTTCTTTTTTGTGCAATTTTGATTTTCCTGTCATGAGGAGTAAATGATTTGGTCAGTATCATGTTCTGATTCTTGCATTTATGGTGTTTTTGTTGGTCTTCTTGAGTTGCAGGTTATTTTGCAGTTGTACGTAGGGTATATATTTCCAGCAATTATTTTGTCTACTGATAGACATGAATTGCCCTGTTCTTGCACTTATTTATTGCACTGTGTATGTATGTATGTCTGAGACTCTGATGAAATTGCAGTTTTCTAGAGGACCCAAGAACCATGTTTAGACTTGAACATGTCTTCTCAGTTTCTCATGTTCTTCCCCTGTGATTGTTTTGCTTGAGATGCATACATTCTTGTATAAGATTGTGTGTGGTTACCTCTTGTTGCTCCTTTTAGTGGCAGCAATTCTTTGAATTTATTCTCTTCATTTTCCTTTAAGTATGGAAAGCATATTAGATTTCTCGGAGGTAGGTGTGGATTTTCTCGGGAGGTTGAATCGTAAGCGATCTAAGGATAGTTTTGCGTTGAAATTAGTATGAATAATTATGAGAATTATGATACAGAACAATCAGCATTATCTTCTTTCAATCTAACAGTTGTTGCAATAGGAGCAAATCAAAATGTGACCGAGACCCCTACTTCGCAAGAGCCGGCCAAGCAGGAACCGGCTGAAAGAGACATGAAAGGGTCTAATGAATTGCTGAAGAAAGCCATGCTCGATATGCCTTACGTCACCACATTGGGAGAAGGCCCCAACGGCCAGAAGATAGAGGGGTTCTTATACAGATATAGAAAAGGCGAGGAAGTTAGAATAGTGTGCGTCTGTCACGGCACGTTCCTCACACCGGCCGAATTCGTGAAGCATGGAGGTGGTGGTGATGTGGAGCACCCATTGAAGCACATTGTAGTTAACCCTTTTCCCCTGTTGTAACAACTTTGATGATTTGTTCTTGCGTGTATCTTAAGAGGAAGGGGTAGTTGAGAATTGTAGCTGCCAATTCTAGTTGTAGCTTTCAGGATTGAGATGCTTGTTTTTCAAGAATACATTATAAAATGCAAGAAAATTCTGCATTTGTTTCTTGGAGAGAAATTCCTATATCTATTGGATTAAGATCCATTTTAATTATTTTTGTACTCTTCACTTCTTTTTCCTGAGCTTTTTCTACTTTAATTGATTTGATTCAGTACGGGAAGAAAGTCAATGAAATACCAAAGAATCCAAGAACAGATGAATTTCATTCAGAAACAGATCCCAATTTCTGGAGAATTCGCAGGAAAAGCCTACTCTTTTGTTATTATATTGACAATAAATAGAAAGAAAATACAAGTATACAGCAAGCAGAAGAAATTATCTGCATTCTTGAGCAATATATTAGTGAACACCCCCTAATTCCACTACATACCATAGAAAAAATGGGGGCAAAACTACACTACAATTTACACATACCTACTATTCCCAGCACTAACAAAAACCAAACCAAACGCCATTTTTCCCCGTAGGAAATAAATCAAGAGTTGGGTTTATCTTTCCCTACTCATTTCTATTCTCAACCAAAGAAATTCCTCTGTATATACGTACCGCTAACACGAAGGAGGTTGAAGCTGTTTCAGCCGTCTCACGACCTGCTTCATGGTCGGCCTTGTAGAAAGTGAATCAACTGTACACATCACAGCCAAATGCAGAATCTCGACCAGATCATCATGCGGGCCTGCATCCCACAACCCAACTGTAAAGAACTCCTTCGCCCTTCCCTGCCTCAACAGCATCGAGCCCCACGCCACAATGTTAAAACCGTTCCCATACGAAGAGAAGGATGGATCCAAAGCTTTCTTGTCAGAAATCAGCTCCAGCAAAACAACCCCGTAGCTGTATACATCAGCCTTATCCGAAACCCGACACGTCATCGCATATTCAGGAGCCACATAACCAAACGTTCCGGCCACTCCTGTTGTGGCATGTGTCTCTGAGGTTCCAAGAAGCCTAGCCAATCCAAAATCAGAGAGGTAAGCATTGTAATCCTCATCCAATAGTATGTTGCTCGGCTTTACATCCCGATGGAGAACGCGTGGCACGCACTGATCGTGGAGATAAGCAAGGGCCCGTGAAACGTCCAAGGCAATCTTGTGGAGTACTCTCCAATCAACTGCCCTGGTTGACCTTTCTTGGATGAATTTCTCTAGGTTGCCGCCTGGGAGATAATTGTATATTAAGAACATCTCAGTTTCGCTCGCGTGGTACCCTATTAAGGTCACGAGGTTCTGGTGGCGGAGGCGGCCTAGGGTTCTGATCTCGGCATCAAACTGTTGAAGGCCTTGGAACCGTCCAATCGCAAGGCGCTTTATTGCGACGAGAACACCTGGCGCAATCTCGGCCTTGTACGTGGAGCCGAAGCCGCCATTGCCAATGCAGTTGCTGGCATTGAAGTTTCCAGTGGCACGGACGACGGTATCGAATGTTAGTGGAACCCCAATGTCAGTAAAGACAGTCACGTCCTTCCTGAGGGTCCCGCTTACTCTGTTTTTCGGCTTCCATTTTCTAGTGTAGAAGAAAAGGATGATTAGAGCAACAAGAACCGATACAATGGCTGCTGCTGATGTAATGGAAGCAATTTCGATTGAGCTCAACCCACTTTTTCGGGAGGATGGAGGAGAATCCGAGTCCGAATCACCGTTTTGGGCATCTCCAGTTCTTCCATGCTGATCGGGCGAAGAGGCCGTCAAAACAGGACAGGGGAGAGAAGGGTTTCCAATAAAGCTACTGCATTTGATGATATTATTTGGCGGAGGAAGCGGGCCTGACAAATTATTGAAGGAGGCGTTGAAAATTGACAGAGTGGATATATTTGCCAGGCCAGGTGGCAGCTGACCAGATAGCTTATTATTGTTCACTAGAAGTACAGTCAAGTTCCTCAAATTTGCCAAATCTTTAGGAATTTCATCAGATAATGAGTTTGAAGACAAATCAAGAACTTCAAGAGATTGTAATTGCCCGAGGCTTTCAGGGATCGAGCCATTTAGGTTATCTCCAGCCAACAAAAGGAGTTTGAGATTCTTTATTCTTCCAAAGCTACTAGGAATTGAACCGTGCAAAGCATTCCAGCCTAAATTGAGAGCAACGAGGTTAACCAAGTCACTGATGCTTGGAGGTAAGCTGCCAGCGATATGATTTCCGGACGCATCTAGAAGTATCAGATTCTTGCACATTGTGGCAATATCCGTGGGAAATTGACCGAATAGCTCGTTATTTGTGATATTGACTATCATACCCCTCACTTGATCACATTTCTCAAAGAAAGCTCCAGGAAAGCCACCAGTAAGCCTGTTTCTCCCAGCAAGAAACGCATAAATTGTTTGCTTTGATAATCTTTCAGACGCAACTGGCATTGACTGCACAGGGCCAGTAAAGTTGTTGGAACTAAAATTATGCATAACAAAGAGACTGCCAGTATTTTCTCCATAAAATGACAGAGTGGTTTCGATCTGAGTTCTGTATCCAAAATGTGATATATATGCAGATGGAGGATTGTAGGGATCTAACGAAGCCATAGGAGCACAAGAATCATAATTGAACTTGGGAATCGAGCCCGAAAGAGAGTTTCCGCTGATATCAAAGAGTGTCATACAAGGAACAGGGATTTGATCAATGATCTCCCCATTAAGCCTGTTCTTGCTCAAATCAAGAAAATCCAGATTCTTGCATTTGCTAAAACCTTCTGAGATTTTTCCAGAGAAAAAATTCTGACCCAAATTCAACATCTCCAAGTTGATGCACGATCCCCAACTATCAGGAAAATTTCCCACCAGGGTCGCTCTTGGGGCCCACAACATCCTCAAGCTTGAAAGGCTGGTAATTCCTGTTGGAATTGTGCCATCATAAAAATTGAACTCCTCAGCAGTATATGCCAACTTTTCCACAGAGTAACCGCTTCCTAAACTCGAAACATTGGGAAGAGGATCCCATGTGTTTGACAATACAAGAACAGACAGATTTTTACAATTACCAATTTCAGGGGGTATACGACCACCAAGACTGTTCCTCGACACATCCAGCACTTCAAGCTGACTCAGCTGACCGAGTTCACTCGGTATAACGTCCACCAACAAGTTGGAATAGACAAGAAGGGTCTTCAACCCTTTACAATTCCCAATACTTTTTGGAATGCCTTCGCTCAAATAATTTCCAGAAAGATCCAAATGCTCAAGATTTCCACAATTATCACCAATTTCAACTGGTATCGATCCACTGAGGAGATTAAATGACAAGTAAAGCCCCCTCAAATCTCTAAAACCGCCAATAAACTCCGGAATTGATCCATTAACTTGATTCCCAGCTAAATTCACAATCTGAAGCCCCACACAATCCGACAAAGAACTCGGGATTCCACCACTAATCTCATTGAACCCCAAATTAAGAACTTTGAAATTCTTCAACCCAGTAAACTGAGCAGGCAAGGAGCCAGAAATCAAGTTCCCTTCAAGGTCAAGAACCTCTAGCTTTTCCATCCCCCAAATTTCTACAGGAATTCGACCGCTCAATTCATTGAACGGCAGTGATAAAACCCTGAGCTCACTAAGCTTAGCAACTGCTCCAGACAGTGTACCCAAGATTTTAACTTTACCACTGCTCCCTAAACAAGGCCTCCTAATTCCAAGCCCATAAAGTGGAAACTGAACAATTCGAGCACAAGACAGAGAATTACCTCCACCAGTAACATTCAAAGCCACGACACGAGAAGCTGAATCACACAAAACCCCAAACCACGAGCAATGATTCGGGTTCTTCAAATTCCAGCTGCTCAACACTCCATAAGGGTCCGACAGCGACTGCTTCAACTCCAAGAGAGCAGATGTCTCCGAATCGGCTCCCCAAACTACATCTTTCCGAACTAAAAACAGAACACATACGAAAACCAACAGCTTCAACTGCCTGTGAAGATGGTGCCATTTCATGACAAGAGAAGAAAGGCCCATTACAGAAGCCCCAAAAGGGTCCCCAAAAAGCCCGAGTAAACCCCGGACTCGTTCTTGTTTCCCCCTCCCGTGAACACGCATAAAAACCCTAACCCTGATTTTGGGTTTCACTTTTCAGCCTTTCCTTGTGAATGCAAAACAGAGTCTTGCCTCTGAGAGAGAGAGAAGAGGAGAGAGATGGGAACAGTGAAGGGTGTAGTTTCTTGCTCTTGTTTGAGAAAACGCGTTGGTGTTCACATTCTCAAGATTTGCTTGCTTTTTTCCTTTGGGTATTAGGCTATTAGCATATTAAATTTCCCTGGTCTTCAGCTGGACTTGTACGACTCTAGATTCCCTTCACCAGTCTTCATGTTTTTCCAATGGAGACTAATTATATTATTTCTTTTTTTTTCCTTTAAATATCTTAAATAGTTGACACTTTAATTCTTGTAAAATATTTTACCACATTTTGCTACACAAACCACTTTGAATTTCTTAATTCCGCAATCCATTTGTAATGAGTTGGTATACGATTAAATTATGTAGATGATATTGAAATGATTGTTTTGTTGGAGTATATAATAAACAGAGACATTGTCATAATATTTTTCAAATATTTCACTTAAGGGTATTTTGATAATTTTAAAAATTTTAAAAATACTTAAAGATATTTTTAAAATTACAGGGTGAAATGATAACGGAATACTAACGAAATGAAGGGACTTCTAACAGAACATAAATTATTGGGGTTATATTGTAATTTTCTGATAAAGATAGATTACATTATAATAAGGCTCAATAATAGGATAGTTAGATATAAATTTTTTTTATTTATTTATGAAAATTAAAACAACGATAAATTGCTTCAATTTGATGTTTCTTTTATAATACATACTTTGATATTGTGTACTTTTTAATTTCTTGAATAGTTATCCCGTTCTTTGACCGTTTGACGTACTCACGTACCAATAATTCATATATGTAACGCCATTTCTTTTTATAGCAAACAAAAACTTATTTGAATCAAAATTTCAAGTTATTCACTCGGCTATATTATTCACAGAATAAAGTAAGATACCTACCATTCATCGAGATAAATATTATTTTCTATATACATGTGGACGCATGTCTGAGGTATTGGATCAAAATATTAAACTATTCATCTAGTGATATTCGTTTTACTAAATGAAATACCTATAATTCAGCCGAATGACACCGTTTTTGTATATAGTGAAAACATGTTCGAATTATCATATCAAAATATTGTGTTATTATTATTATTTTTTTGAAAAAAAAAATATTGTGTTATTTGTTTATTGATGTTCTTTGACACAAATAGTAAATCAAAGGATCCAAACCTCATTCATGTCTAAATCAAATTAACTCAAATATCTTTTTTAATATAAATTTGAGATAAAATGGATATATATATTTTGAAACAATAAATTCTAGAAAGGGGTCCATGGTTGTCGTCCACCACCGCCGGTCAATAAATGCAATATCACCGTCAAAGGAGCGGAGCAGCCACGGCCCAAACCCTAGCCAATATTTTCATTTTAATTTAATTTAATGTAATGTAAATGTAATGTCCTCAAATTCAATTATTTCTTTGGAAGTTGATATGTGGAGTGGTCTAGGGACCCATCAAGACTTAGGTCGTGTTTGGTGAGAGTTAATTTAAAGTTGGAAAAGTGTGAGAAAAGTTGCTTTCAAATGCTTGTGAAAAGCTTATTCTTCTTAATTGTTCTTCACCCTTTTATTTCTTTTTTGAAAAATACTTTTGTTGGGCATGTGATGGACACTTCCTACAATGCATCTCCTCATTTGGCTTTTCTTGTATGCACCCGTAAATTTTGAGTCGGATCGAACTATTAAAATATAATATTCTTTCTAATAATGATAAATATTTACTCAAAATTTGCGCCTAATTAAGATAGTAGTACACCAAGTGACCGAAACATTAGATTATGCCGCTCAATTTTTTTCTTCTTATTTTGGTTTTCCATTTCTAATATTTGAGTTTATTTTTTTAAGAGGGTTCAAATTCTCTCAACCAATAATACATAGGGCAAATTACATCTACAGCCCCTGAGGTTTGGCCTAATTATGAATCAGTCCCTCTTATTTCGTTTATTACATATCAACCCCTAAAAACACTGTTTCAACTACAAATCAGTCCCTCTTTAGGGGTTAAAATGTAATTGAAACAGTATTTTTAGGGGTTAATATGTAATAAACGAAATAAGAGGGACTGATTTGTAATTAGGCCAAACCTCAGGGGGTGTAGATGTAATTTCCCCTACTACATATTAAGGGCAAATTATACCAAGATCCCCTAAGGTTTGGCATAATTACAAATTAATCCCTCTACTTCTGGAAATTACGGATTAGTCCCTATAAATACTGTTTCAATTGAGGTCCTTAGACGCCATTAGGGTTCCGTTAATTTTGATATTTGAATTTTCGAAAAATATTATAAAAAAGTCCCTGAACTATTAATTTTCTTACAAAACGACCCCTTAACTAAATCACATCAAAAATGTAGTCCTGTCAAAATTAACGGAACCCTAACGGCGTCTAGGGACCTCAATTGAAACAGTTTTTATAGGGACTAATCCATAATTTCCAAAAATGGAGGGATTAATTTGTAATTATGCCAAACCTCAGGGGACCTTGGTGTAATTTGCCCTACATATTAATGCAACAAAGTTGACAATTTAATAACATAAAAAGATATGGACTTTAAGTTAAAAGCAAAATTTTGAAAAAATGTAACCGACATTGTCTTTTTGAAAAAAAAAACAAGTAAAAAGGAAGAAAGAAAAAGAAAGTAGGTTGATAAAAGAAAATGGGTCACTTGGTAATTTTGGTCAAAATTCCATAATATCTTTCCACTTTTCATCAATTCATTGTAAAAAAGACAAAAATAAAAAAAAAAGAAAACTAGTAACTCAATTAATAACAAATGTAATTGTATTATACTTATTATTTAATTAATAATTGATCTTAAAATTTATACACGTTGAACATATAATATATTTTTTTATCGTTACACTGATTTGATGAAACTCGTGTGAGGAACAAAGTTTCTAACTTGTAAAAGGGTCTTTTTCTAGTTAAATGTGAACACGAGGACAGATTTTCTTGGGTGAGAGTAATGTGAAAAAAAGGCCAAAAACAAGGACATATTGATTCCAATGACATGGTGGATTGTATCAGCATGACACCAATTAATGAGAATTTATAAATTTATAAATAATATATTCACTAATTAATTAATTAATAAATACTAAAAATAAATCATAGTCATGACCTATACATGTAGGACCAGACATGCAGTTTTCACAATGTATGTATATCAGAAACTGGAAAGTGGACAAATTAATATTATTAAAAATCTTACTTATTTTATTATATATAAGACACACTCTTTTGGAACTATTTTATAAGGAATATTAATGTCATAGTATGCCCTACATTTTTACTTATTTACAATTTTCCCCCCAAGATCAAGAAGCTGAAAGCTGTACAATCACTTTTTTGAACTGCTTGTCCCATTAAGCTATGGATAAGAGAGTATCTTAATGAGCTTTTGGTTGATGGTTTAATGACAGAACCACATGGACAAAATGTTTCTTTTAGATATTCCTCAGGCAGCAACTAGAAATGGATCAAAATGAAGATAGTTTTTGAATTCCGACACGAAGTACCTCACCGGTTGATTACACGGGCTTACCCTGAGTTTGGGGCTAATTACAAAAACTTCCGTTGAGGTTTAAGAAATTACGAAAACTTCCCCTGATATATTCCAAGACTTGGCCTAACACATGATATGACAGTCGTGAATTTAAACTCAAATATTGAGGGCGAAACAGGGTGTTTATAAAAACAAAAATCGGACAAGAAATCGACAAAACGAATGGATCTACATTATGTACTAGTAAACTCTTCAATGGGGGAAGCTTTTGTAGTTTCTAAAACCTCGGGGGAAGTTTGTGTAATTACGATAAACTTTTGGGTAAGCGATTATAAGCATCCGTATCCACAAAGACAAAATAAAGCAAACAACATCCTAAGATATAACTCCATCAGCTCCAAGAAAATACAGTTAAACATGTAAAGTTGACATATACATGTATGTATGTATGTATGTATGTATATAGATATATACTGCAAAAAGGAACTTATTAGGGGGAGAAGTATTCTGATTTACAAAGAAGAATATATGGCTGTAAACCGACCAATTCCTCCTCCAAAAGACCCCCTAGTTTTAATGAAACTAAGCTATCAGACATTTTTTACTGAAACTAAGCAGGTCTGTAAAAATGTGCAGCTATTAAATAAATTTTGTTAAAAAACAATTATAATTTTAACAGCACCTCGGCCAACACGAGAACCAAGAAAACCACTTCGATGGGCAACCTTTGGAAGCTGGTTTAGGGGAAGATGGTTTAGAAACTTGTTCTTCCAACTCAGGTTTCTTGACTTCCTCATGCTTCTCGAGTGTCTCGGGTTTTTCGTATTTCTCAGTCTTTTCATTCTGTTTCATTTGTTTCTCCATTGGCCCCACCCCTAATGAGGTAGTTTTTCCAGCATCTACCAACCTGAGGTCAAGACAAGAGATTATGGAGGTGTTTGCTATTTCTGCTTCTTTGAATCTTGTCTGGAAATAAAATTTTAAATACACTTTTGAATAAGGTAATTACACATTTTAGAAATTACAAAAAATTCCCCCATAAAAGAATTTACACTTCATGCTGACTGATGTGAATACCTTATTTTTCATATAACAATTACCGGTCAATATTTGTATCTAAATTCATGAATTCTTAGGCCAAACCTTAGACTACACCAGGGGAATTATGTAATTTCTCAAACCTCGAGGGAAGTTTTTGTATTTACGTCAAACCTCAGAGTATGTCAAAATAGTTATCCCTTTAAATAATACAAAAAACAACTTAGAAGATTTAATCATATTCCATTATAGAATTTCATGCATTACTGGTAAATGATCACATTATCATTCAATCAACAGGATTGTATTAATATATTATGATATGGCTTGAAGCTCTAATGATTTGACTTACACCGGGAACGCAAAAGAGCTGCAGCTATGTCCACTGTGACCACTCTCCTCAGAAAGTCGAGCATTGCTTGTCGAAGCCCGAGGCGTACTCAATGAATTACGATTATTCTCAGCAGCATGTGTAGAATCAGGAGAACAGATAGCCTGATCGGCACGGCCAACCTTTTCCTTTCCATGATCTTCCATATTTGCCTCTGAGGAGACCTTAGGGGCATCTTCACAATCAAGAGTATGTTCTTCCATAACTGGTGCAAGGAGATTACTGCTGCTCAATTCATGAGAAAACTGCGAACTATTATTATTATTATTACTCCAATCATCCAATCTCATTAGCTCTCCGGATTTACCAAATTCTTGAGTGAAACTGTTATTCCCCATATGAATGCTGAACAAGGACTCGTTCGAGGCAGAGCTCCATTCCAGAGGGTTTGATGATGCCTTAGTGGAGAACACATGGGCCGGTATACGGTTAGGATCGTACGGTTCAGGTGGACCCATTGTCTGAACGGGAGGTGGAGATTTCATCTGCGGAATGGTGGATGGTTCTGACGAGGGCTGTACCTCCGGACCTAGGGGTGGGGATGCACTCAACATGCTCCATGGAGGGGTCTCGTTTCCGGGCAACTGATTTTCTTGTAGGTGATTGGTTTGATCATTGAACGAACTGCTTTTATCTATGTCGGTATCTAGTGAAGCTTGAGAAGAAGATGAAGTTACAGAAGCAGCAGAAGGCAAGTCCTCAGCCTTTCCTTCGAGTAATACCTTGCCATTTTCAGGTAATACTTTGCCATTTTCCGGGCTAGGGTTGGAGTTTACGTTTCCTTTGTCATGTTGACCGGGCTCCATAGTCGAGCTACAACAATGATAAATCCGTATGCATTTTATTTGACGATATTTGCAGTTTTTTTAAACTTATAAATACATGCAGCAGCAGCAACAGGAAAAGGGTACTAAATCTGATGCAGTTCAACTATGTGTAATGATAAACTCACAAGGGAGGTATATGTAATTTTGAAGCCAATAGGGGATATTTGTGTAATGCCATGTCTATATATATTTCATCTTATTGGCAATCCATACATGCACGAATTCGTACAGAGACAATGCCAAAACGAATTACAGCATCACATAACAACCCTTTTGCCAAAAATGCAATAAATTGAACATAATCAAAGGTATAAATTAATCATTATGCTAAACAGGATCAAAATTCAAAACCTCGGGAAAACTGGATCTTTGATGAACTAATACCAAATTCTGATTGGTTTTTCTCTTGATTTCAAACAGAGGGTATTCAAGAAAATACCAGACATACCTGAAATCATGTAATCAAACGAATCAACAGTCCAGATTTCCCATAATAATAAGGTTTTTTCTCCTCTTTTGTCCAGCTGAAAGCCAAATTATGGGATTATACCAAACAAAACCTCGGATCAAAAACCAATGGAAAATGCATATGAAGAAATGTTGAGAGTTTGACAAAAAGAGAAAATGGGATGGGAATTAGGGCACAGGAAGAAAAGGGGGATTGATTTTGGGGGTTTACTCTCTTGATGAAAAGGAGGGACAAGCTTCCATTTCGGACTTTCTGATTAGCTTTTGTGTGTTTTAATTAATGTGACAAGATAGGTGATTTTGAATTGTTTTAGTATCTTCAACCTATAAATTAGGAAATATTTAGTATTATTATTTTTCCAAATTTTATTTCTTCTTGTCTCACATAAATGCATAAAATATAAGGATTTTTTTATGAGATGTTAACGTTTTCTTTCCTATATATCACTATATTTGTTAAATGTCCACCATTGAAAATAAAAGAAAATTGGGGTTTTGATAATGCTCTGTGTCTTTGGCTAGTTTTCTTAAGGTCGAGTTAGACCAACGTTCATTCTTAGTACAATACAATAGCGAATTCTATTTTAGGCTTATGTTTTATTCTCGATCTTTCTCTCTTCCTCCCGGTGTTTGAGATAATTTCTTATAATGATTTTTGTGCAAAAATCATAATCCAAGAAACAAAGCAACTTTAACTCCCATGCCAAAGTTCATTCATGCCTACATGTTTACAAAACTGTCTTTCCTGTCTTAATTCTCATGTGATTATTCGTTCCTATGTGACCAGGGGAATTCTACCCCGAGCTCGGCCAAACCGGTATAACGAGGAGACAAGGGTAATACACTTGTCCTTTTAATTGGTTGGGTTCAGTCGAGCCAGGTTTGGGATAAAATTTTCCATGTGACCAAGGTATTTCTCGAAAATATATTGTCAAGAAAAGGGCAAATGAGAGAGAAAATAAAACGTTAAAACTTTTAAGTATAATGACTATAGTCTTATCTGTTATGTTTCTTGGACATCCTCTGTTGTCCTATCTTAAAAAAGATTGCTCCTTTACAAAGAAGAAAGCCACACACACATCAAATCTTCACTGGATTGCAGCAAGAATTCAATGGAAATCCGCACTTTGCAGAAGCTGCTGCAATTAAGCAGTAAAGTTCAAATTTTTATGGGAGCCCATCAACAATTTACCACAAAATCTACCAATGTCAAGGCACAAAACATTTTCAAGCCATCATCAAGTTCTTCACTATTCCACAAAGGACAGCTTCCAGCCAATACCATGAAGGTAATATACACACATGTACAGGTGTGTGTGAAAACATAAGACCTTTTTTCTTGTTGATTGAAGGTGTGTGTATTCTTTTGTGTGACTAGGTTTGTGCTATGAGGAGGAGAAGATCAAACATAGACACAGACACTTATGTATTAATGGAGCCAGGTAAGAACGAGGAATTTGTTTCAGAAGATGAACTGCGTGAGAGATTAAAAGGCTGGCTTGAGAGCTGGCCTGGTAAGAGTCTACCAACTGATCTTGCAAGATTTGAAACAATTGATGATGCTGTTCAGTACCTGGTAAAATCTGTATGTGAATTGGAGATTGATGGTGATGTGGGCTCTATTCAATGGTACCAAGTTCGATTGGACTGAATGTCATCTCTTTTGTTCATAAAAACTCTATGCAAAATCAATGGATTATGTTTACCATTCACCAATTAAGTTCCAACTTTTTGTCCCTTTTTTCAATGTTTTTTCTGATTGCATTCGAACTATCACGATTCAACATTGTCCCTCAAAACTAAGAGAAGCGATTTCACTTTGTTTTTGGTATAAACAAGGGAGATATTACAGAAACCAGTACATGGAAATCATTTACTTGAATCTAAAATAAATAAATAAACAAATAAGATACACAATCAAATTGAACATTTCTCAATCTGGGTTCCAATGCCTGAAAGCTGCAGGGGTTCAATCTGCAAGAATGTCAACATTCAACATTAAAAACAGAAGAAAAACCAAATCTTTCATCGATATTAACAATATCAAGAATCAAGACACATGAAAATGATGAAAAATCTGCACCTTGGTCTGATTAACAGATGGTGGGAGGAGCTTGCTGCCCTTTCTACTTCTGGCCAGAATCCCTCTCGTAACAGGGGACATCATTTGATCAGTTGGGCTCGTGTACCTGCAGCAAAAACATCACACATTGATCACCAAAATTACCAAAAACACATTAAAAACTTTCATCGATTTCGATCAAATTCCAATGTTTACGACGGCAATCGCGTACCTTTCAGGGTATTTGAATGCTTTTGGGAGCTTAAGCCGATCTGGAGTGCCATTTTTGCCAGAATTACAAATGGGGCTCTGAGATTTCTGTGTTGTGGGAGGTGTTACAGGCGGGGGTGGTGTATTCGGATCAAGATTCTTGTTTTCTGCATCCAAAGTTGGGATTTTTGGTGGGGTTTCAAGAACTTCGTCCATTGAGTTTTCTTTTGAGTGATTTTAATCAAACAAAAGCTTAGTTCAAGAGAGTTCTGAAGTGTTGCAAGGGAATGAAGGATGCAATTGAGGGTTTTATTAATGGATTTGGAGATATATAATGGGTTGGGTGGGGTTGGGGGGTCCAACGGTCGATTTTTGTGGGTGCTAAAAGGTGAAGAAGAAGGAAATTAAGGCCGTGCCAAACCTAACGGGAATATTTACACCAATTGTTCCTTTTCGAGGTGTCAAAAGAGACGCACGCAAAGAAGAATTGTTGCTATTGTTAATGTTTTGGTTGGGTTTTTTAAATTGGATTTTGTTGGCCGTTGATGCGGTAAACGACTCTTAGCAATGTATTATTATTAAACTTATTTTCTTATTAGTTGATCGATCTCGATACTTATTTTGTTTTTCTATCTGTAGAGTTTCGCTAGTTCTAATCAAAACGTTTGAAAAGAATGGAGTATCTTGTAACTTCCAAAAGCTATTGCTAAATAATCAGCTTATAAACAATCAAAGTAAACAAGTTCTTCTTTTTTTTTTTTTTTTCCCTGTTAAGTGATTTTATTAAATTTATTATATTCATAACCCAAATTCAATAGATTGAGAATAATCAAAGTAAACGACTTCTTAGTTTTAAGGTATATGATAGGTTCAATCTCACAAGACCTAATTTTAGTTAGAACTTTGCTTGATCGGGCATATGTTTTTTTTTTTTGGAAGGGCATATGTAATAAACAATGAAATGCAAAAGTTTTATTTGGGAAATGGGAAGAATAACAATGGCCTAAACCCTATTTCTTTGATTATCAGCTAAAACATGGTCAAAATATAATTATTCAAATAGTTCGACTGTATACCCAAATTTGACACTATGATGGCTAATTGACCAATAATTCACCAAGAAAATATAATTTAATTCTTAAAAGTTAAAGCTACAAATCCATTTTGAGTTTGACTTGGACCAAGAAGGAGAAAATTAACACATGGGCCAGGACATATGAAAGCCCGCTATAAAAGCCCATAACTGTGAAAAAGATCAACTTCATGAAAGGGTAGGCCAACATAAACCCTCTAAGATCCTCTAATAAATAGTTTATTTCCTATAATTTTCTTTTTAATCTTGTCATTTGTACAAGTGAAAACTGAGAGATATTTATATATTAACTAAACATTAACCCAAAATTGAGTTCGCACCTAATTGATATTAGGCGAACATCATATTTAGTTAATAGATAAATTAATTGATATTAGGTGTCATTTGTAGAATTATCTTAGAAGTTTAGAATTACGTTAAAAGTTCTATTAATTTATTAGAAAATCAACCTAGTACGTTAGATATTTCTACCAACATATCTCTATCCATTATTTTATTCTAGGAAATGTTTCATCTTCTTTGAGAAGTATAAAACTATAAATAGACCTAATCATTGTCATTTGTATCAAATAAAATTGAGAAAAGTTTATTTCCTAACATTTTCTCTCTAATCTTTCTCCTTTTCATAATATTTTTACCTTTCTTTCCTTGGTCGTTGTTTAGCAGGCTTTTAAGATGCGACAAACAAAACTTTTACATTCTTGTATGAGTCCTTGATTTATTCAATCTTATTATTATTATTCCACGAAGGGGTTAGTGAAGTTAGCAATAGAAACTAATAGGGACACAAAAAGTTTTTAGTTTGGCCCGGAAGATTGATTGAGTTTTTTTGTCTAATCATAGAGTTCATGAGGTTATATTTAAGTGCAACAAAATTTAAAAATTGAGTACTAAAATATAAAAATTTAAAGATTGAGTACTAAAATATAAAAATTTAAGGACGTGGTAAGGAGTGTTACCTCCAAACTTCTATCAAAATTCAAATGTTGGTTCTGTCTCCCCAAAGAATGGCAGCACAAATGGAGACAGAACCAACATTTGATTTTTGATAGAAGTTTGGAGGCAACACTAGGACAAGGCCATAGTATAGAGTCATTGATATATTCGGTCTTGTTATTCCACGAAGGTGGTTTGACGAAGTTGGCAATAAAAACCCCTAGGGATAACAAAAGCTTCTGGTTTGGGCTCGAGGATTCTTTAAATTTGTTATGCAACTGTAGAGTCGAGGAGGTTATTCTCAGTCTTTCGCCGTCAAATACACGTCTGATTCCTCATTCTTTGTTCTCCTATTCTGACCTCAAGGAACTTCAATTAACGCACTGCTCTATTAAGCTTCCTTCTAGTTTCCGTTCTTTTCCTCGGATCACTAGCTTGAAGCTTGAGAATGTCCACATTATTGGGCAGTCCATAATTTCGAAATGCCCAATTTTGAAATCACTAGAGTTGCGTTTCAGTTTCGTTATACCTTCCCTTGAGATATGTTCTCCGTCCCTGAAATCATTAAATTTCAGTGGACTTTCTCCTTGCTTTCGCTTCGAAAACACAACATCCCTTGAGGATGTTTGTGTTTCTATTCTACAAACTGGAGAATCATTCGGAAGATCTGCATATGGCCTAAATTTAAATCTAAGAGACAATTTGGCATCACTGAAATCATTGAATATCGATTGGATCTTTCTTGAGGTATGAGTTTGATTTTTTCCAAAATTTATAATTTCAGAAAATTTTGTTATCATTTCTAAAATATTTGAATTTCGTTTTTTTAGTTTTTATGTACTGGGGGGATAGTGCCAGTGTTCAGCCAGCTAATGTCACTCAGAATCGAACTTAATTTTGCTGATCCTTGGATTTATTTGCCACTTAATCAAATCCGAGCCTCTTTTGCAAGAACTGAAGATACGGGTAAGCTCTGTTTTCCTAGTTTCCTTAACTTTTAACCCCTTAAAAATATGACCCTTTAATTTCTTTGCAGTCATGGACGTTTGATAGTGACACCACGTTGGCGAACAAACTGTTGTTGGATGAAAGGAAGTCTTTCGACTTTGGCCATCTCAAATTTGTTAGGATCGATCTTTTCGGAGGATCATGTGCGGAAATGGTTTTTGTGGAACTCCTTTTATCAACTGCCTCGCAGCTGATAAAACTGGAGTTCAAACTCAGTTGGAGAGTGAATGAAACTCTTCTAATTCCTGAAATTCTACAGCTCGAAATGCCTTCAACTGGATGTGCTATTGTTTTTACCAAAACGATAAACACTTAGTATATGTAGACTCAGTTGGATAGTTGTAGAATCTCTTGTAATTGTACAGTTCCCCAGGCTTCAGCTGGATGTTCTTTTTACCTAACACTTTGTGCATATGTGGTTCTGCACTTTTATCTTACAAACCTTAATACTCTTCAGCTGAATGTTTTATTGCTTTTACTTGTACATGATTATATGTTTTTTGCACCTTTTATTTTATAACGAAAGAAGAGTTTAAATTCACGGTTGTGCTCGAAGAGGGTACTTTTAATAAAAACAATAGAAGTACAAGTCTAGGTAGGTATGGAAGTTTTAAATGATGGTAACAGGAAAAGATGGGATGGTATATCAATCTAAGACCTTTAAATGATGAATTTAAAGCTTCCGCTCTTATTTTCTATTTGGTTTCTGCTTATTGTTTAATTGGGATGATTTATCAAGAAATAGTGGTAAACTGTAAGAAGAGGTTCTGTAAGAAATAGTGGGAATAATTGCATTCTGCAACTCTTTCTCGAGATATTTATATATGAGCTTCGTAATAACACTTATCCCAATCCGCTTTTGTCTTTGATTCCTCTTAAGTACAACTTCTTTCTGGCGTAATAACAATCAAAAAACAAAGAAAGCTGCATTAAAGAAACAAGCTACAGCTTCAACAAACTAAATGCCGTCACAACTAGTTAAATGCTCAACAAATCGCAAATATAGTATTATTTAAATGGCATCCCACCCTATTTAAACCTTATGAACAGAAGAAGTTGAATATTGAATTAGATATTTAGGATTGGAAATACTGTTCCACATGAATATTGTACAGCTCATAGCATCAAGTAATATAAATTCTGTAAAAGCATCAATGGTGCTCCAACATTCATCAAGAGAATGAATCGAGCATACTATTTGCAGATTTTCATCAAGTTCACAAATTATATACAAACTATAAATCAGGTCCATCGCCATTGTTGGCTAACATTTAAAAGGGCCAGCTTCACAAATGCACCCTCAGATTGTGTAAGAGACTAATGGAATTGATGCATTCTGTGCAAAAAATTCAAGAGCATTAGCATAATATATAATCCATGATGCAGACATAAGTAGAGTAACAGAATACAAAGGTCAGGGACAACTGCATTTCCTTTTTCCATGAACTAAGTATACATTCCAAACAAGTGTAAAAACTCTCCACTTGAAATACAGTGATATCAACTAAAAAATAAACACAGTCCACTAGTTTCAAAATTTTAAAACTGTTTCCTCTTGTTTTGAAACAACTTGTCTCTTTTTGCATACACATAACACAAAGCAAAGAAAACTCCAACAGACATTGAAAACGACACCCATAGGAATGGAGGGTCCTTGAAACAAGTCAACGAAGCCTCCAACTCTTGAGATGCAAGATAAACTAGAGAATGGATAGCATATAGATCGTGATCTGCAGACCTCAAATAATACAAAGCCATCTCATAATCAAAATGTGACATTGCAGATATTGCCTTATCCAGCTTGTACCTGAACAAGTTCCACCTCTGCAAGAATTCAATATGCTGGGTCTGTTTCAGCAGTTTTCTTTCACCACCATGTGCAGAAATCGACTCAAGAACATCAATTCCACTCGAAATGCTGTAATTCAAAGATTTTAAAAGAACATTTCTCCTAGCAGCATCTTTCTGAACAAACGACAATGAAGAAATCTCAGAAAAACGGGCCAAACGGTGTATTTCCAACACTCCATGTGTAGTCCACAAATGGAATATTATGCCTAGGACTCCAGACCAGATGTGTGGGCGAAACACCCCACATACTTTGCAAAATAGAACCAACAAGCGGTCTTTCAAGTTCCCTAGTTTGTGTGAACACATGATGCCCGTTGCAACTATAGTCACTTACAGTTTGTGAGCTCTTTGTCCTGACAGCAAATCACCATATCCTTAAACGCAACAGTTTGGTGGTACTTATCCAGCAATAGTATTGTACTGCCATCAAGATCGAAAACATACACCGGAAGAATTCTACCAAAGTCCTCCTCCAGCAGCTTTGCCACCCCCCTAAATTCGTTAACTGATTCCACAATTGTCTGATACAATCTCTTTGAGTCCAGATACTCGCTCACAATCAGGGTATAATTACCTGGAAGTGTAGAAGGTGGTCACCCTCGTAATGGCGAACGAACAGATTGAACACTCCGAGAACTTCACATCATATTTCTTAAAACTCAAACTCTGATCTCCCAAAAAGAACCCACTGTCCCTAACCTCATCCATAAAAGTATTCTCAATTGATTTCCAATCTAAATCATCAATGCCCCCTTCACCATGTACATGAATAAACTCAACAATCAATTGGTTCTCAAAAGGCACGGGAATCCTCAAAGAGGGAACAAGAAGCACCTGATAAGCACTCCACACCAATGAAGCCAAGTCAGCAAACAAAGCCTTTTGTGACTTGGGTCGGCCATGGAGGGCCGCCAATGGGTGAAACTCACCTCTGTGTAAGACCCCATCACCAGACAAAGCGGGAACATAATCAACCGGACCAGCTCCCAAATAAATCCACAAGTACCGATCTTTTCCGGTCCAAATGTTGCCCAGACATTTTGGTAAAACCAGGTGAGCTGTCCCCTGGGGTATAGCTGTAAGCATAAGGTTTTGTCTGGGATTCAAGGTGGATGATGTAGATGTGGAAGGAGTTGATGGGCTTCTCTTTCTCGAAGTGATTGCGGATCACTCCATCAACGACAGAGAAGGGACGGCGGTGAGCGGAGATCGGAGAGGGGTGGAGGTGGAACCGAGGTGGCCGTTGAGGGCGGCGGAGAGAGAATCAGGGGCCTGAGAAGCTGACAGATGGAGGGATTGGGACACCGAGATATGGTGGCCGGAATCGGAGAAGGGGGTGATGCGTGGAAGAGGGCGGAGGTGGCGGGTCAAGCCGTTCGAGAGTTCTTTGTCAAAAATAAAGCCCGGGTTTCGATTCTTCTGGCCACTTGGATTATGTGTATTAAAAAAAAATATATATATATTGATCATAAAAAATTCTATCCGATTCTGTCGAATCAAATCAATTAAAAGGGTAAAGTATATTATATTAGTTATTTGATTTGTTATTTTTTTAAAAACTTTCACCAACCATACAATAGACGTAAAATACTTACCTTTTTATTATACCGATTTGGTTGAGTCGAACTCGAAGTGGAATTTTGGATTGCTCACTTAGTCCATGGTTAATCTTACTAAATATATATATATATCCTCGACTTCAATAACTAAACTAAATTATAATATATTGAACCTAAAATAGATTATTTAGAATAAATGGCAAATTTCGTACCTAAAATCGTCGAGTTTTGTCATTTTTCTTGTTTATTCTAACAAGTATATTCCTAATCTCAATAATTTATTGGAGTATGTATCTCTGATCGTGCTCGAAATCTGTCGAGTGTCTGGGAACAATTCCGAGAGCTAGATTCACTTATAATTTATATGATTGAGAAGTTCTCGAATATATCTGAACCGGGGACGATTCCGAGAGCTCAATTCACTTAGAATTTATATGATTGAGAAGTTCTTGAATAGATTTGAAAAAGAGTAACAAACGTGAACTGAAGGCCAAATGGGGGAATGGGGGGTTATATCCCAGTTTAGCACTCTGAAACTCAAGTCAGGTATTTGCTCAAAGAAATTAGAGTAGTATTGGAGCTCCAATGAACAGTGAATGTGCTTACTAATGTCATAAATGCTGTGGATATTTATAGGTCCAAGTCAGGTGTGGGACACCTGTTCACATACTGAAGGTGCATTTAATACTCTAGCCAGTTTGTTGGGGGACCAAAAGTATTGTATCACACCTTTGTGTCAGACTTGGTTCCTTTGTTTCCCTTTACGTATCTCGACCCGTTATCGTGCTCTTTGTCATTCGTACGGCCATGAGCGGTCGATGGGTTTGAGGTTGAGAGATTCGCGTGGGGGTGATGGGAGCGGTCGATGGGTTTGAGGTTGAGAGATTCACGTGGGGGGATGGGGATGGGTGGGGGGGTTGGTACCTGAATACCTTGTCCGGGCGATTGATCTTTACGGGATGCTCATCGACCGGTTAGGCTCAAGGTGGTCGAGGCCGGCCAGCCGACTCTCTTGATGGGGTTTTGTGCTGACGTATTAATTCACGTTGAGTAGATTGCTAAGGTGTCACTTTTTATTTATCGGACCACGTTGGCGACACGTGGCACTCTTGGAAAAGTGCCCCGTCGCTCTCTATTAAGTTTTTGATGGAATACTAATTGAAACTACATCACGCGCTCTAAGCATGCAATTAAATAAGAGAATTTTCGTCCTTTTCATTTGAAATTACAAAAGGATAAGAAAAGAAGACCAAAATCGAAAATACAAATAAGATACATGACATTCATATTTGGTGTGATTTTGTCCGCGAAGAACCCATTGCAAATAGCATATCTACACATATATTTGAAAATATTATTTTTTCAAATCGAATTATGTGAAATGTATCAAACATTTTTCATATAGAAAATTTTAAATAAAAATAAAATTATATATGTTTATATCATGTTCGTATTACCATACCGGTTATCCGTGTATAATAGGTCAACATTTACTTATTTTCTTGCATATGTAAAAATTACGGATGTAATTAGATACTAATCAAATATATAAGACCCCAAAATTATATGTAACATGTTAATAATCCATGAAATCACGGAACATTTTCAAAGCAAAATCTGTTTTAATGCTCAAAACAAATAAATTACGCAAAAACTAAATCCCGACATTGATCGTAAACCAAATAAATAAAATTAATTTCTGTTGTCATATGTCTTAGAAAACGAAATTAAATTTGCAGAATTTGACTTTCCATCCTGCTTTCCTGTCCATAAAACAAGGGGCAAAATCTAACATTTTGGACTTTTAGCCACAATTACAAAATAATTGAATAAAATGAAATGGGAACTATTTATTAAAACATTGCTAACTATATTAATTATTTAATAAATAATATAAAACCATTTATATTGTTTCTTTATTAATCAGTACAAAAGTTGTCTTCACAAGTGGGTGTGACAAAAATAAAAAATAATTTTGGTGTCAATATTTTCAAAGTTCCCAACATTGGACGGATGATGATTCAATTCAAGCACTTGATGTGGGGCCGACGTACGCTACTATTTATCAAGACTTTTCCAGAATACGGCACCAATATGATTGGACTGTACAATATTTATTAATTTCTCCATTTTCTTCTTCTACTTCTTTTATTATTAAGAAATAAATAAATCGAGTTGGTTCGATAAATGTTTGAATTCGGATTTAAAGTATTTTAGTTCTTGTTGAGTCGGAAAGATTTTGAGACGAACTTGAGCGAAGTGTTGATAGTAGTGGCAGATTTAAGGATTTAAACATGAGACTCTAATTAAATTAGTATTATATCGAATTTTTAAGGTGCATTTTTTGATATTAGACTTTTTTTTTCCATGAACTTGGATATGAAACTTTTAGTTAAGACAGTATATTGTCCAACTATTTAACTTGATTAATTGATGTTGGATAAATTTAGTGTGACTTAATAAGTATTAGATGAGATAATTTTAGTGCCCCTCTCAAGGAAGCAAATTGGCAAGTAAATGGTAATAATAATAATGAGGGAAAGAAAAGAATTGGTTGATTGTGGAAGTAGCTATCTGAATTAATGTTGGCATTGAAGTGCTTCGAGCATTTCAAGGTTCTAGCAGGTTTCACTCACCATTATGGAGATATTCACAATTAATGATTCTTTGACCCCAAAAACTTACCATTTTAATCAATCAAATTTGATGCATTTACAGAATACTTTGTTATTTTATTTTCTTTTTAAATTTTCATATGACATATCTATCTTGAATGAAAGATACCCATATAACCCTGTGTAAATCTGTGTTATTTTATATATTTGCACACACTCCCAAATTTACATATAAACTCATTTTAACTTCAACGTGTGTGTATATATATATTGTAAATAAATAATTATGTCTCCTAGAAATGGAAAAGTTAAACAAATACAAACATTTTTTGTGCATGCGAGTTGATTTATATATAGTAATGATATACCAGCCATAACTGAAAGGTAGACGGGATGATGATATTCCCATACTAAATACTAAAAATAAAAAAAGAGGTTTTAATCAAACTGTATATGTAACAAATTTCTAATTTAAGAAGGAATAAAATAATTAATATTGGCAATTTCATGAATTTAGCAAAAGAATTATGGAAAATCCAAAAAAAGCCATCATGAGGGCTTTCATCACCTCTGCGCAAAAGGGTTTCCCGTTATAAGAAATTATAATCACACTATCCTTCTCGCGTGCTCTACAAGGGATAGATCATAGAAGTATAGAACTATACAAACTAATTAACTAATTAATGGGTTTTTTTATTATGCTGAGATTGCGCACTTATTTAAAAAAAAATTAATCAAAAGTTCAAAACTCAATTGGATGAATGTAATCAATTATATAAAAAAATACATCTCATTATCATTTGATTGATCACTTCTTTTAAATATCATAGTTAACCATACGACACTCTACTTCATTATATTAATTTAGTTGAACCAGAATTTTGAATTATTTGATTTTTTTTAGGAGATAAGGCTATCGTATTGTTTAATTCTTGCTCTAACTTCATGTTATCCTTTTGCAATAAATCCATGATTTTCTGTGAAAGGTACATTCGAAGCAATTTTTGTTTTTTATTTTCACTTTTATATTTATTTTCTTAAGTTCCAACTAGAAAAATATCTTGAAAGAATTAGTCATAGGTTTTAGCCCCCCACATTTTTTTTTTTAATGAGGATCATTAAAAGAGGTTTTAGACGACGTTTTAGCCCAACACTTGGAGTTTGATATCCTCGATTTTGTATTCTCAGCAAGAATTTCAGTCTTAATTTTCCAATATGTGGTAACTTTTTGTTGCAAATGTGAGTTAAATTTTATTGATTACGATTTTGGTCCTAGTTTTATTATTATTATTATTATTATTATTATTATTATTATTATTATTGCTAGCTGTGTTACCCTGTTGCGACCCACCCTATGTAGATTTGTCAATGTTGCATTCATTTAAGTGGCATGAGCATGAATCATGGAATTGGAGCAACATACACATGCAAATAGAGCCGTATAGGTGACATGATATGTGCAATAAATAATACCACTTACCAAAAATATAATAAAATCAAGAAACCCACATAATTCAAACCTTCTATTTCAAAACATTATGTAACAATAATTAACTAAAAACAAAACAAAATGCTAACTATTTAGTCAAAACCTTTATATGCATGATTGTTAATCATCACCTCCCCTTTTGCATGAATCAACAATATTAAATATATTTACAAATAAACCATATAAATAAATAAATAAATATCAGATTGCTGTAAATGCAACCCTAATAAAGTTGCCCCCAACCCACCCTCCTTCTCTCTCTCTATTTATTTCGAGCTGATCGTAAGAACTAAGAAGCATTCATTTCTACAGTTTTGTAGAGGCAAAGTTGCTGGTTTGATCCAGCGACTTTAGTGTTAAATTAAGCCATAATGTTGTTCTTCACGGGCAGGAAAGCTGGGCAGATAAGTTCTTATCTGATTCCAGTTGTGGCCATTGTTATGCTCCTGAGTGTATGCGTTAATGGTGGTTCTGTAACGAGGAATGACGAAGAAGAAGCTGACCGGATCGTATCGCTGCCCGGGCAGCCTAAAGTCGGGTTTCAGCAGTTCTCCGGTTATGTTACGGTCAACCAGATTGCGGGCCGAGCCCTGTTCTATTGGCTTACTGAAGCTGTTGAAGAACCCTTGTCCAGACCTCTCGTAGTTTGGCTTAATGGAGGTCTCTCTCTCTCTCTCTCTCTCGATCTCTCTGAGTCTCTCTCTCTCTCTCTCTCTCTCATGTTATTCATGTTTCACGAAAGTCATGAATTCGAAAGTGGAGCACACTCTTTTCACTACTGTTGTATTAGTTGTTAATACCTGGTTTATATTTCCGTTTCTATTTTAACTACGAGTACTAGATTTGTTACTCGATTTGTCACTCTATCTAAATTTTTTAATTTTTTATCGGTCACACGTGTAAAATTTTTTAATCCAACGAAGTTTGAGTTGGAATTACTTTCTGGTCTGAAGGGACTCAAATTAATAAGAGGGTAAAAAAAAAAAACAAAAGTGTTTTCTTACTTTTATCATCTGAAAATTGAATTTTGCCTCAAATTTCAGCAATTCGCCTTACCTAACAGTACGAACATCTCTGTCTTCCTTAAATTCACGTTTTATTCTTAGAATTTTTTTCAAAAAAAATATATTAAATTTATCGAAAACAAGCATGAAATTTAGGGTTGCTTTAGAGACACGATAATCAAAGTAGTCCGTCGACACACACATAATAATTTCAATTTTCATGCAATAAATTTACCAGAAAATTAAATGCTGGAAGCTAACTCAGAACAGTTCTGCTGCATATTAAATTTGTCAGCATTCTTGCTTACTGCACAGGGATAGGTCATTCACGATACTCCACCATTAAGGATGTAATTTGCCTAAACTTAGGGGCTCTTTTTGCAAATATTTTTTTTGAAATTATGTCCTCGTTGAAAGTTTTATTGGTCAAGGACAATTATGTACAGTTTCCTCCACTTATAATGTGTAATGGAAAATGATATTTTGGGCCAATCCTAACTTGAATCTGGTTCGTCAAATATGAGGAAAGTGACTAATAAAATACTAAACATAACACACTTATGCATATATTATTAGTAGGATTCGATCGAATTGAGTTTCGTTTAGAATATAATTTTCAGATTTTTCTTTGGATCCATGTATATTTTTATTTACTCTTGAGGGTTTCTTGACGACGAAGGACAGGTCCAGGATGTTCTTCCGTAGCTTATGGTGCATCTGAGGAGATTGGGCCATTTCGGATCAACAAAACCTCACACGGTTTGTTTCTTAACAAATTTTCATGGAACAAATTGGCCAACTTACTATTTTTGGAAACTCCGGCGGGCGTCGGATTCTCTTATAGCAACCGGTCCTCTGACCTCTTCGACACAGGGGACCGTCGTACCGGTGAGTAGGGCGAATATAAACCGTTTTACTTCTAAACTTATGTGGTTTGAATTGATAGATGTGAAATTCGTAGCTCATTCGATCTAATGTATGTTGATTTGAATGTCATCAGCTAAGGACTCCTTACAATTCCTTGTTCGATGGCTGGATCGGTTCCCGCGATACAAGAATCGCGAAGTTTATCTGACCGGAGAGAGTTATGCCGGTCATTACGTCCCTCAATTGGCTCGGGAAATAGTGAACTACAATGCCAACACTAAGCACAAAATAAACCTCAAAGGCTTTATGGTAAGCTTGCTACTAAATAGTACTCCATAAGGGCAATGATTTTACTTAGCTCCATACCCGATTTGATGTTGATCGGTCAGTTTGGCTATCTTTTAATGCATTTAATGAATAATATTTTAGTCAATTTTCAGACTCCTTCCTATTGTTAGGTCATTAAACCAATAGGTAGGGGTCCGATCTAATTAATGAAATTTAGAAAATTTTAGTCAAGGTTTGATTCAATTAAATGAAAATTTATTTAGACGAAATTAGTTGTAATATTACTTAATGCTTGATATTTGAGAAGAAAAAATCAAATATTACATAGTAGATATACAATTTACTTAATTTATTGAGTCTGACTGAATCTAATTTGTATAGAACGAATTGGAAAATTCTAGCCCAGACCCGGCTTGGTCGAACCCAACCAATTAAAAAAGCAAGTGTATTACACTTGCCATTTGATTGGTCACTCTCCCCAAACTTTCCACCAACCACACGACAAGTGTAAAACACTCGCCCTCTCGTTATACCGGTTTGGCCTAGCCAGGCTCGGGCTAGAATTACCCAAACGAATGAGGGGAGGGAGCGAGGTTACCGGGATGTCCATCTTCAAAGTTTTATATTTTTCTAAGTTTCCAAAAATAAAATCTCATTCAATGTAACATTAATAAAATCGAAACTATTACGTGTTAATCGACCAAAACCGCCTTTTTGTTATTCAAAAATTTCAATTTCACTCTGATCGATTATTATGTAAAAATTCTGACTGCGTCCCTGCTATGAAAACATTAGCTAACGTCATACCTTGAAACGAAAACCGCAGGTGGGGAATGCGGTGACGGACAACCACTACGACAACCTCGGCACGGTGAACTACTGGTGGAGCCACGCCATGATCTCCGACAAGACCTACCACCAGCTCATGAGCACCTGCGATTTCCAGCGACAAAAAGAATCCAACCAGTGCGAGTCCCTCTATTACTACGCCATGGATCAAGAATTCGGCAACATCGACCAATACAACATCTACGCGCCGCCCTGTAACAACTCCGATGGCAGCGCCGCAACCACGCGCCGCCACATGCGCCTCCCGCATCGACCCCACTCCGTATGTCATCATTTAATCCGAATTATGAAAAATAAATTAATATAATTTGTTACGTAATCCCGATTGTATTTGTAATAAATTCAGAGTCTTGGAGCCCTGTCGGGGTACGATCCTTGCACGGAGAAATATGCCGAGGTTTACTATAACAGGCGCGACGTGCAAGAAGCTCTCCACGCCAATGTCTCGGGCCATATCAAGTATAAATGGACTGCTTGCAGGTAATTATAGTTATTTTTTGCATTAGTAAAGAATTTAAATTATATACTTTTGTGTTTATTTTATTTAATTTTAATTTCTTGATTGGATTATATTATAATTTGTCACGAATTTTTTAATATGTTATGTTTGTCTTGCAGTGAGACTTTGAATCGGAATTGGAACGACACAGATAGCTCAATTCTTCCTATTTATAGAGAATTAATTGCTGCTGGATTGAGGATTTGGGTCTTTAGGTAAATACGCCAAAAATTTAAAATAAAAGTGGATTATTATTTCCGAAAATTATATATATATATATATATATTATTAATAATTAGCCCTTAATTTAATTTTATTTTTATTAAAAATGGTAATATTTATACAATTTTGCAGTGGAGATGTGGATGCAGTTGTACCCGTTACAGCAACAAGATATTCTTTGGCCCAACTTAAATTGGACACCACCATACCGTGGTACCCTTGGTATGCCAACAAACAGGTTAGTCATATCCATCATAAATTCAATTCAATTCAATTTATTTTACTTTAATTTAAATTACTTTAATTTTCCATAAGTAAATAATTAAATTAAGAAAAATGAGGAACGTGTAGGTTGGAGGATGGACAGAGGTGTACAAAGGGCTAACATTTGCAACAGTGAGAGGGGCAGGTCACGAAGTGCCTATGTTCAAGCCAAGGGCTGCATTCCAATTGTTCAGATCATTTTTGCAAGGAAAGGCCCTTCCTAAATCATGATTAAATTTTAATCATTTTGCCTAAGTTTTCTTTTACTTTTAATTTTTTGTCATCTTCCTAAGTTGTGGGGTTTAATTGTGTTGATGTTACGTTATATATTTGCCTAAGTTGGCTTGGTGATTTGAATTTGATCATCTGCAGCAATAGTGATGGTCAATGGAGTTAAGTTGAAAAAGATCATTATTTGTGTTGAACTTTCTTAGATATTTAATTAGTGCTTGATTTGGGCATATTTTTTGAGTGGTTTTTGCGTATTTTTGTTTGTTTTATTAATTAAGATATGTACCGTGGACTATAATGATCAGATCCACCTATTTAACGCTATGCCCTAATCCTTGAATTATATGTTAAGCTCTAGTCTTGATTCTTGAATATACTGTGTATGAACCTAATAAGGGTTGATGCAAACGGTTAATGAATCCATTATTTAGTGTAATGATTCGGGTTCGAATCTCACTTGAGAATGTGTGTTATAATGTATTATCATTGATTACAAACATACATGAGGCTTGGGGATATGAATCCAAAAAAAAATTAGCTAACAACTAACATATGTATTGATATGCAACCCGAATTCTGCTTATAATCTCGCTAGGTGAAATTCTAGCCCAATTTTGAGATCGATTGGTCAAATTAACCGAACAAAATGACTAGCATATCGTATTTGTTATTTTATTAGTCAATCTCCATTTATCTCCGTAAATATTACATGATAGCCATGATAATATATAATATTTGTTTCTCTTTATACTGCTTTAATTAAATTAAATTTTGATTAGAATTACCTATTTATTCGACACACCTATGATGCTACAATACTTCATAATTGCATTTAAAAGTCCAAAGTTCATATATAAATATTTAAAATTGTGGATAATTTGTTTCCTTTAATGGGATGCAATGATTTTGGACAGAAAGCCCACAAAAGACGTACATACTGCTTTAGTTAAATTAAATTTTAATTAGAATTACCTATTAAATCGACACACCCATGATGCTATGATACTTCATAATTGCATTTAAAAGTCCAAAGTTCATATATAAATATTTTAAATTTGTGGATAGTTGTTTTCTTTAGTGGGATGCAATGATTTTGGACAGATAGCCTACAAAAGACGTACAAACTCCAAATGTAAATCGAAAAATAGGTCAAATTTGAATCGAGAAAAAAGACTAGGCAAGATAGTCATCCAGTTGACTTTCAACATTCTCAGGTCAAATTGTTGGAGGACCTTTTTGTAATTACACAAACATGGTCAAATTATACATGCATGTATTGTCTCCCCATTTTAAAAAATAAATTATTAAGTGATGGGATGCATTAATTTAGACCAAATTCAAATTAATTTTTTGAAAACCAAGTCCCTCAAAGGGAATATTATTGCAAATCATGAAAAACTACAAGAAGAAATAACATAAAAATTAACGCAGGTCCAAGCCACAATTCCAACAAATTTGTGAGTTATTATATTAGCATCACGTCTAGTAAACGAAAAACGAACCCTTATAATAGGATTCGACTCCTTGAAGTTGATTTTGTTCCTTCTAATTTTCGCAACCTCCTTTTCTCTGGATTGAGAATAATAGTTTCCTTGGCCTACAACAGATAACTCGGCCAAAATTTCCTCAGAGAATCACAGAAAAAAATAAAATTGAACCTAAAGAACCTAACTAATAAACTTTCATACAGAAAAGACAAAACTTCCATACGGAAGGGATAAAACTTCCGTACGGAAGAGTTGAAAGAAAACATAACATAAAAAATTAGAGGCAGAGCAGATCTTCGGGGAGGATGACAACAGATCTGGAAAAGTGGCGATAAATATGAGAAGATAACCGTAGATCCAAAAGAGTGGTAGTAGATCTGGGCAGATTTCGTCTAAACAAATCTGAAAAACTGACAACAGTATAAGTTTGAGTCAATGCGGCGGTGAAGAGCAATAATAGTATTCTGCACCGCCGGATCAAACCTTGAATAAACTACATTTTCTTGAGTCGAGTAATTCAAATTAATTAATAGTTAGTTATGCACGTACAGTTTATTCTTATTTTCCCAAAAAATAATAAATTTGGTGAAGGAATAAAACTATAGCCCAAAAAGAAAACAAAGTTCTTCTCTCTCAAACTCTCTCACTGGTTAAAACCCTAATCTACGTGATTCAAACTCAAGACAAGGTAGTAAATTAAAGTTTCAAACCGGCGGTGGAGAATATTATCATGACTCCACCGTCGGATTGACTCAATTCTATTCCGCCGTCAGCTTCTCAAATTTGCTCCGTCGAAATCCGCTCAAATCTACCGCCGTCTTCTTAATTTCGTCGTCACTCTTCTAAAGCTACTGTCATCCTCCCAGATCTAGCGGGATTACTACGGAAGTTTTGTCCCTTGCGTATGGAAGTTTAGTTAGTGTCTTTAGGTTCAGTTTTATGTTCATCTGTGTTTTTTCGAGAAAATTTTTGGCCAAGTTATCTGTTGTGGCCAAGGTATTTGTTCTTCTCAATCCGTAGATAAGGCGGCTGCGAAACTTGGAAGGAACAAAATCAATTTCAAGGAGTCGAATCCTATTATTAAGGTTCGTTTTTTGTTTATTAGACGCAATGCCAATATAGTAGCTAACAAATTTGTTGGAATTGCAGTTTCGGCCCTCGTGAATTCTTCTCGTATTTTTCTTATTGTTCTTCATGATTTACAATAATATTTCCTCTTTTTTTTATAAAAAAAAAAAAACACTATAGCCTAAAATTTGGACAATTAATTTAGCGGCCTCTATTAATTTTTTTTGAAAAAAATCAATAATCTTGGTATTTAATTATTAAGCAGGCCAAATTCGACTTCACATATGATGTAAACCCAATGTTCACATTTGGTAGATACATATATGATTGAGAAATAATGAGTCATTGTCACACACAAACTTCTTTAATTGAGCAAGTTGTCCAAATAACTAATTGATTATAAATAATTAGCTCGATTCAAATCTAATGGGTCAAACCCAAAAATTAAGAGAACAAATATTTGATGTATTATCATGTGATTTGTAAAAAGTTGAGAAAAATCGAATTAATTAAATAATAAATATAATACATTTATTTATATACTTACTTAATTGAATTCGATTAAATTAAATTAGGGGTGAGTGAAAATTAATTTTCTGATTAATAAACCTGAGCCGGAATAATCACCAACTTATTTTTGAGGCGTTATCTCCTAAGCGAATTTTATTGAAAATTGAAAAATCAAAGCTTTGAATTCCTGTAGAAAAAGGGTCTAGTTTTTAAGTTGTACAAGTAAATGAGTAATAAAGGAAATGAAATCAATAGCTGATTGGTCAAGTGGTTTGAGAATTATTTCTCGAATGCAAGGTTCTGGGTTCGAATCCCTTGGGTCACTTGGATTGTGTTTGTTAAAAAAAAAAAAAAAAAAGGTAATAAAGGAAATGAAAATCAATTATGCCACGAAATATTAGGAAATTATCTCGACCTTTTTTGTTTTTCTGTAAGTAATAAAGTATCCAAACATTTCCATAGCTATATTACAGTTTTATAAATAACCATTTTTTTTTGGCACTAGCAAGATTAAAAAAAAAAAAAAAAAAGTAACTTTGACCTTTGTATTATTATTATCTATACTGTCTATACTATTATATTAAGCGAGAGACCCATTTGGTGTTATGAACTCTAAAAATATTTTCTTTTCTATTTATTTATTAACTTTTTTTTTTTCATCCGACTTTTTATCTCTAGCATGTTTTTTAGCTTCTCTTTTCTTTCTTATCGCTTGCATTTTTTTTATTTTTTTTTATATAATTTTTATTATTTTTCACTTATATTTTAAAATTTCATAATTATTAATATAACATTATCTTATATTACTTATTCATTTATTTATTAGTGATTGTATTAAAAATAATTATAGAATATATAGATAATACAAAAAATAATTTTAATATATTTATATAATAATTATTTTTTTTATTTGCACATACGTGGGATGTGAAAAGTTGTTAGTTATTATTATTTGAAAGGAAGGGAACAGAAGATTACAAAGAAATCGAATCCTCTCCCAAACAAGATTACAAAATGTAACTTTGTATAATATGGTAAAAAGTTCTTCTCTACTTATTTTTTACTAATCGAACTATTTTTTATTTATATTTTAAATTTTATACTTCTACGACTCATACTTTTCAATAATTATTTTTATAATTTTAACTTTCATTTCTATTTTTTCAAAAGCAGAAATTTTTGCTAACTTCCTTCAAACGGGTCTAAAAGTAAATTCGATGCAAATAGTCGAACACTAAATCAAAATAAAATCATAATAAAACAAATTTCCGATCTCCCTACAAAATAATATCAAAATATACATAATAAATTTCATTCATATATAATATTCAAATTTATTCAATATACATGTGGAAATTAATACTCAGCTCAAGTCTCAAAGAAGAAAAAATTCCCACATTAATGCAGCAATTTAAATGAATACTTTATAATATATTTTTTTGTTATTATACCCCATTTTCATGGATCGGATCGAGTTAGAACGAGTCACTTCTCCCTATCAATGATAACTGACTAACTGCGTTTTCAGATATTCAAATTCAAAATTTTTAATTAAATTAGTATACTGCCGAATCGCTAGGTCACGAATAGATTATAAATACTATATAATATTCTTCTCCATACCGTACGTATGGGCACAAAACTGAAGAAGTCCACATACGAAGTACTAGGATATGGGGTTAATAATCGAACGTTCCAGACCAATCCCTTGTTTCATTCTCGGTAATTCTTGCAAATCTCTCTGTAAACCACCGTCCTTATCTTTGCCCCGAGGAGATGAGAGAGAGGGAGCACAGTTGCCAAGAATTGAATTTGACTGTTTTTCTGAAGGTTTACGAGCTTAAAATATTATCATATTTTTTCCACGGAGACTGTCTGTTAGCAGTCAAAATTCAAGAAAACCCAGAAGCACAAGCCACGACGCACGCACCCTCCAACAGATTGTGAGCTACCTACTTAAACCAACAAAGATTTGGGCTTTTTCTCCGTTGCTTCTCAGATTCAATCACAACGGCGAAGATCCATTTTAGTTCCTCTTTCAGCTTCCAAGATCATTAATCATTATCAATCGAGAAAGGGTTAGTCTTTAACTCTCTCTCTCCCCGAGAATCTGCCAAGAGTGCATCGTTTTGTTGTCTTTACTGTTTTCCTACGTAACATCGAGGGTTTGTGAGAATCTTGATTGTCTGTTGATATTTGTGCGATTTGTGAAGGGGTTTGTTTGAATTTTCTGGATATTTGGGGGTTGGTGAGCTGAGTGCTTATATCTGTGGTTTTTTTGCTGAATTTGGGAATACTTTGTGGTGTTCGGGAGATTTTTTGGAAAAATAGGGGGGTTATATCGTATATGGTTATGGGGGATTGCAGCACAGCTACGCCATCTGGGATGGAAGCAGCAGAAGAAGAATTGATTGCTGCAGCTCATTGTATTATGCGGGCATTGGAATCAAAGAAGAGGCTTACAGATGAAGCCAGGAAAATCCTGGAAAATCTTGGCTCACAATTGATCAACTTGAGTACGGTCACCGAAACCAGGGATGAGTCCCCTGAAGAAGTAGAGGGATTCAATGAGATTGAGCAGCAGCTGGATAGGATTCAGGATAAGATCACAGGTTGGGAGAAGGACAATTCGATGATTTGGGATTACGGCCCTGAGGAGGCTTATGATTACTTGAAAGCTGTGGATGAAGCCCGGAAGTTGACCGAGGTCCTGGAGAGTCAAAGCCTGAATGGCAATGGTGATGAAACGAACACAGCATTGCTGCGTCGGGCCCATGATGTTCTTCAGACAGCAATGGCTAGGCTTGAGGAGGAGTTCAGACACTTGCTTGTCCAAAACAGGCAGCCCTTTGAGCCAGAGCACATGTCGTTTCGTTCTAGCGAGGATGATATCATGGAGGCTGGTTCCGTGATTTCGTCTGGGGATGATTCGGTTGAGGATGTGAGCCAGAGGGAGAGCATGGGGCGGGCTCCGGAAGACTACATCGTTGAATTGGTGCGTCAGGATGTGATTTCTGACCTAAAAAGCATAGCCCATGTGATGTTTGATTCGAATTATGGTCGGGAGTGTTCCCAAGTGTTTGTTAGTGTCCAGAGAGATGCTTTGGATGATTCCCTGTTCGTTCTTGAAGTTGAGAAGCTGAGCATTGAGGAAGTCTTGAAAATGGAGTGGAATGTGTTGAACTCCAAAATAAGGAGGTGGATGCGGGCCATGAAGATCTTCGTTCGTGTCTACCTTGCTAGTGAGAAAATCTTGACTGATCAGATATTCGGGGAGCTCGATTCGTTGGCCGCTGTTTGTTTTGCTGAGTCCTCAAAAGCTGCAATGTTGCAGCTTTTGAACTTTTGTGAGGCTATAGCTATCGGGCCTCACCAGCCCGAAAAGCTGATTCGGATTCTCGACATGTACGAGGTTCTAGAAGGTGTCACGCCAGATATAGTGGCTTTGTACTTTGATGATGAGTCAGGCTCGTGTATCAGATACGAGTGTCAGGATATTCTGAAGAGGTTGGGGGATTGTGCTAGGGCAACTTTTCTTGAATTTGAGAACTTGGTCTCCTCCAATGTTTCGGCGAACCCTTTCGCAGGGGGTGGGGTTCACCCCCTCACTAGATATGTCATGAACTACATTAAGGCTCTCATGGACTACAGCAAAACCCTAGATGTGGTCTTGAAGGACCCGGACGAACGCGAAGATGATTATAATGATATTAATAATTCTTCTTCAACGTCGCCAGATACGAGTCCTCATAGCCAAGATGAGCAATTTGGTGGAAATTCATCAAATTCTCCTATGGCCACTCATTTCCGGTCCCTAATCTCGATTCTTGAATCCAACCTGGTAGACAAATCGAAGCTATACAAAGACGAGTCCCTTCAACACCTCTTCTTGATGAACAATATCCACTACATGGCCGAAAAGGTGAAGAACTCGGAGCTGAGAAACGTGTTGGGGGATGATTGGATTAGGAAACACAACTGGAAATTCCAGCAGCACGCAATGAATTACGAACGCGCCACTTGGAGCTCCATTCTTGGGTTGTTGAAGGACGAGGGCCTACAACATCCGGGCTCCAATTCGGTATCGAAAACCATCTTGAAGGAGAGGTTGCAGAGCTTCTACGGTGCATTCGAAGAGGTTTACAAGAACCAGACATCGTGGTTGATCCCAGACAGCCAGCTCAGAGACGATCTTAGAATCTCGACCTCGCTTAAGGTGATTCAAGCTTACAGGACCTTTGTTGGAAGACATATTAACCATGTGAGCGAGAAGCACATAAAGTATTCAGCTGATGATTTGGAAGATTTTCTTTTAGATCTCTTTGAAGGGTCACAGAAATCATTGCATGTAGGACACAAAAAATGAGGTTCGAATGTTGTGCTGGTATTGCAATTGAATTTTGAAGAACTCATACCTTAGATTGTTATTTTTTGGGGGGATTTTATTAATCTTTCTTTGTATTGTAATTTGTAAGAATTAACATATTTTTGTGTTTGTATTTGTATCATGTGTGATGATAATAGAAGGGTTTTGAGTTGAAATTTGCAGAAAATCTGTATTTCCAGAAGCTGCCATCTCTCATTTGTACATCTTCTTGGAATGTTCATTCAGGTTTATTTACATGTTCATGTTAGTAACTTAGTATGTTACATGAAAGAGAACACCACCTAATAGTTTTAAAATTACAGAAACACCCCTTGTGCTTTAAAAAATTGTAGGAAAGAATAAACATGGGGGAGGGGAATTAATTGTAATAATACATCTTTTCAATTACTGTAGGAGACGTAGGATACTCGGTAAGATGACGTAGGATACTCGGTAAATGTAATAGTTTAGGTAACCCCACACGGTTTTCCAATTTTTCCATTCAACAATATTAATCTTGGCAAGAAACCGTGGACTTCACTAGGAGAAGTCAACAATATTAATATTCCCTTTTCTGCAAATGTACCTATGCTTACTCTAATTCTTCACAGAAAGCAAACCGAACAATGAATCTGAATCCAGTTTCAATTGCTTTTCAATTTCTGTGCTTCACTTTTGCAGTGGCAGCAGGCACCAATGACCCAACTCACATTACAGAGGACATTTCAATTAATTGCGGCTCAAGGGGCACTTCTTCAGCTCTTAATGGCAGAAAATGGCTGGGAGATGTGCACCACAATCTATCTTCAATGCTACAAATAAAGGGCTCATCAACCGCCTCATCTGTCATCGTCCGAAAGTTGAAACCCATCGATCATGTTCCCCACAGAACTGCACGACTCTCTCGTGGCCGGTTCTCGTATGCATTTCAGCTGAATCCAGGTCAGAAGTTCATCCGCCTTCACTTTAATCCCTCTCAATACAAAGGCTTCAAAGGTTTGAAGGACTTGCTTAACGTTGAAGCCGGTGCTTTTACCTTGCTCAGTGACTTCAGTGCTTCACTTACTGCTGATGCTCTTGGTGTGAGTTCTTTTATAAAAGAGTTCTGTTTAAACATACTAGAAAACCAACAGCTCAATATTACTTTCTTTCCTGCAACTAGTCAATCATATGCTTTCATAAATGGTATTGAGGTTATCTCGGTCCCCGCCGGTGTTTCTTACTTTCATGGAGGAGAAATTGGAGTACAAGTGGTTGGTCACAAGTCTCCTGTCCATGTTGATCACAGCACAGCACTTGAGATAGTCCACAGAGTAAATGTTAAACAGAATTCTATTCCATCCGCTGGAGATTCCTACGACATGTTTCCAACTTGGGCAGTGCGACAAGCAAACAAGATTAATAAAAGCACCTGGAGAGTACCTGTGGATGTGGGATTTAGGTACTTGGTCAGGATTTATTTCTCAGAGATTGAAATCAAGATTTTGGGGACTGCTGATGTGATGTTTGAAATAGTCATTAATGAAATGATTGCTCAGACTAATATCGACATAGTGAAAGAAAGGAGTGGCGATAACAATCCCCGGTATAGCGATTACCTGGTGATGATGAGAGGACAAAGAAATGAGGGTAAGCGTGATATCTTGATTTCCATCAGGTCATATGATGAAACAGTAGATGGAAAAGGGATCCTTGAAGGGTTTCAAATACTTAAACTGAGCAATAATGAGAATAGTCTTGCAGGCACCAATCCCCTGCCTCTGGTTCAGACTACAGAATCCCAGACAATCCGAACTTTAGTCTCTATTCTTGGTCTTAGAAATGTCATTGCAACTATTACAGTGGTTGTAACTTCTCTTATAAATGTATCTGTTTATATGTCGCGGGAAATGTGGGAAGCTAATCGTGTCGAGGAGAAAAACAAACCATCAGCTAGGGCTGATCGAGTCTGTCGCCGGTTTTCACTAGCTGAGATAGAGTTGGCCACTAGAAATTTCAGTGAAGCGCTTGTAATTGGACGTGGTGGATTCGGTAAAGTGTACGAAGGCCTCATTGATAATGGGCAAGAGACTGTAGCTATAAAGAGGCAGAAGTTCACCTCTAGTCAAGGGGCACTTGAGTTTTTGACAGAGATTGAAATGCTTTCTGAGCTCCGACATGTTAACCTTGTTTCTTTAATCGGCTATTGCAATGATCATGGAGAAATGATTCTTGTTTATGAGTATATGGCCTCTGGTACACTGGCTGACCACCTCTACAAACTAGAAAGGGGCAAGGATAGTTGTTCTCCTCTTGGCTGGAAACGACGACTTAATATTTGCATTGGAGCCGGTCGAGGACTGGAATATCTTCACACTGGGTACAGAACCATACATCGTGATATAAAGGCTTCCAACATTCTGCTAGATGAGAACTTTGTAGCTAAGGTGGCAGATTTTGGATTGGCCAAACCTGAAGATAGAAAGAAGTTACAGAGCCACGTTACCACGAAAGTTAAGGGCACGCCTGGGTACTTCGACCCGTTTTATCTAAGCACTTGCAGACTAACGAGGAAAAGCGACACATATGCCTTTGGAGTGTTGTTGTTGGAAGTTTTATGCGAGAGACCAGCAGTTGATTCGAAACTTGATGAGGATGAACGGATTCTATCCAAATGGGCTCTAAATAAGATTAGCGAGGGAGAAGTCAATGAGATTGTAGCTTCAAGTCTGAGAGGTGAAATTTCAGCACATAGCCTCAAGACATTTGTAGGGGTTACTGAAAGATGCTTGCATGCCAAACCAAAGAATCGTCCAACAATGGCTCAAGTTGTGGTAGAACTTGAGTCGGCACTTGAGCAACAGGAGGGCAGACTACTTCCAGTGTCAAGTGAGATGGCAATTGTTTCCGATGGCATGAGTGCTCGTAATGATGCTATTGAGCTAAAAATGGCTTCTACAGATGTGCAGAATCCACCACCTCTTCCAGAAGATCAAAATAACAGCAAAGTGGTTAATGGTGAGTTTCCATATCGAAGGAAAGGTGGGAGAAAGACCATAATGCATAAGCCACCTCGACTTTGGGCATGGAATGCACTTTGGAGCAGGGTGAAACCATTCAGAACAAATGAAATGTTATTATCAGGTATAAATTTATATGGCTGCCATAAAAGTCACCAACAGTTGTTTTCATACTTTTCATGGCGCCTATGAGAACTTATCTGTGCCTAAAAATTTCGAAATATTGCAGAAATTTATGAAGAAGGTATAAAACTGGCCAAGTTTGATTGGAAAACAATTGCACATGCCACCGATCATTTCTCTGATTTAAATAAAGTCCACCACGGTGGATTCGGTCCAGTTTATAAGGTGCCAGTCTATTCTTTTTCTATACCACATAAAATGGCGACTGAAGTTTGTCTTTTAACTTCAAATAAAATTATTTGTGTAGGCTGTGTTACCTATGGGACTGGTAGTTGCAGTTAAAAGGCTTTCACCACATTCTGGACAAGGCCATATTGAGTTTAAAAATGAGATTCTTTCGCTTCCCAATCTTCAGCATCGAAACATCATCAAGCTCCTAGGCTATTGCATTCATAGAGAAGAAAGATTGCTCGTATATGAGTTCATGGAAAATGGAAGTCTGGATGCTTATCTAGGTCGGTACCTTGACAATCTTTACTTCATCTCACCTATCTTATCATATGAATCCTATATCCTTCTATTTTCTAGTACATTATCATATTAATATTATTTTGATTAACTTTTGAACGAACAACCTTTTGATGCATAGGTGACCCGAGGCGCGAGTGCTTCGATTGGCAAGTACGCATGAAAATCATAACAGGGATTGCACGGGCAATTCTTTATCTTCATCAAGATTCAGGACAGGGAGTAATTTACAGAAATCTCAAACCGGACCATATCTTACTGGACAGTGAGATGAGTCCTAAACTTTCCAACTTCGGCTTCGCTAAGAGTTTGGTAGATGATCAGTCTGAACAGATCTCACGAATAATTGGGACCAAGTAAGTCTCACAACCATTCTGTTCTCACTCTTTTATTAATCCTTTCTAACTTGTTTTGCTTTATGCCTGTATGCAGTGGCTATCTCCCTCCTGAATACTATATGCATGGGATATTATCAACTAAATTAGATGTATTTAATTTTGGAAACATAGTCCTGCAGATCGTGAGTGGCAGAGAAAGTATAGTCTCACCTGTTCACGAGCCCAAATTCCTGCCTGCCTATGTAAGTAGAACTAGCTTACCTCATGATGCTCTAAAAGTCTGCTTCATTTCCCCACCTAGAATCACATATATAATCTATAATTGGCACTGTTCAGGCATGGAAGCTGTGGAAGGAAGGGATAGCATTCAATTTGATAGACCAATCACTTCAAGATACATGTCCGTTGGAAGAAGCTCTAAGATGCATTCAAGTTGGCCTGATATGCATTGAGCTGGAACCACACGACCGACCAAACATGTACCATGTCATGAAAATGTTGGAAGGAGATGAGCCACTGGTGGAACCAAAAGAGCCATGGTCTCTAACTGCAGAAGGATGTTCATCATCCAACAGGGTACACACCAATGGAACATCAAATCTTCGTGACACACTTGGAAGTGAGTAAAATCTGGAAACTGTTCTATTTCAACTGAGATTTGCTGCATATATCTCCGTTATTCTGGTTTTTGCTTGAGCTTTTGTTTACTAAAACATGAAAAATCACATATGTACAGAAAGCATTCGATTAGCGGGCGTCAATGTCAGAATGCATCTGGAAACGATTACAATTCATGATGCTCTGAATTTCTGCTGTGTATAACTAACTGATATCATGTTTTTGTTTCAAGAATTTTGACATCATTTTGTGAAGTAAATGAAGGCCAGCATGTCGGGAGTTACAAACTTTTGTGATTACTATCATAACCATAATACTAATTACAATCTTCAGTAGATTGTAATTCTGCAAAACTTTGTTAATTGATACAAAAATACAGCACGATGAACCAACCCCACCACAAAGAACATAATTAGTTAATTCATACTTTTCATGGCCTATGTGAACTTATCTGTGCCTAAAATTTTCGAAAAAATTGCAGGAATTTGTGAAGCAGGTATAAAACTGGCAAAGTTTGATTGGAATACAATTGCAGATGCCACCAATCATTTCTCCCATTCAAATGAAGTCGGCCGTGGTGGATTTGGTGCAGTTTATAAGGTGCCACTCTACTCTTTTTCTCTACCAGATAAATTGGTGAGTGAAGTTTGTCTTTTAACTTCTCCAAATCAAATTATTTGTATAGGCTGTGTTACCTACAAGATTGGTAGTTGCGGTTAAAAGGCTTTCACCACATTCGGCACAGGGCCATAATGAGTTTAAAAATGAGATTCTTTCGCTTCCCAATCTTCAGCATCGAAACATCATCAAACTCCTCGGCTATTGCTTTCATAGAGAAGAAAGATTGCTTGTATATGAGTTCATGGAAAATGGAAGTCTAGATAATTATCTAGGTTGGTGCCTTTGACAATCTTTACTTCATCCCACCAATCTTATAAATATTATTTCGATTAAAATTTTTTGATTCATAGGTGACGCGAGGCGCAAGTGCCTTGAATGGCAAGTACGCTTGAAAATCATAACAGGGATTGCACAAGCAATTCTTTATCTTCATCGAGATTCAGGACAGAGAGTAATTTACAGAGATCTCAAACCCAGCAATATCTTACTAGACTGTGAGATGAGTCCTAAACTTTCCGACTTTGGCTTTGCTATGAGAGTGGAAGATGATCATTCTGAACTAGTAATCTCAAAAGTTGCTGGGACCTAGTAAGTCTCAAACCCATTCTTTGTCTCTGCTTTTCTTTATCCTTTCTAATTTATTTTGCATTATTCTGTATGCAGTGGCTATCTCCCTCCTGAATACTCCATTTATGGTAAACTATCATCTAAATCAGCTGTATTTAATTTTGGAATCGTAGTCCTTGAGATTGTGAGTGGCAGAATAAATAGAATCTCACCTGGTTCGGAGCCCTTGTTCCTGCTTGACTATGTAAGTATGAATCAGCAGTTTACCTAATTATGCTCTAAAAGTCTGCTTCGTTTCCTGACATAGAATCACATATATCATCTATAATTGGCACTTTCCAGGCATGGGAGCTATGGAAGGAAGGGAGAGTACTCGATCTGATAGATCAATCACTTCAAGATACCTTTCCATTGGAAGAAGCTGTAAGATGCATTCAAATTGGCCTGTTATGCATTGAGCGGGATCCACACGACCGACCAAGCATGTACCATGTCATCAAAATGTTGGACGGAGACGAACCGCTGGTGGAACCAAAAATGCCATGGCATCAAAATGCAGTAGGATTATCATCCAACAATGTACACATCGGTGGAACATCAAATCATGATGACACACTTGGAAGTGGGTATAATACTGATGCAACATTTGAATATGACGACATTCTTGAAAGATAGTAAATTCTTGGAACCATTCTACTGCGGTTATTGGTACGATCCCTGAAACTTCCTCTCATGAATGTTTCTATTTGGATGGTCGAGCCTTTCATTTCATTGAATCATGAAAAGTTTCACGTGTCAAGAAAATCAGGTTTTTAAGATTGTTGTTATTGTTGAAGGTGTAACTACATCGATCTCCTGAGGTTTAACTGACTTGTTTTAAAAATTATCAATGGCTCTAGCCTTTATGGTTTGAGTCACTATGTTATTTTAGCACTTTCATCATGTATCATTATGGTGGTTAGCCTTTTTACAGGCAAAAGGGTGTACTTGTTATGTTTTCAGTTTTCAGAGAACAAGGGGGCTGTAAAACTTAATATTCATTAAGTAATGTTGTTGATGCATGTGTTTGGAAGCGTTGCAAAGGAGAAATGAAAAGCATGGCTGAATTTCCAAAGAAAGTAATAATTTAAAATTAGGGATAATTACGAGCGACCCCTGAAGTATAGCAAAACTACAAATTACCCCGTAAGATTTGAGAAATCTCCCCTGAGTTTCATTCTTTCTCACAAATTACCTCAACCGTTAATAACGTCAGCAACATATATTTTTTTTTAATTCCAATTCTATCCTTGAGGGGTGTATTGTAATAATATTGAATGTTTAAGGATATATTTGTAATGTTAGTTAAATTTATTTTTTTAATTTGAAAATTTGTAATTTAATATAATATTTATATTTTGCTTATAAGTATTAATAAAACTAGATATTTCTTGCATATTTATTTCTATAAAATATGATAAAAAATTACAAATTCAAGATTATGTCTTAGTTTGGAGTATATTTTGCATAAGTTTATTTAAACTTTTTTGAAATAACAAATATTTAAACAAATATTTGACATGTTGGTGATCTCTAATGTATGTATCATTTTTTTTTTTTTTTTTTTTTTACATTTACCTTAAATATAATGAATAGTATTTCAAACTATTTTTCTATTTTTTGATGACGGAAAATATCAAAGAAAATAATTTAGCTAGGTATTTCCAAGGGAATTTCTCAATAGAAATAGAAAACAAAAAGTTAAAAAAAAAAAAAAAAAAAAAAAACTCAAAAAATCCATCAAAAATTTCCCAAGAGTCTTTTAAATATTATTTTTTCTTATTCTAAAAAATTTTACAGACTAAAATTTTCATACTATTATACGTTAGGTATTCTCAAATATGTAATCATAATTCATAAATCACAATTTCAAACCAAATTTATAAGCTCTTAGCAAAATAAACACCAATCAGCAGCATACAATAGTAGCAGCAGCAGACAACACGAGACTGATTCAGGCGACTCCATTTTCTTTTCTGCAAAGACTTTCAAGTCCACAAAATGACTCTTCTCTCTACTTCGCAGCTTCTTTACGTCCAAATCTCTTCCGCGGGTTTACTAGTCTGAACCTGAGTCGGCGCAATTAGTGTAATTGAAATGAGGAAAATTGTGAAACCCGGAATTTTTTTTTTAGAAATAAAATTTTATTTTATTTATTACTTAAATATAGTCTTTACAATTTGAATAATAGTAATACTACTAGATAAGGGGATAATGGGAGTAGTGGCAATCCCACGATGCATTTGAATAGTTTTAAACTTCTCAAAGATTTTGGCAATTGAATTTGATCGGTATTTACATCCGAAATGGTGGGTTTATTATTAGGGATAATTACCAACGCCCCCCTGAGGTTTGACGTTATTACAGAATACCCCTTGAGGTTTCGGAAATTACGAACTCCCCCCTAAATAGTACACTCTCGCTTACAAATAACACCGGCCGTTAATTACACCGTTAAATTCAAATTTAAATTCCAAAAACACCCTTAGGGGGTATATTGTAATTTTACTTAGAGTTTAATGATATAATTGTAATATTAGTTAATTTTGGATTTTTTGCATTTAAAAAGTTGTTATTTAATTTAATATTTAATATTTTATCTATAAATATAAATTGAATTAGATATTCCATGCATATTTATTTCTATAAAATATGATAAGTTATAAATTTCCTTTCATATTTATTTCTTAGTTTTAAATATATTTTGTACAAGTCCATTTAAAGTTAATTTAAAATAATTTATTTGTAATTATAACAAATTTTCCCTCAAAATAAAAATTCATATAAAAAAACCCACGCAAAGAGCCAAAGATCAACTAGTGCATTATCAATTTTTTTCCTCAAAATTGAAAATCATAACAAATACACTAATATCAACAAATACATTAGTAAATTCACAAAAATATCCGCCAGCCGTTTAAACAATTATTTCAAACATCGAACATGTATGGTCAATATCTACAGAAAATATTAAACACCCATAAACTGTAGGTATGAAACATAAAAATATTAAAATAACATTAAGTAGCATTTTATTAAAAAAAAATTCTAGGTAAACACAAAACTCAAGTACTTACATCAAACCCCCTTAAATTTCAATCCTTGCATTAGCCCCCTTACCTTTGTCTCTTTATTACATATAACCCCCTGAGTTTCAACATAGTAGGGGTAAAATAGTAAATTTCACACAATCCGTTAAATTTAACGGAGGAGATAACGGCCCAGGGGGGAGTTCGTAATTTCCGAAACCTCAGGGGGTATTCTGTAATAACGCCAAACCTCAGGGGGCCGTTGGTAATTATCCCTTATTATTATTATTTTTTTTTTCTGTTAAGAGTTCTTCATCTATTAGGAATTCTGTTAAGAGTTTTTTTTATCTATTAGCAACTTTAAAAAAAAAAAAAAACTCTATTTATTAATACCCGTATTAGAGTTCTCTAGTTTTCAAAGTTCCGTAAGTTTAGTTTTTTTTTTCTTCTCTATAGGTTTAGTTTTCCATCTGCTTTTGTTAGTAGAGAGAAACGTTTATTTCACTACTTTATGAATTTCATCGTGATTGAAGAAAAAAAGGAAGTTTGTTTTTGTTGCTATTTGAAAGTCTAAGTTTTATCGTTGTTTAGGTAAGTATTTCTCAAAACTTTTCTATGATTTTGTTAAATTGAATGATGGTTTTATAAATTCTATAATGTTGAACACCGGTTTATGTGAATTAGTCGTTTTATTGGAAAGAAAATATTTCTTTTACAAATGGATCAAGCTAAAAGAAAATCAGTTTTGAAAAGCTTTTATGTGCATATATGTGGTTGGTTATCTAATCCATTGAGTTATATAAGTTCGTCTCCGGAGTCATCTGCGTGCCTGTGGTCTAGGCTCATCTGTATGTTTCGTCCCTTAAGAGGGTCATCTGTATGTTTCGTCCCTCAAGAGGGTCATCTGTATGTTTCGTCCCTTAAGAGGGTCATCTGTACGTACCCTACGACCAAGGGTTCATCTGTTTCTGTACTCAATGGATATTATTGTGAAGAATAGTATTGTTATGGAAATTTATGTGATATGTGGTTATGGAATGTTCTGTATGATGCCTCTTTTCAAAATTGTCACTATGGTATTTCTTTTTCTGAAAATTATGCTTGATCCGATAGAGAGGTTTTGCGAAATGCTTATTGAGTATGCAACTCACCCTTTTGCTAATTTTTTTTTTTTTTTTAGATTATTAATTGTTCTTGGAGATTGAGGAAGATGGATAGAGAGATTTTATTTTAAGTTCGGGATCTTACATGCTCTGTACTCAAACAAGATTTTGTATTTTTAAAAGGATTTTGTAATTTTGTCTTTGTATAAAGAATAATTATTGTCAGTTTTATCGTTCAAGAAGGCTTCGTGTTGTCGGGATGCAACCGACAACACTGCCGGTCACGTCTTAATTTTTGGGTCGTGACAAAAATTCTAGCCCAGACTCGATTTGGTTGGACCCAACCAATTAAAAAGGCAAGTGTATTACATTTGCCATTTGATTGGTCACCCTCCCCAAACTTTCCACCAACCACAGGACAAGTGTAAAATACTCGCCCCCTTGTTACACCGGTTTGACCGAGCCAAGCTCGGGCTAGAATTACCCTTGAAATGAAGGGTATTTTACATTTACCGCGTAATTAACCTCAAGTTTATGTATAGGCTACAATTTTCCTGCTCTAACTAAGGCAAAACGCTTTGAATTTTCTCATCACAAACAAAAAAAAATGCTACTATCTGCCCTTTATCTGTTCCTTATCCTCCCATTCTTCCTAATAACATCAACAATTTCTGCCGCCGAACATGCAGGCACGGATCTCATCCTCCTCAACTGCGGTACACCTTTGAATTTAAACGATACCAGTAGGCGGAGCTGGGACAGCGACATGCGTTCAAGGTACGCGCCACCTAATGCCACCGGCATATCTTCAGTGCGACAGTGCGTGTGTTCCGCGCCCCTTTCACCTACACCTTTCCCGTCCTTAGAGGCCCTAAATTCCTTCGCCTTTATTTCCACCCCACCATGTATTCCGACTACGATGCTTCTCTATTTTTTTTCTGTGTCACCGCCAATGAATTCACTTTGTTAGGCAACTTCAATGCTTTTCTCAACTCCCCTAGCTCAAAATCTGCCTTCATGAAAGAGTTCGTAATCAACGTCCAAGGAGAACAGAGACTGAATGTGACCTTCTCCCCCAATGCAGACTCTTTGGCTTTGTGAACGGGATTGAAATTGTTTCAATTCCAGGTGACCTCTACTACAGGGGAGTGTACATCAAGTTTTTCAAACAGATGTATTTTCTGAACGCCGAGAACGCCGTCATCCACCGCGATGTCAAGTCCACCAACATCCTCTTGGATGAAAGCTGGGTTGCAAAGATTTCAGATTTTGGGCTGTCCAAAATGGGACCGGTGAACGATTCTTTCACCCACATTACCGCAAACATTAAAGGAACGTATGGATATTTAGATCCAGAGTATTTCTCAAGTCATAAATTGACAAGAAAATCGGGTGTGTACGCTTTTGGAGTTGTATTATTTGAAGTGCTATCTGGAAGAGCTGCGGTGGACGTGACACTTGAGGAGGAGGAGCAACATAGCCTCGCCGTGTGGGCCCATTACTGCATTCGAGAAGGAAAATTGGATCGACTTATTGATCAAAACTTCATAGGACAGATCTCACCAGCTTGTTTAAGACTGTTTGCAGAAATTGCAGGGAGGTGCCTGCTCATTCGGCCACATGGAAGGCCTGCAATGGCCGACGTCATCATGGGACTTGAGTTAGCTTTATCACAACAGAGCAATGATCCTGCCGAATGCAGCAACTACTTGCAGCATCAGTTCAAAGGTTGATTTAACTCCACCAAGAGGTGTCTTAGATTGATTGCGGTGAACACAAGAAACGTGGATGCTGTACTGCTGTATAGTATGTAAATGGATTTCATCAATGTTTATTCGAAAGATTGTAAAATCTGGGTACCATTACCCATGTTCCTTTCCTTCACACCTTTTGGTTACAAATTAGCTCTACTCTAATGAAAAGAAAGGAGAGAAGGTAAAAAAACCGCAATTGGATAACTTGAAGTGTAATAACTTCATAAGAATGCATTTAAAGAACCTTCAAAATTGTAAAACTACTAGTTCTTGAATACTTTTGGCAGTGCAAATAGAGGAATCATTGAAACTATGCGTGTGAAGGCTCAAGAGTGTATGATAAAGAACCGGTCGTTGGATCTGCCGATGTGGTTTTCTCAAAAGCTTCTGAGAAAGGTAAAAGAGTTCACAGTGGTTTTAATTGTTCCCAAAGTTTCAATCTTTACACTTTAAAGAGTAGTGAATTGTGTGTGTTAGTATGGCTTTGAAATTGCTTTACATACTATCATGTTTCTTTTAATTGCTAGTAACAGATATTGCTGCAATCACTCATTTTATCATTGACTCATCTTTAGGAGTATTGACTTTTATTTTGTCGGCTTACAGACCGTAACTTTTAATATATCTATGCTGCTTTTATTTTTCGATTTGCTGCTAATTTTTGATACTAGGAGCTGAAGCTAGTCTTTTTGCGTTGCTTTCTGGTCTGTTGTTTGATGTTTCTTTACCTCAGATGTTGAATGCATATACACTGTTATATGCAAAATTGTTAAGAAACCTGAGAGCGTTGATCGAGTGCATGAGATGTCGGAACTTATAGCCACAAAGGTCACTCAACAACCTAATGATAAGCCCACACTGACGTTAAAGATGTAGTACACTTCAACATTTTGCAACTGATCGCTGGAGTAGTTTTAGTTTTAGGAGGAAAATAGGACATCTAACTTTCTTATTCTTTCTGTTTAGCTTGTTTAACTTTAACCTCTACAACCTATCGGAGAACCCTTTTAGCCAGTTCTCTGTGTATGTTTCAGAAAATTGGCTAAGTTTTTTAGGGAGTGGAATCTTGGAATAAAGGATCAGAGACTACTCTTTCTTACAGTTGCTAATGTTCTGAAGAAGAGTAAGAGGTGAAAATCATGCATCATTTGAGTTTCCTTGTGCTTTTGTAATTCTTTCTTTTTAATTATACATTATTCACCGCCAATTTACTAAATGGTGATTTCTTTTCTAACCTGGAAGTTCAGCTATGGAAAAGATTCTTGTAGGTTTCTTGTGAAGTACCCTGGCAACTGCTTCTGCTGAAGATCCAATATTGGTCATTTCTGAAGCCAAGGAAGAGGCTGTTCAATTTATTAACTCACCGGACAGTTTTCAGGCAGTAGTTTGAATACAAAGTTTGGGCAACTTCAAGTTCCTCACAGAATGATCTGAGAAGTAATATGTACATTTAGACTGTATATAATGATGCTTGCTATTCCTTTGTATAATGCATGGACATGGATACAACAATAGAAACATGATACTCCCAAATTTTCTTAAGGGGAAATTACTAATGATCCATAACGTTCACTTCAAATACAAAAGCACCCTTGAAAATATTACGAAAAACACCCTGAAATTCTGACGATAGTTACATGATAATGTTTCTGTTAGTTAAATAAAGGAAAGATGCCGATGTCGGGATGGAAAAGATTATTCAACTGATGATTAACTTGTGGGCCGACCTCCCCCTTCCATCCACCTTCTCCGTACACGGTTTGCCAACCTTTTCATTTAACAATATTATTCTTGTCAAGTAACTGTGGATTTCACTTAGAGAAGTCAACAATGCTCATTGACCATACTTTTCTAAATATCCATGGCTGCTCTAATTCTCAGCAGAAAGCAAACAGAACCATGAACCTGAATCCAGTTTAAATTGCTTTGCTGTGCGAGGGCTTGCAACGTCCGGGCTCGAAAACCATCTTGAAGTAGAGGTTGCAGAGCTTCTACGGTGCATTTGAAGAGGTTTATAAGAACCAAACATCGTGGTTGATCCTGGATATCCAGCTTAGAGGTGATCTTGGAGTCTCGACCTCGGTTAAGGTGATTCAAGCTTATAGGACCTTCGTTGGAAGAAATCATTACCATTTCAGTGTGAAGCACATAAAGTATTCAGCTGATGATCTGGAAGATTTTCTTTTAGATCTTTTTGAAGGCTCACAGAAATCATTGCATGGAGGACACAGGAAATGAGGTTGGAATGTTGTGCTGGTATGGTATGCAGTTGGATTCTGAGGAACTCAGTACCTTAGATTATTAATTTTTTGGGGGGTTTTTGTTAATCTTTGTATTGTAATTTGTAAGAATTAACATATTTTTGTGTTTGTATTTGTACCATGTGTGATGATAATAGAAGAGTTTTGAGTTGCGATTTGCAGAAACACTATTTGTGCAAAAGCTGTCCTCTCTCATTTGTACATTTTCTTGGAATGTTCATTCAGGTTTAGTTATATGTACATGTTAGTATGTTACATGAAAGTGAACGCCACCTAATAGTTCTAAAATTACAGAAGCCCCCTTGAGCTTTAAAAAATTGTAGAAAAGAACAAACATGGGAGAGGGGAATTAGTTGAAATAGTACATAGTTTAGGTAACCCCACACGGTTTTCCAATTTTTCCATTCAACATTATTATTCTTGGTAAGAGAAACCATGGAAGGCTTCACTTAGAGAAGTCAACAATGGTCGTTGATCATACTTTTCTCTGCATATGTATCTGAATCCTGATCATTTTCTTTTCAATTTCTGTGCTTCACTTTTGCAGTGGCAGCAGGCACCAATAATCCAACTCACATTACAGGGGACATTTCAATCAATTGCGGCTCAAGTGGCACTCTTCAGCTCTTAATGGCAGAAAATGGCTGGGAGATGTGCAGCACAATTTATCTTTGATGCTACAAATAAAGGGCTCATCAACGGCCTCATCTGTCGTCGTTTGTAAGTTGATACCCGTCGATCAGGTTCCCCACAGAACTGCACGACTCTCCCGTGGCCGATTCTCGTATGCGTTTCAGCTGAATCCAGGTGAGAAGATTATCTGCCTTCACTTTAATCCCTCTCAATACAAAGGCTTCAAAAGGTTGACCGACTTGCTAAACGTTGAAGCCAGTCCTTTCACGTTGCTCGGTAACTTCAGTGCTTCACTCACTGCTGATGCTCTAGGTGTGAGTTCTTTTTATCATGGAGTTCTGTTTAAACATACTGTAATTGGTAAGTATAGAATGGACCTGGTTTGGCAACAGCTCATTATGTAATTGATGCAAGGTTTAGAAGGTTTAGGGAAAGCAATGGTCTGGACCACAATTTTCCGGTTCTATCTAAGCCAAAATATTTTGAATTTTCTCTTCATCACAAGAAAGATGCTACCATCTCCTTTTTATCCGTTCCTTCTCCTACGAGTCTTTCTGATAACCACAACAATTTCTGCCGCCGTACCTGCAGCAGCCACCGATGTAATCCTCCTCAACTGCGGTGCACCGTCAAACTTAAATGATAACAGTGGGCGGAGCTGGGACAGCGACGTGCATTCAAATTACATGCCACCTAACACCAACAACATATCTTCAGCACAGAATGCTTCCTATATGGACCCCTCGGTTCCCGATCAGGTCCCTTACGAGACGGCTCGTGTGTTCTACTCCCCTTTCACTTACACCTTTGCTGTCCTCACAGGCCCCAAATTCCTTCGCCTTTATTTCTACCCCACCATGTATTCCGGCTACAATGCTTCTCTATCTTTCTTCTCAGTCACCGCCAATGGAATCACTTTGTTAAGCAACTTCAATGCTTTTCTCAACTCCCCTCAGTCAGAACATGCCTTCATGAAAGAGTTCATCGTCAACGTGGCCGCGGAACAGATACTGAATGTGACCTTCTCTCCGAATACAAACTATGCTGCTTTTGTGAATGGGATTGAAATTGTCTCAATTCCAGATGACCTCTACTACAGAGGAACGCCCATCAACTTTACCAACCTGGTATATTATCTGAACAAAGACACCGCTTTGGAGACTCTTTACAGGCTGAATCAGGGGCGGATCCAGGAATTTTTATTAGTCGGGGCTGACAATTCCTAGGTCTCACTATATTAATAAATTAATAATAACTTGACACTACAATTCATATATTATAATTGTTTTCGACGATTCGTATTCCTTTCAATTTGCTCCCACCATTTTTTTTCAAAACTAAAGTCTTCACGTACAGATACTAATATGGTCCCTTATTTAAAAAAAAAAAAAAAACTAAAATTTATTTCGGGATTATAATATCCACTATCGATAGTGTAGTAATTAATCATTTTAGTAAATTATAGCTAGGTAAGTTAAAATATAAACAGTTAAATAAATAAAAAAAAAACTATTAAGTCTTTTATATTCGAATTCGAAATTAAGATTCGAATTCACAACATTTTATTAAAATAATATATATTGAAAATTAGAGTTTTGTGTGATATTAATTTGACAGAGTTAGGTTTTAATTAGAATTACAGACGTGATATGATATTTTTATCTCTCTAATATTATATGATACATTATCTATATAATAAGATACATTACACTAATTTTTCTTTACAAAAAAACACAATACAATTGATTTTTTCATAAAGTGACCGGTCATAACAAAGTTTTCACGAATTATATCTAATATAATATATAAATATAACATTTATGATATATAATAGCTAATAAATTGTATACTTTTAAAAATATTAATATATATATATATATATATATGTATGTATTTAAAAAATTAAATTTGAGTGGGGTGGGGTGGGGGTAGGAGGGGGGGTGGCGGAAGGGGGGCTTCAGCCCCCCCTTGGCCTTAACTGGCTCCGCCAGTGGGCTGAATGTTGGCGGCAACGATGTTGAGATTCAAGATGATAGTGGCAGCATGTTTCGGGCCTGGGCTCAAGATGATCCCTACATATTTGGCGCTGATTTTGGTTACACGCCTCATGCTAAGAACCTTCAGATCAATTACACCCGTGAAACGCCGCCATACAGTGCACCGCCAATAGTGTACCAAACTTCAAGATACATGGGGAATACAAGCATAAGTCTGAAGTGGGCTTTTCCCGTTGATTCTGGGTTTTTCTATCTGCTCAGATTCCATTTCTGCGAGATTCAGCTTCAAATAACCAAACAAAAGCAGAGGGTATTCATAATTTCTGTAGACGGTCAAGCGGCGGAAATTCAAGCCGACGTTATAGCTTGGACCGGCGGCACTGGGATTCCCATTTTCAGAGACTACGGCGTATTGGTTCCTGATGATGGCCGTCATGGACAGAAAAACCTTAGCCTTTCTCTGTTCCCTAATATAGAGTCCATGCCGAAATATGCAAATGCTCTGTTGAATGGATTGGAAATATTCAAACTCAGTGTCTCCCTTCAGAGCCTCGCGGCGGCGAACCCTCATTCTCCTATCGACGATTCTTCGCCACCGACGGCGGCTTTGAAGCTGCCAAGAAATAAGAAAATTGGGTCTTCTGTAATTTATGCTGTTATCGGGAGTGTCATCGGCCTTCTTGCGGTGGCCGTGTTCAGTTTTTCGTTTCTTCGCTGGCGGCAGCAGAAATTGAAGGACTCTGTTACCGCCGATCCCAACTCGTCGTGGGTCACTGTCTCCACCACTTCAATCTCCACCCCAACGACCACCCTACCACTGTTGTCTGACTTATGCAGACATTTCTCGCTCAAGGAGATAAAAACTGCAACAGCCAATTTCGACGACCAATTTATTATTGGCAGAGGAGGATTTGGCAACGTTTATAAAGGCTTCATTGACGACGGCGCCGCCACAGCCGCCATTAAAAGGTTGAACCCATCGTCCAATCAAGGCATTTCTGAGTTCTTAACAGAAATCCAGATGTTGTCCAAGCTCAGACACACCCACCTCGTATCCTTAATCGGATATTGCAACGAAAATGGAGAGATGATCTTGGTCTACGACTACGTGGCGCGCGGCGCGTTACGCGACCATCTTTGTAATTCGGAGAATACTCCATTAACGTGGAAGCAACGCCTTCAAATCTGCATTGGTGCAGCCAAAGGATTGGACTACCTCCATTCCGGCACAGAGAACGCTGTCATCCACCGCGACGTCAAGTCCACCAACATCCTCTTGGATGAAAATTGGGTAGCAAAGATTTCAGATTTTGGGCTGTGCAAAATGGGACTGGTAAACGATTCTTTCACCCACATTACCACAAACATTAAAGGAACTTACGGATATTTAGATCCAGAGTATTTCTCAAGTCATAAATTGACAAGAAAATCGGATGTCTACGCTTTTGGAGTTGTATTGTTTGAAGTGCTTTCCGGAAGAGCTGCGGTGGACATGACACTTGAGGAGGAGGAGCAACATAGCCTCGCCCAGTGGGCCCGTTACTGCATTCGAGAGGGGAAATTGGATGGACTTATTGATCCTAACTTGGCAGGGCAGATATCACCAGCTTGTTTAAAAGTGTTCGCAGAAATTGCAGGGAGATGCCTCCTCGTTCGGCCACACGGAAGGCCTGCAATGGCCGATGTCGTCATGGGACTTGAGTTAGCTTCATTACAACAGATCGATGATCCAACTGATTGCAGCATTCATTCTAAGGATGATTAACTCCACCAAGAGGCCTATTAGATACGATTAAGGGCAAAGGCAAGAAATGCAGGCTCTGTATATTATGTAAAAGTATTTCATCAATGTTCATTCAAAAGATAGTAAAGTCTGGGAACCATTACCCATTTTCCTTTCCTTTCACATCTTTTAGTTACAGATTAGCTTTACTCTAACTAAAAGAAAGAACAAAAGGCAAAATCCCGTAATTGGTTAAGTAAAAACATAATAGCTTCATAAGAATGCATTATAATATTTCTTGAATACTTTGGGAGTGCAAATAGAGGAATCATTGAAACATCGAGTGGCTATGGTCCTGTATAGATTTTAAGTATGCTGATAGCGGCATCAAAGAAGTAGTGGTTGTTTGGATGTCTACATGTCAATGCTTTAAGCCCCGGAGTGCATGCCGATGTCCTATTCAGCCATGTTATGCAGCATGTGTTGCTTGAATCTTTAAGATGATTGCTTTGATGATATTAGGACCGAAGCTACTCTTGTCGCATTGCCGTGTGGTTGCTGTTTGTGTTTCATTACCTCAGATCTTGAACGCATATACACTGTTATATGCAACATTGTTAAGAAACCTGAGGGCATTGATCAAGTGCATGATATGTCGGAACTTATAGCCACAAATGCTAACCCCTCACTGAAGTTAAGGAAGTAATACACTTCAACGTTTTGCAACAAATCTCTAAAGTTGTTTAGTTAAAAAAAAAAAAAAAAAAAACATCTAATTAATTTCTTATTCTTTTTGTTTAGCTTGTTTAACCTCTACAACCTATTGGAGAACCCTTCAAGCCAGTTCTCGTTCTCGGTGTATATGAACGCGCTGCCAGGCAATTAGTGGAAAGGTCACAGGAGATGTAATTCCATCTTTCATAAACTTGGATAAAAGATCAGAAACAACACTTTCTTGTAGTAGAGCAAGAGTTGAGAATCATGCATCATTTAAGTTTCCTTGAGCTTTTGTAATTCTTTCCTTTTAATTTTACATTAGGGATAATTACGAACTAACCCCCTGAGATATGATGAAATTACAAATTCCTCCTTAAGGTTTGAGAAATTACGAACACCCCCTAGAGTTTACACTCTCTCTCACAAATTACCCCATCCGGTAATTACGGAGGTAAATTTTGATGATGTCAACAAAATTATTTTTTAAAATTCTAATTCTACCCTTAGGGGGTATATTGTAATAATATTGAAAGTATGATTTACTTGTAATGTTAGTTAAATTTGTATTTTTTAGTTTAAAATTTTATAAGTTAGTATAATATTTGATAAGTTGTTAATTAATCATTTTTTATGATTAAATTATGCCCCGAATTATGCTTTGAAATGATATTATTTATGAAGAATTTGATGCTTTGTGTTTATTTTGTAGATTCGGGGTTTCAAGTTGAAATAGGTGCGAATTGGATCGTTTTATGACGAGATTTTGGGAACGGGACGAACCGTGGCTGGACTAATTTCGGTTGTCACTGATTTGTTGCGTGGAGGACATAATTATTTGAACAATTGTGAAGCAAAGTTGAGATTCTAAATGCGTGCATGAAGAATGTTGGGTTGGGAATTGATTAAGCAAATTGGAGTGCGCACATGCAGAAACAATTGAAATTTGAACATGAGTTGCTGAAATGAATTTAGAAGGTCAGTGGGCCGCCATTGTCATGGAAAGAATTGGAAAGCTGAATTGTCTTGATTGAGAATTCAATCTGCTGGGCCCAGGCGTTAATTTCGGAGGCGGGCTTTATATTGATATATGGGCTGCGCTTAGTGGGCATTAATATGGGATCAGGCTTGTACAATTGGAATTATTAAAGTAGGCCCAGTTTGGCATGACTTTTGGTTGGAGGAAATAGTGGGCTGTGCTTATGTTTTTGGAATTAATTAGAGTGGCCCAGGTTGCATTAATCCTTGGAGTGCAAGAATTGTAATCCTAATTTGTTTAGGATTTGTCTACGGAGGCTATTTATTGGCGTGATAGCAGCTCTTTAGGGGGAGAGGTAATATTCAGAGGCAGTAGTTCGGGTTCTGGCGAGCAACATCAAGAGCGAGAATTCGGCATAATCATCCATCTTAGTTTAATTCTTCCCTTTTATTTTTAGTTTTATTTATGTTAAAGAATTCCTCAATTATTGTTTTTATGGATTTTAGTAGCTAAACCTTTAATTATCTAGCTAGGGATTAAGATTCGTTTTAAATATTGTGAGACCTAAACGTTTTATTTAATTCATGTTTATTTAGGCATTTATCTTATCTCCGTGTTTTGCGTTTATTGTGATTGATTTATTTAGTGATAGGGCCCGATCATCTAGATAGATTTAATTGCATATTGCCAATCTTGATGCTTGAAGTGTAGTAAAGTTGATTGATAATTGGTGGTAAATTAGTGACAGGGTCTTAGCGATAACATTCCTCGTTCACTAAGGGATAAGATAATCTAATTTAAATCTTGCGTGTGTCACGACTTGGTTAATTAGGATTGGTGTTTTTATGGTTCTTAATGCTGCGAATTCATTAAATCCTGTCGAGTGTCTCTAGGGGTTGTGAATTTGTTAGGGAAGATAACTGTCGAGTGTCTCTAGGTTATCCGACTAATTAAGTAAAAACAAGGTTGAGTCGAGTGTCTCTATCAACTATAGCCAATCTGTCTAAATAACTTGAATTAATCCTTGAGTCAATGATCAATATAACAAATCGAATCGAATATCCCTGGCTAGGTAATTCTCCCTTTGATTGATTTTATCCTACGTGATTCGCTTGCTAGTTTTAATTAATTTTAATTCCTGTTAATTTATTTTAATTGTTTATCTTAGATTTAATAATCCAAAACCCCCCTTTTAATCGTTTCTTTTCGTGAATAACTTGGAATTATTAGAAATAAGTCAGCCAGTCTCTGTGGATCGACCCTGTTTGCACTATACTCTGTTTAGTCGTCGAATAGGATTTTACATTTATTTTTGACGGATTCGACACCTGTCAATATTTATATTTCATTTATAAGTACAAAATAGATATTTCATGCATATTTATTCCCTGTAAAGTATGATAAAAAAAGAATTTGCAAATTCGACACACCAACATAAATATCCATCATAATTATTTAAACAAATACTTGGAGCGTTGGTGACCATCTACCTTACATACAAAGAATAGCATCCCAATATAAAAAAAATAAAAATTAGCATTCATAAACTCTATGTATGAAAATAATTTATCAAAGTTCAAAATCTCAAAAATTTTAGTACTTACATTAACCCCCTTCTCTTTGGAATTTTACCCCCTTGAGTTTCAGCATATGAGGGGTAAAGTAGTAAAATCGCACATTGTTAAATTTAAGGGAGGAAATAACAGGTCAGAGGGAATTCGTAATTTTTCAAACCTCGGGATAAATCTATAATTTCATCATATCTCAAGTGGTTGTTCGTAACTATCCCTTTTACATTATTCATCAATCATCACCAGTTTTACTAAATGGTGATTTCTGTTCTACGTTCTAGAGAAGGATGCTGAACATTCACCGATCTATCCGCTTTTAAATATTCGTTCATTCATCTCATATATAGCTTCATGGTTTTTGTAGATTGAAGACAATGAAGTGGAATCATGGGTTGTGAAGGCAATTGCAGCTAAGTTGATAGATTGCAGAATCGATCAAATGAACCAAGCAGTTATTGTGAGGTATGTAAATTGTTAGATTGCCCTTCTCGTCTGATGATGGCCTGAAATTAATCTACTTATCTGCTTTCTGCTCTTCTGCTTTGGGCAAGAGGGCTTTCTGCTTATCTGCGATGTGAATTAGGAGATGTAATTTTGGGTAATTTTTACATTTTGATTGTATACAATAATGTTTGTTATTTATATTAGAAAATGATACATCGGTATATATTGCAGGCTGTGTTGTTTTGTTTGATTGGATTCTATTCAAATTTCCTAATTGAGGGAGAAATATTGAAATACAAAGCACTCTTAAAGTTTGAGAAAACTACGAAAAGTACTATGAGGTCACCATGGAAAACTGATGGTTAACTTCCATCCAAATTGATGAAGGGACTTTTGGGTAAACCCCACACGGCTTTGGCTTGTCAGCCTTCTCATTTATTCTTGGCGAGAAACCGTGGACTTCACTTAGAGAAGTCAACAATCTTGTAAAAATTTGATCCGAATCCGATCAGTTGACAGTCCTAAATATTAAAAACAATTAGAAGATTTTAACAATAATAATCGTTAAGTATCCCAGAATAGTCAAAATTATGAAATTAAATATAGAGGAAATTGTTATTTTCGTTCCATAAATTATTGCCTTTTTAATTTTGATCCCTACCGTTAGTGTTTTGTCGTCCCGTATTGTCTTATTTTTGGCAAATTTCATCCCACCGTCAATTATCCATCAATTCCAAATAAAAATAATTGCAGTATAACCCTTATGAAATTTTTTGTTCTCACTTAAGCCCCTAAAAATTAATATATTAATCATTCTACATTTAAAGCAAAATAATATATTAATTTATGTAAAAAATTATTTTACTATACTAATATATTATGTATACATATTTTTATCAACATTACAAATAAATAAATAAAAATTTTAATTTATAATAAAAACAATAATACGTTAGTAAAAATATAAATTATATCCATATGATTATTTTTTTAAAAAAATTTATAGTGAAAAAATTATGTAATAACAAATACACACATTTATATATATCTAAAAATAAAATTATAAGTAAACAAAAATATCCAAAATATATATCATTTTTATGATACATATATATATATATTCATAAAAGTAAAATATAAATAAAATCTAATAATAAAAAAAAAACACCCACCCCCTAATAATTCTCTGCCCCCGCCCCTCCTCCGCACCCCCCCCCCCCCCCCCCCCCCCCAAATATCACCGGACGCCCCGCCCAACCCCTCCCTTTTCTTCCATCCCCACCTTGCCTTCTCTGCAAATTTGCAAATCAGTCTTAAGCAACCCCACACGGCCACACTGACTCCACATACACAAAAAATCTTCATCCCAATCTGTCAAAAATTTGTGGCGGTGGATTTAGTATGGTGGTAGCAGGGACTTGGTGTGATGGTGGTGGTGGCGATTTGCTGGGGGTGTTGTGGCAGAGGTAGCGATTTGCTGAAAGTGTGGTGGTAGTGACGGTGGAGACGGCGACTTATTGCAATAGTAGTGGTGGTGGTGGTGGTGGTGGTAACGATTTCGCGTACTCGTGGTGGTGGTGGTGGTGGTGATTTTTTGGGAGTGTGGTGGTAATGGTGGCGGAGGCGGCAGTGAGTGTAGTGCACCGGTGGTGGGTTGGTTGGGGGTGGGATATATGGGGAAGATGGTATTTTTTTGTCTTTTTTTAAATTTATTGGTTTAATGTATATATATGTAATATTTGTGGGGTTTAATTGAAAATAAAATATTTGTAGAGGGGGGAAATAATAATAGCTTTAACGGAATATGTTATTTGAGACGGAATAATCAACGGAATATTTTTGGTGGGACGAAAATTTCAAAAAATAAGACAGTAACGGAAATTGACAAAATTGTGTGTGATCTGGCCTGTCTTGATGGTAAAATGAGTCATTGGCTATTCAAACTGACTTGCATCTGTAAGCTGTCTAAATGTCTCTCAAAAGCATCTCGTGCACTTGTTCCAAAACATCTCTGAGTTTGCAATTTTAAAAATTGTAAACTATAAAAAATTGAGTATTGTATTCATTTGCCTGAACCTTGAGGCTTGAACCACTCATGATCTTGCTCGTAAGAATGGGGTGATTTTCTAAAAATGGTGTGCTTTTGGACGTATATTTCAACTTTGGTGTACTTTGCAGGTGTAGTGTAATTTTGGGGTTTTCCGCTTTTGGCAAATGCGGAATCACTGTAGTAAATAGTGATTCCGCTTTTGGCAAAAGCGGAATCACCCTAGTGAATAGTGATTTTCGCTTTTACTTTTGTGATCGTAAAAGCGAAAATCACTATTCACTAGGGTGATTCCGCTTTTGCCAAAAGCGGAATCACTATTCACTACAGTGATTCCACATTTGCCAAAAGCGGAAAACCCCAAAATTGCACTATCCCTGCAAAGTACACCAAAATTGAACTACACACAAAAAAAAACACTAATTTTAGAAATTCACCGAAGAATGGTATTTGAAGCAGGCTATATGACTGGAAACTTGGAAGAACAATCCCATCTATGATATTTCCTACTGTGAACGCACTTTAAGGACACATCCTTGAAGTCATCAGCTTCTCCTGACGAAGCTAAAGTGTGATCTCTGAAGATGGGAAGTAAACACCGTTCAAAATGAAGATTTCCAATTTTGGGTATGATCACTACAAGTGACTCTCGCAAAGCTGGCTCTTACGATGTTTCCTGTCAAATTCCTAAGGAGCACCAGTTCTCCGTACCAATCAATTGCAAAAGTATCATATGAGAAAGACCATCTGCTTAAGGTAAAGAAATTGTTGCTCTTCTAGATCAAGAGGTACCTACAACTAACCAAAATCTTCAATATCTGTACATACTGGTTATATCGAACTGATGTTGATGATTGACAATCAGTCTGGCCTCAACACATCTTTATAAATCGGTTGAGGGTTATTCCTGCTCGTTGGAAGAAACAATATTATCTAGTTTATCTCAAATATTGAGGTAAGATCTGCCATAGCTGTGTAAACTGTTCTAAAAAATTCCTTGAATATGGTTAACTACCAGAACAATCTCACTGGAACTTCTGTGGAAATAATCTATAGGGCAAATTACATCCAACTACCCTGAGGTTTGCCCTAATTACAAATCAGTCCCTCTTTTTTCATTTATTACATATCAACCCCTAAAAATAATGTTTCAATTACAAATCAGTCCCTCTTTAGGGGTTAAAATGTAATTGAAACAGGATTTTTAGGGGTTAATATGTAATAAACGAAATAAGAAGGATTGATTCGTAATTAGGACAAACCTCAGGGTAGTTGGATGTAATTTTCCCTAATCTATATCCAATTTGCCCTAACATGAAGTCATATTGACTTTTCCACCATTGCCTCTAAGCACATATTCTAGAATACACCCAACACTCAAAATCTCCCTACATTGACATTTGTCCCACTCTATCTACTCTCAAAAAGAAAATCTTGGTCCTTGTGCAATTTATTCTACACTCCAGATCCGTGCTTATAAAACCACCACCTCTCATGGATCCCTCTGGTAACCCATTAGCTGAGCTAGCTCAATCTCCATGTGTCCTCTTACAAATTGACCTTATCTTCTCAAACCGATACAACACAAAACAAACTCAGCTTTACTTTGCCTAAAGATTTGAAAATGGCTTCATCAAGCTTTGAAAATCATGATACCTCTGATCTCAATATTCAAACACTTGACTTCTCTACTTTGTTCAATACGACTCAAGACTGCCATCTCTTCTTTGATGAGTTTCTTGCCAGGAAATAGAATAGAGGTAAATCTATGACTTTTCCTGAACTTTATCAGTCCGATCTTGCTGAAAGATTTGATAATCTTAGGTGGCTTAAATTCTTACAAATTGATGAGCCTGTTTATCCCTTACTGTGCACTCTGTTTTACTCTAATGCTAAATTAGGGATGGCAATTTGGCCGGGTCCGCCGGGTCTGGACCCGGACCCGCCCCGCTAGACCCGCTCCAGACCCGTCCCATCGGGTCCCGGGTCGGGTCTGGACCCACGAGAAACGGGTCCTTAACGGGTCTGGACCCGGACCCGGCCCAGACCCGGCCCTTAAATTTAAAAAAAAAAAAAAAAAAAGAAAGAAAAAATCCAAAAATTAATTATTTTTAATGACATAATTACATAAAATTATTATAGTTAATTATTATGCGAAAATTCTTTTAAATCAATATTTTACTATATTTTACTTTGTTAGATATTTATATAAAATACTGTATTTAATATTTTTTAAATTATATATTTTAAAAGCAATTTACGCTATTACATATTTATTTAAATATTCATGGGGATACATTATACCTTATCACTCAACCCAAGTTGTCTCCCGACCCTAATTTCCCTTAAGCAGTATAATTATATTTAGCTAACGAATAGGAGATCTTCGATTACCATCTATTAATTATTCCAAGTTTTCCAATTCTAGTACAAAACGATTAATTTAGGTTTAGTGGAGTTGACTTAGTTAATAATTAATTAACCAAAACTAAAGAAAAGGGCGATGAATAAGTTGAATAAATAATAATAATGATATATTTTTTGTTGAATGTATCAAGATTTTTACTCTGATTTGATGTGACAATGCCTAATTTATGTTTTCTATTTATTTGTTGAATTTAAGAATTTCAAGAATTCTGTCTAGACGGTAGGTGAAATTAAGACTGATTAATTGTGAATTGTAGCCTCGTTTCATATAAACATGAAAAAGTTTACAAATTCAAACTATTATAGTATCAAAAACGGGTTAAATGTATCAAAAATGAATTAATCAGATAAAAAATGAATTAAACGGACCAAAAATTAATAAACGGGTCCAACGGATCCGGATCTGGACCTGGATCCAACGGGTCCAATATTAGACCCGCCGGGTCTGCCGGGTCCATCGGGTCCGCCGGGTCTGGGCCGGGTCCGGACCCGTCACGGGGCGGGTCTGGCCCAGACCCGGCCCATTGCCATCCCTACTAAATTCTTCACTGAAATGCATGGATCGAGCTCGCTTGTGAAATCTTATATTCTTGGAAATGACATCTACCTCTCTACCGAATCCGTTAACAAAGATATTGGGTGTCCTAGGGGTGGAATCAACTTTTTTGATCTCTATTCTCTTCCACAAAATGAACATTTTGATTGGGAAAATGTGAAGGAACTATTATGGGAGGGGAAAGAAATTGGCGACAATTGGGACATTGCCCTTGAATCTCTTCCACCTGATCATACAGTTGTCTTTGAAATCATCAATTCTTCAATCTTGTCAAGACTATCTCCTTTTGACCAACACTTCTCAAAGCTCAAGCTTGTCAGCTTATTTCTCCTCTATGCCTTTCTAAAAAATATTCACGTTGATCTTGGTCATATTATTCTTCAACATATGAACTTCTGTGTGTATCCAATGGTCTACGACTTCCATACTTTATGGTTCTGACACGCCTCCTAAAATCACATTCCTTCATCCGCTTTCCTTCCAACTGGAAAGAAAAACCTGAGCATTATCAATCATTTGACTCTCACTACTTACATGGTTTGGATCTTCAATACAATTCCGAAAGCCACACTTGGTTCCGGCCCAGTACTGAAAAGATAATTCATCGTCATGCCATTCTCTCACAAGAACGTACAAGATCATCTGCTCTCTTCAATGAGCTGTGCCTTAGCTTAAAGAATCTCAAAACCGGACTTTCATCTATCACATCTCGGCTTAACTCCATCAAGGATGGAACTAACTCTGAAGGCTACTCTACTTCTCTCCCTTTTGATGATGAAGGGGGAGATGAGGAAGAAATTGATGATGCTGGTATTAATGGGGGAATGTGTTCTGATGCTGGCTGATGCTGGTATTAATGGGGGAATGTGTTCTGAGAATATGCCTTGGTTGCGTTGATTGCTCTGTTCTGCTTGTCTTATTATTTCATAAAACACTGTCTTGTACGATTATTAACCTACTTTATTATCTGTTGCTATTACTTCATATATATGTGTGGAACTTCAGTTTCTCAAAGACAGAGCTTTCAATTCCTCACTTCATAAAGTGGTACTTTTTGTCATCATCAAAAAGGAAGAGATTGTTAGTCTTTGAAATCCTTGTTTTTGAATGAGTTGACAAAAAGCATTGTTGCAGGACTCACAGAGAAGAACTGAAAGTGCATATCGAATCTCCTGGAACTATATCGGAACAAATACATTGCTTCTGATATACTCATATAACATCATGCACATATTATTACCTCTCTAATCTTAATTATTGCAGGATTAAAGCAAAGATTAACTTGATTGTTTGAAGACAGCTAAGAGAAAATAGTTGTTGGTATTTGAAGTCAACCATATCATATTATAGCTGTTGGAATAGTGGCATTGGGAACTTCACAAATTGAAAATTCAAAATGGAAGAGTAACGGCTATGTGGAAACTTTCTATGTAATCAGCTCAAGCTACAACAATTGTAGTGATTTCTTTCAAACACTCTTGTACAAGCTATTTGTGTTTACACCTATTAGAGTTTGTGTGTTTGCTCTTGGTGGGTAGCTTTTGTAAGGAGGTTTGGGAATCCAGGAGCTGGACTGTTTTGTATCGGGCTGTGTGATAGCAGGTTCCAGTCAGCTCTGCATTTGTTATATCTTGTAACTTCACTCGCAATAAAAGTCTTGGCTTGAAAAATCCTAAGTTTGATAACTTAGGTAGATGATTAATCTCTTTAGCTCGTGTTTTACACAGCTTTAGGGGTCAAACCTCTATAAACTCATTGTCTCAATCTTTCTTGATTACATATGCTCTGTTTGAGATTATTGGTTTAAGTACTTAAGCTTGATCACTGGTCTGAACCTTCTTCATATTTACTTTATACAAACAGAGCTTGTTAAGCTCTCTGATTGAGCTTTTAAACTGAATATATCGAACAACAAAGGCACTCATTTTATACTTTGAGATTAAAGCTCATTGGTTGATGTTTGAGCACTCTGATCAAGTCATTACAGCCTCATATCTGGGATATATTGTATAAACTTGGTTAAAGTTCATAGATCAAGTCTTTGAACAGAAATCTGTTCTACTGTACCTGAAATCAAGACCCGAAATCTATAGCAAACCTGCCTACGTTGAGCAGCGTGTTGCATGAACAATTGGACTCATGTTTGAGTCTGTGAAATTGCTATAAGGCTGCGATTCTATTTGATAAAGAAAAATTCAACGCTGAAACATTTCGTCCACGAACATAATTAGCTTCATCAATCATCAGTAGCTTAGCAAAATGAACACCAAGCAGCATCATACAGTAATTGCACTCCCTAACTGTGTTTGTCGGTTGTTGCAACATTTCGTGGTGGTAGTTGATGTAACCTGGAACAAAGTTATTTAGACAAGTGTATGATTCATGTAACTCCAATGACTTGTTTAGTCAACAAAAGTGAGTCTTCTCTCTACTCTCCCTCGACTGTTGCTCCATCTAAATTAATTTCAACGAACCCCATGTTCAGGGGCCACACATCTAAATTAATTTGTCCAACCTCTCAACGACAATCCAACAACAAAGTCATAGATATTGTGTTGTTTATGACTTTGAACTCGAAATCTCGGGTTAAAATAGCATAGAGTTATGTAAATGTATACTCATCTTTATGTGGACAAATTACGAAACAATGATGCTAAAGATACTTCAAGTTTTAAGAAAAGGTTGTCTATGGGAAGGTTGGCAAAAGATTGCGGGAGAAAAGTATGTAAGAGTCATAATGGCGATTGTCGAGGTAATTGTTCAGGTAATCATTGCTGCCAATAAATATCACAAAAAAGTGATTTTGATATATAATCTGGAACCGAGTCCAAGTGATTGGGGAGAAAAGTCCACTGTTTTCTCAAAGAAATTCGCTTGCCGCACCAAATGAATGCATTTTCGCCCGAACCATTTCCCCCACCACGACGAACACAATTAGCTTTATCAGTAGCTTAGCAAAATGAACACCAAGCAGCATATATCATACAACAGCTGCACTGCCCCTAATTGTGTTAATTCAAACGTTACGACATTAGGTGTGGAATTAAATTTAGGAATAATTCCGAACAACCCCTAAGCTATGGCGAAATTACGGATTCCCCCCGGTCCGTTATTTGTTCTGTTAAATTTAACAAAATGTGTGATTTTACTATTTTGTCCCTCATATGTATGTAATAAAAGTTCAAAAACAAGGAGATCAATGTAAGTATTGAAATTAGCCAACAGGAGTTGGCCAAGTGGTTTGAGGGTTCTTTCTCGAAGGTAATGACTCGGGTTCGAATCATTTGGCCACTTGGGGTATGTGTGTTAAGAAAAAATAAAAAAATATAAGTACTGAAATTCGTGGGGGGTTTGATGTAAGTGCTTGAGTTTTGTGACTATCTAACCTTTTTTTTTTTTTTTTCCCCCAAAGAATGCTATTTGATGCTATTTTGATATTTTTAGATTAATTAATTTCATACATAGAGTTTATGAATGCTAATTTTTATTTTTTTTTTCTTATTTTGGACATGCATATTTATGTTGGGATATATGTTATTCTTTATATGTAAGGTATATGCATTAGAGATCACTAACACTTGAAATATTTGTTTAAATAGCTCTAAAAGATTCTTATGTGAATTATTAATGCATAGATTGATGTTGGTGCGTTTGTTATAATTTTCTATTCAAGAGGGAGATTTTGTTATTTCAAACGAATTATTTCAAATAAATTTATGCAAAATATATATAAAACTAAAACATGGACATAAGGTAGAATTTTGTAATCGTTTATGATACTTTATAGGAATAAATATACATAAAATATCTATTTAGATTTATACTCATAAATAAAATACAAATATTATATTAAATTATAAAATTTCAAATTAAAAAGTATAAATTTAACTAACATTATAAATATGTCATTATACTTTCAGTGTCAATATACCTCCTAGGGTAGAATTAGAATTTTTAAAAACAATTTTACTGATATCATCAAAATTTAACACCATAATTAAAGGTTGAGACAATTTGTGATAGAGGGTAAAAAATTCGGGGGGGATGTTTCTAATTTCTAAAATCTCAGGGGGAATTTGTATTTTCACTATACTTTAGGGAACTATTCGTAATTATGCTAAAAATGTTTAAATTTTTTCAGACGACACAAGACTGATTTCTGTTACTCCATTGACTTGTTTTATTGCAAAGACATTCAATTCCGGAAAAGTACTGATTTCTGCAACTCCATTGACTTGTTTAATTGCAAAGACTTTCAATTCCACAAAAGTGGGTCTTCTCTCTAACTTTGCGGCGCTTCTACAGTTCTACTAATTAGTAAGTATAGCCTGGATTTGGTTCGACCCAACTAGTGTAAATGAGATGAAGAGTATTTACACTTAACGCGTCATTTTAATGAGGTTTAAAATCAATAGTCCGATCTGGACCACAATTTTTCCGTTTGTTTTAAGCTAACACATTTTGAATTTTCTCTTCATCACAAAGAAAATGCTCCCATTTGCTTTTCATCCGTTCATCTTCCTCCGAGTCTTCCTAATAACCTCAACAATTTCAGCAGCCGTACCTACAGCCACCGATTTAATCCTCCTCAACTGTGGTGCATCGTCATACTTAGACGACACCAAAGGACGGAGCTGGCACAGCGACACGGGTTCAAAGTATGTGCCACCTAATGCCGCCCGCATATCATCATCAGAAGAAGCTTGGAACATGCCTTTTCCCGATCCGGTCCCTTATGAGACGGCGCGTGTGTTCCGAGCCCCTTTCACCTACACCTTTCCCGTCCTTACAGGTCCCAAATTCCTCCGCCTTTATTTCTACCCCGACTTGTATTGGAGCTATGATGCTTCTCCATCTTTCTTCTCAGTAACCGCCAATGGATTCACTTTGTTAAGCAACTTCAGTGCTTTTCTCAACTCCCCTCAGCCAACACAGGGCTTCATGAAAGAATTCGTTATTAACGTCGAAGAGGAGCAGAGACTGAATGTGACCTTCTTCCCCAATACAAACTCTTCTGCTTTTGTGAATGGAATTGAAATTGTTTCAATTCCAGATGACCTCTACTACAGGGGAGCGCAAATCAAGTTTTTCAACACTGCTTTGGAGAGACTTTACCGGCTAAATGTTGGCGGCAGCAATGTTGAGATTCAAGACGATAGCGGCGGCATGTTTCGGACCTGGGCTCAAGATGATCCGTATGTATTGGACGGTGAGTTTAGCTACAAGCCTATTGCGGAGAACCTTCGTATCAATTACACCCGCAAGACACCGCCGCACAGTGCACCCCCAATAGTGTACAAAACTTCAAGAGTGATGGGGTATACAAGAGTAAGTTTGGATTGGGCTTTTCCTGTTGATTCTGGGTTTAAGTATCTGCTCAGATTCCATTTCTGTGAGAACCGGCAGCTTGAAGTAACCAAGCCAAACCAGATGGTATTCACAATTTCTATTAACAATCAAACGGCGGAAATTCATGCGGATGTTATCGCTTGGACCGGCGGCACTGAGATACCCATTTTCAAAGACTACGTCGCATCGGTTCCCGATGACGGCCATCGTGGACAGAAACACCTCAACCTTTCTCTGTTCCCTAGTTTAGAGGGACCGCCGAAATATCATGGTCCACTTTTAAACGGATTGGAAATATTCAAACTCAGTGACTCCATTCAGAGCCTCGCTGCGGAGAACCCTCATCCTCCTATCAAGGATTCTTCAACATCGGCAAGCATTCAGAATCAGAGCCTCGGGGCGGTGAACCCTGACCCTCCTATCAACCATTCTTCAACATCGGCAAGTGGGTCTTCTGTAATTTATGCTAGTGTCATCAGTGCCATCGGCGTTCTTGCGATGGTTGCAGCCGTGTCCAGGTTCTTTTTTCTCCTCTGGCGGCAGAAATTGAAGAACTCAGTTACCGCCGATGCCAACTCATCGTGGGCCACTGTCTCAATCTCCACCGCGACGACCACCGTACCACCGCTGTCCTTATGCAGACATTTCTCGCTCAAGGAGATGAAAACTGCAACCGCCAATTTCGACAACCAATTTATTATTGGCAGAGGAGGATTTGGCAACGTCTATAAAGGCTTCATCAACGACGGCGCCACCACAGCTGCCATTAAAAGGCTGAACCCATCCTCCAATCAAGGCATTTCTGAGTTCTTAACGGAAATCCAGATGTTGTCTAAGCTCAGACACACCCACCTCGTATCCCTCATCGGCTATTGCGACGAAAATGGAGAGATGATCTTAGTTTATGATTACATGGAGCACGGCACATTACGCGACCATCTCTGTAATTCGGAGAACACTCCATTGATGTGGAAGCAGCGCCTTCAAATCTGCATCGGTGCAGCCAAAGGATTGCACTATCTACATTCCGGTGCTGAGAACGCCGTCATCCACCGCGACGTCAAGTCAACCAACATCCTCTTGGATGAAAATTGGGTTGCAAAGATTTCAGATTTTGGGCTGTGCAAAATGGGAGCGGTAAACGATTCTTTCACTCACATTACCACAATCATTAAAGGAACTTATGGATATTTAGATCCAGAGTATTTCTCAAGTCACAAATTGACAAGAAAATCGGATGTGTACGCTTTTGGAGTTGTATTATTTGAAGTGCTATCCGGAAGAGCTGCGGTGGACATGACACTTGAGGAGGAGGAGCAGCATAGCCTAGCCATGTGGGCCCGTTGCTGCATTCGAGAGGGGAAATTAGATCGACTTATTGATCCTAACTTGGCAGGGCAGATATCACCAGCTTGTTTACAAGTGTTTGCAGAGATTGCAGGGAGATGCCTGCTTGTTCGGCCGCACGGAAGGCCTGCAATGGCCGACGTCGTCATGGGACTTGAATTAGCTGCATTACAACAGAGCGATTATCCAACTGAATGCAGCAACAACTTGTAGCATTCATTCTAAGGATGATTAACTCCTCCAAGAGGTGTATTAGACACGATTAGCAGCGAACATGAGAAACGTGGGCGCTGTATAGTATGTAAAAGCAATGTTCATTAATGTTCATTCAAAAGATAGTAAAATCTGGGAACCATTACCCATTTTCCTTTCCTCACATCTTTTGGCTACTGATTAGCTCTCCTCAAAACCAGTAATTGGTTAGGTAGAAACATAATAGCTTCATAAGAATGCATTTAAAGAATCCTCAAGCTTGTAAAACTACCGGTTCTCGAATACTTTAGGGAGTGCAAAGAGAGGAATCATTGAAATATCGAGTGGCTCTGGTCACGTATACATTTTGAGTAAGATAATAACCATCAAAGAAGTAGTGTTTGTTTGGATGTCTACATGCGAATGCTTTAAGCCCTGGAGTGCTTGACGATGTCCCGTTCAGCCATGTTACGCAGCATGTGTTTCTTAGAATCTCTCAATCCTACAACACAAAAACATTGTTATAAATCGACCCAACATGGTTTCCAGTGATCTTTATAAGGAGAGCCGTCCTATAGTGCAAAAGAAATCATAGCTTATGAATAACTTACCAAGAACTATTCAATATATTTATGTATGAGATATAACTTACCTATTCAATATATTTATGTATGAGATATAACTACCAAGACCTAAGATAATTACGCTAACATACCCTGAGGTTTGGTTTCATTAAGCAAACTTTTCATGAGGTTTAAGAATTTACGTTAAGAACGACTCATGGGATGACACCTAGCTAAGAGACTGTACACTCAACTCGATCGGAGTCAGAGACAGAGTTTTAAAAAATTTATTATTATATATAAACAAACGGCCGAAGGTCAAGCGGATGTTATCGATTGGACAGGTGACACTCGGATTCCCATTTTCAGAGACTACGTCGCATGGGTTCCTGATGACGGCCGTCGTGGAAAGAAAGACCTCCGCCTTTCTCTCTTCCCTAATTTAGAGGGACGGCCGAAATATTCAAGTGCTCTGCTGAATGGATTGGAAATCTTCAAACTCAGTGACTCCAATCATAGCCTCGTGGCAGCGAACCCTGATCCGCCAAGAAACAAGAAAAGTGGGTCTTCTGTAATTTATGCTGTAATCGGAAGTGTGATCGGAGTTCTTGCTGTGGCCGTGTTCAGTTTCTCGTTTCTCCGGTGGCGGCGGCAGAAATTGAAGGACTCTGTCACTGCCGACGCCAAGTCCTCGCGGGTCACTCTTTCCACCTCTTCAATCTCCACCACTACGACCACCGTACCACTGCCCTCCGACTTATGCAGACATTTTTTGCTCAAGGAGATGAAAACTGCAACTGGCAATTTCGACGACCAATTCATTATTGGCAGAGGAGGATTCGGCAACGTCTATAAAGGCTTCATCGGCGCCGCCACAGCCGCTATTAAAAGGCTGAACCCATCGTCCAATCAAGGCATTTCTGAGTTCTTAACTGAAATCCAGATGTTGTCCAAGCTCAGACACACCCACCTCGTATCCCTCATCGGATATTGCGACGAAAATGGGGAGATGATCTTAGTTTACGACTACTTGGCGGGTGGCACATTACGGGACCATCTCTGTAACGTGGCGCGCGGCATATTACGCAACCATCTCTGTAATTCGGAGAATACTCCATTGACGTGGAAGCAGCGCCTTCAAATATGCATCGGTGCAGCCAAAGGATTGAACTACCTCCATTCCGGCACGGAGAACGCCGTCATCCACCGGCGACGTCAAGTCCACCAACATCCTTTTGGATGAAAATTGGGTTGCAAAGATTTCAGATTTTGGGCTGTCCAAAATGGGAGCGGGAAACGATTCTTTCACCCATGTTACCACAATCATTAAAGGAACTTATGGATATTTAGATCCAGAGTATCTCTCAAGTCACAAATTGACAACGAAATCGGATGTGTACGCTTTTGGAGTTGTATTATTTGAAGTGCTATCCGGAAGAGCTGCGGTGGACGTGACACTTGAGGAGGAGGAGCAACATAGCCTAGCCATGTGGGCTCGTTGCTGCATTCGAGAGGGGAAATTGGATCGACTTATTGATCGGAACTTGGCAGGGCAGATATCACCAGCTTGTTTGAAAGTATTTGCAGAGATTGCAGGGAGATGCCTCCTCGTTAGGCCACACGGAAGGCCTGCAATGGCAGACGTGGTCATGGGACTTGAATTAGCTGCCTTACAACAGAGCGGTTATCCAACTGATTGCAGCAACAACTTGCAGCATTGTTCTAAGGATGATTAACTCCACCGAGAGGTGTATTAGACACGATTAGCAGCGAACACGAGAGAGGTGGGCGCTGTATAGTATGTAAAAGCAATGTTCATTCAAAAGATAGTAAAATCTGGGAAACATTACCCATTGTCCTTTCCTTCACATTTTTCGGTTACAGATTAGTTCTACACTTCTACTCTTAACGAAAAGAAAGGACAAAACGTAAAAAGCAGTAATTGGATAATCTGAAGTTAAATAACTTCATAAGAATGCATTTACGGAAATGCTTGTAAAACTACTAGCTCTTGTACACTTTTGGAACTTGAAATAAAGGAATCGTCGAAACATCGAGTGGCTATGGTCCCGTATACATTTTCAGTAAGATGATAGCCGTCAAAGAAGTAGTGGTTGTTTGGATGTCGACATGCCAACGCTTTCAGCTCCGGAATACATGCCGATGTCCCATTTAGCCATGTTACGATAGCATGCATTACTTGAATCTCTCAGGCTTGTAAGTCACACAAAAACATTGTAATAAATTGATAAAACATGGTTTTCTATGATCCTTATTCAAACTCTGCAATATGGTAACACAAGAAAATTATGAGCTTAACAGTAGATGACTATGGTTTGGAACGGGCCATCTCGGGGAATCATCTGATATACATGACATTGACACAATAAAATTGAAGTAATTACATTGATTTCTTATTTCTGAGAATGCGCCGGAAAGACTGACGAGTTCTTGGAAAGATGGTTTGACCCACACGGTTATAACATGGAAAATAGCCGACGACTTGTGCAAGTCATTATTCCTTCCATTCCTCTGCTCCCCAACAGGACACTTTTGAGCAAACCATGAATTTTTACTCACCTATTTCTCTCTTTTCTCATCAATTCCAAAGCCTGTAGCAGTAATCCGACTCATTTTGCAGGTGACGACATCTCAATAAACTGCGGCTCAAGTGGCAATTTTGAAACCCATAAAGTTTTATAATGGTGGTACTAGAGTAGGTTGTATTCTAGATTTGTCTTTTCACCTGACAAATGTTTCGATTCTTGTAAAGTCTATGCTTCAATTTGTCCCGCATTTGGCGACACTATGTGTGATGGGAGTGTGTTCAAATATCTCTTATCCAATAATAAAAATATATGGAATTCAGTTTAACATGTGGGGATTTTTATCCGGGGAATTTAGAAGAATATTTTTTAAAGTGGGGAGCAAAGAGAAATTTGAGTTTCCATGTGGGGGTTTTTCGGGAATTGTCCGTTTAACAAATAATATTTTTATACTAGGTTTATCCTAAATTTAAACCAGATGTAAGACGAGAATAAGTCCTAAAATATATGACGTCAGCCTAAATTTAACAAAAAATTTGAATAAAATAACTAGCAGGAATCTAATTATAATAAATAAAACTTCAAGGGTACTAAACATAATTAACACTAATATTAAAATTAATTAAAGAGAAGCATATTGAAGAGGTCAATTTTTAGGGAAAGTTAAAGAGAGGAAAAAAAAAAAAAAAAAAACCCAAGACTTCCGTTTATTAATAATAATTAATATCGATCAAGTATGTCCCACTTTGATCCACAATATCTAAGATGATTAAAATTGAGAGGATTGAGGAAGGCTAATGAAAGTTGTATCAGTTCGAGACGAGAAGTTCAATCACGTTGTCATCTGAGCAGCAATTTTGCAAAATAATTAACAAGTTCCGATAGTAGGATTTAGTACTAATTATAAGATGTTTTACTTGACCAAGGTCTATATTAATAACTATATGAAACATACGTAACTAAATCTTTCTCCCTTTTCCTTGTCAAGAAAACACCGAGCGGCAACATGTCCTACACCAGTGGTTAGATTACTTACGTCTACCGAGATCGATCCTTAAAGACGTATCAATTAATAATAGGAATAAATTCTTACACGGGATTCTAAATCTCTCGCCTCAGCTCTTTCCTCTCTTCATTACATAATACGGAATTTTTTTCCGTAGGGATAATTTACCAATAACCGCTAAAATTCAATTCAGATGCAAAAGCATGAGAAAATACCCTCGGATTTTTTCACAAGGGATATTTACTAATGGTCCGAAAATACCCCACCAATAGCAAGTGTATTACACTTATTATTTCATTTGTCGCTCTTCCTAAATTTTTCACCAAACAGACTATAAGTGTAAAACACTCGTCTCTCCGTTATACTGGTTTGGCCGAGCCAACCTCGGGTTAAAATTACCCCTAAAATTCTATTCCTATACAAAAGCATGAGAAACTACTGCCAACTTTTGACAATAATTACATGACACTGTTTTCGTGTTCAAATATAAAATAAAATAAAAAATGACACTGTTTTCGTGAGTTAAATAAGCCAAACATAAAATACTATTCTGTCTGACTGTGTTGATTTCTAGCCCTCCATGGCTACATCCCTTTCCATCCACCTTCTCCGGTCTCCACCCAAAGGCATAAAGGGACTTTTGGAGTTTTGGGTAACCTCACACGGTGCTTTTGCCAACTTTTTCATTAAACAATATTATTCTTGGCAATTAGCTGTGGACTTCACTAATAAGAGTCAATAATGCTCATTGATCATTAACTTTCTGTACACCCGTGCTTGCTCTGATCATCAACGGAAAGCAAATAGAACCATGAGTCTGAATCCAGTCTCAATTGCTTTACAGTTTCTGTGCTTCACTTTTGTAGTGGCAGCAGCCACCAATGATCCAACTCACATTACAGGGGACATTTCAATTAATTGCGGCTCAAGGGGCACTTCTTCAGCTCTTAATGGCAGAAAATGGCTGGGAGATATGCAGCACAACTTATCTTCGATGCTACAAATAAAGGGTTCATCAACCGCCTCATCCGTCGTCGTAAGTTGAAATCTGTCGATCCGGTTCCCCACGGAACTGCACAACTCTCTCGTGGCCGATTCTCGTATGCATTTCAGCTGAATCCAGGTCAGAAGTTCATCCGCCTCCACTTTAATCCTTCTCAATACAAAGGCTTTAAAGGGTTGACGGACTTGCTAAACGTTGAAGCCTGTCCTTTTACCTTGCTCAATAACTTCAGTGCTTCACTTACTGCTGATGCTCTTAGTGTGAGTTCTTTTACCAAGGAGTTCTGTTTAAGCATACTTGAATATCAACAGCTTGAAATTACTTTCTTTCCTGCAACTAGTCAATCATATGCTTTCATAAATGGTATTGAGGTTATCTCGGTCCCTTCCGGTGTTTCTTACTTTCATGGCGGAGAAATTGGAGTACAAGTGGTTGGTCACAAGTCTCCCGTCCATATTGATCACAGCACAGCACTTGAGATAGTCCACCGAGTAAAGGTTAAACAGAATTCTATTCCATCCGCTGGAGATTCCTACGACATGTTTCCTTCTTGGGCGGTGCGACAAGCAAACAAGATTAATAAGAGCACCTGGAGAGTACCTGTGGATGTGGGATTTAGGTACTTGGTCAGGATTATTTCTCAGAGATTGGAATCAAGATTTCAGGGACTGCTGATGTGATGTTTGAAATAGTCATTAATGAAATGATTGCTCAGACTAATATCGACATATTGAAGGAAAGGAGTGACGACGACAATCCCCTATATAAGGACTACATAGTGATGATGAGAGGACAAAGAAATGAGGGTAAGCATGATATCTTGATTTCAATCCAGTCATATGATGAAACAGTGGATGGAAAATGGATTCTTGAAGGGTTTCAAATACTTAAGCTATGCAATACTGATAATAGTCTTGCCGGCACCAATCCTCTGCCTCCTACTCAGACTACAGAATCCCACACTATCCGAACTTTACTCTCTATTCTTGGTCTTAGAAATGTCATTGCAATTGTTGCAGTGGTTGTAACTTCTCTGATAAACGTAGTTGTTTATATGTTGAGGGAAATGTGGGAAGCTAGTGGTATTGAGGAGAAAAACAAACCATCTTCCAGGGCTGATCGAGTCTGTTGTCGGTTTTCACTATCTGAGATGGAGTTAGCCACTAAGAATTTCAGTGAAGCGCTTGTAATTGGACATGGTAGATTCGGTAAGGTGTACGAAGGCCTCATTGATAACGGGCAAGAGACTGTAGCTATAAAGAGGCAAAAGTTCACCTCTAATCAAGGGACACATAAGTTCTTGACAGAGATTGAAATGCTTTCTGAGCTCCGACATGTTAACCTTGTTTCTTTAATCGGTTATTGCAATGATCATGGAGAAATGATTCTTGTTTATGAGCATATGGTTTCTGGTACACTGGCTGGCCATCTCTACAAACTTGAAAGGGGCAAGGATACTTGTTCTTCCCTTAGCTGGAAGCGACGCCTTAATATTTGCATTGGAGCCGGTCGAGGACTGGACTATCTCCACACTGGGCATGAAACCATACATCGTGATGTAAAGGCTTCCAACATTCTGCTTGTTGAGAACTTTGTAGCTAAGGTGGCAGATTTTGGATTGGCCAAACCTGAAGACCGAAAAAATTTACGGAGCCATGTTAGCACGAAAGTAAAGGGCACGCCTGGGTACTTCGACCCGTTTTATTTAAGCACTTCCAGATTAACAAGGAAAAGCGACACATATGCCTTTAGAGTGGTGTTGTTGGAAGTTTTATGCGGAAGACCAGCAGTTGATTCGAAACTTGACGAGGATGAGAGGATTCTATCCAAATGGGCTCTAAATAAAATCAGCCTGGGAGAAGTCAATGAGATCGTAGCTTCAAGTCTAAGAGATGAAATTTCAGCAGATAGCCTCAAGACATTTGTAGGGGTAGCTGAAAGATGCCTGCACGACGAACCAAAGAATCGTCCAACAATGTCTCAAGTTGTGCTGCAACTTGAGATGGCACTTGAGCAACAAGAGGGCAGACAACTTCCGGTTTCAAATGAGATGGCAAATGTTTCCAATGGCATCCATGCTCACGATGATGCTATTGAGCTAAAAATAACTTCTACAGATGTGCAGCATCCCACACCTCTTCCAGAAGATCAAACCTACAGCAGAGTGGTTCATGGTGAGCTTCCATATCGAAGGAAAGGTGGGAGAAAGACCATAATTCATAAGCCACCTCGACTTTGGGCATGGGATGCACTTTTGAGCAGAGTGAAACCGTCCAGAACAAATGAATTGTTATTTTCAGGTATTAATTTAGATAAATTTATATGACCACGATAAAAGATCACCAACATTTTCTGTTCATAATTTTTTGGTTTTCATACTTTTCATGGTCTATGAGAACTTATCTGTGTCTAAAAATTTCAAAAAAAAATTGCAGAAATTTGTGAAGCAGGTATAAAACTGGCCAAGTTTGATTGGAATACAATTGCAGATGCCACCAATCATTTCTCTCGGTCAAATAATATTGGTGAAGGTGGATTTGGTCCGGTTTATAAGGTGCCACTCTACTCTTTTTCTCTGTTAGATAAAATGGTGAGTGAAGTTTGTCTTTTAACTTCTCCAAATAAAATTATTTGTATAGGCTGCTTTACCCACAGGACTGGTCGTTGCAGTTAAAAGGCTTTCACCATATTCCAGAGAAGGCCATAATGAGTTCAAAAATGAGATTCTTTCGCTTCCCGATCTTCAGCATCGAAACATCATTTAACTCCTCGGCTATTGCATTCATAGAGAAGAAAGGTTGCTTGTATATGAGTTCATGGAAAACGGAAGTCTGGATGCTTATCTGGGTAGGTGCCTTGAAAATCTGTATTTCATCCCACCAATCTTATTATGTGAATCCTATATCCTTTTGACTCATAGATGACACGAGGCGCGAGTGCCTTGATTGGCTGTAAAAGTATAATAAACACAGCAGAAAAAATAGAGAAAGTCTGCTGGCCCAAGATCGAACAACCAAAGGGTGGATGAAAACAACCAAAGAAGAATAACCTCAAAAATAAAAGGGAATGATTCAAGAGAAAATATGTAGGAAAGAAGGCTTTTATTAGAGGACTTTAACTTACAACTTGGCTTGTTACAAATGGCAAATGTTCACCCCTATTTATACTACTCAAAGGAGAATTCTAGTTCCTAGATATTTTGATACATAATTCTCGATTTCCTAATAAACTAATTAGAAGATAATTCTAGATTCTAATACTAAAAAAATAAATCTAGATTTTTCACTACATAGATTCCTAAGATAATTCTAGAGATGATTCTAGATCCTAATAATGCATGGAGCTATGTAGAAATATCTAGTATAGAGATATTTTGATGGACATATCTAGAATTAGATTATTCTAGATATATTATCCAAAAAATCATCTTTATTTTTAACACTCCCCCTTAAAGTGATTTTTTGGATATTAAACCGAGCTTCTCACGAAGGAACTCAAAGGAGGCCTTGGAAAGCGACTTAGTGAAAATGTCGGCGACGTTATCCTTACTTCGCACTTCCAGAGCGTCGATCTCAATATGCTTGGAAGTGCGTGATTCAAGAGAAAATATGTAGGAAAGAAGGCTTTTATTAGAGGACTTTAACTTACAACTTGGCTTGTTACAAATGACAAATGTTCACCCCTATTTATACTACTCAAAGGAGAATTCTAGTTCCTAGATATTTTGATACATAATTCTAGATTTCCTAATAAACTAATTAGAAGATAATTCTAGATTCTAATACTAAAAAAATAAATCTAGATTTTTCACTACATAGATTCCTAAGATAATTCTAGAGATGATTCTAGATCCTAATAATGCATGGAGCTATGTAGAAATATCTAGTATAGAGATATTTTGATGGACATATCTAGAATTAGATTATTCTAGATATATTATCCAAAAAATCATCTTTATTTTTAACATTGGCAAGTCCGCAGAAAATCATAACAGGGATTGCACGAGCAATTCTTTATCTTCACCGAGATTCAGGACAGAGAGTAATTTTCAGAGAAGTCAAACCCGGCAATATCTTACTGGACAGTGAGATGAATCTAAACTTTCCGACTTTGGTGTTGCTAAGAGTTTGGTAGATGATCAATCTGAACTAGAGATCTCAAAAATAGTTGGGACCCTCTAAGTCTCAGACCCCGTTTTATCTCACTGCTTTTCTTTGTCCTTCGTAATTTATTTTGCTTTATGTCTGTATGCAGTGGCTATCTCCCTCCTGAATACGCAATGCATAGGAAATTATCAACTAAATTAGATATATCTAGTTTTGGAATCGTAGTCCTACAGATTGTGAGTGGCAGAACAAGTTGGAACTCACCTGGTCAGGAGCCCATATTGCTGCCTGACTATGTAAGTGTGAACCAGCAGTTTATCTAATTATGCTCTAAAAGTCTGCTTCGTTTCTGGAGATAGAATCACATATATCATCTAAAATTGGCACTGTCCAGGCATGGGAGCTGTGGAACGAAGGGAGAGCATTCGATCTAATAGACCAATCACTTGAAGATACAATATTTCCATTGGAAGAAGCTCTAAGATTCATTCAAGTTGGCCTGTTATGCACTGCTGGAACCACATGACCGACCAAACATGTATCGTGTCATCAAAATGTTGGAAGGAGACGAGCCACTGGTGGAACCAAAAAAAAATGCCATGGTCACGAGTTGCAGAAGGATATTCATCATCGACCAACAGTGTACACAACGGTGGAACATCAAATCTTGATCACACATTTGGAAGCGGCCAGTAAAACCTAGAAACCGTTCTATTTTATCTGTATAAACTTTACCAGAGATTAGATCCATATATCTCCACACGTCTGGTTTTCGCTCGAGCTTTCATTTACTGAAACACGAAAAATCACAGATGTACAAAAAGCATTCGATTAGCAGGCCTCAATGTCAGAATGCATCTGAAAACGATACAACCAATGATACTCTGAATTTCTGCTGTGTATATATAACTGATATCATGTTTTGTTTCAAGAATTTTGACATCATTATGAGATGTAAATGAAGACCAGCATACAAATGGTTACAGATTCTTGTGACAACTATCATGATTATAATACTATTTACAATCTTGGGTGGATTGCAAAACATGGTTACATACAAATATACAGCATGATTAACCAACCCTCTCCATGGCAAACATATAACTAGCTAAGCAAAATGAACACCAAGCTGCATCGTACCGTAGAGTGCACCTCTAATTCTGTAACGTTAGTCGTTGCAACATTTAGTGCTCTTTAAATTTGAAGTTCAGAACAGTATATTTTGGTCCCCTCTTCTGCTTCTTTTCCTTCCAGACAAGTGTAGTGACACAATTGTGCAAGTACAAGTTAAAATAAACTGGAGTTTTATCTCTGTTAAAGTAATAAACGAGCAAAATTTGGAAATTTTTGAGGTTCGTATTTATATTGAATTAAGGATTTGGTGTCACAAGAATCCATAAATTCTTCTAGTATTTTAATTCTCTACCATTTTCCTATATCTGCAGCCACTTGAAGTATGGTTTCATCCCCACATTTTTAACCTCTGTCATATTGTTCACGTAATGTTTCTTGCATAGGTAGAAATGAAACTTATCTGGAAATGGATGATGATTCATGGTATGAGTGTCCTCTCGGGAGCTGCATAGTTACGCATATACCCATAAAGATGTAGCACTTGCTTTCCGTGCATTTACAGTAACTAGCAGGGTGCACGTGTTATCCTGTTTATTGTTCTTTTTCATGCTTAAAATTTCTTTTTTTTTTTTTATTTAATACTTAGTGAATTTTATTTGTATTTTTTTAATATAATTATGTAAATCATTTTTATTATATTATGATTCTTGAAACATCTCGGTGTTTCATATACATGCATCTGTAGCTAGTATCATTCTTTATTTTATTCAAAAGTAAGTGTTTGATAATTCTGTTTGGAACTGTAGCTAATATCATTCCGTATTTTTTTTCAAAAGTAAGTGTTCGGTAAATTTATTTGAATATTAAAAATTAAAGCACGTACTTTCTTCTTGTTATTTTCTACTGTTCTAGGAAGACCCCTTATTCCTTTTTTTTTTAATTATTTTTAACAACTTTGCTTTTCCATGCTTCTTCTTGTTTTTGTTTGAATATTTTCTCTTCAAAAATATTGCTAAACTTTTGTAATCTTTGTCAATGTTACAAAAACCAAAATTCAATGCAATAAGGCTTATTAGTTTAAAATTATTTGAAGATATTTTACCTTCTTGAGAATTTTCATTTTCGCCATTATTTGAGACTGAATAGATACTTTGGCAAAATAACATCTTGTAAAGTTGAGAATAACATAAATGGAAAATCTCTATATTATAAAATGAATGTTAAATTAAAAAAAAAGCATCATAAACTTGAACCTGAAAATATTATCTTTTGAGAGATGAAGATGCTTTTCTCAGGCATGGTGATTTTGCTTTTCTATGACATGATATATTTATAGTGAGCCATGTGGTGTGCTTCGAGAGGAGCAACATGGATCCCGAGTCACTTTGGCCACCATGTATGTCGCCACATGGATACCGTGGGTTCCACGTGGCAAATACACTGACCCAGTGGTCGAGCCGAAGTTGAGGTCGATTAGGCCCAACTCAGAACCTTAGTGACCCGAGGCCAAACTGGCCAAGTCTGGATGTTGAGCCTCTAAGGGCTCAGGTCGATACCTATCCTACACAAACCAGAAAGCATACACATCGATCTCTAGGTCGATCAAGGAGGCAATGGATAAGTCCATAAACCACCTGCGTCTGATACAGCATATCCATAACCATTTTATTCCTCAAGCCAGTGTAAGAGGGAGTAATTAATGCCCAGAGTATCGAAATTGGCCTAAAGAGAAAAGGAATTACTATGACTATAATCTCATTCAAGTCGAAATAGCAATTAGGCAGATCGAGATCATACGCATTAAATGTCACACCCTCAGTGTGTGTTTAGTGCATTTTCTAGTCAAAGCTATAAATACCCCACACCTGAACAGTGTTAGGTAATTGCACAATTAAAAACATTCGAGATCATTCAACACCCTCAAAAAGGATCCAATATTGACTTGAGCTTCGGAAGGACCTCACCGGTAAAACCCCAGGCTAGTTCACCGCTTTGTGTTTTAGTGTTGCAGGTCGAATAGGTGTTGGGTCCAACCCACATAAATATTATTTTGTTGGCCCAATTAAATTTGAAGTCAAAGCCCATCATTAAATCCTTTTTCCTAATTGAATAGGGTTAGCTTTTATTTTGGATTTTCCCTCTTATAGCAGCAGTCAGTTTTTGGCGTAAAGGGGCGCAAGAAAAGGAAAAAAATATTTTCTGCACTTTTTTTACAGCAGTTTTCTGGGCAGCGACAGCAACTTCACACGGACGATCGGGAGATCATTTATGGTCCGATCGAGCTAATTTTCGGACAGTAGGTTCCTAACTTATCGAAATTGAAAGTGAACGGTGGAGATCGGATTTGGAGTACTGTAAGCCGGGTTTTTGGTTCGTGAACAGTAGCGCGAATTTCGGCTTGGTTTTGTGTTCTTTTCTCCTTTTGTGTTCTAGTTCGTTTTGGATCGAATCGGTGTTTGGTTCGTGTTTGGAGTTAGATTTATTGGTATTGAACCGCTGTAATTTTGCCTCATATTATAGTGGGTTTGTTTTTGGGTCTCGTAGGCCTCATGGTTTTTACTCTTCGATTTGAAGGGGTTTTCCACGTTAAATCTCGTGTCTCTATTATTCTTGTTTGGTTGATTATTTTTCTATCCTTGGTATACTTGGTTGATTGTTTATTGCGAATTTGGAGAGGAGTTTGAATTTTCGCTGCGTACACTCGGTTTTGGTGTATCCCTTTCCTATCAGAGTGGTATCAAGAGCCGCGTTGGTTCTTTTGCCGGTGTGACCATGGATATGAATACAAGTAGGATGATAACTTTGAATGGATTGAATTATCATCTATGGAGTAATAAGATGAAGGATCTCCTCTTTGTTAAAGCTTTGCACTTACCTGTTTTTGCAACTGAAAAGCCCGAGTCTAAAACCGATGAAGAATGAGATTTTGAGCACAGACAAGTTTGTGGTTTATCAGACAGTTTGTTGAGGAGAATGTTTACAATCATATTCAACATGAGACACACGCGAGAAGTTTGTGGGAGAAGTTACAGAATTTGTATGCATCGAAGACGAGAAATAATAAGTTGTTTTTACTTAAGAAGATGATGCAACTAAAATACAAGGAAGGAACTTCTATTGCTGATCACTTGAATGAGTTTCAAGGTGTTCTTGATCAGTTGACAGGTATGGGCATTAAATTTGATGATGAAATTGTCGGACTTTGGATTCTTGCCACTTTGCCTGATTCTTGGGAAACTTTTCGTGTTTCACTTGTTAACTCTTCGTCTGATGGTGGTATAACCGTTGAGCTTGTGAAGAGTAGTGTTTTGAATGAAGAGATGAGACGAAAAACTCAGCATTCGTCTCAACCCGAGTTGTTGGTTTCAGAGAATAGGGGGAGAAGCCAACATAAATATAATAATAAAGGTAGAAGCAAAAGTCGAAGCAAGTCAAGGTCAGGATGGAAAGAATTTAAGTGTGATCATTGTGGTGAACCTGGTCATATCAAGAAATATTGTTTCAAATTGAAGAGAGAGCGTAGAGGCAATTGTGATGGGCCCGATAAGAATGATTGTGTTGCCACTGCTACTTCCAATGATGATCTTATTCTTGCATATGATGACAATGTTGTTGTTGTAGTCAGTGATGATTCCAGTTGGGTTATTGATAGTGGTGCCTCATTTCATGTAACATCGAGGAAAGATTTCTTCACTTCTTATACTTCTGGGGATTTTGGAGTTTTGAAGATGGGGAATAATACGGTGGTACCGGTAGTAGGCACTGGAACTGTTTGTTTGAAAACCAACAGTGGGTCGAGTTTGGTGCTTCATGATGTTAGACATGCACCTAATGTTCGTTTGCACCTGATTTCAGCAAGAAGGCTCGATGATGATGGCTATTGCAATTTCTTTGGTAATGGTCAGTGGAAACTCACAAAAGGGAATCTAATTGTGGCTCGAGGCGATAAATTCCATAATTTATAAAAGATGAAGGCTTCTATTTGTGTGAACTCGGTTAATACAGCAGAGAGTGACAACTTGTCAGAGCTTTGGCACAGGAGACTTAGTCACATTAGTGAAAAGGGACTCGATTGTTTGGCCAAGAAGAATTTGTTGTTAGGGCTGAAAGATACAAAGTTAGAAAGATGTGTTCACTGTTTGGCTGGGAAGCAGAAACGGGTTTCATTCAAGAGTCATCCCCCTTCAAGAAAAATTGATTTGCTTGAATTGGTACACTCAGATGTTTGTGGACCAATGAAGGTACGAACTCATCGTGGTGCACTTTATTTTGTCACTTTAATTGATGACTGTTCGAGAAAAGTTTGGGCTTATGTTTTAAAAACCAAAGATCAGGTATTTGATGTTTTTAAAGTCTTTCAGGCATCAGTTGAGAGAGAAACTGGTAAGAAACTGAAATGTATTCGTACTGATAATGGTGGCGAGTATTGTGGTCCATTTGACTCTTATTGCAGAGAACAGGGTATTCGGCATCAGAAGACGCCTCCTAAAATACCTCAGTTAAATGGTTTGGCAGAAAGGATGAATAGGACTCTGGTGGAGAGAGTCAGATGTTTGCTTTCAGACGCGAAGCTACCTAAGTCTTTTTGGGGTGAGGCTTTACTTATTGTTGCCTATATAATTAATTTGTCTCCTTCTGTTGCATTGCATGCTGACGTTCCTAATAGGGTATGGTATGGAAAGGATGTCTCCTATGATCATTTACGTGTGTTTGGTTGTAAAGCTTCTGTGCATGTACCTAAGGATGAGAGGTCTAAGTTAGACACGAAAGCGAGAGAATGTATATTTCTTGGGTATGGTCAGGATGAATTTGGTTACAGGTTTTATGATCCGGTTGAAAAGAAACTTGTTAGAAGTCGTGATGTAGTCTTCATGGAGGATCAAACCATTGAAGACTTCGGTAAAACAAGTAATTTGGAGCCTCCAGGTGGTGAGGACTTGATAGATTTGGATCCAAAACCTATTGTTAATCTTCCTAATGCAGTTGAGTTAGACAATCAGAATAATGTGGAGGCAGAGGTTGATCATGATCATGCTGAGGAGGATCATGAAATTCAGAATGGGGAAGATAATCTAATTGTTGAGCAACCTTCAATCCAACCCAGAAGATCTACCAGGAACAGAATGCAATCTGTTAGATACTCATCTAGTGAGTATGTGCTTTTGACAGATGGAGGAGAACTTGATTGTTTTGAGGAGGCCATGGATAGTGAGCTTAAAGAAAAGTGGTTTAAAGCAATGAAAGATGAGATGCAATCTTTACATGACAATCATACTTTTGACCTTGTCAAGTTACCTGAAGGTAGAAAAGCTCTAAAGAACCGATGGATTTATCGGTTGAAACAAGAAGAGAACACTTCACAACCAAGATACAAAGCCAGATTAGTTGTTAAAAGCTTCGGTTAGAAGAAAGGAATTGATTTTGAAGAGATTTTCTCACCTGTTTTGAAAATGTCGTCAATTCGTCTTGTTTTGGGCTTAGCAGCTAGTCTTGATTTAGAAGTTGAACAGATGGATGTGAAGACTGTTTTCCTCCACGGTGATTTGGAGGAAGAGATTTATATGGAGCAACCGGAGGGTTTCGTTGTTAAAGGGAAAGAGAATTTTGTTTGCAGATTGAGGAAAAGCTTGTATGGCTTGAAACAAGCTCCAAGGCAATGGTATAAGAAATTTGAATCAGTTATGCTGCAGCAGGGTTATACAAAGACTAATGCTGACCATTGCGTATTTATTCAAAAATTCTCTGATGTTGATTTTGTCATTTTATTGCTTTATGTTGATGATATGCTCATTATTGGTCATAGTGCCTCTAGAATTGACAGGTTGAAAAATGAGTTGAGCAAATCTTTTTCCATGAAAGATTTGGGACCAGCGAAGCACATTCTTGGCATGAGAATTTCGTGTGATAGAAATGCCTGATGGGTTCCGAATAGGAGGATCCGAATCCAATCACTTTACGATTTGTTTTTGTGGGGGAAATCACCGGAGACTCGCCGGAAAAGGAAAGGGGGTTCTACCTGCTGGGACAAACACAAGAAAAGTCAGAAGGCCAAGCTGGGGGAACTGGGGGTGATTCCCAGTTTGGCTCTCCGACGCTCAAGTCAGACCAAGATAGGAAGGAGGAAACGTAAGTTCAGTAGAAGTTTTAGTGATGGATATTGCTTACCATTGTAGAAGATGACTTTAGCTATTTATAGTTGAGGGTCAGGGGCCCTTTGGTCATTTGCCTCATGTGGTCCTGGCCGAATGTTGCCTTAGCACGTGGCGCCATGAGAGAGAAACCTAGGAGGAATCTTCTGCAAAAGTGGCTAAAGGTTGGTGCTGGCAACAGTGGCAGGTGCGCGGGCATGTACGATGTGTCAGAGAGCCATTTGGGTGGTTGATGACGAGGGCTTAAGAGCACGCTCGTGACAACCAGGAGCATCGGAGGCCAAGATATCCGCTGGGGGGGATGAAGGCTTCAGTTCAAGTAATGAGCCAGAAGGGAAGGCCACTCTGAGGGAGTGTGACGCTCGAAGAGGGTTCCCTTGGCACGTGGACGTGCCAATCATACGGTATGAGTGGCGCTTGTGAGAGTGACAGCGCTCGTTGGACTTAACTCCTGAAGAAGGATTGCGCTAGTCGGGCTTAGCGCTCGTGCACTGACGGGGGCGACCTTGGGGAGACAGATGTCATCATCTTGGTGGTGCCACGTGTCCTAACGTGGGACGATCGTATTTGGACCCCATCATTTTGCCCCCCAATTCTGTAGTCCTTAGTGATAAGGACTGTAGAATTTTGACACGTTCTATCTCTCGCACGTAACGCTCGTATAAGACTTGGCGTGTTGAGCAATTTTTCCTCTGGTGGCGCCATTAATGCGGTCTTTTCAACTGACCGCTCGTAACGTTTCCGCATTAAGTGTTGTACTATTCTTGAGCATTCGAAACGTCAGAGCATTAAATGCGGGTGCGCGTGGAGCGCGTGAGTAATGGGAAGCATGTGACGGTTCCATAGAGTGGACGGTTTCCTAGGCGGGAAATGATTACTATTTTGAATTCCTTGCCGAAAAGGTACCAACTCCCATCCCTATAAGTAAGGGATTCTGAGATCTCTCCACTCTTTACGCATTCTTATCTTCCAAGCATCCCTTGCAAAAAGAAATCCCTTGTACACCAGTTCTTAGAGCATCTTCAACCTCTTCTTCAGGTTTTCTCAGAAATCTTCAAGGTAAACTTCCAGCTAAATTTTCTAACGTTGCTAACTTTAGATTCGAACTTTAGGACTTTGTAATCCCTTAGGTTTTACTCCCTTAGGAAGCCCCAATTTCTTCTAGAAAACTCCCATTCTCTAACCCAGACTAAATCTCTCCCAAATCTCAGCTTCTGCCATGGTTGACCAACACGTTAAGGAATTCGCCCGCGAAATCCATGAAATGGCCATTGAGAGTTCCTCTTCCCCTGATTCTCCCAGAGACGAGGAGTTGGGGGCGGCAGTGATGGCCATGGAGGATAGGAATCCAGGTGGGGTGGAACCTCTCTTTGAAGAGATGGACTTAGTAATGGAGGCAGAAAGGCAAGGGGTTACTCTCCCCATAACTAAGAGTGCCACTCACCCCCACCGCCATACGGTGACGGTGGCCGTCGCGACCCCACTACTGATAGCCGAAGTCATAACAGCGCCTTCAGAAAGAGCCCGTAATAAAGGAAAGAGCAAGAAATCCAAGAAGTCCAAAGGGCCTCACGAGGGCGAGGGATCAGGCTACCAGGCCACCGAGCGCACTCCTGAGGAGACTCCTAGCACAGTTACCTTGGGAGAAGTGAAAACGATGATGGCGCTTATCTACTGGGACGAGCGCTACACATGGAGAATTCCTGAAAGCCACGAGCGGGCCAACAATCCACCTCCAGGCGAAATGGTGGTCTACGTGGCCACAGTGAACTCAGGAGGCTTGAGGTTCCCTGTCTCGATCCCGATGGCCCACCTGTTGAATGATCTGGGCCTTTGTCCATCACAAATCGTGCCCAACGGCCTGGCCCTCCTGACTTGCTTTGTAATTCTGATGAGGAGCATGGGTTACGAGCCCTTCGTGCGGAACTTCAATGCCCTCTTTCAAGTGGTCAGCTCATCCCGTTCATCTCCCGAGGCGGGTTTTTACTATGTCCAGGCGAAGGCCCACATGAAACTAATCAACTCACCCTCGAGCACTTACGACCCCAACTGGAAGGAGAAGTTCATTTTCGTCAAAGCCCCAACAGAAGAAGGCTTTGGGGTGTCCTCGCACTGGGGCTCGTTTGCAAAGAGCCGCTTGCAGCCTGCACTTCCCAAAGATTGGGCCAAGAATCTGGCTGAAGCCCTGAGGGACGAGGGCCACCTCATTCAGGCGAAAGATTGGATAGATGACGAGGAGCTCATGTTCCTATGTGGCCTTTCTAACGACCCCCATTTCCTTGACAACCCTCCGGCTCGTGATATAGAGAGAGATGGTTAGATCCTTAGGGCGCTAACCTTTAGATAGGAATACTGACTGCATCTTTGTACTTATAATTTGCACACTTAATAATATTGTTTAAGGATTTGTAACCCCTGTACTTTCCATTTTTGCAGGAGCAGCTATATTAGAGATGGCGGGAGGAATCAGACAAGCCGCTCGTTTCGCCAGCGCCAACAGGAACCGAAACCAGCAAGACGAGCAACAACGTCCCCGAAACCGCGGCAACCGCAGTGACGCTCGTAGCGGTAGTCAGGGCGCCAGCTCGAGCGCAGTTTCGGGCGTTCAACCCCCTCGTGGCCGGGGGGAAAGCAGACAGGTCAATAGAGAGAGCAGGGTAGGGGTGCGATTGCCCACGCCCTCGGATTCGAGGGGGGCCGACCCTCGTGCCGCAGAACAAACAAGACCATCGGCCGCCTTACCATTAATTGAGGCCCCTCCGAGCGCCAGTGGACCTTCCCGTAAGAGGAAAAGGATGCCCGACTCGGTGGCAATAAAGGGCAAGGGCAAGAAAGTGGCGGAGGGCCCCAAGGGTGATGGAGATACCTCTTCTTCCGAGGAGGAGTATTTGTGGGACTTTGTCCGCCAGGGGGACAGGAATTTTTCAGGCGCCACCGACGGTGGGCCAGTTTTGCTGAGGCCAGGCTCGCTCGCAACGACGGTCAGCTGGAACCTTTACGACAAGGCCCAGTTCACAGCTGACCATCGGCATTTGTACAACCAGTTGGTGGAGACCGTTACCTACGAGGCGGCTCATGCCTTGATCTCCGTAAGTCACCACTTCCTGCCTCTTTGTTAATTTCTGTAAGTTAGCATTTTTTGGCTAACACTTCCCTTTCTTCAAACTTATGCAGCAAGTTCTACCCCGGCTCCGGAACGTGCAAATGCGGGCTTCCACCTACGCCGACCGCAAAGCCAAGTATAAGAAGATGGCTCGCTCAAACGACCCGGCTCAGATTCAAGCGGAGCTGGACACAGAGATAGCCAAGTATGAATCCCTCAAGGATTTGTACAAGAAGACGGAGGCGGAGCTGGGAAAACTGAAGGAGGACTTTCAGGCGGTGGAAGACGCTCGAAGCAGCTTGAGCGGCAAGTTGGCCCAGGCTGATGAGCGTTGCAAGAAGGTAGAGGCCGAGCGGGAGAGCTGGAAAACGAGGGCTATGGAGGCTGAGAGGAATTTCAATGACACCATGAACGAATGGCCTCAAAGTCTTGAACGTGCGAACAAGGAGGCCCTCGTCAGGTTCTGCCACTCGAAGGCTTTCAACTTTGCAGCCTCGTTCAACTTAGCCGTTGAACAGGGCATCCACAAGGGGCTAACTGACCCAGCTATGAGGGGGGCGGAAGGTACAGGGCTCACGTTCAATGAGCGCTACGAGGAAGATGAGGAAGACCCAAATGACCCCGCGGACACCATTGCTGAGTTAGAGTATGACTTCTTGGTTAAACTTATCCAAGATGAATACACGGACGCTCATCCGTCAGAAGGTGCCGCACAGGCCGCACAAAGCGATGACCCTGGAGATGAACCCCAAGTGCCCATTGTGGAGGATGCCCTTATCCCAACTGCCGAGGATGCTAACGCCCTTGCTCACGATGCCAACGAGCCCGTCGATCCGCAAGCGCCCGAGCCACCAGCTGCCCAACCTCAAGAGCCAGAAGGCCCTGTTCATGGACCAGTAGCCCAGAACATACTGGTGATCGTTGATGAAGATATTGCTCCTGCCGCTTGAAGCCTTCCCCTTATGAATTTCCTATGTACTTTCCTGTTTTAATGTCTTCTTTCTTTCTTCTGAAACAATGTTTCATAGGCCTTTGAGCCCTTTGTCTTGTAAGATTTTTTGCGATGAATATATATTCTATTCTTCATAACTTTGTTCCTTTGCTTACTTATGAATCAGAACTCCTACTTAGAGCTTGCTGGAACAAATCTTGTAATAATAAGACTGCGTATAGCATACTCTGTGGATGTTTTATTTCTCTGATAAGCCTTTAGAACTTTGAGAAATTTTGTTAACTTCTGTAAAACTTGAAAATTTGCCTAAGTCCTGAGCGATCGTGAGGGTCTTATTGTGAGATTGCCCCCCTCCCCCCTTTCAAGACCTGTATAAATTTTTGCTTTTGTTCTTAGGAATCAAGCAGGGTCTTGAGTAAATACGAGGGTCTTATTAAGAGATTGCCCTCGTTCAAGACTTGGGGAATTTCTTCTTGTTCCTGGAAATTATGCTAAGTCTTGAGTATTTACGAGGGTCTTACTGAGAGGTTGCCCTCGTTCAAGACTTGTGAAATTCCGTCTGCAAGTGGTCCCATTTTCGAGCGCAAGGCGTTGTAAGAAACGGCCAAGGCCTACTAGGATTTTCCCCATCTTGCCAAATTAGTTATGAGCGTGACCAGTCTATCCTTATGAGGGCGTCCCCCCATGCGGAGTAGAATGCTGGCCAGCGTAACCCGCGCGAAATACCAGCATACACACAGGAATAGATTGCCAACCACGCTCGTGAAAACGAAGGACATGGGTCTCATCCATTCAAGCAATCAAAGAAACATAATGTTAGAAAAATTAGAAAGAGAGAGTTATACTGCAACTTACTCGTGATTGGAAGTACATAGAACCCGTTAAAGAGGGTTGTTACATCATGGTTTTCAAAGAGCTTTTAAACATAAAACCGTCGGAGGTTACATGCGTTCCAAGGGCGAGGCAAGCGCTCACCTTGAAGTGTCTCCAGGGTGTAAATGTTGTTAGCTCTGAGTTGTACGACCTTGAATGGGCCTTCCCAATTGGGATCCAATTTCCCTACGTGCCTGGACACTTCCACTTTCTTCAAAACCAAGTCTCCTAACTGGAAAGTTCTTTCCCTCACACGCTTGTTGTACTGTTGGGCCACAGAGGCCTTATAATGGTGGATCTTAGCCCAGGCTTTGTCTCTCCTTTCGTCTAGTAAATCCAACTCCAAGCTCCTGTTGCCATCGTTGAGCTGAGGCTCGAAATAGCCGACACGAGCGGATTCATTTACGATCTCCACGGGTATCATCGCCTCGGATCCATAAACGAGCGCGTAAGGTGTTTCTCCAGTGGCCGCTCGCGGGGTAGTGCGATAAGCCCAGAGCGCCCCCTGCAGTTCTTCAGCCCATTCACTCTTCTTGCTCTCCAGCATGGTTTTTAGATGTTGTAAGATGATCCTATTGGTAACTTCTGCTTGTCCATTGGCCTGAGGGTGTCCTACAGAGGTAAATCGCTGTTCGATCCCCAACTCAGAACACCATTCTCGCGTGTCGGCTGCTATGAACTGGGATCCGTTGTCAGAGATAAGCACCCTCGGGATGCCGTACCTGCAGACGATGTTTTTCCAAATGAAGTCCCTCACGACCCTGAAGGTGATCTTTGCAACGGCCTCGGCCTCGGCCCACTTGGTGAAGTAATCGACGGCTAGAATGACAAACTTTTTTTGTCCGGCAGCAATGGGCAAGGGGCCCACGATGTCTATACCCCACTGGTCAAAAGGCCAAGAAACGTCTATTGGGACCATCTGCGCGGCTGGCAATTGAGGGAGGTTTGAATGAAATTGGCACTTAGGGCACTTCTTCGAAAATTCAATGGCATCTTGGAGAACTGTAGGCCAATAAAACCCACTTCTCAGAACCTTCTTTGCTAGGATACCCCCTCCGGAATGGTTCCCACAGCTCCCATTGTGGATGAGTTCGAGAGTCTCCTTCGCCTGTGAGGGCCTCAGGCATCTCATCGGGGGTCCCTGGAATGATTTCTTGAATAACCTCCCTTCGTAATCCAAAGAGAAATGAGGGGCCTTACTTTGGACTTTCCTAGCTTCCACCTTGTCAGTGGGGGGATTCCATCTCTAAGGAAAATGACGATGTTGTCAAGCCAACAGGGCTCGTTTGGATCAATCATAGCGATTATTTCTGTGGCGACCCTTTCCTTGATCAAAGGTTCCTCAGTTCTAAGGAACGTAACAGAACGCTCAGAAGTGCCCTCTAAAGCTGACGCAAACTTTGACAGAGCGTCCGCACGCTCGTTCTCCTCTCGTGGCACTTGAAGTAGATGAAATTCCTTGAACTTCCCGATGATTTCTCTGGCTTTACTCAAGTACTGCACCATGGTGGTTTCTCGAGCCTCATAAGTTCCTTCAATCTGGCTCGCGATTAACTGTGAGTCCACATAAGCGGTGATTCTGGAGGCTCCATTCAGAAAAGCAATATTCAACCCTTGCACGAGGGCTTCATATTCTGCTTCGTTATTAGTGACTTGGAAATCCAACTTGATTGCAAAGTCCAGCTCAATCCCATTGGGGTTTCTAAGGGCCACTCCTACCCCTCCCCCTTGAGAGGTTGAGGAACCATCTGTGTGCAGGACCCACAACCCCTCACTCTCCGCAACGGCATGCTCTAAACCAAAGCGTTCGACCAACAAATCCGCTACAACCTGAGCCTGTATCGCGGTCCTGGGCTCGAAGCATAAGTCAAACTGGCTCAATTCGATGGCCCATTTGATTAATCTCCCAGACACGTCTGGCTTAGACAACACTTGCTTCATGGGTTAGTCGGTGAGAACCGTTATGGAGTGCGCTTGAAAGTAAGGTCTCAGCCTTCTTGAAGCGTTAATAAGGGCAAACGCAAATTTCTCAATCTCCAAATACTTCTTCTCAGCTCCTTGCAATGTTTTGCTCAGATAAAAGACAGGTAAGTGTTTCCGCTCTCGTACAGCGATCAGAACCGAGCTTGTGGCCTCGGAAGAAACGGAAAGATACATAAACAGTCTCTCTCCTATGATGGGCTTAGTCAGCAGCGGTGCGCTCGATAAGTAAGCCTTCATGTCTTGCAGCGCCTTTTCGCATTCTTCTGTCCAAGCAAAATTGCGTGCGTTTCTCAAAATTTTGAAGAAAGGAAGGTTCCTGTCCGCCGAGCGCGAAATAAATCTGTTCAAGGAGATGATTTTTCCTACCAGGACTTGCACTTTCCGTAAATTTCGAGGGGAGGGGATCTCCAAGATAGCCTTGATCTTTTCCGGATTGGCTTCAATTCCCCTCTGACTGACCATGTACCCCAAGAACTTTCCCCCCTGTACCCCAAAGGTGCACTTGGAAGGGTTCAACTTCATCCCATACTGACGCAGGACTGAAAAAGTACGCTTGAGATCTTCCAAATGTGAGTCCTGACGTTCACTTTTGACAATCATATCGTCCACGTAAACTTCCATGGACCTTCCAATTTCTCTTTCAAACATTTTGTTGACGAGCCGCTGATACGTGGCTCCAGCGTTCTTGAGTCCGAAAGGCATGACTAAGAAATAGTATACCCCCAGATGGACAACAAATGAAGTTTTGGGACGGTCTTCTGGCGCCATAAAGATCTGATAGTATCCTTGAAAAGCGTCCATCATGCTCATGAGCTCGCACCCAGCGGTCGAATCCACCAATTGGTCTATCCGAGGTAGCGGGTAAGGATCTTTAGGGCAGACCTTGTTGAGATCAGTGAAATCATTGCACATGCGCCATTTACTCGCGCTCTTGGGCACCAAGACGACATTACACAACCATTCCGGGTACAGGATGGGCTCGATATACCGAGCCTCCAGGAGTTTATTAACCTCTTCTTCAATAACCCTCTTTCGAAAGCCATGTACATCCCGCTTTTTCTGTTTGATGGGCTTGAAAGAGGGGTCCACATTAAGCCTATGGACAATGATGCTCGGGTCAATCCCTGTGAGGTCAGAGGCTTTCCACGCGAATATATCATTGTTTTCCCTGAGAAAGTCAATCATCATAATCTGAGAAGGCCCCGAGAGGTTGGATCCTATCTGAGTAGTTTTATCCTTGTTACCAGGCTCTAACTCAATAGTAAGGAACTTCTCCGAGGGTTCAATCCTTATTTCCGGGCGAGGAAGTTCGAGCGCCCTTTTCTTTCCTATCAAACGATCGCCGAGCACAGGTTCACCCTCCCCTCGCTCGTCTCCATCTGAGGAAGATCCACCGACGGTCCCTGGTGGAGCATTTTCGAGGGGATTTTCGACGTTGTCTCCCTTCTTCTTTTTGTTCTTCTTCATGTTCAGTTTCGCCCTTTTCCGCACTGGGCCGTCCTCATCTAGATTGGGAAAATCCACAGATTTCTTAGTGGAACCAACTTGGAAGGTTTTCTCCGCTTTAGGCTTCCTGAGGGACAACATGTAGCATTCCCAAGCCTCTCGTACATTGCACAATACTTCCCCCACGCCCTCGGAGGTGGGAAATTTAATCTTCTGATGGTAGGTGGAGATGATGGCTTTAAAATCAACGAGGGCAGGGCGCCCCATTATGATGTTTTAAGGAATGTCAATCTCCACCACCGCATATGTTACCAAGAGTGTCTTGCGCTGAGGGGCTCGGCTAAATGAAGTAGCTAAGCGGATTTGCCCTCGGGGGACAACTTCCGAACCTCCAAAGCCAATGAGGGCTGTTTTGAGAGGCTCGAGCGGAAGGTCAGCCTTTATCTTTAAAAATGTAGAATAAGGCAAAACATTAACAGAGCTTCCACTATCCACTAACACCCTTTTTACAACGTGATTGTGAACGTCTACACTAACCACCATGGGGCAATCGGAGGTTACACCCTCCCCATGGGGTGTTACAATATGCTCTAAATCCCTATCATCGAAGCCTATTACATCACTCTCTCTTGACAGTTGAGCGCCCGAACTCTGGATGGCATAGATGGGTTTAGGCTCGGTTGGGCGTTGGTCGTAGCTCCTGACTTACCTCCGCCGAGAGGCATTGGAGTCCCCTCCTGATGAACCTCCTGCAATCATATTTATGACCGCGAAAGGTGTGTTTTCTTGCTCAGGGGCTTTTCCTTTACTACCCCGACGGCTGCTGCTTTCAGGGGGTCCCCTACCCCTCGGGCTCTTCGATCGGGACGGACTCCTCCTTCTCCCTCCAGCGCGCTCGTTGCAATGTTCATCATAATGCTCGAGTACCCGGACAAATTCCTTCAGGTGGCCCCCTGCGACAAGCCTCTGAATCTCAGCTTCCAATTGGCGGCACTCATCCGTGTCGTGCCCCCTCTGCTTGTGGAATGCGCAGTATTTGCTTGAGCGCCTGAGCGAGTCCGTCTCCCTCATCTTGATGGGCCTTTTAAAGAGCTTCTTATCGGAGAGGTTGTAAACTTCTGAGTTCGGTCTGGTGAGCGGGACTCGCTCAAATCGACGAGGGGGTGGTGGTGACCTCTTGCGCTCTTAAGGGCGCTCCTTTTTTACTACCACATCCCGTCCCCGCTCGTGATGGGGTCGCTCGTTCCTGGCTGGACTGTGATGCCGGGGACCGTTCGTCCCATACATGTCTTCAAGCGCGAAGAACGGCTCTGCTACCTCTCTTAAGGCCATGAGGGTCCCTGGCCTTCTTTCCACAATGGCATCGGCAAACTTCTTGCTCACATACTGCTTATGGTCCACAGCCTGAAAGAGCACTGGGATCAAAAAATCCATGGAAGGCCTCTCCACTTGCAGGATTTCCTTGTTGAAGCGGGCGAAGAACGAGCGTAGAGACTCGTTCTTGCCCTGCACCACGTTATAAAGGGCAGTAGGTGCGGTGACTGGCGCTTTCAGAGAATTGAAGTGGTTGAGGAAAGCATGAGCCAACTCTTCATATGAGTGAATCGAGCGTGGCGGCAGTCGCTTGTACCAATCCTGAGCCATTCCTACTAAGGAAGTGACGAAGACTTTTGCCCAGTAATTGCTGGAATGCTCGTAGAGGTGCATTAGATGTAAAAAATGATCCAAATGTTCAGCTGGATCAGTCGTCCCGTCGTAGCGGTTGATAGAGGTGGGGATTTGGCCATTCCTGCTTGGGCCATCAAAACTTCTTCCACGAGGGGTGAGCCCCTCGCCAACGGGTGATACTCATACGTGCCGAAGTTCTCCTCCGGCTCCTTGCGGTGGTGGACCTTTAGTTGGTGATCCTTGGTACGAGCGTTTCTGGCGTTAACCCGTTCATCCCGACTAGGGGAGACCTGAGTTGACCGCCCTCGTGAGAGCTGTCCCACAATATCCTTTAAACCCTGCAGCTGGTCTTGCACAGCCGCGAGGATGTCAGGATTCACGTCTCCTTGTCTATCCCCTTGTCTGGGGGCTCGAGAGCCCCTCTTGGAGACATGAGAGTCCCCTTCATTCTCGTTAACTCGTTCCGTGGGCTCTTTATTCCTACCCACGGAGGGACGCTCGTCGCCCTCTTGCTGGGGCGTTCCTCTGACTGGTGGTGGTGGTAGCTGTGCCCTCAGGACAGCCTGAGCCTCTCTGAGGGGGAAGTTTTGCTGCCCGCCCAAAGGGGCAGCCGCTTGAGTGGCCTGCCCAGAGGGAAAGTACATGGAATGGAACCTTTCCCATGCTCCCTAGGCCGCCTGAACCTCACATTGGGCATAGAGAGCCCTCAATTGCTGGGTGGTAAGTGGAGGTAACTCCACTCCTTCAATCTCCCTGAGGATCACCACCGGGAGTTGGATCTGACCAGCATGATAGGGCTGGACCGGCGGCACCATAACGGTTGGGGTGAATGTGTATCCAGGCGGGGGCATTACGTAGTTCTGTACTCCGGGGCTCACATGGGTGTGAACCCATTGACTCTGTAGAAGATGGGGAGGGGCAGAGAGAGGGATTCCTCCAGGGGCGGTGGGAACTGGCAGTGCCGGTGGGGGAACTGGGGCCTCTGCCTGAGGCGTTACCCCTGCGGCGGGGAGCGTCTCTCCACCAGCGGCGGTAAGCGGCGGGGCTCCACCCGCAGGGACGGAGGGAATAACAGCGTTGATATCGGGGGAAGTGTTGTTTCCCCCTCCCACTGCCCCGGATCTTGTAGCGACCATAGCTGAGAAGCTTATAAGTGTTTGCTTTTCTACCAACAGAAGGAAAGAAACGGATTGCAAGCTGGTTTCCCACAGACGGCGCCAAAAATGATGGGTTCCGAATAGGAGGATCCGAATCCAATCACTTTACGATTTGTTTTTGTAGGGGAAATCACCGGAGACTCGCCGGAAAAGGAAAGGGGGTTCTACCTGCTGGGACAAACACAAGAAAAGTCAGAAGGCCAAGCTGGGGGAACTGGGGGTGATTCCCAGTTTGGCTCTCCGACGCTCAAGTCAGACCAAGATAGGAAGGAGGAAACATAAGTTCAGTAGAAGTTTTAGTGATGGATATTGTTTACCATTGTAGAAGATGACTTTAGCTATTTATAGTTGAGGGTCAGGGGCCCTTTGGTCATTTGCCTCATGTGGTCCTGGCCGAATGTTGCCCTAGCACGTGGCGCCATGAGAGAGAAACCTAGGAGGAATCTTCTGCAAAAGTGGCTAAAGGTTGGTGCTGGCAACAGTGGCAGGTGTGCGGGCATGTACGATGTGTCAGAGAGCCATTTGGGTGGTTGGTGACGAGGGCTTAAGAGCACGCTCGTGACAACCAGGAGCATCGGAGGCCAAGATATCCGCTGGGGGGGATGAAGGCTTCAGTTCAAGTAATGAGCCAGAAGGGAAGGCCACTCTGAGGGAGTGTGACGCTCGAAGAGGGTTCCCTTGGCACGTGGACGTGCCAATCATACGGTATGAGTGGCGCTTGTGAGAGTGACAGCGCTCGTTGGACTTAACTCCTGAAGAAGGATTGCGCTCGTCGGGCTTAGCGCTCGTGCACTGACGGGGGCGACCTTGGGGAGACAGATGTCATCATCTCGGTGGTGCCACGTGTCCTAACGTGGGACGATCGTATTTTGACCCCATCAATGCCAAGAAGTTGTAGTTATCTCAAGAGAAGTATATTGAGAAGGTGATTCAGAGGTTTCACATGGATAAAGCCAAAGTTGTAAGTACTCCTCTTGATGGACATTTTAAGCTGAGTAATGCACAGTCTCCTTCTAATGATGAAGATAAGAAGGACATGCAAGGTGTTCCCTATGCATCCGCGGTTGGAAGTTTGATGTATGCCATGGTTTGTACGAAACCGGATTTGGCTCATGCAGTTGGCAAAGTTAGTAGGTTTCTCTCAAATCCGGGTAGAGAGCATTGGAATGCTGTGAAATGAATTTTGAGATATCTCCGCGGCACTACAGATTTGAAGCTTTGTTTTGGGTCTGGGAAACCGTTGTTGTTTGGCTATACAGATTCAGATTTGGCTGGAGATTTGGATTTGAGAAAATGCACATCTGGTTATTTGATTACTTTTGCAGGGGGAGCAGTGGCTTGGCAATCTAGACTGCAAAAATGTGTTGTTTTGTCTACTACAGAAACCGAATTTATTGCAGCCACTGAAGCTTGCAAATAATTACTTTGGATAAAGAAGTTTATTCAAGAGCTTGGATTTTCACAGTCAAAGTATGTTTTGTTTTGTGATAATCAAATTAAAGTGCAATACATCTCAGTAAGAATTCGAGTTTTCATGGTAAGTCGAAACATATTGATGTGAGATATCATTGGATTCGAGATGTTTTGAATTCCAAGTTGATTGAACTTGAAAAGATTCATATCGATGACAACGGTGCTGATATGTTGACAAAGGTGGTGAGTCGTGATAAACTTGAGGTTTGTGCCGAGATGGCGGGTCTCAAGTTTGAATGATTAAATGGTGGTTTGTCTCCTTCCTCGTATGGGCTGGAAGGGGAGATTTGTTGGGTCCAGCCCACATAAATATTATTTTGTTGGCCCAATTAAATTGAAGTCAAAGCCCATCATTAAATCCTTTTTTCCTAATTGGATAGGGTTAGCTTTTATTTTGGATTTTCCCTCTTATAGCAGCAGTCAGTTTTTGACGTAAAGAGGCACAAGAAAAGGAAAAAAATATTTTCTGCACTTTTTTGACAGCAGTTTTCTGGGCAGCGACAGCAACTTCGCACGGACGATTGGGAGGTCATTTGTGGTCCGATCGAGCTGATTTTTGGACAGTAGGTTCCTAACTCATCGAACTTGAAAGTGAATGGTGGAGATCGGATTTGGAGCACTGTAAGTCGGGTTTTTGGTTCGTGAACAGTAGCGCGAATTTCGGCTTGGTTTTGTGTTCTTTTCTCCTTTTGTGTTCTAGTTCGTTTTGGATCGAATTGGTGTTTGGTTCGTGTTTGGAGTTAGATTTATTGGTGTTGAACCGCTGTAATTTTACGTCATATTATAGTGGATTTGTTTTTGGGTCTCGTAGGCCTCGTGGTTTTTACTCTTCGATTTGAAGGGGTTTTCCACGTTAAATCTCGTGTCTCTATTATTCTTGTTTGGTTGATTATTTTTCTATCCTTGGTATACTTGGTTGATTGTTTATTGGGCATTTGGAGAGGAGTTTGAATTTTCGCTGTGTAAACTCGGTTTTGGTGTATCCCTTTCCTATCAATAGGATCCCCACGTATACGAATTCTTGATTGATCGAGTTAAAGGAAGCCATCAAATTGACCTAGCCAGCTTGACCAGAACTTAGCACGATCAGTTAATATCCCTGAGATCTTGCATCAATAAATCTAAAAATCTTTCAAAAAATGCAATATATAAATTATATTGAGCTCAATTATTAATAAATAATATAATGCATAAAAATTATAAATAATCCATATAATTGAGAAATTATCTTAAAAGATGAGGAAGTAACTGTATCAGAAAAAGTAAATTCAACGAACTATAATGATTAAAAAATAACCCTTGTAACTAACGAAATAGACTATTTAAAAAAAAAAAAAAAAACCCTAGTAAGTAACGAAATAGACTATTTTAATATAGCTAGAAGATTAATCTGTTTGTCTTTGTATAAAAAATTGAGAGATAAATGGATAAATTATTTACATTTCTATTCTTCTTATTATTATAACTTCAACATCAAATCATTAAATACATAGCATATTGACAACCCAACACAGAAAACCTCGTTAAAAAATTAAAAATTCTACTGTTTTTGAAAATTCAAAAATCAATGCAAAGTTCTTTCTTGAAAATATATACAATGAATATTATGGAAAAATAATTAGTATTGTAACATAATATTTAATATGTCAACTCAAAATGATGATAATATCAAAAGAAAAAAGAAAGACTTATACCTTGAAGTTTTAAGCTCTCTAGCACCATTAATAATACGAACTTATGACTCCTTTTTTTTTTTTTTTTTAACTCACACACCCTCAAGTGGGTTCAAACCCATGTCATTGCCCTGAAGAATGAACTCATTAACCACTTGAAACAATCTCTCTTGATCCCCTAATTAATACCTTCGACCATCAATGCAAAGCTCTTTATTCTGATTTGTTTTTTTATTAATAGTGTAATTAGCGGTCATGCATTGGCAATTTGAAATTAATGCCAAAATATTTTTGCCGAGAACTACTCTTCATCAGATGAAAAAACTATATTTAGAGGTATTTTACTTTGCTAATATCATTCCCTCTTCCCAACGACACATGTCAAACAACAAAAGATCTCGTACAACAACAAAATTTGAAAACTAATATCAAGAATCGTACACCGGGGAACTATGTTTTAAAACCCGGACCGGACCGGCCGGTCGGACCGTTTCGACCGGTGACCGGCCGCCTCTCCGGTCCGGGTGACCCCTAAAAACCAGTCCCTCCACGGATCAGTCTGGCTCGGGCCGAACCGGTCGAAAACTGGCTAGAAACCCGGACCGGACCGGATCGGCCGGTCGGACCGTTTCGATCGGTGACCGGCCGCCTCTCCGGTTCGGGTGACCCCTAAAAACCAATCCCTCCACGGACAAGTCTGGCCCGGGGCGAACCGGTCAAAAACCGGCTAGAAACCCGGACCGGACTGTTTCGTGGGCCGTTTGGCCCGGATTTCTTTTTTCTTTTTTTTTTTCAAAATTTTAAATCCAAAATAGAAGGTTCCATTGGGTTTCGAACACTTGACCAGGGCATATGCACAAACCAATTGCTCCACCAACTTCCTTGACAATTTTTCGGTTGAAAAAATATTAGTAACCATTTCGAATAATAAACTCTCATAATTTACAAATTATATTTAAAAATTGAGTGTTAAGAAAATATTAATTACAATTACATATATTATATACGTAGTATGAACTAAATTTAAATACAGATAAAATAATGTGAAATATTTTATTTTTTATAATATATATCTATAGAAATATAAATGAATGTGGGATTTTTTTTATTTTTTTCCCACAATAAATAGTATAATATTTGTTAAATCAATTTTTATCTAAATTGTTTGTAGATTTTTAATTTAAAATTTTATTATTGGAAAATGTTATTTGAAAATTAGTGAATAGTTGTAATCTAAAGTTATATTTATTTTTGTATGTCATTTAACTTATTTTATTATTTTTAATTCATATTTATAATATTATATATATATATATATATATATATTGTTAAATATAATTATTACGTAATTATGACATCACACCGGTTTGACCGGTGGTCTAACCGATCGAACCGATAAAACCAGTAGCCAATAAGGCTTCCGGTTCGACGTCCGGTCCGGATTTTAAAACATAGCCAGGGAAGTAATACTAAATCAACAAAATTATCTTCTTACAGAATTCTCTAGTCTCATAGTTAATAACAACTATTTAACAAAATATTAAGTGTAGTTTTATCAAACACTGTTTAGATTTTTAAAAAAAAAAAAGCTAAATTAACAGGAGTCCTGATTATGAGTACACTCACATCTCCAACCCAACCATACACACAAACACACAACTCACACATTAAGCTTATCTTGAAAAACCACCTCAATAATAAATTAATAATAATTAGCATAACTGACCAAATAAAAATATATAAATTTTGTTATTCGGACAAACGACCATATTAAACATAGCATATTGGACCAAAAAAATTATTAAATATTGCATAATTCTTGAACATATTTCTTACCAAAAGTAAATTAACTTCCCTTTAAAGTAATTGGTCCTGCCTACAAATAAACACAAATATTGGTAAAAAGTCAATTAAATTTTAAATTTTATATATCTTTATAAAACATAAAATAAATTAATAAAATATTCTCAACTTATTAAAAATCCAAATTTGATCACGAAATCATAGAAATTAACACATATTATATTTTAAATTCAAGTTTAGTGTATATTCTCTTAATTTGAATTTTTAGGGGCAATTCATATATTAGGAATTTCAAGTATAAATATTTCTACATTCAATATTCATCAATGAATCAAAGAATCTCTAAAAAGGATGACATATAAATATTATTAAACTCAAATACTGGTAAAACTTCCTATTCTATGTATCTTTAAAAAAAATAAACCAAATGAACAAAATATTCTCAACCTATTAAGAATTTAATTGAAATTAAGAAAAACAATCCAAATTAACATATACTACCTACTTAATTAAATTATATAAATATTTTAAAATTCAAATTGTTGGGAAAACTTCTACTAATAATTAAATTCTATATATATCTTTATAAAATATAAAATAAAAAAATAATAGATTTCAAATAATATATCTCCGCCAAGCACCAAAATAAAATAAACGAATCATGACTTCTTAAAATAATTGTTTAAAGACTTTTAAGATGCTAATATGCTAAAAAAAAAAAAAAGAAAAAACACTAAATATCATTTCTAGCTAAGGGTGTTAAAAAATAGTTGAAAATCGAATCAAAAACTGTCGAATCTTGTTTTGGTTCAGTTTGCGATCTTTTTCTTTTTTTCTTGGTTCGGTTGGTTCGTTAAACCGAATTGAACCAAAACTGTTTAAACTTTACTAATTTTTTTTTTTATAAAAAAAAATTTAAAAGGGCATAAAGTTTCCTATTTTCCGAAGTCCAAATCTGAAATCTCCCCAATAGTACCCTAGCCGTCTTACAGGTATTTCTTCAGCTTCGAAATTTTGAGCCGCTCCAGCAAATTTCTGATCATTTTCACATGTTGCGCAAATCGCCTGCAATTCTTCTTGTGCATTTAACCACTGCGTTTAGCCCAGTTATTTGCAGAACATTTGCCTCCTCTTCTTTTTTGTCAGTTGCATTCCTCTTGTTTTTGGAATTTCTGGCCGACCGAAATTTGGGGTTAGTTAACTGCATCCCTCCTTTTTGAAATTTTCTGCTCCTTCAAATCTTGTTTAAGAGCAAAAGGCTCCAAGAGATTTATAGATTTTTATGAGAAAAAGGTAACCCGTTTTCTTGACCCATTTCTAGGCTAAAACAGAATTTTTCATATTGAGGGTGGGTTCGGTTTTCGGCCGAAAACTGAAACCAAACCAAAAAATTTCGAGAAAACCAATCCAAACCATAAGAAGCTCGGTTTTGGTTTTGGTTTTGGTTTTTTAAAATTGAAATTTTTGTACCTAACTTCGGGAGATCATTTTTTCCAAGTTAATGAAAGCACCACCCCATAATATTGTATGTGAGGAAAAAAGTTGCCGATTGAAAGCAAGTGTGCATTCAAGCTAAAGGAAAGAGCAAGAGAAAAAGAAATGCAACCGAGTTAAGAAAAACTAAACCAATATATCGATTTACATGCCCTTTTTCACGCACACGTGGGCCGTGGCTTATGGCGGCACTTCAGCACCATAACTAATTATTCCATCGTGACCGGCAACAAGGACACATATACGGTATACCATACTTTTTACTAAATCCGGAGAGGACATGACATATTCTCGTTTTAAGAAGTATGAGAGTAAAAATTAAAAATGCATGAAACCAAGTTCGTATACACCATTACTATACTTCCATCCGAGAAGAATTTACAGCTTTGTCAGACAAAACTTACTATGACAAGTAATGAATTCGTCATTATTAGTTAATTTGCTTTACTCCATAGCACTGGTTTGTCACCTCCATATACTTTTGAGCACCCTTTCTTTTTACACGAACCACATGATAGTGTAAAGTGTAAACAAGAGACAAGAAAAGATTTTAGAATCCAAAAACCAAACAAAAAAGAAAAATGGAGCAACTTAGAAGATGGTGGAAAGAATAAATTAGATTAAAGTTTAGGACACATTAAATGAGAATATGAAGAGTGAGGAGAATACCAACAGTTGGAACTTAAATTTATTTGAATTTATTCAACAGAATCAAATAAAAGAATTAAAGTGAATTATTGATTATCGGGCTACATCAATTATAAATTAAATAATTGAATTAGATAAGGGTAATTATGTCAATTCACAATTGCAACCATGAGATCCACACTTTCATAATAGTATAGATATAGATTATTTTCATGAAGAATTGCCTCTGCTTTTTCCATTTTTGGTTTAATTTAGTTCTAATTATCCTCATTCGACTGTCCGGTTGGAGCATACAACGAAGGAATCTACGATCTCTTTCAATTTGGCTTCGCTCGTGCTCTGGAACTGTAATCTTTGTGAAGTATTTAATCCTCTGTGTTCTTTCCTAGTGTAGTGTAGTGGAGTTGATCTTCGTTTGATTGCAGTTATCTGATTCCGATTATTGGACTATTTACTGTTAGTTCCTGGGAGTATTCAATTTGTCGAATTCTGTTATGCGTTGCAGACTTGCTGGTGTTGTAGTTTTCTTCTTCTGAAATCCAAAGCGTAGAATTATATTTGTCATCGATTTAAAAGAGACCTGACTTGTTTTATGCAAAGACTTTTAAGTCCACAAAAGTGAGTCTTCTCTTCATGGACTTTCCACTGTTCTACTGATAAGTATATCATGGATCTGGTTTGGCGACGACTTATCGTGTAATTGATGCAAGGTTGGGACCACAATTTTCCGGTTGTATGTATCTAAGCCAAATCCTTTTGAATTTTCTCATCATCGCAAAAAAGATGCTCCCATCTGCTTTTCATCCGTTCCTTCTCCACCGAGTGTTTCTGATTGATAAACGGAACAAATAAGATAGGTAAAAGATAATGTATTCATTGTTAATTTCTTCTTGTTAGGGAAAACTGATACAGAGACGCAATATATAGAAGATAGGAATCCTATACACTCCAACTAATTAGTCCTGATTTTAAGGGATTCTAATAACTTCCTTATTTAGCTGAGTCAACACTCCCCCTCAAGTTAGGTCGTCACGGGGCACACGACACCTAACTTGCACAGCACATCATGGAAGAAACGCCCTGTGGTTGCCTTGGTAAGGATATCGGCCAATTGGTCCTCTGACCGGACAAATGGTAGAGAGATAACTCCACCCTCCAGTTTTTCTTTTACAAAGTGTCGATCAACCTCCACATGCTTAGTCCTATCGTGCTGAACTGGATTTTCAGAAATCTGAATCGCTGCCTTGTTATCGCACTTTAAGGGACATGCCTCATCTGGTGGATACCCGAGTTCTGCCATTAGCTTCCTAAGCCACAAAACCTCTGATAACCCCTTTGCAATCCCTCTGAATTCTGCCTCAGCACTTGAGAGTGCTACTACTTTCTGCTTCTTGCTTTTCCAGGTGACCAGATTGCCACCTACAAAGGTAAAGTACCCCGATGTGGATCTTCGGTCCATAGGACTCCCTGCCCAATCTGCATCTGTGTATGCTTCTACCCTCAAATGACTATTCTTCCTGTAAAGAATCCCTGTGTCTGGTGACCCCTTCAAGTATCTCAATATCCTTAACGCAGCCTCCATATGATCTTTCTGTGGTTTATGCATAAACTGGCTAACCACTCCTACTGCATATGCAATGTCAGGTCTCGTATGAGACAGATAGATGAGCTTTCCTACCAAGTGTTGGTATCTCCTCTGATCAGTGGTTTCAGCTCCTTCCCATATCTTCAGCCCATGATTTACGACCATAGGGGTGTCAGCTGGCTTGCATTCTAACATCCCGGCTTCTGCTAAGAGATCAAGAATGTACTTTAGCTGTGAAATGTAAATTCCTTGATTTGATCTCATCACCTCAATACCGAGGAAGTATTTTAGATTTCCCAAATCTTTCATCTCGAATTCCCTGAATAGATTCTTCTGGAGATTCTTTATCTCCTCGACATCATCTCCGGTGATCACCATATCATCCACATAGATAATAAGACACGTGACCTTCCCGTCTCTTCTTTTAAGGAAGAGAGTATGATCCGAATTGCTTTGCTTGTAACCATACTTTCTCATCGCAACAGTAAACCTTCCAAACCAGGCTCTAGGAGATTGTTTCAACCCGTACAATGACTTCTTCAGTTTGCACACTTCCTGAGCTGCGAATTCATGGGAGAATCCCGGTGGACATTCCATATAAACCTCCTCTGTCAGATCCCCATGGAGGAAAGCGTTCTTTACATCAAACTGATGGAGAGGCCAATCCATGTTTGCAGCAATGGAGAACAGAACTCGTATAGTATCGATCTTTGCCACTGGTGAGAAGGTCTCCCCATAATCTACTCCATATGTTTGAGTATACCCTTTTGCCACTAGTCGAGCTTTGTATCGCTCGATTGATCCATCTGCTTTTCTTTTTATTGTATATACCCACCGACATCCAACTGGTTTCTTGCCGGGTGGTAACACACATTTTTTCCAAGTGTCACTCTTCCTCAGGGCACTCATCTCATTGTTCATCGCCTCTGCCCACTCTGGGATTCCCATTGCTTCCTCCACATTTCTCGGTATCTCATCAGAGTAGATAGCTGCTGCAAAAGCTTTAGCAGAGTTTGTCAGACTCCCCCTGACTAAATCTACCACTGGGTACCTTTGTGATCTAGGCTCCCGCTCTGGTGAGTATCTCTTTGGAGGAATTCCTCGAGTACTTCGAGGTGGGAGTGTGTACCTGTTCTCCCTGTTTTCCACGGGACTTCCAACACCATCTGAACTTTCACTACTAACACCAGGAATAGTAACAGGGACAGTGATAGAAGAATTCATATGAGATAAATTATCAGCACTAACCTCGGGGATATCGGTTGAGGGAGATGGAGGGGCCTCGTGCACATTCTGATTGGTCTGCACTTCGTCTTCGAGGTGGCTAGAGGGAGACGGACTCGTTTCAAGTAAGGGACTTGCACCCAACCATTCTAGTGGGTCTTGCTGGTTTTCTCTCTCCCCCTGACTACTAGGCTGTGTTGGGGCAAGGTAATAATACTCAGTCTCAACAAAATCACAATCAACTGTGACAAACATACGCCGGGTTTTAGGGTTATAGCAGCGGTACCCCTTTTGGTGAATCCCATACCCCACAAAAACACATTTTTCGGAACAGGGCTCAAGTTTAGAACGATGTGTCTTTGGTATATGAACAAATACAGTACACCCAAAAACCCGTGGGGTTAATGCCAGGGCAGGAGGAATAAGGGTAAAATCACTCAGAGTTTGAATCGGAGTGCGGAAGTTGAGAATTTTGGTGGGCAAACGATTGGCCAAATAAGTGGCGGTTGCAACGGCCTCGGGCCAGAATGATGTAGGGACTCGGGATTCAAACATCAAAGCCCGAGTAATTTCTAAGAGAAATCGATTTTTTCGTTCAGCAACGCCATTCTGTTGTGGTGTATTTGGGCAAGTTGTTTGATGAATTAGGCCATTTTCAGAGAAGAAAGTATGGAATTTTTGAGTAATAAACTCCCCCCCATTATCAGACCGAAGGATTTTGATTTGAGCACCAAATTGGGTGTTAATCATACGGTAAAAATGGAGAAACTTATCAAACACCTCAGACTTGTGCTTCAAAAAATATATCCAGCACATACAAGTGCAATCATCAATAAAGAGCACGAAATACCGAAAACCCCCTCCCCCAACAATCGGGGCTGGACCCAAACATCAGAGTGTATCAAAGAGAAAGGAACTTCAATACGAGTATTATTCAAAAACAAAGGTTGTCTGTGGCTTTTGGCCAAAACACAAGTCTCACAAGAAATATGTTTACTAGAAAACTGAGGAAAAAGTTTTTTTAGATAACCCTCAGAGGGATGCCCCAGACGCCGATGCCACAACCAACTTTGCCTATCAACTGAACCTTGTGCTAATAGAGTCCGTCCCTCAGAAGTCACCTCGTCCACATAGTACAGGCCGTCCCTTTCAGTGCCACGCCCAATTATCTCCCTCGAACGGATATCCTGCAATACACAGAAAGTGGGATACATTACAACCGTGCAATTGAGTTCCTTAGTCACATGACTAATAGACAACAACTTATTCGATAGTGAGGGAACAAGCAGACAATTAGAGAGCTTCAATGTTGGATTTAGTTCAATAACACCTCCACCCGTAACAGAAACATGTTCCCCACTAGCAGTTTGCAAGATATCTCGCCTAGGAACTTGAGGGGAAATAATATCAGAGGGATCATATGTGACAGTGTCCGTCGCACCACAATCAAATATCCAAGCAGAATTCTTATTTTTTTCAGACATAGGATTGTTAACAATATGTAATGAAGGCCATGTACTGTGCAAATCATCATTTATACATAACTTGGCTCGTGCATCATCAATACATAAATTGGCAAAAGGTTGAGTCAAAGGGCAAGAGGGTCTTTTCCTCCACCCTTGCCCTATACCTGGAGTGTTTTGGGAGTGAGATTGCGCAGCCGGGTCATTTGTGGTGTGATCCGGGTCATACTTCCGGGTCATTTCCCAACCCTTCTTCTGTTGTGCAAAGCCGATTGCGACCTTCCCCACTCTCTGATCATCTTCTCCGATGGGATTCCCGTCGACCACCGCAGCAAAGCTCCGATTTTTTCCCTTTTCCGGCACGGGCTTGCGTCCCTTGAGATCCCACCAGTCGGGATAACCGACAATCTCAAAGCAATCTTTCTCCAGATGTCCCGGTTTGCCGCAGTGATCACATACCGTGTCGGACTTCCGTCGGGATGAGGAATCCGTTGGGTTTTTCACCGAATCCGACCTGCGTGAAGGTTTTCGGTTCTGCACTTTTGTCCCTTGGCCATGAATTATCATCCCAGATCCAATACCCGATGATGGGTTTGCTTCGATGGAGGTTGCCGTTGATCCCAAGATGATCTTCCTGGCGGCTTCCCGGCGAACCACGGCGTAGGCCGCGTCGACTGAGGGTAATTTCTGTTCCCTAAGAATTTCACGCACAATCGGATCATATTCAGTGTTTAATCCAGACAAGAACTTGAAAAGGCGATGCTCATCTTGAATTTGGTTGTACTTGGTAATATCGGCCGGAGACTCCATCGGGTTTGGTCTCCGACGATCTATTTCTGCCCAGATACTCCGGCTTGTACTGTAGTATTCTTCCAGGCTTGTATGATCTTGTTTAATCCTATCCGCTTTTGTCATTAAATCAAAAATCTGTAAGCTATCTTCCCCCGATTGGTACGTGATCGATAATCCTTTCCATAGATCTTTGGCGGTGGGATAATGAATAAATTGGGTGACCAGAGATGGGTCGATGGCCTGAGTAATCCATCCAAATACTTGGAGATCGCGTTGCTTCCACGATTGATATGTTTCATCAGTTTCCGGTGGCGGTGCAGGGTGTCCGGTTAAATGGTTCAGACGCCCCCGCGCACCGATGGCTATCTCGAGCATTCTTGCCCATAAAACATAATTGTTGTTGTTTAATTTTAGATCAATAGTCACTGGACTATCGGAGTTTGATTGAGGCTGTGTTTTTTGTTGTTGTAGGATTTTTGCAATCTGTTGTGAGAGAACGGTGGCCGCTTCGGACAACGCCGGCGATGAAACCTCCTCCTCGCTCATCGTCGGCCATTTGGATACCTGTACGGCAGATGATGAAGCCAATCACCGATCCTCAAGATCGTGTGGCTCTGATACCATGATAAACGGAACAAATAAGATAGGTAAAAGATAATGTATTCATTGTTAATTTCTTCTTGTTAGGGAAAACTGATACAGAGACGCAATATATAGAAGATAGGAATCCTATACACTCCAATTAATTAGTCCTGATTTTAAGGGATTCTAATAACTTCCTTATTTAGCTGAGTCAACACTGATAACCTCAACAATTCCTGCGGTCACTCATTTTTATCATTTACTCGTGTTTAGGAGTACTGCCCTTTATTTTTGTTGGACTTTAGACGATAACTTTTAACTAAGTTATCTATGCTGCTTTTATTCTTTTACCTGCTGCTACTTTTTGATGATTTTAGGACTGAACTGAGGCTCCTCTTCTTGCATTGATATGTGGTCTGCTGTTTGATGTTTCTTTACCTCAGGTCTTGAATGCATGTACACTGTTATATGCAACATTGTTAAGAAATCTGAGAGCCTTGATCAAGTGCTTGAGATGTCAGAACTTATAGCTACAAAGGTTACTCAACAACTTAATGATAAGCCCACACTGAAGTTAAAGGTGTAATACACGTCAACATGTTGTAACAAATCTCTGAAGTTGTTTTAGTAAAAAAAAAAAAAAAAGGTCATCTAACGTTCTTATTCTTTTTGGTTGGCTTGTTTAACCTCTACAACCTATTGGAGAACCCTTTTAACCTGTTCTCGGTATATATGAATGCCCTCAACTTGGCAATTAGTGGAAACGTTACTCGACATGTAATACCGTCTTTCAAAAACTTGGATAATTCAATAGCTGCACTGCCCCTAATTGTGTTAATTCAGTCTTTGCAACATTTCGTGAAGGTAGTTGATTTGTAACCTGGAATAAAATTATTTAGACAACACAAGACTGATTCATGTAACTCCATTGACTTGTTCTTTAGCAAAGACTTTAAAGCCCACAAAAATGAGTCCTCTCTCTATTGTGCCGCTTCTTTACGTCCAGTTGACTTGTTTTATGCACCAAATTTTCTCTTCTATCATAAAAAAGATGCTCCCATCTGTTATTCATCCGTTTCTTCTCCTCCGAGTTTTTCTGATGATGACCACAACAATTTCTGCCGTTGTACCTGTAGCCACTGATGTAATCCTCCTCAACTGCGGTGCACCGTCAAACTTAAATGACACCAGTGGGCGGAGCTGGGACAGGGACGTGCGTTCAAGGTACACGCCACCTAACGCAGCCAGCATATCTTCAGCACTGGAAGCTTCCTATATGGACCCCTCTGTTCCCGATCAGGTCCCTTACCAGACGGCGCGTGTGTTCCGCTCCCCTTTCATCTACACATTTCCTGTCCGTAAAGGCCCCAAATTCCTTCGCCTTTATTTCTACCACACCATGTATTCCAACTACGATGCTTCTCTATATTTTTTCTCAGTCACCGCCAATGAGATCACTTTGTTAAGCAACTTCAGATCCCCTCACTATGCCTATGCCTTCATGAAAGAGTTCGTCATCAATGTCGAAGAGGAGCAGAGACTTAATGTGACCTTCTCCCCCAATACAAACTCTTCCGTTTTTGTGAATGGGATTGAAATTGTCCCAATTCCAGATGACCTCTACTATAGGGGTGTGCAAATCAAGTTTTTTGACGAGATATATTATCTGAAAAACGACACCGCTTTGGAGAATCTTTACCGGCTAAATGTTGGCGGCAACGATGTTCAGATTCAAGAGGATAGCGGCAGCATGTTCCGGGCCTGGGCGCAAGATGATCCCTACATATTTGGAGCTGATTATGGTTACACGCCTCATGATGAGAAACTTCTGATCAATTACACCCGCGAAACGCAGCGGTACAGTGCACCGCCAATAGTGTACACAACTTCAAGAACCATGGGGAGTGCTAGCAGAAGTCTGGAGTGGGCATTTGGTGTTGATTCTGGGTTTTACTATCTCCTCAGATTACATTTCTGCGAGATTCAGAGTGAAGTAACCGAACAAAACCAGAGGGTATTCACAATTTCTATAAACAATCAAACGGCGGAAATTCAAGCCGACGTTTTCTTTTGGACCGGCGGCAGTAACATACCCATTTTCAGATACTACGTCGCATGGGTTCCCGATGACGACGGCCGCCGTAGAAAGAAAGACCTCCTCCTTTCTGTGTTTCCTAATTTAGAGGGACGGCCGAAATATAAAAGTGCTCTGTTGAATGGATTGGAAATCTTCAAACTCAGTGTCTCCATTCAGAGCCTCGCGGCGGCGAACCCTGATCCTCCTATCGATGATTCTTCGCCACCAGCGACGGCTTTGAGGCTGCCAAGAAACAACAAAAGTGGATCTTCTGCAATTTATGCCGTTATCGGGAGTCTGATCGGAGTACTTGCAGTGGCCGTGCTCAGTTTCTTGTTTCTTCGCTGGCGGCGGCAGAAATTGAAGGAATCAATTACTGGCGATGCCAACTCGTCGTGGGTCTCTGTTTCCACATCTTCAATCTCCACTACATCGACCAGCGTACCACTATCCTCTGACTTATGCAGACATTTCTCGCTCAAGGAGATGAACACTGCAGCCGCCAATTTCGACGACCAATTTATTATTGGCAGAGGAGGATTTGGCAACGTCTATAAAGGCTTCATCAACGACGGCGACACCACAGCCGCCATTAAAAGGCTGAACCCATCCTCCAATCAAGGCATTTCTGAGTTCTTAACAGAAATTCAGATGTTGTCTAAGCTCAGACACACCCACCTCGTATCCCTCATCGGCTATTGCGACGAAAATGGAGAGATGATCTTAGTTTATGATTACATGGAGCACGGCACATTACGCGACCATCTCTGTGTTAGAGTAGTGCCTTAGAAGAGCCAAATAGTTTAGGCCTCTTTTTGTAAACTACTCTTATTAGCAGCAATTTGTGACATTAATGAAATAATAAATGTAACGTTTCATAGTCGTTTAATTCTATGTGGCCAATTCATCATATCTCATTCAAGTTTATTAATTGCATATTATAACTGTTTGTGTATGGATGAAACCCCAAGGTCACATTAAGCTACGGGATTTGACCTCACATAGGGATGGAGGTTATGAAATAAGTCTCTATGGCGTGATCTAAACCAACTCCAAGTCGAAGAGTCTAATAAGCACGGGGATGTTGACTTGACTCGTCTGAGACTTGCTCATACGACGTGCCTTTTAGAAAGGTTACTTTGTTTCATAAGTATTGAATGTAGGGACATTCACATGCGTATGGGGGTGCTTGTTAGGGAACAAGTACACTGAGGATCCCGACAGGAACACCTCAATGGGGTAAGGCTTTTATGCCTTAATGATGAGGTTGGTTCCCTGGTTATGGTAGTGTCTAAATGGTCCTTAGACTTGAGGCTCCATTGATGCTCTGTGCATGACAAGGACAATGTTTGATATGCGCCTAGAGATTCATGGGTTCCATGAATCTCGTTATGGTTGTATGTTGGTATTGTTCGAATCATGTATGGGGGCATATGAGAAGCCAACATAGAATCTATCGCTCGTCTAGAAGAACGAGTGAATCACCCATGAATTCTATTGTAGTACATTCCACTTAAATCCTTGCGCAAGGTAGTGTGATCTAAATTAGGAAATGAGTTTCCTAGAGTGGTAGATCAAATGGAATTGCTATTAGAATTAATTCATAGCATTAGGACTAATAGGGTTCTATTATTCCCATGCCCTAGGTCCTAATCGGGGATTGGACGATAGAAGGATCTTATCTCACGGTATCCATGAGACTGAAAGGTTCACAACATAAACTTCACCTGTTGGATGGGTGGTCATGAGCTTGTCACTAGACATCGATCATGATCTGTAGGTACTGATTAATTAAAAGGAGTTTTAATTAAACAGTGATTAATTGAAAGAGTTCAATTAAATCAATAAGATAAAAGATTATCTGAAATACCACATTAAGAATGTGGGCCTACTACTATTCATTGGTGAACCTAAGGGGTCACACAATGACTCGAATTGAACAACAAGATTATCTAAAGATCAATAGAGATTGATTGATGAATTAAAAGAGTTTAATTTATGAGAGAGTAATTAATTAATAATTGTATTAATTAATTTATGCTTAATTGTTAAGCTATTGAGAATAGATGTTAAAGAGTTAACATTAATTTAAATAAGTGTATTTAAATTAATTGGACTTGAAATTTAATTAGGAGTAATTAATTTTTAAGTCCACCAATTTAATTAGATGTTGGACTTTTGATTTAATTATTGTAATTAAATTAAGTCCACTAATTAAATAAATATTGGGCCTTTTAATTTAATTAGTAGTAATTTAATTAAAGCCCATTATATCAACTAGCTTAGCCCATAGGGTTTTTGACCTAGGGTTAAGCATATAAACAGATTTGTGAGAAGAAAGAAATCATCGTTGTTTTCTTCTTTTCTGCTTTCTCTCCAAGTCTCTCTTCTCTCTCATCTCTCAATACAGTATTGAGAATACTATTAGATAATCAATATCTAATTAGTGTTCTAGTGTGCTAATTGATTAGTTATTCAATTACGAGTCGTGGACTATCTTAGAGGAATTCCGCGTGGGATTCTTGGAAGAAGATCGAATAGAAGAGAACCGGATAGGTTTTGGAAAACCTTCACATCATCGTCATCAACCGGAAGCAAAAGAGGTATTTGATTCTTCTTTGGTTTAAATCGTAAATCTTTAATCAAAGGTGATCTTGTTTGGAATTCCGATAAATTGGTTTTATAATCCCTAAAAATTTTAATTTCCGCTGCGTTAGGGTTGACGAATTCCAATAGTGGTATCAGAGCCATACTTTGATTGATTTACGATTTTTAGTTCCTTGTATTAATTTGATTAATATGTTGATGCGTGTCATGCTTATTTTAATTTGATATTCGTTTGGGCAATTGTTTTAAAATTTGAAGAAAAGTTCTTTTTTTAAAACTGATATGAGAATTATTAGATTTTATGAAAATATTGAGAAACTGTTTTTCTTGTGTTCATAAATTATAATTTTCATATGTTATATATTTTTTTATTTTAAAATCGTTTTGAAATAAAATTAAAGGAATTTGGAACTGTACAGTGCGTGAGGCACTGCACAGTCCCGTGTGTGCACTATGGAAGATGGTGGCATGATGTTTTTGGGCAGCAACAGATCCGGGTCGGATCCGGATTCGCGGAGACAGGGCCCTGCCCATCTGCTGAAATTAGGGCTTTCGTGGAATGGGCTTGTTTGAAGCCCAAACCGCTGGCCTTCGTGAAATGGGCTTGGATGAAGCCCAATTCGCTGGCCTCCTCTGCCAGGGCCGCTTGCTGCGCGCAGGCCCGCGGTCAGAAAGGCCCAGCCGGACAGCCCGCTTTGGGCCTCATAGCTAGAGGCCCATGCTCCACTTAATTTCTGCAAAAATGGAGGGAATGGGGTTCGAACCCATGACCTCCATGGTGAGAGAGGAGCATCGAACCACTTTGCCTCGAGCCTATTGTTGGTCTAATTTTAGTAAAATTTAATTTTACTTTATTCACAACAGTTTTAAAATTGTTTTTAAAACTAAAGGTTTGTAAATTAATTTTGTAAAATTGTTTTACTTGAAAATTAATTATTTTTGCCCAAATACGAATTGTTAAAATAGAAGCATGATTTTATTAGATAGAGATCTAATGGGAATTAAATTGGATTAGAGAATTCAATTTAATTAAATTTGAAGGATTAATTTAATTTGGGAATTAAAAGATAATCCTTGGTCAATAAATAATTTTAGAAATCATTTAAAGACTTTAAATCGCATAATGACTATTTACTTGGTAAATTTATTTTATGTTATGCATTGGATGTATGGTTGGATCAATCATGGGCTTTAATCAAAGGTGATCTTGTTTGGAATTCCGATAAATTGGTTTTATAATCCCTAAAAATTTTAATTTCCGCTGCGTTAGGGTTGACGAATTCCAATACTCTGTAATTCGGAGAACACTCCATTGACGTGGAAGCAGTGCCTTCAAATCTGCATCGGTGCAGCCAAAGGATTGCACTATCTACACTCCGGTGATGAGAACACCGTCATCCACCGCGACGTCAAGTCAACCAACATCCTCTTGGACAAAAATTGGGTTGCGAAGATTTCAGATTTTGGGCTGTGCAAAATGGGAGCGGTAAACGATTCTTTCACTCACATTACCACAATCATTAAAGGAACTTATGGATATTTAGATCCAGAGTATTTCTCAAGTCACAAATTGACAAGAAAATTGGATGTGTACGCTTTTGGAGTTGTATTATTTGAAGTGCTATCCGGAAGAGCTGCGGTGGACATGACACTTGAGGAGGAGGAGCAGCATAGCCTAGCCATGTGGGCGGTTGCTGCATTCGAGAGGGGAAATTAGATCGACTTATTGATCCTAACTTGTCAGGGCAGATATCACCAGCTTGTTTACAAGTGTTTGCAGAGATTGCAGGGAGATGCCTGCTTGTTCGGCCGCATGGAAGGCCTGCAATGGCCGACGTCGTCATGGGACTTGAATTAGCTGCATTACAACAGAGCGATTATCCAACTGAATGCAGCAACAACTTGTAGCATTCATTCTAAGGATGATTAACTCCTCCAAGAGGTGTATTAGACACGATTAGCAGCGAACATGAGAAACGTAGGCGCTGTATAGTATGTAAAAGCAATGTTCATTAATGTTCATTCAAAAGATAGTAAAATCTGGGAACCATTACCCATTTTCCTTTCCTCACATCCTTTGGCTACTGATTAGCTCTCCTCAAAACCAGTAATTGGTTAGGTAGAAACATAATAGCTTCATAAGAATGCATTTAAAGAATCCTCAAGCTTGTAAAACTACCGGTTCTCGAATACTTTTGGGAGTGCAAAGAGAGGAATCATTGAAATATCGAGTGGCTCTGGTCACGTATACATTTTGAGTAAGATAATAACCATCAAAGAAGTAGTGTTTGTTTGGATGTCTACATGCGAATGCTTTAAGCCCTGGAGTGCTTGACGATGTCCCGTTCAGCCATGTTACGCAGCATGTGTTTCTTAGAATCTCTCAATCCTACAACACAAAAACATCGTTATAAATCGACCCAACATGGTTCCAGTGATCTTTATAAGGAGAGCCGTCCTATAGTGCAAAAGAAATCATAGCTTATGAATAACTTACCAAGACCTATTCAATATATTTATGTATGAGATAATTACGCTAACATACCCTGAGGTTTGGTTTCATTAAGCAAACTTTTCATGAGGTTTGAGAATTTACGTTAAGAACGACTCATGGGATGACACCTAGCTAAGAGACTGTACACTCAACTCGATTGGAGTCAGAGACAGAGTTTTAAAAAATTTATTATTATATATAAATTTTAAAATTTTTATTATTTCGCCCTCCTTTAATTTATAAATTCACCCTCCCCCCAAGAAAAAATTATAACTCACTAATTATAATAGAGATTCTTTTTCTTGATCCAATGCACTTTTTAATTTTACGAAAAAGTCTTTTGAGCTTCTTTGGACATTAAAAAAAATATCTCAAGTTAATTTTCTCTCTCTTTACGTACGTCTGCTTCCTCTCCCCTCTCCCCTCTCTGTTCTTTTCTTTTTCTTCAGATTTCAATCTTCTCCTCAACTTAAAACTCTTATTTTATTAATCTTCAAAATCTTATGATGAGAAAAAGAAGTTGATCGTATCTCAACTTATCCAATAAAACCAAGGTAATATTATCTTATATTTAATTTTGGTTAATTTGTTTATTCTAAATTATTTCAATATTTTGAGAAAAGATTGTGTTAAGAATATATTAAAGATAATGTGATCTTTTGTTTAGATTTTGTTAGTTTAAATTTCGTTAGTATTGGTACCGAGGGAAATACTATATTTTTATCTCTGATAGTATAATTTATAAAGATAACTGTGATTTTTACATAATATATAAATGTGATTGATTAATTTTAGATGATGTATGTGTCTAATTTTAAATAATTCAAATATAAGTTCTGTGTTTAAGAAATATGAGTTCTACGTTTAAGAAACATCATATCTAATATCTTTATCTTAAATAATAATTTTAGATAATATACTGTGTCTAAAGATAAATGTGATTGATTAATTTTAGATGATATATGTGTTTAATTTTAAATAATTTATATATGAGTTATGTGTTTAAAAAAATATGTGTTCTGCGATTAAGAAACATCGTATCTGATGGGTTCCGAATAGGAGGATCCGAATCCAATCACTTTACGATTTGTTTTTGTGAGGGAAATCACCGGAAACTCGCCGGAAAAGGAAAGGGGGTTCTACCTGCTGGGACAAACACAAGAAAAGTCAGAAGGCCAAGCTGGGGGAACTGGGGTGATTCCCAGTTTGGCTCTCCGACGCTCAAGTCAGACCAAGATATGAAGGAGGAAACGTAAGTTAAGTAGCAGTTTCAGTGATGGAGATTTCTTACCATGTAGAAGATGACTTTACCTATTTATAGGTGAGGGTCAGGGACCCTTTGGTCATTTGCCTCATGTGGTCCTGGCCGAATGTTGCCCTAACACGTGGCGCCATGAGAGAGAAGCCTAGGAGGAATCTTCTGCAAAAGTGGCTAAAAGTTGGTGCTGGCAACAGTGGCAGGTGCGCGGGCATGTACGATGTGTCAGAGAGCCGTTTGGGTGGTTGGTAACGAGGGCTTAAGAGCACGCTCGTGACAACCAGGAGTATCGGAGGCCAAGATATCCGCTGGGGAGGATGAAGGCTCCAGTTCAAGTAATGAGCCAGAAGGGAAGGCCACTCTGAGGGAGTGTGACGCTCGAAGAGGGCTCCCTTCGTGCTAATCATACAGTATGAGTGGCGCTCGTGAGAAGGACAGCGCTCGTTGGGCTTAACTCCTGAAGAAGGATTGCGCTCGTTGGGCTTAGCGCTCGTGCACTGATGGGTACAACCTTGGGGAGACGGATGTCATCATCTCGGTGGTGCCACGTGTCCTAACGTGGGACGATCGTATTTTGACCCCATCATTTTGCCACCCAATTCTGTAGTCCTTAGTGATAAGGACTGTAGAATTTTGACACGTTCTACCTCTTGCACGTAACGCTCGAATAAAACTTAGCGTGTTGAGCAATTTTTCCTCTGGTTGTGCCATTAATGCGGTCTTTTCAACTGACCGCTCGTAACGCTTCCGCATTAAATGCTGTACTGTTCTTGAGCATTCGAAAAGTCAGAGCATTAAATGCGGGTGCGCGTGGGGCGCGTGAATATTGGGAAGCATGTGACGGTTCCTTAGAGTGGACGGTTTCCTAGGCGGGAAATGATTACCATTTTGAATTTTCTTGCCGAAAAGGTACCAACTCCCATCCCTATAAATAAGGGATTCTGAGATCTTTCCACTCTTAGAGCATCCCTTGCCGAAAGAACTTTCTTGCACACCAGTTCTTAGAGCATCTTCAACCTCTTCCTCAGATTTTCTCAGAAATCTTCAAGGTAAACTTCTAGCGAAATTTTCTAACTTTGCTAACTTTAGATTCGGACTCTAGGACTTTGTAATCCCTTAGGTTTTACTCCCTTAGGAAACCCAAATTTCTTCCAGAGAACTCCCATTCTCTAACCCAGACTAAATCTCTCACAAATCTCAGCTTCTGCCATGGCTGACCAACACGTTGAGGAATTCGCCCGCGAAGTCCATGAAATGGCCATTCAGAGTTCCTCTTCCCCTGACTCCCCCAGAGACGAGGAATTGGGGGCGGCAGTGATGGCCATGGAGGATAGGAATCCAGGCGGAGTGGAACCTCTCTTTGAAGAGATGAACTTAGTAATGGAGGCAGAAAGGCAAGGGGTTACTCTCCCCATAACTCAGAGTGCCACTCACCCCCACCGCCATACTGTGACGGTGGCCGTCGCGACCCCGCTACCGATGGCCGAAATCATAACAGGCCCTTCAGAAAGAGCCCGTAATAAAGGAAAGAGCAAGAAATCCAAGAAATCCAAAGGGCCCCACGAGGGTGAGGGATCAGGCTACCAGGCCACCGAGCGCACTCCTGAGGAGACTCCTAGCACAGTTACTCTGGGAGAAGTGAGAACGATGATGGCGCCTATCTACTGGGACGAGTGCTACGCATGGAGAATTCCTGAAAGCCATGAGCGTGCCAACAATCCGCCTCCAGGCGAAATGGCAGTCTACGTGGCCACAGTGAGCTCAGGGGGCTTGAGGTTCCCTGTCTCGATCCCGATGGCCCACTTGTTGAATGATCTGGGCCTCTGTCCATCCCAAATCGTGCCCAACGGCTTGGCCCTCCTGACCTGTTTCGTAATTCTGATGAGGAGCATGGGTTACGAGCCCTTCGTGCGGAACTTCAATGCCCTCTTTCAAGTGGTCAGCTCATCTCGTTCATCTCCCGAGGCGGGTTTTTACTATGTCCAGGCGAAGGCCCATATGAAATTAATCAACTCGCCCTCGAGCACTTATGGCCCCAACTGGAAGGAGAAGTTCATTTTCGTCAAGGCCCCAGCAGAAGAAGGCTTTGGGGTGTCCTCACGCTGGGGCTCGTTTGCAAAGAGCCGCTTGGAGCCTGCACTTCCCAAAGATTGGGCTAAGAGTCTGGCGGAAGCCCTGAGGGACGAGGGCCACCTCATTTAGGCGAAAGATTGGATAGATGATGAGGAGCTCATGTTCCTGTGTGGCCTTTCTAACGACCCCCATTACCTTGACAACCCTCCGACTCGTGACATAGAGAGAGATGGTTAGATTCTTAGGGCGCTAACCTTTAGATAGGAATACTGACTGCCTTTTTGTTCTTGTAATTTGCACACTTAATTATTTTGTTTAAGGATTTATAACCCTTGTACTTTCCATTTTTGCAGGAGCAGCTATATTAGAGATGGCAGGAGGAATCAGACAAGCCGCTCGTTTCGCCAACGCCAATAGGAACCGAAACCAGCAGGACGAGCAACAGCGTCCTCGAAACCGCGGCAGCCGTAATGACACTCGGAGCGGTAATCAAGGCGCCAGCTCGAGCGCAGTTTCGGGCGTTCAACCCCCTCGTGGTCGGGGGGCAAGCAAACAGGCCAACAGAGAGAGCAGGGTAGGGGTACGATTGCCCACGCCATCGGATTCGAGGGGGGCCGACCCTCGTGCCGCAGAATAAGCAAGACCATCGGCCACCTTAACAATAAACGAGGCCCCTCCGAGCGCCAGTAGGCCTTCCCGCAAGAGGAAGAGGATGCCCGACTCAGTGGCAATAAAGGGCAAGGGCAAACAAGTAGCGGAGGGCCCCAAGGGCGATGGAGATACCTCTTCTTCCGAGGAGGAGCATTTGTGAGACTTTGTCCGCCAGGGGGACAGGAATTTTTCAGGCGCCACCGACGGCGGGCCAGTTTTGCTGAGGCCGGGCTCGCTCGCAACAACGGTCAGCTGGAACCTTTACGACAAGGCCCAGTTCACAGCTGACCATCGGCATTTGTACAGCCAGTCGGCGGAGACTGTAACCTACGAGGCGGCTCATGCCTTGATCTCCGTAAGTCAACACTTCTTGCCTCTTTGTTAATTTCTGTAAGTTAGCATTTTTTGGCTAACACTTCCCTTTCTTCGAACTTATGCAGCAAGTTCTACCCCGGCTCCGGAACGTGCAAATGCGGGCCTCCACCTACGCCGAGCGCAAGGCCAAATACAAGAAAATGGCGCGCTCTAACGATCCGGCTCACCTTCAATCGGAGTTGGACACTGAAATAGCCAAATATGAGTCTATCAAGGACTTATACAACAAGTTGGAGGAGGAGTTGAAGAAGTTGAAGGAAGACTTTGCGGCGGTGGAGAACGCTCGAAACGGCTTGAGCGGCCAGTTGGCCCAAATGGGTGAACGTTTCAAGAAGGCAGAGGCCGAGCGGGAGAGTTGGAAAACGAGGGCTTTGGAGGCTGAGAGAAAATTCACTGATACAATGAACGAATGTCCTCAAAGTCTTGAGCGAGCGAACAAGAAGGCCCTCGTCAAATTCTGCCACTCGAAGGCTTTCAACTTTGCAGCCTCATTGCATTGCTTGGATGAAGCTCAGAAAGCCTTCAACTTAGCCGTTGAACAGGGCATCCATAAGGGGCTAACGGATCCTGCCATGAGAGAGGCCGAGGGCACGGGGCTCACACTCAATGAGCGCTGCGAGGAAGAGGATGACGAGGGGGATAACCCTGCGGATTCCATTGCAGAGCCAGAGTATGAATTCCTGGTCAAACTCCTTCAGGATGAGTACATGGATGCTCATTCTGCTCAAAACAACCCCCCTGAGAGTGAACTTCAAACACCTGTCGAGGGGGAGGCTCTCGCCCCAGCAGAAGAAGGTCCTAACGCCATTGCCCCTAACGCCAACGATCCCGTCGATCCGCAAGCGCCCGAGCCACCAGCTGCCCAACCTCAAGAGCCAGAAGGCCCTATCTATGGCCCAGTGGCCCAGAACATACTGGTGATCGTTGATGAAGACGTTGCTCCTGCCGCTTGAAGCATTTCTTCCTTGAATTTTTCAATGTATTTTTCTGCTTTCATGTCTTCTTTCTTTCTTCTGAAACGATGTTCATAGGCCTTTGAGCCCTTGTTTTGTAAGATTTCTACAATGAATATATATCCTATTCTTCATAACCTTGTTCTTTTGCTTACTTATGAATCAGAACTCATACTTAGAGCTTGCTGGAACAAATCTCGTAATAATAAGACTGTGTGTAGCATACTCTGTGGATGTTTTATTTCTCTGATAGGCCTTTAGAACTTTTGAGAAATTTTGTTAACTTCTGTAAAACTTGAAAATTTGCCTAAGTCCTGAGCGATCGTGAGGGTCTTATTGTGAGATTGCCCCCCCCTTCAAGACTTGTATAAATTTTTGCTTTTGTTCTTAGAAATTGGGCAGGGTCTTGAGTAAATACGAGGGTCTTATTAAGAGATTACCCTCGTTCAAGACTTGGGGAATTTCTTCTTGTTCCTGGAAATTATGCTAAGTCTTGAGTATTTACGAGGGTCTTACTGAGAGGTTGCCATCGTTCAAGACTTGTGAAATTCCGTCTGCAAGTGATCCCATTTTCGAGCGCAAGGCGTTGTAAGAAACGGCCAAGGCCTACTAGGATTTTCCCCCTCTCGTCTAATTGGTTATGAGCGTAACCAGTCTATCCTTATGAGGGCGTCCCCCCATGCGGAGTAGAATGCTGGCCAGCGTAACCCGTGCGAAATATCAGCATACATGTAGGAATGGATTGCCAACCACGCTCGTGAAAACTAGGGACATGGGTCTCATCCATTCAAGCAATCAAAGAAACATAATGTTAGAAAAATTAAAAAGAGTTATACTGCAACTTACTCGTGATTGGAAGTACATAGAACCCGTTAAAGAGGGTTGTTACATCATGGTTTGCAAAGAGCTTTTAAACATAAAACCGCCGGAGGTTACATGCGTTCTAAGGGCGAGGCAAGCGCTCACCTTGGAATGTCTCCAGGGTGTAAGTGTTGTTAGCTCTGAGTTGTACGACCTTGAATGGGCCTTCCCAATTGGGATCCAATTTCCCCACGTGCCTGGACACTTCCACTTTCTTCAGAACCAAGTCTCCCAATTGGAAAGTTCTTTCCCTCACACGCTTGTTGTACTGTTGGGCCACAGAGGCTTTATAGTGGTGGATCTTAGCCCAGGCTTTGTCTCTCCTTTCATCCAGTAAGTCCAACTCCAAGCTCCTGTTGCCATCATTGAGCTGAGGCTCGAAATAGCCGACACGAGCGGATTCATTTACTATCTCCGCTGGTATCATCGCTTCTGATCCATAAACGAGCGCGTAAGGTGTTTCTCCAGTGGCCGCTCGTGGGGTAGTGCGATAAGCCCAGAGCGCTCCTTGCAGCTCTTCAGCCCATTCACTCTTCTTGCTCTCAAGCATGGTTTTCAGATGTTGTAAGATGATCCTATTGGTAACTTCTGCTTGTCCATTGGCTTGAGGATGTCCTACAAAGGTAAATCGCTGTTCGATCCCCAACTCAGAACACCATTCTCGCGTGTCGGTTGCTATGAACTGGGATCCGTTGTCAGAGATAAGCACCCTCGGGATGCCGTACCTGCAGATGATGTTCTTCCAAATGAAGTCCCTCACGACCCTGAAGGTGATTTTTGCAACGGCCTCGGCCTCGGCCCACTTGGTGAAGTAATCGACGGCTAAAATGACAAACTTCTTTTGTCCAGCAGCAATGGGCAAGGGGCCCACGATGTCTATTCCCCACTGGTCAAAAGGCCAAGAGACGTCTATTGGGATCATCTGTGCGGCTGGCAATTGAGGGAGATTTGAATGAAATTGGCACTTAGGGCACTTCCTCGAAAATTCAAGGGCATCTTGGAGAACTGTAGGCCAATAAAACCCACTTCTCAGAACCTTCTTTGCCAGGATACGCCCTCCGGAATGGTTCCCACAGCTTCCATTGTGGATGAGTTCGAGCGTCTCCTTCGCTTGTGAGGGCCTCAGGCATCTCATCGGGGGTCCCTGGAATGATTTCTTGAACAACCTCCCCTCGTAATCCAAAGAGAAACGAGGGGCCTTACTGCGGACTTTCCTAGCTTCCACCTTGTCAGTGGGGGGAATTCCATCCCTAAGGAAAATGATGATGTCGTCAAGCCAACAGGGCTCGTTTGGATCAATCATAGCGATTATTTCGGTGGCGACCCTTTCCTTGATCAAAGGTTCCTCGGTTCTAAGGAACGTAACAGAACGCTCAGAAGTGCCCTCTAAAGCTGACGCAAACTTTGACAGAGCATCCGCACGCTCGTTTTCTCCTCGTGGCACTTGAAGTAGATGAAATTCCTTGAACTTCCCAATGATTTCTCTGGCTTTACTCAAGTACTGCACCATGGTGGTTTCTCGAGCCTCATAAGTTCCTTCAATCTGGCTCGCGATTAACTGTGAGTCCACATAAGCGGTGATTCTGGAGGCTCCATTCTGAAAAGCAATATTCAACCCTTGCACGAGGGCTTCATATTCTGCTTCGTTATTAGTGACTTGGAAATCCAGCTTGATTGCAAAGTCCAGCTCAATCCCATTGGGGTTTCTAAGGGCCACTCCTACTCCTCCCCCTTGAGAGGTTGAGGAACCATCTGTGTACAGGACCCATAACCCCTCATTCTCCGCAACGGCAGGCTCTAAACCAAAGCGTTCGACCAACAAATCAGCTACAACCTGAGCCTGTATCGCGGTCCTGGGCTCGAAGCATAAGTCAAACTGGCTCAATTCGATGGCCCATTTGATTAATCTTCCAGACACGTCTGGTTTGGACAACACTTGCTTCAAGGGTTGGTCGGTAAGAACCGTTATGGAGTGCGCTTGAAAGTAAGGTCTCAGCCTTCTTGAAGTGTTAATAAGGGCAAACGCAAATTTCTCAATCTCCAAATACTTCTTCTCGGCTCCTTGCAATGTTTTGCTCAAATAATAGACAGGTAAGTGTTTCCACTCTCGTACAGCGATCAGAACCGCGCTTGTGGCCTCGGAAGAAACGAAAAGATACATAAACAGTCTCTCTCCTTCGATGGGCTTAGTCAGCAGCGGTGCGCTCGATAAGTAAGCCTTCATGTCTTGCAGCGCCTTTTCGCATTCTTCTGTCCAAGCAAAATTGCGTGCGTTTCTCAAAATTTTGAAAAAAGGAAGGTTCCTACTAGGACTTGCACTTCCCGCAAATTTCGAGGGGAGGGGATCTCCAAGATAGCCTTGATCTTCTCCGGATTGGCTTCAATTCCCCTCTGACTGACCATGTACCCCAAGAACTTTCCCCCTTGTACCCCAAAGGTGCACTTTGAAGGGTTCAACTTCATCCCATACTGACGCAGGACTGAAAAAGTACGCTTGAGATCTTCCAAATGTGAGTCCTGACGTTCGCTTTTGATAATCATATCGTCCACGTAAACTTCCATGGACCTTCCAATTTCTCTTTCAAACATTTTGTTGACGAGCCGCTGATACGTGGCTCCAGCGTTCTTGAGTCCGAAAGGCATGACTAAGAAACAGTATACCCCCAGATGGACAACAAATGAAGTTTTGGGATGGTCTTCTGGAGCCATAAAGATCTGATAGTATCCTTGAAAAGTGTCCATCATGCTCATGAGTTCGCAACCAGCGGTCGCATCCACCAATTGGTCTATCCGAGGCAGCGGGTAAGGATCCTTAGGGTAGGCCTTGTTGAGATCGGTGAAATCATTGCACATGCGCCATTTATTCGCGCTCTTGGGCACCAAGACAACATTACACAACCATTCCGGGTACAGGATGGGCTCGACATACTGAGCCTCCAGGAGTTTATTAACCTCTTCTTCAATAACCCTCTTTCGAAAGCCATGTACATCCCGCTTCTTCTGTTTGATGGGCTTGAAAGAGGGGTCCACATTAAGCCTATGGACAATGACGCTCGGGTCAATCCCTGTGAGTTCAGAGGCTTTCCACGCGAATATATCATTGTTTTCTCTGAGGAAGTCAATCATCATAATCTGAGAAGGCCCCGAGAGGTTGGATCCTATCTGAGTAGTTTTATCCTTGTTTCCGGGCTCCAGCTCAATGGTAAGGAACTTCTCCGAGGGTTCGATCCTTATTTCAGGGCGAGGAAGTTCGAGCGCCCTCTTCTTTCCTGTCAAACGATCGCCGAGTACGGGTTCACCCTCTCCTCACTCGTCTCCTTCTGAGGAAGATCCACCGATGGTCCCTGGTGGAGCATTTTCGAGGGGATTTTCGACGTTGTCTCCCTTCTTCTTTTTGTTCTTCTTCTTGTTCAGTTTCGCCCTTTTCCGCACTGGGCCGTCCTCATCTAGATTGGGAAAATCCACAGATTTCTTGGTGGAACCAACTTGGAAAGTTTTCTCCGCTCTAGGCTTTCTGAGGGACAACATGTAGCATTCCCAAGCCTCTCGAACATTGCACAGTACTTCCCCCACGCCCTCGGAGGTGGGGAATTTAATCTTCTGATGGTAGGTGGAGATGATGGCTTTGAAATCAACGAGGGCAGGGCGCCCAATTATGATGTTATAAGGAATGTCAATCTCCACCACCGCATATGTGACCAAGAGTGTCTTGCGCTGGGGGGCTCGGCCAAATGAAGTGGCTAAGCGGGTTTGCCCTCGGGGGATAACTTCCGAACCTCCAAAGCCAATGAGGGCTGTTTTGAGAGGCTCGAGCGGGAGGACAGCCTTCATCTTTAAAAATGTAGAATAAGGCAAAACATTAACAGAGCTTCCACTATCCACCAACACCCTTTTTACAACGTGATTGTGAACGTCTACACTAACCACCATGGGGCAATCAGAAGTTACACCTTCCCCATGGGGTGTTACAATGTGCTCTAAATCCCTATCATCGAAGCCTATTACATCATTCTCTCTTGACCGTTGAGCGCTCAAACTCTGAATGGCATAGATGGGTTTAGGCTCGGTTGGGCATTGGTTGTAGCTCCTGACATACCTCCGTCGGGAGACGTTGGAGTCCCCTCCTGATGAGCCTCCTGCAATCATATTTATGACCGCGAAAGGTGTATTTTCTTGCTCAGGGGCTTTTCCTTTATTGCCCCGATGGCTGCTGCTTTCAGGGGGTCCTCTGCCCCTCGGGCTCCTCGATCGGGACGGACTGCTCCTTCTCTCTCCATTACGCTCGTTGCAGCGTTCATCATAACGCTCAAGCACCCGGACAAATTCCTTCAGGTGGCCCCCTGCGACAAGCCTCTGAATCTCAGCTTCCAATTGGCGGCACTCATCCGTGTCGTGCCCCCTCTGCTTGTGGAATGCACAGTATTTGCTCGAGCGCCTGAGCGAGTCCGTCTCCCTCATCTTGATGGGTCTCTTAAAGAGTTTTTTATCGGAGAGGTTGTAGACTTCTGAATTCGGTCTGGTGAGCGGGACTCGCTCGAATCGACGAGGGGGTGGTGGCGACCTCTTGCGCTCTTGAGGGCGCTCCTTTTTGACCACCACATCTCGTCCCCGCTTGTGATATGGTCGCTCGTTCCTGGCTGGACTGTGATGCCGGGGACCGTTTGTCCCATACATGTCTTCGAGCGCGAAGAACGACTCGGCTACCTCTCTTAAGGCCATGAGGGTCCCTGGCCTTCTTTCCACAATGGCATCGGCAAACTTCTTGCTCACATACTGCTTATGATCCACAGCCTGAAAGAGCACGGGGATCAAGAAATCCATGGATGGCCTCTCCACTTGCAGGATTTCCTTGTTGAAGCGGGCGAAGAACGAGCGTAGAGACTCGTTCTTGCCCTGTACCACGTTATAAAGGGCAGTAGGTGCGGTGACGGGTGCTTTCAGAGAATTGAAGTGGTTGAGGAAAGCATGAGCCAGCTCTTCATATGAGTGAATTGAGCATGGAGGCAGTCGCTTGTACCACTCCTGAGCCATTCCTACTAAAGAAGTGACAAAAACTTTGGCCCAGTAGTTGCTGGAATGCTCGTAGAGATGCATCAAATGTAAAAAATGATCCAAATGTTCAGCTGGATCGGTCGTCCCGTCGTAGCGGTTGATGGAAGTGGGGATTTTGGCCATTCCCGCTTGGGCCATCAAAACTTCTTCCACGAGAGGTGAGCCCCTCGCCAATGGGTGATACTCATATGTGCCGAAGTTCTCCTCCGGCTCCTTGCAGTGGTGGACCTTTGGTTGGTGGTCCTTGGTACGAGCGTTTCTGGCGTCAACCCGTTCATCCCAACTAGGGGAGATCTGAGTTGATCGCCCTCGTGGGAGCTGTCCCACTATATCCTTTATACCCTGAAGCTGGTCTTGCACAGCCGCGAGGATGTCAGGATTCACGTCTCCTTGTCTATCCCCTTGTCTGGGGGCTCGCGAGCCTCTCCTGGAGACATGAGAGTCCCCTTCATTCTCATTAATTCGTTCGGTGGGCTCTTTATTCCTGCCCACGGAGGGACGCTCGTCGCCCTCTTGCTGGGGCATTCCTCTGACTGGTGGTGGTGGCGGTTGTGCCCTCAGGACAGCCTGAGCTTCTCTGAGGGGGAAGTTTTGCTGCCCGCCCAAAGGGGCAGCCGCTTGAGTGGCCTGCCCAGAGGGAAAGTACATGGAATGGAACCTTTCCCATGCTCCCTGGGCCGCCTGAACCTCACATTGGGCATAGAGAGCCCTCAATTGCTGGGTGGTCAGTGGAGGTAACTCCACTCCTTCAATCTCCCTGGGGATCACCACCGGGAGCTGGATCTGACCAGCATGATAGGGCTGGACCGGCGGCACCATAACAGTTGGGGTGAGTGTATATCCAGGCGGGGGCATTATGTAGCTCTGTACTCCGGGGTTCGCATGGGTGTGAACCCATTGATTCTGTAGAAGATGGGGAGGGGCAGAGAGTGGGATTCCTCCAGGGGCGGCGGGAACTGGCAGTGCTGGCAGCGCTGGTGGAGGAACTGAGGCCTCTGCCTGAGGCGTTACTCCTGCGGCGGGGAGCCTCTCTCCATCAGCGGCGGTAAGCGGCGGACCTCCACCCGCAGGGACGGAGGGAATAACAGTGTTGATATCGGGGGAAGTGTTGTTTCCCCCTCCCACTGCCCCGGATCTTGTAGCGACCATAGCTGAGAAGATTATAGGTGTTTGCTTTTCCACCAGCAGAAGGAAAGAAACGGATTGCGAGCTGGTTTCCCACAGACGGCGCCAAAAATGATGGGTTCCGAATAGGAGGATCCGAATCCAATCACTTTACGATTTGTTTTTGTGAGGGAAATCACCGGAAACTCGCCGGAAAAGGAAAGGGGGTTCTACCTGCTGGGACAAACACAAGAAAAGTCAGAAGGCCAAGCTGGGGGAACTGGGGGTGATTCCCAGTTTGGCTCTCCGACGCTCAAGTCAGACCAAGATATGAAGGAGGAAACGTAAGTTAAGTAGCAGTTTCAGTGATGGAGATTTCTTGCCATGTAGAAGATGACTTTACCTATTTATAGGTGAGGGTCAGGGACCCTTTGGTCATTTGCCTCATGTGGTCCTGGCCGAATGTTGCCCTAACACGTGGCGCCATGAGAGAGAAACCTAGGAGGAATCTTCTGCAAAAGTGGCTAAAAGTTGGTGCTGGCAACAGTGGCAGGTGCGCGGGCATGTACGATGTGTCAGAGAGCCGTTTGGGTGGTTGGTAACGAGGGCTTAAGAGCACGCTCGTGACAACCAGGAGTATCGGAGGCCAAGATATCCGCTGGGGAGGATGAAGGCTCCAATTCAAGTAATAAGCCAGAAGGGAAGGCCACTCTGAGGGAGTGTGACGCTCGAAGAGGGTTCCCTTGGCACGTGGACGTGCTAATCATACAGTATGAGTGGCGCTCGTGAGAAGGACAACGCTCGTTGGGCTTAACTCCTGAAGAAGGATTGCGCTCGTTGGGCTTAGCGCTCGTGCACTGATGGGTGCAACCTTGGGGAGACGGATGTCATCATCTCGGTGGTGGCACGTGTCCTAACGTGGGACGATCGTATTTTGACCCCATCAGTATCTTTACTTAAATAATAATTTTGTTTTTTCTTTTATTATAGATAATATTTATAATTAATTTGTTAATTGTAGTTTAGTATGTTTATTTTGAATAAACACCGTATCTTTATCTTTAGGCCTAAAGATAAATGACATTTTATTTCTTTATGTTATTTCATTATTTGACTTTATTATTTTATTTTAAATCATGTTAAATTGAGATTAATTCATGATTATTATTATTATTATTTTTTATATAGGCACTATGAGTAAAAGGAATTTAGAATTTTATTTCAAGAAACCTCGTCAAGATAATAGCAATGTATCTATTCTTAAGCCTTCAACAACAACAAATGTCCACGACAATGTACCTATTCTTGAGACTTCGACGACAACAACAAATGTCCATTGTGAAGCTTCCAATTCCTAAGAAGATACAACAAAAGTTCAAGATCATAATCGGAATTCAAGTGACCTTCAAATTGAATGTGATCCGGGTTTGCGCACTTCTATATGGGATTATGATGCAAATAAAAAAGGGGAAATTAGACGTGCTTATCTACTTCTTGGTCCTTACCAACCCATTCCGATGAGGTCTTCTAAAAATTCCAATAAACATGGAAGAAGGCTTCTACCTAGTTGGTACAAATTATTTCCTGATTGGCTTGAATACTCTCCTCCAAAAGATGCAGCAAATTGTCTTCCATGTTTTCTTTTTAACAAACCATCTACACAAAATGCATTTACTACTGAAGGATTTCGATCTTAGAAAAAAGTGAATGATGGAAAAAACTGTGCATTTCTACTTTAGGAAGGAAATAGTATAAATTCTTTGCATAAGAAAGCCGTCAGACATTGTTATGATCTAATGAATCCGTTACAATAGATTCCAAGGATTATGGAAAAAGAATGCTCAGAACAAATTGCAAAGAATCGTTTGAGACTCAAGGTTTCAATGGATGTCGCAAAATTATGTGCATTTCAAGGTATTGCCTTCAGAGCTCGCGATGAAAACTCAGAGTCACATAATCGTGGCAATTTCATATAGATCATTAAGCACACATCTTCTTACAATGATGAGGTGAGATCAACTGTTTTGGAAAATGCACCCAGAAATGCTACGTATACATCTCCGGATATTCAAAAGGAGACCTTATCTCTCTATGCTAGTCGAGTTCAAAAATTCATAAGGGAGGAAATTGGTGATGCTAAGTATTATCTTATTGTTGATGAATCTCGGGATGAATCAAAAAGAAAGTAAATGGCTATAGTTTTAAGGTTTGTAGATAAAGAAGGCTATGTTCGGGAAAGATTCTTTGATGTGGTTCATGTGGAGGATACTAAGGCTATTACTTTGAAAAAAGAAATATCCAATGTTCTTTCCCGTTCTAATCTGCTCGTGCAAAACATTCGAGGCCACGGGTATGATGGTGCTAGCAACATGCGAGGAGAATGGAATGGTCTACAAGCTATTTTTTTGAATGAATGTCCATATGCATACTATGTTCATTGCTTTGCTCACCGATTGCAATTAATTTTGGTATCAACTGCTCAAAGTGTATTACCGATTGAACATTTCTTTCAACACTTGACCGTTATTGTGAATATGGTTGATTCTTCTTCTAAACGCCATGATCAACTACAAATTGCTCATGCTATTCGAATTGTAGATATGGTCTCAAATGGTGAGCTTGAAACTGGAAGAGGAAAAAATCAAGTTGGTACTATTCAACGTGCAGGTGATACACGATGGGGTTCTCACTTAAGATCTCTTCTTGGCTTACTTAATATGTTTGATCCTATTCTTCATGTTTTAAGTGAGATTATAAATGAAAATTCTGGTTTATCTCTCAGAGCAACAGCTGATGGAGCTTATGATATCATGGCATCTTTTGAGTTTGTATTCATCTTGCATTTTATGGTTGAATTATTGGGAATGACTGATGATCTTTGTAGAATTCTTCAATGCAAGACTCAGGATATTTTGAATGCAATGGATGCTGTTGCTAGTACGAAGAAACTTGTTCAAAGTTTTAGAGAGAATGGGTGGGATGAGTTGTTTGATAAAGTGAAGATATTTTGTGTAAAACATGAGATAGACATCCCCGACATGAATGGTCACCGTACATCAGGAAGAGGCCGGGTACGTAAAGGTAATCCTATTACCTTGGAACATCATTATTGCATTGATATATTCACCAGCACAATAGATTCCATATTACAAGAAATGAATTATCGATTTGATGAGAATGCATTGGAATTGTTAAGATTATGTTCAGCCCTAGATCCAAGAGACAAGTTCAAGTCATTCAACATTGAGAATATTTGCAAGCTTGTTGAGAAGTTTTATCCTGATGATTTTAATGAACAAGAGAAGCTACATATAAAATATCAAGTTCAACTATTTGAGAATAATATTTTGCATCACGTTGATTTTCAAAATGTGCAAACACTTGCAGAATTGTGTCAAGTAATGACAAAGACGGGAAAGGTAACGAATTACTATCTTATAGATAGATTGATTCAGCTTATTTTGACTCTTCCAGTTTTTACTGCAACAAAAGAACGTGCATTTTCAAGAATGAAGATTGTGAAGACAAGATTACGAAATAAGATGGAGGATGATTTTTTGGCTAGCTTGTTGTTGGTTTATATTGAAAAAGAAATCGTTCAAACCTTTTCAGACGATTCAATCATTGATGAGTTTGAAGTGATGAAAAAACGAAGAGTACAATTTAATATGCCTAGCTTAAATAATAGATAGGATATTGTATTTATAATATGTAAGGGTTTGAGATATTTTTTAGTGCATTATTAATCAAGTTAATGTTTTAAGTTATACTTATTTTATTTTACATATATATAATAAAATAATATTTTTGTTAGAATAAAGAAGAAGGAAGATGAGAGAATTGTAAGGTATTCATTATCACAATTGTTTGTTTTCCTGTGTTACAGAGAAGGAGGAGACTATTCTCCTAAATAGGAGATAATCCCTACAAGTCAGGGATTGATCAAGCACTAATTTAGGTAATTAAACAACCTCCTAAATTAGATCATATCTTCTAACACTTCCTCTCAAGTTAAGTGATGGAGTCTCCAATGCTTAACTTGTCCATTGCTTCTTGAAAGATTATCCGAGATACTGCTTTGGTTAGGACGTCGGCCAGTTGATCCTCAGATCTGATAAACGGAAGCTCGATGGTGCCACTTTCCAATTTTTCCTTTATGAAATGTCTATCGACTTCCACATGTTTTGTTCTGTCGTGTTGCACCGGGTTCTCTGAAATGCTAATTGCAGCCTTGTTGTCACACCAAATACGTCCAGGCTTACTTGAAGCCATGCCCATTTCTGACATCAGTTTCTGTAGCCATATCACCTCGGTCACCCCCTTTGCAATTCCCCGAAATTCAGCTTCTGCACTCGAAAGGGCTACAACTTTCTGTTTCTTGCTTCTCCAAGTCACGACATTTCCACCAACAAGAGTAAAGAATCCTGAGGTTGATCGCCTGTCATTTGGGTTCCCTGCCCAATCTGCATTTGTGTAGGCTTCAATGTCCAAGTGTCCATGTTTGCTAAATAAGATGCCATTTCTTACTGAGCCCTTCAAGTACCGTATTATTCTCATCACGGCCTCCATATGCTCCTTCTGAGGTTGGTGCATAAACTGGCTGACAACTCCTACCGCATAAGCAATGTCGGGCCTGGTGTGAGAAAGGTAGATCAACTTTCCCACGAGGCGCTAGTATTGTTCCTTTCCTGTGAGACTTCCACCTTCCTTCATCATTAGTCTGTGATTGACCTGGATTGGAGTATCTGCTGGCTTGCAATCCACCATTCCTGTTTCTGTCAAGAGGTCAAGGATGTATTTTCTTTGAGAAATGAAGATCCCTCGTTTGGATCGGAGTACCTCGATCCCTAAAAAGTACTTTAACCCTCCCAAATCTTTTATCTCAAACTCCTTAAACAGATTCTTTTTCAGACTCTCAATTTCCTCCTTGTCACTCCCTGTAATGATCATATCATCGACGTATATGATCAGACAAGTGATGAGGTTACCTCGAATCTTCAGAAACAGGGTGTGATCAGCGTTGCTCTGTTTATACCCTCACCTTTGCATGGCTAACGTAAACCTCCCGAACCATGCACGTGGGGACTATTTAAGTCCATACAGTGCTTTTCTAAGTCGACAGACTTAATTGTTCCCAAAGTGATCAGAGAAACCAGGCGGGGCCTCCATGTACACCTGTTCTACCCAATCCCCGTATAGAAAGGCGTTTTTTTACATCGAATTGATAGAGAGGCCAGTCTTTGTTGGCTGCCACAGAAAGCAGAACTCGAACGGTATCAATTTTGGCTACTAGTGAGAATGTCTCGGAATAGTCAATTCCGTATGTCTGTGTGTACCCCTTCGCCACGAGTCGAGCTTTATATCTTTCAATTGTCCCATCTGCTTTATGTTTGATGGTGAATACCCACTTGCAACCAACTGGTCTCTTTCCCGGGGGCAGCTCGCATTTTTCCCAAGTTCCACTCTTCTTTAAGACATCCATCTCTAGTTTCATGGCTTTCCACCACTCTTGGCTTTGAGTAACCTCTTGGACATTTCTCGGAATTTCTTCTTTGCAGAGGTTCACTAAGAACTCTTTTGTTGTCACGGAGACACTCCCCCTGACTAGAGCTCCCATTGGATACCGGCTCCCTCGAGAGGTACGATCAGGGGAGTATCGAGCAGGTGGTACTCCCCTGTTGCTTCTAGGAGGCAGATTGAACCTGTTGCTTACTGCATCATCTAAAGTATAACTGTAACTGCAGGAACAACTTCACTATGAATGGAAGCAGAAGAAGTAGAACTTACAGGTTCAATTACCTTGGTTTGGACAAAGTCTGCTTTTAATTACGCATTTTTAACGTTTGACTAGACAAAGTCTGCATTTAATTATGCATTTTTTACGTTTTACTGTACAAAGTCTGTCTTTAATTACGCATTTTTAACCTTTCACTGGACAAAGTCTGGCTTTAATTATGCATTTTTAACGTTTCACTAGACAAAGTCTGCCTTTAATTACGCATTGTTAACGTTTCACTAGACAAAGTTTGTATTTAATTATGCATTTTTAACGTTGTACTGGACAAAGTCTGCCTTTAATTACGTTTTTTTAACATTTCACTCGACAAAGTCTGCTTTTAATTACGCATTTTTAACGTTTCACTCGATAAAGTCTGCATTTAATTACGTATTTTTTACTTTTACTGGACAAAGTCTGACTTTAATTACGCATTTTTAATGTTTCACTGGACAAAGTCTGCCTAATAACCTTTCATTGGACAAAGTCTGCCTTTAATTACGCATTTTTAAGATTTCACTGGACAAAGACTGCCTTTAATTATGCATTTTTAACCTTTTACTGCACAAAGTTTGTCTTTTATTACGCATTTTTAACCTTTCAATAGACAAAGTTTGCCTTTAATTACGCATTTTTAAACTTTCACTGGACAAATCCTGCCTTTAATTACGCATTTTTAAGATTTCACTGGACAAAGCCTGCCTTTAATTACGCATTTTTAAACTTTTACTGGACAAAACCTGCCTTTAATTATGCATTTTTAACTCATCACTCAACAAAGTCTGTTTTTAATTAAGAATATTTAACTCATTACTCTACAAAGTATGCTTTTAATTACGAATATTTAACCTATCACTCTGCAAAGTTTGCTTTTAATTATGAATATTTAACCCATCACTCTACAAAGTTTGCTTTTAATTATGAATATTTAACTCATCATTATACAACCAGAATCGAAGAAAATAAAACATAAATATCAAACTAAAATACTGTAATTCAAAAACGGATTGTGTAACTTGGTTCATCATCATAAAATGGTCTTGCATTCTCCAGAACCTTGATCACTCTTCAGTTTTCTGTGAGAAAACAAATGATTACAGATTACAATTTGTTTATGAAAAAAATACAGCAGCAGATAATCAGTCAGTTTATAGAAAAATATATTCAGATATATGCAGAAATTTCATAATTATTTTGTTCAAAGATATGTTTAGATATATACAGAAATCTTACAGTAAGTTTATGCAAAAATATATACAGATTAGTTTATACAAAAATATATTCAGATATATATATATTTGTATACATCTCAAATATCTCAAATATATATTTGTATATATCTCTGCATAAACTGACTGTGGGATTTTACGTATATGCAGAAATCTCATAGTCAGTTTATGCAGAAATATATACATATATATGCAAAAATCTCATAAATATCAAATAATTCTTTTACAAAAATCTTAAATATCAAATTTCAAAGCAAAATTCTCTTTAGATATATGAGAAATTTCAAATCGCATAACAAAAAACTCAAATAAATTAGCGGTATAATTGATAAAATGCCCAAAACACAGGTAATGGATAGAGTCATTATTCAACAAACCAGCTAAAATACTCAAAACAGTTAATAATTTTAGATTCAATATCAGATTACCCAACCAAAAACAATTGCAAATTTAGTAGCACACATCAAATCTGTTGAGATATATGCTGAAATTCCCAAATCGTAAAAATTTTCAGATATTTGCAAAAATTACAAATCGCAAAAATTTCTTCACATATATACAAGAAATCTCAAAGTCTCTTTGGATATTCACAAAAATATATGGAGAATCTCAAATCTCATAGCAAATAAAATTCTTTTAAGTATATATAAAAATTTCAAATAGTATATATTTAGAAATCTCAAATTTGTAGAAATTTATTCACATATATATAAAAATCTCAAATTTGCAGAAATTTATCAACAAATTTGAACTTAAAAATATCGAATCAGAATGGTAACAGAAAATACCTGAAATTAATTTTGGTATGGTGGAAGACGCAAAGACTTCTTCTTGTTCTCTCATCTTCTTCTTCAATAACGCAGGTACGCTCGTCTGGCGCAACGATTTCTTCCTCTTCTCTCATCTTCTTCTTCTTCAATATTAGATTTTGGTCTAAACTCCATTGGTACAGAGGTTGGAGAAGTAAGAGAGAACGATGAAGATGAGATATGACTTGTTATTTTTCTAATTTATCATGGGTATTTTAGTAATTTTACGTGTTTTAGGGGGTTTAGGAAAAAGATGTTGTGTATTGGGGATCTAAAATAGGCGAATTTCAAACCAGGGGGTTTAGCAAAAGTCTTGAGCCTTATCAGGAAGTGTTTATTAATTCTCCGTTTTTTCAACAACTCAAATTGTCTGGTTTACTACTCAGATGGATGTTTTCATCCTTCACAGACCTTGCATTTTCCTTTCGAACCTATATTACTCCTTTCGGGTTTTTTTTTTTTTATTTTTATAATAACCTATAGGGAAAATATCATTTTTTGTCCTCTAAAGATGTTCTTGTACGATTTTGGTCCTAACCTTTTAACTTTTATCACATTGCATCCTTTTTTATTCCATATTTTTCAACTTTAGTCCTCCGCATCCTACTTGGAAAAAATTTGGTGATTTTTCCTAATTTTCCCTCCAAAATCTGAATTGGCATATGATGTGGATTATTACGTGCATTTTTTATTTTTTCGATTTCCGATAATTACGTGGCATTTTTTATTTTTTCTTAAATATTAATAATCCATGTCACGTGTCAACTCAGATTTTGGATAGAAAATCGGAAAAAATCCCTAAATTTCTACCACGTAGGATGCAGAGGACTAAAATTGAAAAATATGGAATAAAAAAGGATGCAATGTGAGAAAAGTTAAAAGATCAGGATCAAAATCGAACAATAACATTTTTAGAGGACGAAAAATAATATTTTCCCTCACTTATATTACTCTGTCGAATAATTGGCAATGGTTTTTGTTGCGCACACTTTATTAATTATCTTCTTATTGTCATCGATTGCCTACCAGTCAACAACAGTCCTAACAAAGTAAACACAAAACTAAAATTTGTTTGATGTAAACAGGCACCAGTTTAATATCAAAAACACACATTAACACATCATGCAAAAAGCCAAAAACACATCATGAAGAGTAAACGGATTGACGCTTATCACTCATGCTAGGCCATTAATTACAGGCCAAGATCTTTTAAAGTAGACAGATTAAGGAGACAAACATGCCTTTATCGATAATTTAAACGCTGCCTAAGTCCACAAAAGTGAGTCTTCTCTCTATTTTATTTTTACGCCCAATTCACTTGTTACATGCAACTCCATTGACTTGTTTTATGCACCAATTTTTCTCTTCTATCACAAAAAAAATGCTCCCAACTGTCTTTTATTCGTTCCTTCTCATCCGAGTCTTTCTGATAACCACAACAATTTCTGCCGATGTACCTGCAGCCACCGATGTAATCCTCCTCAACTGCGGTGCACCCACAAACTTAAACGATACCAGTGGGCGGAGGTGGGACAGCGAAGTGCGTTCAAGGTACGCGCCACCTAATGCCGCCGACATATCTTCAGCACACAATGCTACCTATATGGGTGGCTCTGTTCCCGGTCGGGTCCCTTACCTTACGGTGCGTGTGTTCCACTCCCCCTTCACCTACACCTTTCCTGTCCTTAGAGGCCCCAAATTCCTTCGCCTGTATTTCCACCCAGCCATGTATTCCGACTACGATACGTCTCTATTTTTTTTCTCAGTCACCGCCAATGGATTCACTTTGTTAAGCAACTTCAATGCTTTTCTCAACTCCCCTCAGCCAAACTATGCCTACATGAAAGAGTTCATCATCGACATCCAAGGAGAACAGAGACTGCATCTCACCTTCTTTCCCAATACAAACTCTTCAGCTTTTGTGAATGGGATTGAAATTGTTTCAATTCCAGATAACCTGCGCCTTTCTCTATTTCCGGAACTGCCAAAATATTCAAGTGCTCTGTTGAGTGGGTTGGAAACCTTCAAACTTAGTGGCTCCAAGCGGAGCCTCCAGCAGTGGTACGATGTTTCTCCTACCACCGTGTCTCCGCCACCGGCAAACCCTACCACCATTGCTCCGCCTCCGATGAACCCTGATCCTCCTACCTACGATCCTCCGCCACCGGCTAACCCAGCCACCGTATCTCCGCCACCATGGAACCCTGCTCCTCCTACCACCGCTCCTCTGCCACCTGATCCTCCTCCTGCTGTTGCTCCGCCACCTGATCCTCCTATCAACGATTCTTCGCCACCGGCTTTGAACCTGCCAAGAAACAACAAAAGTGGGTCTTCGATAATTTATGCAGTTATTGGGAATGAGATCGGCGTTCTTGTGGTGGTTGCAGCCGTGTTCAGTGTCTTGTTTCTTCGCTGGCGGCGGCAGAAATTAAAGAACCCAATTACTGCTGATGCCAACTCGTCGCGGGTCGCTGTTTCCACCTCTACAATCTCCACCACAACGACCACTGTACCCCTGCTGTCCGACTTATGCAGACATTTCTCTCTCGAGGAGATCAAAACTGCAACCCGCAATTTCGACGACCAATTTATTATTGGCTTTCAGAAGCAAAAACGAAGAAATTGGAAACTGAATTTTTCTCTTCAATATCTGAAAAACAGAGTACATGATCTCTTATATACAAAAGTCAGCAACCAAAGTATAAATATCTACATCAACGGACCAGCTACCTACACGTGTCTTAATCTGAGAGGAGACCATCTAATCTGACTAACTAAAAGCACGCGTAATAAAAACGCTACCAAGCTGCTTAACCAACTAACTCAACTAATTGTTACGTAATCAGTTTGAACACTTCTAATACACCCCCCTCAAGGTGGAAGAAAAGGATTCTTGAATTCCATCTTGTCCATTAAAGCACGAAGATGAGGAGCTGTAAGAGCTTTGGTAAACATGTCAGCAAGTTGGTTGGAAGTGCGTATAGGCAGTAGCTTAATTAGGCCCAAAGAAACCTTGTCACGAACAAAATGGCAATCAATCTCGATATGTTTAGTGCGCTCGTGGAACAACGGATTCTCAACAATGTGAAGAGCAGCATCATTATCACAAAACACTACAGCAGGATCAGTAATGGTCACTTGAAGATCCTTAAGCAGCTGTGACAGCCAAGTTAATTCACTTGTCACCATGGCAAGAGCTCTGTATTCAGCTTCAGCTGAAGATCTAGAGACCACTGACTGCTTTTTAGACTTCCATGATATCAAAGAATTCCCAAGAAACACACAGAAACCTGTAGTAGAACGCCGTGTATCTTGACAAGAAGCCCAGTCCGTATCAACAAAAACGGACAATTTCATGTCAGACTGTGCAGGAAAGAAAATCCCTTGACCAGGTGATCCTTTGAGATATCTCAACAGGTGGTGTGCTGCATCCATATGAATGGTGCGTGGTTTTGACACGAGCTGACTCAGCTTATTGACAACAAAAGAAATGTCTGGTCTGGTCAAAGTGAGATACAATAGTTTCCCAATAAGTTGCCTATAAGTGGTGATATCTGACAATAATTCACCATCAAAGGAGTTGAGTTTTGCATTAGGATCCATAGGTGTATGCAGAGGCTTACATCCTAAATACCCTGTATCTTCCAGCAGTTGCAAGGCATATTTTCTTTGGCAAAGTATGATACCAGACTTAGATCTTGCAATTTCTAATCCAAGAAAATATTTCAAGGGACCAAGATCTTTCAGTTTGAAGTGAGAGTTCAAATAGAGCTTCAAGTCATGAATAAGGCATGAATTTGGTCCAGTTATCACAATGTCATCCACATATACTAAAAGAGCAAGAAAGTCAGAACATGTACCTTTAGTGAACAAAGAATAATCTGACTTGGATTGTGTGAAACCATATTCAATCAGAGAGGCTGAAAATTTTGCATACCATTGCCTGGATGCCTGCTTTAATCCATAAATGGGCTTATGTAGCTTGCAAACCAATTTGTCAACAGAGGAATGGATGATGGAGGCAGGCACATATCCCTGTGGAAGATCCATATAAACTTCTTCAAGTAAATCTCCATTGAGAAAAGCATTATTTGCATCCAGCTGAGCAAGAACCCAACCATTGGTGCTAGCTAGTGCCAAGATTGTCTTGACAGTAACTAATTTAGCCACAAGAGAGTATGTGTCAAGAAAGTCAATCCCCTCCAACTGACTATAACCCTTAGCCACCAACCTTGCTTTGTGTCTTTCTAAGGTGCCATCTGCATTAAACTTGGTCTTGTAAACCCATCTACACCCAATTGAATGAGACCCTTTAGGCAAAGGCACCACACTCCAAGTGCTGTTTGATTCCATAGCATCTAACTCTGCTTGCATGGCTGCCCTCCATTCAGGGAAGTGAACAGCATCCTTGTAATTATGAGGTTCAGGTGGAACAGATATGCTGAGTGTATAATGCCTAAAAGAAGGTGACAACTGATCATATGACAAGTGCTCAGAAATAGGATATGGACTGTGGGATTGATCAGGTACAGCATCTGTCAACAGGTGACAGTGATAGTCCTGGAGATATGAGGGCTTTCTGAGGACTCTTGTTGATCTCCTACAATCTGTGGTATTAGATGTAGAAGGTAGAGATGAGGTATCACAAGGAGTACTGAGTTCAGGAGCAGAAGATGGCACAGGAAGAGAAAGATCAGGAAAGCTATCTGAATTAGCAGTGTCTGAAGAAATGTCATGAAATGGAAACTTGGTTTCATGAAAGAGAACATCTCTGGAAATGAAAACCTCTTTAGTTGTAATGTCCAGAAGTCTGTATCCCTTTACCCCAGGAGGATAACCCAAGAAAACACATGCTCTAGCTCTGGGAGAGAATTTGTGTCTGTGTGAACTCAAAGTAGAGGCATAAGCAAGGCACCCAAAGACTCTTAAAGATGTGTAATCAAAGCTGGAATGATACAGAAGTTCATAAGGACTCTTAGAATTAAGATGTGGATAGGGTGTTCTATTGATAAGAAACACAGCAGTGAGCAGACAGTCACTCCAGTATTGCAAAGGAATTTTGGACTGAAAATGCAAAGATCTAGCAACATTCAAGAGATGTTGGTGTTTCCTCTCAGCCACTGAGTTTTGCTGAGGTGTGTCAACACAAGAAAATTGATGGAGAGTGCCTTGTGTCTTGAAAAACTCTATGAAGGCAAGCTCAGGGGCATTGTCAGACCTAAATGCCTTAACAGATGTGTTGAATTGAGCCCTAATCATCTGGAAGAACTGTGGTACGATGCTAAGTACATCTGATTTGGATCTAAGCATAAAAATCCAGGTAAATCTAGTGCAATCATCAACCAAGGTAAGAAAGTATTTGTGAGCATTGTTTGGAGCATGATTAAAGGGACCCCAAACATCTGCATGAATCAAGTCAAAGGGATGTGCACATTTATGATGACCAAAGGGAAAAGGCAATCTCTTATGTTTTGCCAAAGGGCATACAGAACATTGAGTAATATCAGTCTTATCATGATCAAAATCCAATACAGACTTCAAAATTTCAAGTACTGGTAAAGAAATGTGGCCTAATCTGTTATGCCAAGTGGCAACAGACACTTTATTGACCAAAGAAATAGGACTGACAACATTGGACAAGGGTTTAGCAACGTCCAGAATGTAGAGACCATCATGCAAATCAGCCTTGCCAATCATCACTTTCAACCTGGAATCCTGGAGTATGCACTGATCAGGTAAAAAACATACAGAGACAGGAGAAGCTCTCAATAGGTTACTTAAGGAAATCAGATTGAACTTGAAGTGAGGGACATAAAACACATCTTGCAACACTAAAGAAGGATGTAGAGTAATGATCCCCTTTTGTGTAATAGACACTGAAGAACCATCAGGGAGTAATACTTGAGCCGTAGGAATATCTTCAAGCTTATCAAAAAGGGATATATCACAACATATATGTTTGCTGGCCCCAGAATCAATTATCCATTTTGATTGACCAAGAACTGTACAGGAAAATACAGATAGAGATATACCTACATTTACACTTGTGAGAGAATCCTGTGCAAAAGAAGTACCAGCCGGTTGAGAAGAAGTCCCAAGCTGCATCTGTGAATTAAGCAAAGACAATAGATTTTGGTACTATTGATCAGTAAGTGCATGTAAAGTATGAGAGGAAGAACTGGAAGGTCCAGCATGATCAGGAGGCACCATCACAGGAGATGAAGATGGGGCAATGGCAACTTGATTGATAGCAGGTTGATGTATAGACTGGCTTTGGGAAGGGAAACGTGGCCTATGGTTTTGTAAGTAACCTGGGGGATAACCATACAATTGATAGCACCTCTCCACAGTGTGACTAGTACCTTTGCAGTGAGCACACTCCATTTTACGTTTCCCTCTACCATTAACACTTCCACCAACACCTCCACGGCCAAAACCGGACCCCCTACCAAAACTGTTAGGAAAACGAGGAACAGAGGGGGAAGGATTCCTCACAGTGAAGGCCATTGGAGCAGAACCAGAGGAACTAGAACCCAAGCTACGCTGGCGTTCTTCCTGACTGACCAAAGAGAAGACTCTGCTCATGTTAGGGATGGGATCCATCATTAGAATTTGACTGCGAATATGCGCATAAGACTCATGCAAACCCATAAGGAAAGCCATAACATACTCTGACTGATAGAACTGACACAAATCCCGGACACCATTACAGGAGCATCTATTACAAGTGCAAACAGGGCGATAATTGGAAAGTTCCTCCCAAATAGCTTTGAGTTTGGTAAAATACATGCTGACAGTAGATGAATCCTGGCGTGTAGAGAGCAAGGCTTGGCGAAGCTGGAAGATGTGAGGTCCGTTGGACTGCTGGAATCGATCGCGAAGATCTAACCAGATTTCACGAGCTGTATCCGAGAAAAGGATGGAAGCAGCAATGTCCTTGGACACAGAATAGAGGATCCAGGAGATGACCACGTGATTATTGCGAATCCAAGCTCGCCGGCGTGGCTCAGGATCGGTCGCGGCTGGAGGAATCAGAGAACCATCCACGAAACCCTGTTTATTCTTCGCAGAAAGGGCAATCAACACAGCACAACTCCAAGTACTGTAATTATGGCCAGTGAGCTGATGGGAGACGATAAACGAGTTCAAATGCTCAGAAGGAGAGGGGAAGTACGGATCATCCGACGAAATCAAAGGTGCAGAAGCAGACACAGAATCACCGGAAAACATGGCGAGTAAACCAGAAAAAAATAGGAAACAGACAACGGAGACGCCGGAGAAACAATCAAATCGGCAAAAAAGATGCCGGAAATAATGCCGAAAAAGGACGGCTACATCGGCGCAAACGCGAAAGCAACGAAGTCTACTGATACCATTTCAGAAGTAAAAACGAAGAAATTGGAAACTGAATTTTTCTCTTCAATATCTGAAAAACAGAGTACATGATCTCTTATATACAGAAGTCAACAACCAAAGTATAAATATCTACATCAACGGACCATCTACCTACACGTGTCTTAATCTGAGAGAAGACCATCTAATCTGACTAACAAAAAGCACGCGTAATAAAAACGCTACCAAGCTGCTTAACCAACTAACTCAACTAATTATTACGTAATCAGTTTGAACACTTCTAATATTGGCAGAGGAGGATTCGGCAACGTTTATAAAGGCTTCATCAACGACAGTACCGCCACAGCCCCCATTAAAAGGTTGAACCCATCCTCAAATCAAGGCATTTCTGAGTTCTTAACAGAAATCCAGATATTGTCCAAGCTCAGACACACCCACCTCGTATCCCTCATTGGTTATTGCGACCAAAATGGAGAGATGATCTTAGTTTACGACTACATGGAGCACGGCACATTACGCGACCATCTCTGTAATTCAGAGAGTACTCCATTGACGTGGAAACAGCGCCTTCAAATTTGCATTGGTGCAGCCAAAGGATTGAACCACCTCCATTCAGGCAGCGAGAACGCCGTCATCCACCGCGACTTCAAGTCCACCAACATCCTTTTGGGTGAAAATTGGGTTGCAAAGATTTCAGATTTTGGGCTATCCGGAAGACCTGCGGTGGACGTGACACTTGAGGAGGAGGAGCAACATAGCCTAGCCATGTGGGCTCGTTGCTGCATTCGAGAGGGGAAATTGGATCGACTTATTGATCGGAACTTGGCAGGGAAGGTATCACCAGCTTGTTTGCAAGTATTTGCAGAGATTGCAGGGAGATGCCTCCTCGTTAGGCCACACGGAAGGCCTTTAATGGCAGACGTCGTCATGGGACTTGAATTAGCTGCCTTACAATAGAGCGATTATCCAACTGATTGCAACAACAACTTGCAGCATTGTTCTAAGGATGGTTAACTCCACCGAGAGGTGTATTAGACACGATTAGCAGTGAACACGAGAGACGTGGGCGCTGTGTAGTATGTAAAAGCAATTTTCATTATGCAAAAGAAGCAGAAACATTATTGTTCATTCAAAAGATAGTAAAATCTGGGAAACATTACCCATTTTCCTTTCCTTCACATTATTTGGTTACAGATTAGTTCTACACTTCTACTCTAACGAAAAGAAAGGACAAAATGTAAAAAGCAGAAATTGGATAATTTGAAGTAAAATAACTTCATAAGAATGCATTTACGGAAATGCTTGTAAAACTACTAGCTCTTGTATACTCATGGAACTACAAATAGAGGAATCTTCAAAACATCGAGTGGCTATGGTCCCGTATACATTTTCAGCAAGATGATAGCCGTCAAAGAAGTAGTGGTTGTTTGGATGTCGACATGTCAACGCTTTCAGCTCCGGAATGCATGCCGATGTCCCATTTAGCCATGTTACGATAGGATGCATTGCTTGAATCTCTCAGGCTTGTAAGTCACACAAAAACATTGTAATAAATTGATAAAACATGGTTTTCTATGATCCATATTCAAACTCTGCAATATGGTAACACAAGAAAATTATGAGCTTAACAGTAGATGACTATGGTTTGGAACGGGCCATCTCGGGGAATCATCTGATATACATGACATTGACACAATAAAATTGAAGTAATTACATTGATTTCTTATTTCTGAGAATGCGCCGGAAAGACCGACGGGTTCTTGGAAAGATGGTTTGGCCCACACGGTTATAACATGGAAAATAGCCGACGACTTGTGCAAGTCATTATTCCTTCCATTCCTCTGCTCCCCAACAGGACACTGATCATCAAACCATGAATTTTTACTCACCTATTTCTCTCTTTTCTCATCAATTCCAAAGCCTGTAGCAGTAATCCGACTCATTTTGCAGGTGACGACATCTCAATAAACTGCGGCTCAAGTGGCAATTTTGAAACCCATAAAGTTTTATAATGGTGGTACTAGAGTAGGTTCTATTCTAGATTTGTCTTTTCACCTGACAAATGTTTCGATTCTTGTAAAGTCTATGCTTCAATTTGTCCCGCATTTGACGGCACTATGTGTGATGGGAGTGTGTTCAAATATCTCTTATCCAATAATAAAAATATATGGAATTCAGTTTAACATGTGGGGATTTTTATCTGGTGAATTGAGAGGAACATTTTTTAAAGTGGGGAGTAAAGAGAAATTTGAGTTTCCATGTGGGGGTTTTTCGGGAGTTGTCTGTTTAACAAATAATATTTTTATACTAGGTTTATCCTAAATTTAAACTAGATGTAAGATGAGAATAAGTCCCAAAATATATGACGTCGGCCTAAATTTAACAAAAAAATTGAATAAAATAACTAGCAGAAATTTAATTATAATAAATAAAACTTCAAGGGTACTAAACATAATTTACACTAATATTAAAATTAATTAAAGAGAAGCATATTGAAGAGGTCAATTTTTAGGGAAAGTTAAAAGAAAAAGAAAAAAAAAAAAGGAACAAAGAAAGTAGAAAAGCCCAAGACTTCCGTATATTAATAATAATTAATACTGATCAAGTATGTCCCACTTTGATCCACAATATCTAAGATGATTAAAATAGAGAGGATTGAGGAAGGCTAATGAAAGTTGTATCAGTTCGAGACGAGCCAACCTTACTAAATTTCATTTGTCACTCTTACTAAATTTTTCACCAACCAGACGATAAGTGTAAAACCCTCGTCTCTCCGTTACACCGGTTTGACCGAGCCAACCTCGGGCTAAAATTACCCCCTAAAATTCTATTCCTATACAAAAGCATGAGAAATTACTGCCAACTTTTGACTGTTTTTTAGTTCAAAAAAAAAAAAAAAAAAAAAGACACCGTTTTCGTGAGTTAAATAAGCCAAACATAAAATACTATTCTGTCTGACTGCGTTGGTTTCTAGCCATCCATGGCTCCATCCCCTTCCATCCACCTTCTCCGGTCTCCACCCAGAGGCATAAAGGGTCTTTTGGAGTTTTGGGTAACCCCACACGGTGCTTTTGGGTAACCCCACAAGTACAATGTTTGATATGCGCCTAGAGATTCATGGGTTCTATGAATCTCGTTATGGTTGTATGTTGGCATTGTTCGAATCATGTATGGGGGCATATGAGAGGCCAACATAGAATCTATCGCTCATCTAGAAGAACGAGTGAATCACCCATGAGTTCTATTGTAGCACATTCCACTTAAATCCTTGCGCAAGGTAGTGAGATCTAAATTAGGAAATGGGTTTCCTAGAGTGTTAGATCAAATGGAATTACTACTAGGATTAATTCATAGCATTAGGACTAATAGGGTCCCATGCCCTAGGTCCTGATCGGGGATTGGATGATTGAAGGATCTTATCTCACGGTATCCATGAGACTGAAAGGTTCACCGCATAAACTTCACCTGTTGGATGGGTGGTCATGAGCTTGTCACTAGACATCGATCATGATCTGTAGGTACTGATTAATTAAAAGGAGTTTTAATTAAACAGTGATTGATTGAAAGGGTTTAATTAAATCAATAAGATAAATGGTTAGCTAAAATACCACATTAAGAATGTGGGCCTACTGCTATTCATTGGTGAACCTAAGGGGTCACACAATGACTCGAATTGAACAACTTGATTATCTAAAGATCAATAGAGATTGATAGATAAATTAAAAGAGTTTAATTTATTATATGAGAGAGAGTAATTAATTAATAATTGCATTAATTAATTTATGCTTAATTGTTAAGCTATTGAGAATAGATGTTAAAGAGTTAACATTAATTTAAATAAGTGTATTTAAATAATTGGACTTGAAATTTAATTAAGAGTAATTAATTTTTAAGTCCACCAATTTAATTAGATGTTGGACTTTTGATTTAATTATTGTAATTAAATTAAGTCCACTAATTAAATAAATATTGGGCCTTTTAACTTAATTAGTAGTAATTTAATTAAAGCCCATCATATCAACTAGCCCATAGGGTTTTTGACCTAGGGTTAAGCATATAAGCAGATTTGTGAGAAGAAAGAAAACATCGTTGTGTTCTTCTTTTCTGCTTTCTCTCCAAGTCTCTCTTCTCTCTCATCTCTCTCATCTGTATTTAGAATGCTATTAGATAATCAATATCTAATTAGTGTTCTAGTGTGCTAATTGAATAGTTGTTCAATTACGGGTCATGAACTACCTTAGAGGAATTCCGCGTGGGATTCTTGGAAGAAGATCGGATAGAAGAGAAGCGGGTAGGTTTTGGAAAACCTTCTTGTCATCGTCATCAATTGGAAGCGAAAGAGGTATTTGATTCTTCTTCCGTTTAAATCATAAATCTGAATCAAAGGCTGATCTTAATTGGAATTCCGATAAAACTTGTTTTATGATCCCTAAAAATTTTAATTTTCGCTGCGTTAGGGTTGACGAATCCCAACAGTGGTATCAGAGCCATACTTTGATTGATTTACGATTTTTAGTTCCTTGTATTAATTTGATTAACATGTTGATGTGTGTTATGCTTGTTTTAATTTGATATTCGTTTAGACAAAGTTTTAAAATTTGAAGAAAAGTTCTTGGTTTAAAACTTATATGAAAATTATGAGATTTTGTGAAAATCGAAAAACCGTTTTTCATGATTTTATAAAATTATAATTTTTATCTATATTTTATTTTGAAAGTGTTTTAAAATAAAATTAAAATTTGGGGGTACTGCACTAGGATTCGTGCACTGTGTGTGCGTGTGTGTGTGGTTGCTGCACTTAGTTTCAGTTAGGGCTGTCAATGGGTTGGATTTTAATCCGAATCCGATCCGAATCCGATCCGATTTTTGACATATTCGTTCGATAAAAAGATTCGATGGATCATATCCGATTATAAATATTCGAAATCCGAATTAAGTGGATCGGGTATGGAATCATGTGGTCCGATCCGTTAAGGATCCGAATCCGATTATATATATATATTAGATAATTATATGTAACATCAATTAGCAATCTCAAATATGCATATATAATTAAGCAATATAATATGAATATAATGAATAACATTTTATTAAATTTAAAACTATATTATGTGAAAAATGTTACATTTCTATAATATTATTCTCAATTATTAATATTTTTGTTCATTTATGTTCCTATATATGTGTATTAATGTATATCTTAAAAATATATCATAAGTTCAAGTTGGATAGAATGTTTTTTATGTTCTAATCCAAGATTTAATATTAGTAATATGTATATAGTTGATAGTATTATAGGAAGGGTTAGTTATGTAATATTATTTTTTAGGAGCTAATTAATCGCCATTACATTTATTGGTTAAGATTAATAAGTTGTGTCGTACATAAACATTCAACATACAATCTTATGTTTGATACTTAAATTTGTGAAAAAGTTCCAATAAGTTATAATTAATATTATATTAGATATGCTAAATCACATTTGCCTTTTATGAATTATAATTCTACTTAATTGTAATATCACCTTATAGCACTTACATTTCATTTCCACCTAATTGTAACCTCGCTTAGTCATACTCACTTTCCATAGTTCATAATACTAACACAAAATTAAATGAAATTAACTCAAATAAAAATGTCTAATTCACTATATCTAACAATTCCATAATTAATTATGGTGATGTACTACACTATTATAAATATAATGAATTTTATTATATTATTTATTTTATAAATACTTATATATATAATGTAGATATAATATAATATGAATTGTAACAATCAAATGGATAATTTTACATTTACATAATGTAATATTTATTTATAAATAATATATATAAGGTAAAATATTACTTTTAAATAATTTAGAGTAAGTAAAATATAACTTATAAATAACTTATTTATATAATCCTAAATCATTTCCAAATACTCAGTATTGATAATATAAAATATATATTAATACATGTATTGGAACGAAGATTCTTACCCGAGTTAAAAAGTTTAAGACTCACTTGTAAAATTGATTAACATTCACGCACTTCTCTCTCAACCGTAGGGTCTTTATCTTCTTTTTTGGTCAAATGAGGAAGCTCAGCTCTCCTCAGCAAATGTCTTCTTCATCTTCACCCCACCCAAACCTCTTTTTTATTCTTTCTTCTTTTTCTTCATTTTTCTATTATTTTCTTCGTTAATCTTTCACTGTCCAATTAATTTGTCTTCTTCATCTTCACCCCACCCAAACCTCTTCTTTATTCTTTCTTCTTTTTCTTCATTTTTCTTTTATTTTCTTCGTTAATCTTTCACTGTCCAATTAATTTGTCAAGAATGAATGAATATTACGCCTGAGGGATACAGATCTGGATCTGAGTCACAGAAAAGAGGTAGGAGCTGGCATATGTTAGTGGCCGAACTTGTGCAGGTGAGCGGCGCGGAGTAGTTTGCAGTCTGGATTAGGGGTTTCTTTATTTTTTTTGAATTTTGTTGCAGTTTGGATTATCGGGTCGGAGTTGTCCATCGGATTATCCGATTCGATTTCTTCCGAATCTGGTAGAGACGAATCCGATTCGGATTCGGTTTCTCACTTAAATTGTCGGATTCGGATTCGGAATCCCCAGATTCGATCCGAATCCGACCCATTGACAGCCCTAGTTTCAGTTGCTGCTGATTAGGGCTACCATTGGTGGAGCCCAATTTTAGTTGGGCCACCTGTTAGGAATAGTGCCCTAGAAAGCCGATTGTATATCCGCTTTGTGTTTTTCCTTATTGTAATCACAGACAATCTTTGAATGATATAACGAGTAAAGGCAACACTTCTTTATATGCTCTTGTTTTGGTATGCGGTTACTTTATCTGTGCATGTATAAGAACTCCCCTAATCCTGATGACTTTAGGACTCTACCATTTAGGTGAAATGGTTCATGAAAGGAGCCCTATATCACATAAGTCATGATTAGTAAAATACTCCAAGCCGATGAGTCCTACAGACAGTGGGAGTGTCAACCTGACTCCTCTAAGGCTTGCTTGTGGGATCACGCCCTTAAGAAGGACCACCTTGTTTCATGGAGGTGTAAAGTGTATAGTTGATACGTGCGTGATACATAAGGGTGCTTAACAAGTAAGTTCACTGAGGTGCCCCGTGTGAGAACATTCCTAAATGGGAAAGGAAGTTTCTATTTCAGGAAATAGAAACTTCCAGATTAGGAAACATCTCACGAGTCATTGATGTGATTAATTGATCCTTAGACTTGAGGTTCCATGTCACTTTATGAGTTAACTCTGTAGTCTTAGGGATAAGCTTTAAAGGGTGTCGCCATAGACAACTGATTCAAGGCTTATGCTGGGGCTGCACAAGTGATTCATGAAAGTGAATGAGAATCGAGAAAGGACCTACACTTGCATTTGCAAGGTGATCTCTTATTGTGTAAGTCATTCATATGCCATATGGAGTCCTTGGCCAAGGCAGTAGATCAAGACATCAAGAAAAGGGTTTCTTGGATTGAGATCAAATGGATATGAAATGCACTTAGCTTTAAGACCGGATTATTGGGGTTCTGATTATTCCCTTGCCCTAGATCTTGGTTGAGAGATAGTAAGTAGGAGGATTGAATCTCACATTAATCAATGACTTAAAGGTTCTGTCGAATCCGAACATTCCAATTCAGCTAGGGGTTAAACACCTGTTGCTAGACTATGGTTGTTTAATCTGTGGACTAATTAATTAATTAATTAGTGAATTAATTAATTAGGGTCACTGCTAATTGAATTGAGAACCTAGAGGGTCACACACAACAACTTGGTTACATGAGTTGAGGCTTTAAAATGATTAAACGAGTTAATCGGGCCAAGAGGGTTCCATACGTGTGAACCACACGTGTGGCTCACGTGAGTGACACGTGTCATTGTGACACGTGTCTCACACGTGTATAAATATATGTGTATATTTATTTATGTGTTAAATAATTAATGTGATTAATTATTTAATAGACTTTGGTTTAATTTTAAATTAAAAAGAAAGTCTAATTTTGGAGAAAATAATCTAGTTAATTAATTATGAATTAATTAATTAGATAAAAATAAGTTATTTATTTTAAATAAATAAAGTATAAAATTATCCAAAAATAGTTTGGATATTTTTAGCTCTCTTGAAAGTTGATTTGAATTTGAATTCAAAGTCAAAGTCAAATTACTTGATGATCAAGTAATAGGAGATAGAGGGACCAAATCCTTGCCCAACAAGGATTTGGATCGGCACTCCCCTCCTATATATAGGGGAGCTCGAGCTCCCCTTTAGAGCTGATAGAGAATTCTTTTGGTTCATGTGTTGAACATCTTCCTTTCTCCAAGATTAAATAAACCCTAGGTTAAGCCTAAACACTAACTAGAGAACTAGCATCCTTACTAGTTAGATTGTGATCAAGTTGGTGGACTATCTCTAGAGACTTCAAGTTAGAAGTTTGAAGATTCGAGCTTTACCAAGGAGAGGGGATCAAGCCGCGAGAAGAGCGTTCTTGGGTGGCTTGAAACGCTTCAAGAAAGAATAAAAGAAAAGTAAGTTTTCTTATCTCTACGAATTTGGTTACACGATTGCGAGTTCAAGATCCTTTTTGTTGGGAAATTTTTTAAATTCCGCTGCTTTCTGATTCGTGTTTTCCAACAAGTGGTATCAGAGCCACCTCGTTAATCGTGTTTCTGATTCGTCTCAATTATTCTGAATTTGGTAGAAATTCTTAGGCTTGATGCGATTGAGTATTTGTAATTGTTTTAGAAAGCCTGAATTACGAAACTGTATTTTTTCCTGAAAGTTTCTGAAAATTGGTTTTTGCAAAATTTAATTTTTGAAAACTATTTTAGATTTGAAACTGTATAAACTGTTTTTGGATTTCTTGGATTGTTTTTGCTTTTGAACGAAAACACGAAACGAAAATACGGAATACGACGAACACGCGAAACCCCGCACACGAAGGAGTCGCGCAAGCGGGCTTCGCGCGCACCGCCCGCCTGGCCTAGGCGCGTGCAGGGCGTCCCGCCCAGCACCTCCCGCACGCCGTGCGGGAGCCTTCCGGGCGCGCCCGCCCAGGGCGGCCGAGACTGGCCACCCACCGCCGCCCGCAAACATGCGAGAAGACCGCACGCAGCAGCGCGCGCACTCGCGCGGCCTTGGCCGCACACTGTGCGTGCCTGTCGCGCGTCTCCGCATACGGGTCCCATTTTCGTGATCCGGCCTTTTCGTGTTTCGTGCAATCCAGTCCCAATTTTTATTTTTAATTTTAAAATTTTATTTTTGAATATTTATTTTAATTTTTGAATAAAACTTAAATTTTGGATTTTTGAGAAATTGAAACGGTTTATATTTTGGGAAAATACATCTTTGATAAAATTATTAATTTTCAGAAATTAATTGGAATTTTATTTGTTTTGGTAATTTGGGATTTATTGAAAACTTTTATAAATATGACTCGCATCAAGTCGTGTTTTAAGTCATTAGGACTTGAAACGGGAATTTTAATTTATTGGCTAAATTTAAATTCTCGCAAAAGCATGTTAGGTGATCATGGGTTTAGACTTATGTATGGTTTTAATTTATGCACATGGATGGTTTAAATTGGGGTTGGAGCCCTATAGTTGCGTTTTTCAATTGAGGTTGGAGCCTCACTTATGTGCGTACTGTTATGTGATTTATTATGTGGCTTTCCATATTACTGTTTTTGAAGCCGGGGTATGCCCCGTGTAATTGTCTAAGGCCAATATGAAGATTGAGCCTTATTACTTTATGTCTTTTTCTTTTTATTGTAATTTGAGAGTAGAGATAGGTGGTGAGGTTTTATTTTCATTTTGGAGACAATGCACCCATGGAGTAAGATGGACCACATTCAAGTAACAAGGAGGCCATAAGTGAAGACCCCTCAAAATGTTAGGGAGGGGAATCTCAATTGTTAAATGTAATAGAGATAGGGCTCGTATTTTGTTACCGCTTTCCCTTATGTGATTTAAACTGTTTATGTGGCATGTATGTTAGAACTTGTGATTGTGGAGTGGCTCCCACATATCACGCATAAGATAGGTAGAACCCATGATCATTACATGTTAGTATCATGCTAGGACATGTTATCTGTTTATGTGCTTGTTTGAAATGCATTTAAGTGTACTTGCATTAATCAAGACTAATAAAATTGGATAACATATATGTTGGTGAGGTCGAACCGGACAACTCTCCGGTTAATTCGAAAATTCCCATTAAATATTAAGCTAATTTCGAATAAATAGGTATTTAATTCGAGATGCAAATTTTGAATTAAATTCCTAGCATTCCATCAATAGGTTTTAAGTTTAGTAAGTGAAGCTAGTTATTGTCCGCGAGTCGTGGGATAGCTAGTGGAGCTTATTAGTTCTTAGTTACCTAATTGATCATTTTTAAATGATCAATATTTCATGGTCAATTTTAGCAAGGGCGATGTCCGCGAGTCGTGGGTCGTTCGAACTAAGTTTTGATCATGATCTTATGATTGATGGGTCTGGCTTAACGCCTAAGTAAATATGGATGTCGCACGAGTCGTGGGTCCCTATTGAAAGATAGGTGATGCAAAAATAATTACTAAGAGTTCTAAAGGTGTTAGAATTGGTAAGTTGTACCTACCTAGGGTTCTTACTTAGAATGTCCGCGAGTCGTGGGTTCGAGGTAAAATGCCTGGGATCTTAGTACCCATTGGGAAACGTGTTCCTCTTAGATCTTTGGGAATTCTAGATCTTTGAAAAGCATTGGGAGCTACATTAGATTATAGACCTTATCTTTTGTATATCGTTATAATTCAGCATGCTCACTAGTTCTCTGTTTTACCATTTAAGTCGTAGATTCTGTGATTCTCTACGTGTTTTGAAATGGCAACCAAAAACCCTCTTGTATCGATCCTCGAGTCAAACTAGTTGACTGGTCCCAACTATTCTGATTGGCTGAGGAATCTGAAAATTATTTTAGATTCTGAGAAGAGAACTTATGTTCTCTTCGAAGGGGAGCCTAGTCCCGAAGGGGAGGCTCCCACTCGGGCCGAGCGGAAAGCGATTCAGAAGTGGAAGGATGATAATCTCCAAGCCCGTTGCCTTATGTTGGCTAACATGTCTCCGGACTTGCAAAGACAACATGAGGCCATGCAATTCGCTTGGGAGATTTACGACCACTTAGAGCAACTTTACCGCCCTCATGAACGTGTTAAAAGGTATAACACTTCAAAGGAATTGTTCCACTTGAGAATGAGGGAAGGTTCAAGTGTCCATGAATATGGACTCAAGTTTCTCGCCCTTACTGAGAAACTTGCTTCCATGGACATGCCACTGAAAGATGAGCTTTCAGTGGATTTGTTGCTAGCTTCGCTCCCACCATCATTCAACCCATTTGTCCTTAACTTCAATATGAATCATGCTGGTGCTACTGTAGCTGAGCTGATTAGTCAGCTTGTGACTGCTGAAAGCACGATCAAGAAGGACAATAAGGTTTTGATGGTGAATGCTCCATCTTCCTCTTCTGGGCCTTCTAAAGGTAAGGGCAAGAAAGCCCAAAAGAAGAAGAAGAAACCCCTTAGGCCCACTGGTGGCGTTTCGAAGGGGAAGGCCCAAAAGAAGAAGCGTGATCAGAAAGAGGATGTTTGCTTCCATTGTGGCAAAGCGGGACATTGGAGGAGAAACTGCCCAGAGTACAAGGTTACTCTAAAGAAAGGTATCTTTCTCGTTGAAATAAATCTTTCTATTAATTCTAGTTCTTGGGTACTTGATACTGGTTGTGGAACTCATATCTGTAATGATGTACAGATGCTAAGTGATGTTCAACAACTCAAAGAACGAGAATGTGTCTTGAAGATCGGTGATGGCTCAAACGTTGAAGCTCGAGCTTTAGGCACAATTAGATTAGATTTGGGTAGTTTTGAGTTAGTCTTAAATAAAGTCCTTTATGTACCGAGCATTATTCGTAATATAATTTCAGTTCCAATATTAGATTGTGAAGGTTATGAAACTTATATTAAGAATGGTAAATACTTTATCAAACGGAACAACTCTTCCGTTCACATCGGTACTCTAAGTAATGGACTTTATGTAACTCAGAATATCAATATTATGAATATACAACGAGAAACGAAGCGTAAGAGAGATGACAAAGTTTCAGCTCCCTTATGGCACGCTAGATTAGGACACATTTCCAAGAACAGAATTAGCAAGATAAACACTTTAGGATCATTCTCTGAAAATGATCTTAAGGAGTTAACTTCTTGCGAATCCTGTCTCAAAGGAAAGATGTCCAAAGTTCCTTTTAAAGGAACTGTGGAACGTGCCACTAAGGTCTTGGACTTGATCCATTCTGATGTTTGTGGACCGCTCAGTGTAAGCACTAGAAACAATCATCAGTATTTCATAACCTTTACTGATGACTTTAGTCGGTATGGTTATGTATACTTAATGAAGTATAAATCTGAAGCTTTTGAGAAATTCTTAGAATTTCTAAAGGAGGTTGAGAACCAAACTGGTCACAAGATCAAAGCACTTCGATCTGATCGAGGAGGCGAATATCTTAGTGAAGAATTCCTTAGTCATCTCAAAGATAATGGGATTAACTCTCAGTGGACTCCTCCGGGAACTCCTCAGCTTAATGGACTTTCTGAGAGAAGGAATCGAACCTTACTTGATATGGTTCGTTCTATGATGAGTTTCACTGACTTACCACCTTCTTTCTGGGGTTATGCCCTAGAAAGTGCAGCAAATATTTTGAATCTTGTTCCCTCTAAATCAGTCCCTAAAACGCCCTATGAGATGTGGCATGGTAAAATCCCTAGTTATTCTTACTTAAGAATTTGGGGTTCTCCTGCTTACGTGAAGAGGACAGTGGGAGATAAGTTAGAATCTCGTTCTAACTTATGCTACTTTGTAGGTTATCCTAAAGAATCCATAGGATACTACTTCTATGATCAATCTGAGCAAAAGGTGTTTGTTTCCAGAAATGCTACTTTTCTAGAGGAACCGTTCCTTAAGGAGAAGAAAGGCAAGATCATAGAATTAGAAGAAGTACAAAGTGACCCCGCACCACCCACTGAAGAAACTTCCCACTCTGATCAACCACAACCAATCATGAATTTCGATACACACGAAAATCCTCCTCTAAGGCGTTCTGAACGCACTCCTAGACAGCCGGAGAGATGGTATGGATTCTTCCATGAAATCTCTCAAAAGGATAATGATCCTTTATCGTATGAGGAGGCACTTTCAGATTCTGACTCTGAACAGTGGATAGAAGCCATGAAATCTGAAATGGACTCCATGAACTCCAACCAAGTTTGGACCTTGGTAGATTTGCCTGATGGGGTCAAACCCATAGGTTGCAAATGGATCTTTAAGAGAAAGCTTGGAGTTGATGGAAGCATTGCAGCCTACAAAGCAAAACTGGTTGCAAAAGGAATCACTCAAAGACCCGACGTGGACTTTGATGAAACCTTTTCGCCAGTTGCAATGCAAAAGTCTATTCGGATCATGCTTGCCATTGCTGCGTATTATGACTATGAGATATGGCAAATGGATGTGAAAACTGCCTTTCTCGATGGTGACATTGATAAAGACATTTATATGGAGCAACCCAGAGGTTTCACATTTAGTGGGAGTGAGCAAAAGGTTTGCAAACTCCAAAGGTCAATCTATGGATTAAAACAGGCTTCTAGGAATTGGAACATTCGATTTGATGAATCAGTCAAAGCGTTTGGCTTCATTCAAATCTCGAATGAGTCCTGTGTGTATAGAAAGGAATTGGAGACCTCAGTACAATTCTTAGTACTTTATGTTGATGACATCCTTCTTATTGGGAATTCGAAGGATGACATGAAAGTAACTAAGTTATGGTTATCGAACCAATTCGAGATGAAAGATCTTGGTGATGCGTCCTATATCCTTGGAATTAAAATCTATAGAGATAGATCTAGAAGGTTAATAGGACTATCACAGTCGATGTACATTGACAAAGTATTGAAAAGATTCAATATGGAGTCAGCAAAGGTTAAGAACCTTCCTATGAGTGTAGGAACATGTCTTTCAAAGAAGATGTGTCCTGAGACTAACCTTGAGAAGGAAAGAATGACTCATACACCTTATGCATCAGCAATAGGTAGCATAATGTATGCAATGTTATGTACTCGACCGGATGTGGCTTATGCACTTAGTGTGACAAGTCGATTCCAATCTGACCCTGGAGACGGTCACTAGGCTGCCGTGAAGAATATTCTTAAGTATTTGAAAAGTACTAAAGATTTATTCTTAGTTCACGGAGGTCAGAAAGATCTTACTATCGAAGGATACTGCGATGCAAGCTTTGCATCTGACTTAGATGATTTTAAGTCAATGTCAGGATACATTTTCTGCCTAAACGGCAGAGCAGTGAGTTGGAAGAGTTCCAAGCAAACAACCACTGCAGATTCGACCACTGAGGCCGAATACTTAGCTGCAAATGATGCAGCTAAGGAAGGTGTTTGGATTAGAAACTTCATTCAAGAGTTGAATGTTGTTCCTAGCATGAAAGACCCCATTACTGTGTTTTGTGACAACACTGGGGCGGTTGCTCAAGCAAGAGAACCAAGATCTCACCAACGGACCAAGCACATTATGAGAAAGTATCACCTAATCCGTGATATTATCAAAAGAGGAGATGTGCAAATTGAGAGGGTCGCATCAGCAGAGAACGTGGCAGATCCACTTACTAAACCCCTTAGTCGAGAAGCTTCCCAAGGTCATCTTGAGAAGATGGGACTTAGAGTTGCTTTAGAATGGCTATGACGGGCAAGTGGGAGATTGTTAGGAATAGTGCCCTAGAAAGCCGATTGTATATCCGCTTTGTGCTTTTCCTTATTGTAATCACAGACAATCTTTGAATGATATAACGAGTAAAGGCAACACTTCTTTATATGCTCTTGTTTTGGTATGCGGTTACTTTATCTGTGCATGTATAAGAACTCCCCTAATCCTGTTGACTTTAGGACTCTACCATTTAGGTGAAATGGTTCATGAAACGAGCCCTATAACACATAAGTCATGATTAGTAAAATACTCCAAGCCGATGAGTCCTACAGACAGTCGGAGTGTCAACCTGACTCCTCTAAGGCTTGCTTGTGGGATCACGCCCTTAAGAAGGACCACCTTGTTTCATGGAGGTGTAAAGTGTATAGTTGATACGTGCGTGATACATAAGGGTGCTTACTTTAACAAGTAAGTTCACTGAGGTGCCCCGTGTGAGAACATACCTAAATGGGAAAGGAAGTTTCTATTTCAGGAAATAGAAACTTCCAGATTAGGAAACATCTCACGAGTCATTGATGTGATTAATTGATCCTTAGACTTGAGGTTCCATGTCACTTTATGAGTTAACTCTGTAGTCTTAGGGATAAGCTTTAAAGGATGTCGCCATAGACAACTGATTCAAGGCTTATGCTGGGGCTGCACAAGTGATTCATGAAAGTGAATGAGAATCGAGAAAGGACCTACACTTGCATTTTCAAGGTGATCTCTTATTGTGTAAGTCATTCATATGCCATATGGAGTCCTTGGCCAAGGCAGTAGATCAAGACATCAAGAAAAGGGTTTCTTGGATTGAGATCAAATGGATATGAAATGCACTTAGCTTTAAGACCGGATTATTGGGATTCTGATTATTCCCTTGCCCTAGATCTTGGTTGAGAGATAGTAAGTAGGAGGATTGTATCTCACATTAATCAATGACTTAAAGGTTCTGTCGAATCCGAACATTCCAATTCAGCTAGGGGTTAAACACCCGTTGCTAGACTATGGTTGTTTAATCTGTGGACTAATTAATTAATTAGTGAATTAATTAATTAGGGTCACTTCTAATTGAATTGAGAACCTAGAGGGTCACACACAACAACTTGGTTACATGAGTTGAGGCTTTAAAATGATTAAACGAGTTAATCGGGCCAAGAGGGTTCCACACGTGTGGCTCACGTGAGTGACACGTGTCATTGTGACACGTGTCTCACACGTGTATAAATATATGTGTATATTTATTTATGTGATAAATAATTAATGTGATTAATTATTTAATAGACTTTGGTTTAATTTTGAATTAAAAAGAAAGTCTAATTTTGGAGAAAATAATCTAGTTAATTAATTATGAATTAATTAATTAGATAAAAATAAGTTATTTATTTTAAATAAATAAAGTATAAAATTATCCAAAAATAGTTTGGATATTTTTAGCTCTCTTGAAAGTTGATTTGAATTTGAATTCAAAGTCAAAGTCAAATTACTTGATGATCAAGTAATAGGAGAGAGAGGGACCAAATCCTTGCCCAACAAGGATTTGGATCGGCACTCCCCTCCTATATATAGGGGAGCTCGAGCTCCCCTTTAGAGCTGATAGAGAATTCTTTTGGTTCATGTGTTGAACATCTTCCTTTCTCCAAGATTAAATAAACCCTAGGTTAAGCCTAAACACTAACTAGAGAACTAGCATCCTTACTAGTTAGATTGTGATCAAGTTGGTGGACTATCTCTAGAGACTTCAAGTTAGAAGTTTGAAGATTCGAGCTTTACCAAGGAGACGGGATCAAGCCGCGAGAAGAGCGTTCTTGGGTGGCTTGAAACGCTTCAAGAAAGAATAAAAGAAAAGTAAGTTTTCTTATCTCTACGAATTTGGTTACACGATTGCGAGTTCAAGATCCTTTTTGTTGGGAAATTTTTTAAATTCCGCTGCTTTCTGATTCGTGTTTTCCAACACCACCTACCAGCGGGCCTGCGAGTCAGAGATAAACTGGGCCTCAGGTCCTGTGAGTTATTTCTGTCGCATGGGCCCGAGCCCGCCTAATCTGGTCTTGAGAAGCCCAGGTTGGGCCTCAGCTAGACCCACGAGAGTTGGGCCCTGCCTGATAGCCCGCTTTGGGCCTCATAGCCCAAGCTCCTCTTGAATTTTGCAAAATGGAGAGTATGAGATTTGAACCCATGACCTCCACTGTGAGAAAGTAGCAACCAAGCCACTTAGCCCTAGACTGCTGTTGGTCTAGCTTCGATAAAATTTTATTTTATTTTACTGACCACAGTTTTAAAATTGTTTTAAAACTAATTTTTTTTTTTTTTGTAATTAATTTTGTAAAATTGTTTTACTTGAAAATTAATTATTTTTGCCCAAATAAGAATTGTTAAAATAGAAGCATGATTTTATTAGATAGAGATCTAATGGGAATTAAATTGGATTAGAGAATTCAAATTTAATTAAAATTGAAGGATTAATTTAATTTGTGAATTAAAAGATAATCCTTGGTCAATAAATAATTTTAGAAATTATTTAAAGACTTTAAATCACATAATGACTATTTACTTGGTAAATTTATTTTATGCAATGCATTGGATGTATGGTTGGATCAATCATGGGCTTTATTTGCGCAATGTATGGTTTTATTTTATTTATGCATTTTGATATTGGTTTTAAACGAGAGCCTGCGAGCCTCTTATTCAATTATTGTAAGCATTGTTTTTCATTTTCTCCCCCTTAAAATGTATTCCCCCTTTATTTTGTAAAGAGAGTAGTTTTAGGGTGAGATCTCTAATTAGATTAGGAGATGGAGAAACGAGACTGAGCAAGCAACGGAATAAGAAGCCCATCAAGGCCCCAAAAATGTTTGGGTGCAATTATTTTGATGTAATAGAATAGGATTCTATTTAAGTGCTCTCTTTGTGTGTTTAATTCCGTTTGATGCATGAATAGAAACATGGTCCATAAAATGGCTATTATGGGCCATGCATAGGAAGCCCATGATTATCCATTTTATAGGAGCATGCTAGGCTTTATTATCTTGCCATGAATGTTATCTTTATGTGCATAAATGTGTTCATGCATTAAATAAGATAAAATAAGATAATAATTACAATTGATGAGTCTTGGTAGAATTTTTGAAATTCTTATACCCCGAACCGTCTTAGATAGTGTAGCAACCTAACCCCCAAGGCGCCACATCCCCCGCACTATAGCCTCGATCCACGTATGAAATGGACAGTTCATACATAAACCAAGACTACAGCGAACGGGTGACAATAAAAATGACGAGCTAGGCGGGACACTCTCCCCAACAAAATCAAAGCAAACATGACCATGGAAGCGGAAGCAATAAAATCATACATATAGATACCATATTATTGCATAGATACGTATAGATACCAACTTAACTATCAATACATTATCATCTCTTAATAATATACATACTCAGGTATTCAAAATGTACTAGTAACGATCATAACATGAGATACCAAAAAGTGCTATACATGAAGGTACAATACTAGACCCATGAGAATGCAAAACTCGACCGGACACCCGCCTAGCACGACCAAGCGCTCGAGTACCTGAAAAGTGGAGTATCAGTCTACCGAAGACTGAGTGAGGGGCAATAAATATATATATAACACACATCACATGCAAGTTGTAGCCTCGGGTGAAGACTTTGGAAAAGAAATAAATATATCGTTCAAGAACTTAATCTTTGCCCGAGATTACAACCAATCACTTTACATTTTAGCTTGAACATTTCATGAACATGTGGCCCTGGCGAGTGAGGGCTATTCTCCAACCTTGCACCAGTAGTGAATCATTACATGCGAGTTTAGTTACCATACGGTCATGCAATTTAGTTACAGTGCACACGTATACATTCATGAACTCCTTCACTCCGGTTGATAGTGGGTTTGCAAAGCCCTAACCATCCATGCTACGCACGTCGGGAGCATGACTCCCACGTGCGGGATTCCTTCCTCCACCAACCTTCTGGTGGATTCAGGGGTCATCCCAGTGTTGAGGGGTGTGCAGAGTTACCCGTCAGCCCTATGCTTTCCCGGTTGGCTCGTACACGTACCCTCGGGCCCAATGTGCTATCATGCTACTCGCCAATAATCAATCACGATCCAAATATGAGACATGCATTGCTTTGCATGGGTTTAGTTTGCTTGGAGATTACCGTAAACATTTAGAAAAGGGTTTTAAAAGTATATGTATATCTTTTGGCTTAAAAGTTCACACAAAGGTTATAGGGTTCTACTTAATTAATAACTAAACCTCACCTTCTTACAAAATACAATGAGGATATGCTCTACGGAGCCTGCTCTTCGTCCACAATCTCATGACCTGTGCAAACACTACGTGTATACGTGAGACATGACCTAAAATGGACCAAATATGACGTACGGCGGAAATGTATCGAGATGACGAGGAAAATGCAATGTGGCATGATAACATGTTGTTTTGGTTCATATTAGAGCATATAATAGTAATTCGGAGTCAAAGAAGTCGTCGGATCGAGGGGTCATTTTCGTAATTTTATGCAGAAACTTTTGTTCTGCATTCCAGGTGGGAACGGCCGTTCCGGGTTCCCTTTGTAAATGGGAACGGTCGTTCCCGTAAGCCCCAAAATCGCGCCAACGTTCTTCCATTTTAAAAACGCGTCTTAGCTGGGAACGGCCCTTCCGGCTCCAAGGCCAAAATGGGAACGGCCGTTCCCATGCTCGGCCGCCTATTTATTTGAAAAGGGGTGGGAACGCCCGTTCCCACAATGCCTTGAGGCTGGGAACGGTCGTTCCCTGTTTCTGCAACTTACAGAAGCAGAGCAAAAACAGGGGATAGCTACGGGTATGGATGATCAAGCAACAAAATTCCCAATTTCAATCAACCAAGTTAGAACTTTCTGATAATATGATGCATATACACTCAAAGGATGATAACTTTAACATTTAAACACCTAAAACACCAAATAGCATCAAGAAATCCAAGTTTTCAGTTCATGCACCACTTGATCATTCAAGCTCCAATTTTCCAAGAATTAATGCAATAAATCATGTTATAATCATACTTCCACACATTTAACAGCAATCAATCCATTTATCCTATGATTCCTTAAACCCTAGCAATCACATAGTTCATCAAGAATCAACAATCCATGCAACACCCACCTTGAAGCTAAAGAAATGGAGAAAGGAGATGATGATGACTAAACTTCCCAAAGCTTGAATTATTTCATGAGAAATCTTGATGAAAATGATGAAATCTCCTTCCTTTCCCTTGCTTCTTGATACCGAGAGAGAGAGCAAAGTTGTTGGGAAATTTTTGGATTGAAATGGATCAAGGAAGTATAGAGAAGCCATATTACGTGACTCACTTCATGGAAATGTGTGAAATATGCTAATTTGTCAATTAATCCTTCAACTTATGAAATTATGCAATTAAGGATATAAGGTTTTGAAATATTTGCAATTAAGTCCTTAGAAGTTTATGTATTTAAGTCCCTAAAATGTAGAAAATATTCAACTAGGGACAATTTGGTAATTATATCACTCTCGGTATTGATTTTATGCAAGAAAATATTTTCCGTGTCATGAAATAATATTTTCAATGATATGAATTCAAATAATTCCCATAAGTAAGGTATCAAGAATTTTATAAAATTATAATGAAGCGTAAAAAGTTAATTAGTAAAATCAGGGCGTTACAGATAGTCTCAGACAATATAAATATTAAATCCAAATGGAAATTGAAGGATAAAATTCGATTTTATAAATTTCCAAGCATTCCGTCAATAGAATTATTTGTTTTAGAATTAATCAAGTCATTAAGTATTGGCCATGAGGCGTGGGATACGAAATGATGAGATTAATTGAACTAAAATAATTCTTTGCATAAAAGATGCAATTTTTCAAAGTCAAAATTATGGTATAGGCCACGAGGCGTGGGATATTCATAATGGCGATGGAGAAATCTTAGGGATGGACAGGTCGGATTTAAATACTGATTAGTATAGATGCCGCACTAGTCGTGGGTCTATATGAAAGGTAATGCAAAATAATATTAAGAGTTGTATAGAGATACAATTGATAATAAGATCGTCTACCTTGAGGCTTAAAGTCGGATGTCTCACGAGTCGTGGGTCCGGTGATAAGTGCTTGGGGGTCTTAATACCCACTATTTGAAAAACATGATTTTTCTAAAATTATAAGGGGGTCAAAGGAGTTTGATTAAAATAGTAGGAGACTACATTTGATAAAAGTCCATAGCATTTGTAATTGTTATTATTTCATATCCGTCACTCATACTACGTTATCTGCTTACATGTAGATTTTCTGCTAAAATCGTGATGTCTAAAAATCCACTTAGTGCTATCCTTGAGGCCAATAAATTGACTGGCTCAAATTATGCTGATTGGCTTCACAATCTCAAGATTTGTCTTGGATTCTGAAAAGAGGACCTATGTATTGACACAGTCTCCTCCCGATGTCATACCTGATGACATGGCAGCCGATGAGAGGGAAACAGCTCTCCAGTGGCAAGAAGATGATCTACAGGCTAGATGTCTGATGCTTGCCACTATGTCTCCCGAGTTGCAGAGGCAGCATGCTGAGATGCGCCACTCGGCTGAGATCCTTCTTCACTTGGAACAGATTTACAAGCCGATCAATAGGATTGATCCATTCGCAGCATCCAATGAGTTATTCTCACTTAAGATGACTGAGGGATCAAGTGTTCATGAACACTATATTAAGACTTTAGGCCTTATTGAAAAGCTTGCAAGTCTCGAGGTGATCAAGGATAATGAGCTTTACGTAGATTTGATCTTAACCTCTCTGCCACCTTCATTCAAACAGTTCATAATAAACTTCAATATGAATGGAGCTAAACTCTCAGTTGAGGAACTGATGAACATGCTCGTAACTGCCGAGCGAACTATAAAGAAGGATAAGGCTGCTTTCTTAGTAAGTTCATCTTCATCCCAGACTAAGGCTGCAAAGCCAATGAAGGGTAAAGGAAAGGGTTTTCAAAAGAAGAAAAAGACTCTTAAACCCACTGGTGGGGTTAAGAAAGCGAACACGAAGAAGAAGACCAATCAAGATGAGGATCAGTGCTTCCATTGCAAGAGACAAGGGCATTGGAAAAGGAACTGTAAGGAGTGCTTAGCTACTCTTACAAAAGGTATAAATCTCATCGAAATTAACCTTTCATTCAATTCTAATAATTGGGTATTAGACTCTGGATGCGCTTCTCACATCTGTAATACGTTACAGGGAATGAGCAACGTCCGTGAGGTTGATGAAAGAGAACATGTTCTTCGAGTAGGCAATGGAGCAAGAGTTGCAGCAAAAGCCATAGGACATGTTAGGTTAATGTTAGGAGATGGTTTTATTTTAGTATTGAACAATGTTTTATTTGTTCCTGAGTTAGTTAAAAACATTATTTCCTCTCCTGTACTAGACTTGGAAGGTTTTTCCTTCTCTATTACTAATGCTATGTTTTACATTTTTGAAGAATGGTTCTTAATAGTAAATGCAGAATGCAAAAATTCTTTTATGGCTATAATAACAAAATCATCAGATCCAGTGATAAGGATATCATCCACATAAACCAATAACATTATAAAACAAGATTTATTTGCATAAGTGAAAAGACTGTGATCATGAGCAGATTGGCTGAAACCAAATTCTAGCAGTTTATTTGTAAATTCTAAAATCCACTGTCATGAGGCCTGTTTTAACCCATATAATGATTTTTTTAGTTTACAAACCTATCCAGGTAGTGTCTTAGTATAACCCTCAGGTGGCAACAAGTAGACATCCTCATTTAAATGCCCATGTAAGAAGGCATTATTAATGTCAAGCTGGTATAGACCCCAGCATTTAGAAGTAGCAACAGCCAAGAAAACTCTAACAGTTACAAGTTTAGCCACTGGTGAAAAACTATCATAGTAATCTATGCCAAAAGTCTGATTATACCCCTTAGCTACTAGTCTAGCCTTATACCTCTCTATACTACCATCTGAGTTAAATTTAACTTTAAAAACCCATTTTGAACCTATAGCTTTCTTACCAACAGGTAGTGTTGTGATATCCCAAGTATCATTAATCTCAAGGGCATGTAATTCCTTATTCATGGCTTCTACCCATTCTGGGTATTTAACAGCCTGTTTATAAGATACAGGTTCAGGAACATCACCCAACTTAGCCATGAAAGCAACATAAGAATTAGCATAAGGAAATTTATTAGTGGAACACATCACATCATTAGAAGAATCCACTGTATAAGTTGTGTTACAGACATAATCCTTCATCCAAGAAGGAGGATGTCTCTCCCTATGACTTTCCCTTAATTGAGTGGTGTTTTCATTAGTTACATGCTCAGTTGGTGACATTGTCTCTTCAACATCATGTCCATTATCTACTGTCACACTACCAGATGAAACATCATTTATAGGTTCAACATCAGAAATATAAATCTTAGGAGCAGGAGAATCAGATTTCCCAATTTCATCATAAGGAAAGATGTTTTCAAAAAATTTAACATCTCTAGATACTAACAGAGTTTTATTATCAAGATCATAAAGTTTATAACCTTTTGTACCACTGGCATAACCTATCAAAACACATCTCAAAGCTCTTAGAGAAAATTATGTTTGTTAGGCTTATTATCAACTGCATAACAAAGACACCCAAAGGTTTTTAAGTAATCATAATCAGGATGAGACTTAAAAAGCTTGTAATAAGGAGTTTGCCAATCAATCACTCTACTAGGCAATCTGTTTATGATGTAAGTAACACTTAAAATAGCATCTCCCCAAAATTTCAGAGGTAATTTAGAATGAAACATAAGTGCCCTTGCAATTTGTAGCAAACGTTTGTGTCTTATCTACACAACCCCATTCTGTTGTGGAGTATAGACACAACTAGTTTGATGTGTGATACCTTCACTTTGGAAGAGAGTTTTGCAATTAGAATTTACAAACTCACTTCCATTATCACTTCTGATAATTTTAATAGTTTTGCCAAACTTAGTTTTGATATAAACAATGAAATGTTTAAGTATAGAAAAAGTATGATCTTTATAAGGCATTAAGAAGGTCCAAACACACCTAGTAAAATCATTAACAACTGTCAGGAAATACTGACAATTGGAATGGGTTTTAACATTATAGGGGCCCCAAAGATCTATATGTATGAGATCAAAGGGCTCCTGAGTAGTAATACCACTGCTGGGAAAAGGAAGTCTATGCTGCTTAGACATCTGACATACATGACACAAATATTTACTGGAACTTCTAACCATAGGCAAATGCAAGTATTTCAACACACCATCAGAAGCATGTCCTAGCTTATTATGCCAAACATAGTGTTCTTGAGTTTTAGCAACTTGTCCATGAGTATTTCTGCCAATTACATTGACAGAATTGCCCAAATTTCCCTCAGGGGAATTACAAACAGTATCAAGAGACTGTAAAGTAGCATTATGAACAACATGTTGAGAATTAACAGTTTTAGGATAAAAAACATAGAGACAGTTCAAAATTTGTCCAGAAGCAATAATCTCTTTAGTTTTCTGGACCTGTAAAAACCAGTTACATTTGGAAAACATGAATTCACTATCAGTGGCATTTGTCAATTTTCCCACTCAAATCAAATTAAATTTGAAATATGGTATATACAGCACATTTTCCAAAATGATCTTATCAGTAAGTTTAACAGTACCAACATACTGAACTAAATGTGAAGTGCCATCAGGCAAATGTATAGGTATGGTTTTATAAGGAACATGATAGACATCAAATAAATCCAAATCAGTGCAGATATGACTAGTAGCTCCTGAGTCCACAATCCAGTGACCAGTGGTAATTCTACTAGAACACACAAAAGCATAGTTAAAAGGGTTACCTGAGAATTCAGAAGTGAAAAGGAGCTGCTCTGAACTACCAGCTTTGTTATCCTTAAAGAACTTGATCAATTCCTGTCTTATAAGATCAGACATACTGGAATTGGAAGCATGAGCAACAGACTGACTAGGATCATGAGTAAAATCCAAAGGACTATCAGCAACAGTGTTAGCAACATGCTTAAAAGTTCTTTTAGAAGGCCCTGCACCACTAGCCCTACTCTCTTTATATGCCTTATACCACTCAGGCTCCCCAGTCACTTTAAAACAGGAATCAGTGTTGTGTGTGTCACGGTTACAATCACAATGGCGATCACCCCTTTCCTTTCTCTTGTTAAAACCCCTACCCATTCCATTCCCTCTATTATTGTTCACATTCCTAGTAAGCATGACAGAACTGCTATTAAGATCATTAAAAGCAACATGAACATCTCTTTGGGATTCAACCCTAGAGATAATAGAATAGGCCTTATTCACAGTGGGGAGGGGATCCATAACCAGAATTTGATTCCTAACAGCATTATAGGAATCATTCAGTCCCATAAGGAACTGGATCAGCATGTCAGAAGACTGAGATTCAGAAATGTAACGTGAAACAACACAAGTATTTCCAGAGGCACAAGTAGGAGGATCATTCAAATTACCAAGTTCATCCCATAAAGTCTTCAAACGGTTGAAATATGAGGCCAAAGACAAGTTACCTTGGGAGATAGAACTCAAATCACACTTAAGCTGATAAAGCAGTAGACCATTGCATTGTCCATACCTCTGATTAAGGTCCTCCCAAAGCTCTCTCGCAGTAGTGGCATAGAGAAAGCTTTGATGGATCTCACGTTCCAGCGAATTGAGAATCCAAGCTTTCACAGTACTATCAACGCGTTTCCATAACTTGTAACCCGGATCATCAGGAGACGGTGGATCAATGGAACCGTCAACGAATCCAAGTTTCATCTTGGATTCAAGAGCAATCTTCATAGTACGCCTCCAGGTGAGGTAATTCTTTCCGTCCATGGTGACAGTAACAACGGATAACAAGGAAGAGTCACTGTTAGAGATAGTGAGAGACTCATCTTGAGAAGATGAGGCAGTGATAATAGCAGACTTGTTCTCTTATCGTCATTCGCCATGATAGAAGCACAGAAAAGCGGAAGCGATATAAGCAAAAAAGGAATGATAAAACAATCGGTAAAGAATAGTAGATCTAAGAGAAGGATTCTCCGATAGCAAATCCAAGGCTGAAATCCTTAGATTTGAAGGAAAACAACGCAGATCTGGAAAGTAACAGATCTGAGACGAGAGATCTCAAATCTGAAGAGCAAAAGGCGAAAAAACCGCAGATCTAACTGTGGATACTCAGATCTGAAGAGGATCGAACAAAATAACAGAGAACGCAAGCAAGAGATCAGGATCTACAAGAGAACCTGCTCTTGATACCATGAAGAAGATGAACTGGTCTGCAACACGAGATGAGAGAAAACTAGGGTTTCTGAATTGTAAATTTTTATTGAAAGTAAAATTGTTATGTTACAATACACGCATCCCTCAATATATACACTTACGCGGCACGAGTTAATTGGCACGCGTGAAATGGACGCTGACAATAAAACTAGCAAAAACACGCTTTTGCTACTAAGAAAGAAAAGCGTAAAAAGAAAAGAAAGTTACAATTTACAACAAGATGTAAGATACATTTCTTTTTGCAATCATCATAGTTAGCTCATCCGAGTATATATATGTGTGTGTGGTTATTTTTAGGTAGTTAATCTGGATTTGTTTTGGTAGATGGTTAAGGATGTTTTTGGAGAAATGCTCTATTGCCCTGAGTCAGAATTGGAGAAATTTCCTTCACCCGAGGAATTGAAGCACAAAATTATACTGTCGACTAAACCACCAAAAGAGGGTGGTGCAGAAAATTCCAATCAGCAGGAAAAGGATTCCTCTGAAGACGATCAACAGTTTTTGAGGGAGTCGTCAATTCCTGAAGATGAACCGGAAGACAACGACAAGGTGCTAATCCCTCAATGTATCCCTCTTATATATCTATCTATCTGTCTATCTACAGTTTCTAAATATTCACAGTAATTGTGGTGATCAGGACTGTGATGATGAAGATGGTGATTTGCTTGAACAGAGATCAGGAAATCTAGCCGCAGCAGAATATAAGCATCTCATAGCCATTCATGCAGGGAATGCAAAAAAGAGCTTGAGACATGCACTAATAAAAGGCTCTAATAAAGTCAATCGGCTTAGTTTGAGTGAACAATGGCTTCAGAAGGCTACATCACTGTATACAACAGATGTAGTGAGGTGGTGAACAGTGATGATATAGAAACAATCAATTTGTATGAATGCATGCTTGTATTTCTGTTAACTCACTTCCTTACATAAATTGATATTTTCAGGTTCACACAGAAGAATATTATTTGTGTATTTCCCAAGTCAACACGAGTAACCTCATCGAATTTCAGACCAACTACAGGATGGATGCATGGAGCTCAGATGGTTGCATTCAATATGCAGTGCTATGGAAATTCCCTTTGGATGATGCAAGGATTGTTTAGAGCAAATGTGTTAGAGATTACGGCTAATTAGTCGGGATTTGTTTCCTTAGTTAGCAAATTATAATTATTGTACATATCTCTTCCTTTCTTGTAGGGGCTTATATCGTTATATATTGTACTCCTGTTGTAACCCGTTTCAATATACAGAAATCAATGGAATTCAGAAAACTTTCCCAAATTCTAAATCTTAAATTCTAACTTGGTATCAGAACAGGTTAATCGTTTATAGATTTTCGATGATTTTCCGGGCTCATCATCTACCGCCATGACCAAGCAGCACGACGACGGCAGCACCAGTAACGCCGCCATAGCCGTCGCCACAGTAACACCAAAGAACAGACAACAACAAAATCGGTTGGCGTTTTTCCCACCGGCAGCGAGATCAGCGCCGCCCGGGTTCGAAACGACGCGAAGACAACAGAGATACAACGGTGGTGGCGGCAGTCCAGAAAATGCCACCATCACGACCCTCAATAGTGCAGAAGAAAAAAAAGGAGGAGAAAATAGGAGAGGGCCGCCGGCGACGAGACCAGCGCCGCCGGGATCTGGAGTCCACATAAGCGGAACAACGGCGGCGGGCTTTCAGAAGCCGCCACCAGCGAAGCCCTCCCAGCGGCATCAGGCGGTGTTTCTCCAACAAGGGACAGCGGCGGCGGTTTTTCGGGAGGAGCAGCCAACTACAGACCTCAAGAAGCAGCAGCCGGCGGCGAACCCAATGCCGTCGGTCATCGGAATTTTAGGTGGAAACCGAGACGAGGTGACGGCTAGAGAGAAATATTTTTCTCCTTCACCCATTGAAATGAACGATCCAGCGGTTAATCAAAGTCCTAGGGTTGGGGGTTTGCCAACCCAGCCCTCACTAAATGATTATTTGCAGATCGACCCCCTAAGTTTGGAGGAATCACAGATTGGTCCTTCAACTTCAGAATCTTTGCAGATCAGTCCCCTAAGTTTGAAAGATGTGCAGAATGACCCCCCAAAATGCGGAAATGCTTATATAACCCAAGGACCCAAGCCAGTCGAGTGGGTCATTGATTGCGGGGCCACCGATACCATGACTTATGCCATTAATGACTTGATTACCGTGTCAAAGTCTACCAGGCAACCTATTCAGTGTGCTAACGGAGATCTATTACCGGTTCAGGGCACCGGAACGATTAATATATCTCCATCCTTAACCTTGAAAAACTGTCTATATGTTCCTAGTTTATCCTACAAGCTGCTTTCTGTTAGTCATATTACCCGCGAATTAAATTGTGTTGTGGTGATCTATTCTAGTTATTGTCTTCTGCAGGATATTCAGTCGGGGAAAGTGATTGGGCGTGGCACTGAACGTGGTGGGTTGTACTATGTGGACGATGTGGCTCAAAACGGAACTGCAGCGCTGGCTCACGGGACTGTTGTGAGGCAACAGTGGTTATGGCATCGTCGGTTAGGTCACCCATCGGTTAGCTACTTACACTTACTCTTTCCAAGTATCTTTCAGTCTAAGAGTCAGTTATCCTGTGAGACCTGTATTCTAGCCAAGAGTCATAAACAGTCATATCCGTATTCTGGAACTCGTATGAACACACCTTTTTCCCTCATACATTCAGACGTTTGGGGTCCAGCTCCGTATACAGGCTCTCACTCTGGTTTTCGGTTCTTTGTGTTGTTTGTTGATGATTGCTCGCGCATGACTTGGATATATTTTCTGAAACATAAATCAGAGGTTTTTTCTAAGTTTGTCCAGTTTTATAACATGATCCAAACTCAGTTTAAGGCTCAAATACAGATTCTTCGGTCAGATAATGGGGGGAATATGTTAATTCCAATTTTAAACAGTTTTTCTCAGAAAAGGGTCTTATTCACCAAACCACTTGTGCTTATACACCTGAACAAAATGGGGTTGCTGAACGTAAAAATCGAATTATCCTTGAAATTGCTAGGGCCATTATGTTTGATGCGGGTGTCCCTAAGTCTTTTTGGCCTGAAGCTATTGCCACAGCCGTTTATCTTCTCAACCGGTTGCCCACTAAGATTCTTGAACTTAAGACTCCACTCTCAGAACTTTCCAGATATATTAGTATTCCCTCACCTCTTACTCTGCGGCCTCGTGTCTTTGGGTGTTCAGTATTTGTCCATATCCCTAAACAGGAGCATACCAAATTTGACCCATGTTCAGTTAAATGTGTCTTTGTTGGGTATGGAGTTAATCAAAAAGGGTATCGTTGTTATCACCCGTCCACACGACGCCTGTACACCACCATGAATTGTGACTTCCTAGAAACTGAGTTCTTCTACCACACCCAACCTAGTGGTCAGGGGGAGCAGTCTATAGATCCACTAAGTTGGGTGTCATACTCCACTATGCCAGATCCGGACCCAAAAGATCCAGCAGGCGGGACCACCGAGCAGACGTCTCCCACAGTTCAGCCCCTCATGCCAGCACCAGTCCCAGGATCCGAACCACTGAATGTTCCTGAGGTACCCCTTGAAACTTCCTCATTTGATAATAATTCTGTTGGTACTATTGATAATCTGCACATAGAGGAGTTACAGGATCAAGAGAGACAGGTTCAGGAACAATTACAGGATCAGGAAAGACAGGTTCAGGGGGAGCCCACGGGAAGTGACCGGTATATCCTTCCACCAAGAAGTAATCGGGGAGTGCCTCCAAAGAGGTATGAACCAGAGTATGAACCCAGAAAATCTCAGTATCCGGTCGCTGATTATGCACAGGGAAAGCTAACAGTGATAGCTAGAGCATATTCAGCAGCAGTTTATGCTGATGTGCTTCCTAGAACAGTTGAAGAAGCTCAGAAGAAGGATGAGTGGAAGTTGGCCATGAAAACAGAAATGATGGCCCTTGAAAAAAACATGACTTGGGAAAGATGCAGATTGCCACCAGGGAAGAGACCGGTAGGTTGTCGATGGGTGTTCACCATCAAACATCGGTCTGATGGGTCCATTGAGCGGTACAAGGCTAGATTGGTAGCCAAGGGATATACACAGACATACGGAGTGGATTATTCAGAGACTTTTTCTCCAGTTGCTAAGATTGACACTATCAGAGTCCTTTTCTCGATAGCAGCTAATCAGGATTGGCCGTTGCATCAATTTGATGTGAAGAATGCCTTCCTACATGGGAAATTGGAAGAAGAAGTGTACATGGAGCCTCCACCAGGGTTCTCTGAGCAGTTTCGTGCAGGGGAAGTATGTAGGTTGAAGAGAGCACTCTATGGGCTCAAGCAGTCACCGAGAGCTTGGTTTGGAAGATTCACAGTTGCTATGAGAAAGTATGGGTTCAAACAGAGTAATTCGGACCATACTTTGTTCTTCAAAAGGAGGGGTGATTTGGTAACCTGTCTTATCATCTATGTTGATGACATGATCATCACTGGGAATGATCTTGAGGAAATTAAGCATTTGAGAAAAAATTTGTTTGAGGAGTTTGAAATGAAGGATTTGGGAGAATTGAAGTACTTCTTAGGGATTGAGGTACTTAAGTCAAGGTGGGGAATCTTTATTTCCCAACGGAAGTACGTACTTGATCTGTTAGCAGAGACAGGATTACTTGACAGCAAACCAGCAGGGACTCCTATCGTTGTGAATCACGGGCTAAGGGTAAAAGAAGGTGCAGAAGTGGTTGACCGGAATCGGTATCAACACCTCGTCGGGAAGTTGATCTATTTGTCACACACGAGGCCTGATATTGCCTATGCAGTAGGCGTGTTAAGTCAGTTTATGCACCGACCTCAGCAGGATCATATGGAAGCAGCACTTAGAGTAGTCAGATATCTCAAGGGGACTCCCGGGAGAGGAGTGTTGTTCCAAAAGCACGGGGATTTATCCATTGAGGCCTATACGGATGCAGATTGGGCCGGAAATCAGGATGATCGGCGCTCCACTTCGGGTTATTTTACTACTGTTGGTGGCAATCTTGTCACGTGGAAGAGCAAGAAGCAGAAAGTAGTTGCACTATCTAGTGCAGAGGCCGAGTTCAGGGGTATTGCACGAGGACTGGCAGAAATCCTGTGGTTGCGAAAGCTCCTTGAGGAACTTAGATTCCCAGTAGAAGAGAAGTGTCGTTTGTGGTGTGATAGTAAAGCGGCGATAAGCATCTCAGAAAACCCAGTTCAGCATGACCGAACAAAGCACATAGAAGTGGACCGACACTTTATAAAGGAAAAGCTCGAGAGTGGGATCGTAACGTTTCCGTTTGTGCGGTCAGAAGATCAGTTGGCCGATATTCTCACTAAGGCTGTTACTGAGCGAGTTTTTTCAGACGTTCTTAGCAAGCTGAATGTGTGTGATCCCACAGTCAGCTTGAGGGGGAGTATTAGAGATTACGGCTAATTAGTCGGGATTTGTTTCCTTAGTTAGCAGATTATAATTATTGTACATATCTCTTCCTTTCTTGTAGGGGCTTGTATCGTTATATATTGTACTCCTGTTGTAACCCGTTTCAATATACAGAAATCAATGGAATTCAGAAAACTTTCCCAAATTCTAAATCTTAAATTCTAACTAAATGGAGGCTGTGGTTATGTTAAGAAGCCTGATTTGCTTATGAGGAGAGGTGAAAACGACGAGGTCTTTGATCCCAAAGCAACATTGCCTGTCAAGAAAATACTGAAGGTATGTTAAAAATACAAATTTTAGTATTTATGATGGTGTATACAGTTCGTAAAATAGTTTTAACTTATACATCCATCATTATATTCAACAGGTAAACGTATACATGGGAGACGGGTGGCGTTTGGATTTCAGCCACACACACTTTGATTCATATTCACCGCCAGACTTCTATACAAAGGTTAGTAAGAAACATCTTCACCTTCATACAATAATTTTAGGGATAGTTGCACTGATTGATGACACAAGGTTTTGACCTAATTACACAAACTTCCCCTCGTGTCATGTTATTTGTAATTCCTCAATCCCTCAGGGGAATTTTGTGTACTTTGGTCAAAATGTCAAGGTAATTAGCGCATGATTATATTATGTTTGATTGGTACATTTTTAAATTTTGATAAAAGTACATCTAAATTTAAAGTTAATTTGATGCCACTCTTCTTATGCAGATATACATCGCGGGCGTGCCAGCAGATTCTGCCAAGAAAAGAACGAGGGTAATCGAAGATGACTGGACTCCATTTTGGGATGAAGAGTTCACATTTCCATTAACAGTTCCAGAGCTGGCTTTGTTACGGATTTCAGTGAGGGAATACAGCATGAACGAAAAGGGTGATTTTGCCGGCCAGACATGCTTGCCTGTGTCCGAATTGAAACAGGGGATTCGGGCAGTTCCCCTGTACGATAAAAAGGGTCAGAAGTACAAATCTGTGAAGCATCTTATGAGATTCCGGTTTGTATGATAAAAAATGGTTGTCTTTACATTGCTGCATGCCTGGTGCCTTTTGTCTTTGGAGTCCTCCCTGTTTTTCATTGTTCTCTTGAGATTTTTGTATGCACAAATTGTTGCACAGTGGTTGCTGCATTTTTTTGTGGAAATGTAAGATAAAAAAAGGGATCAGATCAGACCCCTAGAGAGTTTTTTGTAACTATTTGCAATAGTTATTGATCTTGAAAAATAAGTGTCAAGAAGTTTATTTTTTCTGTCATATGGATTATGTCTGGATATAACCTAAAGCATTTTTTGGTAACGACAGTTATATTTTTTTAGAATTAAAATCGAGGCATCTTATTAATCTAGTGGAATATTGAATTACTAATATTCATCTTTAGCCGATTAGGTGTAGCTATTCGAAAGTAAGAACTATACCTAAAAATTAAAATCTACCCTAATTTTGAAATGATTATCCTAAAAGAATTTAATCTAAAGTTTTTGGAGTTTATTGCACCAAAAACCCTGTGATATACCTAATTAGCACTCAAAACCCTGTGATTTGAAAATTCTCAAAGCGAACCCTGTGATTGTAATAAACTAGCACTCAATTAGAATTTCAAACCCTACAACCATGGTTGTAGGGTTTTGAGTACTAACTTTAATACAATCACAGGGTTTTCAGTGCTAGTTTATATAATCACAGGGTTCTCTTTGAGAATTTTCAAATCACAGGGTTCGGAGTGCTAATTAGGTATAATACTGGGGTCTCCAAGCAAAAAACTCAAAGTTTTTGATACTTGTAAAATAGCAAACAATGCACATGTGCGTTCAACTTCTCCAATGCATAACCTTAAAGTTGTTTATAGTGGTCCGCATATGGCTTTTTGACTTGAATGTTGGTGCCCCACCCCATTCCATTCCCACAAAAAAAAATGAAAAGCTGTGAAAAGGAAATGGCAGAAAACAAGTGGGGTCACTATTAATTGCCTTTGGGAAAGGGAACAGATTTGCTGGTTAGTTTGCAATGGTCACAAATCACAATCTTCCTCGTGAAAAATGACAAGGTTATCAAATTATTATATTTTGAATTTTATATTTATGATAGTCTGATGTGAAATACTTAATAAACATCTCGCGGAATAAATTGAAACGTGAACATTATAAAAATCAAAACATCTACATTTGACGGAGTGGTGAGACAGACCTAAAATCAGACCTTCTCTGATACTATAATTAATAATATGTTTGACATTACTCATCCCCAAAACCTAGAGAATGAGTAAGTCAAACACATTATTCATCACTTTCTTTTTCCTTTTTCACCTTAAATTTGATTCACCATCGATCTAGTGCTGAAATTAAAGTTTACCTCAGGATTTACATAATCGGTCAATAATTCAATATAACTTAATGTGTGAGAATGAATTAAATAATTGAACTAGAATATCCCACAGCATTTTAATCAACTATTTTTTTGGGAACTAGTTAGATGTTTTTAATTTTTATAATTTCCATTGAGACCAAGCTGGAGGTCCCTTGATTTGGAGCGACTGATTTAGTTTGCTGTGACATTCACGATACCTAATAGAAAAAAAAAAAAAAAAGCATAAATAATTTATAATTTCAACCTTACTTTACTATAATTTAATTGACAAAAGTATGTTTCATGATCCATGTCCCTCGCGTGCATGCAAAGAGTTCTACAATAGTCAATAAGTCAATAATTAGAAAGAAACCGAAATCTTAATAGTGATTATAAATATTTCTAATTTCTATTACCTACCATATACTCTTTAACATATATTTAATATTATGCAATTCAAATCTATCTTAATAATATCCAATTCCGGCCACAGAGACAAAATAATCATACTTAGCAAATTAATTAATTAAACAGAATGCTAAAAGGCTGATAATACATACATGATTGAGCTGAGCATATCAAACCTCGCGTTGGGTGTTAGGGAAGGATTGAAACTGGCATGGGAGAGATGTTTTGAGAAAATTTGGGTGGGATGTCACTCATCTTTTATGGTTTCTCTCATTAAGGATGACAAAATCCCCTTGGAGCTACATTCCTTGGGGAATCTGATTGCGGACTGCAGAAGTCTCCTTGCCCGACCTTGAGAGGCGAAGGTGACTCATACTTGGCGAGAAGGAAACAAATGTACTGATTTCCTTATAAGAAAGGTCATTCTTGCCATGAGCTAACGATTTGGGATAACCCCGGATGATAATATGAAAATCCTGAGCAGGATCCTCATCAGACTTTTTTAGTCTCCTTTTTGTAACCAAAAAAAAAAAAAAAAAGTCGTGCCAATCATCAATAAATCCAACGGCAAACCAACAGGTGGCAGGCGGCGGCTCCAGCCTGAGAAGAAAGCATCTCCGATGAGGCTGAATCGTCTCTTTTGAGCAATGTATCGCCCAATCTCAATCAATTTTTGATTATTTCTCCCTCCGAATCATACCTTTCCCCTCGTAGCAAGCTAAATCGGGATATTTTAATCCAGCATTTTTGTTTCCGATGCATTCCAATCCCGACGCGATGTCCAAGCAGACCTACAGAGTGTGCTTCTGCTTACGGCGGAGGTTCCGGATGGCGGCGGCGGAGGCGCCGGAGGATGTCAGGAGCATCTTCTACGAGTATTCGGAGAACGGGTGGATGAGTGTGGATCAGCTGCGGCGGTTCCTGGTGGAGGTGCAGAATGAGGAGAATGCCACGTTGGAGGATGCGCAGGCTGTGATAGATAGCCTCTACGAGCCGAGGCATCTCAATATTTTTCATAAGAGAGGGCTCAATCTCGAGGGGTTTTTCAAGTACTTGTTTGGGGATGCTAATCCTCCTCTTAATCCCAAGATCGGGGTAATCTTTTCATCATTGCTCTGATAATTCGCCTATTAATCATATATTGTTGTTGTTGTTGTTGTTTCATTTCTGTAATGAAAAGAGTTGAATATGCATGAAGTTTACTGCTAGGATTGGTGAACCTTGTGAAAATTGGATGTAAATAAATAAAAATATATTCCAATGGCTGCGGAGAAGAATCTATACTTACCTGATAATTTTCCTTTTCCAGGTTCACCACGACATGAATCAACCTCTGTCTCATTACTTCATATACACAGGCCACAATTCATATCTAACAGGGAATCAGCTAAATAGCGACTGCAGTGATGTTCCTATCATAAACGCGCTGCATAATGGTGTAAGAGTTATTGAATTGGATATATGGCCAAATTCCACGAGAGACGATGTGAATGTTCTTCATGGCTGGTAAATTGCGGGTGGTATATATAGTATGAGTTTGAGGGGAAAGATGTTTCCCAATTCATTCTCTAACAGATAGTTTCTTTCTTTAATTTACTGCACTTAGGACCCTGACAGCACCTGTTGAGCTCATCAAATGTTTGAGATCTATTAAGGAACATGCTTTTGCTGTATCTGAATATCCTGTCGTAATAACACTCGAAGATCATCTAACAACAGATCTTCAGGCTAAAGCAGCTGAGGTATATGTCTCAATATAATTTATAACCGTGCAATAGTCATTCTTAATAGCTTCATGATAAATTTCTTCTTGACTGGAATCAAGATGATAAATCAAACATTTGGAGACATGCTGTTTTCACCCGGTCCTGAATGCTTGAGTGAGTTTCCCTCCCCAGAATTTCTAAAGAGAAGGATCATTATATCAACGAAGCCACCTAAAGAGTATTTAAAAGCCAAGGATGATAAAACACTCGGGAGCACTGAATCGAAAAAGATTGATGATTCGGTCAAGGAGGAACCTTGGGGGAAAGGAATCAAAAGGTTTAAATCCAACATTAAGGTGTGTTGTGTGTGTTTATTCACTGAATCGAAAAAGATTGATGATTCGGTCAAGGAGGATCCTTGGGGGAAAGAAATCAAAAGTTTTAAATCCGACATTAAGGTGTGTTGTGTGTGTTTATTCAATTACTTCATGCTTAGTGTTGAATATATTTCCAAAACAGTTGCCAAAGTGTCCTTTTCTGGTCCTAGTATGATAATTCTGATGGGGAGGATGATGAAGATGACGATGATGAATCAAAGATGGAACAAGATGAAGCACCTGAATATAGGAGTTTGATTGCTATTCATGCTGGAAAAGGGAAGGGCGGAATGAGGGATTGGCTGAGAGTGGATCCTGATAAAGTTAGACGGCTTAGCTTGAGTGAACAAGAGCTGGAAAAGGCTGTTTTAACATATTCCAGTGAGATTGTTAGGTATTACTTTTGAAGAAGTCCAGTCCATTTTTAGATTTTTATGTTTTGTAAAGTATATTTACTTGATTGTTTCACACTCATTTTCTTCAGGTTTACACAGAGGAATTTGCTCAGAGTTTACCCGAAAGGCATACGTTTCGACTCATCCAACTACAATCCCCTAAGAGGGTGGATGCATGGAGCTCAAATGGTTGCTTTCAATATGCAAGTAAGTACATTCTTAGTCAATATAGCTGGAGGCCTTCAATATGCAAATATACGGCTTATCTAAGACCATACCAAAGAAAATTTACTATGTCGCATCAGGGTTATGGAAGATCACTTTGGTTGATGCATGGCATGTTTAGGGCAAACGGTGGTTGTGGATACGTTAAGAAACCAGATTTTTTGTTAAAATCTGGTGATGAGGTCTTCAATCCAAAAGCAACATTACCTGTCAAAACTACATTGAAGGTATATATATACTGAAAGTTTTCTGTGTCTTTTTACCTTTTGCTACTCATCCATAAAATGCTTTACTATAAACAGGTGACTGTATATATGGGCGAAGGATGGTATTACGACTTTGGTCACACGTACTTTGATACTTATTCTCCTCCAGATTTTTATACCAGGGTAAGTAGCTTCAACACTATCACTTATCCTATGATGTATTTACAGCATCCTATATAATCCCTTCTTTTCCTCAGGTGGGCGTTGCTGGGGTACCAGCTGATGTTGTAATGAAGAAAACAAGAACCCTTGAAGATAACTGGATTCCCAATTGGGATGAGACCTTTGAGTTCCCATTAACAGTTCCCGAATTGGCGCTGCTAAGGATTGAAGTTCATGAGTACGACATGCCTGAGAAGGATGACTTTGCAGGACAAATGTGTCTGCCGGTATCAGAGCTGAGAACCGGTGTTCGTTCAGTTCCGCTCCATTCACGCAAGGGGGAGAGATACAAGTCTGTTAAGCTGCTTATGCGATTTGAGTTTGTTTGATCCAATAATTCACCTGTTATATAATAAAGCATGTGTATCTGTGGTGTTTGTCTGTGTATGTTTGGGTGAGAGAGGCACAGAGAGAGAGAGAGAGAGAGAGAGGCTGTTGTACAAATGTCTAATTATTCAAATATGCATATCGAAAAGAAAAGAATATCCAAGTGTTATGGCTCTCTTCTTAGTTCATACATAGCTTCCATCTTTATTTCAACCTCAACTCATGAAACAACGTTTGATCAAGATTTTCCATGGCCATAAGTTTAATGTCTTTAATCAGACAATCCAGATTGGCAGATGATGATCCTCCTATACTCGCTGATTTTCTTGCCATTCTTGCCAATTCCTGCGCAGATTTCACAAACTCATCCCTCCTCACCTCCATCAATTCCCTCAACATTTTCTCCACAATTCTCCTATCACAAACATCTTTCATGTCCATCCCAACTCTCCACACTTCCCCTACAAGCCTACTGTTCACTTGTTGGTCCGCGTAAAATGGCAAGCAAATCATCGGCACCCCTTCATAAACACTCTCGAGAATCGAGTTCCATCCAGAATGCGTTAGAAATACCCCCACTGCAGGGTGGGCTAAAACTTCCTCTTGTGGGGTCCAATCCACCACTTTCCCCATTTCCTCACTTCCCTCTATTAGCTCGACCGGAAATTCTCCAATTGTCGTCAAGTTACCCTGTACAGCCCACAAGAAGGGCTTCCCACTGTTGACCAACCCATGCCAGAACTCCAGGATTTGCTGCTGGTTTAGAACCGTCATATTCCCAAAACTCACAAAGACAACGGATTTTAGAGGTTACTCGTCCAACCATTCGATGCACTCCCTACCGTGCTCGGTTAGGGAGTAGTTAGAAACCCGAAGAGGTTTTAAGTGAGCATGAATTGGCCCGATTGTGTAGAGTTTCGAAACATTTTCACGAATATGTGCTAATGATGGTTTTTCTAGGTCCTGTTGAGGATTAGGCCTTATGCAATAGAGGCACGATGAGTCTCCGAGACTATGTGTTGGAGCTGCGGATCTGCAGTGTTCTCTGCACGACAAAAACTTGGTAGATCACATAGCCTAAGAACTCCTTCCATCCCCGGGACATTTACCACCTACCTCTCCATGTCACTCTCCCCTGCACAGTTATACAAATTGAATCTAAGTTGAAACAAAAAAGCCTATGTTTATGTGAATTGCACAAATATATACCATTTACTTTCAAAATTACACATACTTCCCATATGTTTCACGATGAAGTTTAGCAAAAATTTCTATAATCAGACAGAGCACACATAGATGTTCCATATAATTACACATGTTGTTTTATCAAGAAAAATGCAACAGATTGCCTGTTAAGAGGAAGCTCCCCAGCCTGAATGAGCTTAGGCACACAGAATAACGTCCAAAAGCACGTAGCACTAAACGGGCAAAAGAGAGTCGTTTGAAGCCCAAAATCCTTTGCAATATCAATGGCGAAAGACATGATTCCATCAGCAATTATGCAAGACAACGGCGCCCTGCTATTCCCAACCAGGGCCCTGGATTCAAGTATATTCCTGAACTGTGGCTTTGTTACAGCATTTACAGAAGCAAACAGTTCCTTCACTCTGTCACCCGTTCTTGGATGGTTGAAAGGCAAACCATCTGATATCGTCTCGAACTGGAAACCCGGATAAACCTAGAAACGAGATGAGATTTGATCGAAACTAGGCCCTGTTCGGATGTGATCTGGGATGAGAAATGAAACCTGGAGGCCTGACAGGGAGAAGATTTCAGCAAGATTTAGCATAACATTAACTTGGCTTTGTACAGGGAATGGAAAAACAACTATATGAGAAGGAAATGACCCTTGTTCCATAATACGATTCCCTTTTTTGTTGTAAAAGTGGAATGTGAGAGGCTGAGTTGAAGATGCAATAGATATGAATATTGTCATGTTCTTTTCATGCATCTGTTGTATGCCTCCTCTTTTTTCTGGGATGTTTCATGCTCACACTCTTGGTATTTTAATAAATTAAAATTGTGATTTTTGTTATTGTATCCAACATCTAAAATGTAATTGGCCACTCGAACAACTCTCTTTCAATTGCATGATTTCTCAGCAAATTAACTCTACTTTTCATATTTCTTTATTCGACTAATTTTCTTACTTGGCTAAGATTTAAAACAATTCATAGACAATATCAACTACTTCTTGAAAGTCAATTACAGTCTCTTTTTTAATTAAAAGGATCCTTTTATCATCACTATGAGAAAGCATTAAAATCATGAAATTGATTATTATTCGGGTGCGGCGCCTATTAAACTGATAAGGGCCCATAATGGAAAAAGTAAATTTTTTGGCCCATTTTCCAAAAGGAATTATAACATAAATACAGACCCATTTTGTCCGGCCCACAAAGCACAAAACATAGATAGACCTGAAGGCTAAAATATTAAGATATTTATTTGTACATAGACCTAAAGGCTAAAACAGCATGAGGATTGAGGCCCATATTGGCCCAACTAATAAGAAGCCACAGCCCATTAACTAAAAGCACATTCAATCAAAAGGAATATGATATCCTCACCCTTCAACTTAGGGGTGTACGCGATCGGATATGGGCGGTTTCTAAGTAAAATGTTTCCCGACCCGAAGTATACGGGTTTGTAAAAATATAAACCGTAAATACATAATTATTTTTTCAAACCGAGCGGTTCGGGTTGGGCGGGTACGGTTTTATAGCGGGCGTATTGGTGGTTTAACGATTTTTATATGTATTTTTTCAATAAAAATATTTTATACTCATAATTTTAACTCAATAATAAAAAAGATATAAAAAATATGAGAATTTGTTATAGTTTATCACTTATTACAACTAATACATAATATATATATATATATATATATATATATATATAATATCATATTATAAATATAAATTTATTTTTTTGTTAAAGAACTTGTATAATATTAGTTTAACACAAAAATATATCTTATATATATATGTATAATTTGTATAATATACATAACAATTGTATTGTGTATCATGTATTTCTATAACTATAATTACGAATAAAATATAAATATATGTATAGCGGTCGAGTAGCAGGTAGGCGGATTTGAATTATTAGACCCACCACCCGAACCGAAAGTAGCGGGTTGTAATATTTTTCAACCGCGGTTATTTTTTTAAAAATTTCAACTAGCAGTTTTCGAACGATTTGATTCGATTCGGACGGATTTAGCGGGTTGTGCGGGTTTATGTACACCCCTACTTCAACGGTTAAATCCCCTCTCAGAATCCGACATGGCATTAAACTGGATTTAAAATCCAGATTTCAAGTCCGAAATATAAAATGCTGAGCACCCCCCAAGTGAGGGCATGAGAGTTCGTTCAAAACAGAATTTTAGAGGGAGAGCGAGGGAGGGAGAATTCTTAGTGGCAGAGTGAGCTTGGCGAGGAGTTCTTCAATTCTGAAATTCAGACTTCTTATTTCTGTAAGCTTCTATTTACTCCTCTTCTGCTCTTTATTGTTTTTCAGTTTCTAGAATTTTGTTCCATGATGTTTGTTGTTCGCTTCGTTGTCGTTTTAGTGTTGAAATCTAGTATCTTTGCAGGTTAGGGTTTTTAATTTGAGATATTACCTCCTTCTGGGATACTCTGCTCCTTAATTCCATGTTAAATAGCTGGTTTTCGTAAGGGAATATCTGTGGTTGTGAACCTGTAGATCTTGTTAGGGTATATTCAATTTCGTTGTGTGCGTGCGGGCATGAGATTACCTAGCTATGTCCATGTGTCTGGGCATGCAATTTTAAAATATGAAGTTTTAATTGCAATCTCCTACGTGTTATATCTTCGTGTGCTTGTCTTGCATATTATATATCCTTTTGTAACTTTTTTGCTGTGGAGATTTGAATAGTATATGGTCTGAGGATCACTTCAATTTACAATGTGCGCCTCTCAATGTTCTTTACTTGTTGGCATTTTCACCATACATGCGTTTTATTGTTATGATGATATATCTGAAATATTATCTTTATGAATTTTTTATGCTGTGTACTGTGTATCAGGAACAACCGGTTTTTCTCCCCTGAGCTCCAACACTTGGACTTTGTTGTTATGGCTGAGGGAGATGTGTCTGAGAAGTCTGAGTCTATAACAAACGGAAATGTCGAGGTGGAGAAAAAGGCTGAGGTGGCTGAGAATACAGCTGGTGTTAAAGATGAGAAAGGAGAGCAAGCTAATGAAGTAAAAGAAATGGAAGAAGATAAAAAGGACCACGCTGAAGATGAGGCTAAGCATATGGACACGGAAGAAGATAAAAAAGACCACTCCGGAGATGAGGCCAAGGATATGGACGTGGACAAGGAAGAAGCAAGCAAGAGCAAGGAAATTGATGAAAAGATGGGTGATGAAACAGCTGCAAAAGAAGGAGAACAAACAGATACCAAAGAAGAAAAAGAAGAGCCAGAAAATGCAGGAGAAGCAGAGAAAGAGGAAAGCAACAGTGAAATAATTGAAGAAGATACGGATGAGAAAACCAAGAATACAGCAGAGGATAAGGTTGAGGAGGAGCATGGGGCGAAAGAGGAGGAAGAAAATCCAGAGGAGCCTAACAAAGAGAAAGGATCAAAGAAACGTCCACGAACAAAGAGTAGTGCTGGAAAAAGAGGCAAGGGTAGCAAAGAGAAAACTGAAGAGAAGAAGATTGAAGCAAAAACCCCAACGGAGAAAAAGACAAAAGAGTCCAAAACCGCAGTAGAAAAAAACGAGGAGCCGAAAACCCCTGCAATTTCTTCATTTGATCGCCCTGTGCGTGAACGGAAATCTGTGGAAAGGTTGGTTGCCATAATTGAGAAGGATTCTGCTAGGGAATTTCATATTGCAAAGGTAAGCCTTTTAGGTTTTCAATTTTGTGACTTGTACGGTTGTACCCTTGTGGGTAAAGTTCTATTGGCTGTGTGCTATGAAATTAAGTGACTTGTGATTGAATATTTAATTGATGTAATAATTTTTGCTTGCAGGGTTGTGGAACTGCACTTAAAGATATCCCAAATGGTAATTTCAAACACTTCAATTGTTGTTTTACATCAAGCATGCTTGTTCTGTTACGTGACATTTTTTTTGAGTTTTTGTTTGACAATGTGCAGCGGGGGCTTCATGATTTTGTTACATTTTGGCTGAATATTTTTCTCTGTCTTTTGTTTCTAAATGAACTTTATGTTCAGCAAAATGAATTTTAAGCATCACGCAACCTTGTGACAACTGGACCAAAATGGTTTAGGATATTGCATTTGCCCCCCGAAATATGGGTGGTTTGAAACTTTGATAACTGAACTATATTTTTAGAGTTAGGTAAACTATGTTGGACTTTCACTTTCCCACTTAGCTCCACTTTTTGGCAACAAAAGTTGGCAAAAAATGACGGCATCAGGCATTGTGGATGTGGTTGTTTAGAAAGTAAAATTGATTTTGAGGAGTTGCTAGATTTTAATATTTCCTTTTGTGACTTTTACTTGGTAGCAACGAGTCTAGCGATGCACCCCCACGAAGGGTAAAATGAATGTATGTATAGCTGATGTTGAACTTGTTGATATTTATATCATGTTGGCATGCCTTTCTTCTTCAACGTATGTATTATCTCATTTTAGTTTAATGATCATAGTGTGAAACTGGTCATAGTTCGGCAGTGTTTTTTATTCCTTATATTAATTATGCATGCTGGAAAACATTTCCAACCAAGGGCCTCATCCCTTTTCTGCCTGACAGCATTCCGTCATGTCTTTGGTTCAAATTGCCTATTTATCCATGTAGATTGTCCACATTTTACCATTGAAGAGATGGTTCATTTTGCATTTTCCTATGTTTTCTCTCATTATTGTTGATTGCTTGATACTATTGTTGTGTCAAGAAACATTCTTAATGTTTATCCTAAAAAGCTCATTTATTGATCTCTTCCGAGTCCTGACAAATTATTCCAAGAGTTCGATGTGGTGGTTAATGTTAAGACTGGCCTGGGATGAATAATGCGATTGTACTCTTGTTTGCAACATGTTTTTTTTAGTGGTTGGTAATATGTCAGTGTGTTAAGTGTAAAATCTGCCCATTTTGTTGTGTGGTTCATGCTTACATTTCAACTTTAGTAATTTTCTTGATGTTTTCATATTTGGTGAAAGTATCTCAGCTTTGTTATCTGCTTGTTTGAATAGTCTAATTTGGCTGCTGTATTAATGGATTTGGTCTTATTTCTGAACCACATCGTTGTTTCAGTTGTTATAAGTTGTCAAGAAAGAAGAATGAAGATACTTTGAAATTGCTGCATAATATTCTTTTCGGAAGGAGAGGAAAGGTAAGACTCTAAGGGGTCTACTTCTATCTCATTATAGTTTGGCTTCAGGTCATTTAGATCCACCAGAGTTCCTCTCATATTATAGCTACTCAAATTGTCTTGGAAAATCCTACTTCAGTGATGCAGATCAAGCATGGTTGCCAACTGCATTCTAAACCTCTTGTAATTTGAACTTTTGACACATTCGTGCGACATATTTCTTCTTACTATGTTAAAGAATCCGTGGCGAACTTTATGGCTGTTGACATCAGGACAGAATATATTTTCTGGCTCTAATTTGTGTATATGTGTTGTATATTCATGCATATATACCAACACACACATATGTACATGTAAATGTACATAATATCAAGTTTCAAAAATATTGCTTCCTTGAAATAAACAAGAGGATTTCATGTTGTTCTCTTCAGCCAACCCCCTGCAATTTGCTCTACAATACCTTATGGTGAACTTCAATGTCTCACACTTGATATTAATCTCTGGTAACCATAAAACTGATGTATGTGGTAGTCGGCTATCATGCATCTGTCAACAAATTCCGGTTAATTCTTTGCTCTTATTTTTTCGTTTTATTTCTTCAGGCTGCTCAAGTGAGGAATAACATATCAAGATTTTCTGGGTTCGTTTAGCATGATAACGAGGCAAGAGAGAAGCTCCACGGTTAGTTTTTTGTATTCTCGATACTTTCTGTTCTGCCTCAGAAATTTTTGTGGGTTATGTGCTCCAACAAACATTGTAGCAGGAAAAACAAATGACAAAAGTCAAAGAAAAACTTGACAAAATTGTCAAGGAGAAACTGGTGGAGTTCTGCGATGTCCTTGATATATCAGTTTCCAAGGGCAACACAAGAAAGGTTTGTTTAGTTCTCTAATTCTCTCAATGTTAGCTTAATGTTATCAAGTAATAACTTCATTGACTGTTGTTGGCCCTTAATTTGATATATGTTGACACTGACTTATTGCCCTCTTTGATGTATTAGTATTCGTTTTCTGAGAGGCATAAATGTCTTTTTGTCATATACATTAGTGTGTCCTCGGCAACTGTGCAACATATTATTGATTAACTATGCAGCATCTTTACAGCATTGCTTCCTCTGATGAATCAATACTAAATCTTCTGATTGTTATCAGGAAGATATTATTGCAAAGTTGATAGAATTTTTGGCAGCACCTCAAGCAACTTCCTGTGAGTTGCTTGCTGAAAAAGATCAGGTCCAACAATGACTGAAAAGTGTGTAGATTTTTTTTTTTTAATTTTATAAACTTCTTTTAGCACTCATATACATGCATGTCTTGTATAATTACCAGTCAAGTAAAGGTTAAAAGAGAAAAAGGGGAGGCAAAGCAGCATCTGAGAGTAGCACGCCTCCAAAAGGCTCAGCTAAGGTAACCTCATTGTGTTTATTTGTATTGTCTGTTCTTTGATCTATGAATTATCTCTTTAAGGTTGATTTTGTTTGTTGAAACTAGATTTATTGCTCAATATGCTATGCGATGCTTTTCCTTAACAAGTTATCAGTATTACTTTAACCTTTGTCTGCAATTATTCCATAAAATGACTCAGCTGTTTCACCTGGGTCATGCCTATCCATTGCACAAGTTCCACGTTTCTATGGAAGAAAAAAATCTAGATTGATATAAATTTTACCAAAACAATGTGTCGAGTTCTATCAATTTGTATATTTAATGTTGGCTTTAAATATAATTGAAGAAAAGAAACTGAAGTGACCTACAGTTTTGTAGTTTTTCTGTGAAACTAGCTAAAGTTCTGAATCATTTTCTCTTTCACCAATGTAATGTCTTATATTCTCCTAATCGGGAGAAATCTCAGTCTGCATCTAAAAAGGAAGGGGATATGAAAAGCAGGCTGCCGGATTCAGAAGCTGAATCTGGAGAAGAAAAGGAGGAAGTTCATGAGGAAGAAGAGGCAAATGGCATTTCAGAGAAATTAGATGATGAGATGTCTGTGTAGCACCCACCACGATAGGCGCCACAACCCCCGCACTACAAGTCTAGCCCACACAAGAAATGGATAGTTCAAGCATGGACCGGACTCATAGCGAACGGGTGACAAAACAAAATATCCTGGCTAGGCGGAATCTAACCCTGAACCAATTAAATCAGAATACCAAAGCATATTGCGGAAGCATCAGAGCCAAACATGAATTTCAATAATGGCTACAAGCCCAATACATATCATGAACATAAATTAAATCAGACATGCAACCTAACAACGGGTTCAACTAAACACGCAACCTGTCCCGAATCAAATCCAATAATCAAAATTGGCACCGAGGCCTAAATTCATAAAGAAATACAATTAAATTCATAATAATGTGAAATGTGACTCAAGTGAACAAGTGACTCGAACAAACATGATAAGACTCGACTCCCGCCTAGCTAAACCTACAAGAATTGAGAGAGTGAAAAGAGGGATCAGTCTCTAGAAGACTGAGTGAGCAGGGGCTATACATATAATATAGAAACATGCGCATGCAAGCCATAAATCCCGAGCAAAGTTTTATTTGAAGTTAGTTCCCTCGAAGGGCTAGAAATTAAGTAAGCAATGCTCGAACTTTACGACTAATTCATATTAAATTCATTAAGTTCATAATTCATACATAAACATCAAGGCTCGGCGAGTGAGCGTGCATTATCTCCAACCAAACTCCGACCGTGTACGACAAATATCATCAATATATTAAGTAGGTGATCATGCAATATATCATAATACACACAAATCATATATCATATCCTAAATCATATTCGTTTGGGCAATCCGTGTCCCGGCCTTCCCGCACGGTGCCTATCAATCATAACATATTCATAATCATAATCATAATCATAATCATAAAATGAGTTCCAACCTTCTTCCTCCGGTCGGTGGACAGGTTAGCTAGACCTGATCACCGGTCCATACATAGGCACAATGAGGGTACATGAATCCCTCAAAGGCACTCGGCTCCCATTCCCCGCCAAATCTCCTAGCGAGGTCCGGAGTCGCCGTTAGTTTGGTGGAACTAGTACAAGGGATCACCGTCGGCCCTCGCCTCCCCGGATCACCACATGCACCAAGTCCCGGGGCCCGTGTGGTTCATAATCATATCATGCATTCGCCAAAACATTGAATTCATAAGAAACATAATACATATCGATTCATTAGAAAATAATTTACTCTATTAAAAGCATTTACTCGATGACTCCATTTTGAAACGATATATATATATATATATATATCCATAGGGTTTTGGGCTAAAACTTATCACATAAAGATTGTAGGGTTTGATATGTAACTAGAACGAAAATACCCTCACCTGGAATACCACGAGACAAGAAACATGAGCAATACGGGTGCCTATTCAATTTGGAAGTCTCCGCCCTGGAAACAAACTGTACAAGAGAATGAACAATATGTACTCGTGAGAATTGACTCAATATGAAACCACATAGACGCACGGCAATGCTAAACACATGATATGAGATGTATAAGAAGTAAAATGATGTTGTGGAGTTACGTAATCAAGTAATTCGTTCAAGTACATTCCATACATGAGGGTTTCAAGCCCAATCATTTCATATCTTTCATAATTCATAGCAAATCAAGTCATGAACTTCATATAACATTTATAATTCAAGTATATCAAGTTTACAATTGTAAAATAGTCAAATAGAGACATTCAAATCATTTAAATCTCACAAAATCACATACTAATTCTAACTATATCAATTTTATATAATTCACACATGGCATACTCAATTCATATATCACTAAACGGATTCAATTAACAAGGTTACCTAATTAAATCAAACATTATTCATATATCACATTTCATACAAATTCACAATATATATATATAGCCAATTAATTCATATAACATGTTACGAGTTCCATATAGATTCACAAAGTCATTTATCAATTTCCAACTATATCATTCAACTATACAAAGTTCATACAACTCATATTTTCTAAAATTACACAAACATTCCTCCTACAAGGGCTATACAAAATTTAATGGCATGAAACGAAACTAATATCAACAACATGAATTCATACATTCATAATTTATTACATGTTTTCAAATGTCATACAATGCATATTCATTAATTATCAAGCATACAAGAACAAATTACATTTTAAAACAATTAACAATTAATACAATTTCGGCATAACGGGATTCAAATTGCAAATCAAAGCATCAACATATATCATAGTTCATTTAATACATGATTTCATATACATTGGAATACATTTCGATCGACAATTCAAGCAATTAACAATTTATCGCAATTAAGACAATTAATTTCAAATAAATAGAAATACACAAAATAAATCACAACAAATCAACCGGGCATCCGATTGACGAACGGAAAGTGGCGTTGGACTCACCACAACGAAAGGAACCTTCTGTCCGAAGGTCACCGGAATGCCGCTAACGGAGCCGCCGAAACAGTCACCGACCGCCACCGGAATACCGTCTCCGGTGGTCGGAAAAATCCCCGGAAGGACAGAAACGAACGTCTCGGCCTGCTCAACAAAAGCCCTCAATCAATTTCAGAAAATACCAAACACACCGGACTTCGTTGACGAAAAACCGAACTAAATTCCAACGACGAAAACTGAAATTAAGTACAAACCGCTAAACGAAAATAAAATCCGGATATACCGTTGGAAAGCTTGTAACAAGCCCTACGAAAGCCCCAAGTCAAATCATTGGAAAAATCGCCGGAAAAAGTCCACCGGTTCACAGCCGGTCCGCCGCCGTAGGCCGGTTCTCGGAACGCCGCCGATGCCATCCACTACGTTTCGTCATTCTAAGCAACTTTTGTAAAGGCTCCACCACCAAAACCGGCCGGGAAAAGGGCCGAAATCGCTGCCGAAGTTTCTGTCGCTGCGTCATCGCCGGAACCACCACTTGCGGTGGTTTTCGTGCTGAACGGAGGCCGGAAATGGAACGGGAAGGTCCAAAAACGTAGGGTAGGGTCAAGCTCCGCTCGCGAAACTCGCCGGAACGCCGGCGGCGAAGTGGTGGCGCCACCCGCCACTTTCAGGCCGCCGATGCGCCACCGTCGGTCTTCGGTTGGCCACGAAATTGGTACGGTTGTGACGGGCTCGTCGAGCTGATGAATTTCCACTATTGATTCGTCGAATTCCGTCGAGAAACGAGGGAGAACGAGCATGTGCGTGAAATCGCACCTTCACTGTGTGAACAGTGCCTGACGCGGGGAGGAAGACGACGCTGGAGCTGATCTGCTTTTGGCACGCGATTCGGGGTATGTATCTCGGGTCCTCGTACGCAAAAAGGGTCGGAAGAACAGGCTAACGAAGTCAGAATTGAGCAAACTTAGAGTCTACGGACTCGTTTCGCTGCCCCGGACGCGTTAAAGGGATCAAAGAAGTCAAAATCTCTACCGAACGAGAAGTGATCGGAAAAACCCCCTAAAAGGAGAAAATTACAAAAAGGGCCCTAAACTCTAAAAGAGTTCAAAAGAGGGCCACACAACGCACCAAACACATAATTAAACACATAAAAATGTTGAAAGGTGACGTACCTTATTTATCGGATGAGCGGGGCGTTACAGTCTGATCAAGCTGAAAATGTGGAGAAAGAAAGTGAATCTGAAAAAGAATCTGAGGAGAAAGGAAAGAAGAAGCAAGGATCAACAAAGTCCTCAATGAAGACGAAGTCTGCTGAGAAAGCCAAACCCAAGAAAAAAAAGTGAAGATAAAGAAAGTGAATCTGAAGAAGAACCTGATGAGGAGAAAACAAAGAAGCAGCGAGGATCAGCAAAGCCCTCCACAAAGGAAAAAAAGCCTGCTGAGAAAGTGAAAACACAGGAAGAAAGTGAATCTGAAGAAGAATCTGATGAGGAAAAAGGAAAGAAGAAACAAGGACCATCAAAGTCCTCTGGGAAGAAAAAGTCTGCTGCAAAAGCCAAAGCCAAGAAAGAAGATGACAAAGAAAATGCATCTGAAGAAGGATCTAATGAGGAGAAAGGAAGGCAAAAACAAGCATCAGCAAAGTCCTCCATGAAGAAAAAGACAACCGAGAAAGCCAAAACCAAGAAAGAATCAATTACTAATAAGGCCAGCCCTCCACCCAAAATGACACCTGCAAAATCAACCCCAAGTGGCTCAAAAAGTAATAATGATGGGACTGCAAAGAGATCTTCTGGTAAGAAGAAAGATGAATCAATCAAGAAATCACCAACTCCAAAGAAGTCCACATCAAAGGAGGAAAGCACTGGTGGGCATTCGAGGCCTTCCCCAATTCGTTTTTTTCAAGTTTATGATGAGGTTAAAAATTTGGACTTGCATTTATCGTAATTGATTTATTATCTTGGTTTGTGAGTTCTTCCATGTGTTTAATATGGGTGTGTCATATGTTTTCTTTTTCTGTTTCTTTCAAAATGCAGGGAAGAAGCTACTCAAAGTGAAAGATAAGCTGAAGGAGGAGAAATTAAGGCCAAATGACAATGAACTCAGAAATGCAATTTATGAAATTCTGAAAGAGGTTGACTTCAATACGGTTAGTATCTTTAAAACTCTCCTTTCTATGTTTTGTTTATTATTGAAATGAAGGGAAAAATACTTGCATGTTCTTCGTTGGACTTCTTTGCCCTACCTATGAATCATATAATTTTTTATTAGATTGTGCCAAATTCTTTCGGATGAAACTCTCTTTTGAATCTATGCGTAACTTAGAATCATGTGTCCTTTTTCACCATGTATAACATAAAATCAGGTGTCTTTTTCTTTCTTATTTAAGTTGTAACTTGATAATTAAGAATTCCGGAAAAGAAGTGTGGTTTAGTCATCATTCCTTGTTATGTCGTTCTTCCAATTTCATTTCTGTTCTTTATTTAACAGCCCAATAACCCTTATATTTTGCAGGCTACCTTCACCGACATCCTGAAGCTACTTGGTATGTTCACATTTAATTTTTGTTTTTGTAACCTGTGTCTCCTGCCGAGGACTAGGATTTCTCTTTTACCCTCTTGACTTTTACCTTATTATGTTTCCAAATTCCATTTAAATCTGAAATAGGTGTAAGTGTTCCTGTTCTTTCCCATGAGATTTAACATTACAACTATGTTGGGTTTCAGAATTTGATAAGGAAAATAAAACTAAAGTGAAAGAAGAACCAAAATCTTCTACTTGTTTGGTGATTAAGAAAAATGGTGATTCTCCCATATTGAGAAGACATGGTGAAATTTGGATTATAGAAGTGATGGATTAGAATTGAGTGATGGATCAGAATGAAAATGAGATGTGCAAATGTAATTATATGTTATTTTCTTGTTGGCTATCCTTTTTTTTCCTTTTAACCATCTCGTGAAAGCCATATTCCATCTTACTAGCGTACTTGTCCCTGGGTGTTGCTTTCTTTTTCTTTCTGTTCCAAGTTCCAACTTACCTTTGTTTCCTGTCCTAAATCCTAGAACCAAACATTGTTTAAATTCTCGCTCATTTGCTCTTGAAATATCTCATTTTAATATCGCAGGCAAGCGTTTCAATACAGATTTGACACCAAGAAAATCATCAATAAAGGTGATGATTCAGGATGAACTCACAAAACTAGCTGATGCCGACGACGCGGATGATGAAGAGGATGAAGCTGATCCTGAGAAGAATGAGAATAAACCTTCCAACCAAGCTGTAAAGGCAGCCTAAAAACCAGTGCTACTTGAAGATAGGTGTACACTACACACTAACTACCTTCAGCTTCATCTATACCCTTCCGTAATTATATATGTTTTTGCGTCAAGCCATCTGTAATTTAATGTTAAACGTTAATACTGGGCAAGCCTTTTTTCTGTAGTGATTCATAGATCAACTGTTGCAGTTAGTATTGTATGCGTAGCGTAGACAGAGTTGTAGATTTTTATTCCCGTGTATTAGCCCTTGAGGAGCAGATGATTTATCAGACTTCTACTCAGCTATGGCTCCTAACTGTATGATTACTTTACTTTTTGGTACATTGTACACCAATAGGCCACGGATCTTTATGAATTTGCTGCCATGTTGAATCTTGTGCGAATGTAAATGAGTAGGGCTATATGAAGTTTAGCTTCATGTACGCTAGATTTGATGCACATATGGCCCCAAAATCCAACTAGTTAGTCACAGCTGGTCCCTTTATCATCTCCTTCGATCAATGTAATGTTTTTGCGTTTGTTAATCAAGTGCCAATGGTAATTGAAAACAGTGTAGAGTTCTGGTAATTATAGAGCCTGAAATGAATAAACAGAAGTGTTATTTGGTGTAGATATACATTACACAGCAATCGTCTGGGTTTGAACAAAGTGTATCGTCTCAAGTGAAGACACAAACTTAGTAAAAACCAGAACATTTTCCTTGATATTTTCCGTAGTGAAACTCAATGTCGGACGTTGCAAGGTTACAGAAGACAATATACATAAAAGGTCTACCTTCCTATCAAAACATGCAGTGGCAATGACAAATTATCTCTTTCCGATTCCTTATCAGTTATCACCTTTTGTTTTTGCACTCAAAATATAGGTTGTTCCTTCTGTCGCATATGATTAAAAGGTATTACGCAATATACAGAGGAATTGCGTGCTTCTTATTCTACCAAAAAACTGCTTCCATTTCTCACTCAGATGATTTTCGAACTACAGCGGGGAAATTAAGTGCAGAAATTGACTCTCACAGAAACACTTTTCCGCACCAGAAATGAGAGTGACCACCCCCTTTCGTCCCAAGAACTTCTTGTTGTTGAGAAATCTGGGCTATGGAGGAGCTAGACACGGGTGTTCCCTGTCCTTAAAGTTTCTATCGCCCCTACTGTTGTGCTTTAGGTTGCAGGCGATACACTTCTAGGATATATGTCAAGCCTGGTGTTTGATCTTTGCTTAAAGCACTTCCGCAAAAATCAGATGAGTATGTTGCACTCTTTTCAGAAAATGGGAGGAGACTACTTTATAATCTTCAGGTAGCAAAAACCGAAACTGGAATTTGAATGGGTTAATTTCAGGAGTTAATAACCTGAAATTACACCCCATAATTGCCCTCAACCTGACTGTTACAAGAGTCAAACGGATTTCTTTTGGATGTATCTGGACATTGGTTTGAATATTTGAAACTTGGACTGAGTCAGACCGGCTCTGGCTCAAAAAGAAAGCTCTGGGCTCGGAGGCGAGGCTCCTAGCGACGATGCGCACGTGCGCCATCAAACGCCACATTCGTCCATGCCCGGCCCCGGCCCCGGTCCCGTGCCCGCGCTCGCGCGCGCGTGCGCGGGCGCGGGCGGTGCACCGCACCGCGTGTGAGCTCATTAGTCCTCTCTTGAGTTCCACAATTTAATAACATACACAACTTTTTAATATATAAAGTTGTCTGCCTTATGTTATTCTTTCAATGTGGGACAAGTTTCAATAAGCCAATGCACATTTTCCAAACAACCTTTCATATGCCTTATGTATACTTGTTAATTAATTCTGCAGCAATTAATTATATCATTACATATAAGGCATATCTAACAATCCCCCACTTGTTTGGAAAACTACTCTTTTGCCAGACAAGTCTCTGAAAATTTTGTCAAAGATCACATGCCTAGAGGAAGGTGTGACGAACATTGAACCTTCCCTTAGTGTAAATAGCTCAAAACTATATCGAAGTTGATGGTGTCCGTAGATTGAACCTCAACTCCGTTGTGACATAGTCGGAGATATCACACGCACGTGTTCTTTCTCATACAACAAGCACTCCGCTGCTTGGCACTTATTAAGCCATACGCCATATCCCATTTCATGAACCTCTAAGAGAGTAAACCATAACTCTCTATAAGAAGCGGCTTCACTTCTAGTTCATATAGGCAAAATGTTTCTCAGGCACTAGTTGCAAATAGTGCAGCATTTTGTTAAGAGCTTTGCTCAACCTTATCACGTTGCAACTCACTGAGCTATCTTTTACTACATATGAGACCACTTGATAGCTCTAACCAACTTGTGACTTGTTTTTCCCTTTGAACCTATGATTAGGGGAAACCTAGATTATAGGTAGGGTTACCATCACTTATGGTTCGGGTGGTTTAAGTCCCATATCTCGAGTAGTTATAGCTACTAAGTCTCTCGTCAGAGGCTTAGTAAACGGATCAGCCAAATTCTTATTTGACCTCACATAGACAATTGTTATGATACCATCTTGTATCAATTGTCTTACAAACGCATGTCTAAGACCAATGTGCCTAGACTTACCATTATAGGTACCACTGTACGCTTTTGTAAGTGTTGCTTCGCTGTCACAATACAGCGAAATTGGAGGCATTGGATTTGGCCAAAGATCTATGTCTAACAGCATATTTCTTATCCAATCAGCCTCCTGTCCAGCTTGTGCTAAAGCTATAAACTCAGATTCCATGGTAGAGTGAGAGATTATTGTCTGTTTCTTGCTTGCCCAAGAAACAGCCCCACCGGCAAGAGTGAAAACCCACCCACTTGTGGATTTGTTATCTCCCACGCTAGTTATCCAACTCGCGTCTGAGTACCCTTCCAACACACTAGGGAATTTGTTATAGAACAAACCAAAGCTAATAGTTCTCTTAAGATACCCAAGTACCCTACTAATAGCTTTCCAATGATCAGCATTGGGACTGCTCGTGTATCTGCTAAGTTTTGAAACTGCAAAGGAAATATCTGGTCTAGTGCAATGCATTGCGTACATAAGGCTGCCAATAGCACTTGCATACTCAAGCTGTGCAATAGCTCTACCAGTATTTTCTTTAAGTTTCAGTCCGTTGTCAAACGGAGTGTTCACCTCCTTGATCTCGAGGTGACTAAACTTAGTCAGAACTTTCTCAATATAATGAGATTGGTTTAGTGAAAAACCCCCACTATGTTTTTTAACTTTAATGCCTAAAATAGTATCTACTTCACCTAAGTCTTTCATCTTAAAGACCGAGGATAGATACTTTTTAGTCTCGTTTACTCCAATTATATTCGTCCCGATGATCAACATATCATCGACATATAGACAGACTATCACCATATAGTCAGCCGTACTTTTGGAGTAAATGCACCTGTCAGCACTGTTATACTTGAATCCGAATTTCAAGATAGCAGTGTCAAACTTCTCATGCCACTGTTTTGGTGCTTGTTTTAGACCATACAGGGATTTGACTAACTTACACACTTTATTTTCTGTTCCCGGTGCTACAAAACCCTCAGGTTGTTCCGTATAGATTTCTTCTTTTAAATTTCCATTTAAAAATGCTGTCTTTACGTCCATTTGATGAACAAACAGATCGTAAAGAGAGGCTAAGGCAAGAAGAATTCTAATGGAAGCAACTCGAGCCACCGGTGCATAAGTGTCAAAGTAGTCAATCCCTTCTACTTGTCTAAACCCTTTGGCAACTAACCTAGCTTTAAAAGCTGATATAGTGCCATCAGTGTTTCGTTTTCTTCTAAATACCCACTTGCACCCAATGGGTTTAGAACCACGAGGTAAGTCTGCTAATACCCAAGTATTATTACCCAAGATCGAATCCATTTCATCGTTTACAGCTTCCTTCCAAAAAGAAGCATCTCGAGAAGCCATAGCTTCCGAAAATGTTTTAGGATCCGTCTCAAGTGAAAATACAAACGGTATTTCACTACCACTTTATTATCTTGGTCCCCCTCCACCAAGAATAATAACGCATCAGAAGAGATAAAGTCTTTACCCAAACTTTTCTCTTTTCTTGCTCTAGTACTCCTTCTAGGCTCAATTGGTTGTGTAGGAATGTTATTTTCCTCAACCGGCCTTATAGGACCTCTAGGCTCAATTTGGGATAGCCCAGAATCATTTCCAACATCTTTTGAAAATGTATTTTCGAAGAACTCCACATCCCTGGACTCAGTTATCACATTAGACTCTAAATCAAGAAGTCTATAAGCCTTGCTATTAAGAGCATATCCAACGAATACACTTTTAATAGCTCTGGCTCCTAACTTAGTCCGTTTGGGATCAGGAACCCGAAAATAAGCCACACACCCCCCACACTTTAAAATAGCTTATGTTGGGTTTTCTGCCTTTCCATATTTCATAGGGACTAGACTTCACAACAGTACTAGGCATCCTATTTAGAGAATGGCACGCAGACAGAAGGGCTTCACCCCACAAGTTGTGAGGTAAATTTGCATGATTTAACATGCAATTTATCATGTCCAGAAAGGTACGATTTTTTCTTTCAGCTACACCGTTCTGCTGGGGTGTATAACCGGCAGTTGTTTGATGTATGATACCACTTTCTTCGCAAAGTGTATCAAAAGCATTCAAACAATATTCCATGCCTCGATCAGAACGTAGAACCTTAATCTTCTTCTCAAGTTGGGTTTCTACTTCTGATTTATATTTCACAAAAGAACTAAGAGCTTCATCTTTAGTTCTTAACAGATACACATAGCAAAACCGACTAGCATCATCAATAAAAGTTATAAAATACCTTTTTCCACCTCTAGTTAAAATTCCATTTAATTCACAAATATCTGTATGAATTAAATCTAATATTTGTGATTCTCTTTTAACACTTGGAAAAGGTTTTCTAACAATTTTTGATTTTGCACAAATTTCACATTTATCAAGTTCATTTTTACCAATATCAATTAATCCCATTGCATGCATATTTTTCAAGTTCTTTGCACTAACATGTCCTAATCGACTATGCCATAAAGAAATTGAAGAAATCATGTAAGCAGAAACGAGATTCATATTATTGATAGACATCTTATACATCCCATTACAAGCATAGCCTTTTCCAACAAATTCACCATTTTTCATGATGATGACTTTGCCAGATTCAACAGAAATCTTAAAACCTTTCTTATCTAACAAATCAACAGAAATTAAACTTTTCCTAACATCTGGTACAAACAAGACATTAATCAAAGATAATTTCTTCCCGGAGGTAAAGTTGAGCTCGACAGATCCTTTGCCTCCAACACCGGCTTTGGAGCTATTTCCCATCTGAACCTCTTGTCCCACAACTTCTTCAAAGGTCTTGAAAAGCCTTCGATCATTGCAAATGTGAACCGTTGCTCCAGAATCTAACCACCATCCAGAAAGTTCACTTGCCATGTTGATTTCAGAAATCATAGCCACATCGAGGCTAAGATCAGTCACCATGGCAACTAGGTTCTCCTCAACCATGTTTGCAACTCCGGATCCACTCTTCCGTTGTGGGCATTCTCTCGCATAATGTCCTGTTTCTCCACAAACATGACACTTGCCTTTTCTTTTGTTAGTAGCATTATGAACAGGTTTAGGTTTCTGCCCGGATTTCTTAAATTGTCCTTGATTCTTTTTAACCCCGAAAGGCTTCTTTTTAGAACTTCCAGCCTCAACATAATTCACGCTGGATTGTCCTTGAACCAAATTCTTGCCATCGCGTTTCCGAGCCTCCTCTTCAATACGCAGATGTTTCTGAATTTGTTCCAAGGACATATCCTCAGATTTATGCATCAATCTCTTTGCATAATCTTTCCAGGTAGGAGGGAGCTTTGAAATTATAGCTCCTACCTGGAAGGCTTCTGGAAGGACAATTTTCACTATCCGAAGTTTGTTGACAATTACCTGGAGCTCATGCACTTGCTCCAGGATTGGTTTATTATCAACCATTTTGAAATTGAGGTATTTAGATACTAAGTATTTGTTAGTACCTTCTTCCTCAGCCTTATACTTGTATTCCAGTGCCTCCCAAAGCTCTCTAGGTGATTTGACGTTTGTGTACAGATCATATAATCTGTCAGAAAGAGTGTTGAGGATGTGGCCACGAGCCAACTCTTCATCTTCAGCTCCTTTCTTTCGTTGTTGCTGAAGTGTCTGTACTATCTCTTGATGGATCTGCAAGGCATTCTGGGAGGGACCTGCGGCTACAGTACTTGCAGGAGGAGCACCGCCTGCTGAAGTGGGATTGGCAGAAGGAACAACACCTGCTGCAGTGGTTGGTGGATCCAAATCAACAGGCTGCTGGGGAGCAGGAGGATCTTCTGGAATTGGTGGCAGACTGGGATCCAGAACATAGGCAAGCTTAAGGACAGTAAGCAGGAATTTCATCTTGTCCTACCAGCGGCTGAAGTTGTTGCCATCGAAACGGTCTAGCTTTTGCTGGTTCATGATTCTGAAGGATTCAGACTCCATTTCTACAGATAGAAACTTTAAGATTGTTGAGAAATCTGGGCTATGGAGGAGCTAGACACGGGTGTTCCCTGTCTTTAAAGTTTCTATCGCCCCTACTGTTGTGCTTTAGGTTGCAGGCGATACACTTCTAGGATATATGTCAAGCCTGGTGTTTGATCTTTGCTTAAAGCACTTCCGCAAAAATCAGATGAGTATGTTGCACTCTTTTCAGAAAATGGGAGGAGACTACTTTATAATCTTCAGGTAGCAAAAACCGAAACTGGAATTTGAATGGGTTAATTTCAGGAGTTAATAACCTGAAATTACACCCCATAATTGCCCTCAACCTGACTGTTACAAGAGTTAAACGGATTTCTTTTGGATGTATCTGGACATTGGTTTGAATATTTGAAACTAGGACTGAGTCAGACCGGCTCTGGCTAAAAAAGAAAGCTCTGGGCTCGGAGGCGAGGCTCCTAGCGACGATGCGCACGTGCAAAGTGCGCCATCAAACGCCACATTCGCCCATGCCCGGGCCCGGGCCCGGCCCCGGTCCCAGTCCCGTGCCCGTGCCCGTGCCCGAGCCCGAGCCCGTGCCCGTGCGCGCGGGCGGTGCAGTGCACCGCACCGCGTGTGAGCTCATTAGTCCTCTCTTGAGTTCCACAATTTAATAACATACACAACTTTTTAATATATAAAGCTGTCTGCCTTATGTTATTCTTTCAATGTGGGACAAGTTTCAATAGGCCAATGCACATTTTCCAAACAACCTTTCATATGCCTTATGTATACTTGTTAATTAATTCTGCAGCAATTAATTATATCATTACATATAAGGCATATCTAACACTTGTTTATGCTGAAGGTGATTTTGAGGCTTCAAAATGTAGTCCAGAAACCTAACTATCTAGTGGTTTTTGCCGTGCAAGTCTCGTGCACTATAAATGCACGGAGCATTTTTGGTGCGAGCCTCTTCACTTTACACAAGAGTATGCTCCAATAGTAATGTCACACACGTCTAATATTCACCAAATCACGCGTAATATTATTATAGTAATCTGTTGTCGATATTACTGATGCTGACTGTATCACATGCCCTAATTAATACAGCGTCATCCACAAGCTGTGCGTGACTCATAGCCCATTACACGTCACACTGTTGTGTAAAGCGTGGGATGTGGTAACCGGCTGTCATGCATCGGGTGCCTATAAATACCAACCCCTTCATTTTTTATGTTTTCTTTCACGTATACACGGTAAACTCATGCACACGCACGAAAAGAACAAAGCAAATGACAAATTTTGATATTAAACGATGTGATCTTTCTTCCGAATCCTAATTTTCTCGTTTTACCGTGACAGAAGACGGAAAATTGAAACATCTTTCCAATTCGGGAGAAGAAAGGCCAGGAAGAGATGGAAAAACCCAAGAAACCAAACCGAAGTTTCATGTTTTGCACAAATGGAACAAGAGCAAGAAACCTTCGATGGGGGCAAGAATCTTGATTCCATTCTCATCATCCCATCTATTTTGTCTCTAACAAGCTATTCTAATATAGAACCAAACCTCTGGTTCTAATCTGTAAGTATTCACAAAAACTTCCTTAATTCCCATCTTTCCCTTATCCCACATCCACTCATTTGAACTTCTATTTATGCAGGAGGAGACTTTCAAGCCATTATGATTGGAAAAAGCCCTTTCGTAAACTGGATTTAAGAGGGGCACGACATGGGGAGAAATGAGCGCATGATCCACTTAACGTAGAAATCGAGCTGCCGCTCAAATGGAAGACAAACTAGAAACTTTCATTATGTGGCGGTCGCAGTCGTGTGCGCTCAAAATTCTTCCCTGTCGAGAGGAATTAATTGAAGATTACAATATATAGACTATAGAGGACTCGAAGACTTCTGAATGTATATAAAAATGTTATTAGTCTTTTGAGTGTTCTTCCGGCTCGGGTAGCTTAGGTTACTATTCCAGAAGTACGATTTCTGCGAAATCCCACACGAATTTTTTCTCATTTTTTCAATTGTAAAAGATTTTTGATTTTGTGCAATGAAAAATCTATGTTAAAATGAGAAAGTGACGTACGAATCTTCACTATGCTTTATGGTTCCCATCACATATCATTATATCAATTGAAAAGAATCTTCACTTCCCTTCGGAGAGCATATGTACTCGCACATGCTCAGAAGGTAATAACTAATTAACTTAACATCTTATAAGGTGAATTATTCATGAAAATCATATTTCTAATCAAATCCTCATATTCAAATTTGACCAATTGCCCAAAAAAAAAAAAAAAAAAAAAAAACAAGAAGAAGAAGATTGACCAGTTGCAATTGTAATGTAATTTCCGTGTTAATTAAATAATTAAACGCGAGAAATAATCACAAATGAATTTTATTGATTTGTTTTGAATTTTGCGGGTACAATCTCTAATTCTTCCTCTGATTCTTCCTACAAGGATTTGCTGAAATTCGGAAGGTTTGAAACGCCTTTGTTGATTTTGGAGCTTCGATCTTCCTTTGAATTTGATTTGCTTCTTTAAACGTTAATTGCGGGTCTTCAGACTTGATCGCGAATTAAACGCCTTGATTTGATGAACACCGAAGAACACGCCAATGAACATCTTTGATGTTGATTTGAATTTGATTTGAATTTGCTGAGGAGTAACGCCGAAATCTGGATTTAATGCTTTGATTACGGATTGAACGCCTCAGTTTGTTGACTTTCTCGAAGAACGCTGAAGAACACGCTCGGAGCACCTTCGAATTTGATTTGAAGAAAACGCCGGATTCGCGGACTTGACGCCTTGTTGCGGATCGGACGCTTCGATTTGGTTGATTTCCACGAAGAACGCGAAGAAACACGTTTGAATCTCGCTTCGATCTTTGAGGAGAGCAACGCCGAAACACCACTTCGATGCCTTGATGCCGGATCAAACACCGTTGATGCTGACTTCTACGAAGGACGCCGTTGAAGATGCCGAAGAACGCCTAAGAGCTTCTTTCTCCTTGCTTTGTGGCTTGCTTCTTTGCTCCTTCGAGTTGTGTAAATTGTGTTGTAGAATGCCTCTATTTATAGGCATAGGGTGAAACTTGTGATAATTATCCCTTAATTAATTCATTCATTTATTAAAGGGATAATATCAAATTTATTTATTTATTTATTACTTTAATATGAATTTATATTAAAGAAAATAAATAAATGACACATGTCTTGACTTGATTTGTCCACGTGTTGAGATATGTCACGTGTCATAATTTGATTGGTCATCACCATTTGAACTGCAAGGCTTGATTTGATTGGCCGGAACACCTCAATTTTGACAAGTGTCAATATTTGATTTGATGACAAAATAAATATTAAAATTATCAATTAAATCAACTATTTAAATATTTCATGGATTTTGATTTAATATTTATCCAAAAAATATAAAAATAGAATGAATTAAATTTGATAATTAATATTTAATCCCATGTGTCACATTTCAATTTGACGAAAATTAATCCGTCTACAAATGCCCCCACTTCTGATGAGACTCAAAATCACACTCGAATCAGAGTCGTCCACGTGTCAATGCCTCAAAGACCGAGAGTCTAGACGCTCGCGTCGATGGGCTCGCGGACCTTCCCAGCCCACGGGCTTGCCTATCAGTACCGATCCATGGGCCTCGGCCAGCTGCTCAGGTGAAGGCCTCAAGTTGAATGGTTTGACGCTCGCATTACGGCCCTCAGGGACACCTTCCTCAGGGAGGTACCCATCCGAGGGTCCCTTCCCGATGCTCGGGCCTTTTGCGTTCAAGGGTCATTTACCGTGGGGAGGCCATCCTCACACTCTCCGAGCGTCACCAACGCTCGTGCATGACCATGCCCAGTGGCGTTGGATCCGAACCTCGGCAAAGGGGATCCTAGGCTTTTCCCTCTCACGCGACCCTCGTCAACAACCTCTGACACAAAGGTACTACGCACTATGCACCTGACGCGCCGTCTCCATTTCAGAAATGTCATTCTCACCCTCTCAAAGGCTGCCACGCGTTAGGGCAACACAGGTTTGGGACCACATGGTCAATTTACCCATTTACCCCCATCCCTAACATATAAATAAGGGGAAATCCATGCATTCTCCCCCAAGTCATCATCTGCATACAAAACGCATACCTGATTCTGGGCATTTTTCCGCCGATCTTCCCAAGCTCCTCATTCACCACAGTAACACTACCTTTGTAGCTCGCACTCTTGGTGTTATCCTAGCTGGAAGAACCCACGCTTGAAAGGAAACCCAGATCCTGAGGCCCTCACGCCTGTGATGGTCTTCCCTCCTACATACAAATTCTAAAGTGATTGGTGCTTAACTCCTTCACAAGTTTCTGCACCATCATTTTTGGCGCCGTCTGTGGGAAACCATCACCACCATCTTCGTTATTACCAGTTTCTTCCTTTTAAAGCTAGTTGAAAAGTGACACCGAAGTCTTTCATCATGGTTACTGCCACAAGATCTGGAACCCTGGGGAACAGAGGAGGTCTTCCTCCCGCCAATGGAGAAAACGCTGAAAGCCCCGCCCTCGCCGGAGGTGCACCTCCTCTTGTTGCCGGAGACGTTGATGCCGCTGCTGCTGCTCCTCCCCCAACTGGAAATGAAGTGGGAGGATCGGGCTCCAATCCTCCCCCCCCAGCTTTCGCCCCAAATATCCCTACCTCTCATCACAGCATGTACTCCATGGCCATGCCCCCGCCGGGATACGTCCATATGCAACCGGGAATGATGCCCGGAATGGTGCCCATGGTCCAGCCATATTCAGTGGGCACGCTAAATCTCCCACTGTCACTACCAAGAGAAATACAAGGGGTGGAAATGCCCCAGGTAACAACCCAGCAGCTCCAGGCTCTTTACGCACAGTGTGAAGGGCAGGCGGTACAGAACGCCTGGGAGCACTTCACTGCCGCCTATTTTCCCTCTTTGGCAGGAGCTCGAGCGGCTCCACCCTTGGGCGGGCTCCCTGCACATCCCTTGACGATGGCCCAAAATGCATTAAGGGCCCAGCAACCTCACCCTCCCCCGCTCCAGGAAAATGAGGCCACTCCGAGGGTCCTGCAAGGGCAGCAGCCAGCGGGAAACGAGAGAGCCCCTCAAAATGAAGGGGCTGGAAACAATGACGAGGTCCATTCGAGGGCCACAGAAAGGGCAAACCGCAGAAATGTCGGTGACCCTCAGCTTGCAGCAGTACAAGACCAAATTCGAGGGCTCCAGAACGTGGTGGAGCAACTCTCTCGAGCACGGTCTCACGCCTCCCGCGATGGGGGCGAGAGGTCCAAGGCCAGAGACGCTCGCCGACCACGTAGCCCTATTTCCCGGCGTAGGAGGGAAGCCAGCTACGAGGATCCTGACGACCGGGATTATAGGATCATGACTGGCGACTCGCCCCTCATTGAAGAGGTACTGATGACTCGAGCAGGGAAGGGCAAAATCCCCTCGTCTGTCAATAGGTACGATGGAACCACTGATCCAGCCGAACACCTGGATCACTTTGTACATTTGATGCATTTATATGATCACCCCAACAACTATTGGGCCAAAGTGTTCGTCACTTCCCTCACTGGAATGGCTCAAGACTGGTACAAAAAGCTCCCCCCACGCTCGATTCGGGGGTATTATGACTTAACAGATGCCTTCATCAGCCACTTCAACTCCTTAAAAGCACCGGCCCCAGTCGCAACAGCCCTGTACAGCTTGGTCCAGGGGCCGAACGAGACCCTTCGGTCTTTCATGGGAAGGTTCAACAAGGAGATCTTGTTAGTGGAGAAACCCTCGATGGATTTCTTGAGGCATGTTCTTTTCGGAGCTATAAACATGAAGCACTATGTCAGCAAGGAATTTGTGGAAGAAGTGGCCAAGAAGAAGCCCCGCTCGTTAATGGAGATAAGGGACATCGCTGATTCGTTTTTCACCCTCGAAGATATGTACCTTGCGAGGGAGCAGAAGATGGCGAATGCCCCTCGCCCCAGTAAAACCTTTGAGGATAGAGGAGATTCAACCAGGGGCCGCCGCCGCAGTCCCGTTCCCGCTCGGAGGAACGCCTCTCCTCCTCGAAAGTTCGAGCGCATCCCTCTCAACCGCCCTATAGCTGAAGTGTATGCTATGGCGGACAGAAAGCTGTTCAAAAGGCCGTCGAAGCTAAGGGAAACCGAGGCCCAGAAGCGCTCGGGAAAATATTGCGCTTTCCACAAGCAGAAAGGGCATGATACCAACGAGTGTCGCCAACTCGAGAGTGAGATTCAGAGGTTTATTGCCGGAGGGCACCTCAAGGAGTTCGTGAAAGTGCTAGAAAGATACGACGAACACTGTGCTGAACGAGCGCGTATTAGAGGGAGAAGTCGTTCGCGCTCACGCAGCCCCCGTCACCGTCACACCGGGCCCAGTGACCGTGAGAAAGGGAAGGCATCGGACGTGGAAAATCAGCCCTTCGCGGTTATTCACATGATTGCCGGCGGACCCTCGGGGGGTGATTCCAACGCTTCCCGACGTCGCTACGTTCGGAGTTATGACCAAAGATCTTCTCAGCCCCGCCCGGTGCTCTCTGTTGATAAGTCGTCACGCTCGGAGAAGGATGAGAGCGTAGGTTTTACAAAGAAAGACTTAGAGCACATTGTAACACCCCATGGGGTCGGTGAAACCTCTGACTGCCCCATGGTGGTTAGCTTAGACGTTCACAATCATGTTGTAAAGAGGGTCTTGATTGATAGTGGAAGCTCCGTAAATGTTTTGCCTTACTCCACGTTCCAGAAGATGAACATCACAAACATCCCGCTCGAACCTCTTAGAACAGCCCTTGTCGGCTTTGGGGGTTCCGAGATCGTCCCTCGCGGATAAATTCGCTTGGCCACCTCTTTCGGTCGCGCCCCACAGCGAAAGACTTTAAATGTTCTTTATGTGGTGGTCGAAGTGGACCTACCATACAACATCATCATTGGGCGCCCAGCCCTCGTCGACTTCAAAGCGGTAATTTCCACCTATCATCAAAAAGTCAAGTTTCCCACTCCCGAGGGAACTGGAGAAGTATTGTGCAATGTAAAGGAAGCTTGGGAATGCTACGTACTTTCCCTTCGAAGCCACAAGCCCAAACAACCCACCCAGGCGGGCTCCACCAAAAAGTCCGTTGACTTCCCCAAGCTGGATGAAGACGGCCCCGAGCGCAAGAGGGCCAAGCTCTATAAGAAGAGGAATAAGAAGAAAGCCACGGACAAACCCGAGGATGCCGGAAACTCACCCCTCGGTGAGGTTGGGGCTTCCTCCTCGGAAGGCGAGGATCATATACCCTCGGGAGATATCAACGAGAGGCTCACAGGAAAGAAACGGGCGCTCGAACTGCCTAGGCCTGAGGTAAGAGTGGAACCTACAGAAAACTTCCTGACCATCGAATTGGAGCCGGGGAATCCAGATAAGACCACGCAAATAGGTTCCAGCCTCGACGGTCCCTCTCAGATTATGATGATTGAGTTCTTGCGGGAAAATATTGATGTCTTTGCTTGGAAGGCTTCCGACCTCACCGGTATAGATCCGAACGTTATTGTCCACCGGCTGAACGTGGATCCGGCCTTCAAACCTATAAAGCAGAAAAAGAGGGATGTCCATGGGTTCCGAAAGCAAGTCATAGAAGAAGAAGTCAATAAGCTACTTGACGCTCAGTACATAGAAGAAATCCTATATCCCGAATGGCTCTGCAATGTGGTGCTCGTTCCGAAGAGCGCCAACAAGTGGCGTATGTGCAACGATTTCACGGACCTCAACAAGGCATACCCAAAGGACCCGTACCCGTTGCCTAGAATTGATCAATTGGTAGATTCGACCGCTGGGTGTGAACTTATGAGCATGATGGATGCGTTCCAAGGATATTATCAGATATTTATGGCCCTTGAGGATCGCCCTAAGACAGCGTTCGTAGTCCATATGGGTGTCTATTGCTTCAAGGTTATGCCTTTCGGGCTCAAAAATGTAGGAGCGACGTATCAGCGCCTCGTCAACAGAATGTTCGAGGGTGAGATCGGAAAATCCATGGAGGTATATGTCGATGACATGATCGTCAAATGTGAGCACCAGTATTCTCATCTGGGAGACCTCAAACGAGCGTTCAACATTTTGCGTTGCTATAGTATGAAGCTGAATCCCTCCAAATGTACATTCGGAGTGCGGGGAGGCAAGTTTCTGGGGTACATGGTCAGCCAACGGGGCATAGAAGCAAATCCGGAAAAGATTAAAGCAATCCTGGACATACCCTCCCCTCGCAATCTGAGAGAGGTCCAGGTGCTTGTGGGTAAGATCATTTCATTGAATAGGTTCATCTCTCGCTCAGCGGACAGGAACCTACCCTTCTTTAAAATTCTGCGCAACGCTCGCAACTTTACCTGGAGCGAGGAGTGCGAAAAGGCTCTGCAGGATATGAAACAGTACCTTTCGAGCGCGCCTTTGCTGACCAAACCTAACCCGGGGGAGAACTTGTTTGTCTATTTATCAGTCTCCTTGGAAGCCACGAGCGCTGTCCTCGTGGCAATCCGTGAGCGTAAGCATATGCCGGTATACTACCTAAGCAAAACCTTGCAGGGGGCTGAGAAGAGGTACATGGAAATTGAGAAATTTGCCTTTGCGCTCGTTAACGCGTCCTGAAGGCTGAGGCCTTATTTTCAGGCTCACTCCATCACAGTGCTTACAGATCAACCCCTCAAACAAGTGCTATCTAAGCCGGATGTTTCGGGAAGATTAATTAAATGGGCGATCGAACTCAGTCAGTTTGATATCTCCTTCGAGCCTCGTACAGCCATACAGGCTCAGGCAGTGGCCGATCTGTTGGTAGAACGTTTCAATTTGGAGATTGTGCCCTCGGCGGATGAGGGTTTATGGCTTTTACACACGGATGGCTCCTCGACCTCACAGGGGGGAGGAGCCGGGGTGACCCTCAGGGATCCCCTCGGGGCAGAAGTTGACTACGCAATCAAGCTGGCGTTTCAAGTCACCAACAACGAAGCTGAGTATGAGGCCCTCATCCAAGGGCTCAGGATTGCACTCCAAAACGGGGCCACTCGTGTTACGGCATACGTTGATTCGCAGTTGATCGCGAGTCAAATTGACGGTACTTATGAGGCTCGAGAAGCCACCATGGTACAGTACCTGTCGAGCGCCAAGGAGGTGATAGCCAGGTTTAAGGAATTCCATCTTTTGCAAGTTCCGAGAGCTGAAAACGAACGAGCTGACACTCTGTCCAAATTTGCATCTGCCCTGGACGGCTATAGCGAGCGTGCTGTGACATTTCTTGGGACTGAAGAGCCATTGATAAGTAGAGGAGAACCTTCGAAAGAGGTTCATATGATTGACCCCTCCGAGCTTTGTTGGCTCGACGAGATTGTCAGATTCCTCCAGGATGGAACCTGCCCGAGCGACAAAGTTGAGGCTCGTAAGATCAGGAGCAAGGCCCCTCGTTTCTCATTGGATTCTGAGGGTCGATTATTCAAGCGATCCTTCCAGGGCCCACCGTTGAGATGCCTGAGATCCTCGCAGGCCAAGGAAGTTTTACAACATGTGCACAGCGGAAGTTGTGGGAATCACTCGGGTGGTCGGATCTTGGCAAAGAAAATCTTGAGGAGTGGGTTTTACTGGCCCTCGGTCTTGCAGGATGCCGTTAACTACTCCAAGAAATGCCCTAAGTGCCAGTTTCACTCGAATACCCCCCAACTACCGGCCGCTCAAATGATTCCTATTGATGTTTCGTGGCCTTTTGATCAGTGGGGCATTGATATTGTGGGACCCCTCCCAATGGCGGTCGGACAGAAGAAATTCGTAATACTTGTTGTGGACTATTTCACTAAGTGGGCTGAAGCCGAAGCGGTCGCCAAGATAACGTTCAAAGTTGTGAGGGACTTCATCTGGAAAAACATCATCTGCAGATACGGCATCCCGAGGGTGCTCATCTCAGATAACGGGTCCCAGTTTATTGCTGCTGACACACGAGATTGGTGCTACGAGCTAGGGATTGAACAGCGATTCACTTCCGTGGGCCATCCTCAAGCCAATGGTCAAGCGGAAGTGACCAATCGAACCATACTCCAGCATCTGAAGACGATGCTCGAGAGTAAGAAAGGGGAATGGGCAGAAGAACTCCAAGGAGCCCTGTGGGCTTACCGTACAACTCCACGAGCGGCAACCGGGGAAACCCCTTATTCCCTCGTTTATGGCTCCGAGGCTATGATATCTGCGGAAATTGCCCAAGAATCCGCACGCGTTGCCCATTTCGAGCTTGCTGACAATGAAGCCAACAGAGCGCTCGAGTTAGATCTGCTGGATGAGAAGAGGAATGCTGCTTGGGCACGTATCCACAAGTACAAAGCAACCGTGGCTCGCCAATACAACAAACGCGTCAAAGAAAGGACTTTCCAGCTGGGGGACTTGGTCCTTAAAAAAGTTGAAGTCTCCAAACATGTGGGTAAGTTGGACCCCAATTGGGAGGGCCCCTTCAAAGTTATCCAGGTACGAGCAAACAATACCTACCTATTGGAAACTTTGCAAGGCGAACGACTTCCGAGACCATGGAACGCATGCAACCTTAGAAGGTTCTACGTATAAATATCTACCTAGGTGTTTGCCCGCTCGCGGCACCTTGTACTTCCCTTTGACGGAAGGAACGATTGTAATCATTTCAAGCATTCTAAGCATAATGGTAAGTATTTTTGTATGTTGTTATATCACCCGAACTGCCCTTTCATTTGGTTAATAATCTGGTTGATAAAAAAGCTTACTCCGTGTCGAGCGTACTCCACGTCGAACGGCTTAATTAAAACCTGGATTGATTTCAAATCGACGCTACATAGGCGGTAAAAATGCTATACCTTGAGCACTCTAACACTCACAAGCGTGTAAACCCTAAGAATGAGCGTGTCGAAAGGCGGGATGCTAAATGCTTAATTTACGCCAACTAAGTGCTCGTCACGCTAGTTCGCGCTCGTAAACCCCCTGTGACCCTCATCTACTTGGGTAAGAGCATGCCCGTAAATAGTGGATGCCACTAACACTACGGCTACGCTCGTTTTAATCCCTACTTAGCAAATCTTATAGATGATTTCTGAGTACGATCAATTTTCTGGAATGAACAAGATAAAGATGCACGCCAAATGTCTAAGGCCAATACTTAGCTAAATCCTTAGGGATTCCCTAAGTTCAAATTCGAGCCTCATTGAGGGTCCTAGGATTCCAGACATAGGCCAATTCTTGGCTAAAGCTTTTCTAAATCTAGATTCGAAACTTCATTTCGAACGTGGCCAGGGAACCCTCCTAAGGGTCACCCTCGCGCCTGGATTCACGTAAAGATTTGCTTAGTCCAAATCCAAAACCCATTACAAACGTGGCCAGGGAACCCTCCTAAGGGTCCCCCTCGCGCCTGTATTTCCTCAAAGTTTTTCTAAGTCCGGATTCAAGGTTCATTCCTACTATGGCCAGGGAACCCTCCCCAGGGTCACCCTCGCGCCTATATTTGCAACATGTCAATTGCCTAACGTCGAGGACTTCTAAGCTTAACAGGCCTGGCGACGAGCGTCAGGGGACCATCGAAGAAAACCCATAAGCGTACACGGTTATCGCAAGCATTCAAACGAAGGATATTATTATAGAAACGGCAAGCGTAATAAAGCAGCATCAATCACCGTTCAAAAGTAAGAAAGAAAGCATTCATACACTCAAACAAAAGGAAAGGAATTCAAATTTATGGAAAAGCAACATGGCGGGGCCCAAAGTGTTCAACACATAATTGAAAAATTAAATACAGACGTAGATTGTTTGTGAGTATGGAAAGAAACTTAAACCATCAAGGAAAGAGAGCAGCAGTGGAGATAGGCATCATTGGGCTTGGTTTTCAGGCTCGGGAGGAGCAGTTGAAATAGGAACGGGGGCCAGCACGTTGGCATCGGAAGTTTGAGCCTCACCGGGTTCCTCGACATCTGCTACGTCCATGACAGTGCCCTCGTCCTCAATATGGATGGGACCTGGGCCTATAGTGTTAGCCGCTATAAATTCCCTTTGGAGCGTCTCCACCAATTCCTGGTATTCGGGCTCCGCCAGATTATCAGTGGGATCGTCCGGGACCATGGGCTCACCATTTTCGTCCAAATCCATACGTAACCGAGCATCGGTGCGAGCGCTGTCCGGAGCCAAGCCAAATCTAACCATTTGCCCGATGGCTTTGTAGAAAAAGCGCCGAGCGTTGTCAAAACACTACATGTTGGCCGCAAATACAAAGGCTTTGGAACGCACCAACTTCATTACTGCGTCCCAGGAGACCTTCGCCGCCAGCCCTTCCACCTTTCCCTGCAGTTCAGCGAGGGCCTTCTTAGTCTCTTCATTTTGGCGAGTGCTCTCCGCCAGCTGCTCGCTCAACTCCCTATTTTGGGTCCTCAGTTGGTCGCGCTCAACCTTCAGCTCCCTGTGACGCTCATCAAGAGTGAGATAGGCCGCATCCGCCTTCTGCAGGTTCTCCCTCAGCTGGTCTTTATCACGGTTGGCAGCGGTCAGCTCGGCATGGACGTTGTTATAATCCTCTTGCAGTTGGACGGGGTCAGAAACTCGTAGCAGTTTCTTGTACTTAGCCTTATGCTCGGAGTAGGCCTGCGCCCGCCCCTGCAAGTTCTTCAACCTAGGGATTAGCTCCTGGAAAGTCAGAAACCAAAATTAGCGTTAAAATGCGAACAATGGAAGTTGGAAACCTTCAAAAGGATACTAAAAGACTTACCGTCAGAAGGGCACGACAGGCATCGTCAGCAACCCGGGCGGCGTCATGCTCGTTCAGCTTATCATGGTCGCCGAAAAATTGGAGTTTCCCGACGATGTCAGAAACGAGGTTCACGGAGTAGGCACTCTTTTTCAGAAGCACCGGACCCTCGGCCCGCTGGCGCTTATAGCGAGAGTCGCCCTTGCAGCCTATCTTCCAGAAATCTTCATCCTCTGATGAAGAAGTGTCGCTGCCTTCGCCTCTGTGCCCCACGACCACCTCTTTTCCCTTGCCAGAAATTGGGATAGAGTCCGGCATCCTCTTCCTCTTCCCCTGACGGTCGGCCCGGAGAGTTTCGTGGATACGGATATGTTCCCCCGAGCGGTTCCGGGACCCGCTCGAGCTCAGTGTAATCGGACCCTCGGCAGCCACCAGCGGGGGAGTAGCCCCCCGGGTACCCCCCACTATTAAGTCCTCGATGGGGCCCCTCGGAGGAGCTTCATTCCCTGCGCGACCACGAGCGTCGTTATGTCCTCGGCCGGCCCCTCGCCGGGTTCCTCTCCCTCTCGGAGCGTTGGGCGGACGGTTTTGCTGTTGTTGTTGTGAGGGGTGAGGGTCAGCGGCGGGTCCCTGAGCGCCCAACATACGAGAAAGAGCCTCAGCATTCATTCCGTGAGAGAGTATTTGAACACCTGCAGATAAAGGGGAAACGAGCGTCAGAAGTTGGTTGCTCAAATCGTAAGATGCATAGATATAGCAACTACTCTAAGTTAGAAGACTATTCTAAGAGTTAAAGCAGTTAGTTCCTAGAATCTAACCGTCGAGGGCCATAATGTCGGCTGGAGGATTGAGTATCATGTCCGGGGGGCAAGACAAGCCATAACGAAACAACACACCCTCGTTTTTCATCAGGGTTTCAGCCTTAATCCATTTTTTCTCAGCCCTCATCTCGAGGGCTAATCCCTGTGCCCAATCCTCAAAGGCTTTATTCCTCGTTCTTTCCCTAATCAGAGGACCCTCGCCATGTATCAGCCACTCGCGATAAACCCTAAAAATCCCCCCTGGAGCTCCCACAAAAAAATACTTCTCCTTCCAATGCTCGCCGTAGGAAGTGGATGGAGAATCTATCATCTTAAAACCAGATTTGGCCTGGGCATAATAGAATCCGTCCGTAGGGGACGAGCGTGTTGAGCGGGCCACCTGTATCAAGCTATCAAAATTGACGATCGAGGGTTCGCGACCTAAGGCAACCATCATAATCACGAAAGTGTTGATTAAGGCTATGCCGTTCGGCAGAATTTGTGAAGGGCAAAGCCTCAGGTGGTGATAGATGTTGACGGTGGCGGGAGGAATTGGAAATCTCAGGCCCCCGGCTAAAACTGCGTCCCAATAGACCGTCATCATCCCAGGCGGCGGTCGGTTGGCCCTTTCCCCCTCCTCAGGAAGTCGCATAGGGAATACTGCTTCATCCCAATAAGCTTTCGCCCTCAACTCCTCCAGATCGTCGAGCGTTAGAATACTCGCGATCTCGTCTGGAGATCTGTCGGTTTGATGACGATTATCCTGCCTTACTCGAGTGGCAGGCTCCCTTCCTCTCCTTTGGCGCCTGCTGGAAGGTTCAGCCTCAAACGGGCGCCCGGATGGTCCCGCTTCACCCTCGGGAGCCATCATAGCCACTGTGATCCTGTGATCTTGGGGTCTCACAGCGCTGTTCAAAACTGGGAATACTCTCTCCCCCTGTCTCTGCATCTCCATCACGTTGTGCATCTCCTCAAAGAGGTCGTTCATCCCTCCCGGAGCACGCTCGTTCATCCCTTGAACGGCGGCGTCCACCTCTTCTTCCCCGGCGTCAGCCGGAGCCTGAGCCACCGAGATCGCCATGGGAATTCCTTCATCTGGGTGCGCCCTAACTAGGGGAACAGCTATGGGGACATCGCCATGAGGGGAAGAGCTCCCCACCGACATCTCCTCAATCTCCCGTACATAATCATCAGCTTGGTTTCCGGCCATGTTCAGTTTTCAACTTTTGGAAACGGGATTTCTGACAGAGAACTCAAGGAGAGAAAAGAAATTTCTGAAGCAAATGCAATGGCAGGAACTGGCTCTTCACTCAAGGGTTTCACTCACTCAACCTAAATCTAAAAGTTAGTATCAGAATATCAAGATTCGTGGGGCCTTACCTAAAGTTGGAAGAACGGAAGCTCGCCGGAGTCTGTAAAAATTGCAGAAAATTCTTTGACTGCTTAAAGGCTGGAAGATATCTGAGTGCGTGGAAAAAAGTCCCAAAGCCCTGCAAATCCCTATTTATAGGGAAGATTTTACATGGATTGGGGCTGAAAATTCAAAACGCAATCATTTCCCGCCTAGGGAATCCCCCCACTTTTGCTAACCGCCTCACGACTACCGGAGTCCACGCGCCCACGTTCCCACTCAGCATTAAATGCGGACATGACACCATTTAATGCGATGTCAGACTGTACCCGTTACGGAAGTCAAGCGGTCACCTCCCTTGCTGAGGCTTGACCCTCGGATAATTCAAAATCCAAGGCCCTCCATTATTAAATTCTACAGTACGCTCGAGCGATACTACAGAATTTGGGGGGCAAAATGATGAGACTCAAAATCACACTCGAATCAGAGTCGTCCACGTGTCAATGCCTCAAAGACCGAGAGTCTAGACGCTCGCGTCGATGGGCTCGCGGACCTTCCCAGCCCACGGGCTTGCCTATCAGTACCGATCCATGGGCCTCGGCCAGCTGCTCAGGTGAAGGCCTCAAGTTGAATGGTTTGACGCTCGCATTACGGCCCTCAGGGACACCTTCCTCAGGGAGGTACCCATCCGAGGGTCCCTTCCCGATGCTCGGGCCTTTTGCGTTCAAGGGTCATTTACCGTGGGGAGGCCATCCTCACACTCTCCGAGCGTCACCAACGCTCGTGCATGACCATGCCCAGTGGCGTTGGATCCGAACCTCGGCAAAGGGGATCCTAGGCTTTTCCCTCTCACGCGACCCTCGTCAACAACCTCTGACACAAAGGTACTACGCACTATGCACCTGACGCGCCGTCTCCATTTCAGAAATGTCATTCTCACCCTCTCAAAGGCTGCCACGCGTTAGGGCAACACAGGTTTGGGACCACATGGTCAATTTACCCATTTACCCCCATCCCTAACATATAAATAAGGGGAAATCCATGCATTCTCCCCCAAGTCATCATCTGCATACAAAACGCATACCTGATTCTGGGTATTTTTCCGCCGATCTTCCCAAGCTCCTCATTCACCACAGTAACACTACCTTTGTAGCTCGCACTCTTGGTGTTATCCTAGCTGGAAGAACCCACGCTTGAAAGGAAACCCAGATCCTGAGGCCCTCACGCCTGTGATGGTCTTCCCTCCTACATACAAATTCTAAAGTGATTGGTGCTTAATTCCTTCACAAGTTTCTGCACCATCAACTTCAAGGCTCGGCGGAAAACGTACCAAGTATTTGTGAGAAGGCGGGACTTGAAGTATTTAAATTTCCCAATTTTTTTATTTGGAAAATTTAAATGATTTAAGCATGATTTATTAGATCATATTTAACCTCAACTAAAATTTGAACTTGTCTTTGTATCCCAAATTACGTGATCTACGGATTCCTTCGAATAATTAGGAAATCTTAATTAATCAAGGAAATGAATGCAAATTAGGAATCCTTGCATCATTAGAAACCTTAATTTTGCAATTTTGCATGAGACTTGTATCATGCATGCAAACGATGACATTGGATCACTATAGGAGTCCACCACTTCATTAATTGAGTCAATTATTATTATTGAAGGTAATGATTACTTCCAATGCATAATGAACTTCCAATTTTAGCAGACAATTCCTTTCCAATCTTGTCCACCACTTACGCACCAATGGCCACAGACTTCCATTAGGTCTAGGAATTTAATTGGATCCAAATTCTTGTTAGGTCATCATGACTCCGGCGCAACACTTCTTCTAGAATTCAAATAGAATTAGAAGTCTAATCCTAATCAGGCAATGCATATTTCCATGCCTATAAATAACAGGCCCCAGTCCCTCAATTCCGTCATCCCAATCCGAAATATTATTTGTGGAGAGAGAAATTGAGAGAAGCGCAGTGATCAAAATTGTGGAGGAAAATAACTTCGGCAACTTGGCGGAGCAATCATGGATTGGCGCATATGTAATTAATTAATTCAAGAAGCAGCAGGGAGCACTAATCCCAGGAGTTTGGGACATTAATCCGGAGAGCAGTTTGGACCAGATTTGCAGCATTAATTCGAGAAGCAACTCCCAACTTGCAGCAGCAACAATTCCGACGGCACTTTGCAGCAATTAGAATTATCCGTCAAGCTTTGATCCTTGAATAATATTGAAGTACATTATTTCTTTTCCTTTTTTTTTTCAAATATTTTCGTAACTTGACCCCTCTTTTCTTTTTCTTTTTTTTCAATTTGAAGATTACCATGGTGCACTTCAAAGACTCTACTTCAGCTTCCGGAATCAAACATTTGGTGATCCTCGACAACGAGAATCAAGACCTCAAGAAAGGCGCGATGTTGGTGGTTCATCCTTGTCTCACCGGACCATATGCGGGCAAACTGGGGAAGATGACGGTGCCCTTTCGCGTCAAAGAGTGGTCATATCGAATCAAGCTGAGCAAAGCGTCACACGTGTGGGTTCTAGAAGCTGGTCATCATCAACACTCAAATGAACCAGGTCATCTACCGACGCTAGGGCAAAGCATCATCGAAGGCAACGTGAAGTGGGGAGACGACCTTCGGTTTAATGGCGAGTTCCACTATGTTGCCGGATATTGGGAATGAACCGAGGACATACTCAGCCGGTGCAAGGACACACTGCAGTCAGCCCAAATATACAGCTCGGTGCGTGCCTCACTGTTCATCTATGACGGCAACTCGGAGATCATGAAGGCGTTCTGCGAAGCGTGGTGCCCTGCAACCAACACTCTTTTGACGTCAAACGGCGAGTTGTCCATATCACTTTGGGATTTATACTCTTTGGCGGGTCTCCCAATGACGGGTCTTCTCTACGACGAAGTGGTCCCCGATGCAAAGGAACTCACAGAGAAAGGCGAATTCGGAAGGAGATATGCCCCCTCTAGTTGCCAGTACTTGTTCTACGCCTATCACTTGCTGCGAAAGGATGTTCATGGCGGTCAAGTTTCCATCGAGGCCTGGGTGAGCTTTTGGTGCAAAAAGGCGAAGAAGTATGTCCAAGACGAATCAACCCAACACCCACTTGGTGACTTCGGCCCTCATGAAGCTTGGAATGCAGCAGAAGAGAGGTTGTTTGCTAGATTCGGACTCGCCGGGAACAAAAGGGAAGATACTTATTTGGCGGCATTCATAGCTTGTTGGCTTTGTCTCTTCGTCCTTCCAACATAAAGGGTCGGCTTCATACGCCCAAGTACTTTCAAGATGGCGAGCGTCATGGCAAGCGGCTTCAAGGTTGATTTAGCTATTCCGGTCTTGGCAAGCATCTATCGTGGTTTGAATAAGATATCAGCATCCGCCCAACCAACTCAAGTTCATGCTCCATTTCCCATTCACTTTGTCTATGGTTGGCTAGCGCACTACTTCAAGACGCATCACCAAGCTTATCAAGACATCCATGGTCCGAAAATGATGCGGTTTTCCGGTGAGAGAGGGGCAAAGGATTATGATGCGAGGGAGGCCCGTAAGAAAATCCACAAGGCGGAGTTCGTGGCTTGGAATTGCAATGCGATGACACTTCACGAGAAGTTCTATTATACTGACAATGGGGAAGGCTCAGAGGAGGAGCACAACTACTTTATGTCAATTCGATCTTGCTACCTACCTTTGAGACAAGGAGATCGTTTCATCATCGAGCCATACAGTCCTCACCGTTTTGCTCGTCAGTTCGGGTTTTCTCAAGTGGTACCTGGAGTTCTCAAGAATGATCTTCGTGATGCTTCTCTAAACAAAGGACTCAACCATTGGCGCGTGTGCACTTTATCGAATTCTATGGATGGAGTGGTCCTTCCCCCAACAACTGCGGCTGTTAAGAAGTTGTGTACCAAGAGCTACACGGAATGGTGGTCGAGAACTCACGGCAGCTTCTTTGATGACAACATCATGAAATTGATCAGTGTGGAAGTCGTCCCAATCCAAGTTGAGAAGGTTGATCCAATTGGAGGAGAAAAGAGAAAGACTTCCCCCGCCCCTTTAGCAAAGAGTGAAAGTGGCACTGCAGATCGCCATTGGAAGAGGCCAAAGAAGCATGATAAGATTTCAGCTGGTGAAAAGGTAGTTTCCTCCCTCTTCTTTTCGTCGTTCTTCAATACTTTTCTATTCTTCTTTAAACATTGAATGTGTTTCACTTGCAGTTGAAAGAGGAACCTCTTAAAGATGATGATGTGGAGTCTCAAGGATCGATCCTCGGGCAGATTCTTTTGGAGACAGGTCTCATTTCTGAAGGGAAGGCGCAATCCAAAACACTTGTGATATCCGAAGAAAAGCAAATGCCTCAACATCCCGCAGTCTCAGTTTTTCAAGCATCCACATTTATTGCCACTCAGAAGCAGCGATTTGTCAAGTTGATGTGGGGCAATCTCCTTGAGAAGATAGAGAGCACTCCACTTAACTCCATCTCATCTCTTAAGGACGAAGTTCAATCAGTGTTGGATGATGCTAAGGGTTTTGACGAGCCTTTCATTTCTGCTGCCGAGAAGTCATTGGCAATTTTGTTTGCCAAGGCAACTGCTTATGATAAGGCGAGATCTGCGGCTTCTGGAGAGACTTCAAAAGATTGGCTTTCTCAGCAGTTGAGCGAAGCAAGAGATCGACTTGCCAGTGCCCAAGCCGAAGAAGCAACTGGGGCGAATCAAGTCAAGACAACTGAGAAGAAGTTGAAGTCTGTCACGAAGAAACTTGCCAACTTGATGAAACAGAAGGAAGATTTGTCACTTTCATTGGAGCAGCATCAACTCCTTTACGAGAATGCTCAGTCTCTAGTTCAGACTATAAGCCAAGAGATCGAGACCCTTGAAAAGACTCCTCCATCGGATGACAACATTGCCCTCAAGGCGTTCAAAGCTATGGAAGATTCACTAGCACTTCTGAAGGTGGCGAAGGAAGACTTGAAGAATTTGAGCCCCTCCCCTTGATAGTCTAGGATGCTTTTACTTTTCTTTGTTTCTTTGATTCATTGTCTAGTTTAATGAACCTTGTCAATTCTGAGATTATTTAATAAAGACTTTATTTGCTTTATTCCAACCTCATATGCATTTTCTTTTGTTTCAATAGTCCATAACTGTTTTGCACTTCTTTTGATTTGTTTAACTTGAAGAATAAAGTTTTCAACAAGAAAAACATAACTTAACGGATAATCTTGACTGAACTTAGTTAATTTCTAAGCTGCCTACGTACCCCGGTGAAGGGATCAAGTCATAACGTAGTTCAAGGGAAGAATTCTTTTAAGAAGATTTGGGGGAGCCGTTCACAGTTTATACTCATGCGGGCCAGGAGTACTCAAAGTTTAACCACCCTGAACAAGAGTGGGGAATTTCTGTTTTAGCCACACGAAACACCATCAGTGGAGTAATTTAGCAGTTTAACCACTTGCTTTACCATTAGTGGGTACCGTACACAGTTTATACTCATGCGGGTCAGGAGTACTCAAAGTTTAACCACCCTGAACAAGAGTAGGGAATTTCTGTTTTAGCCACACGAAACACCATCAGTGGAGTAATTTAGCAGTTTAACCACTTGCTTTACCATTAGTGGGTACCGTACACAGTTTATACTCATGCGGGTCAGGAGTGACATGCAGTTTAGGCTCGTACGTCAAGGAGCCAACTTCAACTTATGCATAGTAGCGTTTTAAGAACTTCCCGTTTATGGGACCAATTCTCAGACCATCTTCGGCGATCAACTTGTAAGCGCCGTTTGTGTAAACTTCTTTCACAACATATGGACCATCCCATTTGGAGATGAACTTATTCCCCGTTCGATGAGTAGTGATGATTGGCCTTCTCACAGCAAGAACCAGATCCCCAACTTGGAACGAATGAGTCCTCACCTTCTTATTGAATGATCTAGCGAGACGGGCTTGATAGCACTCGAGTCTTTGCTGAGCCTCCAGCCTCTTCTCGTCGAGCACCTCCAACTCTTCAAGTCGTAGGCGAGCGTTTTCATCTTGGGTTAGATCTTCTTGAATCGCTATCCTTAGCGATGGAATTTGTTGTTCAAGGGGAACAACGGCTTCGACACCATACACCAACGCATAAGGAGTCGCTTGGGTAGGTGTTCTATAGGTGGTTCGGTAAGCCCACAAAGCTTCTCCGATCCTTTCGTGCCAATCTCGTTTTGACTTGGAAACCACCTTCTTCAGCAAACTGCATAGAGTTTTATTGAAAGCTTCGGCAAGACCATTGGCAGCGGCATTGTACATTGAAGACTTTCTTTGCTTGAATCCAAACTTCAGGCAGAGTTTGTCTATCAGGCTATTACTGAATGGTTTCCCGTTATCAGTGATAATGTAACGAGGCACGCCATAGCGGATGATGATGTTTATTCGGATGAAATCAGCGACATTCTCCTTCTTCACTTCTTTCAGAGGAACTGCTTCCGCCCACTTGGAGAAATAATCAGTAGCAGCCAAAATATAGAGATGGCCGGCAGAAGACTTTGTTAGAAAACAGAATCAGAAAGCAGCGGAATTTAAAAAATTTTCCCAACAAAAGGACCTTGATCTCGCAATCGTGTATCCAAATTCGTAAAGAAAGAAAACTTACTTTTCTTTTATTCTTTCTTGAAGCGTTTCAAGCCACCCAAGAACGCTCTTCTCGCGGCTTGATCCCCTCTCCTTGGCAAAGCTCGAATCTTCAAACTTCTAACTTGAAGTCTCTAGAGATAGTCCACCAACTTGACTACAATCTAACTAGTAAGGATGCTAGTTCTCTAGTTAGTGTTTAGGCTTAACCTAGGGTTTTATTTTTCTTTGGAGAAAGAAAGGTGTTCAACACATGAACCAAAAGAAATCAATTAGCTCTAAAGGGGAGCATAAGCTCCCCTATATATAGGTATGGGGAGGGACGGCCGAACCCTTCCTTGTTGGGCAAGGATTTGGTTTGTCTCTCTCCTTATTACTTGATCATCAAGTATTCTCCAACTTTGACTTTGAATTCTAATTCAAATCAACTTTTAAGAGAGCTAAAAATATCCAAACTATTTTTGGATAATTTTATACTTTATTTATTATAAAATAAATAACTTATTTTATCTAATTAATTAATTCATAATTAATTAACTAGATTATTTTCTCCAAAATTAGACTTTCTTTTTAATTCAAAATTAAACCAAAGTCTATTAAATAATTAACACATTTAATTATTTAACACACATATATATACAATATATATATTCACACGTGTGTGACACGTGTCACTCACGTGAGCCACACGTGTGATTTCACACGTGTGGAACCCTCTTGGCCCGATTAACTCGTTTAATCATTTTAAAGCCTCAACTCATGTAACCAAGTTGTTGTGTGTGACCCTCTAGGTTCTCAATTCAATTAGCAGTGACCCTAATTAATTAATTCACTAATTAATTAATCAGTCCACAGATTAAACGACCATAGTCTAGCAACAGGTGTTTAACCCCTAGCTGAATTGGAATGTTCGGATTCGACAGAACCTTTAAGTCATTGATTCATGTGAGATACAATCCTCCTACTTACTATCTCTCAACCAAGATCTAGGGCAAGGGAATAATCAGAACCCTAATAATCTGGTCTTAAAGCTAAGTGCATTTCATATCCATTTGATCTCAATCCAAGAAACCCTTTTCTTGATGTCTTGATCTACTGCCTTGGCCAAGGACTCCATATGGCATATGAATGACTTACACAATAAGAGATCACCTTGCAAATGCAAGTGTAGGTCCTTTCTTGATTCTCATTCACTTTCATGAATCACTTGTGCAGCCCCAGCATAAGCCTTGAATCAGTTGTCTAAGGCGACCCCCTTTAAAGCTTATACCTAAGACTACAGAGTTGACTCATAGAGTGACAAGGAACCTCAAGTCTAAGGATCAATTAATCACATCAATGACTCGCGAGATGTTTCCTAATCTGGAAGTTTCTATTTCCTGAAATAGAAACTTCCTTTCCCATTTAGGAATGTTCTCACACGGGGCACCTAAGTGAACTTACTTGTTAAAGTAAGAACCCTCATGTATCACGCACGTATCAACTATACACTTTGCACCTACATGAAACAAGGTGGTCCTTCTTAAGGGCGTGATCCCATAAGCAAGCCTTAGAGGAGTCAGGTTGACACTTCCACTGTCTGTAGGACTCATCGGCTTGGAGTATTTTACTAATCATGACTTATGTGATATAGGGCTCGTTTCATGAACCATTTCACCTAAACGGTAGAGTCCTAAAGTCATCAGGATTAGGGGAGTTCTTATACATGCACAGATAAAGTAATCGCATACCAAACAAGAGCATATAAAGAAGTGTTACCTTAATTCGTTATTTTATTCAAAGATTGTCTGTGATTACAATAAGGAAAAGCACAAAGCGGATATACAATCGGCTTTCTAGGGCACTATTCCTAACAATCTCCCACTTGCCCGTCAAAGCCATTCTAAAGCAACTCTAAGTCCCATCTTCTCAAGATGGCCTTGGAAAGCTTCTCGACTAAGGGGTTTAGTAAGCGGATCTGCCACGTTCTCTGCTGATGCGACCCTCTCAATTTGCACATCTCCTCTTTTGATAATATCACGGATTAGGTGATACTTTCTCATAATGTGCTTGGTCCGTTGGTGAGATCTTGGTTCTCTTTCTTGAGCAACCGCCCCAGTGTTGTCACAAAACACAGTAATGGGGTCTTTCATGCTAGGAACAACATTCAACTCTTGAATGAAGTTTCTAATCCAAACACCTTCCTTAGCTGCATCATTTGCAGCTAAGTATTCGGCCTCAGTGGTCGAATCTGCAGTGGTTGTTTGCTTGGAACTCTTCCAACTCACTGCTCCGCCGTTCAGGCAGAAAATGTATCCTGACATTGACTTAAAATCATCTAAGTCAGATGCAAAGCTTGCATCGCAGTATCCTTCGACAGTAAGATCTTTCTGACCTCCGTAAACTAAGAATAAATCTTTAGTACTTTTCAAGTACTTAAGAATATTCTTCACGGCAGCCCAGTGACCATCTCCAGGGTCAGATTGGAATCGACTTGTCACACTAAGTGCATAAGCCACATCCGGTCGAGTACATAACATTGCATACATTATGCTACCTATTGCTGATGCATAAGGTGTATGAGTCATTCTTTCCTTCTCAAGGTTAGTCTTAGGACACATCTTCTTTGAAAGACATGTTCCTACACTCACAGGAAGGTTCTTAACCTTTGCTGACTCCATATTGAATCTCTTCAATACTTTGTCAATGTACATCGACTGTGATAGTCCTATTAACCTTCTAGATCTATCTCTATAGATTTTAATTCCAAGGATATAGGACGCATCACCAAGATCTTTCATCTCGAATTGGTTCGATAACCATAACTTAGTTACTTTCATGTCATCCTTCGAATTCCCAATAAGAAGGATGTCATCAACATAAAGTACTAAGAATTGCACTGAGGTCTCTAATTCCTTTCTATACACACAGGACTCATTCGAGATTTGAATGAAGCCAAACGCTTTGACTGATTCATCAAATCGAATGTTCCAATTCCTAGAAGCCTGTTTCAATCCATAGATTGACCTTTGGAGTTTGCAAACCTTTTGCTCACTCCCACTGAATGTGAAACCTACGGGTTGCTCCATATAAATGTCTTTATCAATGTCACCATTGAGAAAGGCAGTTTTCACATCCATTTGCCATATCTCGTAGTCATAATACGCAGCAATGGCAAGCATGATCCGGATAGACTTTTGCATTGCAACTGGCTAAAAGGTTTCATCAAAGTCCACGCCGGGCCTTTGAGTGAATCCTTTTGCAACCAGTCTTGCCTTGTAGGCTGCAATGCTTCCATCAACTCCAAGCTTTCTCTTAAAGATCCATTTGCAACCTATGGGTTTGACCCCATCAGGCAAATCTACCAAGGTCCAAACTTGGTTGGAGTTCATGGAGTCCATTTCGGATTTCATGGCTTCTATCCACTGTTCAGAGTCAGAATCTGAAAGTGCCTCCTCATACGTTGAAGGATCATTATCCTTTTGAGAGATTTCATGGAAGAATCCATACCATCTTTCCGGCTGTCTAGGAGTACGTTCAGAACGCCTTAGAGGAGGATTTTCGTGTGTATCGAAATTCGTGATTGGTTGTAGTTGATCAGAGTGGGACGTTTCTTCAGTGGGTGGCGTGGGGTCACTTTGTACTTTTTCTAATTCTATGATCTTGCCTTTCTTTTCTTTAAGGAACGGTTCCTCTAGAAAAGTAGCATTTCTGGAAACAAACACCTTTTGCTCAGATTGATCATAGAAGTAGTATCCTATGGATTCCTTAGGATAACCTACAAAGTAGCATAAGTTAGAACGAGATTCTAACTTATCTCCCACTGTCCTCTTCACGTAAGCAGGACAACCCCAAATTCTTAAGTAAGAATAACTAGGGATTTTACCATGCCACATTTCATAGGGCGTTTTGGGGACTGACTTAGAGGGAACTAGATTCAAAATCTTTGCTGCACTTTCTAGGGCATAACCCCAGAAAGAAGGTGGTAAGTCAGTGAAACTCATCATGGAACGAACCATATCAAGTAGGGTTCGATTCCTTCCCTCAGAAACTCCATTAAGCTGAGGAGTTCCCGGAGGGGTCCACTGAGAGATAATCCCATTATCTTTGAGATGACTAAGGAATTCTTCACTAAGATATTCGCCTCCTCGATCAGATCGAAGTGCTTTGATCTTGTGACCAGTTTGGTTCTCAACCTCCTTTTGAAATTCTAAGAATTTCTCAAAAGCCTCAGATTTATACTTCATTAAGTATACATAACCATACCGACTAAAGTCATCAGTAAAGGTTATGAAATAATGATGATTGTTTCTAGTGCTTACACTAAGCGGTCCACAAACATCAGTATGGATCAAATCCAAAACCTTAGTGGCACGTTCCACAGTTCCTTTAAAAGGAACTTTGGACATCTTTCCTTTGAGACAGGATTCACAAGAAGTTAACTCCTTAAGATCACTTTCAGAGAATGATCCTAAAGTGTTGATCTTGCTAATTCTGTTCTTGGAAATGTGTCCTAATCTAGCGTGCCATAAAGGAGCTGAAACTTTATCATCTCTCTTACGCTTCATTTCTCGTTGTATATTCATAATATTGATATTCTGAGTTAGATAAAGTCCATTACTTAGAGTACCGATGTGAACGGAAGAGTTGTTCCGTTTGATAAAGTATTTACCATTCTTAATATAAGTTTCGTAACCTTCACAATCTAATATTGGAACTGAAATTATATTACGAATAATGCTCGGTACATAAAGGACTTTATTTAATACTAACTCAAAACTACCCAAATCTAATCTAATTGTGCCCAAAGCTCGGGCTTCAACGTTTGAGCCATCGCCGATCTTCAAGACACATTCTCCTTCTTTGAGTTGTTGAACATCACTTAGCATCTGTACATCATTACAGATATGAGTTCCACAACCGGTATCAAGTACCCAAGAACTAGAATTAATAGAAAGATTTATTTCAACGAGAAAGATACCTTTCTTTAGAGTAGCCTTGTACTCTGGGCAGTTTCTCCTCCAATGTCCCGCTTTGCCACAATGGAAGCAAACATCCTCTTTCTGATCACGCTTCTTCTTTTGGGCCTTCCCCTTCGAAATGCCACCAGTGGGCCTAAGGGGTTTCTTCTTCTTCTTTTGGACTTTCTTGCCCTTACCTTTAGAAGGCCCAGAAGAGGAAGATGGAGCATTCACCATTAAAACCTTATTGTCCTTCTTGATCGTGCTTTCAGCAGTCACAAGCTGACTAATCAACTCAGCTACAGTAGCACCAGCATGATTCATATTGAAGTTAAGGACAAATGGGTTGAATGATGGTGGGAGCGAAGCTAGCAACAAATCCACTGAAAGCTCATCTTTCAGTGGCATGTCCATGGAAGCAAGTTTCTCAGTAAGGGCAAGAAACTTGAGTCCATATTCATGGACACTTGAACCTTCCCTCATTCTCAAGTGGAACAGTTCCTTTGAAGTGTTATACCTTGTAACACGTTCATGAGGGCGGTAAAGTTGCTCTAAGTGGTCGTAAATCTCCCAAGCGAATTCCATTGCCTCATGTTGCCTTTGCAAGTCCGGAGACATGTTAGCCAACATAAGGCAACGGGCTTGGAGATTATCATCCTTCCACTTCTGAATCGCATCCCGTTCGGCCCGAGTGGGAGCCTCCCCTTCGGGACTAGGCTCCCCTTCGAAGAGAACATAAGTTCTCTTCTCAGAATCTAAAATAATTTTCAGATTCCTCAGCCAATCAGAATAGTTGGGACCAGTCAACTTATTTGACTCGAGGATCGATACAAGAGGGTTTTTGGTTGCCATTTCAAAACACGTAGAGAATCACAGAATCTACGACCTAAAAGGTAAAACAGAGAACTAGTGAGCATGCTGAATTATAACGATATACAAAAGATAAGGTCTTTAATCTAATGTAGCTCCCACTGTTTTTCAAAGATCTAGAATTCCCAAAGATCTAAGAGGAACACGTTTCCCAATGGGTACTAAGATCCCAGGCATTTTACCTCGAACCCACGACTCGCGGACATTCTAAGTAAGAACCCTAGGTAGGTACAACTTACCAATTCTAACACCTTTAGAACTCTTAGTAGTTGTTTTTGCATCACCTATCTTTCAATATGGACCCACGACTCGTGCGACATCCATATTTACTTAGGCGTTAAGCAAGACCCATCAATCATAAGATCATGACCAAAACTTAGTTCGAACGACCCACGACTCGCGGACATTGCCCTTGCTAAAATTGATCGTGAAATATTGATCATTTAAAATGATCAATTAGGTAACTAAGAACTAATAAGCTCCACTAGCTATCCCACGACTCGCGGACAATAACTAGCTTCACTTACTAAACTTAAAACCTATTGATGGAATGCTAGGAATTTAATTCAAAATTTGCATCTCGAATTAAACACCTATTTATTCGAAATTAGCTTAATATTTAATGGGAATTTTCGAATTAACCGGAGAGTTGTCCGGTTCGACCTCACCAACATATATGTTATCCAATTTTATTAGTCTTGATTAATGCAAGTACACTTAAATGCATTTCAAACAAGCACATAAACAGATAACATGTCCTAGCATGATACTAACATGTAATGATCATGGGTTCTACCTATCTTATGCGTGATATGTGGGAGCCACTCCACAATCACAAGTTCTAACATACATGCCACATAAACAGTTCAAATCACATAAGGGAAAGCGGTAACAAAATACGAGCCCTATCTCTATTACATTTAACAATTGAGATTCCCCTCCCTAACATTTTGAGGGGTCTTCACTTATGGCCTCCTTGTTACTTGAATGTGGTCCATCTTACTCCATGGGTGCATTGTCTCCAAAATGAAAATAAAACCTCACCACCTATCTCTACTCTCAAATTACAATAAAAAGAAAAAGACATAAAGTAATAAGGCTCAATCTTCATATTGGCCTTAGACAATTACACGGGGCATACCCCGGCCTCAAAAACAGTAATATGGAAAGCCACATAATAAATCACATAACAGTACGCACATAAGTGAGGCTCCAACCTCAATTGAAAAACGCAACTATAGGGCTCCAACCCCAATTTAAACCATCCATGTGCATAAATTAAAACCATACATAGATCTAAACCCATGATCACCTAACATGCTTTTGCAAGAATTTAAATTTAACCAATAAATTAAAATTTTCGCTTTAAGCTCTAATAGCTTAAAACACGACTTGATGCGAGTCTTATTTATAAAAGTTTTCAATAAATCCCAAATTACCAAAACAAATAAAATTCCAATTAATTTCTGAAAATTAATAATTTTATCAAGATGTATTTTCCCAAAATATAAACCGTTTCAATTTCTCAAAAATCCCAATTTTAAGTTTTATTCAAAAAATTAAAATAAATATTCAAAAATAAAATTTTAAAATTAAAATAAAATTGGGACTGGATTGCACGAAACACGAAAAAGGCCGGATCACGAAAACGGGGCCCGTACGCGAAAGAGCCACGCACATCACGCGCACGGGCGCGCACGCTGCGCGCCGATGCGCGCAGCCTTCTCGGCTGGGAGGCGGGCGGCCTGGGCGAGCAATCCGGCACGCCTTGCGGGATTCTCGCCCAGCCTGGGCGGACGGCGTGCGGGCGGCTGGCCGGTCTGTCCCGGCCAGCCCTGGGCGGTTATGGGCGGGCGCGCCTAGGCGCGCCCGGGAGGGCCTCCCGCGCGGTTGCAGGAGGGTGGCGCGCGAAGCCCGCGCGCGCGACTCCTTCGCGCGAGGGGTTTTGCGTGTTCATCGTGATCCGGGCTGTCGTTTCGTGTTTTCGTTCAAAAGCAAAACCAATCCAAGAAATCCAAAAACAGTTTATACAGTTTCAAATCTAAAATTGTTTTTCCAAAAAATTAAATTTTATAAAAACCAATTTTCAGAAACTTTCAGGAAAAAATACAGTTTCGTAATTCAGGCTTTCTAAAACAATTACAAATACTCAATCGCATCAAGCCTAAGAATTTCTACCAAATTCAGTATAATTGAGACGAATCAGAAACACGATTAACGAGGTGGCTCTGATACCACTTGTTGGAAAACAGAATCAGAAAGCAGCGGAATTTAAAAAAAATTTTCCCAACAAAAGGACCTTGATCTCGCAATCGTGTATCCAAATTCGTAAAAAAAGAAAACTTACTTTTCTTTTATTCTTTCTTGAAGCGTTTCAAGCCACCCAAGAACGCTCTTCTCGCGGCTTGATCCCCTCTCCTTGGCAAAGCTCGAATCTTCAAACTTCTAACTTGAAGTCTCTAGAGATAGTCCACCAACTTGACTACAATCTAACTAGTAAGGATGCTAGTTCTCTAGTTAGTGTTTAGGCTTAACCTAGGGTTTTATTTTTCTTTGGAGAAAGAAAGGTGTTCAACACATGAACCAAAAGAAATCAATTAGCTCTAAAGGGGAGCATAAGCTCCCCTATATATAGGAATGGGAGAGGGACGGCCGAACCCTTCCTTGTTGGGCAAGGATTTGGTTTGTCTCTCTCCTATTACTTGATCATCAAGTATTTTCCAACTTTGACTTTGAATTCTAATTCAAATCAACTTTTAAAAGAGCTAAAATTATCCAAACTATTTTTGGATAATTTTATACTTTATTTATTATAAAATAAATAACTTATTTTATCTAATTAATTAATTCATAATTAATTAACTAGATTATTTTCTCCAAAATTAGACTTTCTTTTTATTCAAAATTAAACCAAAGTCTATTAAATAATTAACACATTTAATTATTTAACACACATATATATACAATATATATATTCACACGTGTGTGACACGTGTCACAGTGACACGTGTCACTCACGTGAGCCACACGTGTGATTTCACACGTGTGGAACCCTCTTGGCCCGATTAACTCGTTTAATTATTTTAAAGCCTCAATTCATGTAACCAAGTTGTTGTGTGTGACCCTCTAGGTTCTCAATTCAATTAGCAGTGACCCTAATTAATTAATTCACTAATTAATTAATCAGTCCATAGATTAAACGACCATAGTCTAGCACCAGGTGTTTAACCCCTAGCTGAATTGGAATGTTCGGATTCAACAGAACCTTTAAGTCATTGATTCATGTGAGATACAATCCTCCTACTTACTATCTCTCAACCAAGATCTAGGGCAAGGGAATAATCAGAACCCTAATAATCTGGTCTTAAAGCTAAGTGCATTTCATATCCATTTGATCTCAATCCAAGAAACCCTTTTCTTGATGTCTTGATCTACTGCCTTGGCCAAGGACTCCATATGGCATATGAATGACTTACACAATAAGAGATCACCTTGCAAATGCAAGTGTAGGTCCTTTCTTGATTCTCATTCACTTTCATGAATCACTTGTGCAGCCCCAGCATAAGCCTTGAATCAGTTGTCTAAGGCGACACCCTTTAAAGCTTATACCTAAGACTACAGAGTTAACTCATAGAGTGACAAGGAACCTCAAGTCTAAGGATCAATTAATCACATCAATGACTCGCGAGATGTTTCCTAATCTGGAAGTTTCTATTTCCTGAAATAGAAACTTCCTTTCCCATTTAGGAATGTTCTCACACGGGGCACCTCAGTGAACTTACTTGTTAAAGTAAGCACCCTCATGTATCACGCACGTATCAACTATACACTTTGAACCTACATGAAATAAGGTGGTCCTTCTTAAGGGCGTGATCCCATAAGCAAGCCTTAGAGGAGTCAGGTTGACACTCCCACTGTCTGTAGGACTCATCGGCTTGGAGTATTTTACTAATCATGACTTATGTGATATAGGGCTCGTTTCATGAACCATTTCACCTAAATGGCAGAGTCCTAAAGTCATCAGGATTAGGGGAGTTCTTATACATGCACAGATAAAGTAATCGCATACCAAACAAGAGCATATAAAGAAGTGTTGCCTTAATTCGTTATTTTATTCAAAGATTGTCTGTGATTACAATAAGGAAAAGCACAAAGCGGATATACAATCGGCTTTCTAGGGCACTATTCCTAACACCTACCACATCCAATCCCCAAGCATCGAAAGGCCACGAGGCAACCGTCGGATGTAACGGTTCGGGCGGTTGGTGAATGAAGTTAGCGTGAAACTGACAAGCTTGACATCGTTGCGCGTATTCCATGCAGTCTTTCACCATTGTTGGCCAATAGTATCCCATTCTTTTTATGCGAAAGTGCAGCTTTGGGCCTGACTGATGAGCACCACAGACTCCGGAATGTACTTCTTCCATGGCTTGGTTTGCTTCGTCTTCGCCCAAACACCTCAAGAAGACTCCATCGAATGAGCGTCGGTAGAGTGTACCTTTAAAGTAGATGAATCGAGCTGAGCGTCGTCGCACATCAACTCTCTGTCGGGGATCGTTGGGCAACTTTTCATACTTGAGATAGTCAACAAGGGGCTGCCGCCAATCCTCATTTTCGACTTCGAATGCTTCAACAACGTGATTTTCTTCTTTTTCAAAGTCTTCATCATTGAAGATTGGAGGTATAATCCAATTCTTGCAAACCGGCACTCGAGTTTCCTTTTCTGGCATCGCCAATGTAGAGGCAAGTTTCGCCAACGCATCCGCTTGCTTGTTCTCTTTTCTGGGCATGTGTTCAATCGTCACATCTCCGAGCCATCCTATCAGCATTTTGGCATAGTTAACATAGGGGATCAATTCAGGCTTTTTGACATCGTACGACCCTTCAAGTTGGTTGACCACTAACTTTGAGTCTCCATATACTCTGAGGTGCAGCTGTTTTATATCTACCGCCATTTCCAACCCGAGTATGAGGGCTTGATATTCGGCAACGTTGTTGGAACACTTCTGTGTCAGGGTGAAGGAATACGGTAGAACCTCTCCATCGGATGTGATGAATACAACTCCGGCACCGGCTCCTTCCTTATGTGAAGCTCCATCAAAGAACATCTTCCAAGGGGGAGTGACTTCGACTAGTAGCGCATTTTCGTCCGGCAAGTCATCGGACAATTCCCATTCAGCGGGTATGGGGTGGTCTGCCAAGAAATCGGCCATAACTTGTCCTTTTACCGCTTTTTTGGGGATATAAATGATCTCGAACTGCTAAAGTTGGAGATACCATCTTGCAAGTCTATCCGAAAGCACCGGTCTTGACATGACGTACTTTAGAGGGTTTGCCCTTGAGACGAGATGTACAGTATGTGCTTGGAAATAGTGCTTCAACTTTTGAATTGCAAAGATCAAGGCCAAACACATCTTCTCAATCGGAGAATACTTCAGCTCATTTGGCATCATTGTTCTACTTAAGTAGTACAAAGAACTTTCCTTTCCCGTGTCGTTTTCTTGGGCGAGTAAGGCTCCAACGGATCGTTCTTGAGCTGCGATATAGAGAATCAGTGGCCGTCCTGGAGTAGGTGCGACCAAGACAGGTGGCCTCATCAAGTACGCCTTTATGCTCTCAAAGGCTTTTTGGCATGCTTCGTCCCATTCGAAGGAAACACCTTTATTCATAAGCCGACTGAATGGTTGACACCGGCCGGCCAAGTTCGAGATGAATCTTCGGATGTAAGCCAACTTTCCTTGCAAACTCTTCAAGTCATGGATATCTCGAGGTGGTGGCATTCTTAAGATCGCGTCTATCTTTGCTTGCTCGATTTCAATACCTCGATGTCGGACTATGAACCCGAGGAACTTCCCTGACGAAACTCCGAAAGCACACTTGAGCGGATTCATCCGGAGTTGGTACCTTCTTAATCGTTCGAAGATCATCCTCAAGTCTTGTAGATGATCTTCTCGCTTCTTGGACTTTACCACCACATCGTCCACGTAGCATTCGATGTTCTTGTGAAGTAAATCATCGAAGATTTTCTGCATCGCCCTTTGATACGTGGCACCTGCGTTCTTCAAGCCGAAAGGCATCACTTTGTAGCAGTATATCCCTTTAGGGGTGCGAAACGCCGTTAACTCTTCATCTTCAGGCGCCATTCGTATTTGATTATACCCCGACGAGCCGTCCATGAAAGAAAGAGCTTCGTGGCCCACGGTAGCATCGATCATGAGCTCGGTTATAAGCAGTGGAAAATCATCCTTCGGGCAAGCGATATTTAGGTCTCTGAAATCGACACACACCCTAATCTGGCCATTTTTCTTCCTCACCGGCACAATGCTAGAGATCCATGTGGGATACTTCACTTCTCGAATGAACCCGACTTCAATGAGCTTGTTTACCTCGGCTTCAATTAAGGGAACTAAGTTTGGTCGGAATCGTCGCTGAGCTTGCTTCACGGGACGAGTGCCTTTTATCACGGAGAGGTGATGTACTGCAACTTTTGGATTTAGTCCCGGCATTTCTTTGTAGGACCATGCAAACACATCCCTAAATTCAAACAAGAGTTCGATGTAGGCTTTCTCCTCATCATCGGTCAATAAGGCGCTGATGTAGATCGGGCGAGGATCGTCGGCGTTGCCTAAGTTGACTTCTTTGAGATCGTCTACGGTCGCCTTAACTCCTTCTTCAAGCTCAGGCGGTGCATCTTCGGCATCCTCTTCTATTGAAACTTCTTCGGATGAGGTGATATGGTAAGACGACGCCACACTTTCTCTATCTTCTTCGTTTTCGGTTTTATCACGTGTGAAGATGATCGTCTCCCACCTAGCTTTCAGCATCTTGTCGCATGAGATAATCAAATTGGTGCACCGTTTCCTACAAGATGGAACTGCACTTCGAAGCTTTGGGAAGCGTCGTGCCTTTCGTCTTCTCAACCAGTGATCGGCTTTGGCTCCCTTGGGCGGGCTGAGCCTATCAAAGACTGACCTCCGCCGAATCTTTCTTCCATCCTCATCAAAAGCATCTTCGGTTGATGAGAGTTCTTCAGATATATAGTTATTTGTTGCTCAATTCATGGCAATTCGAACAGGGCCTTGCGCGGCAAATCCGAGTCCTACTCGCGAGTTTGGGGCGATACTGCCATCTTCTTTTGACGACCTCGACTTTGTTTCTTTTGTCTTGGCCGTTGGAATGAGTTTTCCCAGCTTAGACTTCTCTTGTGGGTTGTACCCGGCTTTGACTAGAAGTTTGTATGCTTTGGGATCATACTCCTTTGCATTTTGGAGTTTGATTGCTTCCCCGTGCTCTATTTTACTTCCTTGAATCGGACGAATGAATCCTTTGAGTGGAGGAGAAGAAGGCTTCACAACATCTAGTTTGGTGAGGGGCAATGTCAGCCCTTCTAGTGCCTCGGACTTCGTAAGTGAAGATTCCACCTTTTCTTGGCGGTCAATTGAAGTTAAGGCTCCAACTTTATTTTCACCATTGCAATCATCTTGTGGATCAGAAACTTCCTTTCTTTTGTTTTCTTCCACTTCGTCACGGTAGTACTTTGCATCGGCGAAGTGGGCTTCAGCCTCGGTGAAAGGTCTGCTATCACCAAGAACCTTCTTTATCACACCCTCCCGGCAGTACTTGAAGCATTGATGCCAAGTAGATGGGACGATGCCGTTTTCGTGTAGCCAAGGCCGTCCTAGAAGCATGTTATACAAAATTTTTGCATCAATGACATGAAACAGTGCGCTTGATAACATGTCGTCTATCAACAGTTTTAGTCGAATGATGTCGAGAGCTCTTTGTCCTCCCTGATTGAAGCCTTGGATCATCAGACGACTGCTTGCTAGTTCATCCTTCGGGATTCCTAACTCGTTCATCACTCTCAAAGGCAAGATATTGACTGCAGAGCCTCCATCGACGAGCATTCTATTCACCTTTTGTTTGCGAGTATATCCTGCTACAAACAGTGGTCTGTTGTGAGGCTTTGAACCGAGTAGCAAATCTTCATCTGAGAAGGTCATGGTTGCCATGCATTCATCGCCTTTGGAGTGAGTTTGCTTGGGAACTTCTTCTTCACTTATCATCAGGCAAGTTACAGCATTGGACGTCGCGCTAACATCTTCGAGTGCGATCTTTCCTTGTCGTGCCAACTGCATCACCTTATCCTTGAATATGAAGCAATCGTGGAGTGGGTGTCCGAGCAGACGAAGATACTTGCAATACTTTGGGTCGTCAGTCTTCCCGGCTTCGTTGGGTCTCTTCATTTCGGGTAATTCGATGAGATTTGCTTTGAGCAGGTCGTCAAAAATTCCGAAGACATCAGAGTCCTTGAATGGGTATTCCTTGGCTTGCATTTCTGCTAAGGACAATTTTCTGAATGTTCTTTCTTGGGGGACTTCCTTTCTTTCGTCCGCCTTGTCATTTGTCTTAGCCCGAAATTTGACAGGAATTGCATTTACCGCCATAGACTCTTTGGCTTGTGGTTTGGTAAAGGGTTTGCCCCCTGTCCTGAAATCTTGCTTTTCCCTAGGCCTACGGAACTCTTGGACAGGCGGTCCTTCAACTCCAGTAGCGATCATGCTCAACTCCATATCATGTGCCCGAGTAGCGAGCTCTTCGAACTACTTGGGCTAAATTCCTTGGAGAATGTAGCAGAGACCCCAATGCATCCCTTGAATACACATTTCAATTGCAGAAGCCTCCGACAATCGATCCTTGCAATTCAGACTAAGGTTTCTCCACCGATTGATGTAGTCTACAACGGGTTCTTCTTTCCATTGTCGGGAGTTGGTGAGTTCGATCATGCTAACTGTCCGACGAGTGCTGTAGAAGCGATTGAGGAATTCTTGCTCAAGTTGTCCCCAACTATCGATCGAGTCTGCTTCTAAGTCCGTGTACCAGTCGAAGGCATTTCCTTTAAGTGATCGAACGAATTGCTTGACTAGGTGATCCCCGTAAGTTCCGGCATTGTTGCACGTTTCGATGAAGTGAGCTACGTGTTGCTTAGGATTGCCTTTGCCGTCAAACTGCTGGAATTTGGGAGGTCGATAACCAATCGACATCTTCAAGCTATCGATTCTTTGGGTGTAGGGCTTGGAATAGACCAAGGATGATTTGGAGCCTCCCTCGATCTTGTCTTTGATTGTCCCCATGATGAACTCCTTCAATTGCTCTACCGGGATAAGTCCGTCCAATGAAACTTGAAATTCTTTAGCTGAAGGCTTCTCAGTTCCACTTGATTGAGCTTTTGTCGGAGTTTCAGACTCTTCTTGCTCAGTCGAACGCTTTCCCTTCACTTGGCTAGCTTTGTCACCATCTACTCTGTCCATCAACTTTGAAATGCGAGAGTCTTGCTTTTCAACATGCTTGGAGAGTCCCTCGATGACCTTTGTCAGATTTGCAAGTTGTTCTTCTATAGTTGTTGCACTTGTCGTCATGGCGGGCGCAAAACTTGAAGAACTTGAACGAGGGGTGGACGAGGCTGAGTCGTCTTCTTCATCTTCACTTTCGTAGTTGAGAAGTCGAGCGTTCTTTCCATCGCTTTGGAGGGATCGAGCTTTCCCGGAAGACCTCTGCCCTTTCTTAGACATACTTCTTGTTTCAACGACGAAACTTTCGGTAATAAGTTTGGAGATAATAGCCTCGAGATCGACGATCTTGTTGTTGGCCATTTCGTGCTTCAAATTTGTTGAGTAGGAGGAGATGAGAGGTAGAGAATGTCCCACTGGGCGTGCCAAAATTTGTAATGTAATTTCCGTGTTAATTAAATAATTAAACGCGAGAAATAATCACAAATAAATTTTATTGATTTGTTTTGAATTTTACGGGTACAATCTCTAATTCTTCCTCTGATTCTTCCTACAAGAATTTGCTGAAATTCGAAAGGTTTGAAACGCCTTTGTTGATTTTGGAGCTTCGATCTTCCTTCGAATTTGATTTGCTTCTTTAAACGTTAATTGCGGGTCTTCAGACTTGATCGCGAATTAAACGCCTTGATTTGATGAACACCGAAGAACACGCCGATGAACACCTTTGATGTTGATTTGAATTTGATTTGAAATTGCTGAGGAGTAACGTCGAAATCTGGATTTGATGCTTTGATTACGGATTGAACGCCTCAGTTTGTTGACTTTCTCGAAGAACGCTGAAGAACACGCTCGGAGCACCTTCGAATTTGATTTGAAGAAAACGCCGGATTCGCGGACTTGACGCCTTGTTGTGGATCGGACGCTTCGATTTGGTTGATTTCCACGAAGAACGCGAAGAAACACGCTTGAATCTCGCTTCGATCTTTGAGGAGAGCAATGCCGAAACACCACTTCGATGCCTTGATGCCGGATCAAACACCGTTGATGCTGACTTCTACGAAGAACGCCGTTGAAGATGCCGAAGAACGCCTAAGAGCTTCTTTCTCCTTGCTTTGTGGCTTGCTTCTTTGCTCTTTCGAGTTATGTAAATTGTGTTGTAGAATGCCTCTATTTATAGGCATAGGGTGAAGCTTGTGATAATTATCCCTTAATTAATTAATTCATTTATTAAAGGGATAATATCAAATTTATTTATTTATTTATTACTTTAATATGAATTTATATTAAAGAAAATAAATAAATGACACATGTATTGACTTGATTTGTCCACGTGTTGAGATATGCCACGTGTCATAATTTGATTGGTAATCACCATTTGAACTGCAAGGCTTGATTTGATTGGCTGGAACACCTCAATTTTGACAAGTGTCAATATTTGATTTGATGACAAAATAAATATTAAAATCATCAATTAAATCAACTATTTAAATATTTCATGGATTTTGATTTAATATTTATCCAAAAAATATAAAAATAGAATGAATTAAATTTGATAATTAATATTTAATCCCATGTGTCACATTTCAATTTGACGAAAATTAATCCTCAACAAATTATCTGATAAACCCACAAACTTGTTTGTGCTCAAAATTCCATTCTTCATCGGTTTTAAACACGGGCTTTTCAGTTGCAAAAATAGGCAAGTGCAAAGATTTAACAAAGAGGAGATCCTTCATCTTATTACTCCATAGATGATAATTTAATCCATTCAAAGTTATCATCCTATTCATATTCATATCCATGATCACACCGGCAAAAGAACCAACGCGGTTCTTGATACCACTCTGATAGGAAAGGGATACACCAAACACTAGTGCACGCAGCGGAAATCAAAACCCCTCTCCAAATGCCCAATAAACAATCAACCAAGTATGTCCAATGGATAGAAAAATAATCAACCAAACAAGAATAATAGAGACACGAGATTTAACGTGGAAAAACCCCTTCAAAACGAAGAGTAAAAACCACGAGGCCTACGAGACACAAAAATAAATCCACTATAATATGAGGCAAAATTATAGCGGTTCAAACACCAATAAATCTAACTCCAAACACGAACCAAACACCGATTCGATCCAAAACGAACTAGAACACAAAAGGAGAAAAGAACCCAAAATTAAACCGAAAAATACATCACTATTCACGTGCCAAAAAACCCGACTTACAGTGCTCCAAATCTGATCTCCACCGTTCACTTTCAAGTTCAATGAGTTAAGAATCTATTATCCGAAAATCAACTCGATCGGACCACAAATGACCTTCCGATCATCCGCGCGAAGATACTGTCGCCGCCCAAAATCTGCAGCCAAAAAGTGCAGAAAATTTCCTTCTCTTTCTTGCGCCTCTCTCACGTCAAAAAACTGACTACTGCTATAAGAGGGAAATTACAAAATAAAAGCTAACCCTATTCAATTAGGGAAAAGGATTTAATGATTGGTTTTGACTTCAAATTTAATTAGGCCAACAAAATAATATTTATGTGGGCTGGACCAACAGTTTCAACTCCAAGTAACCGGGCAAAACCAGAGGGTGTTCACAATTTCTATAAACAATCAAACGGCCGAAGGTTAAGCGGATGTTATCGATTGGACAGGTGACACTCAGATACCCATTTTCAGAGACTACGTCGCATGGGTTCCCGATGACGGCCGTCGTGGAAAGAAAGACCTCCAATCAAGTGCTCTGTTGAATGGATTGGAAATCTTCAAACTGAGTGACTCCAATCATAGCCTCGCGCAGCGAAACCTGATCCTCCTTCACCAAGAAACAAGATAAGTGGGTCTTCTGTAATTTATGCTGTAATAGGAAGTGTGATCGGAGTTTCTTGGCCGTGTCTTTTTGGTGGGTTGAATTCTATTGGAATTCCCTAATCCAGGGACAAATCTTGTAATATTGCGGTTTTGATGATCCACTATGCTTCTCAATTTAATTCTTCAACTATGATTCACTAATGCTTCTTAAAAAACACTTTTAAGCTATCTACTGCTTTTCCTTTTTTTTTACAACCAACCACCCCCAAGGACTACATCAACCAAGATCGACCGAAAGTAAATCAGCAATAAAAAATGGGAAATCAACAGAACCAATGCTGCTTTTCAGAATTGATTCAATTATTCAATTATGATTCATCAACAATTTTTAAAAATTAATTCGTTTTATTTTCGTTGAAATCTTTTTTTTTTTATATTTGTGATGAATGGATAAGGGTACAACAATACAAATATAGTAATAAAGATTTTTTTATCAAGGGATAATTAGTAATACGGGGAATTGCCGAAAATCCCCAAATGGGGAATCAAATGTTTGTTTGCTCCCCATTTTCAAAAAAAAATTGCGTTCACTCCCCAGATGAGAAGCAAAATGTTTGTTTACTCCCCATTTTTTGTAAACATGGTATAAAAACTCAATGATCACGTAACTAAATGATAACTCGTTAGTTCGTCATCTTTATGATTGAATTATGCCTCGAATTGTGCTTGAATTGATATTATTTTAAAAGGATTTGATGCTTTATTCTTTATATTGTAGAGTTGAGGTTTGAATGCGAAATTGGTACAAATCTGATCATTTTAAGAAGAGATTCTCGTAAAAAGGGACGAACTCCAACTGACTCATTGTTGATGTTGACCTTGCTGTATGAAGGAAGAAGGATGAATATCGGAACAATTCAGGTTCTTGGTGTTTGAAATTAATTTTGAAAGCCTGATTTGGTGGTGGTATGGTGGCGTGCATGGAATTTGATGGAAGAAGCACTTTGTTGGGCCGTGGATTTAATTAACTGGAGTGGGCTAAGCATGGAATTAATGGAAAAGTCAAATTGTTTTAGAAGCTTTTGGGTGCACGTGCATCTTTAGCCCTTAATTGAAGATGGGCTCATTTGTTTGTTGGGTCATGGACTTAATTAATGATAGTGGGCTTTGAGTTGTGGCTGAATATTTAGAATAAATTGGATGCTTTGTGGTGGGCTGCACGTTGGAATTTGAGTGGGTTGGCACATATCTTGGAATTAATTTGAGCAGGCCCAGGTTTGTGTTGGTCCTTGGAGAGCAAGATATAAAGTCCAATTTTGATTGGACTTAGGAACCCAATTTGCATGAAAATTCTTTGGACGTAGCTTTGGAGACTTGGGTTATATATATGCGTGGGACATCAGCCTTTGAAGATCACGTAACACTTTGGAGCAACAGTTCGAGCTTTGGAGAGGGGACTAGGGATGGCAACGAGCCGAGCCGGTTCGCGAGCTTCACAAGCCGAGCCCGAACTCAAGCCTTTAGAGTCTTGGCTCGTGGCTCGCGAGACTATATATTTAATTAAAAAAATAATAGTTTAATTTATATATATACAAATCTTTTATTAATATATAATATTATATATTTATTTATTAAATTTTATATAAAATGAATAAAAAATAATATATTTATTATATATATTCATTTAATATATTATTATATATAAAAATATATTAAATTATTAAAAAAACTATTTTTTTATCAAAAATAATATAAAATGACCGAGCCTCGAGCCGAGCCCGAGCCCGGAAAAAAAAAGGCCAAGGCTCAGCTCGGCTCGGCTCATTGCCATCCCTAGAGGGAACATCGAGAGCAAGAATTCGGCACAATCCTTCGTCTTAGTTCAATTCTTTCCTTTCGTTTTTAGTTTATTTATGTTAAAGAATTCCTCGGTTATTATTTTGATGGATTTTAATAGTTAAACTCTTAATTATCTAGCTAGGGATTAAGATTCGATTTTGGATATTGTGAGACCTAAACGTTTTTATCAATTCATGTTTATTTAGGCATTTATCTTATCTCCGTGTTCCGCGTTTATTGTGATTGATTTATTTAGTGGTAGGGCCCGACCATCTAGGTAGATTTAATTGCATATTGTCAATCATGATGCTTGAAGTGTAGTAAAGTTGATTGATAAATTGTGGTAAATTAGTGGCAGGGTCTTAGCTGTAACGCCCCGATTTATTAATTAACCTTTTACGTTAATCATAATTTTATAAAATTCATGATACCTTATTTACGTAAATTATATGAAAGTCTATCGTTAGAAAATTATTTCAAGCCATGGAAAAATAGTTACAATGTGAAATAAGTAACGAAATTTCTTTAATTACTGAATTGTCCCCATATGGTTATTCTTTTAAATCAAGGGACCTAATTGCATAATATTTCAAGGATCTAATTGATCACTCTTCAAAACCTTTCATCCTTAATTGCATGATTTGTATACTTGAGGGATTAAGTAGCAATTTAGCCATTTCCACACAATTCAAAATGGTGAATCACGTACCATTTCTTCCACTCTCTTCCAAGATCAATTTCATCAATTTTCTCCCAATCTATTTGCTCTTTCTTGCCTCGGTTCTTCAAGAAGAAAAGGAGGAAGAGATTCATCATAGTTATCAAGATTTTCCAAGAAAAATTCCAAGCTTTGAAGCTTGTTTATCATCCATCTTCATCTTCTTCATTTCTTTAATTTCAAGGTTGGTTTTTCATGAATTGGTGATTCTTGATCATATTTGATATAACTAGGGTTTGTGAATCATGGACTTTGTGGATTATTTGTTGAGCAAAGCATGAATATGTGATCATATCATGAATTATGGCATGATTTATTCATGAAATTATTGGAAAATTTAGCTTGGTTGATCAATAAGAGCATGAGCATGAAACTTTGATTCTTTGATGATTAGCCATAGTTTGAGTGTTTAAAGTGTTATATTATCACCTTTGAACATATATGAATCATATTCCCAGAAACTATAGCTTTGTTAATTGAAAAATGGTAACTTGTTGCTTGCTTGGTTGCTTCCCGTAGCCATCCCCTGTTTTGCCCTGCTTCTGTAACTTGCAGAAACTGGGAACGACCGTTCCCAGCCTCAAGGCATTGTGAGAACGGGCGTTCCCACCCTTTCAAATGAATTAGGCGGCCGAGCATGGGAACGGCCATTCCCATTTTAGCCTTGGTGCCGGAAGGGCCGTTCCCAGCTTCCGCGTGCTTTTAAATGGAAAAACGTTGGCGCGTCTTTGGGGATTACGGGAACGACCGTTCCCATTTTACAAAGGGGTCCGGAACGGCCGTTCCCGCCTGATATGCAGAACAAAATATTCTGCATAAAATTACATTTTTAGCCCCTCGATCCAACGACTTCTTTGACCCCAAATTGCTATTATATGCTCTAATATGAACCGAAACAATATGTTATCATGCCACATTGCATTTTCCTTGTCATCTCGTTGCATTTCCGCCGTTCGGCATATTTAGGTCATTTAAAGTCATGTCTCACGTATACACGTCTATTTTGCACAGACCAGGTTCGTAGGAACGAGAAGCAAGCCCAGTAGGCCGTGCCCTACTTATCTCTTGTCGGTAAAGGTGAGGTTTAATTGTTGATTGCAGGGAACTTGTACAATCTCGCATGTGTTTCAAGTCAAGCTGTACGTATATCTTGTTACAAACTATGTACCATGTTATAGTGATTGAATCATGATCATGTTACCGTGATATCGTGAATGGTGAAGGCTCGCAACCTTCCCGTTATTGGAGTGATGGAGTTTATTGGAGTGATGTAGTTCATGGAGTGATGGAGTTATTGGAGTGATGTAGTTCATGGAGTGATGATACTGATACAGGTGCCGTGTAAATGAATTGCATGTTTACATATTAGTTTCTAAATTGTTGATATTGATAATCATAACTTGCAGGTTATTGCACTAATGTAATTAAGCCTCACACAGTCTATTGTAGACTGACGCCCCACCTTTCAGGTTATTGCGGTCGTGTGCTAGGCGGGAGTCAGAGTTGTGCCAAGCCACCCAGCTGAGTCTAGCACTTCATGCATTTCATGATATTGATATTTACAATTCCAGAGATAGTACATTATGGTTGTGGATAACGGTTAGAGATTTTTGTATGTAAATTATGGGAGATGATAATGTATTGATATGATAAGTTAGAATATTTTATTTGGTAACTGAGAAATATCATGGTATGTTAAATTGATATTGCTCGATTATGCTTCCGCTTTATTATGTCGCGTGTTCAAGTACCCCGCCTAGCTTGTCGTGTATTGCATTGTCACCCGTTCGCTATAGGTTAGTTCATGTACAGATTGCCCGTTTCGTATGTGGATTGGCCTATAGTGCGGGGGTGTGGCGCCTCCACGTGTAAGGGGGTGCTACATTAGCGGTAACATTCCTCGTTCACTAAGGGATTTGATAATCTAATTTAAATCTTGCGTGTGTCACGACTTGGTTGATTAGGGTTGGTGTTTTTATGGTTCTTAATGTTGCGGATTCATTAAATCCTGACGAGTGTCTCTAGGGGTTATGAATTTGTTAGGGAAGATAACTGTCGAGTGTCTCTAGGTTATCCGATTAATTAAGTAAAAACGAGGTTGAGTCGAGTGTCTCAATCAACTATAGGCAATCTGTCTGAATAACTTGAATTTATCTTTGAGTCAATGATCAATATAACAATTCGAATCGAATATCCCTGGCTAGGTAATTTTCCCTCTGATTTATTTAATCCTACGTGATCTTACTTGTTTAGTTTCAATTAGTTTTAATTCTTGTTATTTTATTTTAAATTTGCATACTTTAGTTATAATAATTTTAAAAAACCCCTTTTTAATTGTCACTTTTCGTGAATTACTTAGAATTGTTAGAAATAAATCAACCAGTCTCTGTGGATCAACCCTGTTTGCACTGTATTCCGTGTTTAGTCGTTGAATAGGATTTATATTTACTTTTGATGGATTCGACACCTGTCACTAAATCCCCAAATATTGTATATTGTATATACATGATATTTCGAAAAATATACAACATTTTAGGATTTAGTTACGTGATCCTCTAGTTTTTATACCACGTGTGCAAAAAATGGGGAGTAAACAAATATTTGGCCTCTCATCTGGAGAGCAAACGAAATTTTTTTTAAAAATGGAAGTAAACAAACATTTTTTCAACTCATGGGTACTATTCAAAAAAAAAAACCCCTAATAATAATCCCCAAAAGTTCACTTCAAATACAAAAGCCCCTTGAACTTGAGAAAATTATGAAAAATACTTTAAAGTCACAGTTTCTGTCAGTTAGTTAAATAAATAAAGATGCCCATGTCAGCATGGAAAAGATATGCCATCTACCTTCTCCTTCCAATGGCAAGAATGGACTTTTGGGTAACCACACGCGGTTTTACCCATGTCATTTAAGTTTTACTGTTTTAACAATATTATTCTTGGCAAGTAGCTGTAGTGGACTTCATTTTGAGAAGTCAACGATGCTCATTGATCATAATTTTCTGCGTTGCTCTGATTCTCAACAGAAACCAAATATAACCATGAGTCTAAATCCAGTTTCAATTGCTTTACAGTTTCTCCTGTGCTTCACTTTCGCAGTCGGGGCAGCCACTAGTGATCCGCCTCAGATTACAGGGGACATTTCAATTAATTGCGGCTCAAGTGGCACTTCTTCAGCTCTAAACGGCAGAAAATGGCTGGGAGATGTGCACCACAATTTATCCTCTATGCTACAAATAAAAGGCTCATCAACCGCCTCATTCGTCGTCTACCGGAAGTTGAAATCTGTTGATCCGGTCCCTCACAGAACTGCACGACTCTCTCGTGGTCGATTCTCATATGCATTTCAGCTGAATCCAGGTCAGAAGATCATCCGCCTCCACTTTAATCCATCTGAATACAAAGGTTTTAAAGGGTTGACGGACTTGCTAAACGTTGAAGCCGGTGCTTTTACCTTGCTCAGTAATTTCAGTGCTTTACTTACTGCTGGTGCTCTCGGTGTGAGTTCTTTTACAAAGGAGTTCTGTTTAAATATACTGGAAAATCAGCAGCTCGACATTACTTTCTTTCCAGCAACTAGTCAATCATATTCATTCATAAATGGTATCGAGATCATCTCGGTTCCCTCCGGTGTTTCTTACTTTCATGGCAGAGAAATTGGAGTACATGTGGTTGGTCACAAGTCTCCAGTCTACGTTGATCACAGCACAGCACTCGAGATAGTCCACAGAGTTAATGTTAAACAGAATTCTATTCCATCCACTGGAGATTCCGATGACATGTTTCCAACGTGGGCGGTTCGAGAAGCAAACAAGATCAATAATAAAAGCACATGGAGAGTGCATGTGGATGTCGGATTTAGGTACTTGATCAGGATTTATTTCTCAGAAATTGGAATCAAGATTTCGGGGAGTGCTGATGTAATGTTTGAAATAGTCATTAATGAAATAGTTGCTCAGACTAATATCGACGTAGTGAAAGAAAGGAGTGGTGACGGTAATCCCCGGTATAGTGACTACATGGTGAGGATTAGAGGACAAAGAAATGGGGGTAAACGTAATATCTTGATTTCCGTCCAGTCATACGATGAAACAGTAGATGTAAAAGGGATCCTTGAAGGGTTTCAAATACTAAAGCTGAGCAATACTGAGAATAGTCTTGCGGGCACCAATCCCCTTCCTCCTGCTCAGACTACAGAATCCCACACAATCCGAACTTTACTCTCTATTCTTGGGATTAGAAATATCACTGCAACCGTTGCAGTAGTTGTAACTTCTCTTATAAATGTTGCTGTTTATACATTGCGGGAAATGTGGGAAGCTAGCCATATTGAGGAGAAAAACAAACCATCAGCTAGGGCTGATCGAGTCTGTCGCCGGTTTTCACTGGTTGAGATGGAGTTAGCCACTAGGAATTTCAGTGAAGCGCTTGTAATTGGACGAGGTGGATTTGGTAAAGTGTACGAAGGCCTCATTGATAATGGGCAAGAGACTGTAGCTATAAAGAGGCAAAAGTTCACTTCTAGTCAAGGGACACATGAGTTCTTGACAGAGATTGAAATGCTTTCTGAACTCCGACATGTTAACCTTGTTTCGTTGATCGGTTATTGCAATGATCATGGAGAAATGATTCTTGTTTATGAGTATATGGCCTGCGGTACACTGGCTGACCACCTCTACAAACTTGAAAGGGGCAGGGATAGTTGTTCTTCTCTTAGCTGGAAGCGACGCCTTAATATTTGCATTGGAGCTGGTCGAGGACTGGACTATCTTCACACGGGGCATGGAACCATACATCGTGATGTGAAGTCTTCTAACATTCTGCTTGACGAGAACTTTGTAGCTAAGGTGGCAGATTTTGGATTGGCCAAACCTGAAGACAGAATGAAGTTACAGAGCCATGTTAGCACGAAAGTTAAGGGCACGCCTGGGTACTTGGACCCGTTCTATTTAAGCACTTGCAGACTAACAAGGAAAAGTGATACATATGCCTTTGGAGTGGTGTTGTTGGAAGTTTTGTGCGGGAGACCAGCAGTTGATTCGAATCTAGACGAGGATGAGCGAATTCTCTCCAAATGGGCTCTAAATAAAATCAGCGAGGAAGAAATCAATGAGATTGTAGCTTCAAATCTAAGAGATGAAATTTCAGCAGGTAGCCTCAAGACATTTGTAGGAGTTGCTGAAAGATGCTTGTATAACGAACCAAAGAATCGTCCAACAATGGCCCAAATTGTGCAGCAACTTGAGTTGGCACTTGAGCAACAGGAGGGCAAACAACTCGCAGTTTCAAATGAGATGGCAAATGTTTCCGATGGCATCCGCGTTCGGAATGATGGTATTGAGCTAAAAATGGCTTCTGCAGATGTGCCCAATCTCGGACCTCTTCCAGAAGATCAAACCAACAGAAGAGTGGTTGATGGTGAGCTTCTGCATACAAAGAAACATCGGAGAAAGACCAAAATGCATAAGCCATCACGACTTTGGCCATGGGATGCACTTTGGAGCAGGGCCAAACCATCCAGAACAAATCAATTGTTATTATCACTGACCTCCGACTTATGCAAACGTTTCTCACTCAAGGAGATGAAAACTGCAACTGGAAATTTCGACGACCAATTTATTATTGGCAGAGGAGGATTCGGCAACGTCTATAAAGGCTTCATCCACGACAGGACCACCACTGCTGCCATTAAAAGACTGAAACCTTCGTCCAATCAAGGCATTTCTGAGTTCTTAACTGAAATCCAGATTTTGTCCAGGCTCAGAAACACCCACCTCGTATCCCTCATTGGCTATTGCGACGAAAATGGAGAGATGATCTTAGTTTACGACTACATTGCCCGCGGCACGTTACGCGACCATCTCTGTAATTCGGAGAGAACTCCATTGATGTGGAAGCAGCACCTTCAAATCTGCATCGGTGCAGCCAAAGGACTGCACTATCTCCATTCCGGCACTGACAACGCCGTTATCCACCAAGACATCAACTCCGCCAACATCCTGTTGAATGAAAATTATGTGGCAAAGATTTCAGATTTTCGGCAGTCCAGAATGGGACCGGCAAACTATTCTTTCTCCGACATTAGCACAATCGTTGAAGGAACTTGTGGATATTTAGATCCAGAGTATTTCTCAAGTCATAAATTGACAAGAAAATCAGATGTGTACTCCTTTGGAGTTGTGTTAGTTGAAGTGCTGTCCGGAAGACCTGCAGTGGACTTCTCGCTTGAGGTGGACCTAGCCATGCGGGCCCGTTGGTGCATTGGAGAGGGGAAATTGGATCGACTTATTGATCCGAACTTGGCAGGGCAGATATCACCAGCTTGTTTACAAGTGTTTGCAGATATTGCAGGGAGATGCCTACACCTTCAGTCACACGGAAGGCCTGAAATGGCCGACGTCGTCAGGGCACTTGAATTAGCTGCATTACAACAGGGCGATTATCCAACCGAATTCAGCAACAACTAGCAGCATTAGTTCTTAGGATGATTTTACTTCACCAGGAGGTGTATTAGACAAGATTAGCAGCGAACACGAGAAACGTGGACGCTGTATAGTATGTAACAGCAACGTTCATCATGCAAAAGAGGCAGTGAGGACTGGGAAGCATATAAAGTATTCATGTGATGATTTGGAATATTTTCTTTTGGATCTTTTTGAAGGTTCACAGAAATCATTGCATGGAGGACACAAGAAATGAGGTTGAATGTTGTGATGGTATTGCAGTTGGATGCTGAGGATCCAATACCTTAGATTGTTAATCTTTGTGGGGATTTCAGTAATCTTTGTATTGTAATTTGTAAGAATTAACAATATATCTGTATCATGTGTGATGATGATAGAAGAGTTTTGAGTTGGAGATTTGCAGAAATTCTGTTTTTGCAGAAGCTGCCAGGAAACACCACCTAATAGTTGTAAAATTACAGAAACACCCCTTGTACTTTAAAAAATTGTAGGAAAAATAAATATGGCTGAAGAGGAATTAATTGTAATAATACAACTTTTCAATTAATGGGGTTATTTGTAATATTTCAAGTTAATTATTTTTTCTGATTTTGTAAAATTTTAAACACCTAATATTCTGACCTCATTTTTCTAATTTCATATGAAAAGGATATAATGAGACCCCTAAATCCCCATTTAAACCACTCCACTTTATGAGATATGTGCAAAAGTATTAACAATAATAATAAAGGAGCTTTAAATCTTATGATAAATTGTGGGTTTGTGTGATTCATCGAGTACTAGTTATAAGTTATTATTTTGAATACCATCAATTAGTATAACCTAATGATTCGACTTTGTGCTAATTTAATCAAAAGTTTTCAAGCAGTTCAACGTTATGTTAACTTAATCAGAAATTTCGTGTTCTTCTCAATATGCGACTATTATTAGACTATACAACTAAAAAAAGTTATTATTTTGAATATTTAGTACCACCAAACAAAAATGAAAAAGTATATACATATAAAACATAAATAATTGTATAAAGAATTATGCGAATAAATTAAATTAAATTAGCATTTTGCAATATTATTAATAATTCAACAAAAAGAAAAAAGAAATATTCGGATTTTATTGTTGGTCACCGCCTTATACAAATCAAGGGTTGAAAACCATCGAGATTCTAATCAACGGTCCGATGTACTCTAAATACGGTAAAGAACTATAGTCACGCATACAGCAGAACCCCCCTCAACAATCGTCCTGCTCTTAAACCCTTGTAGTCGCAGCTACTTGGAGGGTTTGAGAAATTCAAGCACATTCTTCTTTATTCAGAGGTATCTTCTCCACCTTTCCTGCCAAAACCCTAAACCCCTTTAACCCTTTTGTTCTGATTTTAAATCGCCATGTTTGTGATCGGTTAAGGATGTTTACCTTTACGTTTTCTTTTTAAATCAGTGCAAGCTCATACGGTTTGTTAGAAGTTCGTTTTTCCTATTTCTGTTTTAATTCCAGTGATCAAATTTGTGATGTATTGGATCAAGATTCATGTCTGTGGCTTTTTTGGGACCTTTCATGTTTGTTGTTCTTATATTTGCTATGATATGATTGGTGATTCCGAGTTGATGGAAAAAGAATGCATTTTTGTTTGATTTATGTGCATTTTTTTCTTGAATATTTACCCTTTTGTTCCAGTACAATGAACTGGTTGTGAGCTGACGAGTGGTATGGTATGGTTTGAAATTTTAGAAAGGGGAGAGATTGCATTTCTCTGTCCTTATATGAGTCATGCTGATCTTGATTTATTTCTTTTCCTTAGTTTGTTTTTGGGTTTTGGGTTATTGCAGGTGGTTGCTTTTAGGTGCAACAATGGCTTTTTTCAACAGAGTCGGCAGTTTGTTAAAGCAAAATATGGGCAAGCATGTTACTTCAGAGCTTTCTGCCTCGAATGCTTCACTTTTTCAGGCAATAAGATGCATGTCTTCTAAACTCTTTGTTGGAGGTAAGGTTTTGTCCTCGGTTTTTGATGAGTCCACTCCCCATTTTGCTCTTCTCATTGGTTATGACTTTCTCTTGTTTCAGGTCTGTCATACAGCACAGATGAAATGAGCTTGAGAGAGACTTTCTCCCAGTACGGAGAAGTTGTTGAAGGTATCTCTTTGTAATGAAGTATGTTAATGGAATTCCAAGTTTGGGTTGCTTTTCTTTTTAGTGTGATGATTATGATATTAACTGGTAATAATTCAGAATTTACTGCATAAGCATTGCCGTGCTAGTGATGAAATAGATCCTTATGTTCTTCTTGAACACCTTTATCTCTGCAATGATGTTATTATGCTATCATGTATAGTCTCAAAGCTTCAAATATATCCAATATACTTCTTTCAATAATTTGCAGCTAGAATTATTATGGACCGTGAAACCGGTAGGTCAAGGGGGTTTGGCTTTATTACCTTCGTCTCCACGGAGGCTGCTTCCAGTGCCATCCAGGCATATGATGGCCAGGTAATTATTTTTTTGTACTTCTTCAGTGAAATCCATTACATTGTTTACCATCTTCTCTGAAGATTAATTCTCGATTACTTATTGGTTACTAAACGAAACAGTTGGTTGCTGAAATATCTTTTCAGTGTAAAGAATAATTTGCAACCATGTATGAACTTTCAATGCATAAGATTAAACTTGAGTGTTTTTCCCGAATCTATTAGGAGCTACATGGGCGAAGGATTAGGGTGAACTTTGCTACCGAAAAACCCCGAGGTGGTGGTTTTGGAGGTGGATTTGGTGGTGCTGGCGGTGGTTTCGGTTATGGTGGTCAGGGCGGGAACTATGGTGGTGGAGGCGGAGGATACGGCGGCGGAAACTTTGGTGGAGGTGGAGGATATGGAGGCAACAGCCCGTATGGCGGCGGTGGTGGTGGTGGATATGGTGGGGGTAACAATTACCCAAGTGGTGGTGGTGGTGGAGGATTTGGTGCTGCTGACAATTACCCTAGTGGCGGCGGCGGCTTTGGCGGTGATGACGCTGTCCAAGGTGGTGGCGGCAACAACTACACATCTGGTAATCAAACTGGCTTCTCTTCCCTTCCAAATGATGAGCCAACTGGAACAATCGGTGAAAGCCATGAGGCTGGTGTAGGTGCTGGAAATGAAGGAACCAGTGATTACGGTGAGGAGCCAAATGATTATGCCAATAACCGGAGCTGAATAATTTCCAACTCATGAGATGATACTGTTATAGGGCAGTAATCGTGGAGTTTGAACTTTTTAAGTTTTAATTTTTGGTTTTTTGATTCCAGTATTCATGATACTGTTATAGGGCAGTATTCATGTGTTTTTGTGCTGTCATGCTTTTCACCATTGACAATGTACCCATAAGCTTTCTTGCAAAGAAATTGATTGTTACTGGCTGCATACATCTTGGGTATTATTGTACCAAGATTTTAGTCTTTCTGAAAATATTGAGTGATGCATTACTTTATTTTGCCCTTTGTATATAATCATATAGCTATTTATCGTTTTATAGTTGTCCTCTGGTGACAGAATTTGAGTGGTCAAATTTTCATTTTTTTGATATCTGCTGTGTCCCATGGCACTAATAATGCAATTTGGATGCACAAGACAATGACCTTTTCTCCTTCGGAAAGCACTTCTCTCTACTACCTCAAGAATGAGTTTATCTAAAAACTGACAATTAGTGTAAAGTAAACGCTATACAGGAATTGCACTATGGAGTATGGGAGGCAGCAAATATCAATTTGTTATTTTTCTTTCTCAAAAATATGATTGTAAATGTTGTACAACTAGTGTACAAGCCGACACATGCCCTTCATGAGTCGATTCCTCGACAAACATGATTGTAACCCCATGACCATACAGTTCATTTTCCGGGCAGGCATAAAACTTCAGCTTCCTTCACAGGATATATCTAGTACAGAGAAAATGATAGCCCTAAACAAGTTTTGAACCCCCTATTGCTGGTGGTCGAGGACACAAAAACTCCAACTTCAAACTGCCCAGAAAGGTTTAGGTGCAGCTGGAGCACTTGAATGGTTGCTTAAGGCCTCTTCGGTTGTTTCATTGAGGTGGTCGTCGTCGTCATCATCATCTCCATATTCCATTAACTTGATTAAAGTATCTAATGCAACATATTTGGCAAAACGAAGGAGATCAACGAGAAACGAAAAAAATGAACAGAGCAAAACTCAAATAAACGAAGTAACTTGGCAAAGGTGCTTTCATTTTAGAAGCATTTTCCTCCTAACAGAAAGACATTCTAGACTGATTAAAATGAGAGGAACGGAACATAATGTACCGGGGACAACTTCAGGCTTTGATCTGTCCATCCCGTTGTTGTCTTGATATGGTTTAGGCGTCGAGTTAAACTTTGGTGGAGGAGGGTGTGGCGATAGACTCCCAGGAGACAACGAGGGCATTCCGTTGGACAATGTTTGGTGTGATAAACTCTTAGGAGGTGGTGGAGGCATTTCATTAGACAATGGCTTGACGGACTTCTTTTGGTCTAGCACGACTGGAATATCTCTTGCACCTACATGTGATGTTAGTTCACGTGGCATTGGAAATTCTGATCCCTGCATATTCTTCTGAGAAAGCATATAGCAAATCCCTCAAGTTAGCGGAGATAGGAGCGGTGTCACAAATCGTGAAATTTGTAAAAACTTATGGAACCATGGAGTTCATGCTCAAAGTTGCTTCCTTTGAATATAAACATGGACATGAAAACAGAGAAAGGCAAATGAAGCACTGAGTTCTGAAGAAAATTCATGAGGTATGGTATGTACGTTGCATTATGACTAGAGCCAGAACCATGATTCAAATCAGAACTTTTATTCCTAGCGTTAATTGTATCATTAAAGGATTCCAATCCACCAAAAAGAATGGGGTGGTGGGGGTAGGTGGGACGGGGACTAGTTGACTGGTGCATGTGTTCATTTTTATGCAGAAACTGTAAACGGATAACATAAGAGAACAGTTTCTGGACCAACACCAGAAAGGAACAATGAAATAGTAGCAGCTATCTCATGCCACCTCGATTTCAAAAACCCTGTGAAACAGACAAATGTCCAATACACGTCCAGAATCAGCCTGTTAGCTTCATACAAGGTCAGTGTAAATACCTGGATTAAGAAGTAATCAACATTAGAAAGACAGACTTGAGAAAACAAATTAAACAGCAGTAATATAAAGGTATTATTTATTAAACAAATTGTGTTTCAAAACATTGAAGTTCTATAATTAAGCCTCAACTTTTGACTAGTTTAAATCCAGCATTCATGAATGCACTGAAGTCGGAAAAATGTGAGAAATAAAACAAGTTTACTCATTGACTTGCAACGATTTTCTTGTTGCTGTTTTTATCCTGAGACTGAGATGGCTTTCTAATTTTTTTTATTATATTGATGTACTAATCAGAAGAAACTGCCATACCTGGATTGGATTTGCTGGCAGTTTTGTCGCAGTTGGCAGTTCCTGAAACTTCCGTTTTTGGGGACGGTTATCCTTCACAGGGAGGGGTGCATCTTTTGGTGGATCTGTGCTTCTAGCTGCGGTAGCAGGAGCTACTGTAGCAGTGGCTGGAGAAGTCGACTGCTTAAGCACCAAAGCAACTTGTTGCAATGGGGTGGCTTGTGGATATATTCCACCATAACCATTATAGCTTGTCCCGTTAATCAATCCATGAGGATAACAAGCAGTGTTTGCTGGAGGAAGTCCAGGTTTCGACAATCCAATAGATTGAGACACTGGGCTCTGAGAAACAACACTGCTCACACCAGTCGAAGCAACTATATTATTCACTTTTGAAGCATCCTCAGTACTATCGACTCTTGGTTGCAACTGAGGTGGAGGTGGAACAGCACCATACACCTTACATGAAGATACCCTACAGAACATAGACCATTCAAGGCAATTTATCCCCCATAAGTAGATGTAGACTAATGTTTGGATATAGAAATTTGTGCACATTCTTCCACTTAGTATTTAACTATTTACAGATTCACACAGCAGATGTTTATATTCTAGGTCTAGGAGAAGGAGATTCACAGAAATCTGACTGATCCTTTTCTTTCTACTGAACAAATATGTACGAGTTCCATGAGTATGAGAAGATTGTGAATTCACGAAAACAGATTGGACTGGACTCCAATAATTAGAAAGACAAGGCACAAATTTGAGTAAAGCAAAGTAATCTTAACAAGGCAAATACAGTGGACCTATCATAAGTACAATAACATTAGTTAGAAGATATGATCTGTTAGTGAAGTTACAGAGATTGGATAAGATACACAAGAAAGCATATCTGATGAAAGAATACAGCTGGAACACTCCTTATTTATGATAGGGGAGCTTTAATGAAATCTGTACCTAGATTTACCACACTCGGCGCTTATTGTATCCAACAGATTTTCTGCCAAGAGCTTTGCGCGTTCAAGACTTTTTGCATCTTTGCTTGCTAACAGTAGATGCAATGGTTGCAGTGTTTCTGCAATCAGGAAAAATAAGAATCAAAGTTTGTCAAATTGTCATGACGAATTGCAAGCAAATGTAAAAAACTAGAACACAACCTTCAGTCTGCCCATTCTCAGAAAACCCAGAACCCCGTCCTCGTAGTAAGACAGTTGCTCCTGTTTCATTCATAATGTGGTTTACGTACTGATCCTGCATATACAAAACCCAACCAGCAGCAACACAAAAAGAATCTCTCCAGATAGAGTGGAGATCAAGAAAGCTTCAACCATTAGAATCTCATATCGTTGATGTGAGAAAACAAAATTAAGTCATTGATCATCTAGATAAACAAGATGCAGCAGGTTTGGCAAAATCCTAAAGATAACTGCAGGCGTACGAAATCAAAAGAACTAAAATTAAACCAAGACTCTCAGATGGAAATTACTGAACTATCAACTAAGAGCTCAAATATGCCTCTAGCTTACCTTTACATTCACCAACCAGCCAAGAAAAAATACCAGAAGGGAAATTACAAAATGAAAAACGTAGTAAAAGAACGTCAGAGTGAAAAAGGAGATGGAGAGATTGCAAAACATTTTCAATCAAACTGTGGTAACTTTCATTTCGTAATACAGAAGTCCATCCACATCTTCCGTGGTCAAAGTAAACCAAACAGCCAACAAGCCAACATACAAAAGAGGAACAAACAAAAAAAAAAAAAGGGAAAACAAACAACAGCCAAGAAACACGTACATAAAAGGAAGATAAAGGATAAGGCTACCTAAAAATGACACAAATCAAAGCAAAAAAAAAAACAGAAAAAAGAAGGAGAAATAGAAGAACAAGAAGAATAAGAAGAAAGAAAGAGATCAGAGAGAAACAAAAAAGAAAAAGCTCACATTTGGGCCACGAATGCGAGAAACAATGTTCAATGATGGGTCTGCTTCAAATCCCAAATAGACGCAGGTGTTCAATAAATGGCCAACCTGAGGCACATTATTCTGCGTATTGGTCAAAAAATTCTTATAATACAGCTATGTTGTGGTATTAGACATCATAATCACCTTAACTGCACTGCTGACCGTTGCTTGCTTCAGCATTTCTTCCACTATAGCAGCAGCATGATCAACTGCTTTGGTTCGCTCTGCTGTTGTTTCCAACTGAAGCCACAACACAACATTTCGTCATAACAAAATTACATCCAAAACAATAAAATGCAACCCTAACAACTGAAGAATAAAAATTCTCAAAGCCCAATTAATACATTCACATAAGCAGTCCAAAATTTGAACCAGACCAACGGTCACACTCAAAATCAATCGATATGTCAGTTTAGTTCAATAAACTCGTTGCAATGCTCAAGATTATGGAAAATAATAATTATTTATGAACAAATGGATTAGAAGATCACATTTTTTTCATATGAACTATAAATCTTGGACAGGGATAGGTTTCAAAATTGGATACCCAGCAGTACTTCACAAAAATAAGAGATCATCAGCATATGACTCAAGGCCTTATCAATTATCTTTGTTATTTTCTAGATGATGCAAAAGATTAGAAACTTACATGTGCTGCTGCAGAGATATGAAGATATAGTGGTCTCTCACCATCAGGCGGCACATTGGGAGGCTGATACTTTCCGCTAAAAGTTCCATCCAACAAATGAATCACATATAAAGGCAAAGTAATCCAAAAAAACCACCAGGTAAACCTACTTACCGAGTTATCACAACAGCCCCAGTGCTTCTCTGAATCTGCAATGTGAATAACTTATCAATTCCCAGCCAAGATAATATTAATATTTTGTACCATAATTTTACTGCTTGCTATCGTCAGTATCTTTAGGAAGCCCATTCATGGCATAGATAAAAAAGTTAAATTTACCTCTTCCTGGGTTTGGCGCTTTGTAAGCTTATAGCGAATAGCAGAGTCTGCATCATTAATGACAATTTCTCTTGCTACTAGTTCCTCTTGAATCTTTGGCTGTAGATTAAAACAAAAGAATAAACTGCGTGAACGGAAGTCCGTAAAAAAACCTTAATATGCGTGAAGAATCAAGAAATATTATTAAGAGAAACTAGTTACAATGTGAACAAACCATACTCCACGAAAATAAAGTGAAGAGAGGACCAAAGGGTAAAAACTAGGGTTATTACACTGCCAACTAGGCATTAACGCACTGAGGTTGTGATGTAGATGCAGTGGAATACATAGGATGATGTCAGCATTACACTATTACAATTTTAGTCATCTGCACATCCACCAATTCATATATCCATTTGAGGACTATTAAGGTAGGTACAGTAGTTTTTCAAACAAAGGAAGCAGATGACAAGGGTTTGGTACTTGAAAAGAGAAGAGAAATTGAGAGAATCAGAAAAACATCATGTTAAAATGCTTTGGGACTAAAAAGTATTGAATTTTAATGTACATGCAAAGATAGCAAACATGAGGGTGTGGCATGTCTCCAGGAACAGTATACTACCAAAACAAGAAATAGTCTTACCAGGACAAGCTTTTGAACAATGGCAGCAGCATGTTGCTGTAAAGGCACCTGAACAGCTTGCAGCGAGGTTGCATTGCCAGGGGAGAAAGGAATTGCGGGAGAAATGCCAGATGCCGAGGAGACGGCAGGCAAAGTTATCCTGGCCAAAGATCCCACATTTGCCAGAGGGAAAATACCAGGAACCGCTAGTCCAGCAGAAACCAAAGACTCGTCCGGCTGATCCCACTTTCTCCTTTTCCTACAAAAACCCAAAATTGTTAAAACCGTAGCCATGATTACTTCTTTATATATTCTGGTGGCTTACAACTTAAGACGAAACAAAACTTAGAACAAGAATCAAAACCCCAAGCACACCAATTCAAGTTTTCAAGATTCTAGCTCTATAGAGAAACGACAGCCTCTGTAAACATCCCTGGCATCATGTTTTAGGATCGCCATACAGTTAAATGACAAGATTCTGTTGCAACGACATTGAACTCCAATCAAACTCAGACAACCAAAAAAAAAAAAAAAACAAGCACAAACCAGCGAATTAGTTGATCCCATCAACACCAACGGTTTCCCCCATCCTCCCAACGCAAACCAAATCCAACTAATCGAAAACAACACAACATTCCCTCTCCAACAAGTCAATTCACACAAAATCAAAGAAACCGAACCTTTGCTTGGTCGTTGATGAATCAGATTCAGCCGATGAAACCCTAGGGCAATTGTCCTCCGTCATTAATTCTGTCGGATTACTACTTCAATCCCCCTTTGCCCTGAATTAATTTCGATTACAGATTGAAAAATTGCGTGGTATTTCCCTTGAATGCGCGTGAAAATTCGTTTAGGAATTCGCGGGTTTATGAGACAGACGAAGAACAAGGTACGAACATGGCTGGCGCACGCCTCTTGCACGTGCTGCTTATTGGGTTCTTGACCCCTTTAATGGGCCTCTTTATATTGGGGCTATGTCAAAATATTTGCATGGGCTTTAACGAGATTGCTTGATATATATATATTCTATAGCCCATTTCCATGGGTCGAGTCGAACGAATCACCTAGGGTATAAAGTTTTTCCTACCAATGATAAGTGCGATTTCAGGAACTCAAACGTCAAACGTTTTATTTATTCAAGTTGTTAATTTTAATGGACAATCTCTAAAGCACGGACAAGCCTAAAAAATGGCCCGTGCAGTGTCCGACACGTGTCGGGCACGGACACGGCTCGGACACGCCTCCGACACGTGTCGGACACGGCTGAAGGAGTGTCCGGAAAAAAAAAAAAAATGGGACACGGTGTCGGACACGGCGAGGTGGAGTGTCCAACAAGGCTCGGACACGGCGGGGCAAATTTGATCATTTTTTTATGCTTTTTTTAATATTTTTTGATTTTTTTTGAGAGAAAATTGAAATAACAAAACTTATTTTAGTTTTTAATATTATATATTTTATAAAGATTTTATGTTACATAGATTATACTTATAAAATATTTTTATTTATATACAAAATATAGCCGCGTCGGAGCCGTGTCGTGTCCTAAAATTTTGAAAAAATCCGTGTCACCGTGTCCGTGTCGTGTAGTGTCCGTGTCGTCGTGTCCGTGTCCGTACAACATAGTGGACAATGTTTGGGAAAAAGAACTGAAATTGGTATTCATTTTCTTGTGTTCGTATCTCGTTGTAAGAATTACAGAAGGAACAGAGAATATAAAAGCATATACAGGGGACAAAGATCTCTATAAATCTGGCCTAAAATGGGTAATTAGGTATTACGGTCAACCTTCCCGTATTTACTTTTAACACTCCCCCTCAAGTTAAGTGATGGAGTCGCCGATGCTTAACTTGCTCAGTATTCCTCGAAAGTTCTGACCAGTGACAGCCTTGGTTAGTATGTCAGCCAGCTGATCTTCTGATCTGACGAACGGAATCGTGATGATACCACTTTCTAACTTCTCTTTGATAAAATGTCGATCTACTTCTACATGCTTAGTCCTGTCATGCTGCACAGAATTTTCGGAGATGCTAATTGCAGCTCTGTTGTCACACTTGAGAGAACTTGGCCCTGAGGGAATCATCCCAATCTCCGTCATAAGTTTCCTTTGCCAAAGTACCTCTGCCACTCCTTTTGCTATTCCTCTGAATTCTGCCTCAGCACTAGACAACGCCACAACCTTCTGTTTTTTGCTCCGCCAAGTTACTACATTTCCTCCAACTAAAGTGAAGTACTCGGAGGTGGATCTCCTGCCATTTGGGTTCCCTGCCCAATCTGCGTCGATATAGGCTTCTATGTTTAAATGGCCATGCTTGCCAAACATGATCTCAGTACTAACTGTTCCCTTCAGATACCGAATGATTCGCATTACTGCCTCCATATGTTCCTTTTGGGGTTAGTGCATAAATTGGCTAACAACTCCCACAACGTATGCAATATCGGGTCTCGTATGGGACAAATAAATCAGTTTGCCCACTAGGCGTTGGTACATTTCTTTTTCAGCTGGTTCCCCACTTTCTTCTATCTTCAAACTGTGATTCATCTGCATAAAAGTCTCAACCGGTTTACAGTAAATCATCCCAGTTTCAGTAAGCAGATCCAAAACATATTTTCTCTGGGAAATAAATATCCCTGTTTTAGATCGCAGCACTTCAATTCCCAAGAAATACTTCAACCCCCCTAGGTCTTTCATCTCGAACTTCTTGAAGAGATTCGCTCTGAGTTGTTTTATCTCTTCCGAATCACTCCCTGTTATGATCAAGTCGTCCACTTAGATGATCAGGCAGGTGACTAGATCTCCTCGTTGTTTCAGAAAAAAGGTGTGATCTGAGTTACTCTGAACATATCCGTGATTCTGCATTGCCAGTGTGAACCTGCCAAACCACGCCCTCGGGGACTGTTTCAACCCATACAGTGCTTTACGAAGCCTACACACCTCATTCTATCCAAAGTTTCCTGCAAACCTTGGAGGAGGTTCCTTGTACACCTCTTCTGTCAAGTCGCCATGTAAGAAGGCGTTCTTTACATCGAACTGGTGGAGCGGCCAGTCTCTATTGGTAGCTACTAATAATAACACCCGAACTGTATCCAATTTTGTCACAGGCGAGAAAGTCTCAAAATAATCGATCCCATACGTCTAAGTGTATCCTCTGGCCACTAGTCGTGCCTTGTACCTCTCGACTGAGCCATCAGGTTTATGTTTCACTGTGAACACCCATTTACACCCAACTGGCTTCTTCCCATCTGGTAATCGACATATCTCCCATGTCCCGTTTCTTTTCAAGGCCTCCATTTCAGTTGTCATGGCCTCCTTCCATGTCTCGTTCTGTCCGGTCTCTTGCACTGTCCTCGGAATCTCTTCTTGACATAAATTGACAAAGAAGGCTTTAGCGACCTCGGACATACTCCCCCTGACCATGTTCCCTATGGGGTGTTTGGATGAGCGGGACATACGTTCGGGTGAGTATCTATTTGGGGGAATCCTTCTGTTGCTCCGTTGCGGCAAAGGGTACCTGTGACTTACTGTGGCATTCTCAGAGACAGTGTTTATCAGCAACACCAGTGGAATCAAAATCAAGAATATCAACATAATCATCAGGAGGGGGGTTCAGTGTTTCAGTTACCTCAGGTTGGACATCATAAGAAGGGGGATCATTGGGCCGTTGGTGCAGTGGTGGTGGTATTGAGTTATTCTGCAGGTTCAGTAACCGTATCCTTTGAACCGAGATAGTCAAGCCAGTACAGAGGTTCATTCTGACTCTCCCCCTGAACCCTGGACTTGGTAGAAAAGTACTATGTTTCCACAAAATTGCAATCCATAGTAACATGGATCCTCTTGCTAACCGGATTATAACAGCGGTATCTCTTTTGATGAGGAGCATACCCCACAAAAACACATTTCTCTGCATACCGGTCCAATTTGGTTCTATCGTGCTCCGGGATGTGAACAAATACAGTGCATCCAAAGATTCTTGGAGGTAGGGTAAGATGGGGAGGTATAACTGTTTGAGTTTGGAGGACAGAGAGGGGTGTTTTGCGGTTGAGGATTTGTGTGGGTAATCTATTTGTGAGATAGGTTGCAGTGGTAACAGTTTCAGGCCAGAAGTGATTTGGGACATGAGACTCTGTTAGAAGGGCTCAAGTCATTTCGAGAATGGTTCGGTTTTTTCTTTCCGAGTCACCATTTTGTTGAGGGGTGTTCGGATAAGTGGTTTGGTGTATGAGACCCTGTTCTATACAAAACCTGTCAATTTCATGGTTAACAAACTCCCTGCCATTGTCTGATCTGAGCACTTTAACTTTCTTATCAAATTGGGTTTGCACCATTTTATAGAATGCCATAAAAGTACCATAGACTTTAGATTTATGGCGCAAAAAATACACCCATGTTACGCGGGAGAAGTCATCAATAAATAACACGAAATAACGAAACTGATTTTGATTAGTGACTGGGGCAGGTCCCCACACATCCGAATGAACTAGTGAAAAAACATTTTCAACACGTGTATTACTAGGTTTAAATGAGGCCCTATGGCTTTTTGTAGCAAAACAAGTCTGACAAGAAAAGTTCAAATCTGAATTGTTCTGAAATAAAGTGGGAAATAGCAATCTTAAATACCCCACTGAGGGATGCCCGAGTCATCTGTGCCACAGCCAAAGTTGTATGGCAGCCTTTCCTGATGACAAAAGAGCTCTGGACGGAGTTTCCACTTCATCAACATAATATAGTCCCCATTTCTCAGTACCACGCCCAATGATCTCCTTCATATGAGTGTCCTGTATCAAGCAAAACGAGGATATACCAGGACCACATAATTCAACTCGCTCGTTATGTGGCTTAATGACAGCAATTTATGAGACAATGATGGGACATAAAGATAATTGCTCAGTTTTAGCTTGACCCTGCTTGTTCTACCACCGCTTGACCCCGTTAGCAGTTTGTATATAAGATATTTTAGGAGTTACCCGATCAGTCAAATCAGAGAGGTCAAATGTCATAGAGTTTGTTGCTCCACAATCCAAAATCCAAGTTGACGACCCATTAAATGTAGAGTGGGTGGTAAGAGCATAATTATTAGAAGACTGGTGTCCCTTTTGTAGATTCTCAAAAGTGGAGGGCATTTGCACATAACTTTTAGACATATAAATGTGGGAGTTAGGGTTTGGGACATCACCCCCAAAACCGATACCTGCAACGCGATTCTCCTCTCCTCTGTCTGATCCGCCGCCGCCGCCGGGAGTGATGGCGGCTTTGGCGCGGCCAACTGTCACCCCTCTTGGCTGGGTGTCTCTCCGGGCAACGCCACTCTTTGAGTCTCTTGACCCCTGTTCTCCTCCTTCGGCAATTGCGATGGTGGCGCATCGATTTTCCCCTTTCGCCACCACTCCGGTGGTAACCTTACGGTGACCTCCCTATTTCTCCCTGTTCGAGACTAGGCCGGACCCAATTTATAGGGTTTTGGTTTCTTTTCCTCCGCCGACCGTCTTCAGGATGTTGAGGCGCGCAGCCTCTCTACGGATGGTGGCGTAGGCTGCCTCCACCGTGGGCTTGGGTTCTTGCTTTAGCAGATCTTTCTGGATCTCTCTGTTGAGCATGGTTGGCTATCCAATCTGAACTGCCAGTTCTTGGTTGTTATCGGTGGGTTTGATGTTGATAGTGGTTTGGGTGATTTGTTCAGGTTGTTTGTGCCTGAGAGTTTTCGCCATCTGGGCGAGAAACTCGGCCGACAATTGACTGGTTTTTGTGGGTGATTCCATCGGAAGATGATGAAGCAAGGTATTCGATTCTTTATTGAATCGAAACCCCCTCTGATACCATGTTAATTTTAATGGACAATGTTTGGAAAAAAAGAACTGAAATTGGTATTCATTTTCTTGTGTTCGTATCTCGTTGTAAGAATTACAGAAGGAACAGAGAATATAAAACATATACAGGGTACAAAGATCTCTATAACTCTAGCCTAAAACGGGTAATTAGGTATTACGATCAACCTTCCCGTATTTACTTTTAACACAAGTAATGATTAAATTGCAATGGATATTAAAATTTGTTTTATATAGCTTCTCAAAAAAAAAAAAAAAAATGTTTTCTATATCTTATTTATTTGAAATCTAAGTCGAGTCGAGTATAGGTTGCAAATTTATGAGAGACAAACAAAATCTAAATATTTCTTTTAAATTTATTTTGAATAGACAATTTAATGTATTTGCCAAAAATAGAATGTATTTAATGTTTAATAAATTAATTTTATGTATTTTTTAATTATATTATATAGCTGAACTTTGCTTTAGTGACAAATAAAAACCAGAAGAACATTGAATTTTTCAAAATAAATAAGTAAAAAAAGGAAAAGAAAATCCACCATAAAAGGAAGGAAGTACCTTATCCCCAGTGAAATTCTAAACCAGCTACATCCCCCGTCCCTCTCGCTCACTATCTCAGTTCCAGCTTCTCTTCGGCCTGTGGTATTGCCCCTCTTTCTTGATTTACTTCTCTGTATGTTTCCTCGTTTACGAATTGAATTAGTATGTATGTTTCTTCCTCGGAGTTGGAACTTTTTGCTGTCTGAAGAGATGCTGTTCTTTTTGCTGTTTTTTTTGTGAAAAATTGGAATGTTCTTGAATAATGTCCTAAATTGGAAAAGGAAATGACTTTTTCGTTTACATTTTTGGGGGTTTTATTGTCCTTAACAATTTATTTTGTTTGGGGATTGGAATTGTTCAGAATGGTGTCTGTTACTGGCAGAATGTGGCCCAAAAATGTTGTCTTTTTTTCTAATTTTTGTCACTTCAGGAAGCTTTTGTGTACGGGAAGAGCAATTGAACTGGGCTCTGGCTCAGCAATGGCGTCTACAGTTGGTGCTTCTGTGCAATCCAGGTTGGCATTGTATCAAACTGTTCAAACATTAGATACAAATATGCATGAGTGTCCAACAGAAATTATTGTTGTTTTTATGGAAATTTGTGTTTATTTGTAATTGTAATGTTTTTTGATCTGAATCAGTTGCCTGAGGACCCCTTTTATCGGTGAGGCAAATGCATTTCGTGTTGCTGGTGTTTCTGCACCTCGTGTTGCTGTTGTGAGGAGGGTTGTGGAATGCAAGGAGTCTAGAATTGGCAAGCAACCAATTACAGTGCCATCGAATGTGACCCTCACGATGAATGGTCAAGATTTGAAGGTGAAAGGCCCTTTGGGGGAAATGGCTCTTACGTATCCACGTGAGATCTTGCTCGATAGGGAAGACTCTGGAGTTCTCAAAGTGAAAAAGGCTGTGGAAACAAGAAGAGCTAACCAGATGCATGGTTTGTTTAGGTATTTATCACTTTTTTCTCTATTATGTCAACGTGTCCTAATTTTTGGAGATCCAATGATTCGGATGATTCTTCTTATGTTTTGGAAGTTTGTGCTGTTGATGGCTTTATATGTGTTTGTATGGGTAATATAGCATAACATGAAGGGTGGGATTCTTTATCATTTTCTTGTGCTGTTGGTTTAATATGCCTTGTTAGGGAGTATATTATGCTTCATGTATGGCAGTCTAGAATGCCAAATTCGTGAAGTTAAAACCAAAAGATAATCTTTTTCTTTTTTCTAGTTTCATTCTATAGTAACAGATCCTGCCCACCGAAGGTTACATCTTGAAGTTTTTGATATTATTTCTTCATTGAAGATATATTGGTATGGTTGGTTGTGACAATCTTACAACACATTGAAGCGCCTTGCTGCATTATCTATTCTTTTCTTGGGTCATTATTACTGCTTGAATTTGATACGTAACTATTTTACCATTTAACGACGTATGATGTAGCAGATGCATCATTGCCAAAATCTTTATGCATTTCGAGTCAAGTATTGCTTTGAATCATGACACCGATTTGGGATATTATCTCTCTATTTTATTTCTATGAGTTGAGAAAGATGGAAAAAGCCCCAAGTACATATCGATGTACACATAGGCTTGTTAAAAATAGGCCTCATACATCTCTTTGGATTCTTAGCCTTGTATTGTGTTGTAAAAATTTGATCTTGAATGATGCATAGTATAACCATACGTGAAACTGCTAAAAGAAAAGGTCAGGATTCTAAAAGATTGAACAAAAATTACAGATAGATTGTATCTTACACATTCTTGACACTATATTGTGCTGTGTTATTCGGATTTCCATTTCAGGACCCTAACTGATAACATGGTGGTGGGCGTTTCCAAAGGGTTCGAAAAGAGACTTCAGTTAGTAGGCACCGGATATCGTGCTGCTATCGAAGGAAAAGACTTAGTTCTTAATCTTGGCTTTTCTCATCCTGTCAGAATGGCAATTCCGGCCGGCCTTCAGGTGAAGGTTGAAGAGAACACCAGAATTATTGTGAGCGGATACGATAAATCCGACATCGGTCAATTCGCTGCTTCTATACGGAAATGGAGACCTCCGGAGCCATACAAGGGTAAAGGAGTGAAATATGCTGACGAAGTTGTGAGAAGAAAGGAGGGCAAAGCAGGCAAGAAGAAGTGAGAAAATGCATTGATTTTTGTCTGCTATTTTGTTTCTTGTCTATATGATTTTTGGAAGATGTTGTTTCTGAAAAGTTGACGTTGCTTGAGTGCCTGTAACAACACCAGTTCATTCAATATTATTAGCAGTTATTTTGGATCTTTATCAAAATCCCTCCATAGCCAAGAAAACTATTTGCAAATAAAAAATAAAGAATCATATATATGATAAAATAAAGGTTGCATATCAGTAATTGTTAAGAAAAAAATATGTCCTTGGAATGGAGATGCGGGGGTTCGAACCCCGTGCCTCTCGCATGCAAAGCGAGCGCTCTACCATTTGAGCTACATCCCCGGTTGTTTGTGGTTCTAAAATATAAATATTTTTTCTACCAATTAAGAGTAGCTGCGATAAATATACCACTTCATTTACAGATTCAAGTGATTCAACTGCTGTAATTTCTTGTGAACTTTGCAACCTCAGTTTCTGTGCCCATTTCTAAGCTAAGTATATGACAAAAATACAATGGGAGCATGTGTCTTGCTCTATATGTCCCGAGGTATCAGGCTTTTGCCTTGTAGAGGAAAAGTTATGAAGGAAAAGATTGGGGAACTTATCAGCCACTTTTGTGCTTTAACCCTCCAAAAAGACAAAAGTGTCCTTAAAATTGAACAAGAAGTTGGGAATACATATTCTTGGCAAGACTTTTGGAAACACTCCTCGATTTTTGGCAAGACTTTAAAGATTTTGGAAATTGCACGACCGTAAAACTACTAAATTTTACTTACAATTAGCAGCTTAGAAAATCACATGATTTGATGGATAAATGTCTTATTTATTCTGCAAAATAACTTGTTTACATGTACTTTTCTCCGGCTCTCACCCTACCTCCCTCTCTACACTCTATCCCAAGTGAGAGGCTCTTAATTAATTTAAAATCGTCTAACCTCGTGTCTATAGGCTTCTGTATTAGTATTACAACATCACATTCATGCATGTAGGTGAAAATTGAAATAGATAAATACGTGAAATCTCCTCTATGATCTTTTGACATTAAAAACTTCTGTCTTTGCTTCCCGAATGTGTATCCCCTCACAGAATCCCAATACAACCTTCGAACCAAGTCTGAGCTTCCGTTTCCTTATCCAACCTGAATTAAGTAAATGTAAAGTCTCCTAAAGTTCCAACACCAACACCTTCTTTAAGTGTGAGTCTGCGACTTGCACATCCCAGGTCATAAGAGGTCTTCTTCCCTCGCGCTCTTTCACATCATGATTTTCGAATTTCACTGATTTTTCAAACTCTTAATTAACCAATCAGAAAAGTAATCAAAATATTTTGCATCCTATCAGTATTTATAAACAAAGGCACGTGTGTGATCTTACAAATAGACTAAGACTGCTCTTACAAACACACTAAGACCACTAAGCTTTAGAGATGGATCACAATAGAACATAGACATCAAGATCGGTTCAAATTTTAAAAAAGATTTATTTTTGCAGAAACCCCCTTCCTATTATCATGTAATATGCTAAAATCGTCTTGGTTATACTAAAACAGTTTCTTCTAAAAAATAATAAATTACAAATACTCACTTGCTATTATCTTGTATTATACTAAAAGGAAAATTGATTGACTTTATATAATCATTAAAAAAACAGATTAATTAATACTCTTGTAATACAACTGCCATGTCCTTCAAACAAAGATAAAGCTTTCAGCAAATCACAAATCTAAAATTAAATTTTAACCCCTCAACACAACTAGAATAATTAAAAAACAGTGGAATAACCAAAATACAGATCTTGTATACTTGTCATAGTGTAAGTTCCAGTAGAGTACAAAAGCATATGAAGATAAATACCAGAAATGTACCAGAACATAAACACATGACAACAAAGATCAGAACAATACTATAACAGGTAAACCAAGAGACTTATCGTGTGATATGACTGAATCGACGGCAAAAGCCACCTTGCCTTAAAGAAGTATTTGTCCCACTACCGGTGCGTTGGGTTGCTGCGAAGCTTCTTCTAGGATAAGATAGTCCAAAGATTTTCGAATCACAGATTAGCACGATTTCAGGAGAATCTCACTTCGACTACTAACCAGGGCTCTTATGAGAGAGTGTGGTGTCTGGTTGGTACTTCAGAAAACGTGTTATGTGTGTGGAAGTATGTTTTCTGACTCAACTCACAAGTTCCAGTGCGTGTGTGTTTCGTATCAGAGAATATTTTTTAGTACCAAACCAGAAATCTATCTAAACTTCTAAATTCTAACTCTTCCGAATTCACCACATTTTACATATTTGTCTCTCTATTTCTCTCTCATATTCAGTGGTCTGGAACTGCAAATTGATAGGACACAAACTATGACATGCATGGTTATTAATTGTCTTGTTTATGGTAGGTCATAACCTCACAATTAATACAACCATAATACAAAAATAAACTCACAAAAAAGTCTGGAACGTTTTGTAACATATATCAGCACATGAACAAGGCTTTTAATGCCATACAATTAACATTGTAACTGCATGGTATCAACTTTATTTCAATATCAAAATTAATGTCCAGCAATAAAACTCATATTTATACTTACTAATATGCAATCCTTAGTATATAGCATAATATACAACACTTAATTGCATATAAAGTACAAACATCTTGATATATCATGTGACTATAACATACCACAAAGTTCCAATTTTTATTGCTTTCGATTTATTTATTATTAGTTTATGAACTTTATTCAATGGATTCCTACCAAGGAATTTGGTATTTATCCAATAATAAACTCATCCATAACATCAAATTCCAACACATAAGTTAGTATCTAAATAGATCAAATTTAAGTGTACAATAAGTTCCACCGGTGACTATAAATTCGACAATACAACAACACACAATCCAACTTCTGGGGAAAACAAAAACCTCTGAGGCAGTGGTTGAATGTTTGGCTGTGAGAGGAGGGAGATGTTGAGGATGGCTGGGAGAGTGAGAGATATTGGGTGAAGAAGTGAAAATGAGGGTTAATAAGGCTTTTTTAATGGGTTGAGCACAAGAACTTTTAAAAATTAAAATTCTCACTATAAAATGGGCATGAGAGTCCAAAGATCATATGGCCCATTCCTAGTTATTTGTTCTTTTAGGTAGTTTTTTGTTTTAAATTTATAAGTTGGAACTTTTTATTTTTTTTATTATTTTTATGGTATTATATATTGATAATATGACATAAAAATAATTAATGATCCAAATCATGAAGGCCCAATAAAATTGTATAACTGACATAAAGTTTTTATCCTCAACTGGAAGAAGCCTAGCAAACAAGAGCATTTTGTCTATTGGGTGTTCAGGTGGACCTAAATGGGTTGAAACGAGTCACAATTGACTCGGGCATGTCTCTCAAAGTCTTACTTAATCAATGCAAATTTTATTTATCGAGAGATATATGAGATTTAAATGATAGGTGTTATTTCCCTCCCCTCTTCCATTCTTTTCTTGCAACTATATATCCATGACTCTAAATGAAAGTTAGGAGCTGACTACCTATCTGGTTGGTGAGTGATGAGGTGCTTGACTATAAGGAGTGGAAAACTATTTTGTTGAGGGTTAATTACAATTTTATCTCACTACTCAATATAATACCATACTCCATGTACTCGCCAACACTCTCTAACGTTATTTTCTATTTCTCTTTGCTGTTTGTCTTCATTTTATGGTTTTCTCGCATTTAACTCGAATCTCAACTATAAATTCAGTGGTGCTGGATTTTCTGCAAGCATCACTTGATGTCATGGGGAACGTCGAGTTACGACATGAGAAACCGATTTATACAACCAACTTGACTATGGAAAAGTAGGACATCAGGGTTGATGACACTCCCACACTACAGAACAGTCAGGATGAACAAGACCACTTAGTTGTCAAATTTGGAAGAACATTGTTCCTGGTGTGATCGATCTGTTCAAAACACGAATGAAGTTACAGGACCACGTCCGAGTAGAATTCCATAGATAGGCTTAACTATACATATCCACATACTTTTGTAGTAACTATTGGTCATGGTCTGACCATACAATCTCAGAACCTGGATGTATTTTCTAGTTTGTTTGCCCTGATATGCATATAAGTAGATACGTGCCTTATTAAAGAAAAAATAAAATCATAATATTAAGACGGCTTAATTTGAATTTAAAAGAATTTTAAAATAAAAATAGCTTTTATATTTTCATCTTCCTATAATCTTATAGAAATATAATATAATTGATGTTGTTATAAGTAATTATTTTAATAATCTTCTTTATCCCTTATAAAGATATCCTTAGGTTGTAAGTTTGTAGCCATAATTATATTTATGAAATTTGCTTTTATTAAAAGAATTAGTTTTTTTTATTAAAACTAATTAGTTGAAGAGTTAGTCCAATTTTAATTTGCTTTCTGGAAATTAATTCTTAAGACGAGCGCACACTCAACAAACCTAGACAACCTTAAATTGGATCGTGTGATTACTGATTACCATTCTTATCATCTACAAAAAACGGCGGCGGGAACAAAAACCATATGAAAAACATTATATTATAAAAATCCCACATTTTTTCAAAATTAATTAACTATTTTCCCAATCAAATTAATTCCCAAAAATAAAATCCAACGCACCGCGCACGCGCCTGCTTCGCGCGTGACGCCATCACGTCAGCCCCCTACTTTTCTCCCTTTTCACGCCTACTCTATCAACACTCCAGGCGCGTCATATTCTTTCTCCAATCCCCACCGTCGATCAACTTAAATATCTAATCAGACGGCCAATATTCCACCTTAATCGTACAGCATCACACAAGCCGACATTTCCCAGGTCCGGAGATCCAACGCCGCGGTCCCAACCCGAGGTTCGGATCCGAACCTGAAGACATTTTTAAAAATAATTTTCTTTTTTTAATTTTAAGAGTTTTTTTGATGGCTTTATTATCTGAGTGATGCTGGTCTGAAAAAACAAAAAACCAACCTTCTCACTGTTTAGAGAGAGAAAGTAAGCAGCTAGCTAAGCAGCGAGCAGTAAAGGCGCCTATACGTACATATTTATGTATGTACATGTAGAGAGAGAAAGTGGTGGCGAAATTGATTGAGAGTTCCAGCTGAAGCAAATTTGCCACTGTTTGATCTCCATTTGATGAATTGGTTCGCATTTGAGAGTAAGTTCAGGAAGAGTATTTACACGCACGAAGAGACGTACAGTCTTTAGTGCGTGGAATTATTTTACTCAGATCACGCTCCAATCGCTTTAAATTTCGATTCCGTGCTGGTTTTCTTGCTTGGAGGTGGCTCAAGGTTCAATCCTTTTTCCACCTTTCTGGAATGCTCAAGTTGTGGCGACTGTAATTTGAGCTGGATTGTTTGTGTTTGCTCTTAATTTGGGTGAAATGGGGTTGGAGTTGATTTTATTGAGGGTTTTTTGGGGAATTTTGTGGCATGCAGGATCGTTTTAGGTTTTTTGTGTATGATGGGATTTTGGTGTTGTGCCCTAATTCGTGCTTGTGCATGGTTGTTCTGTGGTTTAAATTGATTTTTGTGGAAAACGGCAGCTGAATTTGAGTTCGAGTTTCCTGGTGGGAATGGTGCTAAGTTTTTTTCATGAGCTTAATTTGGTAGTAACTGGTTATTAACTGGTTTTTTAGTTAATGAAGTTTTCAGGTAAATTTAATTTGACTAATTCAAATTGACCTTTTGGGACTCAGATTCTAATTGTTTTTTTTTTGGTTTTGGGTATCTGTTTGGGCTCATACTTAATTTTCTGATTTATGTCTTACTATGTATAATCTGCTTATCTTCTGTTTTCTTCCTGGCTGACAGGGATTTCCCTCTTTTGGAGAGACTATTTATGGTTCAATTGGCTGAGGGACTAAGTTATTAATTTAACTTTGGAAGGATTCTAAAAATATTGTAAGACGTCTAAGTTATATTTTTGCTCATCGACAAGTTTTCGTAGGTTGTCAATTGGGCGCACCCTCATTTGTGTGTCTTGACATATTCTCTTTGGGTCCAGTTGCTTCTTTAGTACAACTTCATTTGAGAACCAGTTGAAGTTTGTCAATGTACAGATGTTGCAGCGTCAGATTATGTTTAAACAGCTGCAGGAGCTGCAGAGGAGACAGCAGCTCCAGGGATTGGGTGATGCCAGAAACCAAGATTATGTAAACCAACTGTCATCAATAAAACCGGGTTCACCGGTTCAGTGTGCCCCTACAGGTAATGGGGAACTGCTTCATGATTCACAAATGTTAACTGTTGGCAATATGCAAATGATGCAGCATAGTGGAACTAGTGTTTATCATGGGTTCCCCAACAGTTCGGTTCTTCAACAAAGTCATAACCATGGTTTAGTCTCTATGGGCCTCTCAATGCCACAGTTTGATGTATCTTTATATGGTCCCTCTGCTCCAAACATGGACAAGAATTTAAATCATTATTCTGCTAGCCTGTTGGCAAAGAACAACAACAGCCCTTTAGGAATTTCTCCCATGCATCCAAGCTCATTTACGAGTCAACAGGGCAATTTCTCATCTGATCAGGTTAGCACGCCAGATGGGTCGTTTCTACCCAATCAAGTGTTTCAGGAGAAGAATTTGTTTGGGCAAGTTCCCATTCAAAGTCTGAACAATGATCTTTCATCTGTGAACTACTCGCAGCAAGGAGTTACACTGCAGAGGAATACATCGGTTCTCGAATCTGAGGGGAGGCATGATGATACTGGTCAGCATGGAATTTCTCCCGGGCAGCAATCTGCTACTCTGGATCCACTGGAACAGAAGATCTTGTTCAATTCAGATGACAACTGCTGGGATTCCTCATTTGGCGGAAGTAGCTGGAGTGCACTGATGCAATCTGCTGTTGCAGAAACTTCTAGCAGTGATACTGCAATTCAAGAAGAATGGAGTGGGTTGAGCTTCCAGAATCCAGAGCCATCAACAGACAATCAGCCCTCAAATTTCATTAATAACAGTGAAAAACCACAAAATAATTGGGTTGATAGGAATTTGCAAAATGTCTCATCTCCAAGTTCAGAGCCTCCTGAGCAGCTTTTCCAGAAATCGAATATGAACTATAACTTCCCTGGTTTTCAGCATTCAGGACAGCAATATCTTGAACAGAAAGATGAATTTCAGGCTGAGCACTCTCCTAGAAATACAAGCCAGTTCGTGGAGTATAACTATCAACAAAAGCATCCCACAGGAGGGAGTCAGCTGGTTCAAACATCTTTGCCTTCACCACATGCATGGCCTGCTCAATATAAGGAAACTTTTAAAAATGATGCAGATCTGCCTAACAATAATTTCTCCGGTAATGTGCCTTAACTGTGATAATCTTTGTTATTTTCATGCTGAAATTCATGATAAATTAAATGTCTAGATAGCTTGTTGAACTATTGATGAAGAAGCCAATTGTTGCTTTGAATTCATGCTTCCTGGAAATTGCCCAACATGCCCTTGTTGTGTCCATCATTCTTTTGCTTATAACATGATGAAGATAAATTGTGTAAAAATGTTAGATAATTATTTTGGGGGAGAATGATTATGAACTTTTCACTCTCTTATTCAGGTTATGAATCGAGGACTTCGTGGCTTCATGGAAGTGCATCAACTTCTGTGCCTGGTGGTATTCAAAAGCCATTCGATCAGGTTGACCACAGAACTACCTTGCTCTGCGGGATTTTACATTTGTTGTTCATTAAATTTAAAAGGCTTTCTGTTTCTGTATAAGCATCTGTCAATGTTTTGAGATCCATGGCAAAAATTATGCCTCTGGTAAGGTCAAGATAGTTCTAAATTGGTAACTAAGATTGACAGCACCAATTTAAGTTCATTGCTGATCTTTATAAAGTTATATCCTTTTTCCTCCCCTTAAGTTATTTATGTATTCTTGTTACAGGTGAATGAGCCGAATATGCACAGGTATTCAGTTAAATCGGATAAGATGGCTCCTGGAGAAAGTGTTGAGCCCATGCCAGCTCTCTTAGGCGCTTCTTCAGAACTTCATGGTCAAAATGTGACCTCCCAAAGGTAAATATAGTATGATATGTTGAAATTTGTTATGTTACTGCAGACTTTTAAGTAATCTCTCAAGTAAATTATATTACATCGCCCCCCGCTCGGGTAAACCTGTATTTTCTTTCTGGGCAATTCTGGTTAACTTATAATCTTACTTCTGGTCTGCTTCTAGTCTTGTATGCATCTTGTGTTAATTCTTTGGGCACTCTCTTGACTTCTATGGCAGCAAAATGTTTGAGCTTCTTAACAAGGATGACATATCCAACAATCAAACTCCCGGAATGCAAATGAACTCAAAAGCCTCATCATCCCCCAAACAATTACCCCTAACTGGAACCTCCGTTGCATCTTTTGCTCAACCATTCAGTAATAATCCTGGGTCGCAAGGTTTTGGCTTCAGACTGGGGCCTGCTGATGCTGGAATTCGACAACCTTTCTCCTTCTACCCTTCTCTGTCAATGGTGCGTAAAACGAAAAAACGTCATGTAAATCTTGAGCCTTAGAAATGGCACTCTAAGATCCCAATATATTTTTCTGTAATCAATTTCACTATATATATTTTACACGTCCTGAATAATGATGTTTACCTCTTACATGCAGGGGAACTCAAGTACAACATCTCTTTCAAGTCATCATGTGAATGACTATATTAGGAAAGAGCATCTTGCTTCACCAGCACCAAGTCAAATGACTAACAAATTCCCAGCATATGGCGCTGCTTCATCTCAAGTTAATTTTCTGTCATCAGGAGCAGGAAAATCCAGTCCATGGCCTAATATGACCACTCAGCAAGATGTGTCCTCCCCAAAACCTTACAAATTCTCATCCAATATGTTTCAGTCCCCTGATTCAGCTTGTAGCAGCCTAGAGACTAATTCAGCAGTTCCAAATGAGCAGCCCAACCAAAATTTGTTCAAGCATGAACAAGAATTTGGCACAATTTCAGGGAAACCAGGACATCATGAACAACTACTGGAAAAGGAGAGTTCCCCACATGAGGGCTCAACTCAGATGTATAATCCAACATCACTTAGCAGAACTACTCATACACTAGAAGAGCAGAGAGATGTGAGAGCCTTTGGTCAATCTATGCATCAAAGCCACTCCCCTCTGCACCCATTGCATTCTTCTAGAATTGCCGAAACCGACTCTGCTAATTATCAGCAGGCCATTGCCAATGCTCGGGAGCTGTTGTTGAGTGGCCAGAAACCAGTCGTCAAAGATAAACCAAAGAGTGATCTAGAGCCAGTACAGCCTGATGCTTTTTCATCTATGGACAGTAAGGGATTGAACTTTTCACAAGAGGCTCAAGAAAATCAGTCTGGTAAAGCATCAGCAGCAGCTTACCCTCAGAATTTTCAACAAATGGAGTTATTTGGTCAAAACAACACTGGAGCTTCTAAGTTAGCGTGTCAGCCACAGATCAGTATGCAAATGGCACCATCCTGGTTTAAGCATTATGGAACCACCTTGAAGAATGGCCAGGCTTTACCAATGTATAATCCAAAAGCTGCTGTTAACGCAGCTGAACCTCTGTCTGGGTTAAGTATTGCAAACTTGCAGGAAAATAGTTTGATCAGGCAACAAACTTCCAATCAAGGAAATGTTGTATGGCCTTCTTCAGCTGCCACTTTGATGGCAAGTAAACAGTTATCCCCCTCTATTGTGTTACCCTCTGATGCCATGAATCAGAATTTGATCGTTTCAAAATCAAAGAAGCGTAAAATTGTTGCGTTTGACATGGTACCCTGGCACAAAGAAGTAAACCAAGAAAAACTTGAGCTTCCAAATATCAGGTCTGTCTATTTAAAGCTATATTTATCAGATAAGATTCTCTGCTCAATATAAAAATAATTGATGCTATAACTGTCATCTGAATCTCTTTTTATTGGCAGCATGGCTGAGTTAGAATGGGCGGAAGCTTTGAATAGAATTCCAGAAGAGGTGAGGCAGGTTTTCTGATGTAATACATTTATATAAATAATATCCGTTTCCTTAATCAAAACATGTTCTTTCTTTTTTTCAGGCTAAAACCGAGGCTGAAGCTATTGATGATGTGGTCCCCATAATACGAGCAAAAAGACGTCTTATTTTTACAACACAGCTTATGCAGCAGGTCTTCAGACCTGCCCCAGCAGTTATTCTCTTTGCAGATGCTAGTTTGAGTTGTGATGATCTCGCTTATTCAGCTGCTAGGTTAACATTAGGGGATGCATGCAACTTGACTAATAAACTGCCAGCCGATAGCAATGACGTGTACGTACTGTTATTAAATGTTCAATAGAGAATAATCCTCATGATTTCTGGGAAAAAAAAAATTCTATTAGCTTCCATGTTTTGAATACGTATTTCTTTTGTTCAAATGCCCAGGTCTTCTGAGAAGCCAAAGACTTTAAAGAGAACCAGTTCCTCTGAATTCTCAAAAGTTGTAGAAAGCTTCACTAGTCGAGTGAAGAAGCTTGAAGGCGACCTAACAAGGTATGTACATATATCCTTGGAAATGTTGTAAAGAATGGATGACGATTTGTTGTTATGCACTGAATAATATATATATTTTTAGACTGAAAATAATGAATTTTTTTTATTAATGGTGCAGAATGGATAAAAGTGTATCAATTGTAGACATCAAAGTGGAAATCCAGGATCTTGAGAAATTCTCTACAATCAACCGGTTTGCAAAGTTTCACATCAGGGCCAACCCAGGCACAACTGATCCAGCATCATCTTCTGGCCAATCATCTGTGCCGAAAGCCATCCCCCAAAGATATGTAGTCGGGCATCCGATGCCTCAGACAGTACCAGAAGGGATAGATTGTCTTTCCTTGTGATCCTAGAACAAAACATCTAAACTGCCCCTCCTCAAACAGCGGATAAAACGCACCACGAGATCAATCCAAGTCAAAAGCCAGGTGAAATTCTCGAATCATGGAGGGCCCTTTTTTCATTTTTGAGGTAGTATATATATATATAATATGTATTGGCAGCCTCTGTATATGTGCATGAAGGATTTAGGACAATGACAACGCCGACGACTTAGGAGCAGGCCACTTAATAACTTTTAATCATTAATTAATTAGAAAGACTTGTATGGATTCATCTAGTATATACCATTAATCTTCTTTTGTATAGATTCTACTGTTTCCTGCTTTCTTGGTCGAGTATTTCATTGGGCCTATAGGAAATCAATACCTGAGACATATTGCCTTTTTCAGTTGTTTATGTTTATTCTGATGATGAGTACGAGGTTGCTCCCAGACATTGATTCTGTGGACCCCCTGAAACTGGCAAGATTTGTAAGCAAGAAAAAGACAAAGGGGCAGTCTTTTATGGTGTACTAGAATGTCATAAAAAGTGTATCTTTTTGTAGCTGTACTATATATATATATATATATATATATATGTATTACTTTAGCTTATCCGTTGAAAGATCCTGAATGACAGGTCAGCAAAATAGCTGCCATAAATTACAGACACACGCATTGTCTGCCTTGTCAGCATCCGCATCCCAGCCAATCATTTGAGAGAAATAATATTGCTTTTTGGGATATTGTTATGCCTATGTAATGTTACGGGTATGATGATATCCAATGGAATTTAGCAGGAAAACAAAATAGTTGGTCAATTTGTGGGTGATGACAGACAGTGCTTTTGGTGTTGGTGGGCACGAGCACGACACGAGGGGCTTTTTCAAAGGGATTTTTCTGACAATAATACCTCCCAATAGAATCCTTCCTTGTCTCATTATGACGACATGCTAAACATTTAATTTATTTCGTTTCTTTTCTCCTGGTATGTGGGAGAATTGCTTTTGGTGTCGTCTTTTCGATGTGGGACCCAAAATCTCACCTGAATCATGTGGGGTTGGGGGAATGAGGTTTAAATCTTTGTTTATGTGAGATTGGAGGATGTGGGTTTGGTCTCATTGTCACACAGTCTTGGTGGTCCTATTGAAATTTGTTCATCTCAAACGCCAATATGCGAGTGTCCTTTGTTTGAAGGAGAATGATACTTTTGAAATACAGCAATTCTAACTACCGTTGCTTTTTATTTTTTATTCACACTACAAAATCATAGGTGCGAGTGAAAAGTGTGGAATTGTAAACATCACGTTAGAAGTCATTGACTCATAATCACCCTCAAGATTCAAGAAGACGAACAAAAATAATGAAACGACAGGACAACATACAGGAAATTTTGCATAAAAACAGAAGCGATATATAAGAAGAGAAAACATCGTCACGAACTTTTGTTGGAAGTTCTTGATGGGAAGAAAAAGAGCAATAAATTGTTCAAAGGAATCTGTATGTAAATGAGGGGTGTAAATGTAATTATCCTAGAAAGTTTCGAAATTGTAAACCCAAGTTAAACCCAGTCATAATCATCCTCAAGATTCAACAAGACAATAGAGAAAGGACAAACAATAGTGCCTTAATGATGGGAAATCGAGGATGAACAAAAACAACTGCCGAAATTACACGGAACGAGAAAATTTTTCAAGAAATTTTAACCAACTCTTGATATAAGAAAGAGAAATTGATTCTTGCAACGAAATCGAACAAAATAGAAACAGAAATTAAAGAAATCGATCAAACCTGAAAAATCATCGAGAAGAACACTCCGAAGTTGATGCATGTCTCCAACAATAGCAACAGCAACATTAGTGCCGATTCTTGATTGGGCATTATGTCCCATAGACCATCACAAACCTAGCACTTTGCAGCCATCTCTATGACGATGAAAGAAACCATGTTTGTGATGGCCTATGGGACGTGATGCCCAACAACTAATCGAGTATTCAATCCCGACATTCCTCACGTGAGAAAAAAAAATTCTACTCCTTACATGAGAGAGAAATTCTTGAAATTCAACTCTAAGAAAGAAATTCAAAGAAAAGAAAAAATTCGTGTCGTATCGGTGGTTAATATCTCTCGACAATTGAAGGCTGCTTTGTTTTGGTTTGCTTATATAGACAAGATTTCTTTTACGTGTAGAGGGTTATATCACTGCAGCTCGTAATCGTATCTAGATGGAAATATATTACGTATTCTTTCTACCCATTTTAGGTTTGACGAATCACCCCATTTTTTAACATTTAAGTCCATTAAAGAGTGACCTAATTATTTCCCTCCACTTAAATATCCAAGAATTAAAATTAAGTACACAAATTTCTTATAATGTTAAAAGTAAATTTTATAGAGAAATAACTCAGAGTATTTCACAAATAAATATCTTTTTTTAAACAAAAATTAATATGAGGGTGAAATGGTAATTCATGTACAAAATCAGCTATAACCCAACCGAATTGGGTGATTTGTAATTTTCAAGCTTTAAAGTGTAGAGTTCACATTTTGACACTTGACACCCCAATTGTGGATATCATGGGCTTGAAGTCCACGTAACAAACTTTCTTCGATAACTAGATATTTGGGCTATTTCTTCGATTAGAACATACGTATTTTATTTTTTCATATTCCCTTTAATTAAATTCGAATCGATCCACAAATAAAGCTCATTCTAATGAGGCTAAAATACGTTCTAGACACGTATACGACACGTGACCTAGCCAAAGCGTGACACCATGGCACTTCAAAGCCCGCTTCTCAAGCCTTCTCTCGAGATTAATCGTTCCCCTCAGGGTAACACCCACCCCCTCTCTCAAAGAGAACCATAACTTCTCGAGCGAACGAGCGTGGCCATCGAATCGTAGCCCTCGAGATCACACCATGGTTACAAAGGAGGACCTATTCCCTCCACGCCATCTCTTTGGACCCACGAGCTCCCTCGGACTTGCGAGCCCCAAAGTTCCTATCAAAACCCGAGCGTGCTTGGCCCTCGGTAACAATCTCGAAAGGCTCTCTGACACATAGTACACACACCTGCCACTGTTACCCTTTACCAACCTTTTTCGCAAACTTTTGCAGGAGATCCTTTTCAGAGGCTCCTCATTACGCCACGTGTCTAGGGCAACACCAACGCAAGACCACTTGGTGATAATTACCAAAAGTAGGGGTGTTCACGGTTCGGTTTTTCGGCCGAACCGAAGGTTTGGTTCAGTTAACCGAACTTTCGGTTTTCGAAAAACCTAAACCAAAACCGAACCGAATCGTGTTCGGTTCGGTTCGGTTTTAACCGAACATTTTCGGTTCGATTTCGGTTTTCGACCGAGAAACCAAAACTCATATATTATTTAAATTAAAAAAAAAAAACTGAATACATTTAAAAAAAAAAAAAATGGAGTTGAGATTTTGTGAAAAATATAAAAATTGCAAGCAACCTAAATGGTAAATAATTAAAATATATGGTTTATATATATATATATAATAATTATATCTATATATATATATAATTATTTATATATATATAGATATAATTATTATATATATATGATGGGGTCAGAATACGCTCATCTTCATTTGGACACGTGGCACCTCAGCATGACGACACTTGCCTCTCTAGAACTGCATCTGATGTATATGAGCGCTCAAGTCTGCAAGTGCTGGCATCCTGCGACGACACGCGTCCACTCCGCTATGGGTACACGTGCATCAACATTATTGCCTTTACCGCTCTTCCACGAGCGTAATTGGTACGGTATGATTAATATCTCAACCAAGCTAAGCGAGCCTCTTTCGAGCGCCACATTCCCTCGAAGAGGTTTCCGCTTCAATTTCTCACAACAAGCCCTAGCCCTCATCCCTTAGCGGATGCTTTGGCTTCCAAAGCTTCTGGTTGTCACGAGCATGCTCTTAAGCCCTCGTTACCAACTTCCTAAACGGCTCTCTGGCACACCATACATGCCCGCGCACCTGCCACTGTTGTCAACACTAACTCTCAGCAGCTTTTGCAGAAGATTCCCCCTAGGTTTCCTTCTCACAACGCCACGTGTTAAAAGCAACATTCGGCCAGGACCACATGAGGCGAATGACCAAAGGGTCCCTGACCCTCAACTATAAATAGGCAGAGTCATCTCCTTCACTGTAAGCGACCTCCATTACTGAAACTTCCACTTAGCTTACGTTTCCTCTTTCAGATCTTTATCTGACTTGAGCGTCGGAGAGCCAAACTGGGAATCATCCCCAGTTCCCCCCACCTTGGCCTTCTAACCTCGTTTGCGTGTTTGTCCTAGCAGGTAGAACCCCCTATTTTTCCGACGAGTTTCCGGTGATTTCCCCACAAAAACAAATCGTAAAGTGATCGGATTCGGATCTTCCTATTCGGAACCCATCATTTTTGGCGCCGTATGTGGGAAACCAGTCCTCCCTCCTTTTCTTCTCTTCTGCTAGTTGAAAAGCAAACACTCTGCATCATTTCCGTCATGGTCGCCACTAGATCAGGAGCTGTGGGTGTAGGGGAAGACCCTTCCCAAGATACCAACATCGTTGTCCCCTCAGCTGCCGCTGGCGGAGTGCTTCCTCCTGTCACCATTGGCGGCGGAGCACTCCCGCCGTGGGAGAGACACCGCTGGCAGAGTCTTCAGCTCCTCCGCCAGCACCGCCGGCACCACCCGTTTCTGGCGCCGCCACTGGAGGAGTCCCCCTCTATACTCCTCCGCCGCCTCCCCAAACTCAATGGGTACATGCCCATGCAAACCCCGGAGTGCAGAGTTACATGATGCCCCCGCCTGGCTATACCCTCACTCCAACTATTATGATGCCGGCGGTCCAGCCCTATAATGCTGGTCAGATCCAGCTTCCGGTGGTGGTCCCCAGGGAGATTGAAGGAGTAGAGTTACCTCCACTAACCACCCGACAACTGAGGGCTCTCTATGCCCAGTGTGAGGTTCAGGCGGCCCAGGGAGCATGGGAAAGGCTCCATTCCATGTACTTTCCCTCTGGGCAGGCCACTCAAACCGCCGCCCCTTTGGGCGGGCAGCAAACTTTCCCCCTCAGAGAAGCTCAAGTTGTCTTGAGGGCACCTCCGCCACCACCGCCGGATAAAGAAGCACCCCAGCAAGGTGGCAACGAGCGTCCCCCCGTGGACCGGAACAGAGAGCCCACCGAGCGAATTAATGAGAACGAAGGAGACTCTCGTGTCTCCAGAAGAGACTCACGGGTCCCCAGACAAGGGGACAAACAAGGGGACGTGAATCCAGACATCCTCGCGGCTGTACAAGACCAGCTGCAGGGTCTAAAAGACATTGTAGGGCAGCTCTCACGTGGGCGGTCGACTCAGATCTCCCCTAGTCGGGATGAACGGGTTGACGCGAAAAACTCTCGTCCTAAGGACCACCAACCAAAGGTGGTCCACCACCGCAAGGAGCCGGAGGAGAACTTCGGTACATATGAGTACCACCCGTTGGCGAGGGGCTCACCTCTCGTGGAGGAAGTTTTGATGGCCCAAGCAGGAATGGCCAAAATCCCCACTTCCATCAACCGCTACGACGGGACAACTGATCCAGCTGAACATCTGGATCACTTTTTACATTTAATGCACCTCTACGAGCATTCCAGCAACTACTGGGCCAAAGTCTTTGTCACTTCCTTAGTGGGAATGGCTCAGGAGTGGTACAAGCGACTGCCGCCACGCTCGATTCACTCATACGAAGAGCTGGATCATGCTTTCCTCAACCACTTCAATTCTCTGAAAGCACCAGTCACCGCACCTACTGCCCTTTATAACGTGGTACAGGGCAAGAGCGAGTCTCTACGATCGTTCTTCGCCCACTTCAATAAGGAGATCCTGCAAGTGGAGAGGCCGTCCATGGATTTCTTGATCCCAGTACTCTTTCAAGCTGTGGATCACAAGCAGTATGTGAGCAAAAAGTTTGCTGATGCCATTGTGGAGAGAAGGCCAGGGACTCTCATAGCCTTAAGGGAAGTAGCCGAGCCGTTTTTCGCGATCGAAGATATGTATGGGACGAGTGGTCCCCGGCACCACTGTCCAACCAGGAACGATCGCCCTCATCACGAGCGGGGACGGGATGTGATTGTTAAAAAGGAGCGTCCTCAGGAACGCAGGAGGTCGCCCCCGCCCCCTCGTCGATTCGAACGTGTCCCACTCACGAGACCAAATTCTGAAGTCTATAACCTCTCCGATAAGAAGCTCTTCAAAAGACCCATTAAGATGAGGGAAACGGATTCGCTCAGACGTTCGAACAAATATTGTGCTTTCCACAAGCAGAGGGGGCATGACACGGATGAGTGTCGTCAGTTGGAAGCTGAGATTCAGAGGCTTGTCGCAGGGGGCCATTTGAAGGAGTTTGTCAGGGTATTGGAGCGTTTTGATGAATGCTGCAACGAGCGCAACGGGGGGAGAAGGAGGAGCCCATCCAGGTCAAGAAGCCTACGAGGGAGAGGGCCCCCGGAAAGCAGCAGTCATCGGAGCAATAAAGGAAAAGCCCCTCAGCAAGAAAATACACCTTTCGCGGTCATCAATATGATAGCAGGAGGCTCTTCAGGAGGAGATTCCAATGCCGCTCGGCGGAGGTATGTCCGGAGCTACGACCAGCGCCCATTCATGCCTAAACCCATCTATGCCATTCAGGAGGCGAGCGCCAAACAGTCAAGAGAAAATGATGTAATAGGCTTTGATGATAGGGATTTAGGGCACATTGTATCACCCCATGGGGAAGGTGTAACTTCTGATTGCCCCATGGTGGTTAGTATAGATGTCCACAATCATGTTGTAAAAAGGGTATTGGTGGATAGTGGAAGCTCTGTTAACGTTTTGCCTTACTCTACATTCTTGAAGATGAATGCTGGCCTCCCGCTAGAGCCTCTCAAAACAGCTCTCATTGGTTTTGGAGGATCAGAGGTTGTCCCACGAGGGCAAATCCGATTGGCCACATCATTCGGCCGAGCCCCTCAGCGCAAAACGCTCTTGGTTTCCTATGCCGTTGTCGAGATGGATATTCCCTATAACATCATCATTGGGCGCCCAGCCCTCGTTGATTTCAAAGCCATCATCTCTACCTACCATCAAAAAATTAAGTTCCCCACCCCCGAGGGTGTTGGAGAAGTATTGTGCAATGTACGAGAAGCTTGGGAGTGCTACATGTTGTCTCTCAGAAAGCCTAAGGTCGAGAAAGCTTTCCAAATCGGATCCACCAAGAAATCCGTTGACTTTCCTAGTCTAAATGAGGATAGCCCTACACGGAAGAGGGCCAAGTTGAATAAGAAGAGGAATAAGAAGAAAGATTCCAACGCCAAGGGTTCCCTCAAAAATGTTCCGCCAGGGTGTAACACCCGAAGCGCAAAGGTGTCACATCCCCCGCACTAGAGCCCAGTCCACATATGAAACGGTCAATCCATACATGAACTGAGCCATAGCGAACGGGTGACAAGAAAATAAATGCTATCTAGCTAGGCGGGACTAACCCCCAAACCAATTATCATAACAGAAAATAAACTGAAGTGCATCAATATCACTATCAATACATTATTATCTCTCACATACATAACATTTCATAAAGTAGTAAATAACAATACATATGCCAAAGTAGGATGGACACGTGCTAGACCCAAAATGAAAGACTGGACTCGACACCAATCCCGCCTAGCACACAACCTGCAAAACTGAAAGGTGAGGTGTCAGTCTCCACAAGACTGAGCGAGGGGCATAATAGATATAAGCGCAGATAACATGCAAATCATAACCTCGGGTAAGGTTTGATAACCGAAAACAATCTAAGTTCAATAGCAACATAAAACTCGCCCGAGATTACGATTATCAGATTTAACAATCAATCATTTCAATCAATCAATCAATCAGTGGCCCGGCGAGTGAGGGCATTTCTCCAACCTTACTCCGACAGTGTACAATCACGATACTTTTCATTAATTAGTTAAGTGATCACACAATCAATTACAGTGCACACGTAGCAGTTTCAATGACACCTTCTTCCTCCAATGATGGTGGGTTTGCAAGGCCCGATCCATCCACGGTAAACACGGTGTACGTCGGGAACATGACTCCCACGCACGGGACTCCTTCCTCCACCAAACCTCCTGGTGGATTCAGGGTTCATCCCCACGGTTGAGAGGAGTGTAAGAGTTACCCGTCAGCCCATGCTTTCCCGGTTGGCTCAAACACTAACTCTCGGGCCCACAGTGCACGATACAATATACTCGCCCAAAACACGGTCAATCAATACAATACAATTCGGTAAATCAGTTGCAATTCAATAGATCAATCGATCAATACAGTACAGTTTCAATAGACCAATGGAAAATCAATAGAGTTTAGAAAACTATAGATATATATACCTTTTTGGCTTAAAAAATCACATAGGGTTGTAATGGTTCTAGATATCTAGCAATTAAACCTCACCTGTACCGACAAATTAAAGAGAAAGGCACGGCCTAAGAAGCCCACTCCACGTCACTGGCTTGCCGGTCTGTGCAACAAAGACAAGTGTACATAAGACACGACTCAAAATGCACCAATTATGACGAACGGCGAAATGCAACGAGACGACGAGCAAAATGCAATGTGACATGAAAATATCTTGTTTCACTTCATTTTAGATCATATAATATCAAATCGGGGTCAAAGAAGCCGTTGGAACGAGGTGCTAAAAATACAATTTTATGCAGTGAATTTTGAGCACTTTCTGGACTATGGGAACGGCCGTTCCGGCTTCCCTTTGAAATTGGGAAGGGCCGTTCCCATGGCCTACAGAAAACGCGCCAGCGTTTTCTAAAAGGGAAAACGTTTTAGCTGGGAACGGCCCTTCCGGCTCAAAGGCCAAAATGGGAACGGCCGTTCCCAGTCTCGCTGGCCAACTATCTCAGCATCATGGGGAACGGCCGTTCCAGTTTTGAACTGGGGTTGGGAAGGGCCGTTCCCAAAATACGAGAGCAGCTGTATATGCAGAACAGAACAGAGCAACACGAAGCAACAACCAACAATCACCAAAAATGGATTCAAGCCAAGTTCAAATGCATATATTTGATACAATAAATATGCTAGCATACATATATCTCAATAACAACTCATATAAACACTTAAATCCATGCTCAAACATCAATAATCACTCATATCAAACCCATATGTGAACTCATGCTCCAATCTTATAAACTTCACAATATATGCATCAAATCATAGCTAGAACCATGTAATCATGCTTTCCACAACTCAAACATAATAACCAAGCTTAACACACAACCCTAGCTCTCATATATATTCATGTATTTCCCCAACTAAAGCTCATACCTTGAATGAATGAAAAGAAGGAAAAGAGATGATGTTGTGATGATGATGATGCTTCAATTTATGCAATTATCCCTTGAATCCAAGCTTCAAATGATGAATCCTCTTCTCTTCTTGGTAGGGTTTTTGAATCGGTAGGAGGGAGAGAGAGGAGGAATCATGTGTGTATATGTTGTGTGCAATCAAAAGGGATATAAGCTAGATATTATAAGCTAAGCACAAATTGCAATTTAATCCCATCCACTTGTAAGTTATGCAATCAAGTTCAATCCCATGGAAAATGATCAATTAAGTCCAAAACTACTTCATGCAATTAGGTCCTTAAATTAATAAAATGACCACTCAAGGACAATTTTGCAATTAAGCAATTAAGTCATATTTGGAAATTAATTCACATTATGTCACATATCGCATTTTTGAAAGACTGGGGCGTTACACAGGGACAGTAGGAGAATCCTCGTCTGAGGAGGACGAGCGGGAGGAGGGAGAGCCCACTCTTGATGGGTGTTTAATAGGAAAGAAGAGGGCGCTTGAACTTTCTCGCCCTGAAATAAGAATCGAACCCTCGGAGAAGTTCCTTACTATTGAGTTAGAGCCTGGAAACAAGGATAAAACTACTCAGATAGGATCCAACCTCTCGGGGCCTTCTCAGATTATGATGATTGACTTCCTCAGAGAAAACAATGATGTATTTGCGTGGAAAGCCTCGGACCTCACAGGGATTGACCCTAGCGTCATTGTCCATAGGCTTAATGTGGACCCCTCTTTCAAGCCCATCAAACAGAAAAAAAGAGATGTACATGGCTTTCGAAAGAAGGTCATCGAAGAAGAAGTTAAAAAACTCCTGGAGGCTCAGAATATCGAGCCCATTTTATACCCAGAGTGGTTATGCAATGTGGTTTTAGTGCCTAAGAATGCGAACAAGTGGCGAATGTGCAATGATTTCACTGACCTCAACAAGGCTTGCCCTAAGGACCCTTACCCACTACCCCGGATAGACCAACTGGTAGATTCGACCGCTGGATGTGCACTTATGAGCATGATGGACGCCTTTCAAGGATACTACCAGATCTTTATGGCTCCCGAAGACCGCCCTAAAACTTCATTTGGTGTTCATTTAGGGGTGTATTGCTTCCTAGTCATGCCTTTTGGACTGAAGAACGCTGGAACCACGTACCAGCGGCTCGTTAACAAGATGTTTGAAAGAGAAATTGGAAGGTCCATGGAAGTGTACGTAGACGATATGGTTGTCAAAAGCGAACGTCAGGACTCACATCTGGAAGATCTCAAGCGTACTTTTTCAATCCTGCGTCAGTATGGGATGAAGTTGAACCCTTCAAAGTGCACCTTTGGGGTACAAGGGGGAAAGTTCTTGGGATACATGGTCAGTCAGAGGGGAATTGAAGCCAATCCGGAGAAGATCAAGGCTATCTTGGAGATTCCCTCCCCTCGAAATCTCAGAGAAGCGCAAGTATTGGTAGGAAAGATTAACTCCTTGAACAGGTTCATTTCGCGCTCGGCGGACAGGAATCTCCCTTTTTTTAAGATTTTGAGGAATGCCCGGAACTTCGCTTGGACGGAGGAATGTGAAAGAGCTCTACAGGATATGAAGGCTTATCTAGCGAGCGCTCCGCTACTGACGAAGCCTATTGAGGGCGAAAAGCTATTTATATACCTATCTATTTTGGCAGAGGCTACGAGCGCCGTGTTGATAGCTATACGAGAGCGAAAACACTTGCCTGTCTATTATTTGAGCAAAACATTACAGGGAGCCGAGAAGAAGTAATTGGAGATAGAAAAATTTGCGTTTGCCCTTATTAACGTGTCGAGACGGCTGAGACCTTATTTCCAAGCGCATTCCATAACGGTCCTTACCGACCAACCCTTGAGACAAATCCTGTCCAAGCCGGACGTGTCGGGAAGATTGATAAAGTGGGCTATCGAATTGAGCCAGTTTGATTTATGCTTCGAGCCCAGGACCGCGATACAAGCTCAGGTTGTAGCTGACTTGTTGGTTGAACGCTTTGATTTGGAGCCTATTGCTACGGAAAGTGAGGGGTTATGGGTCCTGCACACAGATGGTTCCTCAACCTCTCAAGGGGGAGGAGCAGGAGTGGCCCTTAGAGACCCCAATGGGGTTGAGCTGGACTTTGCGATCAGGTTAGATTTTCAGGTCACAAATAATGAGGTAGAGTATGAAGCCTTAGTACAGGGGTTGAAAATTGCTTCCCAGAATGGGGCCTCCAGAGTTACTGCGTATGTGGATTCGAAGTTAATTGCGAGCCAAATTGAAGGAACTTATGAGGCTCGAGAAACCACCATGATGCAGTATTTAAGCATAGCCAGGGAGATAATTGGAAAGTTCAAAAAATTTCATTTGCTTCAAGTCCCACGAGCTGAGAACGAACGCGCTGATGCACTTTCAAAATTTGCTTCAGCATTGGAAGGCACTTCCGAGCGCTCGGTGACGTTCCTCAGAACGGAAGAGCCTCTGATTAAGGAGAAAGTTGACAGAGATGCGGTCGTTACGATCGACCCGCTTGAACCATGTTGGATGGATGACATCATCAGGTTCCTTAGAGATTGTATTTGTCCCACTGATAAGGTAACTTAGAAGAAAGAATGCCAAGAAAATCCTAGTAGGCCTTGGCCGTTTCCTACAACGCCTTGCGCTCGAAAATGGGATCGTCTGCAGTACTTGAAATATAGCGATCATATGAAGGCTTCCGGATCAAAAAGGAATTTCACAAGTCTTGAACGAGGGCAGACATTCAGTAAGACCCTCGCATATACAAAATTTCCAAGATCAAGAAGAAATTTCACAAGTCTTGAACAAGGGCAACCATTCAGTAAGACCCTCGCATATACTCAAGACTTAGAAAAATTTCCAAGATTAAGAAGAAATGTCACAAGTCTTGAGCGAGGGCAGACACTCAGTAAGACCCTCGTATATTCTCAAGACTTAGCCAAATTTCTAGAAACAAAAGCAAAAGTTTACACAAGTCTTGAATGGGGGCATTCTCATCATAAGATTCCCGTAATTACTCAAGATTTAGTTGGGTTTCTCCAAATATTTAATAGGAATCTTTCAAGTTCCAAAGACTTTATTAGAATATGCAATTTTTACTAAGCATGTTACACACAATCTTACAACTACAAGGTTTGTTCACAACAAGTGCAAAGTAAAAATTCGCGATCAAGGAAAAGGTAAAAACAGTATCATGGAAAAGAGAAATTATATTTGTAAAGGTAATTCGCTTAGATTACAAAATGAAGGCTCAAAGGCCCATAAGTTTCTGGACAAAAGGTAAAAGCACTAAAATGAGGAAAGGCTTCAAGCGGCAGGAGCAACATCTTCATCAACGACCACCAAGATGTTCCGGGCCACTGGGCCATAAACTGGGCCTTCTGGCTCTTGAGGTTGGGCAGCTGGTGGCTCGGGCGCTTGCGGATCGTTGGGATCGTTGGCATTAGGAGCAATGGCGTTGGGACCTTCATCAGCTGGGGCGAGGGCCTCCCCCACGACAGGTGTTTGAAGTTCATTCTCAGGAGGGTTGTTTTGAGCCGAATGAGCATCCATGTACTCATCTTGAAGAAGTTTAACCAGGAACTCATACTCTGGCTCTGCAATGGAATCCGCAGGGTTATCCCCCTCGTCATCCTCCTCCTCACAGCGCTCATTGAGCATGAGCCCCGTGCCCTCGGCCCCTCTCATGGCAGGATCCGTTAGCCCCTTATGTATGCCCTGCTCGATGGCTAGGTTGAAAGCCTTCTGAGCCTCATCTAAGCAGTGCAGGAAAGCAGCAAAGTTGAAGGCTTTAGAATGGCAGAAATGGATGAGAGCCTCCTTGTTTGCACGAGCGAGACTCCGGGGCCATTCGTTCATCATATCATTGAACTTCCTCTCAGCCTCCAGAGCCCTTGTTTTCCAGCTCTCACGCTCGGCCTCGGCCTTCTTGAAACTCTCACCCATTTGGGCCAACTGGTCGCTCAAGCCGTTTTGAGCGTTCTCCACCGCCACAAAGTCCTCCTTCAGCTTCTTCAGCTCCTCCTCCGTCTTATTGTATAAGTCTTTGATAGACTCATACTTGACTATTTCAGTTTCCAGCTCCGCTTGAAGGTGAGCCGGATCGTTAGCGCGGGCCATCTTTTTGTACTTGGCCTTGCGATCGGCATAGACGGAGGCCCGCTGTTGAATGTTCTTAAGCCTGGGGAGTACTTGCTGCGTGGGTTCGAAAGAAGGAAAATATTAGCAAGAAAGTGTTAAAAAGTTACTTACGAGGATGACGGTGTAACAAGGGAGTGAAGACTTACGGAGATCAAGGCGTGGGCCGCGTCGTAGGCTACTGTCTCCACAGACTCGCTGAAGAGATGCCTGTGATCCGCCGAGAATTGGGCCCTGTCGTAGAGATTCTCGCTGACGGTTTGAGCGAGCGTGCCGGGCCTTAGCAGAACTGGCCCACCGTCGGGGGCACATGTGAAGTTCCTGTCCCCTCGACGAGAGAACTCCCATAAGTATTCCTCCTCTGAAGAGGAAGTTTCCCCATCACCCTTGGGGCCCTCAACCACTTGTTTCCCTTTGCCCTTGATTGCAACAGTGTCGGGCATCCTCTTCCTCTTACGGGAAGGTCTACTAGCGCTTGGAGGGGCCTCGTTCATGACCAAATTAGTGGGAGGCCTCACTTGATCAGCTGCACGAGGGTCAGCCACCCTCGAATCGGATGAAGAAAGGGGTCGCACCACTATCCTATTTTCTTGATGGGCCGCTCTGTTTCCCTCCCGATCTCGTGGGGGTTGAGCCACTGAAGCTGCGCTCGAACTGGCGCCCCGTTGTCCGCCACGAGCGTCCCCCCTGTTACCTCGGTTTCGAGGGCACTGTTGTTCCCCTTGTTGGGCTTGATTTCTGTTGGCATGAGCAAAACGGGCAGCTTGTCTAATGCCTCCAGCCATTTCTAGAATTGATGTTCCTGCGAGAAGGGAGAGTATGTGGATTAGGAACCCTTAAACAAAATTATTCACTATACAAATTGCAGATACAAAGAGGCAGTCAGTATTCCTAACTAAAAGTTAGTGCCCTAAGAATCTAACCATCTCTCTCAATGTCACGAGCCGTTAAGTTAAAGTAGTGAGGGTCGTTAGAAAGCCCACACAAGAACATAAGTTCAGCATCATCTATCCAGTCTTTTGCTTCAATGAGGTGACCCTCGTCCCTCAAGGCCTCCGCCAAACTTTTGGCCCAATCCTTTGGAAGGGCAGGGTCCAGGCGATTCTTTGAAACTGAACCCCAATATGTGGGCACCCCAAAGCCTTCTTCTGAAGGGGCCTTGACAAAGATAAACTTTTCTTTCCAGTTGGGACCATAAGTACTGGAAGGAGAATTGATTAACTTCGTGTGAGCCTTTGCTTGGATGTAGTAGAAGCCCGGCTCAGGAGACGAGCGTGATGAGCTGACTACTTGGAAAAGGGCATTGAAGTTCCGCACGAAAGGCTCGTAACCCACGCTCCTCATCAGAATCACAAAGCTTGTTAGTAGGGCCAGGCCGTTGGGCACAATTTGTGAAAGACAGAGGCCCAGGTCATTGAGAAGGTGGACCATAGAGATTGAAATTGGGAATCTTAGGCCCCCAGAGTTGACAGCATCCACGTAAACTGCCATCTCACCAGGAGGCGGATGATTGGCGCGCTCGTGTGTAGCAGGGATTCTCCATGTAAAGCGCTCGTCCCAATAGATGGGTCCCAACATTGTCTTCACCTCCCCTACGGTAACCGTGCTGGGGGTTTCGTCCGGAGTACGCTCGGTGGCCTGGTAGCCCGAGTCTTCCCCCTCGTGGGATCCCTTAGGTTTTTTGGTTTTTCTGGGCCTTTGGGTTTTCTTGCCTTTCCCTTTGTCTCGGACTCTCTCGGAAGGCCCTATTATTTCTCCGGTTTCTGGCAAGGGAGCCGCAGTGGCCACAGTTACGGTGTGACGGTAGGGGTGAGTTGCACTCGCAGTTATTGGAAGAGTTGCCCCTTGCCTCTCTGCTTCCATAACTAAGTCCATCTCCTCAAAGAGCGGATCTACCCCGCCTGGGTTTCTTTCCTCTAAGGCCATAACGGTCGCGCCCAGTTCCTCGTCTCTGGGGGAGTTGGGTGACGATGAATTTTCAATGGCCATCTCCTCAATTTCACGGGCAAAGTCTTCAATAGGTTGATTGGCCATGGTGATGGGAAAAATTGGGGAAGATTATAGAGAATTTGGAAGAAGGGATTTTCCTAAAAGGAACAAGGATTCTTGGAGAAATCAAGCCTGGAAAGTCACTCAATCCTAACTATGGTCCTAAAATTAGCAAAGTTAGCAAGTTTCACCGAATGTTACCTTGAGTTTTCCGGGAGAACTTGGAGGAAAGATGAAGTGCTCTGTATGCAAAGAATTTTCTGCCAAAGGTTACCAAGGAAGTAGGTTCGCGTAAAAGGAAGAATGGTTTCAGAATCCCTTATTTATAGGGATGGGAGTTGGCACGTTTCTGACAAAGAATTCAAAATGGTAATCATTTCCCGCCTAGGAAACCGTTCACTTTATGGAAACGTCGCGCACCTCCCCAGTCTCATGCGCCCCACGCGCATCAGCATTCAATGTTTTTACGCTCCAGATGGTCAGAAGAAAGGACAGCATTTAATGCTTGATTGAAACGAGCGGTCAGGCGAAAAGACCGCATTAATAGCGTGACCAGAAGGGTGATTGCTCAACACGCCATGCCTCATGCGAGCGCCACGCTCGGCGGATTGGATTAGCTAAATTCTAAAGTCCTTATCACTAAGGACTACAGAATTGGGGGGGCAAAATGATGGGGTCAGAATACGCTCATCTTCATTTGGACACGTGGCACCTCAGCATGACGACACTTGCCTCTCTAGAACTGCATCTGATGTATACGAGCGCTCAAGTCTGCAAGCGCTGGCATCCTGCGACGACACGCGTCCACTCCGCTATAGGTACACGTGCATCAACATTATTGCCTTTACCGCTCTTCCACGAGCGTAATTGGTACGGTATGATTAATATCTCAACCAAGCTAAGCGAGCCTCTTTCGAGCGCCACATTCCCTCGAAGAGGTTTCCGCTTCAATTTCTCACAACAAGCCCTAGCCCTCATCCCTTAGCGGATGCTTTGGCTTCCAAAGCTTCTGGTTGTCACGAGCATGCTCTTAAGCCCTCGTTACCAACTTCCTAAACGGCTCTCTGGCACACCGTACATGCCCGCGCACCTGCCACTGTTGTCAACACTAACTCTCAGCAGCTTTTGCAGAAGATTCCCCCTAGGTTTCCTTCTCACAACGCCACGTGTTAAAAGCAACATTCGGCCAGGACCACATGAGGCGAATGACCAAAGGGTCCCTGACCCTCAACTATAAATAGGCAGAGTCATCTCCTTCACTGTAAGCGACCTCCATTACTGAAACTTCCACTTAGCTTACGTTTCCTCTTTCAGATCTTTATCTGACTTGAGCGTCGGAGAGCCAAACTGGGAATCATCCCCAGTTCCCCCCAGCTTGGCCTTCTGACCTCGTTTGCGTGTTTGTCCTAGCAGGTAGAACCCCCTATTCTTCCGACGAGTTTCCGGTGATTTCCCCACAAAAACAAATCGTAAAGTGATCGGGTTCGGATCTTCCTATTCGGAACCCATCAATATACATATATATTTCTACCAAATAATTAAAATATATGTATATATATATATATATATATGTGTATTTCTGTCAAATAATCAAAATATATGATATATATATATTAAAAAGAAAAAAAAGAAAATGGCATTCAGTTTTTTGTTCGGTTCGGTTTAACCGGTCAACCGAAGCGAAAAACCGAAAATAAAAAAATGGGCAACCGAAAACCGAACCGAAACAAGGTCGGGTCGGTTCGGTTTCGGTTATTTTGAACAACCCTAACCAAAAGGGCCTTCACCCTCAACTATAAATACTCAAGATCATTCATACTCTGTAAGCAAGCTTCATACATTCAAACTCTATTTTACATTCGTCTTCTTCATCACCTGTAAACTGACTTGAGCATCGGAGAGCCAAACTGGGTCTCACCCCCAATTTCCCTAACTTGGCCTTCTAACGCTTCTGTGGTGCTTGTTCCTAACAGGCAGAATCCACTCCATTCCGGCGACCCTCACCTGAGTTTTGATCTCTGTTTCCCTATATTACAAATTTTAAAGTGTTGGAGTTTGCCATTTCGGATCAGATCCCATCGCATTCCCAATAAGGGCAGACTTTCTTCTTCGATAACTAAATAGTTGGGTCATTTTGTCAATTAGAACATACTTATTTATTTTTCTATCTTTAATATTTGAGTCGAGCCATAAGTAAAACTCTGTTTAACAGTATTTTTTAAAAATATTTTTTGAGCTTCTAACCTGTGAAAAAATCAGATAAAATTCGTCTCTTATATTCTAACACGTCACAATTAGACCAAGATCCATTGGTATATGGTACATACTTATAATTGCATAGGACCATATTCTTTTTTATTTTATTTGGATTTTACTTCTTATTTTTCTCCTTCATGTATACCTCAAGAAATCATGTAACAAGTGGTCCAAAGTTGGAAGGGAAAAAAAAAACCATATAGAAAAAAAAAAAGAAAATTATGCCGGCCTTGTAAATATGCAAAATACATATTTTTCTTTTTGTATTGTAATTAGCGTGGGTCCCACTTAAACACCCCTCTGAAAGGAAAATTTTCATCGAATAACTTGTCATCTTCCCACTCAAAAATAAATAAATAAAAATTGAAATGTTAACATACATTTCGAAGAGATCTCACATCGAGTGCATACAAGAATTTCCCGCGTGGAATGATACAAAGTTTATTCTTTATACTTGCCATAATGTCACAAATGCAACCTTTAAAACTCAGTAAACAGAGTAACATACAGAAGTGTTGGCAGAAAAAGAAAATGGTGAGAGCACATGTACTGGCCGTACCCTATCCAGCACAGGGCCATGTAATCCCATTGATGGAGCTTGCACAGATTTTAGCCAACAATGGCATCAAAATCACTTTTGTCAACTCTGATTTCAACCACCAAAGGATCATCAAGGCCATGTCGGAAGCTGCCGGAAACATAAACGAGCTGATAAAGCTAGCTTCTATCCCAGATGGGATGGAATCTTGGGAGGACAGGAACGATATCGGAAAGTTGTCGGTTGCGATGGGAAAAGCGATGCCAGAGAAGCTCGAGAATCTCATTGAAGAGATTAATGGAAGAGAGAGTGGTGATGGTGATGAAATTGTGTGTGTGATTGCAGATTATGGCTTGGGATGGGCATTGGAGGTGGCTGAGAAGCTGGGAATCAAGAAAGCGGCTTTCTTGCCTACAGCGGTTGGGCTGTTGGCCGTATCGAATAATGCGGTGAACCTGGTGAATCAAGGGATAGTCGACGGGGACGGTGAGTTAACTAGTTATTTAATTACACAAACTTCCCCTAAACGTTTGGTGAATTACAAATACTTCCCTTTGTTCAAGAATTTATTTTTTGTGTATATGAATCAACTCTTTTCAGGAATACCCCTGAAGCAACAGATGATTCGTCTCTCTCCAGAAATGCCTGAAATAAGCACGGAGGACCTTCTGTGGACGCGGATCGGTGATTCAACCACGCAAAGAATCATGTTCCACTCGATGCTGAAAAACAAGCAAGCATCAAAACTAGCAGAATGGATACTCTGCAACTCATCACAAGAACTCGAGCCCGGAGCATTAACATTAGTCCCACAATGTGTCCCGGTTGGCCCCCTTCTTGCAAGCAACCGAACTGGAAAACAGGCAGGACATTTCTGGCCGGAAGACTCTGCCACCCTATTATGGCTGGATCAACAGCAACACAATTCAACCATATACGTTGCATTTGGAAGTTTCACCATTTTCAACCAAACTCAGTTTCAAGAACTGGCGATCGGGCTTGAACTCACCAACCGGCCCTTTTTGTGGGTCGTGAGGCGAGACATGATGCATGATCTTGACGCGGGTGGTTATCCGGAAGGGTTTTTAGAGAGAACGAAGAATCGTGGGAGGATCGTGGGGTGGACCCCACAACAGAAGGTTCTATCTCATCCTTCTGTTGCATGCTTTCTGAGTCACTGTGGGTGAAATTCGACCGTGGAGGGTGTGAGCTGTGGGGTGCCTTTCTTGTGCTGGCCATATTTCGCTGACCAGTTTTTTAACCGGAGATATATTTGTGGTTATTGGGAAGTTGGATTGGGATTGGAGGAGGATGAGAGTGGAATTGTTAGAGGGGATGAGATTAGAAATAAGGTGGAGATGATCATGAGTGATGAAGGATATAAAGTTAGAGCATTGGATCTTCGATCTAAGGCGATTTCTAGTGCGGGCGAAGGCGGGTGTTCTTGGAAGAATTTGAACAAATTTTTAGATTGGATCAAAGAAAATTAAAGTTGTTTAACAGTTAAAAGTGTGGATGTCAATCAACTCAGAGGAACTTGTCCTATGTCACTGAGTTTCTTGAAAATCAGCAGTTTATCTTATTATTATGTGTAAAGAAATTATACATCAATATGCATCTTACAGGGCATCTCATTAGCTGACCTGGTAATAGAAAGACCATGCAATTGAAAGATGTCAAAATCTCAAAATCAGTTAAAATGAAGTCATAATCAGAGCCAAGATCAAGAACTAAGCAGACAGCATAAATGAAGTGGACAACGTACAACAAATCTAATACAAATGACAAATTAGGAGCATTGGTTTTGGAGAAATCCTTCTGGAAATGGCTACACAGTCTTGATTAATTATTCGATTTTAAGTTCTTCAGTTTTTATCTCCTACAAGAACAATGAACTAAGTACCAATGGCTAGAAAACTCGGTAAAGAAAAAGGAAAATGGGAAGAAAACCACGTGTATTGGCCATACAGTATCCAGCACAAGGTCATGTGATTCCCCTAATGGAAGCTGCACAATATTTAGCAAACACAGTATCAGAGTCACATCTGTAAACACAGAATTCAATCACGGTCGAGTACTGGTTTTTTCACAATCAGGAAGCATACATGAGCTCATAAGTTTTGTTTCAATTCCAGACCGGTTAGAATCATGGGAGGACAGAAACGACCATGGAAAGATGGCTGAAGCAATGGCGAACATATGGCCTGGAAAGATTCTTTTTAAAATCTTTTTGGCTCGGTTATTGTGATCCAGACTTATAACTCTACCAAAACATGATATTTTTCTCCAAATCTCCAACAGAGGCCTCTGAAGAATGAGGAGATTCAGCTGTCTCGATCCATGCCTAAAATCACCCCGGTAAACTTTACATGGTGAAGAAGGTGCTTTCTTATGTCGGCATACAACCGACTGCTTATGGTATTAGGAATTCAAGTACATGAATTTGGCAGTTATTTCCAAACAGCCGATGATCATCTACGTAGAAGGATGAGACGAAATGAAAATACTACATGGCATGTCATTGGTAGGCCTGGTAATAGAGAGTACCCAACCATTTATTCCATTATTTCTAGATATATGCCGGCCTGAAGGCAATTATATTTTATGGATCTTACATCATAGACTCTAAATGAAGTCATAATCATCTTCAAGAAAACAAGAATATTAATGAAACAGACAAGCTAAACAAACAGCGTACAAGAAAACACACAAAAGTGTTATGACAAACAAGAAAAAAACTATACTACTGCTGATATTGAAGAAATCGTTCAGAAATTGGCTTCCATCTCGAGGACTCCATTTTCGTCACCTATAAAACTAAACCAAACAGAAGCAAATCAAGCAAGAAAGCATCTCTAAGTAAAGAAAGAAAGAAACAAAATGATGAAACCACATGTTTTAGTTCTACCATATCCAGCACAAGGCCACGTTATTCCCCTCTTAGAAGTTTCCCACTGTTTAGCAGACAGCGGTATCAAAGTCACATTCGTAAACACAGAGTTCACTCACGAGCGGGTCATTAAAGCATCTTCACAAACTGATAACATACACGAACTTATTAGTTTGGTTTCCATACCAGATGGGTTAGAATGGTGGGAGGACAGAAAGGACCATGGAAAATTAGCAGAAGCAATGAAGAAAGTACTTCCAGGAAAGCTGGAAGCTCTGATTGAAGAGATAAACGCAACGAAAGGCAATGAAATCACAAGTATCCTCACCGATTTCTACATGGCGGGGACGATGGAGGTGGCGGAAAAGTTCTGCATCAAGAAAGCAGCTTACTTGCCAACACCAGTCGCCATGTTGGCATTAGTCATCAATGCGCAGAAACTAGTTGATGACGGGATCGTTGACGGTGACGGTGAGTTTTCCGCTCCTCTTCTATCTTTCATGAAATTCCTTTTTCTTTTCATGAAATTCAAACTCCATCGTTACAACCTGTAAGATTACATAACGGTCAACTTACACATAACTCCCCTCTAGTTTCAAAAAATTACAAAAATCTCCCCTTAAAGTTTGATTCCGATTTATGTTAAAATAACAGGAACACCCCTCTAGATCAAAATCTCCCCTTAACGTTTGATTCCGAGTTATGTTCAAATTGTAGGAAAACCTCTATAGTTTAAAAAATTACAAAATATCCCCTTAAAGTTGATTCCTAAATATGCTAAAATACAGGAACACCCTTGAAAGACGAAGTAATTGAAATATATCCCTCCATGCCCAAGATGAGCTCCAAGAACTTCCCATGGTGCCTCCCTGATCTAACCATGAGGAGAATCATATTCCAATCTTTGGTACTAAACAACCACTCATCAAAACTAGCACAGTACCTCATTTGCAACTCGTCCCCCGAGTTGGAACCCGCCGCACTCGCTCACCTGCCTAGCTGCCTCCCGGTAGGCCCCATTCTAGCCCAAACCCGTCTCGGCACACCAGCGGGCAGTTTCTGGCCAGAAGACTCCACGTGCCTCTCGTGGCTCGATGCACAGCCCGAGAGCTCCGTCATCTACGTTGCCTTTGGGAGCGTCACCGTTTTCGATTCGATCCAGTTTGAAGAACTGGCATTAGGCCTGGAACAGACAAACAGGCCCTTCCTGTGGGTGGTTAGGCAGGACATAACTCGAGATATCAACGAGGCATACCCTCCGGGATTCAAAGAACGCGTCGGGGACCGGGCGAAGACGGTCAGTTGGGCCCCACAACAGCAGGTTTTGTCTCACCCCTCCGTCGCGTGCTTTCTGAGTCACTGCGGTTGGAATTCGACTCTGGAGTGCGTCAGCAACGGGGTTCCTCTGTTGTGCTGGCCCTATTTTGCTGACCAGTTTATCAACCAGAGTTACGTGGTGGATCATTGGGGGGTTGGGGTGGGGTTGGATAAGGATGGAAGTGGGATTGTTAGAAAGGAAGAAATTGTGAATAAAGTGGACAAGGTATTGAGTGACGGAGGTTATAGAGCTAAGGCCATGGAACTTGCACAGAAGATCAGAGTTGGTGTCGGAGAAGGAGGGTGTTGTAAAAAGAATTTTCAGAAGTTCGTGGATTGGATTAAAGATTAACGATTGATATTAATCTTATAACATTTGCATGGGATCGACTGGATTAGAAAATATGATATTTTTTCAAGAAAAATCATATCCAATCAAAATGTTCGGTTACAAATTTTTAATGAACTTTTTCAAGAAAACAGAAAAGAGATAGAGACTCGGAGTTCTTGACGGCAAAATCGAAGACAAGAAAAATAAATTGTTCAAGAACTCATATATAACTCTTGGCTGCTTACACACATTATACGTAGATACCCTGAGGGGGTGTGAACGTAATTATCCTAGAACGTTTCGAACCATTTATTCCATTATCTCCAGATATCATCCTCAAGATTCAACAAGACAATAAGAATAATGAAACAGACAAGAAGATTTCTTGCTGGGAAATCAAACAAAAACCTCATAAATAACACGAACGATAGTAACAGAAACTAAAGATGACGATCTAACCAGAAGAAAAAGGATAATACTCAGACGTTGATGGCTCTAACATCAGAAGCAGCACCAGTGAGCGATCTGTCATTGAGCATTACGTCCCATAGACCGTCACAAACGTATGTTCGAGTTCGACGAAGAAAGAAACCATGTTTGTGATGGTCTATGGGATGTGATGCACAACAACTAATCGAAAATGTGAATAAACAATCAAGTGAGACGGATACATGGAGGTTATATATAGAACTAGGGCGGCCATGGAAGTTGGATAGAAGATATGAGCTAGAGATGGTAGTGTACTCATTGGAGAAGAATTGTGGTACTGTTCCAAGAATCCTCAGAATTACTTGTTGGAGAAGATTGTAGTACTGTTCCAAGAATCCTCAGAATTTATACAATCGCCGACTTACGAGTTAGGACTGTAGGATTATACTATTTGTTCGGTTGTGGTTTGATTTTAATACAGGGTGAAAGGTGGTCTAACAACTATGTAGATGCGAGTATGCGACATCATCAATTTTTTTTTTTTAAATTTGAGAAAATGATATTTTTAGAAGTGTACTTGCGCATTAGAGTCTAACAGTTGGTCTAAGGTCACCCTAAAAAAAGGGTCAATGCACTTATAGGTTAACCTAGCTCGGCCAAATTGATAAAATTAGGAGCGAATATTTTATACTTAAAAAGAGTTATAAAATATAATATATTTGTCATTATAATTGGTTGACTCGGTTGGGTAGTTTCGAATAAAATTTTCCTTAATGGGTTTGAACTCTTCCATGACAATAATAAAAGGAAAAATTCTAGACCAAACTCGACTCTTTCGAACCCAACCAATTAAAAAGAGCAAGTGTATTATATTTATCATTTTATTTCCTACTCTTTCTAAATTTTCCACCAGCCATAGGATAAGAATAAAACACTCGCTCATTCATTACACCGATTTGGCTAAGTTAGGTCCGGGTAATTCTGGGGATGCTTAATTTGCTTAAATAACAAAATTTTATGGGCTTAAAGCCCAAATACAACATTTTCTGGCCAAGCCCAAAAGTTTGTGGATAAGTAAAATCTTTGTTTCCGAAGGTGTATGAGTATATTAATTTATTTTAAAACATATTTCATAACCACTTTTATTTTATAAAATATTATATGTTTTTTGGGGCTTATAGAATATTAAATATCATTTATGTTAAATAAATTCAAATGCTTGGGGGCTTAATCTATATTTAGGAAATATGGCAAAAAGTGATGATACTCAAATACTTGTTCTATATATGAACTTTTCCTTCAAAATGTCACATTTTTGGGAATTCTCTTGGGTAATAATGTAATATAATTTCAACTCAGAATTTAAATAAGTTTTAATAATAAAGCATGTAAAGAAGTACATAAACTTACATAACTTAATTATTTTTAAATAATACTTTGTTGTATGTGTGGAATTTCTGACATCCTTAAGAGAGTACAAAATCCACTTTTAGATTAAAAAATACGTAAATTTAGTATGCAGCTTTGACAACTTTTTTTTAATATTAACACATATAGTAAACTTTATTATTATTATTTTTTTTTAAAGGGTTATAATTAATTTAAAATTAAATAGTGAATCTTGTATTTTGGATCTGGCGAATCTTGTCAGTGGAGATTGCACACGTGGCTCGCATGCCGGATTAATTTGAAATAATCACGCGAAAAAACCACATGCAAACATGTGATAAAATTAAGCTCCCCAACCTTGATTAGGTTAAATTATTTGTAATTATTATAAGTTAGTATTTATTGATTAATTTTGCCTTCTTCTTGGAGGGTTTTCTTTTCTAAAACAAATTTGTTGCACTAGCTCATTTCATTTAAAGTTGAAGCTCAAATATTAACCGATAAATGATTTTCTTGAAGTTAATAATGGGTCGGACCATAAAATTAGTTGTTATATAGAAAAATCACGATTTCTTTTATTAAACAACCTTCCTTTGAAATTTAAATACTCTTCTTCTTCTCATTCTTTTTAGAATTATCTAAATAAACTAGTTATTTTTTAGATCTCTTACATTTTCATGTTGTATTCTGCATGGTAACGATTTAATATCGAAGCTTCCCCAAATATGCATCGATGGTCAATTCAATTTCATACTTCCGATGAAATCTTTTGGAATATTACCTTTAACTCCTCAAACCATTCATGGATCTCAATCTGTCAAAAACTACAATACTGAACCATCAACGTGCAAAGGTCTCCAAATATTGGACGATTTTTACATTGTCCTTCAATGCTTAAATAGATAATTATGAATAACCCATCAGGTTTAATCCAATTATAAAACAAATCTACTTAAATTTTTTTTTTAACATACACACCCTCAATAAATCCTCATAATTGAGTAAATGGTAAAAAACACCCTATGTCAGAAATTTTATTAAAAAAAACAGTGTTGAGAGTACTTGAATTTTGTCTTTTTTTTTTAGAGTACATGAGTTAAAAAGTTGTAATTATCTCATTCTCAAACTCCTATTTAATTGGAGAGTAACTATTATATTATAATATATTGAGAAAAGATAATGAGGTGGCATTTAGTGTGATGGATTGACTTGTAATGATTAAATTTCAAATAAATAATATAATATAAAATTAGTGAAGATAATATATATATATATATCGGACAATTCCTCAAAAATCCCCAGGAGTAAACTGAATTTCCTTTTCACTCCCCAATTTTAAAAAAGTTCCTGGTCACTCCCCAATTGAAAAATAAAATTCCTTTTCACTCCCCAAGGTTGTATAATAATTCAGGAATTGCGTACAATTTTCAGGGAATTGCGTATAAAAATCCCGGAATCTCGTATATACGACATTTTGAGATTTTTATACGCAATTCCCTCAAAAATGGACGCAATTCCTAAAGACAATGTACGAACATGTACTGTTTGTGGGGACCTAAAAGGAATTTTGTTTTTCAATTGGGGATTGAATGGGAACTTTTTCAAAACTGGGGACCTAAAAGGAATTTTTTCAACTTTTTGGTACTATTCAAATATATATATATATATAAGGGGTCTTTTTTAAAAAGTACCTAAAAGTTGAAAAAATTTGCTTTAACTCCCCATTTTTCAAAAAATTCCTCTTTGCTCCCTAGATGACAAGCCAAATTTGCTTTAACTCCCCATTTTTTTTTAAGGTTGCATTAAAACTCAAGAATCTCGTACCCGAACTCCGAAATCACGTACTTAAATGCCCAAATCTCGTATTTGGGGGCAAATACATCATTTGGGCATTTAAGTACGTGATTTCGGGGTTCGGATACGAGATTCTTGAGTTTTAATACAACTATGGGGAGTTAAAGCAAATTTGGCCTGTCATCTAGGGAGCAAAGAGGAACTTTTTTAAAAATGGAGAGTTAAAGCAAATTTGAGTTATCATTTGGGGATTTTTCGGAAATTTCCCGTATATATAATTAGTGGTAAAAAGGAAAGGAGGAGGAAGGAGAGGGAAAAGGGGCTGGCAATAAGATCAGTAGCATGCAGGGAATGTGCAGAACATGGTCTACAATTCATGCTGCTTCACTGTCTCACCTTTCTCACATGCCTATGCCAATGCCCAATAACATCTCTCTCTCTCTCTCTCTCTCTCTCTCACACACACATACATACAAAGTAGTAGGAGTAGTAGTAGGAGCAATGTAGTACAATCCTCTTTCCCCATCACATGTGCCCTCCATGTGCTCTCTCTACATCTCTCCCTTTGCTGGCCCATCCCACATTCACATGCGCCCTTTTGGGAGGCCACCACCCCCATAACACCAACTACTCTTCACAACCCCCCTTTTGTGGGTTGGAATGACCAAAATGCCCTTTCGTTCTTCGTAATGTAAATTAACCGGACCGGTTCGTACCGTGAAAAAAGAACTCTTAACCCTTTTGAAATCACGAGGATTCTTGGCTCTTGCTCCACGAAATTGTCAGAAAAGTTAGTCGGTCTAATGGGATGGAGATAGAACGTCATGATCACTTGAGTGATGTCTAAGGTTCGAATCATAATCTTATGAATCGTCTCTTGGAAAAAAAGAACTCTTAACCCTTTTGGAATCAAGAGGATTCTTGGCTCTTGTTCCACGAAGTTGTCGGAAAAAGTCAATCGATCTAATGGGACAGAGACAGAATATCAGATCACTTAAGTGATGTCTAAGGTTCGAACCCTAATCTTATGAATCGTTTCTTGGAAAAAGAACTCTTAACAGTTAACATCACAAGGATTCTTGGCTCTTATCTCATGAAATTGTCAGAAAAGTCAGTCGGTCTAATGGAATATAATGGAGATAGAACGTCAGATCACTTAAGTAATGTCTAAGGTTCGAACCCTAATCTTATGAATCGAGCAATTATACTAAAAGAGTCGTCTACATGTTAAGACTTTAAAGTACGGTACTCGAGGAAAAAGATTAATGGCAACAATATTTGGTTTAGAGGGGTATTTTGGGGAGATAATATATGAAGGGTCCCCGGTTGCCGCATGTGGCACTGCAGGCTTTCTCTGCATAAAATTCGTGTTGCTCGCAAGCTGTGCCATCTTCCCGCTATAACCATTTCTTTTGAGTGGGATACGAAAATGGTGTCGCCTTCTGGGTGGAATTACGGATATGCCCCTGTACAGATGTGCAAATATCTTTTGGGCGGTTGATTGATCATTGCCCATGGACCCATTTGTCCCCTCCCTTATTAATTATTTAACTGGGTTCCCTAATTTTCACTTAAATTGTCTTGACCAAGTAGAATTTTTGGAGTCAATTCCCAGAAGTTTGGAAGATTTTCTAAAATTGATATTAATTTTTTCACTTGGTTTTTATTGGAAGTTAATGTTAAAGAACATATGTTGGTTGTCTTTGAGGATGGTTAGGGATGTAAATAGGTGGTTTAGAGGTGGATGAGCTAATATTTGTGTTTATTTTGCCCTTTTCTTTTAGTGAAATTGAAATTGAAAAATAATTAATTGAATTCGATTTAGTTCTTGTTCTCGAATGAAGGTCTTAATCGTTGGAATTCGAACTGAACTTGGTATTTTAATTTTTTTTAGATTTATATATTTGAATCGAGTTCGAGACATAGTTTCAAATTTAAATAGTAAAAAGGTTTTAAATTTAATTTTATTAAGTTATTAAATAAAGTTCAAACGAACTTTTAACCATCAACCTCGAGTCAGTATCGAATAGATGAATTTTTTTTATCCAAACTTGATTTAAGCGAATTTAACTAATTATAACAATAAATATATAATGTATTTTTTAAAAAATGATCAATACTGAAGTACAGATACTTACCACTAAGTGTCATTTATTCGTCTTGGGCAGATGGCTTAGTAATAAATATTTGCACCCGTGAAACTGGTAGGTCACGAATTTAAATTTTATTGGAGGTAGTTGGATAACTAACATAAATCCTTTAAAAAAAAAAGTGTTATTTATTCGTAGTTTCGATAAATATATAATATTTGTTATTTGATTGTTCACCCTAAATTTTTCAATGCAATAATACAATAAAATATTAAACGAAATCCAAAAAAATCCCAGATGGCATTCTCGTAGTTCCATTTCAAAATAGGGGCACTAATTCATATTCCCTTTACTTATACCCCTCCGTAACGCCATTCCTCTCACCCCGTATTTCCTTCCACCACCACCATTCCCCTCCGTAATGGGCGCAAAGCCGAGAATCTCAGAGGCCACCGCCGCCAGAAGGCTGCGAAGAAGATCGCCAAACTCGAAATCTAACCGAAGGCTCTGCAGAACTCAAGCCTGCCACCGTAACTCCACCCACATTGGCGGCGGCGCGTCGGTCTCCGACAAACTTGAAGCCCTCAAAAACCTCATTCCGTCGCAGAGGGATGAGATCAAACCCGACCAGCTCTTCCAGGAAACAGCCGACTACATCGTGCTTCTCAGAACTCAGGTCTTCGTTCTGCAGAAATTGGTCGATTTTTACGGCGCACAACCGCAGGAAAACCGATCGGAGGCTGTGTAGTTAATGAGCTTCCGTTATTCATTGGCGAATACTGAATCCGAAGGAAGAGAAGAAGGTTTCTGAATTTTTCATTTTTCTTTTTAATCTTTTTTATTTTCTTCTTTTTTTTTTATGGTTTTTTTTTTTGTTATTTTTTTGGGTAGTAAAATTAATTTATTAGTTTCATCATTTTCATGGCAACAATGTGTACGGTTTACAAACCGAGTAGTTTTAGTTATTTTTTTCTCCTCTTTGCCATCTCAAGGAGATGCATTTTTCCAATGGCTTCTTTCTTTTAATTAAATATTTCTATTATATTATATTGTCCATGTATGTATATTGTGTACATTCTTTGCCTAGTAATATAAATCTGTTTTTCCTTTTCTTTTTGGGATTTTTCTACTAATATAATTTAAGTCCAAAGTTACAACATTAACACCAATGAGTAACTGTAGTTTGCTAGCTTGCCGTGGGAATAACGTAATTTAAATTCATAACTCAATAGTTTAATTAGAAGTTTTGTGTTGAAACATCGAACTCAATTTCTTGATTTAATGATTTCCTTTTAGGAAAATGAATCCAAGAAAGCGAGAAATTTACACCAAGTATGACAAGCGAATAATTTCCATAAAAAAAAATGGTCCTATTCAAATTTTTTTCCAGTTTTTAATGCCACATTTGAGTGAAAATCACATGAAGATCTAAGAAATGTGTCCCCAGTTTCCATGACAAATCCCTTCGCTTTCACAGTCTGTGACTGCTTGCAGCTGCCACCAGGTTGGACAACAAAAGAAAATATATAATATCAATTTTTTAAATAACAACTTACTTTTTTCTTACGAATAAACAAAATAAATAAATAAATACCAATTGTTTGAGTAATACTCTGAATCTAAGTCACATAATCCTTTTATCATACTCAATGCATTCGCACTCAGTTCTCGCACTGGCGAATTTGTGCGCATTGCTCGCTTTAAGACGAATTAAAATTTTAATTCTTCGCACTGACGAATTTGTGCACATTTCTCGCTTTAAGAAGACTTAAAATTTATTTAATACACACGTATAATAATATGAAAGATGAATTTTAATTTTTTGATTTAATATATGATTATTATATAATGATGAAATTAAGTTATTATAATCAATACTTAAATAAAATCAATTTTTTTATATACAAAATTAAATAAAATAAAATAATATTATAAATATATTTATTTAAAATAATTTTTTATTAAACGCTTTAAGGCGCACCCGCACTCAATTTTTTTAAAAATTTTGCGCATTACGCATTCGCACTCACTTCCGCATTCGCATTATGTGACTTAGCTCTGAATTTCACCCTCCAAATCAGACCAAAATATGGGAAACATTAGTAATTAATTATAAAAAAGATTTCTATTTATATAAAAAGGTGACATAAATGGAGGAATTATAAACAAATAAAAGGAGTAATTAAGAGAGTAGAAATGAAATCTGAATGAAACAGACAGCATTGGGCGGAAGTGTAAATGAGTCCACATGCCATGTTATGGGGTGGTGCAGGTAGGGACATTTACTCACCATTTTATGCATAACACATGTGCTATTTTTTTGGAATTTTCTTTTGTCTCTTCTTACCTCTGAATTAACCTTATTTTTAAATTCGAATCGACCGGCAAATATAAAAACGTTCGTTGCTTTTTCGTTATATTGACTTGACCGATTCATGAGTTATGGTTAGAACTAATGAGAAATTTAGTGAATGATTGGATGATTTATAACAATGCAATTATTGTCTTTATAAATTTAATATATATACATATATGTTTATATACATGATTCATGAAAAGTATTTTGATTTGTAGATATAATATATTATAAATTCAAAAAAAGAAAAAAAATGGCCTCTTATCTAGATACAACTATAAAATATGTTAATTTGGTCTAAGTGGTTAAAAAAATCTTTTTTCTAAGATAATAATTCGGGTTCGACTCTCTCTGTCCAATTGAAAATACGTTTGGACTATGTTGGGCCAATTTTATGGGCTACAAAGTATCCTTTACGGCTTTAGTATAGGATCCTTTGGCCCAATCTCTATATCATATAGCCCACTATGCATTATTATACCAACTTTAAGATCATTTAGCGCTCTCTAATTTTCAAAAAGCAACTATTATTAATACGAAGAGTTGTACACTTAAATGGTCCGATCGAACTCGGTCTTAGAAATGAGACATAAAATTTGAAAAAAATATTTATAGATTATAAACTAACACATATATATTGTGCATAAAAGATATTTCAATTTAAATTAAATTACTAACAAATGGAAGCCTTTTTAATAAAAACTATATAATAAATAAAAACATTTACTCGAGGAATCTACTCATATGTAAGATTAAATGAATAACCTCAAGGGTCTCAATTATTTGATATAGATAATTAAATGATATTATTATCTAATCCTTTGTCCTAATGACTTTTGTGACGTTCTAAGTATTTTAAATAAAACAAAGATGTGGGGCCTCATCCCCATCATAATTGATGTGTGTTGCTTCACACCTAATTAACGCTAACACCTAGCAGCTCTTGCCCATTTCTCTCTCCTCTTAATTTTCTTTGTAGACTAAAACAGAGCATTGGACGACGATCCCACGATTAATCTCTTAATGATCTTCATTTCCTTCCAGCTGGGTCAATTCTTGATTGGTAAAGTTTGGTTCTTTCTGTTTCTTTTTGAGGTTTCCTGTGAATTTGATTTGAGTGGCTATTAGGGTGGGATTCGGTTACCCAAGTTGTTGGTTTTGGGGGTTTGGTTTTGGTCGATTGTTGGATGTTGGTAGGAGGTTTTGTCTGTGTTTTCGTGTGTTTTGTTTTGTGGATACGGGGATTGGGTTCGATTGGTTTCTCATTTTCTAATTAATTCCCTGGATTTTTGTTTTTTTGTACTTTTTAATTTTTCGACTGCTCTGTTCTTGTTTTGTTCGCATTTGCGTTTCCGTGCTGGTCTGAGGTTGAAATTTTTTTGATTATGTTCGGAAAAAATGATTGTGAATTAGCTGTGAGGAAGTAGTGTTTTTGCGTGATTTGGCTTCTGAAGCTTTGGCTTTAGTTTTGATTGTATAATTGTCATCTTTCTTGCAATGCAGATGGTATCTCAATATTGGGTGTGATTAACTGAAGTACTTTCTCATTTAGCTGCTAGAATGTTAGAACTTAGAGCTCGTCTGAATGTGTTTGTACAGAACAATTCTTTGAAGTTTGTGGTTTAATATATTGGTGAAAATGTTATGGTTTGGCTGATGCTTGATTGGGAAAAGAGATGGCACTTCATTGCATCCTTATGCATAAAGAGGACAGGCTTAGTGCAATGTTATCTTGAAATCTTGCCTGTTTTTTTTGTAATTGCAAATATGTGAAATACAAAGTACGATTTTCTCCAGTCTTGTTTTCTCGAAAATGGGCTTTAGGCTTCACTGATGAATGATGATTAAGCATGCTAAATGTTTAGGAGTTTCTACAGTGTGCAAATTCCATTTATACGGCATCTGACATTCGAATGACTTACTGGTTTCAGGACCCTTCGCGAATTGGTCTTAATTCTGCAAAAACTCTGTCGTGAAACTTTTGCGATCTGAAGTATCTAATCTTATGAGAAAATGCTTTCTGAGGAAATTCTGAAGGCTGTTTTCCCTTTTCTAGAAAGTAGAGACCTAGCAACATGCATGCTAGTCTCTAAGCAGTGGCTACAGATTGCTGGAGATGATTACTTCTGGAAATGCCTATGCATGAAGAGATGGCCATCGGTATGCAAGAAGTCTTCGCCTCCCACTTTGTCCTATCACAAACTTTTCAAAACCTTTTACAAACGCCAACATAACCGAACCCTTCTTCCACCCAAACTTTCCTTCGACGACCTGGAGTTCTACATTGACATTTGGGCTGAAGAAAAGCTCGTGTTTTCAGATGTGGTGCCAGGGCCCGTTCTCCAGAAGGGAAAATGGACCCCACCAACAGGAATTAATGAAGTCCTTAAATTTCACTTGTCGAGTTCTGATTACAAGATGACATTGCCTATGCAACCAAGGTTCAATATCCCTGTGGGCCAGAGTGTTAGTGTCTCTGTGCTTGTGAGCCGAAAGGACTCCAGAAGAGTCGCTTGCATAATAAACAAGTCTTTGTTTGATTACATAGACCGTTCAACATATCGGGCCTTGGCATTCGACTATCTTGACTTTTCCCCCGCACACCCTTTTGTGTCAGGTATAAGGGCGTGGATCTCTTTGCTCTTTATGGACCATGGTAATGAAGGGGTGATTGATGTGTTTGGGATTGAACTGGATTTCTGCGATGCTGCAAACTCCGAGGACCAGGTTTTGTGGCTTCTTGATATGCTTGATTGGAAGTGAAGTAATCTTCTGTCTCTAAATTGGGCAATTTGATCTGTCTGGGGTTGTTGGTTTCATTTAGAACAGAGTTTTCGTGTATATTACCTATGTCACTACGAATAGTATGCTCGACAGTTTTCTATTTTTTGTTGAATAAATTTGTATATTTCTGCATTATTTGTTGATTAATAAAGATTTATGTTTGTGGCTCCGGGCACGTTTTCGAATTGCATTAGTAGAACTGCTTCCGTCTACGATGTTGATAATACTACGAAGTTATTGGAGTTAAACGCTGTTAACCGCTTCCTTTTCTGTGATGTTGATACTATTAAGTTTCAAGTAATAAGTGAATCGAACTTTTGATCCTTTCTTTTGTATCAAGAGGTAGGATAGTTTTCCATACCCATTTTCCATCCTCAAAAGATTTAGGCTCGACTTTCTTGTTGTAGGCTCTAGCTATTCTTATCTTCTGAACCCTTATATGAGGGAAGGCCAGTAGCCTCATTTCATCAAGACTATCCAATTCGGCAAACATAGTCTAATTGTAGTCTCCTGGAGTCAAGTTACTTTGATAGGTTACTCTGAGAAACTTAACTGTGATCTCCATTTGAAGTATGGCATCATGGCCATAGGTTAAGGTTCAGAAGCCTCGCCCAGACCACCAATGTCTCAATAGAAGCTTCCTCGGGTCAAAATAAGTTACGAAACAGTTGAGTATTTGAAGAGAAAAGAAATTAATAGTTGAGCCTTTGAAAAAAAAATATTAAAGATTACAACAGAGTAATATGGTGACGGAAATAATAATATTTACTTTTAGGTCCAAATTGAATAAAATGCCAACATTCAATTCCACAAATAATAGTTTTTTGGTCTACTGTCATAACTCACAACATTTATGCTGACTTCTTGATGGCAACTCACACCTATAAATACATCAATAACATGTTCGAGTCTTATTAGAGATAGTTAAGAAACTAGCAGCATTCCTTTTTAAATATGTAATTTTGTTTTGGTTTTTGATGCTTTACAGCGGTTTTGAGAGAATTTGGACCGCATCTTAATTCAAATACAACAACGTTACCAAAACAGCATCTTAATTCAAATACAACAACGTTACCAAAAGTCTAGCCAGCACAGGAAACCTATAGAAGAATTACAATGGGCGCGTTGTAGTTTCAGGACGAATCGGCTCACCAGTAAAAGGATCAAACTTGTAGGGCTCGCCAGTAAAAGGATCAAACCTAATTTGAGGACGAGATGACTGACGACCAGCAACAGCTGCAACTTCTGAACGCATACCAACACCGGATTGACCATAAGATGTCGATAACGTGGGTGCTGTTTGGGCAGGAGATAGATGATGTTCCTCGGTTCTCAATCCAATTCTTCCATAAGAGAGAGATGAGCCAGGTATCGGATCATAGGGAGAGTGATTTCTTTCCTCCAGTGTCGATATTCTTGGGATCTGGAAGCTTCCGGATGCAGACAAGGGCCGACTCGATACAAGAAAATCTGAACCTCTTTCATCGGATCTTCCTGTTAGTATTCGATTTGATAAAGGATAATCTGAGAGTAGTGATGAATGTTGTGGTGCATAAATATCCGACCTGCATGAGATCAGAGACAAGGTGATGATACTGAACAGAGGATACTATCCCATTAACTAGTGACAAAAAAATATCTTGATTACTAATCTAAGGCCAAAGGGCTTCCATTCTTTTCCAAGAAAATAAACTAAAAACACTGTAAATTATGAGGAAAAGTATAGTTGGTGTCAGGTTCCTAACGATGGGAAAGAAATGTGAAGAAAGGAAAATTCAGGAAAAACCACACCGGAAGGGAAAAGCGAGAACACAAGGAAAAGCTTAGGTTAAATTTACACAACAGTTCGCTTATATTAATCATTTCTTTTCTAATCCATCAGTCAATCTTATCATCCAATTTTCACCATGTCCTCCCAATAGAGGAGTTCCTCACTGTTTTTCTTAACAACAAAACAGGTTGGAGGATTTTGGTTTGCTTTTATATTTCTTTTGTTTTCTTTGGTATTTTCCGTTCTTAGCAAAATCACAGAACGAAACATAGAAATTAGCATTAGTGAAAAGGAAACATAAAAGTCGATGTCTGACCATACAGAATTAAATCAAAAAGTTTTAACTTTATACTGTAACACTTGTGGACTAATAAAGTGCCATTCGAAGAAGGGAGGTCTTTGACATTCACATTTCTGTATATTCAGACATCGATGGAATGTTTGATAGCTAAAACAGATACAATATATGTTTTCCTTGCAATAGATATAAATATGACACAAATGACTTGGAAGTTTAAACGAGGACAGTGTAAGTTAGAAAACAAACCTAGTTGCAGCAGTGTGTGCATGATAAGAAGAAAAACCAACAGCAGGAGGAGACATTCGGCGCAAGATGCTGGATAGATCGGATTCGACCGGAGTTCTATCAACAACTTTTGGCAAACTGACTAAGTTCTGACTCAATCCAAGTCTATCAACGAGGTGCTACATTGATAAAAATTGCTTAGTGAAAAATGACAAAAATTGCTTAGTGAAAAATGACATCAGCAAAACCAAAAAATTAAACAATAGTCGTCGAAATCAGTTACATACTCTAGAAATCAGTCCATCTAGATATGCTCCCTTATCTTGTGTAGTGGCCCCTGATAGCATGAGCTATAGAAGGATAGAGGAAAATTGAGATTTTAAAACGCATCATAGGGTACCAAAATTTTGCATGATATATAACAATGAAATATTATATATCTGGTTAAAAACCTGGTCAAGAACTGAGATGGCAATGGACTCAGGTAATTCCTTGAGACTGCATAAACTTTTCATATTAATCTGTCAAAACAAGGGAGACAACAGAATGTAAGTTTTAGATGGGAAACATAGTTGAGTTAAATCTGAAGCTGTAAGCATTCCACTGGGCATGATATTTGTTCTACTCTAAATATGCCATAAAAACATGCTCATATGTGAACCACCCCAACACACCACATAACAGACAAGAACTGTTCATGATAAAATTTTGCTCCTGATGATTGAAACAGGGTACAGTTTTACATGCATACACATGGAAGTAACCACTTTCAAATTAGCCAGGAGATCTATTCATACTAAGAGTTTTTTATTTTAAGGAATTATTAGCATAACCGTACACCGAATTTCAGTAACATCTTTCGAACTTACATCATATCTAGTAGCAATCCCAAGCCGAAGGATTCGAAGTAATCGTTCTTTAACGGGCAAAGGTAATGCTATCACAGCTTCCTCGTAAGGGTCAGCAGATTCCAATTCCTGTAGGATAGTGTAAAACAAGTGATAGGGTAATAAAAGAAGGCTGGTAACAATTCCCGAACCCACAAAAGGAATTGATCCAAAAGATGAATGACTTAAACCATGTGTGACAAGAACAAAGAGTTGGTTCTTTTATTTAATTACATGCCTGATTAATCATTAATATACCTTTTATTTGATTTGGATTGATTTCACCCATTGGGATTTCTTGACTTGTGTAATTCACCAGTCTAAATAGGTGGTCATTGTAATTTCAAATTAAGAAAGAAGCACGTTTTAGCCCTTTGGGATCTGTGCTGTGGTTGTTTTCTACCCATTCACATTTTCACATATCTAAATCTGACAAAGAGAAAACATAATCAAGACGCAAATGATGCATATCTAGTTAACATCTTTCGCTAACACACACAGCACAGTTCAAACCAAAGAAAGAGCTTATCATCATTAACAAAAGTTTGGTTTATATAGGATAACTTGGAGAGAAAAACTACTTATTTCATGTTCAACTCTTTATGCTATTTCATACCAACAACAGGACTCCTTTCAGTAATCAGTTAGAGCTCATGAATGCATATGAAAAGTTCATATACTAATATTTATTAGCACCAAAGAAGAGAAAACCAGGTGAACGGAAATATGGCATTACGGAAGAAATGTTTACCCTCTGGACATGGGAATTGGGAATGTTCGGCAAAGCAACGCTGGGTTCGGCCTTTAAAAGTTTGGAATGACTCAGAACAGAAGAATTACTTTCTGAATTTTCACGAACTCGTTTCTTGTTTCTGTCCATAGGTCTAGCAACTTCAACCTGTTTGTGGACTATAACGTCAGATACTAGTTCAGTTAAAGTAATCTCCTAGAAGAAATTATGCTTGTGTGATAATATTTTAAGAACAGAAGAAAGAGTAGATTCCAAAAAGGAAAAGAAACAAAATGCCAGTTATCAAATCAAACTTAAAAGCTTTCAATTCAATTTCAAGTACCTGAATTTTATGTGATGGACCTCCATTGGGGCCTTGAATTGTTTTCTCATTCAGTGCCTTGATAGCTCTATCAAGAGCCTACACCAAATGTTGAAGAACTTAGAGGCAAGAACTACCATCAATTAAAAGAGTTGGGGGAATAAATAAGGGAAAAGGAAACTAAGACGTCATCAAGATATCTGAACTATGTGCACGATAAGACTAAAATACAACAACAAAAAAAAAAAACAATTTACGACTTTACGTCATAACTGGAATTGCAAATACATAAACAACAAAAGAGCCAGGGGTCCATGTAGAAACAACTCCGGTAGTCGGAGGTTAGTACTTTACAATGGATTGACTACTGTGGTACAAGAATCCATATATGGGCTACTAATAACTAAATGAAACCTTAAAATCACTATTCTACTTGGAAAATATGATGCCTGCCCCTTTTCTCCTCATCAAGATTCAGTAATGAATGTGTGAGCATGACCAGTCCACATTTACGTATTCATTTTAGTACCTATCTGCCACATCACCAAGGTCCCAAAGGTGCTTTACATTTTTTAAAGCCTCAGTGGCCGAAAATGGGATAGGCAGCCCATGATAATAATACAGAATGGGAAAATACCTGAACTACAGGAGCTAACAACAAGATTTTGAATCCAATAAGACTTTAACTTGTAGCATGAAGATAAACCTTATCCAGTTGGGCGTATGATGCAGGAGCATGCATACTTCAATAGGATGTGTGGAAAGGGTGACAAGTAACAACTATTAAGCACCAAAAAGTTTCTTCTTTTGCAACCATATATGTATACCTGAATTTGTTTTTGCTAAAATCATAAAATGTGTTGAAATATTTATCCTACAGTTGCAATTTTGGTTTCTGGCTCAGACCTTGTGGGTGTCAGGGAGAAAGCAAATAAAATAAATGAAACAAACGTCATACCATTTAACAGGAAATTCAGACAAGACAAATTTATTTGCAGAATTATATCACCCTCTGGAGGCAAACCAGCAGGGTGCAAATGAATAGATGAGCATGGACATAACAAAGGCAGACCATCGTACCAATCTCTCAGCAAAATGAATGAAACCAACAGGGTAGCTACCTTTCTTGGATATCACCACCTTCTCCACCTGGAATGTGACATCAGCATAAACTTCTTTAGTTAGTAAACATAACACACGAGAAAAGCAATATGAGAATGAAAATAGGTAGACCTTGCCAAAAGGCTCAAACATTTGCTTCAAATGGTTCTCCTCTGCATCAACAGGCAGGTTTCTGACAAAAGCTATCTTAATCTGAAATTGACAAGAAAATGTAAAGAAACAACATATAGAATTGTAATTAGGATGTCAAAGACACTGATTATGAACCTTAGCAAGTTCTTCCGGATCAATTTCAGGTTCTTCTTCTGCCCATTGAACAGCTGGGTGCAAATTCCCAAGACGAAAATCTGGTTGAGAACCCACCCGTTGAGCTCGTGCGGCAGCCTGTGATTGAGAATTTTGAAGTAGGAAGTTTTAATTTTCTGATAGAAAGGGGTTTCATTTAAGTTTTACAAGCCTCTGCAAAGTTGGAAGAATTGATTATATTTGGTGAAAGATTTGGTTCTGAAGGGAGACAAAGATTAGCCGGTCAAATCTTGATAACTTTTATAATGCAGAGGCAAGTATTACCATTGTTCCATTGATTTGTTTAGCATTTATATCAAGATTAAAGGTATTGTGTTGTGATGTTTAGTTGAACAATCTTCACTGAAAGAGGCGAGGAGAGAGAAGCCAAGGACAAGAATTGAACAAGAGCACAAGATTTCTAGAACAAACTCGGAAAATAGGATATGATTCTTTTATGGCGACAGTGAATTCTACACACTTTCATGAACTGGTATTGTCCTAAGGTATATGGCAACCCAAGTCAAAGATTTAGATGGTGTTTGACTAAGCTTATTTTTAACAGCTTATATAAGAAGTTTTTGGAACTTATTAAGTCACTGTAATGTAAACTAAGTTGTCAAAAATGTTTGGATAAAATAAGATTTGATTGCTGATAAGATGTATTTGGAGCTTATAAGTTGCACTTGTACGTGGTAAAAATGGAAGCTTTTAAGTTATTCCAGTGTAATGATGAAAAATAGTAATTAAAGTTAATCTTATACAAATAAGTATTTGTTGAGATGTCAGAAATGCAATATTGAAAGAAAAATAAGGATATCTATGTCCATTTTATAGTTTAGAATAAAATAGCTTATAAGATCCTTTGAAAATAAGTTGGAGGAGCTTGATTTTTTGTAGGAATTAATAATATCTTTTAACTTCAAAAATTACCATAGTTTTGAAGACTTATAGTATATTGGGTAATATAGGCACTTAGCTGTCTTGTCTCTTCACGAGTAGCACAGATAAGGTTTAGCTCAGAATGGTCTATCCAAGGATAAATTTTCAAGAAATTAATTAACCTTAAGATGTTTTCTCCTGAGACTGCTAGGGTTTGGATCAAATTTCAGTCCAACAGAAATGCAACAAAACCAAAAAAAAAAAAACTACTGGTTTGGAATCAGTGATCAGAGAAGCATGAAAAACATAGAAAGGAATAGGAAGAGGAAAGAATGGACATCATCAAACAGATGGTTACAAAATCCTAAAGGATCCTAAAGAATTTCTAGACAAAGAAAACAAACGTGGATTGAGCACAGCAGTAGCTTAATCCAAGGGAGAAACAACAAATGATCATCCATATAAACCAGAGTTAAAAATGACACAAGACAAACTTCAAGTAAACAAAACGCACGAGAAAAGCAGGCCCATAAATCATGATTATCGTAAGTTAAAGCAGATAATAAGCAGAAGCCTAAAGATAATTGGGCTGCAAGGAAAGATATAACCACTACACTGATAATAATATTGCCATGTACAATTTATTTATAAATTTATATAAGCGATTCCAAATTATGAAAAGTCAAAAGTCTTATATAAACAGTACATCTATATATTGGGCATAATTTATTTATTAATGTAATATCAGTATTGTGATATACAAAAATATCATATTACATTTTGTATGTAATAAAGCAAATTATGCCATACACAACCTTATGAGACCGTTTCAGTGAGGGGCTAGATTTGAAACTAAAATCGAACATCCATTGTTTAGAGTTAGAGTAGTGGAGGGGAGGGTTGTTCCAAGGTGGCTACACAAATTCGATGTACTCTCAGTGTTTCACAGAAGACATCGAATAGAGTCTTGCGAGTTGAAAATACCGGCTGGGGTTAATTTGGTTCAAGGAAAAAAAAAAAAGAAAGGGCGCAAGAAAATAGAAGCGAAAGGGTTCAATTGTGATTGCAAAATAAGTTAAGCTGACAGAGACTCACAAACCTGTATAAAAAACGTAAGCAGCAGGTGAGGGAAAAGACAGATAAGAAGCTTCAAACTTAATTTTTATTGCTATTCCTGGCCAATTTTTACAAAATTTTGTTGCTGTAAGGTTTTTGTTGAAAGGTATATTGAAGAAAGGAAAAAAAGAAGGTTGTTTGTTGAAAGCTAACTTGAAGTGTTTTACCTCATCCTAAATCAGCTGTTTTAGGCAGATTGAATTCATGTATATTCATGTTTCTTCTCCCCTGATCAGTATATATGAGGTTAGGAATTGTTAACTTCAACATATACAACTAAGAGAGCATAATTTATGCTCTAGCTTGAGGTAGAGGGTCAAAGGCTACTTTGGAGATTCTTCCCTTATTTTCACTCAGTTGTTCAGGGCATTTAAAATTCTTGTGTATTCATGTTTTGTACCTCCCTTAGTCTAATGTATATGAGATTAGGAATTGTTTAACATATATCTTTTGTCTCTCAACAGTTTCAAAGGCATGATGCAATATTTAATAGCATATTGGTGATTGCTAGGAACTGGTGCATACATAATAATATTTGGTATGCAATCTAGTGGTGGAAGTTTATATATGTCCATCAATTGGAACAGAACAGGTTATAGCGCAAGTGTTGACTAAGACAATTTCATCAGTGGAGGATATATCTGTGGGGCAATCTAGATTTCCCGTTTCATAATCACTAGAACTAGTATTTGTGTTATGTATTGAGTAATTTGCCAGCCTCATCTTTCCAGTCTATTATGGGATGTATTTGTTAAGTATTAGGTTTTCCATTACGGATCAATAATTGATGCTGGAACTGAGAATCAAAACCACGAACCTGAGCTTTTTATCCTGTATGATGTCAGATGCAACAGGAAAGTCAACTCAATTTCACGTACAAACTCAGGAAGAATGAGTTCACTTTTAACTAGAAGAATGTATAGAATGCAAAGAAACTCACAGCATGAGAGCAAAATTTTACGAAAGCAAAACCACGGTTCAGTGCGAGATCAACAGATTCAATGTCCGAGAAAAGCTGCCGCACAGTAGAAGAGTTAGGCGTGGAGAATGGATCTTTGTATGTAGGACTGTATACCTTATTGTACGTATGTGTGTGTGTAATATACCTGGAGAACAAGTCTTTCAAATTCATCAGCACTCCAAGCTGGGAAAGGGGAAACCAATAAACAGGTCACGTCACATGATACATGGATGGCATGCAAGAGTGGGGAGCAGAAGGTTGAGTGAGAGACAAACAGATAGAGTAACAGACAGTGTGAACTAAAAAAGATGAATAAATACACAAACAAAACAGGAAGAAAATAAAATAACATAAAACTAGCCTAGTTACTGGACTTGAAATAAGTGGCTTGATTCACTAGGGACATACAACAAAACAAACCATTTATCCAGTGACAGCTACAACAACATAATACAGGCAGGATTCCACTCAGTAACACTGAGCTCCAAAAAAGCTAAGAAGCTCACAAAATCTCCATGATGTCTACTAGAAACTTTAACTACACAGATCATAAGCAGACTAATATTGAAGTGCCTGTACTCAACAGCAATCAAAAGAAATTTAATATAGGTAAACCTGAAAGGACAAATTAAAGACACATATACATAGTGATAATCTAAAATAAGAAAGCCATAGAAGACAAACCTTTGTTAAGGTTCCCAAAGTATAAAGTATTTTGCTCATTTGATGGGAGAACACCAATCTTCTTCCCCTCTACCTGAAAAAATGGAAACATGACGATATGACGAACAAGCAGACTTTTTATTATGCATAATAGCCATGCTGAAAAGAAGAGCCATTTGCTTTAGTAAACTGGAAATTGAGCCCACGTGAACAGAGTAAAATTTCTGAGGATTCTCAGTAACATTACTCCTAGTAAATAAAAACTGATCATTGGGCAAATTAAGTGGCAGGAGTGATCCCCTTATACCAATTTCAATAAAGCAACTCGTATGAGGATTAAGATAATTAGTTTCACTCCTCTGAGCATGAACTTGCAATTTGATCTAAGTAGTTTATGCTCTAAGGTTTTCAGTATATAGTGAATAATGTTGATGGAATCGAAAATCGGATCCCTTCTACCTTTTCAAATTGATTGAAAGTTAAAATATCTATGTTTCAAAGTTTTAACCAAGATATGGTCCACTGAAGGTCACAAATTTTCTTTTTGACTACTTTAACTGTTAATTCTTCAAACAACCACAAGCAGAAAATCCAGAAAATCAACCAAGTCACCTAACAGGCCATAAAAGCCTCAAACAATTAACTTAAATGGCTGAGAAATGAATAAGGAAACTATCAAAAGAAAAAAAGTTTCACTGGAAGGCAAGAGAAAACTTTCAGCCTAATTACATTAATATTCGGAAGTGCATTTAAATACCCAGATTCAGGAAAAATTCAAACAATATTGCACAAACACGGCAAGAAAATCTCATTTAGCTCTTATACATTCAGAGTCACATCATTGAGGTGAGATGATCATAAAATAGAAACAAATTAACAAAATAATTTTCAATGCAGATGATGGTTAAACTTTTGAGCCCTCCCAACCCCAACCAAGTGGCTAGATTCGTGAAAGCTGTCACCATTATTGAACTCAACTCGACTAGTATTGTATATAATTATAGAAAAAAGAGAACAACAGATTACTTTTCGAAACAGCCTAAATGCACCGAGCACCTACCTAATCCCCATATTCGAGTTTCAACTTAAATTTCTCTAACTTCAGAAGGTGACTGGATCTAACTCATACAAAAAGTGAATAACAGGAATATTTTGAAAACATCCTTAATGGACCGAGCACTCAATCACCATGACTGGAGTTCCAAAATCAAATTTCTCCAGAAAATTCAGAAGAACAATTTTCCAGAATTAAGAATTTCCATGAGAAGAAAGACATTATGGACAAGAGAAAGCCACAAAATCCTACTTATAATTCTCACCAGGGTGCCAGATTTTTCCTTCACAGCTCTGGCTGCAGCTTCTTTTGTTGCAAAGCGCACAAAGCAAAATCCCTGCAAAAATCATAAAGAAAGGACAACAGTAAGAATATGGTAACCATGTATTTGTCTCTCAATATCTTTAATTTAATTTGGGCAATGAGGCAGCCTCAGGCATGACCACATGTGAAAAAATTATCCTCCAAAAACAAACTAGTTAGCATGTCATTGACCTTTAAATTGCCTTTCTGATCCTTTATCAGACGAATTTCCAAAATTTCGCCACAAGTGGAGAATACCTGCAAGAGGAAAGTTTTTCCAGATGAAACATAAAAAACATAGCTGAAACCTAAAAAGTCAATTTAATCAGTCAAGGAACATAAATGACAGACAACATGTCAACGTGTGTAAATTACAAGGAACCACCATCATTTTTTAACCCGGCAGTAAGCCAAAAAGGAAAAATCACATCCACTTTCTCCAGTTATTGGTAAGAGAAGAGGCAGCCTGAATTTTGCAAAGCAACATTTCCTTTGACTGGAAATCCAGAAGTAGATGAAACTAGTACTTAACCGAGCAATTAGTCGATGGGCTAAACAACTTCTCCAAATGAAATGTGCCGCATTTAGTGTGCAACCTGAGTTGCGGAATCGATCACTCCCCCACCATTTTAAAACTAGTTTTCCTGGAACTTAATTTAAAATGATTAACTATATATATTCTAAATTTTATGAAAATGAAACATCCCTTTTCACATTATTTTGAATGTTGTAAAGGTCTATTCCACTTCACGTCTTCAAACTTACTAAAATACTTAAGCTCTTGACTACATTTCCATCACCCTAATATCATTTATCAAAGCCATCAAATCACCTTCCCTGGGTAGCTGAGCCTTTAGGCCAAGCTAAGTTCCATAACTCTGGAAATTCCTCTAGCCATTTTCTTGTGCTTCTTCACTATATGGCTAGCATAACTCTGAAACTTGTCACATGGATTTTCAAGGAAAACATTAAAAGGGAAAGAAAAGAAGGCAACCTTGTGAATATTCTCTTCAGAAATGCTCCTCGATAATCCACCGACGAATACTTCGGTTCCTCTCGCTGCATTCCCTTCTCACATGGCAAAATTTTCAAGTCGTCACACACAATGAACAAGCATAATAAATGCAAAAAGAAAAAGTATATATATATATATATATACACATTAACTAGCAGGACATATTAAATTTATCATGGAGTAAAAGCATACTGTCGTCAGTAGAATGTCGCTCCAAGGGCCTGCTCATCTGTAATTAAAACTGGTCAAAAGGCAATCTTGACAAAGAAAACAAAGAAAATACTGGAAAAAGATAACTCAGACATGTAATGTAATCTTAGCTTCCCTGCCTTGTCTTAATTATGGTTTTCAGTAGCATAAAAGAGAAATTTATAAGCTCAAAAACCAACACAACTACGCTTTTCCTGGACACTGATAAAAGTGCAAAGATTCGAGATATTAACTCAAGCAAAAGCTTGGTACCGTCACTCAGATTATTAAATTGTTCAGAACTTAAGCTTCATGTTCTCGATACAAACACACCGATTATCATCACTGGAAGTTGCAACAATTCAGATGAGTTTACAGATAGAAACACTAAATACCTGCGCAATCATCGAACTGGACATGGCAGAATGCGGGTATGGAAATCAGCTGAAAACCCCAACACACAAGTTATCCCTTTTCGCATTCAGAAGAAACCCTAACTGTAATTTTGGATTGTGGAATTTATGAGTTGTGTTATCAGGGAATAAATAATTTGGCTACCTATATTCGTTGACAGGATGACCCTGTTGACCTTCTCGAGCTCGTAATTATGAAATTATATTGATTATTATAAAGAAAATTGCAAAATTTAAACCTCGAGGCAATTTTGTGGTATAATTAATCATTTTTATCGAATTATTAAAGTTTTTACATTATTTGTGTGGCGAGGGAGAATTGGATATGTGATTCTTGTACATTTTTTTCATTTTTCAATTATATTTGCTTGGCATTTCTTCCATTAATCCCAGCTTATTGAAATTAGAATGGGATGTACTACTTGGAAATCTATATATTAGGGGCAACATATTCTAAATTCAATAAAAACTTAGCATAAACTTTTGAAACATATGACCATAAACTACAAATAAATATGAAATTATTGAGTTTTATGAGAATTAATTATGTGAATTATGATGCTCTTGTGCAGATGTCATATGAACATTTTTAAGATATACTAATATGGAGACAAAGCAAACAAATATTTTTAAAAACTGGACTGGACCGATCGGTTCGATCGGTTTAATCGATGGCCAATGTCTTGTCTGATCCGATAGACCCTATAAAACCGAGTTGGATCATCGGTTTATGAAAATAACTTGTGCCTCTCGCCACTTTGCCACATTTATCCTTGTTGTTGCCCTCCGCTTTCCGATAGTCCTCCCCCTTAGATATGTGCATAAAATATAAAGTGAAAAATAAAAGGAGATGAAAGAAGAGATATGAGCCGAATGGCACTCAACATCAACGTGTTTGATGAATTTTACATAGTTGCCATGGCCGTTGAAATTTTGTGATATCTATTGGCAGCAATGACTATCTAAACAATTACCTCGATAAAGTCTTGCCTTGATCAATCTTCTGATTTCTCTAGGAGTCCATCCGGGAGGCCTTCCTCCGGGAAGCCTCATATTATGGTTTCCTCTGCAGGAATCCCTTCGTCCTACACTCCTGCTAGCTTCAGACATAGATCTTCTTAATGGGCTTGGACCTGTAGGCCAATCCAATCTCTCTCTGGTCCTTCTTCCTCTGGGTTTGTTCGTAAATGGACCGCGGTCCAGGAGTGTTGCAAATATGGTGCATCAATATCCAATAAGTCAAAAATATCAAGATTAATTTAGAATTTTCTAGATTAGTTTAGATAAATGTTGTATATACGTATCATACCGATATAGTTAGTCGGTTAATTAGCTATATATATGTATCATACGTTGCATTTGTTGAGAAGAGAAACGAAGTGCAAAACTTTTTACTACCTTCCCACTAAACATTTCCATTAACAATATTTCTCCTCCAAAATACATATTCTGCTTCACATATATTCCAAGCCTTTCAAATAGCCTTTCAAGCAATGCAAAACTAAAACTCATTCATGATATTTCTCCGATTAAACTACTTGTCCATTATAACCATTTTCCAAATTCCAACAAAAGCAAACCATGGAAACTAGCAACTGTAACAAGAGTAGAAGAAATGAAGCTAAAAACAACTAATAGAATAAAGAACCTACAATAGAGTGACTGTAACGCCCCGGTTCCGGATGAACAGGTAAGCACGCCACGTGTCAGTTTGAGCGTAGGTTTTATTTATAATTCTTTTAATTTCATAATATATTACGTGGCATTTCATATTTTTATAAAATTCAAGAAACATTATTTATATCAATTATTTGATTTCATATCATTGAAAATATTATTTCATGGCACGGAAAATATTTATTGCATGAAAACAATTACCGAGAGTGATAAAATTTCCAAATTGTCCCTAGTTAAATATTTTCTAAAATATTAGGGACTCAATTGCATAAACTTGTAGGGACCAAATTGAGCATATTTTAAATTGTGGCATACCTAATTGTATAACTTAAAGACTTCAAGGATTAATTGGCAATTTGGCAATTTTCACAAAAATCAAGATGATGAATTACGTATCATCTCTTCTCCCACATTCCATGATCATTTTTCATCCATTTCATCCTCTCTCACTCTCGGTAGTCCAAGGAAGAAAAGGGAAGAAGTAGTTCATCATTCAATCATCAAGATTTCAAGAGATCATCCAAGTTTTTGGCAAATTGATCATCATCTTCACTCATCTTCTTCATTTCTTTCATCTTCAAGGTTGGTTTGGCATGAGTTATGATTCTTGATCAGATTAGAGATGGTTAGGGTTTGGAATTTATATGCTAGATGGATTGATTGGACATGGAAGCATGAATATGTGATCATATATTGAATTATAGCTGGGTTTGTTCATGAAATCCTTGGATATTTGGCAAGAATGAGCAAGTTTGGTCATGAGCATGAAACAAGAATTTCTGATGATATTTCATGGTTTTATGTGTTTAAGTATTACTTTATCATATGTTGAAGATATATGCATGAGAAGTGTCAAGAATAATAGCTTTTGGGGATCAAAAATGGAGATTGTTGCTTCCTTTTGTGCTTTGCCGAGAGCTTCCCTTGTTTCTGCTCTGTTTTTCCCAGTTGCAGAAACTGGGAACGACCGTTCCCAGCCCCAAGGCTTTATGGGAACGGGCGTTCCCATCTCTTTTCAAAATAAAAGCGGCCGACCATGGGAACGGCCGTTCCCATTTTGGCCTTGGAGCCGGAAGGGCCGTTCCCAGTGTAGGCGCATTTCAATTGGGGAAAAACGCTGCCGCGTTTTCTAGGCAGCGGGAACGACCGTTCCCATTTTGTAAAGGGACCCGGAACGGCCGTTCCCACCTGTAATGCAGAACAAAATTCACTGCATAAAATTACGAAATGACCCCTCGATGCAACGACTTCTTTGACCCCGAATTGCTATAATATGTGCTAATATGATGTGAAACAACATGTTATCATACCACATTGCATTTTCATGGTCGTCTCGACACATTTCCGCCGTTCGTCATATTTTGGTCATTTTAGGTCTTGTCTCACGTATACATGTCGTGTTTGCACAGGTCACGAGGGCGTGGACGAGGAGCAGGTTCCTTAGAACACTTCCTTATCGTATTTTGCAAGAAAAGGTGAGGTTTTAGGTTATGTTTATAGAACCCTACCACCCTTACGTGCTATTTTCGGCCAAAACCTATTATAATTATAAACGTTTTCAAGGTTATAAACATTTCAAGCAAGAAAGTATTGATTGTCATGATTTCAAGCATGTTTGGCGAGTACATGATTGCACGTGGGCCCGAGGGTAATTCTTGAGCCAACCGGGAAAGCAAGGGCTGACGGGTAACTCCTGAATTATCCTCACATTGTTGGGATCACCCCCGAAGCCACTAGGAGATTAGTGGTGGAAGGAGTTCCGTGTCTAGAGGGTCATGTCCTCTACACACACCATGTCGTGGATAGTCGAGCCTTGCAAACTCGCTATCACCCGGAGGAAGAAGGAGACTGGGGATTAATCCGGCATGTCGGGTTGTCCTCGGGTTATTGCATGTTTTCAAGTATGAAATTGTCTATGTGAGCACTAAAATATATTGCATGATCACGTACTTATCAAGCAAGCAAGCATGGTCACGTATTGTTCACGATTGGGAGTTCGGTTGGAGATTGCCCTTGCTCGCCGGGGCCACATGTTCATGTCATTGATAAGCATGATTAACTAAACGTGTTAAAATGATTAGTTGTAATCTCGGGCAAAGAACAAGCTTTCTTGAACTATATAATCATTGTTTTCCAAAGTCTTCACCCGAGGCTACAGCTTGCATGTGATATGTGTTATATATATTATTGCCCCTCACTCAGTCTTCGGTAGACTGATGCTTCACTTTTCAGGTACACGTGAGCGTGGTCGTGCTAGGCGGGAGGTAGTCGAGTCTTGCATTCCCATGAGTCCAGTTTACACCTTTCATGTATATATATTTTGTCAGATATCATGTTATACTCACGGTTGATATATTTTGAATACTCGAGCATGTATAGTATACTAAAAGATGATAATGTATTGATAGTTAGATTTGGTATCTATACATATCTATGCAATAAATATGGTACCTATATGTATGAATGACTTCATTGCTTCCGCTTTTCTATTCACGTTGTTTTGATTATGCTGGGGAGAGTGTCCCGCCTAGAGCGTCGTTTTATTGTCACCCGTTCGCTGTGGTCTTGGTTTATGTATGAACTGTCCATTTCATGCGTGGATCGAGGCTACAGTGCGGGGGATGTGGCGCCTTGGGGTTTAGGGTGCTACAGTGACAATTGATGCTTGTCGCTGCATGATTTACTAACTTCTCGTTCTACACTGTGACTCATCGCGGGTTCTTTGTATGTTCAACAAACTCATCCAATAGCACCGGCCAAGCACCTGGGTTATAATTAAAGTTTGTAAAAAAAAAAAAAAGGAAAAAAGAAGATCCTTTTAGAGAAAACACAATACACCTGTTATAGTCATCGAGGCTTTTTTCAAAGCATCGATCGACTTGCTTCCAGGTGTCCTCCATTATTATTTGAACCAGATTAGTTTTGAGGAACTCCACAAATTGTCCAAGAAGCACGAAATGCCCATGAAACTTCCCACTAAACACATACTCTCATGCAAGAACAAATGAACTCGTACCACTTTTGAAAGTGGGTTATATTCTATGTGAAGAACTTTACTTTTAATTTCAGTGTCACATATTTTTTCTTCTATCCAACTTTCACTAATGCACGAATATTTATTACAATTTAAGAAAAACAGCTTACGCAGACCATGACAGCTCGTTCTAAGTTGCGAATTCTGTCCAAAACTGAGACATGGTAGTAGGCTATCCTGGTTTGCACATCTTTTGCGAACTGTTCGAGTTCTTGTTCAGAAATTTCAAGTTGCAAATCTTGTGCAAACTCGGCCAATTCCTCAAAGATTATATAAATTTCTTATTATATTTGGCTTTTCTTATAAAGTATGTGTACCAACTAATATGACGCAAGATATCCAACAGATGTAACAATATGGTGGAAGCATTTGATGATATAAATTCGTGTTATGGCTACGGAAGAAAATCCGGTGCAAGATATAACACAGAAAGAAACACAGTCATAATTATAACAAGGTGTTTCACATATTTACAGTGACAAAATACATTTTATTAATGAGACATAAATATTGGGAAGGGAAATGATAGTATTGATAAGTAACTACACCATACATCGAAAGAAAGATAAGACACATTATTTCCCGAAACAGTTATTTGAAACAACATCCAGAAGATTATAAAAAGTTCATGCGTTTGGGAACAAATCATCAAACCATTTTGGTTCAAATTATCAATCTTATGGATATTGGTTCAATCGGTTGGATATTCGGTTCCCAAATTAAGCTCGAATAAAAACATATGTGAACTAAAAAAGGGCTTTTGGTAATTTCGGGCCGGAATCGGATCAATTTTGCGAAATTTTTTAAATTACAGGACAAAATTAAAAAATTATGAGCACGAAGGGCGTTGAGTTCTAGTGATGAAAACCCTCTATCTGGCAGCAGGAAATAAATTTGGGGAAGAAACCCAACTTCTAATTTGGGAGACAAAAAAATTTGAGAGGTAAGCTTGTAATTTGTTGTCTCATTTGAGGGGTATGAACAACATTTCAGCCTTTCCACTCCCACCAGTCTATTTAGCTGCGGAATTTGGAGCTGATATATAACCCGTCATTTCCCATCATTTTCCCGGGGCTCCGGGGAAGAGAGAAGTAAATGGTTGGAAAGGGTTGTTTATCTAACCAAACCACCATTTCTAGCTAAAGTAAAAAGGTTCTAAGTGATAAACATTGAAGTAAAATGAATTTTTGGATATTTAGCCAATAAATTCACTATTCATAATCATGTCTCAATAGATAACAAACCTTTAAAGTAAACTCATCCTGCATCTTTTGTGGTATAAATAGTAGCTAGTCAGGCAGCCACTATTAAACGAAAATCGTTATAATAGTCGTACTAGTTGGAAATCTAAATATTAGGGGAAACATAATCTAAATTCAATAAAACTTAAATAAACTTTTGAAACATATCACAATAAACTACAATAAATATGAAATTATTGAATTTTATAAGAATTAATTATGTAAACTATGATGCTCATGCATAGATATCATGTGAATAATTTTAAGGATATATCAATATGAATATAAAGCAACAAATAAATTTGAAATTATTTGAGTTTTATAGCAATTGATAATTAACGAGATTGTGGATTGATAGTTCACAAACTAAAAGAATATAGATTGTTGATGTGCCATGGTCCCACCATATCATATGACATTACTTTTAACTAGTCCTAACCCGTCATGTTGACCACCGATACTCAAATTCGAATTTCGCCATTTAAATTTAGATTGGTAAATTAGGTAGTAAACTTACGAAGTTGGGCAATGTCCTCAAATGACGGCAAATTAGCATTTAATGCATAAACATGCGAGACTATCTGTACCCCGATATTCTCATTTGTCCGGTTGCTAGAGTTGTTGGCCCCAATACCAAACCTTGTAGAAGCAGTTAATGCTCTTATGACTAACTGTACGTGCCAACACGGGTTTGATATGCTGGCTTGGTGCAGCATCTAACTTAGCTTGGATCATTGGCTAAGTGTTTCGCACGTTGAGCTGGGCGCCGGGCAAGGTTGCGGGTTTTGGTGAAGTGCTGCGCGTATGTGTTACGCATTTGCACAAGTATTGCGGAAAAATATTGGCAAAGGCTAGGCTGTACGCGGGACTGGTGTGGATTGATGCGGACAGGCGCTGGGCGCGCGCGCAAGTCAGGTAGTTGGCATGCACTAGGCAACGTGCGCGGGATTTGCGGAGCAATTCCCTTGGTGGGAATGGTTATGCTTTAGGTACGGCTAAAGTTAAAATTGAGTAGGCGGTTCCTCTCAAATTTTGGAGGCAACGGTTATAGCAGTTTAGTGGGCTGCTGGGCAGTTTATGCTGGGAAAAACTGTCAGCCAGCTGGCAGCACGAGATTGGCCCGTTCTTGACCTAGTTGTGGGGGATGTCCATAATAGATTACTTTGTAATTATTAAGCCCTTAGAGATGCACGAAAATGATAAGGTTGTGCAAGCCTTGAGCAAAGTCCTTGCATTAAGAAGTGCGAGTAATAATACAAAGGTTGGAAATTTCTCGTAAACGTTTTGCCTTACGATTGTTGCATACTTGTCCTTATTGACCTATAAAATTAAACACTCAAACTAAATCAAACACGAGTGTGCGTGAGGGAGTGATTTGGCTGACTGATTCGAAAGGAATCAGGCCGAAGGTAGTTGGATTCTAGAAAAATTTAAGTTTAAGAGTTCGAACCCCCTTTCAAGTGGTATCAGAGCCAGGTTTTCGGGTTTTGCTCTGCTTTTGGTTAGGATGTCTAACCAAAATCCGCTGTCGGAAAGAGCCCTTGGTGTGGAGACAAGGATTCAAAGGATTGAGACTTGGCTTAAGATGTCGAATGAAATTCTGGGGGATCGGCTTCCATCGGGTGATGGCCTGCTTGAATAGATCATCTACTTGCATGAACGAGTAAGAGATATGATGAAATCCACGGAGGGGCTGCCCGGATTTATTGAAGGAAGACTGACTTCAGGGAAGGGGAAGACATCGGAGTCCTTCAAGATGCGGTCGATCTAAAATTCAATGCCTACAACCAAGAGTTGCGTGTGTTAAAGAAGGCCATCGGGTCTGGAACTCCCGAGGACAAACCTTCTTCGTCCAAGGTAAAAGTCCCAGATCCGAAGCCTTATGGCGGAGCGCGGTCGACCAAAGAACTGGAAAATTTCTTATGGGATATGAAAGCATATTTCCAGGCTGCAAAGGTGTCCGATAATGAGAAAATTTCCATTACAGGTATGTACTTGACGGTGATGCCAAGTTATGGTGGCGTACTTGTCTCTCTAACGATAACGCCAACCGTGAGAAGGTTGAAACTTGAAACGTAGAAAATCTTGAAGAAGGAACTGGAATAATAATTCCTCCCTTGCAACATGGGATGGATTGCTAGGGAGTCCCTTCGAAAGTTGAAGCATTCGGGGACGGTTTGCGATTATGTGAAGGAATTCAGTTTCTTGTTATTAGATATAAGGGATATGTTCGAGAAGGACAAGCTGTTCAACTTCATGTCCGGATTGTAGACCTGGGCTCAAGCCGAATTGAGGAGGCAAGGCGTCAAGGATTTACCTTTAGTTGTTGCTACTGCAGATTATTTGGTTGATTATCGGGTGGTTGGTGGTCCCGATCCCGAAAGAAGAAAGAGGGATGCGGGAAAAGATAAGGGAAACAAGTAAAGATAGTGAAAGAAGGCAAGAAAAAGTTTAAATCTATGTCTGATGTCGGCTTCAAACCGAAAGAAACTAAGGTTGAAGTTGACAAGTCTAGGCGGGGATGCTTCCTTTGTAATGGTGACCATCGGATGTGAGATTGCCCCAAGAAAAGCAAGTTGACGGCCCTTGTTGCCAAAGGGGATGGTGACGACGATTCTTGCCCAACTCGTGTCAATCCTCTTCAACTCTTGAATGTTATTCAAGAAAAAAACATGGATCAGCATAGGTTAATGTACGTAAGGATCGCTCTTAATGGCAAGGAAGTGATGGCAGTGATTGACACAGGTGCTACTCACAACTTTGTCGCTGATCGGGAAATTCAGAAGCTTGGTCTTAAGCTTACTCTACATTCGAGTAAAATTAAGGCTGTAAATTCGGATGCAAAGCCTATCAGGGATGTTGCCAATGTGTCCTTGACGGTTGGTTCATGGAATGGACAATGCAGTTTGATGGTTGTCCCTCTCGATGACTTTGATGTGATTTTGGGAAATGAGTTTCTGAATGTGGCGATGCTTCTCGGTGATGAGTTTTTGAAATGAGTTTGATGGTTGTCCCTCTCGGTGATGCCTTACTTGGATAGAATATTGATTGCGGACCTAAAGAATCCTAGCTTTGTGCAAGGAATTCAAGCTGTTGAGGTGAATTATGTGGATAAGAAAGCAAAGCTTGTTTCTACAATGCAAATTGAGGTCGGTCTAAGACATGGCGAAACAACCTACCTCGCTGCATTGGTGGAAATCAAGCATGATGTGTTCCAGGAAGTGCCTGATGCTATGGCGGAATTGCTTGAGGAATTCAAAGATGTAATGCCCCCTGAGTTGCCGCCAAGAAGAGCTATTGATCATAAGATCGAGTTGGAGCCCGGTGTTAAGCCTCCTTCGAGAGCACCTTACAGAATGTGCCCTTCGAAGTTGGCTGAGGTACGGAAATAGTTAGATGGATTATTGGAGGTAGGTTTGGTGCAGCCTTCAAAGGCACCGTACGGTTCCCCGGTTTTGTTCCAAAATAAACAGGATGGCTCGCTGCGGATGTGTGTAGATTATATGGCTTTAAATAAGGTTACTATAAAAAATAAATACCCTATTCCAAACGCCCTTGTTCTATTCGACAAGCTGGCCAAAGCTCAGTTCTTTACAAAGATCGATTTAAGATCGGGATATTGGCAGGTGAGAGTGGCTGAAGGAGATGAATTTAAGACAACTTGTGTCACAAGGTATGGTTCGTTTGAGTTCCTAGTTATGCCTTTCGGCTTAACGAATGCCTCTGCTACCTTTTGCAATCTAATGAATGATGTGTTGTACTGGTTCTTGGATTGCTTCGTTGTTGTGTACCTGGATGACATCGTAATCTATAGTGAGTCCTTGGAGGATCATTTGAAGCATTTGAGGATTGTATTTCTGAAATTAAGAGAGTATAGTGTATATGCTAAGAAGGAAAAATGTGAATTCTGTCGGGATGAGATCACTTTCCTTGGGTATATTATTAGCCAAGGCAAAGTGAGATGGATGCTAAGAAGGTGCAGGCTGTGGTGGATTAGATTGCTCCTACGAAGCTGAATGAGTTGAGATTAGGGATGTAAACAAGCCAAGATGGCTCGTGAGCTTCGCAAGCCGGCTCGGAAAAGGTTCGGGCTTGGGTTCATAACTGACGAGCCGAGCCTAGCCATGGATCGGCTCGTGCAGGATTCGAACAAAACACGAGCCATTATGTCTGTGATTCGAAGCTCGTGAGCCAGGTCGCGAAGTAGGTAATAAAATTAAATATAAAATATATTATATATTATATACACTATATACGTATATTATATAGATACCTACACCCTGACCAAAAAAATATATATATATACCTACAAACTTTATTACGGATATTTAAAGTAAATATATATATACCTATATATGAATATAATGTAAGAAAACCCTACCTATTCATTTTCCCCAAATACACAGCTGCAGGAGCCAGAAGAAAACCCTACCCCCATTTCGTTTCCTCCAAATCCAGCCACAGCAACAACAAGAAACCAACTCTTTTTCCTCCGAATCCAGCCGCACTAGCCACAACCTTAGTACCTTCTCTCTCTCACAGTCGCGCCTCCACCCACACCGCCTGCCACCACTCTTCTCTTGCGCCACCACCCACCACCGCTCGGCCACCACAACTTTTCTTGTTTCTTGAGAGTTCAACCGCACGCAACCTTGCCGCCACCACTCCTCGCTTTGCCATTGTTGTCTACCTCTCCGCCACCACCTACCATGCCACGCTGTCGCCAAACCTTCGTTCTTCCTGTTGGGTGTGGCGGGCCCGAATCAGAGTGACGGTATAGCAATATTTAAAAAAACTTCGCCATTACCTCGTTATCAAAATATTTCAAAAATATTTTAATAAAGCAGCGGAATAAATCGGGCAGCATAACTCTAATATATACAAACATTGATAACATAATTTTAAATCACATCTAGCATATAATCACAATATGCAAATAATAATTTCAGCAGCATAACGGTATTACCGTACTGCACATTTGGCTATCAACGGCACTTTTCCAGCACCTCGATATCTTCTCGTGAAACCGGTAGAGTTTTCCCGCAATATCCCCGATTAAGAAATTGGAGTGTGGGATCCGGCAGTATTTCGCTAAATACTTTGAGAAAATATTTTTCTAGAAAAACCCTTTTTTCTAAAACTAGAAAATCCCTATTTTCTATTAATTAAGTGGACTATATATTAATTATATAACCACCTAATTAAGTAATTAATTAATCCTTAATTAAGGATTAATTAAATGTAGAGAGAGAGAAAGTGCCGGATGGCTATATTACTGTAAGAAATTGAATTCCAAGTTCTTATGTATAAATGAACAAACCATGGCCCTATTTATAGCTAAGAAACAAGGACTTATTGCCAATTTTGAAAAAAAATCGTACAACCCAAGCATCTTCCATACTTGGGTGCATTCCAAGGCTTCAAGGGCAAAACCGTCTTTTCAATGCATCAGCCGTGCGTCCCAAGTTCAGACGACGAATCCGAGGATGCCACGACGGAGATCAGCTCGCCACGAGTCCAACACCGTGTGGCACGCCCCGCCACGCGCGGCCCGACGCTGGCTGTGTGCTGGCGTGTGTCTCACACGCGCCTCCACAGCTGGCCGCCACGTGTCCGGTTCGGTCCGGTCCGACCGAATTGGTTCAGCTCCAAGACCGGTTCAGGAATGCACCGCCGGTTCAGTCTCTGGGCGATGTGGCACTCTCAGGTTATGCCACGTGTCAGGGTTGGTTTTAACCGAACCCGACCCGAACCATTTTCAGCTCAAATCTGGGCCGCTGAACCTTGAGGCGTGGTGCAATCTTGGCCGTCCATGTGGGGCGCGAAATGGCACCCAGTCAGCGCCACTTGGCGCTGACCCACTGACGTGGCGTGACACCTCAACTGCCACGTCAGCAAAAAAACTTTTTTTTTAAATTTTTTTGAAAATTTTATTTTCTCCAAAATAAAATTTCGGTCATTTCAAACTCTTTGGAATTTAATTTATTTTCTCAAAATAAATACCTTGGCTATTTTCAAACACTTTGAAAAATCATTTGTCTCTCTCGTTTTAATATTTTCTCTTTGATCTTCATTGGGGCTTGCGGAGGGACCTGCAGGACTAATTAATCTTAGCTCCAACCGGGTCAAACTATTATCATCCCATGACAATAATTGATTACCGTTTAACAATATTTAATTCCACCAAATAAATATTGTTGAACTCTAAAATTAATTAAATTATTCACGAATTTCTCGATCTAGAATAATTTTGCATTTTACTCCTCTGTACAGATATCCATGAAAAATAAATTAATACTACTATTATTTATTTTTCACTTCCAATCTGAAATTTCTTGATTCGCCTTAAGTTCAAATTCCCTGTATGTGAAACACATTCAACATACAACTTCGGTGACGAACACATGAAGTACTTTGGCCAAAGATTTACTTGAACTTTGCAAATCTATTTCAGGGATATCTTTTAAACCTTCCAGCAAGGCTACAGATTCCTTGATCAATATTTCTCTCTAGCACATTTCATGCAATCACCGAACGTACAAAGTATTTTGGCCACCCGTTACTGAGACCTCACTTCTGAGTACATCACAGTGATTAACACTACATGCCTAAAGTAGAAACACTGCCAGGATTAAGAGTCTAATGCTTCCGAGATTTTGTTCATTTCAGATAGCAGTATAAAATGAACAATCTCAGTGGTCCAGTTCGATGTTTCCAATCTCATTGAAAATCATCAATGTGTTATAATTGGAAACTCCATTTCCCTATGACGAAAGACTAATCATCTTATATAACACATTATAGTCTCGATAAGAACAATTTCTTATCATACTGACTAGAACTTTAATGACACGTGACTTCAGGTATTTAAAGTCTTTTCCTATGAAACACATTTCATATAAAAATACCATCACACGTCATTAATGATTAAATTTGTAAAAATACTCATAACTTGCGATAATTTCAGTTTTATTAATCCAAAATATTTACAATATAATTGGATTTTCAAGGCATTAATCCCAACACTTCCTTGGTTCTTCAGCTGGACATATAGTTTTAGATCTTGTATTTCTTCAATTTTAATCTTCATATTTTAGATTTAGAACTTGTATGTTGATTGAAATGGGTTGTTCATCGTTATTCTTCATGGATTTTGTTTTTTGCAAATATTTTTTTTTCCATTTATCGTTTGGGCTGTGTAAAGATTATAAATTTGTTATCAGTCTAAATTAGCTCTTTCTTTGTATATTTTGCACTTTGCAGTGTTTTAGTGTGTTTCTTGTTGTATCAAAAAAAAAAAATTTCAATTTTAATTTGTGAATTTGTAGTACTTTTAATTTAAAAAAAAATCTGATTAATGGAGGCTGGCTCGCAAGCCGAGCTGACTAGACCTACAGCATAACAAATATCTGGTCTTGTACATAACATGGCATACATGAGGCTTCCGACTGCCGAGGCATACGGAACATCTTTCATTTCTTCTGTCTCTTCAGGGTTCTTGGGACACTGATCCCGAGACAGATGAACTCCATGTCTGAAAGGTAATGAATCTTTCTTGGAATTCGCCATATTATATCTTGCCAGCATCTTATCTATATATGCTGCTTGTGATAAACCAATCATTTTATTCTTACGATCACGACAAAATCTGATCCTTAGAATATAACTGGCTTCACCTAGGTCTTTCATGTCAAACTGGTTTGACAACCAAATCTTAAATGCTGACAATATTCCCGTGTCACTCCCAATGAGCAGAATGTCGTCAACGTATAAAACTAAAAATGTTACAACACTATCATGATATCTCTTGTACACACATGGTTCATCAGGCAATTGCATAAATCCAAAGGATTTAATTGCCTCATTAAATCTGATGTTCCATGACCTAGACGCTTGCTTAAGACCATAAATAGATCTATCAAGCTTGCATACCATATGCTCCTGATTTCTGGCTATAAAGCCTTCAGGCTGAGCCATGTATATCTCTTCTTGAAGGTGCCCGTTCAAGAAAGCAGTCTTTACATCCATTTGCCAAATCTCATAATCAAAATGAGCAGCAATGGATAGGAGAATTCTTATGGACTTAAGCATTGCTACGGGCGAGAAGGTTTCGTCATAATCGATACCTTCTTTCTGGGTATAACCCTTTGCCACAAGCCTTGCTTTAAAGGTCTCAACCTTTCCATCTATTCCCCTTTTTCTTTTGTAGACCCATTTGCATCCAATAGGTTTAATGCCCTCAGACGCCTCTACAAGTTCCCAGACTTTATTTGAATACATTGAATCTAATTCAGATTCCATGGCTCTGACCCAACGGTCAGCGTCTATATCCTTTATAGCTTCATCATATGTGACAGGATCAGATACTTCAGATTCAACCACTTGGGTTAATCCTAGGTATCTATCAGGTGCCCTGACAATCCTCCCACTACGACGAGGCTACTGTGTACTCGTCCCTACATCATATGTTGTATCTGGTACATCATATGTATCTAACACATTTTCAGTTACTACGGGTTCTTGGAATTCAGAATCTGATGTTGTCATTTCTTCTAACATAATTTTGCTTCTACCCTTGTGGTCATTTACAAAGTCATCCTCGAGATATTTAGCATTAGTGCTTACAAACACTTTGTGATCTCTCGGATCGTAAAATATACCACCTCTTGTTCCTCTAGGATAACCTATGAACAAGCAAACCTCTGTTCTTGATTCCAACTTGCCAGGATCCTTCCTTAACAAATGAGCTGGGGTTCCCCATATCCGAAGATAGGAGACACTGGGCTTTCGCCCTCGCCACAGTTCGATTGGTGTTTTAGGAACCGACTTGGATGGAACAAGGTTTAATATGTGTGCTGCCGTTTCGAGTGCAAAGCCCCAAAACGAACTTGGTAGGGTAGCATGACTCATCATAGATCTTACCATTTCCATCAGAGTTCTATTTCTCCTTTCTGCAACACCATTCTGCTGGGGTGTACCCGGTGCAGATAATTGAGATCTAATCCCGTTTGCAGTGAGAAATTCTAGAAACTCTATAGACAGATACTCACCACCACGATCTGATCGAAGTGCCTTGATACGTTTTCCAATTTGATTTTCAACTTTAGCCTTGAATTCTTTGAACTTTTCAAAAGATTCAGACTTATATCTCATCAAATAAACGTATCCGTATCTGGAGTAATCATCCGTAAAAGTGATGAAGTACTCAAAACCTCCTCTTGCTTGAATACTCATAGGACCACACACATCCGTATGAATTAACTCAAGCAATTCTGTGGCTCGATTACCTTTAGATTTAAAAGATCTCTTGGTCATTTTACCTTCCAAGCAGGATTCACAGACAGGTAGTTCTGTTAAGTCCAAGGGACTCAACAATTCACCTGAAATTAGTCTTTGGATCCTATTTGGATTAATATGACCAAGGCGTAAATGCCACTTGTAAGCCTCGTTAGGCATATGAGTTTTTTTCTTGGATGGTAAGTCAAGCGTAGTAGTGTTAAGTTCGGAATTAGGGTTTTTATCGGGGTATAACAAGAAAAGACCATTTTTTACCGTGCCAGAGCAAATAAACCTTATATTCTGCTTAATGGTAAAGTTTTGTTCAAAACAAACACTGAAACCATTGTTTATTAAACAACTCACATAAATTAAATTTCTGCGAACACACGGTATGTACAAAGTGTCTTTCAGTACCAAAACCCTATCACCAAAATACAAATTTATAGTCCCTACTGCTAATACAGATATACTTGTATTATCCCCGAGCAGTAGCTGCATCTCGCCATCTTCAAGCTTTCTGGTTAGCTTGAACCCCTGCAACGAATTGCAAATATGATTAGTTGAACCCGAGTCCACACACCAGGAATCTGGTGGACTTCCAACTAAACATAATTCAATTAAACAAGATATCAATATACCTTGTCCAGATGGCTTAGCAGGAAGACTTGCTAAGTATTTTGGACAATTCCTCTTCCAGTGCCCATTCTCTCCGCAGTGGAAACACTTTCCCTTGCTGGGTTTACCCTTTTTCTTCTGAACCTTTTTCTTGGGATTGAGAACCTTTCCCTTTCCCTTTTTCCACTTGTTGGCCTTTGGAGCCGTGGAAGTCGATGCCTGAGCCAGGAGAACAGTTCCCTTAGCTTTCATTACTCCCTCCGCCACTTTAAGTTCGTTCATCAATTCAGGCAGAGAAAAATCCAATTTGTTCATAGAATAATTTTGCCTGAATGTGTCGAACGACTTTGGCAGAGAGCATAGGATCATATCCTGTTTGCTGAGATCATCAAATTTAGCGCCAAGGCTTTCAATTTCGTTCAGGCAAGCCATCATGTTCATAACATGATCCTGAACAGGTGATCCCTCAGACATCTTGGTAACTAACAGCCTTCGCATCAATTCGAGCCTCTTGGCTCGATTCTGTCCTCCAAACATTTGATGGAGATGATCCATCATGTTCCTAGCAGTTGGCATCTCTTGCATTTGATGCTTGAGAACATTGGAGACAGATGCCAGGATATAAGAACGAGCCAAATCATTGGACTTGATCCAATTGGCATAAGCATTTCTCATATCCTGATTGGCCGTAGTTTCCGGTACCCCCGGACAAGGTTCAGTGAGCACTTGTTTCAGATTCTCGTGACCAAACACGATGTCAAGATTCATCTTCCAGTCAGCGTAATTAGACCCTTCAAGCCTATTTTCCTTTAAGATCGATTGAAGCGGGCTAGCTGTAACGCCCCGTGTTTTCACACGTGCAGGTATGAGTTACGTGCGCATTTACATTTAATTATATGAGTTTATATCTTGTTTTACTAATTGAATTTGTTTCTAATTTGATTCAATTGCTTAAAATTTATATGAACTCCGATGTGTGTTATGAATATATGAATGAAAATGTGAGAACGTAAATTTCATGAATTCGGTGTTAATTGAATGAAATTATGTGTTTCGTGTAATCGTGGACTTGATTGTAACTTATTTGAATGTTTTGGACTCAATTGGAAATTGAGTTGGGCTTAATTGCCACTTTTTGAAAGTTCAGGGACCTATTTGAATATAGGCAACCCTGAACGGTTTTCGCGATATCTTGAGCTCCGGACCTCGAAATCGAGATCCGTAACCGGCGTTGAACTCGTTTCGACGTTACCTATTCGTTAAACTTGACCTTGTATTGTTTCGATACCGTTTGAACCTTCGACAACGAACATTTCCTTAACCTCGTTTCTTATAACTTGTTTGAACCGTTTATTAAATGAACCGAACTTGAACCGACCCGTATTCTACCCATATTAACACTAAATATCAGCATATTCCTCCTCCTTGCTCCCACATTTGATCGATCATCATCTCCACAAGAAGCAAAGGAAGAAAGCTCCAAGGAAACCCTTGTTTTGACCAACCAACTTTGAGCTCAAGATCAACCAATCTTCCAATCTTCTTCCAAGGTAAGTTAGGATTTGGAATCTCCATCTTCTCCTCTATCTTTTCATCTATGAATAGCTTGGCATGAGTGAAGGATTGATATGGTTTGAATGAAAGCTTAAATAGAGGGTTTGATCTTGAACTTTGGTGTCTCATGGTTTGATTGGAAACTTGATGCATGAAATATGAACCTTATAACTTCCTCATCATTTCTATATCATTGAATCTCATGTTGGTTGTGTATAGCATGTTGTGCCATTAATGGAGCTTGAAGCTTCCATGGATGAAAGCTTGTGTTTGAGTGATTTTTGGCCAATTTTGGGTGTGGATTCTTGTATATATGATTGGTTTGCATGATATATATGAGTTTTGGGGCATGAGTTAGTGTCTAAGTGCAATATAAGAGCTTCCTTGTTGCTGCCCCTGTTTTTGCAAGCTTTTCTCACGAAAAACAGAGCTGCTGCTCTGTTTTTCCTCGCAGAACGACGAGCTGACACGGCCGTGTCAGCTTTGAACTGAAAATGGACACGGCCGTGTCGGGCTCTCGACTTTGAATTTTTCTGAATTTAATCTCGGACACGGCCGTGTCCAAATCCTTTGAAAACCCAACACGGCCGTGTCAAGCTCTCGGCTTTGAATTTTTCTGATGTTAAACCTCGGACACGGCCGTGTCCGTTTCCTTCGAAAACTCAACACGGCCGTGTCATTGGAATGGCAGCTTTGGGGGAACTCTTTTATTGCTTGTTTTGCGTTTATTATTCGTATTTATGAATTATATGTAACATGGTTATGTTAAAGTAATGTTTTATGATTGGTGTATGATATTGATGATCTTATGAATGAAAGTATGAAAGTATGAACGATATGAACGGGAACGAATACGGTTTTTACCGTATAATGAACGAAACTTGGCGATTTATGTGTTTAAATGAATTTTATGGCATTCATGACCATAATTGAACATATTATCGCATGTTAAGCATTTCATAGCATGTCATTTCTTAGCCGAGCGTCTAATGTGGTCATGATTGAGTCTCACACTACCTTTGTCACACAGATCTTGACCCGGTGGGTGACGAGGTGGGCAGTGAGAGCTTGGTCGGGTTCTTTTTGTCTATCAGGTGGGTTTTTCTTCTATTCGATAACAATATGACCCAAACACCTAATGTGCAAGATTTCGGCCAAAACCCTATATAGGTAATTATACCAAGTTTTTAACGAGCAAATGTTTTTGAACGAAAGCCTTTATTATGAATGTCCTACCAAAATGTTTTGGCGAGAAATGTATGAATGATCACAATGAATGAGGGCCCGGGGCTTAGTGTATTGGTGAACCGGGGAAGCATGGGCTGACGGGAATCCACATATACTAGTCCCAACAATTTCGGCAACCTGGATTTCACTAGGAGATTAGTGGATGAAAGGGGTCCCGGCTTTTGGGGATTCATGTACCCCTCTAGCATTAATGAATGAGGGCTCGGGTCTTGCAAACCCGTTCCCTACCCGGAGGAAAAAGGAGTATATGAATGAACGAATGAATGTTCTAATGCATGTGCACGAAAGAAGGTAATGTATGAATGAATGAATGAATGAATGAATAATGGATTACACGTGGTGGTGGTTGGAGTTAATGCACGCCCTCTCGCCGGGCTATGAACGACCTAATGAACGAATGAAGTGTTATAATCCTATTCGTTGTATTTTATGTTCCCTCTTGGGAGAAATGCTTCTGAACCTCGAACAAGGATTATAACTTGCATGTATGTGTTTCAATTCCGAAATATTATGATATTATTGCTGGGATGCGGGCCCAGAACAGTAGCAGTCCGGGACCACATTTTAAAATTTTTTTATTATAATACAAGTATTAAAATATTTCTAAAACATTTTAATACAAAGCGGAAGACTTAGCCGGATCTACTCAAGTATATACATGCAATTGATAATAAATTTTAAATCACTTAAGCAGATAAATATCTAACATGCAATTAACACTTAAGAGCACATAATTTATCATGCTTAAAATAAAATAACCGAAAACTATTACCGTACTGCAATCATGGCTATCTAACGGCATTTTTCCAGCTCCTTGCCCACTCGTGAGACCGGCAGAGCTTCCCTGCAATGACCCCAGGGACACCCTCGGAGTGTGGGCTCCGAAAGTGTTTCTCTAAATACTTTAGAGAAAATAAAATTTAAACTAAAAACCCTTTTCAGGGTTTATTCTCCCGAAATTAGGCGTTTTATATAAACACCTAATTAAAATTAATTCCGAAATAAATCGGAATTAATTAGGAGAAAAGGGATATGGTTTCAAAGCTATGCTCTGGCCAAAACCTCTCCCAAAATGTTGAATGAGAAATGAGGACCCAAGGCCCCTATTTATAGGGGAAAAACCGAGGGCGTTTCGGTCATTTTGGATACAAAAGTAAGGGCAAAATAGTCATTTTACATCCCCACTTGCGTGTACAACTTGGACACGAAAACCAAGGATACCACGTTGAAGGTCTCTCCACCACGAGTCCAACGCCGCCGGCCGCTTCCCATTCTGACGCCGCACGCGCCCACACGTGCGGCCTGAAGGCGGCGCGTGTGTGGCACATGCGGCTAGGGTTTGCAGGCCAAAACCGGACCGGCCGGACCCGGTTCGACACGTGGCCATCCCTGGTGATGCCACGTCTCCGGTCCGGCCCGGCCCTATCCATGGGTCCGACCCGTTGACCCGGATCCGAAATCGTTTGACCGACCCGGTTCAGACAAATTTGAACCGTTCCTTACCGATGACGTGGCGCGATCTGAGCCATCCACGTGTCGCACACGTGGCGTGCCACGCGGCTGCCCAGTCAGCGCCACCTGGACCCACTTGCTGACGTGGCATGCCACGTGGACTGCCACGTCAGCAAAATAAAAAAAAAAAATTTCCCAAAATAAGAATTTACAATTTTATTTTCTCCAAAATAAAATTCCGGGTATTTCCAACTCTTTGGAACTTGATTTATTTTCTCAAAATAAATCTCTTGCCTATTTTCAAACACTTTGAAAAATCATTTCTCTTTCTCCTTTTAATATTTTCTCTTCGGGTTTTTAATTGGGGCTTGCAGGGAGACCTGCAGGACTAATTAATTTTAGCTCCAAACGGATTAATATATTATCATCTCATGATAATAATTAATTACCGTTTAACAATATTTAATTCCACTAAATAAATATTATTGCACTCTAAAATTAATTAAATTATTCACGAATTTCTCGATCTAGAATAATTTCGCATTTTACTCCTCCGTGTAGATATCCATGAAAAATAAATTACAACGACTATCATTTATTTTTCATCTCCAATTTGAAATTTATTGATTCGCCTTAAGTTCAAATTCTCTGTATGTGAAACACATTCACCATACAACTTCGGTGACGTTATCACGCGAAGTGCTTTGGCCAAAGTCTTAATTCGAACTTTTACAAATCTATTTCAAGGATATCTCTTACCTTCCAGCAAGGCCACAGATTCCTTGATTAATATAACTCTTTAGCGCATTTCATGTTGTCACCGAATCATACAAAGTATTTTGGTCACCCGTTACCGAGACCTCACTTCGCGTATGTTACAATGACTAACACTACATGCCTAAAGCCGAAATATTATCAGGATTAAGAGTACAATGCTTCCTGAGACTTTATTTATTTTAGATAGCAGTATAAAATGAATAATCTCAGTAGTCCAGTTCGATGTTTCCAATCCTATTGAAAATCATCAACGTGTTATAATTGGAATCACCATTCCCTATGACGAAAGACTAATCATCTTATATAACCACGTTATAGTCTTGATAAGAACATATTCTTATCTTACCGACTAGAACTTTAATAACACGTGATTTCGGTATTCAAAGTATTTTCCTACGAAACACATTTCATATAAGAATACCATCACACGTTATTAATTATTAATATGTGAAATACTCATAACTTGTGTAAATTCAGTTTAATTAATTCAACAAATTGAATTTTCAGGGCACTATTCCCAACAATCTCCCACTTTCCCTAAATTCAATTTGGCTATACATCCAAGCCTTATTCCTTTCACATGAGTGTCAAAACTCGTTTTGCACTCTTTCGCGCCAATACTTTAGTGAAGGAATCTATTAGACGTTTCTCTGAGCCAACAACTAGGAAATCATGAATCCAATACATCTAACTGGTTGCTTCTCAAGCTACCATGTATTTGACTTCCATGTCGGTGTAAGCAATACAAGTCTGCTTAACATTCTCCAATTAACGGTTGCTCTTTCTAGAGTACACTCGTATTCTAATGTCAAACATCTAGAATACAAATCAGATTGTAAGTCTGAATCTCTATACTTTATTGAAATGAGCTCACCACTATGGTAGACAAGCATATAATCTCAAGTCCTTCTCAAGTATTCCAATATATGCTTTTACTGCTACCCAGTATCAAATTCTAGGGTTTGACTAATATCTGCTGACTTAGACCTATTTATATAATAGACATCTGGCCCTGTACATAATATGACATACATAAAGCTTCCGCTGCGGAACTCTAATCATGTCTTCTATCTCTTCAGTTGACTTAGGGCACTGATCTCGAGATAGATAAATTCCACATTTAAAAGGTAATGAACCTTTCTTGGAATTTGTCATATTATACCTTACCAGCATCTTATCAATAAATGCTTCTTGTGATAAACCAACCTCCTTATTCCTATGATCACGACAAAAGTCTAATCCTTGGAATAATATTGGTATCACTTAGGCCTTACGTGTCAAACTGATTTGACACCTGAATCTTGAATACTAACCAAATTCTTGCATCATTCCCAATGAGCAGAATATTAGTTACGTACACAGTGAAAGTGTTACAATGCTATCATGATGTCATTTTGTACACTTCATGGTTCATCAGGCAATTATACAAATCCAAAGAATTTAAATTGCCTTATAATTCTGATGCTCCATAATCTAGACGCTCGCTTAAGATCATAAATCGATCTATTAAGCTCGCATTATATACACCTGATTTCTGGCTGTGAAGCCTTCAGGTTATGCCATGTATATCTTTTTCTTGAAGTTGCCCGTTCAAGAACATAGTCTTTACATCCATTTATTTAATCTCATAATTGATGATGAGATAAAATGGAGAGGATAATGGACTTAAGCATTTCTATAGGCGAGAAGACCTCATAAATGATTTCTTCTTTCTGGGTAAAATCCCTTGCCAAAAGTTTGCTCTAAAGTCTCTACTTTTTCGTCCATTTATCCTTTTATCGTTTTGTAGAACCCAATTGTATCTAATAGGGTTTAATGCCTTCAGGTGCCTCTACAAGTTCAAGACTTTGTTAGAATACAGATATTCTAACTTAGATTCCATGGATATTGACCAAACGGTCAGCGTCTATATTTTTTACAGCTTCATTACACGTGATAGGATCAGATACGTTAGATTCAACCACTTGGGTTAATCTTAGGTATCTTGTCAGGTGTCCTGACAATCCTCCCACTATAATGATGCTCTCGTGTACACGTCTCTACATCACATGTTGTATTTGGTACATCACATGTATCTAATACATTTTCAGTTATCACGGGTTTATGGAAATCAGTATCTAATACTGTTATTTCTTTTAACACTACTTCGCTTTTACCCTTTGTGGTTATCTATGTAATTATCTTTGAAATATTCACAAACATCTTTTGTGATTTCTCAAATTACAAAATATACCACCTCTCGTTCTTCTAGTATAACCTTAGAACAAGTGAACCTTTGTTCTTTATTCTAACTTGTCAGGATCCATCCTTAACTTGTGGACCAGGCTATCTTAAATCCGAAGATAAAAGATACAGGGTTTTCACCCTAGCTACAGATCCATCAGTGTTTTAGGAACTGACTTAGATAGAACTAGGTTTGTCGTTTTGTGTGCAAGACCCCAAAACGAAATTCATAGGGTAGCATGACTCTTCATGAATTTTACCATCATTATCAGAGCTCTATTTCTCCTTTCTGCAATACATCTTTGCTAAGACGTATCTCATATATATAGTTGAGATCCAATCTCATTTGAGAAATTCTGTTTAACTCTGAACTTAGATACTTATCACTACTTCGACCTAATCAAAGTGCCTTGATATGTTTTCTAATTTGATTCTTTGACTTCAGTCTTATATTCTTTGAACTCTTCAACAATTACAGACTTAAGTCTCATCAAATAAACATATATGTATCTAGGGTAATCATTCAAACGAATGATGAAATATCCAAAACTTCCTCTTGCTTGAATAATCATAGGATCACATATCCGTATGAACTGACACAAGCAACTTCATGGCTTAAATACCTTTTGTCTCAAAAAGGTTTCTTGGTCATTTTAACCTTCTAAATAGGATTCGCAGATTGATACTATTTTCAAGTCAATAGGACTCAACAATCAGTCTTTGGATCCTATTCAGGTTCAATTGACCAATAGATAGGTGCCACAAAGAAGTTTTTCTTCTTAGATGGTAAGTCAAGCTTCTTACTGTTAAACTTGAATTAGGGTTTTCATTGAGGTAGAAAAGACCATCTTTTATTGTGCCAGAGCAAATAAACCTTTTATTTTGCTTAGTGGTAAACTTTTGCTCAAAACAAACAATTAAACTATTAGTTATCAAATAACCTACTGAAATTAAATTTCTGTTTATATGGCACGTATAATATTAAAACCCTTTTGCCAAAATACGACTTTATAGTCTTTACTGCTAATACAATTACACTTGTATTATCCCCGAGCAGTAGTTATGTGTTAGCCGTTTTTCAACCTTTCTGGTTGGTTTGAATCTTCGCAACAACTTGCAAATATGATTAGTTGATCTCAAATTCACATACCAGGAGTCCGGTGAATTTCCAACTAAACATATTTTCAACGAGTAAGATATCTTCATATCTTATCTAAACGGCGTAGCAAACAGACAGACTAAGTATTTTGGACAATTTCCTTTTCCAATATCCGTTACCACCGAAATAGAAACACTTTTCCATTGTCGGATTTTGACTTTCTATTTCTAAACCTTAGATTGTGAACTTTTCCTTTTTCTTTCTTCCACTTACTGGCTTTCCAGCCCGTGGATATTGATGCCTGATTAAAAAGAACTTTTCCCTTAGTCTATATCACCCTTTCTGCCACATTGAGGTCGTTCATTGGTTTAAAAAATTATTTAAAATAATCTTGAACGTTCAAATGACTTAGGCAGAGAGTATAGGATCGTATCCTATCTGTTAAGATTGTCTCTTTAAGCACAGAGGCTTTCAATCTCATTCAGATTAGCTATCATATTCATAATATGATTATGAAACAGTGATCCTTCAAACATCTTTAACTGACAACCGTTTTCATGGCTCGTACCTACGTACGACTCTGTCTTCAACACATGTTCTTATCAGTAGACATCTCATGTGTTTGATGCTCAAGAACATTTAAAACAGATGTCAGGATATAAGACTAGCCAGATCATCACACTTGATCTATTTAGAATAAACGTCTTTCTAATCCTGACTGGTTGTAGTTTCCGAAATTTTTGGATAAGGTTCAGTGAGTACGTAAACTTTCGTGTCCCAACACGATGTCAAGATTTATTACTTAGTCAGCGTAGTTGAACCCTTACTAGCCTATTTCCTTATAGACATACAGTTTGGAGTGGGCTAAGAGAGATCGTAATTATAAAACTGAAATAAATAAATAAATGCAGGTTATGATTATGTATTTCACTTTCTTCTGCGTCCAACCAATAAATTAAATCCACGTAAGCATTTTGGTTTACGCAATGGTGACTTAACTAACTGCAGTTGACTCCCCGGAGGCGAGGTCGAAAACCGCTTAGAAAAGCAAGAACTATTCTTAATTAACATGTCATCTAGGTAACTCTTACCAAACAATGTCAATCCACCACGTCAACCCTTGGCCTCTAAGTAAATGTAACATAGCTCCGAAGGGAGGTTAATACATTACTTAGTCAAGTGTGTACCATTACCTAGAAGTCCGTACGAGTAGGTCAAGACACTCCACGGAGGCGTGGTCGAGCTGACTTCCCCGTATTTCATTCTATCCGTAGAAGTCTAATCTTGTATACCGCGAATATATACCCGCCGAAGGGAGTAGTATACATCCACTATACTATAGACGGGTAATGGAGGCCGTGAGAATCCAACTCTTTTCATCTCGCTCCCACTTGAATTTTTAAAAGGTGTGGATTATCTGTTGATTATTTAATAATCACTTTTGGCGTCTTATTGTTGGAAGTAATTAATCTAATTAATACCCTCCCACTAGGATTACTAAATCATATTTAAAATCCTAATAATAATATTTTAAGGCAATTTAATAACTATTTATTAATTAGGCCGAAAAATATTAGTTTAATTATGCATCGCGTCTAATCTCTATTAAACAATACTATTTAATCACACTAAATAAAATATGCATAATTGTAAATATCATAATATCTCATATTATCATGATCATGCCATAAAATAAAATAATTAAGCATGCTTTCATATAATTATCACATAATTATCATGCTTAAAATTTTAAATGACACAAAATAAATATGCCATAAATTAAATCAATTAAGCATGCTGTTATAATTATCACATAATTATCATGCTTAAAATAAATGGCATAAAGTAAACATGTTATAAATAAATTATCTCATAATTTAAATCATGTTTACTGATTCGGTAATTAACCAGGAAGATTATTGAAATCGATTCCCAGAAAAATTACCATTCCACGTAAATTCCCAGGAAACACTGGAAGGGTCACAACGGTCCCACTTAAAAACCAGCCTCCTTTGACAGAATTTACGTGCACAGTATCAGATTTAAAATTATGCATCACATGCATCATATCAATGCATGTATATATCTAGAGCACGGCTCTGATACCAGTTGCTGGGATGCGGGCCCAGAACAGTAGCAGTCCGGGACCACATTTTAAATTTTTTTTATTATAATACAAGTATTAAAATATTTCTAAAACATTTTAATACAAAGAGGAAGACTTAGCCGGAACTACTCAAGTATATACATGCAATTGATAATAAATTTTAAATCACTTAAGCAGATAAATATCTAACATGCAATTAACACTTAAGAGCACATAATTTATCATGCTTAAAATAAAATAACCGAAAACTATTACCGTACTGCAATCATGGCTATCTAACGGCATTTTTCCAGCTCCTTGCCCACTCGTGAGACCGGCAGAGCTTCCCTGCAATGACCCCAGGGACACCCTCGGAGTGTGGGCTCCGAAAGTATTTCTCAAAATACTTTAGAGAAAATAAAATTTAAACTAAAAACCCTTTTCAGGGTTTATTCTCCCGAAATTAGGCGTTTTATATAAACACCTAATTAAAATTAATTCCGAAATAAATCGGAATTAACTAGGAGAAAAGGGATATGGTTTCAAAGCTATGCTCTGGCCAAAACCTCTCCCAAAATGTTGAATGAGAAATGAGGACCCAAGGCCCCTATTTATAGGGGAAAAACCGAGGGCGTTCCGGTCATTTTGGATACAAAAGTAAGGGCAAAATAGTCATTTTACATCCCCACTTGCGTGTACAACTTGGACACGAAAACCAAGGATACCACGTTGAAGGTCTCTCCACCACGAGTCCAACGCCGCCGGCCGCTTCCCATTCTGACGCCGCACGCGCCCACACGTGCGGCCTGAAGGCGGCGCGTGTGTGGCACATGCGGCTAGGGTTTGCAGGCCAAAACCGGACCGGCCGGACCCGGTGCGACACGTGGCCATCCCTGGTGATGCCACGTGACCGGTCCGACCCGACCCTATCCATAGGTCCGACCCGTTGACCCGGATCCGAACTCGTTTGACCGACCCGGTTCAGACAAATCTGAACCGTTCCTTGCCGATGACGTGGCGCGATCTGAGCCATCCACGTGGCGCACACGTGGCGTGCCACGCGGCTGCCCAGTCAGCGCCACCTGGACCCACTTGCTGACATGGCATGCCACGTGGACTGCCACGTCAGCAAAATAAAATTTTTTTTCCCCAAAAAAAAAAATTTACAATTTTATTTTCTCCAAAATAAAATTCCGGGTATTTCCAACTCTTTGGAACTTGATTTATTTTCTCAAAATAAATCTCTTGCCTATTTTCAAACACTTTGAAAAATCATTTCTCTTTCTCCTTTTAATATTTTCTCTTCGGGTTTTTAATTGGGGCTTGCAGGGAGACCTGCAGGACTAATTAATTTTAGCTCCAAACGGATTAATATATTATCATCTCATGATAATAATTAATTACCGTTTAACAATATTTAATTCCACTAAATAAATATTATTGCACTCTAAAATTAATTAAATTATTCACGAATTTCTCGATCTAGAATAATTTCGCATTTTACTCCTCCGTGTAGATATCCATGAAAAATAAATTACAACGACTATCATTTATTTTTCATCTCCAATTTGAAATTTATTGATTCGCCTTAAGTTCAAATTCTCTGTATGTGAAACACATTCACCATACAACTTCGGTGACGTTATCACGCGAAGTGCTTTGGCCAAAGTCTTAATTCGAACTTTTACAAATCTATTTCAAGGATATCTCTTACCTTCCAGCAAGGCCACAGATTCCTTGATTAATATAACTCTTTAGCGCATTTCATGTTGTCACCGAATCATACAAAGTATTTTGGTCACCCGTTACCGAGACCTCACTTCGCGTATGTTACAATGACTAACACTACATGCCTAAAGCCGAAATATTATCAGGATTAAGAGTACAATGCTTCCTGAGACTTTATTTATTTTAGATAGCAGTATAAAATGAATAATCTCAGTGGTCCAGTTCGATGTTTCCAATCCTATTGAAAATCATCAACGTGTTATAATTGGAATCACCATTCCCTATGACGAAAGACTAATCATCTTATATAACCACGTTATAGCCTTGATAAGAACATATTCTTATCTTACCGACTAGAACTTTAATAACACGTGATTTCGGTATTCAAAGTCTTTTCCTACGAAACACATTTCATATAAGAATACCATCACACGTTATTAATTATTAATATGTGAAATACTCATAACTTGTGTAAATTCAGTTTAATTAATTCAACAAATTGAATTTTCAGGGCACTATTCCCAACAATTATGCCTCTCATGTTTTATACCCACCAGTCTGTCTAAGACTGAACCCGGAGTTGTTTCAGTTGTTTTTGCAGGAAAGGGGATGCTAGGCGGGATACCAGTCAGGGGGAGTCTTGCATCGTGTCTAGCCTTTCCTTTACACGCATGTGATTACTTTTGAATTGTATATGTTTGGAGCCTACATGATACTGGTACCTATATGTATCTTTCTTGAACTAGCGGTACATAGAGCGTATAGCTCAATCTACATATGAATTACATGTTGGTACCTAGAGCTCTAACTCGATATGTAATATATGAATGATTGCTTCCGCTATCTTTTTATTGCTCTGGTTGTTGTTGTTATTGGGGTTTAAGTTATAGGTTAGTCCCGCCTGGCTTAGCGAGTATGTATGTCTCCGTTCGCTGTGATTCGGCACGTGTATGGAAATTCATTTCGTATACGGGTCGGGTCATGGTGCGGGGGATGTGACGTCTCGCGCTCGGGCGTTACACTAGCGGTCGTCATTGTTTTAAAACTGAAATATTTTAAAAAGGTGCAAGTTATGATTCTGTATTTTACTTCTGTTGTATCTAACCAATAAATGAAATCCACGTAAGCATTTTTGGTTTACACAATGGTGACTTATCTAACCGCAGTTGACTCCCCGGAAGCGAGGTCGAAAACCGCTTAAAAAAGCAAGTATTAATCTTAATTAACATGCCATCTAGGTAACTCTTACCAAACTATGTTAATCTACCACGTTAACCTTTGGCCTCTAAGTGAATGTAACATAGCTCCGAAGGGAGGTTAATACATTACTTAGTCAAGCGTATACCATTACCTAGAAATTCGTACGAGTAGATCAGACACTCCACGGAGGCGTAGTCGAGCTGACTTTCCCCGTATTTCATTCTATCCGTAGAAGTTTAATCTTGTATACGGCGAATACATACCCGCCGAAGGGAGTAGTATATATCCATTATACTATAGATGGGTAATGGAGGCCGTGAGAATCCAACTCTTTTCATCTCGCTCCCACTTGAATTTTATAGAATTTGTGGATTATCTTTGATTATTAAATAATCACTTTTTGCGTCTTATTAATTTTGGAAGTAATTAATCTAATTAATAAGCTCCCACTAGGATTATTAAATAATCCTAATAATATTTGAAGGCTTTAATAACTCTTTATTAATTTAAGCCAAAAATATTAATCCAATTATGCATCATATTTAATCTCTATTAAACATTATTTATCTAATCATATTAAATAAATCATGCATAATCGAAACAACATAATATCACATATTATCATGCCATTTTTAAAATTAAAAGCATGCTTGCAAATAATTATCACGCTTTAAATTTTTAATGGCCCCTTAAATAAATATGTTTTAAATTATCACATAATTTAAATCATATTTACTGATTCGGCAATTAACCAGGAAGATTATTGAAATCAATTCCCAGAAAATTACCATTCCACGCAAATTCCCAGAAACACTGGAGGGGTCACAACGGTCCCACTTAAAACCCAGCATTCTTAGATAGAATTTACGTGCACAGTATCAGATTTAAAACTATACATCTTATGCTTTATCAATGCGAGTATATAATCAGAGCCCCGCTCTGATACCAGTTGTTGGGTGTGGCGGGCCCGAATCAGAGTGACGGTATACCAATATTTCAAAAAATTTCGCCATAACCTCGTTATCAAAATATTTCAAAAATATTTTAATAAAGCAGCGGAATAAATCGGGCAGCATAACTCTAATATATACAGGCATTGATAACATAATTTTAAATCATCTAGCATATAATCACAATATGCAAATAATAATTTCAGCAGCATAACGGTATTACCGTACTGCACATTTGGCTATCAACGGCACTTTTCCAGCACCTCGGTATCTTCTCGTGAAACCGCCAGAGCTTCCCCGCAATATCCCCGATTAAGAAATTGGAGTGTGGGCTCCGGCAGTATTTCGCTAAATACTTTGAGAAAATATTTTTCTAGAAAAACCCTTTTTTCTAAAACTATAAAATCCCTATTTTCTATTAATTAAGTGGATTATATATTAATTATATAACCACCTAATTAAGTAATTAATTAATCCTTAATTAAGGATTAATTAAATGTAGAGAGAGAGAAAGTGCCGGATGGCTATATTACTGTAAGAAATTGAATTCCAAATTCTTATGTATAAATGAACAAACCATGGCCCTATTTATAGCCAAGAAACAAGCACTTATTGCCAATTTTGAAAAAAAATCGTACAGCCCAAGCATCTTCCATACTTAGGTGCACTCCAAGGCTTCAAGGGCAAAATCGTCTTTTCAATGCATCAGCCGTGCGTCCCAAGTTCAGACGACGAATCCGAGGATGCCACGACGGAGATCAGCTCTCCACGAGTCCAACACCGCGTGGCACGCGCCGGCACGCGCGGCCCGAAGCTGGCTGTGTGCTGGCGTGTGTCTCACACGCACCTCCACAGCTGGCCACCACGTGTTCGGTTCGGTCCGGTCCGACCGAACCGGTTCAGGAATGAACCGCTGGTTCAGTCTCTGGGCGACGTGGCACTCTCTGGTTATGCCACGTGTCAGGGTTGGTTTTAACCGAACCCGACCCTACCCTGAACCGTATCCGACCCGAACCATTTTCAGCTCAAATCTGGGCCGCTGAACCTTGAGGCGTGGTGCAATCTTGGCCGTCCATGTGGCGCGCGAAATGGCACCCAGTCAGCGCCAAGTGGCGCTGACCCGCTGACGTGGCGTGACACCTCAGCTGCCACGTCAGCAAAAAAACTTTTTTTTTTTATTTTTTTTGAAAATTTTATTTTCTCCAAAATAAAATTTCGGCCATTTCCAACTCTTTGGAATTTAATTTATTTTCTCAAAATAAATACCTTGGCTATTTTCAAACACTTTGAAAAATCATTTCTCTCTCTCGTTTTAATATTTTCTCTTTGATCTTCATTGGGGCTTGCGGGGGGACCTGCAGGACTAATTAATCTTAGCTCCAAACGGGTCAAACTATTATCATCCCATGACAATAATTGATTACCGTTTAACAATATTTAATTCCACTAAATAAATATTGTTGAACTCTAAAATTAATTAAATTATTCACGAATTTCTCGATCTAGAATAATTTTGCATTTTACTCCTCTGCACAGATATCCATGAAAAATAAATTAATACTACTATCATTTATTTTTCACTTCCAATCTGAAATTTCTTGATTCGCCTTAAGTTCAAATTCCCTGTATGTGAAACACATTCAACATACAACTTCGGTGACGAACACACGAAGTACTTTGGCCAAAGATTTACTTGAACTTTGCAAATCTATTTCAGGGATATCTTTTAAACCTTCCAGCAAGGCTACAGATTCCTTGATCAATATTTCTCTCTAACACATTTCATGCAATCACCGAACGTACAAAGTATTTTGGCCACCCGTTACCGAGACCTCACTCCTTAGTACATCACAGTGATTAACACTACATGCCTAAAGTAGAAACACTGCCAGGATTAAGAGTCTAATGCTTCCGAGATTTTGTTCATTTCAGATAGCAGTATAAAATGAACAATCTCAGTGGTCCAGTTCGATGTTTCCATTCTCATTGAAAATCATCAATGTGTTATAATTGGAAACTCCATTTCCCTATGACGAAAGACTAATCATCTCATATAACACATTATAGTCTCGATAAGAACAATTTCTTATCATACTGACTAGAACTTTAATGACACGTGACTTCAGGTATTTCCTATGAAACACATTTCATATAAAAATACCATCACACGTCATTAATGATTAAATTTGTAAAAATACTCATAACTTGCGATAATTTCAGTTTTATTAATCCAAAATATTTACAATATAATTGGATTTTCAGGGCATTAATCCCAACACTTCCTTGGTTCTTCAGCTGGACATATAGTTTTAGATCTTGTATTTCTTCAATTTTAATCTTCATATTTTAGATTTAGAACTTGTATGTTGATTGAAATGGGTTGTTCATCGTTATTCTTGATGGATTTTGTTTTTTGCAAATATTTTTTTTCCATTTATCGTTTGGGCTGTGTAAAGATTATAAATTTGTTATCAGTCTAAATTAGCTCTTTCTTTGTATATTTTGCACTTTGCAGTGTTTTAGTGTGTTTCTTGTTGTATCAAATTTTTTTTTTCAGTTTTAATTTGTGAATTTGTAGTACTTTTAATTAAAAAAAAATCTGATTAATGGAGGCTGGCTCGCAAGCCGAGCTGAGCGAGCCCCAAGCCATGGTCGAGCCAAACCCGAGCAGTTTAGTAAGGGCTCGCTGGCTCGCGAGCCAAGTATATTATATGCAAGCCCGAGTCCGAGAAAAATTGCTAAGGCTCGGCTCGACTCGTTTACATCCCTAGTTGAGATCGTTCTTGGGATTAGCTAACTATTACCGCAGATTCATCAAAAGCTATTCGAAAATTGCTAGCCCTTTGACGGATTTGCTAAATAAGGATCAGAAGTGGGAATGGTCGTTTGCTTGTCAAGATGTATTTGAGTTGCTGAAGGTGGCCATTACTTCAACCCCCGTACTAAAAATACCGGAATTTGACAAACCATTCGAAGTACATGTTGATACTTCTGAACGGGCTCTTGGTGGTGTATTGGTGCAAGACAAACACCCCATTGCTTTTGAAAGCCGAAAGCTCAAAGATGCAAAGTTGAGATACAACACACATAAGAAGGAAATGACGGTTGTTGTTCATTGCTTGGATGCTTGGTGCCATTACCTTTTGGGTACGAAATTTGTGGTTGTAACCGATAATGTGGCTAATACTTATTTCGGGACTCAAAAGAAGCTGACTCCAAAGCAAGCTCGTTGGTAAGAATTCCTTGGAGAATTCGATTTTCAATGGAGGCACAAGCCGGGTATTCATAAAAATATGGCTGATGCTTTGAGCAAAAAACAGGTTGAGAATTATGTTGTTGCCTTAACCGTGATTGAGTCCGATTTATTGGAGAAAATTCGAAAGATGTCCCAGAATGATGTTGTGTACCAACGCATTGTTGGTCAAGTAAAAGATGGCTTGGTGAGAAAATATTGGCTGGATGATGGATTGCTTTACGCAAAGTGTGGAAAAGCCTATGTCCTGAGTGGCTTATTGAGGAGGCAGCTCTTGAGGGAAACCCACAACCCTCAATGGGTTGGCCACCCTGGAATTAAAAGAATGCTAGCGTTGCTGTCCTGCCGGTATTATTGGCCAATAATAGAGGATCATATTGAAGCCTATGTTTGAACTTGCTTGGTGTGCCAACTTGACAAGTCCGAACGAAAGAAAGAAGCAGGATTATTGTAGCCCCTGCCTATTCCGGAGAGACCATGGCAGTCCGTCTCCATGGACTTCATTTTCGGGTTCCTGAAGGTAAATGGAATGGCTTCAATCTTTGTTGTTGTTGATCGGTTATCGAAGTATGCAGTGTTCATTCCTGCTCCTAATGCATGCCCCGCTGAAATTGTTGCGGACTTGTTCTTTAGACATGTGATCAAATATTTCGACCTTCCCCAAGATATTGTGAGTGATAGGGATACCCGCTTCACTAGACGGTTCTGGACTTCATTGTTTAATATGATGAGAACGGCGTTGAAGTTTTCAACAGCTAATCATCCCCAAACGAATGGGTAAACTGAGAGGATGAATCAGTTGTTGGAGGAATATTTGAGGCATTATGTGTCAGCAAGTCAGAAAAATTGGGTAGAACTTCTAGATATGGCCCAGTTTTGCTACAATTTGCATAAGTCTTCAACTATTGGCATAAGTCTGTTTGAGTTAGTGTACGGACAACAACCATTCATACCCCATGAGATTGCTGTGTAGAAGACGGATGGCAAGTATCCGGCTGCGTATCTTTTTGCTAGGGCGAAGCATGAGTTGATTGACGAAGCTAAGGACAACTTAGCTAAGGCTCAATGCAGAATGAAGAAATATGCGGATATGGGTAGGCGACATGTTGAATTTGCTGTTGGGGAGTAAGTGTTGCTGAAGCTTACTCCTCAAATTTGGAAGAAAATCAGTTCTAAGAAAGTACATCGAGGGTTGGTCCCAAATTTTGATGGTTCATTTGAAGTTCTAAGTAAAGTGGGCAATGTGGCTTATCGATTGAAGTTGCCGGACAAATTAAAGATTCATCCAACATTTCATGTTAGCTTTTTGAAGAAGTATAACGCGGACTTGATAGATGAGCGAAGGAAGTAAACAAAGTGGGCACCGCCTGTCATTCGTGCTCAATTTGAGAAGCTTGTGCAGAAAATTCTTGATCACCTAACGAAGGGGCAAAGTAAGAAGAATAAGAGAACAGATTACTTAGTCCACTGGAATGGTGAAATTGAGGTCGATGCTACTTGGGAAAAGGATGTTTCCTTGTAGCAGTTTGAGAAATAACTTACAGAATATTGACAAGAAAAGGGAGAGAGTATTGCACCTCCGATGAGGACGTTAGTTCCTTCGGGCGGAGGAATTTTGTTAGCCCCTTGAAGTGTTGGCAGGGTTGGCACAGAGGGGGAACGTGCCAACACGGGTTTGAGATGCTGGCTTAGTGCAACATCTAACTTGGCTTGGATCATTGGCTAAGTGTTTTGCACGGTGAGCTGGGCGCCGGGCAAGTTTGCAGGTTTTGGTGAAATGCTGCGCGTATGTGTTGCGCGTTTGCACAAGTTTTGCGGGAAAATACTGGCAAAGACTAGGTTGCGTGCAAAGGCAACAAGCAATCCGCACGCTGAGCAGGCAACATGCGGGACTGGTGCGGACTGATGTGGATAAGTGCGGATAGACGCTGGGGGCGCGCCCGCGCAAGTCGGGCAGGTAGCGCGCACTAGGCAACGTGCGTAGGATTTGTGGAGCAGTTCTCTTTGCGGGAACGATTATGCTTTAGGCGCGGCTAAAGTCAAATTTGAGGAGGCGGTTCTTCTCAAATTTTGGAGACAACGGTTATAGCAGCTTAGTGCGCTTCTGGGCAGTTTATGCTGGGAAAAACTTCCCTCCAGCTGGCAGCACGAGCTTGGCCCGTTCTTGACCTAGTTGTGGGGGATGTCCACAATAGATTACTTTGTAATTATTAAGCCCCTGGAGCTGCACGAAAATGATCAGGGTGTGCAAGCCTTGGGCAAGTTCCTTATATTAAGAAGTGCGAGTAATAATACAAAGGTTGGGAATTTTCCGTAAACGTTGTTGCCTTACGATTGTTGCATGCTTGTCCTGATTGGCTTGTAAAATCAAACACTCAAACTAAATCAAATACAAGTGTACGTGAGGGAGTGATTTGGCTGACTGATTCGAAATGAACCAGGCCGAATGTGGTCGGATTCTAGAAAAATTTAAGTTTAAGAGTTCGAACCCCTTTCACTAACTATATTGGACGTTGATTGCACCTTTATGAATGTACTTGCACACATAACATACTGTGCTATAAATATCCCATGCATTCACTATGATAGGTAAATACATTCACTGTGTCACTTGAGCTTACTATTATACTCACATCAAACAGTATATTGATTCGAGCCTTTGGAAACCAAAATTGGACACATCCCACTCAGAGACAAAACTATAATATAACATTGGTGGGGCTGGGGGAGGAAATTTTAATTTTTTTTAAATATATATGAAAAAAAAAAAAAAAAAGGAGAAGTCGGGCGCCTCCATGCCCCCTGGTTCCGTCAATGACCCCAAACTCTCAGTTTGGTTTGGACTCATATTTGCTCCCTCGTTTCTTGACACTTCCATGTCAATAGCTTCCCATTAATATAAACTTTTAAGTGATCGGGCAAGGAATTCACGCCACATTAGCACACAATCAAGTTTTATAATCTTAATGGCTTGTTAAAGTCCTAATATATGACATGCGACATGTCTCCCTGCAAGCTTGAAATGCAATAATTACAAGATGTCATTTGATTATGAGAATAATATCTTTTTGACCTTCTCTTATATGGCAAAATTTGATTAAATTGGATTTTTGATACATTTAAAATAGAAAGATATGATATAATTGCTAAATTTGATTTTTAATATATTTAAAATACATACTAAAATATCAATTATTCGACTATTTATTTTGGGAACTTATTTAAATAAATCATAACCTTTTTTCATGAAAATGATAAACTTGTTTCATAAATGGAGATTCTTTAATTGACTTCAATAGTTTGGCAAATATATAAACAAATGCGAATTTCCTATTATTCCGAGGGGCAAAATGATCGTTTAGCTAAAATTAAACAGCGGAGAGAATCTGGATCTGGAATCTGAAAAGCGTCGCTCACAATTCTCACGCTGCACGGAAAGACATACGACGCCGTACTGGATAACTTACAGACTCAGGTCAAATGTATGAAGGAAGGGCATTTGTGTAAATTAATTTGACTCCTTTTTTACCAGGACAGCTGCTTAAGAAATCCCAAATTTTCTATTTACTTTTCCCCGCCATTTGTCCTTCTCTCTCCTCCGCTTCTCTCTCTAGGGCTAGTTTCACTTCCCCCAAAATTTCGAACTCAATCGCCCTGCAATTGGTGGCTCTGTTCGTTTGATTGATCTACTAGATGTCGAGTACTAGCGGCGGAAGTGGCGGCGAGGGGGTTCCCAGGGGTATAAGCCTCTCGAACACTGTTCATTCCGAGGTAGCGCCGTGCTTGCCTCTGCCGTCGCTGCCGGTGTTCTGTGGCGCGCTTGATCAGGAGCTTCGTCTCTTTGACGACGGTGGTGGCGGCGTGAGGTGGAATTCTGGTCGTGGTGATGTTTCGGGCAAAATTGCTGAGCTCCTCCGCAATGCTGACGTGTCTTACTTGTAAGTTGTAGTTTGAGTGCTTGATTTGTTTTAGTTAATGTGTTGTGTTGTCGTGATTACTCTCTTTCAAGCGGAATCGAACCTTTGGGTTGGGGTTGCTTCTTTGCTGGGGGTTATTTTGTTTTTGGGTAATGCAGATGGGGTTTAGGGGATTACTATTTGTTATTGATTTATCGGAGCAGTGATTTGATTGGTGCTGACCCGTTATGTTTGTTTTCTTTTGTTCTTCTTATAATGGATTGGTTTAGAATGTACATTTTATCTGAACTGCATGGTAAAATGACACTAGATAGAAAATCCACTCGAAATTGACTGTGGATTCTATGTGCCAATCCAATTGATCATGCAACTCCCTGGAGATAATGAACCCAATATATAAGTTCTTCAACTGTGTGGTTCTTCCTTCCTCAATTTTTTGTAATTTTGCATTTTTTTTTTTATAAAGTGCACTATTTGTGTAACAATGATCTAAATATAAGTTTCCCATTTTTGTTTACCTTTGTTAGTTAGAGTTTATAAATTCCTCGGATCTTGACCTAGTATTATTTTGTAAAGTTTGCCGAGAACAGCCTCTTTCAGAAGGAGATTTCATATATATATATATATATATATAAAATACCTTGCCAACAAGTTGTTGGAAGTGAACTTCAGAGTTCGGTCATCTTTATACTCTCCTTCCAGGACAGAAATGAGTGGAAAGAACCTTTGAACCTGTGCAGTATAACTTAGCAAAAAATGGTGAAAATTTATAAGCGAGTGAGTGGAATTTATTTGAATTTAAATCCTTGGGAAGAATGAAAGCAAACCTGTTTCACTTTTTACTTAATTACCTAAGCTGCAAACATGGAAAATGAGTGATCCTGAAATGCAACACATCTTATCCAAAATCCATTTGGTGGGAGATTGTGACTCATGAATACTCGATTACTGCAATTACCTCAGTCCTATAACAAACATGAAAGAGAACCATTTTTGTTGCTTATTACAATATTTGTGATCGCCACTTCATTCTGTAGATTTTATCTATCTACTGGTCCAAATACAAATTTTTTAAGCTATCATACATCTTGAGCAGCCTTAGAGGATAAGATTGAGAACTCTTGGACACTGGCAAAACATTTTATTCATTTGAGAATATTATATGTGTTAAGCGAAGATGGCTTCACTCCTACTTCAATTACAACTTCAATTAAAGAAGATGTAAGAAGTATTCCAATGATAAAATTCCTCGGAGGACCTGAGACATGATAATATTAAAATTGCCAAGCAGCTGTAGCATTGAATTTGTACTTTCTGAGGGATAGATGAATCATTGTAGCAAGGTTGCATTATGTCGGGATAGAATTTTAAGTACTGAGATCGTGAGGGAGATTTGGCTAACATCTGCAATGAGATATCATATTAATTATGATAACCTTATAGAAGAAGTTTTTCCTCCAGTCTGTTATGCGTTTAAACAAAACTTGTAAGGTAGGAAATTGCTGAGCACGGGCAACAGGCCTTATGATTTGAGAAAGTGATTTATTTAGTTAAAAAATTCAACTTCAACTTCAACTCCAATAAAAAGGATTTGCAAGTAACATTAAGGAAATCTTTTTTTTTTTTTTTTTGAAAACCTAAGAAGGCTAGCATGAGAATGCCCATGTTATTGTATTATTAAGTGCATGTTTTAGGGGTTATAAATTATCTCTGGCAAGCTGACATTTATGAATGAGATACAGATTAATTATGATGGAGATATTGTAAATGTTCTATAAACAAGCACGGCCAGATTTGATATTTTATAACATTATTTCTTATTGCTATAATCAGTTGCCACACAAAGGATTTACGTGTAATTAGTGAAGAGCTTTTATCTTGGGATTTGTGAATCATTTGTGACATGCCATTCTCACTACAATATGCTGAATTGAGATTCTTTGATATACCAATGCCCTCTGAAAATATATATATATATTTTTGAAAAGAAAAGCTTAAGAATATTGGCTTCATTCCAATTTATCCTGCTTGGGATGCTTACTACTTGATCCATGACTTTTTATATGTAGGAATCTTAAAGATGCAGAAAATCCTCAATCCAGTGTTTCAGCCGGGAACTTTAACCTATTCAATGATGTTCTGAGACACGATCCTGAAGCATTTGATTATGCAACTCCAGGTAAAATGGTCCATAAATTGCTTTTCATTCCTTTTTTTTGTTCTTTTTAATATGTATAAGATGTCACATTTCCTTAACTTGGCGGTTCTCTTAATTCTGCAATAAACAACTTGAGATCCGTATAGCCTGAGGCAGATGACTTTTGTTGATTGTGCCTGAAATTGCTTCTTCCTAAAATAGGTGAATCAATACTGAGTGCTCTAGAATTTCAATGATTAGAAGTTTAGGTCAGGTTAGTTTTGAACTAAAAGTTTCAATGAAATAACACTTGGCAAATGTGTGGTGGTTTTGTATCAGTGTATAAAACAACAAACGGACCCAAATATCCTCGAAATACTGCAGTTTATTAGTTGTCTTGTCAATGGAGTCAGTTTCAGCATTGCACAAGAACTAGAAAAAATTTGCCATCTGTTCTAAGACACCCTTAGCCCTTATATGTCTCTTCATGGACAGCCTGCATGAATACAACCTGCACTCTTAAATACGTGATTATTTCATGCAATTCTATAGGTTTCATAGTTGGTGAAAATTTTTTGTCGCGCAAGTGGCTAATTACATGCATATTGCTTCAAACGTGACTTATTCTTCATCCTGCCTAGCCCGCTATTTACCGCATAAGTTCTTGAAAGCATTACCCTGGGCTTGCAGCTCATTCTGTGATCTGGAAGTATAGTTACTGCTCTGATTCTGAAAGTATAGTGGCTGCTCTTTGTATAGCTGCCTCTCGTCCCTTTTTCACATAATAGCCCTCCCTGGATATTATCTGATGTTCTTCCCCTTTGAGGATTGTAACTTTAATCAGTATCTGAGCTATGTGCAAATGCCGACAATTATTATCTGGCTTATTATTCATTCCATTGTTCAAGTTTCTCAGGTCCTGCTAATGAGTCCATGTTCAGTGGTAATTTGACTGAATCAAAGCCCTTGGAGCAGACGGTGCCTGCTACTGATCAAGTGCCAAACGACTCTCTAGGAACTAGTAATTATCAACAAGACTATAATGTTAACAATGTAAGTTTGCTCAAGAAAAGAAAAGATGCATACAGCATACACTTACAATACTTAATTGACTGGAAAAATTGACTTTATGTTCTAGCTAATTGTTTTACATAATTTCCAGGAGATTATCAATTCTTCTAGAAAACCTAAAGTGAAAAAGAAAAGGAAGGATGACTTCCCATCAGCAACTCCCGACTCCCGTGAGCGTCAAGGTTTTACATCTTTATACTCCCCTCCCTTGGCGTGCATGATTAGCTTGATTTAATCGGCCTTTTTGTTCATGTTAAAGACTTCATTACGTTTTCTTTCTCAGATGCAGCTGTTGCGGGCTTTTGTGAAATGCTGGAGGACATATGTGGCAGAGCAGAAATTCTTTCTGATGACCGAGAGGAAGCAGAATGGGTACCATTGTCTCATGGTGATCTTAAAGCACTTGTGAATGAAATTATGTCGATTCGATCAAAGAAAGTGCTCGACATAGTTCCTGTAGATATTCTTTCAAGGACATTGAAGGTTTTGGATCACCAAATTCATCGAGCAGAAGGACTGTCTGTTGACGAGTGTGAAAACGTAAGTGTGCATACACCCACACACAATTATTTTCATTTTCATGCTTAAGTGTTGCATAAAATAGGATACTTTCTTTCAGTTTGCCATAGACTTAATGATATATAGGTTATGTTGGTCTTTGGGCACATGTATTTCTTTGGCTTAGATATTCTTTTGGCCATTTTGAGATTTTATTTTTTCTAGATATTGTTGTCAACTTATGATATGGCTGTTTGTGCGAGTACCAAGAATGATTTTTGTTTATCTTATTCTAATATATTATTTATTGCTTCATTCAACATCTAATGTATGTTTTTTTGCTCCAGTTGGATGCTGATGCGTTGTCTTCCATTTCTTGCTCTCTCGAATCGATTCATGCAGCTTTAGCTATTATGGCTCATGATGGTATGCCTAAACAGCTATACAAAGAGGAGGTATGAACTATGAATTTAAGCTCATTAGCTATGACCAAATATCTTTTATTCCCTCATGGTATAACTTGTAGCAAAAATTGTGGAAGCTCCAGTATCACATCAATTGTTAATTGGTATATTTGTTTCAGAATATTGAAAGGATCCTGGAGTTCACACGACAACAGATTTATGGTGTGATGTATGCAAGTGATCCAGCATATCGTGCCTTGCACAAACCAAATTATAATGTGGCAGTTGATGGTATGCCATGTTACTAATTTCTAGCCCTTCTTGTCTCATGCTATTACTGTGAAATGTGAGATACCAAGAGTGACCGTTTTAATTATATCTATTCAGTAGTTTGTACAGAGAATAGGCATGCAAACGAGCGGAGCCGAGATGTTTTTTTCCTGGCTTGGGCTCGGTTTGCTTGGGTTCGGCTTGCGAGCCGGCGAGCCGCAAAAGGTGTGGTTCGGGTTCGGGCTTGCCGAACCGAGCCAACAAAAGAATCCCTCAAAGCAATTTATCTGCTTTGTTTTGCCCCAGATCTGGATCTATGTTTATATGTACATCCAAAGCAGACATAAGAAACGGAAATAGACTAATTTTAGAGAATAAGATTACAACTAACCAAAAACTTGAGAAAAGAATAAGATTAAAAATCTAATTTCGTATACATATATACATACAAATTTTGGAATCTCTCTATTTGGTGCGGGTGGTAGTGGTGTTCTTGAAGCTCCAGAAGGTGGTAATGTTGGTGGTGGTTGTTGCCGGCGGTAGTGGTGGAGGCGCATTGAAAACTGCGATGGTGATGGTGGTAGAAACATTAAAATCAGGCGGTGCTGGTGCGCGAAAGCAGCAGCGGTGGCAGATGCAGAAATCTGGTGCGAGAGGAGATGGTTGATGGAGGCAGAAATTTGGTGTGGTGTGGGAGGAGGCGGGCCCCATGTGGGGAGGCTGAATTCTGCCGTGGGGGGGGCGGCTATGGTTTGTTGGGACTTTAGGGTTTTGTTCTTTCTTTTATCTTTGTATATATATACATATATAACATAATATATTTTGACATATATATTATGAGTACAGTTTATATATATATATATATAAAATAGTGTATTTATATTATATAATATATTTTATTACACAGCTTGCGAGCCGGTTCACGAGCTTCGGACTGCAAATATGCAGTCTCGGGCTTGGCTTGTAATCCACACAAGCCGAGCCAAGGCTCAGCTTGACTCGCCACTCTCGAACCGAGTCTGAGTTTTTGCCGAGCTATCTTGCGAGTCAGCTCGGCTCAGTTGCAACCCTAACAGAGAGTGACCCTCTGCCGTACAAAGTTGCTGTAAATTATCTATTCTTGAAAAAAAAAAAAAAAGAAGAACACGTTCGAATCCCGCTTGGGTGTGCTTGTGTTAAAAAAAAAAAAAAGAAAAAGATCTATTCTTTTTAAACTGCTTCCTCTTTTACCAGAAAAATAAATAAATGAAAAACCGTTGTCCATTCTTCTAGGCTGAACTTGCACTTGTATATCTCCTTTACAATAAGGAACCCTTCCTCCTTGTAAAGGCAGGGTTGTTGGATGCCCGATCAATTTTTTCCTCTGAAGGGTGAGGGGTGGGAGCACGTTTTAGCAAGGTCTCATTTTTAATGCTTGGAGTCTTAGCCTTTTCAACATAGTTCCAAAAATAAGATTCAAAAGTTTAAATTTCTCTGGAAGAGGGAATAACATATTTTGTATTTTCTTTCTAACTCATATTTACTTTTAATCAGATGAGGAAGATGAAGAATTTGGGGAGTTTGGCTCAGCTAATAAGAGAAGGCGAACTTCAAAGGGTGTCAAAGTTAGAAAATCAACAATAAACAGGTGTGCTAAAACTTAATTATTATCATTAATGTAATGCTCAATTATTACACAACATATTCTGAAAATTTTCATTTGGTGCCTTTTGTACTTACTACATGACATTGTTTTGCTATTTTTGATTTGGCAGAATGTCTTCTACCGTGAATGTTATTCTTCAGAAGTTGTGCACTATTCTCACTTTTCTCAAGCAGTTCTTGTCGATAGAACGCCTATCAGATAGTTGCATTCTCCAGCTTGTGAGAACTAGTTTGCACACTCTTTTGGTTGAAAATATCCAGCTTTTGCAGCTGAAAGCAATCAGTTTAATTGGTGGGGTAATGAAATTCAGATACCTTGCTCTGGTCTTATCTATTTCTAATTGTACTCATTTTCTGCTTTTGCTGACTAGAACTGTTGATTACATTTGATATGCAGATCTATTATACATATGCTCAGCATCGGTCTTATATGATGGATGAAACACTTCAGATCCTTCTGAAGTTGCCACTTTCAAAGAGAGTGCCAAGGACTTATCATCTTCCGGATGAAGAACAAAAACAGATTCAGTTAGTCACTGCTCTATTGATTCAGATGATTCACTGTAGTGCAAATCTTCCCGATGATCTGAGGCAAACCTCAGGAAATCCTTCACTTGAGGTTTCAGTTGATGCTGATTACCTTTCCAAATGCCATGAGGCAGTTACAGAATCCTGCTGCCTGTTCTGGAGTCGGGTTCTTCAGCGATATACGAGCACAAAAAATCAGGATGCATCTGAGTTAAAGGCAATAATGGAAAATCTTGTAATGGATTTGCTCACTACTTTGAACTTACCCGAGTATCCTGCCTCTGCTCCTATTCTAGAGGTACTTTATTTCACAGTTAATGGATGGATAGATTATATATAACATCAATTCTAACATGCGGCTTCTGTAGGTTCTTTGTGTTTTACTACTTCAGAATGCTGGCCTGAAATCAAAAGATACTGCTGCTCGTACAATGGCCATTGACCTTCTTGGTACAATTGCCGCAAGGTTGAAACATGATGCAGTCCTTTATAGGAAGGAAAAGTTTTGGATTGTACAGGTGTTATTGAACAGTGAAACTGATGATTCTGACTATCCTGAAGATGCATGTTCTATCTGTTTGGAGTCAACGAATGAAAGATCTACATTTGTGTGTGAAGGTTGTGATAGATCATTCCATGTTGATTGTTTGGGAGGACGTGAGCAAGATGTTACTCCACGTAACTTTGAATGCCAGGTTTGCTTATGCGAGAAACAACTGGTTATCTTGAAAACACATTGTGAGTCCCAGAATAAGGATGACCAAAAACAAAATCGCAAAAATTCGGGGAAGTCTTCTCGAGCTATGGGCAGCATCACGAAACAGGAGATCATCCAACAAATGCTCCTGAACTATTTGCAGGATGCAGGGTCGGGGGATGAACTACACCTCTTTACTCGATGGTACGTGACAAAATAAAACTACTTTCATTATGAACATTCCATACATCATAACCTTGTAAGTCGTAATAAATGTTGACTTGCAGGTTTTATCTTTGCCTTTGGTATAAAGATGACCCTGCTGCTCAACAAAAGTTCTTTTACTTCTTAGCAAGGATGAAATCAAGAGCAATTTTACGGGACATGTGTTCCTTTTCATCCTTTTTGACTAGGGACTCTGTCAGAAAAGTTACTTTGGCATTGGGCCAAAATAGTTCTTTCGCTAGAGGATTTGACAAAATCCTTCAAGTTTTACTGGTAGGTGAAAACATATACAGCTTAGGAACTTTGGATTCTGAGTATTTACTTCTTTTCATTCTATATCAGGCAAGTTTGCGGGAGAACTCACCAGTGATTCGTGCTAAGGCACTGCGAGCGGTATGTTAACCATTCGTACTCTCTAAGTCCTTTCCTCTGACTAAATACTACCTTTATCATTTGTTATTCACAATGACAACAGGTTAGTATTATTGTCGAAGCTGATCCAGAGGTTTTGGGTGACAAGCTTGTCCAAACTGCTGTTGAGGGGAGGTTTTGTGACTCTGCAATATCGGTTAGAGAAGCAGCCCTTGAGCTTGTTGGCCGTCATATTGCTTCACATCCTGATGTTGGTATAAAGGTATTATATTTCTTATAGTTGTCTTAGACCCTTGTCATGTCTACTTTGGCCCTCTAACTTCTTAGTTTGTCTCCTAGTATTTTGAGAAAGTAGCAGAGAGGATAAAAGATACTGGAGTAAGTGTCCGGAAACGTGCTATCAAGATTATCAGGGATATGTGTACCTCTGGTACTGACTTTCCACAGTACACAAATGCTTGTGTGGAAATAATTTCCCGAATCAATGATGAAGAATCCAGCATTCAGGTGTTGCATTAATTGTGTATTTTACTGCATATTTTACTTAGATATCTAGGCCTTTCTTTTATAGTTTTCTTGATTAGCTGTATTCACCTCCATTTCCTTTTATTGAATGTTCCTAATTAATTCAGTTAACGAGTCAGAGAGTACCACCTGAAAGATCTGGATGATCCATTTTAATCTCTTTTCATCATATTTTGCCTTGAGTCTTCTTTATCATTACTGGATCTATGAAATGGATAATATGGGTAAAAATGCCTGAGAATTGGTATGATATACTAATAGGCCATAATAGCATTCTCCTTTTCTTTCAAAATCCGGCTTTTCTTATTCTTAGCTGTTGTTGCACTGCCTGGTTTCTGCTTCAATGCTTGTTTTGTTTATTTTTGCCTGTGGAACTGAGGAGAGAAAAAACCTGTGGAACTGAGGTACTGGAGGTTAGGTTTTTGTTGAATCTCCTGGCTTTCTTTTTGTCTTCTTAAGCTAGTTTGCTTTCCTTTTGTGATGATATATCTGCAGGAATATTTGTTAAAATTATGATTATTTTGACTCTTTCTTTTCTTTTTTAGTTTACGAAAAGTACAGTGGAATTTATATCTTTTGTTCTTGATTTTCCTCTCCTTCTTTTTAAGGATTTGGTCTGCAAAACATTTTATGAGTTCTGGTTTGAAGAGCCTTCTGGTCCCCAGAGTCACCTTTTCAAAGATGGCAGCTGTGTTCCTTTGGAAGTGGCTAAAAAGACAGAGCAGGTTGTGGAGATGTTGAGAAGGATGCCCAGTCACCAACCTCTTGCTGTTGTCATCAAACGGAACTTAGCCCTAGATTTCTTTCCACAATCTGCTAAAGCTGCAGGGATAAACCCTGTATTACTTGCGTCAGTACGCAGGCGATGTGAGCTAATGTGCAAGTGTCTGTTGGAAAAAGTGTTGCAGGTATTACTTTGTTAGAAAATAGGTTATTGAATTATGCTCTGTTTCCTTGCACATACATTTTGTTGTATTGCAGGTGTTGAGCAGGTCATTGGTATTGTTCTCCAGGGTTCCATTCTTAGTTTCGACTATTACTTTTAGGGTTGACGGTTGTCTTTGTCGATTATATCTCCAAACTTTACTCCACTGTCAAGCATTAGTTCCACAGTTGCACATGGTAACACACAGTTAATTTCAAGTTTCCTGAAACAAAGAAAATCTAAATTTATTGAACTTTCAATAAGTTGTGTTTGATTACCTATAGTGATCAAATCCCTTTCTGTTCTCATACCATAATATCCAAAAGTTTTGTTTAAAAGTGTCAATTGTGGCACATAGGGGAACACTTAAGATATTGGTTCAGTGAGGTGAGTCATTATTTGACAGAGCAAGGTGGAGTTCATCCCATGAGAAAAAGAATTATAGGGCCACTGCTTATTGGGTGATGACCATGTCACAAGATTTTTAAGCATCGGTGATGTGTATTTTGCTCTCCAAATTGTCCCCCTGATATGTTCTTTTTTGCGTATTATTGCGGTTATCCAGGTTGCTGAAACAAACAATGAAGATGGAGAAGGGCATATGCTTCCATATGTTTTGCTCTTGCATGCCTTTTGTCTTGTTGATCCTACATTATGTGCTCCAGCTTCCGATCCGTCGCAGTTTGCAATTACCCTACAGCCATATCTGAAGAGTCAGGTAAAAAAGAGCTCCATTTTAGTGTACAATATTATAAGTTGGAACAACTCTATAATCATACATTAGTGCAAGACATGATACTTTGTGATATTAATTGGTGATGCTCATAGGGTTAACCTTAGTGGTTGAAGTTATGAATATTTACAAGGCACTTGCTGCTTCTTTCTCTGTTGTCTCTTGTTGAACTTTGCTATTGGAAAGTATTCTTGAAACACTACTAAACCAGGAAGCACTGACAATTTCTTTTACCCATCCAGTCTGACAATCGAGTGGCTGCACAGCTGTTGGAGAGTATATTGTTTATAATTGATTCTGTCCTGCCGTTACTGCGGAAGCTTCCTCCGAATGTTGTGGAGGAACTTGAACAAGATTTAAAGCAAATGATAGTCCGGCATTCTTTTCTGACAGTTGTCCATGCTTGTATAAAGTATGTTTATGATACTGTTGTTTATGCTTTCGTATCTGATCTGTTTTAACTTATGTTATTCTGGTTAGCCTCCATAGATGGTTCTTTTATGCGATTTCCAGTATGATCTTCTATGAATTGGTGATTAAACGAGAAATTAGACCCTTTTCTGTCAATTTCTAAGCTATTCTCACGTGCTTCCATTAATGCAAAGAGGTATTTATATCATTTGAGGTTTCCATTGATGTGGTCCCGTAGAAATACGTCAACCTTTTTAAATATGAAATTCTTCCATCTCCTTCTAACTGGATTAGAATATTCTTAATGTGGGAATTTTTTTGAGTGCTCAATTCAACAAGGGTGGAAGTTTTAGGCCTAATATGTTATATTTTTAAGCTGAATGTTGCTGTTCTGTTGAAATGTATGTTCTCTTCAATTTACTGGAAAAGTTCTTTCTCGAAAGAGTTACATGTTTTTTTTAGTGTTCTGTAAGTTACCTTTTACCTCCTGTTTCTTAACTTCATATTAGATAGAAACATCTCTGGACCTGTGGTGTAAAATTGTTTCACATTTTTGGTTTCTTGGAATTTTAAATGGTTTAGATGAAAAGGTTTGGTTTCGGGTTAAGGAAGAATGTAACAATTTTTCCTTTTCTGAAATTCTCTCAAATATCAGGTGCTTATGCTCTGCGGGTAAAGTATCGGGGAAAGGTGCAAGTGTTGTTGAATATCTTATTCAGTTGTTCTACAAACGCCTGGATGCCTTGGGATTTGATAACAAGCAGGTTAATAATACAAAGTTTAGCACTGTATTTTTTAGGTTTGTGGTGCTCTATTACCTACCTTGATTCATCATAAGTGACTGTATGAAAGGGTTCATGTTTGTTTGTGTACTTTCATTCCCTTTTTGGAACTTTATCACTAGATGTTGCAGTTTTTTTTTTAGTTTTCCAGAAATCGCATCTTAATTCAAATTCCGTTTAATGGGCTAATTATTTCTGTTTGCTGCAAATTGAGATATTTGGCAGCTTTAATTGCCTGGTGCTTTTGGTGAGAATTGGTAGTTCATTCTTGATTTTCTGAAAATATGGTTCTCTGTTATCTTAGTTAGTATCATCTGATGCCCTCAAGAGCATATTATTTCTTAATCAGAAGGAACAACTTCTTCTCTGGAACCATTCACGTTTTCACGAAGTGACAGATGTTCATTGAACTTTCTTGGCTATCATCTTTAAATGGTTAAAGAGTACAATATAACTATTAGAAACACTTTTGATGTTCTTTATTCAGCATAAAATTTTTCTGTAATAAGTTAATTGCACTTGATTAATGCTTTCTTTTTCCCCCCTTCTGCCTGCTTGTGGATTATTTAAGCCGCGTGGTGGTATTGAGATAGTCTTTCCTTTCAGCAAGTAGGTCGCTCTCTTTTTTGTCTGGGATTGTTGATACGCTACGGCAGCACATTACTGGATGCTTGTAACACGAGAAATATAGATGTTGCCATCAGTATCAACTTATTTAAAAAGTATCTCCTGGCAGAAGATTTTGTCATTAAAGTTCGGGCATTACAGGTATCTAGAATACTGGTTGGTGCTTTTGAAATTTTTTCGATTTTTAAATTTATGATGCAGTAGTGTTTTTTCTCCAGGCATTAGGCTATGTATTAATTGCTCGGCCTGAATTTATGTTGCAAAAGGATGTCGGTAAAATTTTGGGAGCAACCCTTTCTGCTAATAGTGATGTGCGCTTAAAGGTATTGTTCTCTCTGTTAATTACATGTTCTTTCTATGCATTATATATGCACTTTTATAAAGGGAGAGGCCCTTGCTGTTCTCTATAAGTGAGTTTACTGAAATTACCCTATCTATCTTGATTCAATAATTATAATTAAAATTCAAGTTTACTAAAATGTACCCTATTTATAAAGTGAGAGGTAATGTTCTCTCTGTTAATCAAATGTTCTTTTATTTTTATCCTCCCTTCTCTCTCTCACACCTCTCAATCTAGTCATTGAAGTCCTCTCCTTATTAATTTTGACACATTATAAAAACAAAAATGATTTGCTAAAGGGTCATCAAGGCTCAAGCAGATATGGAGAGTTGAAGGATGGAAATTTATTAAATATAAATCATTAAACTATATCTAATAAGCATTTAACTAGTCATTGTGGAATCATTTGAATATGTGAAGAAATTACGTTTATTATTTATTTTACACACGCATTGACTGTACCAGCACGCACATTATTTCCTTTGCCAGATGCAATCATTACAAAACATGTATGAATATCTTCTGGATGCTGAAAGTCGAATGGAACCTGATAAAGCTAGTGACAATGAAGTTACTAATACAGCGGATGGTGTTGTGCCTGTTGCTGCGGGTGCTGGTGATACTAACATATGTGGTGGTATAGTTCAGTTATATTGGGATAGCATCTTAGGGAGAAGTCTGGATGTCAATGAGCATGTGCGCCAAGCTGCTCTAAAGGTGTTCAAGTTCAATACCAGTCACTTATTTGCTGTGATAGTTTATTTAAAAGATGGCACTAGATGTAACTAATGTCAAATGAGTTTTGTGGGCTTCATCTGCAAACAGTTGCCTGGAAATAATTTGGCCATGTACTTAGCTCATTTGCTAATTGCTTTCTCTTGCTTCCAGATTGTAGAAATTGTGTTGCGCCAAGGGCTTGTCCATCCAATCACTTGTGTTCCCTACCTCATTGCACTTGAAACAGATCCTGAGGAAGTCAATTCAAAGCTGGCTCATCATCTCTTGATGAATATGAATGAGAAGTACGTTCCTCTTTGTCAGATTGAAAAACTTCTCATCTACCTGTCATTTTGCAAGCTAAACCATTGCAATCCTTCAGGTATCCTGCCTTCTGCGAAAGCCGTCTTGGCGATGGCCTTCAGCTGTCATTTATGTTCATTCATGCAATGAATGGAGGTCCTCCTGAAATTTCAAACCTTAAATCCCAGACCAGATCGTTTAACAACATGAAGGGAAAATCAGATGCAGGCTCTTCTTCTTATGCTAGGCATGGGGTTGCTCGAATATATAAGCTTATTCGAGGGAATCGCATTTCAAGAAACAGATTTATGTCCTCTGTTGTTCACAAATTTGAAACGCCTTCCTGGAGTGATTCTGTGATACCTTTTCTCATGTGAGTTCAGTCACAACTCACAGCATGGTAAATTGTTAGGTGCCACTAGTAACATTGTTTTTCTGAGTTCGCTTTGCTTATTGCAGATATTGCACAGAGATTCTTGCTTTGCTACCTTTCACACTGCCGGATGAGCCACTTTATCTGATCTATACCATAAATAGAGTGGTGCAAGTTCGATCAGGGACATTAGAATCAAACATGAAAGACTTTTTGCATTTATTGCAAGGAAACACTCATAAAGATAATGGCTATGGGATGGATCGAACTGTCCACACTGGTAGCGAGAGAGCCATGTCAGTTGATGGGAACCAGATAATATCAGGGGAGTTACAGGGCCAGCATTTATACGAAGATGATGCACGTAAGGATCCGAATACGAATTCTATCCCCATAAGGGATCCTAGTAGCATCTCTGCGAGTGATCTGCAGAAAATCCAGGTACATTTTGTCCCTTTCTGTAATGTTTCATTGCATGATTCGTGATGTGCAGTGGTAATTACAGTTCTAATAGTGTATATCCTAGTTTGAAAACCTGTGTTTTGATAAACATATAAAAACTGCTACTTCGGGAAAAGAAAAGGATGGGAAAACAAATGCTGCCAGGGTGCCCTTTACGCCGATGCAATCAGTTTTCATGGCCATGCTAAATTTCAGTGATTTGTCTTCTTGAGCAATGCGATGTTTCTCTTAAGCTAGTAATGTGGTGATTTCTATATTGAGTGTTTGTGTCGTAGAAGTAGCTTATGTTTCTTTGTTACCTTCTCAGGGCGACTGTCTAGCAGCTGGTGCAATGCAACTCCTTCTGAGGCTGAAGAGGCATTTGAAGATTATTTACGGCCTTGATGATGCCCGCTGTCAGGTAATGAAAGCTGTTCTAGAATCTTATTTGGATGGACAAAGAAAACCTAATTTTTTGGATTTTTGTTATTTCATTAGGCTTTTTCTCCGACCGAACCAGTCAAACCAGGAGAAAGCCTGTCGAGACAGAATATTCCATTCAATTTTAGCGATATTAATATTGACCCACCTAACACATATGAAGACCTTTTACGGAGATACCAGGTTTAGGAACATTCCCTTGACATTTTTTAGTACCTTTTATTATCCTGTGTGAATTTATCTGTTTCTTTTCCTCATTATTCTTCTCTTATCAGGACTTCAAGAATGCATTGAGGGAAGATACAATCGACTACTCAACTTACACAGCAAATATCAAAAGGAAACGACCCCCTCCCAGGAGAGGTGTGAAGGCTGTACGAATGGCAGATATGGATGATGACTATGATGACGATGATGAAACTTGGGGTAATGGCGTCAGCAGGTTAAATAAGAGTGGTGTTAGGAGAAATATTAACACCAGAAGTAAGCAACGGTTTTAGTTGTAAATACTACTCAATAGGTAAAAGCTAACATGTACAGTTCATAGAAACGGGGGAGACCTAAGCTAGTGAAAACAGAAGTTTTAGATCATTAATCCATGGTTAAAATTCAAAAAGGGCTTAAAATGAACGATCCCACATTAGTTTAATTTGTTCCCATTGTTCCTGCTTAAGGTATGTCACTCAGGATCTAGGAAGAGAAGTCATTAGAAGTTATTGATAGGATGTCTATTGAGGGATGATGGGGAAAATTTTGTTAAGGGGGGTATATACCCTTTCATCTCTGCCGTTGGCTGTGTATCTTTGTATATTTTGTTGATATACCTATTTCATCTCGAAATGAAATTGCTTTCCGTACCTTGTTTTGAAAATGGAGTCTTATTTAGATTTTTTACGTAATTTTTCTTCGAAAATATTATCTGTTACAATGTTTTTCGCTTGTGTGCGTCCATTTGGTAGATTTCCTAGTTTTGGCTCGGTTACTTCACAGTATGAATTTTCATGGCCATGTTTTTCCGGCCACATTTTTCACTTTGTTGAAAAAATGGAAAATTTGCTGGTTTTCTGCTATTTATGTTCTTACATCTGACTATATATAGAGAAGTGAAAGTCAGATAATCACCACTAAATTGAACGTGTTGTACTTGATATTCTTGAACTGTTCAAATCGAACAAACTCCATCGACTGTAAAATCCCCACAAGCAACTCCCCTGCGACTGCCGTTGCCTACACAATCACCACCAGAACTGCCATTGTTGCCTACACAATCACCACCAGAACTGCCATTGTCCCCACAGCCATCACTGCAACAACCTCCGTAGCCGGGATGAACAATGGCTCCATCATCCATATTAACATTAATCAGACTATACTAGTAACATTTGATTTGTCCTGGTCATTAAGCTACCATAATAACATGTTTTCATGTTGTTTCCAGTTATTTGTTTCTTTTGTTGCATAGTATATATTTTGGTAGAATGAGTTGTTAGCATGACATATTTATCTGGCAATCTTAAATCTCAAATCTGATGGTGCTGTTAGTATTTCTGCAGGAAGTGAGAATTGGAACCGAACTTCAATGCAACATAAACAAAATTGAAAGACAACGAAAGAACCAAAACAACCAAAAATCTCAAACATCTGAAGAATAACATGTTATCTTCATCTTTATTGTCTCTGAATGCTTTGATCTTGAAAAGAACATCACTAGACAAGCGTGCTTCAAAAATAATAGACAGAGCACTATTACAGACTTACAGCTTAATTATTTTCACTGCTCCAGATGTTACATAAAACAGCAAACTCCAACGGCTAAAAACAAACAAAACTTAGCCAGCAAAATATGCTGTATGGGTAAGGTTCATACCATCAATGGAGAACTTTCTATGGTGTGAAAAGAACAAAGTAAAAGATGCCCAAAAGTGACGAGGGAATCTAGTAACGGAGCCAGTAGGTCCTGCGTCTGAACCAGTTGTAGTCCGGCAAACCCTGGATGGGCCCCATAGCAGTAATGGCAACATCCTGCACAGAAAGCAATAGAATGCATACAGTTTAGACCCCATTAAGGACACATTGATTAGAATCTTCAAACAAACAGTATCCTCTCTAGAGGCAGTGCAACACATGGAAATTTCTTACTTTATCAAAAATAAATCGGTTGGCAACACGTTTGATGGTGCTGGCATCTACAGAATCTATCCTGGCAAATAGTTCAGCATATGGGATCCTTCTACCATAGGTAAGCAACTGACGTCCAATGTCTTCGGCAATAGGACTAGTTCCATCAATGTGAAGCAACAGAGAAGATTTCAACTGCAAGTGAACAGAAAATGGGTGTAGTCATGTTACAGACCAGATACACAGTGACCGCTGCAAGATTGTTAATCATTCATCTAAAATCATGATTTAAATGAACTACCTGGTTACGAGCACGAATAACATCAGCCTCTGATACACGATAACATAGCTTGGTCATCTCGTACATGATAGCATAGGATAAGTCATCCAAGCAGTCAGGCTGGCAACATAACAAAACCATCATAAGTAAAATATATGGAGATCCATATTCAGGTAGTATCAGGACTGATTGCTTTGCTTTGCCAATGATTTTAACAACTCCCGCAACAAATAGCGAACCATAACCAATTAACCTAATCAGAAGTTTAAAATAATACGTTTATATAGAACCACCAACATTTAGACATTTGGGTTCTCCAAAAGAGACAAGGTTTGGGAGGAAGTATTATATCCAAATTCATATTTTAATCCCCTCATATCCAGAGTGGGTGACCAACCTTAGCAACAGCATAGACACCGAATAAACCAGTGTCTTTGTAGTTGGTATTGAAAGCCATCATGCTTTCTGCTATTTCATTGATGCCAACCCTCTGTGCCAGCTCAGAACTGCATTATGGATTTCAAACCCAGTTAATATACATAAGCACAATACATCATATAAACCATAAATCTGCGACAGGGAATATACTAACCCCATATGCTTCCCGCCACCAGCATTTTTGTTCCAAGAACCCAACATAGATTGCATGATCATTAAAGCAATTGAATCTGGATCTGTCCAAGAAGCCCCTTCAAAAGCAACCGCAAATTGGGCAAGAGGAATGTCATCATCGAGCATCCTAATCTATATTTTCAAAATAAGACATAATATGAGCTAAGGCCTCTGATTCTTCAACCATGATATAGATCCACAGTTATAAAGCACATTCAAATTGCATATGCGAACCTCTGAGCCTGTGAATATAGAAGGTTCTCTAGCAACCAACTCAGAAGCTGTTGTTGGATCTGTTGACAACTTTGTAAAGTGTTTCTTCACTTGATCAACAATATCTTCATGCTTCACAGCACCAGAGGCAGCAACTATCTATCACAGAAGCCAAAAAAATAATAATAATAATAAGAGCAAAATGAGGACAAAATTATGAGGCAGACAATTCTAAACTAATGGAGAAATTCTATACCATCCTAGGAGCAGTGTAGTGAGTCGATATGTAATTCTGTAGATGTTCTCTGCCAATTGTCTTGATATTTTCAGCAGGTCCAAGTATTGTTCGGCCAAGAGGAGTGTATTGGAAAGCAGTGGCATGTAAGTGATCAAATATAACTTCTTCTGTTTGTCCTTCAACCTACAAAGTACAAACAGTTAGGCATATAAAAACTGTGCCCGAGCTATATATAAATTACTCAAGCATTCATGAAATCCAGCGAAAAGTACAAACTAATTCATATGGCAACAGAGAACCTCTAGTATTTAATCGTCGTAAACCATCATTTTACATGGAAAAACAATATTGAATAAAGACTAAAGAACTAAGATAACGGTCCAAAATCTATTTGTCATATCCTATACCTGCCAATACACGACATTCCCGAGGAATATCCAGAACATAAATGGATTTGTGGATTATCCATCACGTCCACTCAAACTAGAAATTGGCAAGGATTCGAAACATGAAAAGTTAACAAGACCCACGTGCCTAATTCAAAAATCAATGTTTACCTCTGTCAGTTAGAGGGAAAAGATAACCAAATGGAAAGTTCGTTTCTTCCCAAAAGCAAACCGAAAAGGCTTCAATCTTTTACCATGATAAATGGTAAGAGAATCAAAATCTACAGAAATGCAAAACAATTGAACAAACATAATTTTACCTCCTCCATCTCCCGGAGAATAACATCCCTCTCCCTAATAATCCTCTGCTCATCAAACTTCGAATTCTGTAAAATATCAGACAAGATATCCAATGCACGTGGAACGTCTTGATCCATCACCTTCGCATAATAGGTCGTCTGTTCTCTGGAAGTGTACGCATTCAGATGACCCCCCATATTCTCAATCTCCTCCTCCAATTGCCTCGCATTCCTCTTCTCCGTTCCCTTAAATATCATATGTTCCAGAAAATGTGCAGTGCCGTTGGACTCTTCACTCTCGAACCTCGATCCAGCGTCAATAAAAACACCAACGGTGGCGGTTTTCGAGGCGAGAGTCGACTCAGTGGCGACGCGAAGGCCGTTAGGGAGAGTCGTAACTCTTGTCACAGGAGCGGATAAAATTTCAGTGTGAGAATCAACGGTTGGGTGAGGGGAATTATGCTGGAGAAACCGATGGTCAGGGTCTTCGAGCTTTTTCAGCTTCTGCTTGACTGATTCAGCTAATCGGTCGTAGATCATGGCGGTCGGTGGCGGCGGAGAGGGGAGGGAGGCGGAGGGCGCGGTGGCGACGGCCGTGGAGAACGGGTGGCGTGAGGTGAAGGCCTGGAGGGGCTTTCGACTGCGCCGACATAGGTTGATTAGGTGACGGATCGTCATGACTGCGGCGGCGGTGGCGGTGGTGGAATTTCAGATGTGTGAATACACTAGGGTTTGGTCGGAGATGAAATAATGGGTCACTGTGAACGATGAGAGACTCCAAACCAGCTTAGCTGCATCTCAATACGACGCCGTCCTGCAGTTTTGCCACTTCGCCATTGACTCGCAACATTTTAGAAAAGGGAAATTAAAAGTAATCCTATTATTTAGGTGAAAAATGGATACAAATGATTTTATAAGTTATAGTTTAATATTTTTTAATAAAATTAAAACATTTTTTACATTATTCAATGCTTACATTTTAATTATTGGGGGAATGAAATTCTACAAAATAATTTTATTGTGATCAACCTTGATGGAGCATAATAATAAACATGCCACGTGGTCACTCGAAACGCTGTCAAGCTGGCACCAGTACTACCTCCGGCACCCTCAGGAAAACCCTCAAATCACAGATTCATACTATCCGAACGAAATTCCCCCTCTAAGAGCCGAGCCCTTTACTATGAATCCTTGTCAACCTAAGGCAGCCCACGAGTATAAGGCGCTCGGAGAGGCACTTGGTATGGATTCGCCACCCCCTCGAAATAATAAGAAACTGGCCTCTCGATTTTTTGATCAACCCCACTCGGTGCCTCATGCCTTAGGGAACAAGACTTCCCTTTATCCCTAGCGCGCTATCCCCTTGGTAATAACCTCTTAGTGTTATCTGACACTTAAGTACCTCACTATGCACCTGCCACCCAGATCACATAATCTTTCTATTATACTTAACGCATCCGCACTCAATTATCCGCACTGACGAATTTATGCGCATTCCTCGCTTTAAGACTACTTAAAATTTTAATTCTCCGTAATGACGAATTTGTGCATATTTCTCGCTTTAGGAAGAACTATAATTTCTCAATTCACGCCTTTAAGAATATAAAGACACGTTTTAATTTTTTGATTTAACATACAATTACTATAAAATGATAGAATTAGGTAATTTTTATCAATAATTAAAAAGAATCATGTTTTATCTTATATTAATTTTTAAATTGTATCATGAAACTATATATAAAATAAAGTTACATTATATATATAATTAATAATATATAAGAGTGAATGGAATATAAAAATTCTATGTTTTTTTCCATCTAAATTTTAGTATTTCACTTAGAAGTTGGCCCAATAGAAAAGTGCTAAACGGGCCTAGGCCCAAAATCAAGCTTAACCCTATATATAATTATTCTCGCACTAACCCTAGGTTGCCAAAACCCTAGCGCCTGCCTGAGCTGCTTCGTGACTCTCATCTCCCGGAGAGGTGGTGTATTCAGCTGCTTGTGCGTGGTTCGAGATCTCTCTGTCAATGGCGACCGCGAGAACTGTCAAGGATGTATCTCCTCACGAGTTCGTGAAGGCCTACGCCGCTCACCTCAAGCGCTCCGGCAAGGTCACAATTTTTCCGATTCTTTTAAGCTGCCTTGTTGAATTTCCTCTTTGCTTCTTTCCGTTGAGCTTTTAGCATGAATTTGCTTCATTTTTCGTGTTTTGGGGGGCATGGTTTCAGTGTATTGGTTTGTGTTTTTGTGCTTGATATAGCTAGTGATTTTGGTTTGGCTCTTAAGTGTAGTTATATAGGTAGATAGGATGGGAATTAGATGAAGTTTATTGATTGATAATAATTGCTGGTTTGATGCCCTGAAGAGTAAAGATTGAAAGTGGGAAGTGGAAACGACTTGTTATAATTTGAAATTGGGTTGTTAGTTAGCATATTAGTCTGCGTGCGGAGAGTTTTATGTAAACTGTGGTTTTTCCTTTTTGCCACATCTTTACACTGCTGAGTCCTTTCATTTGTTGGAGTTGACAAGTTGCTTTGCCCTTTCTGCTGTATGCTTATTTTCTCTGTTTTGTGTGATCAATAGATGGAGCTGCCTGAGTGGACTGATATTGTGAAAACCGGTGTTCTTAAAGAACTCGCTCCATATGATCCTGACTGGTACTATATCAGGGCTGGTAATACTCATCTGTCCATTTTCCCACTCTATTTGGTGTATATTATCAATTTGTACCCCTTGCTGGTGATATGAGCGTTTGTGTTTACCTATATTTGGCTGACTAACATAACTTTTTCTTAGTTTCGCTGATCTATCTTACATGATCCCTACCATCTTATACGGTGTACTATGTCTGAATAATGTAATAATATAATTTTGCTAGTCATATTAAATGCGATGTTAACTCTCTGCGTAACATAGTAGTATAAGTTATATTTTTGTGTTTCAGCTTCCATGGCTAGGAAGATATACTTGAGGGGAGGTCTTGGTGTTGGTGCCTTCCGTAGAATTTATGGTGGAAGCAAGAGGAATGGAAGTCGTCCACCCCATTTTGGCAAGAGCAGTGGCTCCGTAGCCCGTCACATTCTTCAACAATTGCAGACAATGAGCATCGTTGAGGTGGATCCAAGGGGGTGAGTTTACAGTCACGATTCTTGAATGAAGCTTTGTTTTCTTGTGGACTTAATGTTGGAAAGAGATCTTACTTTTGATCTTGTCTCCACTTGCAATTTACAATCAATGTTTTTCTTGTTTACAGTGGAAGAAGGATCACATCCAGTGGCCAAAGGGACCTCGACCAAGTTGCCGGAAGAATTGTTGTCGTTGCACCATAAGTTAATTATGTAGGCTTGTTGAAAAAGATCCTTTCAGTTGGGCTGTGAGAATTGAGGAACACTCTTGGGACAATTTTTGGTTGAATATGTTTCTTGTTTTGACTTTATAATTTTGGCTGTTGAAGTTTCGACAAGATGTATTTCGGATTATTGAGTTATATTTGAATGTGATTTAGTTACCTAGTAATGGATATGTGCCTTCTCAATACCAGTTCAATTATATCTATGTTACCCATTTCTTCAGTGTGCCAGGAATTACCTTTTTAGCTGCAATAGTTGAGATTTATACCATCTTTCATGATTCGTTTTCTCAGGCTGTTAAGTAAATAGATTTGCGGATGAATCATCTGTGTTAGTTGAAAGATGGTGAGTGAGTGTTTTAGATAGGAAAAATGATGAAAATAGGCACATAAACGGGGGTTTTGTTGTGCTTATAAATCTGTTCTCAACTCTGTAAGCCAGATTTGTGTTTGAGTGTTTAATTTTCACAAGCCAATTAGGACAATAATGCAACGATCACATTGCAACAGTGTGTACAATAATGCAGCAGTTGATACGGGAAAATTCCAACCTTATATTAATACTCAAACTTCTTAATACAAGGAACTGGCCCAAGGATTGCACACAATGAATGAATTCGACTATATTAATTAAAAAGGAATTTGTTGTGGACATGGGCCAATCATGTTCTGTCAGTTGGCGGGCAGTTTTTCCCCGGAGCTCAAATTTGAGCGGGAACAGTTTATGACACTTGTTGACATCCCCACAGCTAGGTAAAATCGGGCCAATCGCCTGCACATTTTCAAGGAAACCGCCCGCTCAAATTTGCTTTGGCGCGCTTAGAACTATAACTGTTCCCGCCCAGGTAATTGTCCCACAAAATCCGCGCATGCTGCCTACTCAACGCGCGCTCTTGCCGCCCATCCTGCACATGCTGCCTGCTCAGCGTGCGGATTGGCCTGCTTTCTTTGCGTAGCCCAAGCCAACCTTCCCTGCAAAATTTGTGTAAAGCGCAACACATGCGAGCAACACTTCACCAATGCCCGCAAACTCGCCCGACGTCCAACCCAATCAAATCAGTTGTGTGAAACGTCACAAAATCTAAAGCCAAGTGTTATGATTGATTCCAAAAATTGGGAAGAGAGAGAGAGAGAAAGTAGAGAGGGAAGAGAGAACAAATGTTTATAACTTCAGAAAACTGACTTCCAAACTTACACTTCCGCCACTTATAGCTAACAAACTCTAACAGCAATGTACTTCTCAAAACGACACAGTATTACTAACAAAAGCGCTATTTAATAGTCACAAAACGTAATATGCTTTTCTTTCACTATATCGTTGAATTACATTGTGACACCAAGATCTAAGGACCAAAACTGGAATAAAAGTCCTAACTCTCATCGTACATGCAATTTGACAAGTGAATGCCACACTCAAGTTAGTATGAACAGATATTTACCGCAAATTTAGACGGACTTACGGACATGACACTGGAATCCTTAGAAACTGCCGATAGCAGAATACTTTCGAGTCGTCGGCTGTGCACAATTTTAGATATAAACACACATCCAATCAAAAGCATGTTAGCTAGAAGTCATCCAAAGACAACCACATGTTAGCTAGAAAAGTGCATATTATATGTACTAATATATCCAAATTATTTATGTTAATAATATAATTATGAATAAGTTGAATGACTGAAATACTTCAAGAAAGTGGAAAAGAGAATATAACCCAAATAACCAAGACAGGGTATATCCATTAAGGCGGCATGCCATTGTGCCGGCAGACAATCCTTGTCCATCTCCCAAAATTGCAAATCACTCAAAATTATTGCAACATATACAAAATAACAAACAAATAGTAAAGAATGAAAGATGAGAAGGAAAAGAAAAAAATGATGATGCAAGTGTAAGCTTCACTCCACCATCCACAGCAGTGGTTCATTGATGCTGTGGGTAGAAGTCATCCAAAGACAAGTAACACTTGATCTTCTTGTGTTCTGGTAAATGGAACTTGGGTTCTTTTGGAATGGTAGGGTGCTTGATGGACCTGACATATACAAACGAAATGGATACGAATTAGTATGTTGCATTGTTGTTTTGCTTTGAGTTTGTACGACGTAATTCATCCAACTCAGTTCCCGTCCTTCGTGGCCTTCTACTATTTTTGTAACTTATTATCTTTGACAAGAAACTGATAACTTTGCCCCTTTGAATGATGAATTTCGTGAGTCTCACCTTCTGGGGATGAAGGGCCTGTCAAAATAAGGCATGGGTTGAGCTTTTGGCACTAGCTCCTTCCTCAGTCTCCTGATTTCTTCTTCCTCTGCCAGCTGCAAAAGGCACATACTTCTTTAAGGATTCAAGATGACAATAAAATTGAGTTGATACGGGAAGTTTTTCAAACGTAATTTCACCTTCTGTTGTCTCTCCCTCTCTGCTCGGTACTGCTCAATTAGGCTCATTTTTGTGGCGACCTTGACAAGACACGATGCAACCGTTAACTAACATAAACATTGAAACATGGTATTTAACTACGAAGAGGAATTGAAGTAAATCAGCTGAAAAGGAAAGGGAATACAAAAGTAATGTAAAGGTCACAGAACAACAAGATGTTATCTTATTGCGAGAAGTGTTCATAAGCACAGTAATTCAGAAGAAGCACCTGATGATCAAATTCAGAGCGCTCCACAGCTCTGACATCACTGTGCAATACCACATCAATTGGCCTTGTGTATTCTTTAATGGGAGGCTTCACCAAACACTGAGAAATGACCAGCTAAATTTGTCAGAAGGTTGTTGAATAAATGTGTGCAGCCAAGACCGGAAAGCTCCTTAGTAGCATTGACATGATGTCTAAAAAGTTGGATAGAGGGAGAGAGAGGGATGTGTAGAGCCTGATGTAAAAAAGAAAGCATTCAAATAGGAAAGGTTTATCCAGATGTAACATCTTACCTCTGGTTCATCTGTTGTCCAAGGAAGACCTTGGGCAATAGGTATCCGCATCTTCTCCTCTTCCTCCAACATTTGTTGCAATCTCTTCATGAACTCTTCCTCGTATCTTCTCCCTCTTTCCTGTGATAGGAAGAGTTGCCAACTTTTTGTTATTTCAAGAGAGAGACAAATAACTAGGGATGAAAAAAAACAAGGGCCATCAATCATCATAGATTTGCTGTGAGAAAAGTGAAGCAGTTTCATAACACAACAAGTCCAATTGTAAGTAGAACAAAGAGATATAGCTTCAGCCGTTAACAGTCCTTGACCATGGAGAACATCGCCCGATTAGTGAACAACTAGGTTCGTATCAATCTTGGCACATGAAGATACGTAGTAAATTTAACTTTGACAGATTGCTTAGTTCACATTGACTTGGCATAGTTATGTTACTCTCATCAGCTGCCATTTTTAGAATTATAATATGCTATCTGTCAGTAAGGTGGAGATTGAAAGCTCCCTCCCTATATAATTCATAGATAAACAAACTTGGAGAAACATTATCCTCCTTATCGTCTGTGGTCATGTAGCTAAAAAGATTTTTATTAGTTTTTTCATACTAATGTCAGGGATCAACATAACCTAGCCCAAAAGGAAAAAGAATTCTACAATGATAGACATAAATTAGATTTCCATACAGAAGAAGTTGGGAAAACATTTTTATAAATGCGTTCTTTCACGGAATGATGATTTCTAATGGTGAAGTTTGTCGATATTGTAGTCACATTGAATTTGTACATACTACAACAGTAGGCATGAAGAAGAATTCAGAGACAAACCTCTGTTCGAAGCATGAAAGGTTTTTGAGAAGTTGCTCTAGGCTGCTTCTTTTTCCAATGTCTTCTTGTACGGTTTGATGAATCCGTGCTCTGCAGATGTCAAAGAAGATGTAAGATCATCTATAAGTAACAATAGGTTTCCAATTACAAGAAAATAAATTTCTTACACTTCTTCTGAGTCTTCCACCAGCAGCAGCTGTTGCGGCTGAAATGCTGAAGCTTCAAAGACACGAATTTCAGTTAAGAATCTACACAGACACAGTTACAAACTAATGCTATATGTTATATCATGATTCAAAATGCTGGTTGTTATCGTCACTAACCTTCCCTGGCTGCTGTCTAATGAGTAAGAACGACGAGAATCAAGACCTAAGCTCTCTGATGTCAGGAAAAAATCGGACGGACTGAACGAGGAAGAAGAAACCTGTGTTTCTGAAGCTTGAGGGTGCTGCACACGAGTCAATGTCCCTTCTGTAGCGTTCTTATAATCCTTCACTTCCTCTGCCTTCTTTTCCTCAGAATCATCCAACTTCGGCAACGTTAGTTTCTCAAATTCCTTCACCAAATTCATCACTTTCCCAGGTCCTCCAATCCGAACAGTCTCTCTTGCTTCTTCTAGCAGCCTATCCCTACTCCTCTTCATAGCTACTTCAGCATTCACCACAAATTCATCTCTAACATCCTTGTTTTCCCTAGACACTTTCCCGTCAGACCTTTTCTCGGCCACCACCGGCTTGACCCCTTCCTTCTCAGCTGCAGCATCAAAATCCTTTAGCTTATCAAAAACCTCATCCTCTATCTCGCCACGATTCTTAAAAAACTCTTCCTGAGAAGCACGCAGACTCTCGTAGGCCACACACAAACACCTGGATTTCCCAGTAGCTTTCTTACACTTCTCACAAGCCACATCAGCAGCCGAAGAACTCAGTTGCTGGTTCCGTGTCTTCTTCTTCGCAATCACGAACTTCCTCTCTCGAATCTTCTTCTTCGGCGAAGGCCAAGCCAAAGCCAATTGGTTAGGGTTTGATATTCTGGAAGCAGATTTTTTTGCGCTCTTTCCCGATTTCACTACCGACGGAGAGTTCGAGAACTTCAATCCAGGACTCTGTACGTTCGGATTGACATTCTCGGAGTATTTCAGGCTCTCATTTGATCTCGATCGGGCAGTTTTCTCTTTCGCTGGAGTAACCGATCCGGCAGCCTTCGAACTTGAATCCATGGGGATATTCTACGGAGATCTTGTCGGATTTTAGAGAGAGGAAATAGGAAGAAACTTCTTTAATTTGGGGGAAAATCGATATTTCTAGGGTTTTACAGAGTGATTTTGGAGGAATCTTTCATGATTGAGAGCAAATGGGATTTGGTAGTGAAGGGGGAGAAAAAGAAGAACGTTGTTCTTAGGACGCTCGGTTTGTAACGGCTAGTTCTTACTCTTGTGTTTTGGATCGTTGGATTTATGGTTTGAATATTCGTGTGATTTTGGACCGTCGGATCTTCGTAGCTTAGCTTACCGTTATTATTGACAGGATTACATTGGAATTATTTACAAAATAGACTTATGTCAAATCCAAAGGAATTAAATAAAATACAAAATAGAATTGGATATTATTATTATTATCATTGTCACATCATAGTTTCTTTTAACATAATTTTTACGTATTTTAAGATATATATTTCATGACGAATATTTATCGTATCAAACACAAGTATAGAGAGAGACATCATCGTCTCAACTACTCTATAATGTCAAACAATTCAATACAAATATTACGATGTTTCCTATGCATGACTCATTAATTAGGGCAATCAATTTTATTAATTAGAGATGAATATATTCTATTGACAAACCAATTCGCACTATATTTTCGTGGATAGAAGTAAACGGAAGAAAAAGCAAAACAAGATGGTACGATATTTCACAGAACTTGACCACGGATAAATTTTCTAGCAATCGGTTTCTTGATCTTATTTATTCATGAATCTAACTCAGTCGTGAATTTACCCCACTGATTTCTGAACATCTTGCATAAGTTTAATAATATCTTCAGATATTTAACTGTTTGTTGTGGTTGACATTGTGAATGATAACATATACTTTTCAATAGAGCATTTGTACCATATAAAATAATATTAGAAACGAAGTAACGAACAATAATTAGGCCAAACCTCAGGGGGTGTAGATGTAATTTCCCCTATTCCAAATGTGAGCCTTGCGGAGTGTGTGACTGTATGTACGTGAGAGCGGGAGAGGAGAGAGAATGATCATTTTGGGCTTTTAATATAAATATTGGGCCTGAATCATCATAGCTGGATTTTGTATCATTAAGTGGGCTCGAGTTATCAACGGGTTGGATTTTAATCTTCATTGATTCATATTCGATTCGAATTTTAATATTTTTGACTTATAAAAAAGTTTAAAGAATCATGTACGGTTATGAGTCAGATACGGTCTTTAATGGATCATATTCGATTATGAATAACAAGAAATTAATGAAATGCATACACATATATAGTAAAATCACGCCTATATTTCGGACAAAAAATTTAAAAAATTCATAACAAGAAATTAATGAAAGGATATGGATTTGTGGGTGATGGTTTGCTAGTTTCTGAAAATAATTGAAGGCTTTAATGCAAATATACGAATATAATAATACAAATATAACATGCTATGAATACGATAATATAAATTTTTTATTAAATTTTTACATGATAAGTATGCACAAATATCTGATGCAATTAAAAAATGAGAAAGTAATATTTTTGTAAAAACAGTTTAATGATTATAGAGCCTTTTTCTGGTGAAATGTGTCGTTGAAAAATTAATACGGGTTGAAATCTCAGATTTTGGTTAGTTGGGCCAGGTCAAGCGCCAAATCCAGAGCCATTATTACGAAGTGTCTTAAATGCTACTCATGCAGCCTTTCTGGAGCCCACTTAAAGGTCCATTCTTAGTCTTCAATTTTATATATATATATATATATATATATATCTGTATATATATATAGTTTGTAATTCATTTCTATGGGTCGAGTCACGGATTACTCAAAGTATAAAGTTTTCCCTATCAATGATAATTGTATTTCCAGAGACTCGATCTCAAAATCTCTAATCAAACTAATATAACACCAAATAGCTAAGTTACATGCACCATTTTTATTTTTTTTTAGCTAAGTTACACTACTTGATAATTCATATGCATGCAACATTTCAAATAATATAACAAGCTTTTGAAATTTATTCATTATAAAGATAGTTTGAGAATAAAAAAAAGGGTTAAAGTTTGTCCCTTATATTAAAAAAGAGGGTAATTACAGGGTTGTACTATGAGATTTCATTTAATTACGTAAACTTTCCCTAAAATTTGAAAATTTATAAAAACTTCTTCCAGCTCAATATAATATAATAGTCGTAAATTGAGAACAGACGTTAATTAGTGAAAGAAATAGACGTAATGTGGAAAATTTTCATGAAACTTGGCGTAAAGTAAAGTTCATGATCAACGGAATTTTACTACTCTTTAAACCATAAAGGAGTTTGCACGATTATATCAAAGGGCGAATTACATTTAGGTCCCTTAAGGTTTGCCCTAATTACAAATCAATTCCTCTTGTTTCGGAAATTACATATCAGTCCCTAAAAACACTGTTTCAATTGAGGTCCCTGGATGCCGTTAGGGTTCCGTTAATTTTGATATTTAATTTTCAGTAAATATTACAAAAAAATCCCTGAACTATGAATTTTCTCACAAAACGATCCCTTAACTAAATTACATCAACAATGTAATCCTGTCAAAATTAACGGAACCCTAACGGCGTCCAGGGACCTCAATTGAAATAGTGTTTTTAGGGACTAATATATAATTTCCAAAACAAGAGAGACTGATTTGTAATTAGGTCAAACCTCAAGGGACCTAAATGTAATTCGTCCTTATATCAAATATTGGGATAATGTCAATGTAAATGTTCATCCCTAAATAAATTAGAGTAACATAATCGCTAAAAAAAAAAAAAACATAACACATGTGAAAAATGCTCTAACTTGTTGAGATTTTTAACTTAGAAAATGTCATTTTTAATCGATTAAATGACAAATGTAGTATTTATTTATTGTTTTAGATATCTTCGTAAATAATAGGGGTTGTTTTTGAATAGTACGAAATTTATACATCATTTGGGGATTTAGTTACATAATCCTTGAGTTTTTATACCACATTTTCAAAAAATGGGGAGTTAAAGCAAATTATAATTTTCAATTGGGGAGTAAAGAGGAACGTTTTTTAAAATGGGGAGTTAAAGCAAATTTGACTTTCCATTTAGGGATTTTTCGGGAATTCCCCGTAAATAATATCGCACTTGTAACAAAAACATTAAATGTAATAATAAATGGCATTTGATATGTTTTTATGACTATATATTAGTCAATTCATTTGGAAAGTTAAGGTATGCCCTCTTTTATGGTTCAAAATTGTCCAACCATGATGCTGTATTGGATTCAGAAATAATGAATTTATGACAATTGACAAGTGAAGAGCTACATGCTCCAACTAGAATCAAATATTCTTCTAAGTTTGGTACATTGGAAAATACCAAGTTTCATTTCAAATTCAATAGGAAGTTAAAGAATAACATGGGATGTTCCTTTCCCTTGAATCAAAATTTACTCCAACTAGTAATTATGCACATTCGTCGTGTGTGCCAAAAAAAAAAAAAAAATATATACATATATATATTAAAATTAAATTTTTTATATTAAAAAAAATTAAATAATTACTAAATTATAATAAATAAACTTAATAATATCATATTAGTAAAAAGAAAAAGATAATAAGAATATAGGAAAGTTATTAAAAAAAAAAAAATTATCGAAATGTGAGAGAAAATAAAGTTTAGAGATAATATGTGCAATAATAAAATAAATAATAAAGAGTTCAAGATAAAACAATAGCAGAAAAGAAAAAGTTCAAGAATCGAGAGACAGAAAAGGAAAAAGTCGAAGACACCAAAATGGTTTTTATCTACCCCTCTCAATTAATATAATAGTATAGATAAAACATTTCTTTTAATTCACTTCGTTATGATCAATCTGACTACCATAATTTTTATAATTAGTTTTTTGAAATAGCATAATTTATTTTTAACTATAATCTAGTTATTTTTTGTTTAAAATACCGAAATTTTAATTGATTGTGAATCCATTGTCAAAATTGTTCTCGTGATATGCATTTAAAGGCATAATAATAAACGTTGATGGACGATATTCTCCGTCGATCTATTACATTTTATTTTATGTTATTTCATCCATCAATTACATTTAAATAGAATCGTACAATGCTCACATAAACGAAGCGTTGTGTTCTCAGCAAGCTAATAATTTGAAATGCAAAACTTTAAAGGATCTAAAGTGTTATCGGCTTCACTCAGAAAATTAATTTTATCACAATTTTGACGTCACTAGTTCACAAAATCAATTTTATCACAATTTTGACAAATTCTACCAATTTGATATGAATAATAAAAGTTATAATACACGAATATGAATACGATACATATAGATACATCAATGCATATTTTAAAAAAAAAAAATTCACATAAGAAATATTTGGTATTAAGAAAACAAAATAAAATTTCTAAAAGTGTGCATGCATTAAAAAAAACAAAACTTTCTACACTTCCATTATTTATGAAATAAAAAACGTGATGACATGCAATCGAAGGAAACGTATAAACTCACACAAGCATGCCTTCTATAGTTTTCAAACCACAAATACTCCAGCACATTTTTCTTTTATAATCATATCAAAATTTCAAATTTTTATAACACATTTTTCAAAAATAAAAAAAGGGGTTTTCTTTGAAAAAATTTTAGTTGCTCCCCATTTTTTCGGCCACATACTTGATATTACGAAAAATATACGACATAACACGATTTAAATATTGCATTCTTCAGTTTTTATACACGTATATTTTTCGTAATATCACGTATCTAAATCGTGTTATGTCGTATATTTTTCGCAATATCACGTATGTAGCCGAAAAAATGGGGAGCAAACTAAAAATATAAGTTTTATCTGGGGAGTGAACAAAAATAATTTTGAGAATGGAAAGCAAATTAAAAATTGAGTGCACAATTGGAGATTTTTCCGATAAAAAAAAAAGCAATTTACATCCCAACCACCGGGTCGGTCCAAAAACACCGGTCCGACTCCGACCCGTCATTCCCACAGAATTCGTTGGCGTACAACTGCTGACAGCAATGCATGCACCGCCAGTCAAAAACGCGTAACTTATAAGATACATGTCACGATTCCTCCACAACGTAGGATGGGCAATTTCGGTATTTCACCTCCTCTTTCCAAATTCCGCACTTCGACGAACGTGTAGGAGCCAGGGGGCAATATAGTATTTTCACGTGTGTGGATCTTGGCTGCCCAACGACTATCTGTCTATATAACCAGTTGCCCCCGCTTTCTCTGCTTCCGTGTGAATTTCCTCGCAACGCATTTCACTTCACAGATCTCTCTCTTTCTAAACCTTTCGCGCGATCGGAGGTAACAGCTTCGTTTTCATGTGTAATACTGCTTTGTTTTCGTGTTTAGGGAATCTCGTGGGTTTCTTGCGAATGTAGGAGCAGAGGAGTGTGTCGGCGGGTGCCGATCTATGTTTTGGGTTTTTGGTTTCTTGGGGGTGATGTGAATTGGGTTCTGTGATTTATTTCGGGGTTTTACTTTTGGTTTTGGTATGATGGTATCTGATCTGAGATGAGTTGTCGGTAATTGACGTGGTTTAGGTGGTTTTAGCTCTGTAACTGATTTGATCTCGTGTTTGGTGTGTGAAATGATGGTGATGGGGGTTTAATTGCGTGAGTTTTATTAGATCTGTGATGGTTTACGCGTGCTGTGCATTGATCCGAGTTTCTGATGGTTTATGATTTCGGTTGAATTGCAAGAATTGGTTTTTAGAGGTCATTACATGCAAGTGCGATGTGTTACTATGCTGGATCTGATCAAAAGTGGGGTGTCAGTCTTTTTATCGAATCGAATTGTTTTAGTTTGAAAACTTTTTTGAATCTTTTAGGTGTTGTATTAGTTGTCATATGTATTGCATCGTATCGGATCAATTACTAAGGTTTCACGGAGTTTGGGCATAATGAGGTCTAATTGAAATTTCTGGAAGCTGAAACTGGATAATGGGCTTGTGGGTGTACATTATCAACCGATCATATCTTAGCTGCTTGTAATCTGTGTGGAAGCATATGCTTTTCTTATGAATATTGTAATAGATCGAGCCGCATTCATGCATGCGGCAGTAATGCCCTGTTTGTATAGTATTATGTGAAGATCTGACCAGATCATGTCATGATGCTTTTGATGTGAATCTAAATTGATATTTGTGTGTGCGATCCATGTTTCACATGCTTCTTTGCGTTAACAAAACCACATTATATAATCTGAGGGAAGTGTAATTTTTTTTCCAGGACACCGAAACAAAGGTAAACATGGTGAAGATTTGCTGTATTGGAGCAGGATATGTGGGAGGCCCCACCATGGCTGTGATAGCACTAAAGTGCCCGGATATTCAAGTGGCTGTTGTTGATATCTCTGTTCCTCGTATCAAGGCCTGGAACAGCGATCAGCTCCCCATCTACGAGCCAGGTCTTGAGGATGTGGTGAAGCAATGCCGGGGCAAGAACCTCTTCTTCAGCACCGAGGTCGAGAAGCATGTTGCTGAGGCTGATATAGTCTTTGTCTCTGTCAACACTCCCACCAAAACCCGAGGTCTAGGGGCTGGCAAAGCTGCAGATTTGACATATTGGGAGAGTGCAGCCCGTATGATTGCTGATGTGTCAAAATCTGACAAGATCGTTGTGGAGAAGTCTACAGTTCCTGTCAAAACTGCTGAAGCAATTGAAAAGATTCTGACCCATAACAGCAAGGGAATCAACTATCAGATTCTTTCCAACCCCGAGTTCCTTGCTGAGGGCACTGCAATTCAGGATCTTTTCAAGCCAGACAGGGTTCTGATTGGAGGCAGGGAAACTCCAGAAGGACTCAAGGCAGTTAAAGCATTGAAAGATGTTTATGCTCACTGGGTCCCAGAAGAGAACATCATCACCACTAACTTATGGTCAGCAGAGCTCTCGAAGCTCGCCGCTAATGCGTTCTTGGCCCAAAGAATCTCATCGGTCAATGCCATGTCAGCACTCTGTGAGGCCACTGGAGCTGATGTCACACAAGTGTCATATGCTGTTGGCAAGGACTCGAGAATCGGACCCAAGTTCCTTAATGCCAGTGTTGGATTCGGTGGCTCCTGCTTCCAGAAGGACATTCTCAACTTGGTTTACATTTGTGAGTGCAACGGCCTCCCAGAAGTTGCTGAATACTGGAAACAAGTCATTAAGATCAATGACTACCAAAAGAACCGTTTTGTCAACAGAATCGTGGCATCCATGTTCAACACAGTTGCTAACAAGAAAGTTGCCGTTCTTGGTTTCGCCTTCAAAAAGGACACCGGCGATACCAGAGAAACTCCCGCCATCGATGTTTGCAAGGGTCTATTAGGAGACAAGGCCCAACTGAGCATTTATGATCCTCAGGTAACCGAGGACCAAATCCAGAGAGATCTCTCCATGAACAAATTTGACTGGGATCATCCCCTTCACCTCCAGCCAATGAGCCCCACAACAGTCAAGAAAGTTCACTGTGTTTGGGATGCCTACGAGGCAACCAAGGATGCTCATGCCGTCTGCATTCTGACAGAGTGGGACGAGTTCAAGAAGCTCGATTTCCAGAGGATTTACGACAACATGCAGAAACCGGCTTTTGTTTTCGATGGTAGAAACGTCGTCGATGCGAACAAGCTAAGGGAAATTGGCTTCATTGTTTACTCAATTGGAAAGCCGCTTGATGCTTGGCTCAAGGACATGCCTGCTGTTGCATAAATGGTTTGTGTTTGATCACAAGGCATGGGGCTTATAACTAAATTCTATTCTTTTACAATATCTTCTTTTTTTTTTTGGTTACATTTAAGAAATTGGATCGGTTTCTGATTATTTTTTGCTTTCTCATATATATGCCCTTTTGTAGTTGCATTGGGTTTTGTTGTAAGGGCAAAAGTTGGAAGCTTTATGTATCCTTTGATGACATTACTTTTTGTCTTATTTACTTCTCCCTTCAGGCTCTGTTTCTTTGTCTTAAGATGAGATTTTTTTTTTCTATGCTTAACGTATTAATTAGATCAGTCAATATATGCTTTCAACATTTAATTTTATCTAGTAAACAATATTAGTGTTTTATATGGACGATCCTTTGTTATGCATTTCAACTTCAATAACAAGCAATGTTGGATTTCATAATATAAATACAAGTTTGTGTCAAGTTAAACTTGGCATGATTGGGAACTTTCTTTTAAGTTAAACTTGGCATGATTGAGAACTTTCTTTTATAGTCATACTAATTTGAGTGTATCAAGTTGGACTAATGTTATACTTGATCGTTATACTAACTTGATTTTGAGCGTATCAACTTGGACTAATGTTATACTTCATCGTTATACTAAATTGAGTAAATTAAGTTGGACTCTTCCAATGTTATATTGATTGGACTTAAATCTTCTATTGATATATTGGTTTGAGTGAGCGGCTGACAGGACGAAGTTGAATTCATCTACCGTTGTACTAATTTGAACGATGTCGAATTCTCTATTTTTATACTCATTTGACTTAATCAGATTCGATAATTTAATATTAAATTTTCTGTTTTGACTTAATCATATAAATAACTTGCCGTCGAATTATCTACCATTATACTAATTTGATCTAATCAGATTTGATGATTTGGCGTCAAATCCTCAGCTATTATATTGATTTAACTTAATCAGATTCGATAATTCAGACTTTAACTGAAGTTATAAACTCCCAATCACTCTCGATCATCAACCAAACCCTTTTTAACTTCTCCAACCATTTTCAAGATTTACAAAACTTCATAATAATTAAAAGGGAGAGAGAGAGAAATGGTTAAAAATCAAATAAAAGCATTTGCTTTGTCATTTCCAGCGAGTGAAGAGCACTGATGTACTCGTGCAACTATGACTTGTCCTCGTGACATGTCTTTGCTTCCATGCACGGCTTTCTTCTTCTACTCGATTCAATTTTTAGTCTACAGCACCATCAAGATTCAGAGATTTTCATTCTTTTTTTCATACAGAGAGAGAGAAGAGAGAGAATCGCTTCTTTTATTCTTTTTTAATTTCTGTTCCGCCAAACAGACCTTTAAGTAACCACTCTCTCTTCACTTGTGTGTTGAAATTTAACTTGAGCAAGTGAAGAGAAGCTTAAAAGGGAGCAGACCAAACACTTGTATCATAAGGGTTCTATTCTCTGTTACCAGATCTTGTGTTTTGCTCCGGATTTGTGGTGGGTTTTCGCTTTTCAGCGATCAGCTTGTAGCTTCTCAAGAAAGCTTTGCCTTCTGCTGATCTGATTCTCGAGTAATCTCTCTGTTTTAATTGAATCTTCGAGGTTTTTTCATCAATGTGATGCTTTGATCACCGTAGCATGACTGGTTACTGCTTTTTCCTTGATTTTACTCATATGGGTTTTTGTTTTCTGTTTTCTGTTTCGTCGATCAGAGAACGTTTTCTTGCAATGGGAGAAGTTCAAGAACAGAGATACATGTGCAAGATATGCAGCAAGAGTTGCGTCAGTGGGAAGTCGTTGGGAGGTCATATGAGGGTTCATTTGGCTCTGATTGCAGCTTCGAAAAAAGTTGCGCAAGAAAAAGCTGAGATCAAAGTGGAGTTCGAAGGTGATGATGATGATGACCAAGAAAATGGTGATGGTAATCACGACGGCAGTGATCTTCCGATTGAAGAAAAGATCACGGATTCTGGAGATGGTGATCAGAGCAATAGTTACGAATTGAGGGAGAATCCCAGGAAATCATGGAGGATTGATTCTAATCCCAAACGCGACCTTATTTCTTCCAAGAAATTCCCCTCTTGTAAAGAATGCGGGAAAGAGTTCCCATCTTTGAGAGCTCTTTCGGGCCACATGAGAAGCCACTCAACTAAGAATCAGAAACAGCATCAATGCAGGGAATGTGGTAAAGGGTTTGATTCGATGAGAGCTATGTTTGGCCACATGAAAACTCACTCCAAGAAATTGAAAATCCAGGATAATTCTGCTGATAGCTTATCGGACTTGGAGAATTTGTGCCCTGTTCGGAGAAAAAGATCGAGGATAGGCTATAAAAACACCCCAAATGCTTCGATTTCCAGTTTGAATGCGTCTACTACTTCTACTGCTGTTTCTGAGTGTGAGGAAATTGAGGAGATAGCTAAGTGTTTGATGATGCTTTCTGAAGGTGTAAAGGATTGGGTGAAAGTGGAATCTGTTACAGAAGCATCCTCTGATGATAGTTCTGCATACTTTTCTGGAGATGTTCAAGATTCTGAGTGTGATGTTGATAAGAAGATGATTGCAATTTCTTCTGAATCTGAGGAAATTAAGGAAAAAGTTCGAGTTTCTGGTCAAGAGGTGCTTAGTGTTGAAATTCAAAGGGATGCTGATTTACTAGTTTCTGAAGAGTTGAATGAATTCACTGTTTCTGCTGATAGTCATGAAAATGATGTTGAAACCTTGAAGAATTTCATGAAAAAGCGCAAAGCCCTTGACACAGTGTTCAAATCTGTTTGTGAAGCTGAATCCAAGCTTGATCACTTTGAAAGTGGTGATGGTAAAAGCAAGGAACATGGATGTCCAGTATGTTTCAAGGTGTTCCATTCAGGTCAGGCTTTGGGAGGCCATAAGAGGGCTCACTACACTGAAAGCAAGAGCAGAGAAGCAAAAGCTGTAAATCAAGAAGTTGCTGAAGTTGATGACTTGTTTGATCTCCACTTCCCTTTAAACGTCACTGAAGGTGAAAAACGAGGCGTCCGTGCTTGCTGTTTGGCAAACTTCATGAGATGGAGAGAAGCAAAAGCTGCAAATCAAGAAGTTGCTGAAGTTGATGGCTTGTTTGATCTCAACTTTCCTGTGAACACCAATGAAGGCGAAAAACAAAGCGTTCGTACTTGCTGCTTGACAAACTTCATGAGATGGAGATTGGAGACTGCTACAACAATTTGATTAGAGGGTTCTCTTTTTCTGGGTAAACTCTTTTTGGATTCTCGATACGTATACTCTCAAATACATACGAGTTGATCTCGAGCATTCGATGTTATCTTTTTCCCTCATTAGATCACTGTAGTTAGAGTACTCAAGACTTTAGCAGTCCAAATTTGATCAAACTCTATGCTCAAAACCATGTTATCCTCTCCATAACATGAGCTTATGATTTGATGGTCCCTCAAAAGACAATAGAAAATAGCATTTGCAGTGTATTTTGGTAGAAAGTGGTTGTTTAGTCATGTAACAAGAACATGACAACCATCTCAGTAGCATATTAGCATGTCTCTTTCCCTTGTTGTTGGATCTTTAACATGCTTTCTCCTTCTCTTTCTTTTTACCTTTTGCTTTATAAAACATTTAAACAAGTGTTTGGTTGGCAAGCAAATAAAATATATTGTGGATAACTGGCATAGGTGTTGGGATCTACTTGCCTTCACACTTTTGCTTTGAGATATAAACTTCAATCATTTAAGTCTAGGAGCTTGAGTTCTCAAGTTCAAATTTTCTATTAAACCAGCATGATGTTGAACCACTAAGCGTTGTAGTCCCTAAATCATTAAGTCTCGTCGTGGTTAGAATGTTTTCTTTTTCTTTGCATTTGATGAAAATTGATTTTTTGTTTTGTTTTTTTTTTTTGGTTACGATGAAAATTGATTTGTCACAAGAAAAGAAAAGGAATTAATAGAATATTGAATGAAGGTTCCAAAGAGTTAAAAGATTGGGTCCAGTTTGCACAACCTTTTTGGGGAGTTATTTTGAGGTCTTGTTCAACCAAAATGGGGAATATTTTGAAAGGGTTTTGTACGTCTACACCCCTTGCGAGATTGAATAATTACAACTCGTACTCCATTAGATTAAAATATTATAAAATTCACCCTTCTAAGTTTACAAAATTACAACTTAATCTATTCCGGTGGGGTTCCGGTGAAATAAATTTTGGATTGACTATATTACCCTTATTTGAAAAAAGGAAAAGAATTATTTTTTGAAATTCCCATAATAGCCTCCACTAAATACACCATAAAATTTTATCTAGGTTTCTAACGATTCAAAAACACCAAGAATTAGTTTACCTGGGAAGAATGTAGTGGATAGAGCTTGGTATCTGCCTTTTAGGGTTGTCAATGGGTTGGATTTTAATCCGAATCCGATCCGATTTTTAACATATTCGGCCGATAAAAAAATTCGATGGATCATATCCGATTATAAATATTCGAAATCCGAATTTAGTGGATCGGGTATGGAATCATACAATCCGATCCGTTAAAGATCCGAATCCGATTATATATATATATATATACAATACCAACTCACCAATAATTAAGGATGATTAAATTAAAATTCCTACTTAAATTTATGTTTACTAATAATTTTATAAATTTGGGATTGATCACACACGATTTGAGATTATATTAGATAAAATGTTGATTATTTATCTCATACTTTCCATGAGATGAATAATTCATCATCATATTCTACCACTCATCCCAGCCAATAGAGTAAACATCCTATTAATATTCTAATTAAGATAAGTACCTCGCAACCTTTTAACTAACCATTAAATATGTATAAGTGTTAGTTATGATGGATTAGACCTTTTTATTTGATTTAATTTCACTTAAATTAATTAGTTAGATAATATTAGGTTATTCGTGTTTGATTGAGTGAGATTATAATTTATTGAAGGTAAATATAATCTAACATATCTAACATAATATTAATTATAACTCATTAATATCTAACATATCTAACATAATATTAATTGTAACACATCTAATATAATATTAAACTATAATTTATTGAAACTTTTTCACAAACTCAAGTATCAAACATAAAATTATTTGTTGAATGCTAATTTATAAATACAACTTGATCTTAACTAATAAATACAATGAAGATTAACTTCCAAAAAAATAGTATTACATACCTAAAACATTAGAAATAACTTTATCTATTACCATTATAATATATGGAAAAATTTATATTCATTCTTATATTTTAAATATAAATTCAAAATAGTCCTAATGTTTTTTATTTAAGCCATAGTCATCCTTTTAAGTTATTTATTTTTTCTATAATTTAGGCTAAAATTTTTAAATAGATTAAAATATCTTTAAACTAAAATTTATGTATAAAGATAATTAAATTATTTTATACTTTTCTCAAACCATGAAATAAATATAGAAATGAATATGATTTTTTCCCCATTATATGCTATACATAAGCATTCTGTACACAAAATTATAAATTTGTCAATAAAACTGTAATAATCAAAATGATAACTTTATAGATTTTTACATGATTTTATATTTTAATTTAATAATAATAAGAATTGAGCAACAATAGTAATAATTTAAGGGATTAGAATAATAATAATAATTATTATATATATTATGAAGATTTTACGGTGTATACGGCTATATATATTATGATATAAATATAATTTATTTATAAAAAACTAATTTCTTACTTTTTAATAGAAAAGAAAAGAAAAAGGAAACAACTAGAAAATAATTAAATCTCTGAAATGATTGAATCCCAAATCCTAATTTCACTCCAAATGTACAGAAGCAGGCCGCAACGACACCATTCTTCATCTCTCCAATTTTCATCTCAACGCCACTGCCCCCATCATCACCGGACACAATAGGCGTCTCTACCAGCGCATCTCCAGCCGCACTCTTTGTTCTCCCCTCTCCATAGCCTTTTCCCATCTCAGCCGGCCGCCAATCACCGCTATGCTTCCCACTATTGCCGCCGACAAGTACCACCAAACGTCGCTGCTGCCACCGTCACCGCCAATCAAGCAACCACTTCCGTAGATCTAAGTTCTGAGTGCTCAGATCTTCCTCAATAAGTTATGCTTTAAAATTTTCCTCAATTTTGTTCACAGATTGGGTCCTTCCCATTTTTTCTCAGATTCGGCGCAAGACGGAGAGAAAAAGGGATTGCCTTCCCCCTCCCCTCGGGTCGAACATTCTTGTCGGATTATCCGACCCGATATTATTCGAAGTTGGTTGGGACGAATCCGAGTCCTATAGGATCCGGACTCGGATTCGATTTCTGAATTGTGTAATCGGATTCGGATTCGAAAATCTGGAATCCGATCCGAATCCGACCCGTTGACAGCCCTACTGCCTTTTAATGGCGTTTACCTTAATTGGGTCAAACCCCAGGTGAAGCCCGCCGGCCTTGTGGTTGGAGTGAGTGTCAGAGTTGTATTTAACAACTCAAAAATTGGGTTGCAATTTAACAAATGTGAATAGACAAATCTAAATTACCGAAATGCCCTCATTTTTTTGGTTGGAAAAAGGCCACATACATATTTCTCCATCCGCGTTGCTTTTGCTTAGGTATTATTGACATTTAACCTGATAATACATGGGCTGTGGAGATTAAAGTAAACAGTCCAGGATTTCTAACAAATTAGTCATGTCACTAAAGAGCCCAAGTAAACAATAGGCTGTTTAAATACATCATAATGCATCTATTGATAACCATATCTGGCTGGATTAGTGTCCAGCCAAGTAAACTAATTCCAAAGGAAAAAAAAAAGAACAGACTGAAGAAAACTCTGCTCTCAAACTCAGGTCGCCACTTCAAGAAGCCCCTCTACAACTCGACAATCGATCAAATATTTGGTGGAAATTTCAAGTGAAATCAGAGAGTTAACGTTCTTATTACATTCTTAAGGTATTATTCATAAATTTCTTGTGCTATTTTCTAGTTTGAATGTAGAACACAGTTGTTAAGGGTACTTGATGAGACATAAAACCATGCTCATATCAGAGCCGTCCACGTGTCGCCATCTACCAACTTGGAGATTGGACGCTCGCATTAATGGGCTTGCAGGCCAACCCAGCCCATTCGATTGTTGACTAATACAGGCCCACGAGCCTCGGACAATTTTCAAGTAGGAGGTTCAGGCTGTCAAGCCTGACGCTCGTGCCACGGTCCGCAAGGCCACCCTTCCCGGGAAGGCACCCCACGAGGGCCCCTACTTTCTAACGCTCGAGTAGTAAACGCTCATTGGTCATCTGCCAGGGGAGACCCTCCCGTGCGCTCTTTCGAGCGTCACTCGTGCTCGGATATGATCTACCCCCTTGAGAGGCATCCGTACACCTGCAGGACCAATCTTGAGCCTCCCAACGCACGACCCTCGCCAACAATCACTGACACACTGGCAGTGTGCACCACGTACCTAACGCGCCGCCTGCTTTTCAGAGCCGTCGTTCTCATACTGTTTCAGGCCGCCACGTGTTAGGGCAACACAAGTTTGGGACCACTTGGGTAAATTACCCAAACCACCCTCACCCCAAACATATAAATAAGGGAGAACACCTGCATTCTCCCCCAAGCCATCTTCCTCATATACGCTGCATCACTGGGCATTTTTCTTCTTCAAAAAGCTCTGTGCATTTCATCATCTTTACGGCATCTTCCTTACATTATCTGGTGTTATCCTAGTTGGAAGAACCCATGCTCACCAGAAAACCCAGTTCCTGAGGCTCATCGCCTATGATGGTCTTCCCTTACACAAACAAATTCTAAACGTGATTCGTGTTTGAATACTTTACATGTTCTTGCACCATCATTTTTTGGCGCCGTCTGTGGGAAACCGTCACTACCATCTTCATCTTCAATAGATTATTCCTTGAGCTAGTTGAGTGATAACACCTTTCGTTCCAAACATGGTGACTGCGACCAGATCCGGGATTGTAGACAACAAGGGTGTTCTTCCTCCCGTCAATGAAGAGAACGTGGATACCGTTACCCCCGCCGGAGGTGCGCCCCCACTTACTGTTGGAAATGGGGCCGGAAATACGGAAACAGCAGCTGCCATTCCCCCTCCCATTGGAGATGCGGTGGGAGGATCCGGTTCAGTCCCTTCTCCCCCAGCGCTCACCCCCAGTGTTCCAGTTGCCAATCCCAGCGTATACCCTATGGCCATGCCACCACCGGGATACGCTTATATGCAACCCGGAATGATGCCCGGAGTGATACCCAACATGATGCCCGTAGTTCAGCCCTATCAAGTGGGAACATTACATCTCCCCATGTCTCTTCCCAGGGAAATACAGGGGGTGGAAATGCCCCAAATCATCTCCCAACAACTTCAGGCGCTCTATGCGCAATGCGAGGGGCAGGCGGTACAGAAAGCATGGGAACACTTCACCGCCGCTTTTTTCCCTTCAATGGCAGGCGGTCGAGCGGCCCCACCTGTGGGAGGAGTCCCAGTGCATCCGTTGACGGCTGCCCAAAATGCGTTGAGGGCCCAGCCGCCTCCACCACCACGTGCTCCGAAAAATGAAGCCCCCCCGAGGGTCCCCCAAGGGCAGCAACCCGCTGGAAATGAAAGGGTCCCTCAGAATGATAGGGCTGGAGATGAAGAGGTCCAGTCGAGGGCTACCGAGAGGGCAAGCCGCAGAAATATCGGCGACCCTCAACTTGCTGCAGTACAGGATCAGCTCAATGGACTCCAGAATATAGTGGAGCAGCTCTCTCGAGCACGGACTCAAGCCCCCCAAGGCGGGGGTGAGAGGTCGAGGGCCAGAGACGCTCGTCGCCCACGTAGCCAAATCTCCCATCATCGGAGAGAAGTGGACTACGAAGAATACGACCCTGAGGACCGGAACTACGGGACCTTGACAGGTGCCTCCCCGTTTATCGACGAGGTCCTGATGACCCGTGCGGGAAAAGGAAAAATCCCCACATCCGTCAATAGGTATGATGGAACCACTGATCCAGCCGAGCGTCTGGATCACTTTATGCATTTGATGTACTTGCACGAGCGCCCAAGCCATTACTGGGCTAAAGTTTTCGTCACCTCCCTCATTGGAATGACCCAGGATTGGTATAAGAAACTTCCTCCCCATTCGATTCGAGGGTATAATGATCTGACTGACGCCTTCTTAAGCCACTTTAACTCTCTGAAGGCGCCAGCCCCAGCAGCAACGGCCCTCTACAGCCTAGTCCAGGACCCAGGGGCCAAATGAGACGCTCAGGTCCTTCATGGGAAGGTTTAACAAAGAGATCCTGCTAGTTGAAAAGCCTCGATGGATTTCTTGAGGCACGTACTTTTTGGAGCGATCAATATGAAACATTATGTCAGCAAAGAATTTATGGAGGAGGTGGCCAAGAAAAAGCCGTGCTCGTTGATGGAGATCAGGGACATAGCCGACTCCTTCTTTACGCTCGAGGATATGTACTTGGCGAGGGATCAAAAGCTCACGAATGCCCCTCGGACTAACAGGGGATCGGAAGACAGAGAGCCCAAGAATCGCCGCAGCCCAGCATCCGTTCGGAGGAATTCTCCACCCCCTCGCCATTTCGAGCGCATCCCCTTCAACAGACCCATTGCTGAAGTATACTCCATGGCGGACAAGAAGCTTTTCAAGAGACCACCGAAGATGAGGGAGACCGAGGCTCAGAAATGCTCGGGAAAGTACTGCGCCTTCCATAAGCAGAAGGGGCATGACACCAACGAGTGCCACCAGCTCGAAAGCGAGATTCAGAGGCTCATAGCCAGGGAGCACCTCAAGGAATTTGTGAAAGTATTGGAGAAATAGGATGACCACTGCGTTGAACGAGCGCGGGCTAGGGGAAGAAGCCGCTCACACTCAAGGAGTCCCCGTCACCATCGCCCTGAAACGAAGAACAGCGGTAAAGGGCAAGCCGCTGATATGGAAAACCAGCCCTTTGCGGTCATCCACATGATCGCCGGTGGACCCTCGGGTGGTGACTCAAATGCTTCCTGGCACCGCCACATCCGGAGCTATGATTAGAGACCTTCCTTGCCCAAGCCTGTGCTTTCCGTCAACAGCGCTCCATGCTCGAAGGAGAACGACATTGTAGGGTTCACAGAGAAAGACCTAGAGCACATTGTAACACCCCATGGGGTCGGCGAAACCTCTGACTGCCCCATGGTGGTTAGTTTAGACGTTCATAACCATGTTGTAAAGAGGGTCTTAATTGATAGTGGAAGCTCTGTGAATGTTCTCCCGTATTCAACGTTTCAGAAAATCAATATAACAAACATCCCGCTTTAACCCCTCAGGACAGCCCTCTCGGCTTTGGGGGTTCCGAGATTGTCCCTCGCGGACAAATTCGCTTGGCCACCTCTTTTGGTCATGCCCCACAGCGAAAAACTTTGAGCGTTCTTCATGCAGTGGTCGAAGTGGACCTTCCGTACAACATCATCATCGGGCGTCCGACGCTCGTGGATTTCAAAGCAGTAATTTCGACATATCATCAGAAGGTTAAATTCCCCACCCCCAAAGGGATGGGTGAGGTACTGTGCAATGTCAAAGAGGCTTGGGAATGTTACATCCTCTCCCTTCAGAGCCATAAGCCTAAGCAAGCCATCCAAGCCGGATCCACCAAAAAGTTGGTGGATTTCCCCAAGTTAGATGAGGATGGTCCTGAGCGCAAAAGGACCAAGCTGTATAAAAAGAAGAACAAAAAGAAATCGGTGAGCAAGAACAGTGGCACGAAGGATGGTCCTCCAGGCTCCATCGAAGGTTCCTCGTCCGAAGGCGAGGGACATGACCCCTCGATCGAATCGGATGGTAGGCTTACATGAAAGAAGCGGGAGCTCAAAGCCCCTCGGCTTGAAATTCGTGTGGAACCCACTGAGAAATTCTTGACCATCGAATTGGAGCCAGGAAACCCCGACAAGACCACCCAAATAGGCTCCTATCTCGACGGTCCCTCGCAGATCATGATGATTGACTTTCTTCGGGAGAATATCGATGTGTTTGCATGGAAGGCCTCTGACCTCACTGGAATAGATCCGAGCGTCATTGTCCACAGGCTTAACGTGGATCCGACCTTCAAACCTGTCAAGCAGAAGAAAAGGGATGTTCACGGATTCCGAAGGCAGGTCATCGAAGAGGAGGTCAACAAACTTCTCGAGGCTCAGTACATAGAGGAAATCCTATATCCTGAATGGCTCTACAATGTGGTGCTCGTGCCTAAGAACGCTAATAAGTGGCGCATGTGCAACTACTTCACAGATCTCAACAAAGCATGTCCTAAAGATCCGTACCCTTTGCCGAGGATTGAAGTGGATTCGACCGTGGGTTGTGAACTCATGAGTATGATGGATGCATTCCAGGGGTATTATCAGATATTTATGGCGCCCGAGGATCGTCCCAAAACCTCGTTCGTGGTCCATGTTGGAGTTTATTGTTTCAAAGTTATGCCGTTCGGACTCAAGAATGCAGGTGCAACTTATCAACGCCTCGTCAACAGGATGTTCGAGCGTGAGATTGGAAAGTATATGGAGGTATACGTGGATGACATGATTGTCAAGAGCGAGCACCAGCCTTCCCATCTGGAAGACCTCGGGCGAGCCTTCGACATCTTACGACATTACGGTATGAAATTAAACCCTTCCAAGTGTACATTTGACGTTCGGGGTGGCAAATTCTTGGGGTACATGGTCAGTCAGCGAGGCATAGAGGCTAATCCGGAAAACAATGTTTTCAAAACCGGACCGAAGGTAGAATCGGCAGGCTTACTGGTCACCGGTTCAATCGGTTGTTCAACCACTGGTCGAACCGGTATGACGTCATAATTAATTTTTATTTTATTAATTAAATATAACACATTATAAATATATATAAATTTATAATTTTAAATATATTAAATAAAATTTTTCTTATATCCAATATCTTAAAAATAGAATCCAAAATTTACTACACAAAATAATATATTTCCACAATACCAATATTTATTATATACCATTAACATATAAAAATAATTATTGTGTATTTTGAATAAACCCTAAAAGCCCAAGCCCAAAAACAACTACATTAAAACCTTTTGGAATTACACCATTATCAGCATTCAATGGCAAGGATTTGTCCCAAAGAAAAGGTTGGCTACTCATCTTCCACAAAGATTTTTTAGGAAAACTTTTTTCTGCAATTCTGGTAATTTCTTTCTCTCAACCTCTCCCCTCGGCTCCCCTCACTCTCGTGGCTCTCTCTATAATTCTCTTCTCCCCAAATCAAAACCTCTCTCCTCTCTCTCGCATTCTCTTTTTCACCGACTGAAGATGAGTGGATTTCTTTTTTCTTTTTTGTCAAAATCAGAATTAAGGCATCAAACAGCAGTTATAAACCGGCGAGGAAAATCAAAAGTTTGAGAGAAAAAAAAAGTGTTCATAATCTATAAACCGGCGGCCCGGTCCGGTTTTCAAGACCGAAACCACCGGTTAACTGCCCGGTTATTCCGGTTCCCTTCCGATCCGAACCTCACCGATTTTGGGGAGTCAACAGGGCCGGACTAGCTACCGGTCACCGGTTGAACCGGCCGGTCCGGTCCGGTTTTGAAAACACTGCCGAAAAAGATTAAAGCAATCCTGGATATTCCCTCCCCTCGGAATGTGAGGGAGGTTCAAGTGCTAGTGGGAAAGATCATTTCATTAAACAGGTTCATCTCCCGCTCGGCAGACAGGAACTTACCTTTCTTCAAAATATTGCGCAACGCTCGCAACTTCGCCTGGAGCGAGGAGTATGAGAAAGCTTTGTAGGACATGAAACAGTATCTCTCGAGCGCACCATTGTTGACCAAGCCAAACCCAAGTGAAAACTTATTCGCATACCTCTCAGTCTCCTCCGAGGCTACGAGGGCTGTCCTCATAGCGATTCGCGAGCGTAAGCATATGCCCGTGTACTATTTGAGCAAGACCTTGCAAGGGGCGGAAAAAAGTTACATGGAGATAGAGAAATTTGCCTTTGCGCTCGTTAATGCCTCTAGGAGGTTAAGGCCATATTTCCAAGCTCACCCCATCACGGTACTCACGGACCAACTCCTCAAACAGGTACTTCCGAAACCGGACGTCTCAGGAAGGTTAATCAAATGGTCAATTGAACTCAACCAATTCGATATCACTTTTGAGCCTCGTACGACGATACAGGCTCAGGCAGTGGCAGACCTGTTAGTGGAGCGTTTTAACCTAAATAACGTGCCCTCATGGAAGAGGGACCCTGGCTTCTGTACACAGATGGCTCCTCGACCTCTCAAGGGGAGGAGCCGGGGTGACCCTCAGGGATCCTCATGGGAATGAAGTCGACTACGCTATCAAGCTGGCATTCTAGGTCACCAACAATGAGGCAGAATATGAGGCTCTGATCCAAGGGCTTAGGATAGCCCTTCAGAATGGCGCCGCTCGGGTCACTGCATATGTTGATTCCCAGCTGATTGCAAGTCAGATTGATGGCACTTATGAGGCTCGAGAAGCTACTATGGTGCAGTACTTGGCCTGTGCTAAAGAAGTGATCTCCAAATTCAAAGAATTCCATCTGTTGCGGGTCCCAAGAACGGAAAACGAGCTTGCGGATGCTCTTTCCAAATTTGCATCCGCTCTGGAGGGTGCCTGCGAGCGTTCAGTTACATTCCTTAGAACGGAGAAGCTACTGATCCGCGAGGTGGGACCCTCAGGTGAGGTAAGCATGATTGATCCCGCAGAACTTTGTTGGCTTGACGACATCATTAAGTTTCTGACGGATGAAAGCTGCCCGAGTGATAAAGTGAAAGCACGGAAGGTTAGGAATAAGGCCTCTCGCTTCTCTCTTGACAATGACGGGCGGCTATTCAAGCGGTCTTTCCAAGGTCCACCGTTAAGGTGCCTAAGACCCTCGCAAGCCAAAGAAGTGTTAGAGCATGTGCACGGCGGAAGCTGTGGGAATCACTCCGGCGGTCGAGCTCTGGCTAAGAAAATATTGAGGAGTGGGTTCTATTGGCCCTCGCTACTGCATGACGCCATCAACTACTCCAAGAAGTGTCCTAAATGCCAGTTCCACTCCAACACCCCTCAGCTACCAGCCGCCCAAATGATCCCCATTGATGTTTCGTGGCCCTTCGACCAATGGGGCATCGATATAGTGGGGCCCCTGCCAATGGCGATCGGGCAAAAGAAATTCTTGATCCTCACAATAGATTATTTCACTAAATGGGCAGAGGCTAAGGCGGTCGCGAAAATAACATTTAAAGCTGTGAGAGACTTCATTTGGAAGAACATCATTTGCAGATACGACATCCCGAGGGTACTCATCTCAGACAACGGATCGCAGTTCATTGCTGCTGACACGCGGGAGTGGTGCTATGAGTTAGGAATTGAACAGCGCTATACTTCTGTTGGCCACCCACAAGCCAACGGTCAAGCTGAAGTGACCAACAGAACCATACTCCAGCATCTGAGGACGATGCTCGAAAGTAAGAAAGGAGAATGGGCAGAAGAGCTCCAAGGGGCCCTATGGGCATACCGCACGACCCCATGAGCGGCAATGAGAGAAACTCCTTATTCCCTCGTGTACGGATCGGAGGCTATGATACCTGCAGAAATAGCGTAAGAGTCCGCACGAGTGGCCTACTTTGAACCTACAACCAACGAGGGTAATAGGACGCTCGAATTGGATCTGCTGGATGAAAGAAGAGATACTGCTTGGGCTCGTATTCACAGATACAAAGCGACCGTTGCCCACCAGTACAACAAACGCGTCAGAGAGAGGACTTTTCAACTGGGGGACTTGGTCCTCAAAAAAGTTAAAATCTCCAAACATGTGGGCAAGTTGGATCCCAATTGGGAAGGCCCCTTTAAAATCATTCAGGTACGAGCAAACAATACCTACTTGCTAGAAACTTTGCAAGGCGAGCGTCTCCCTCGACCATGGAATGCATGTAACCTTAGACGGTTCTACGTGTAGCTATTATCACTGTAATCGCCCACTCGAGGTACGTTGTATTCTCTTTTCACAGAAATGCAAATATAACAGTATGTATTTCCCGATTCATTATGTCGTTGCTTACTTTTACTTAATTGATGGTTTGAATTATATATGTCGCGTCAACGCCTACTCTGTGTCGAGCGCCCCCATAGCCTTGAGCGGATTGGCGCTCATAAGCGTGCAAATCCTTAGGATGAACATGCCACAAGGGGAGTGGCAATTTACCTAATTACACCAGCTGGATGCTCATTGCACCGGCTCGCGCTCGTAAACCCCCAAGTGCCCTCATCACTTCAAGGTTATGTACATTAGGATGAACGCGTAGGGGGAGGCTACGTGGCTGATTACGCCAATCGGACGCTTACTGCTCCAGTCGTCGCTCGGAACCATCCAGGGACCCTCATTTTCTTTGGATCGCTCACGGCCGTGAAGCAGCTAGTGCAATTTATTCAAAACTTAGCAAATCCTTCGGTTGATTTCTAAGCTTATGCAAGTTACGTTTAGCAAATTTCATCGGTGATTTTTAAATTCTATTAGCCTACAGTGACGCTAAAAAAAGAAGTGTATATTACACAATTAAGGACAATACTTAGCCAAATCCCTAGCGGGTTTCTAAGTTCAAGTTCGGGCCAAGGTACTTTTACGAAAAGTTCCCTCGTGCCCATATACTCCCTTCACCAAATACACTAACATCAACAGAAACAAACCATAACATTCAACACGGTGCAGAAAATCACGTTTCATTACCAAGAAGCACAAATCTAAGCATTGGAATTTAAAGTATCCAAAATGGAAATTAGGAAATGGAAATTGCGAGTCTACAAAGATGAAATTACATCATAAAGGAGGACAGAAGAAATGGCAACTAAGGAGAATAAACTTCAAGTTGGAGGGCTTCTCGAGGCGGAAACTCCCAGCTCCGGAGGAGCAATGGAAATTGTAACGCCCCGGTTTCCGGATGAACAGGTAAGCACGCCACGTGTGAGTTTTGAGCGTAGGTTTTAATTTTATTTCTTTAGTTTTATAATATTTCTACGTGACATCGCATATTTTATAAAATTCACAAAACATTGTTTATATAAATTATTTGAATTCATATCAATGGAAATATTATTTCATGACACGGAAAATATTTCTTGCATGAAACAATTACCGAGAGTGTCTCAAAGTACCAAATTGTCCCTAGTTGAATATTTCTTTAAAATTCTAGGGACTTAATTGCATAACTTTCAAAGACCTAATTGATCATATTTTAAAACTATGTATACTCAATTGCATAACTTCATGAGCTAGAGGATTAATTGGCAAATTAGCATAATTCACAAAAATCAATGTTGGTGAATCACGTAATAAGCATTCTATGATCTTCCTTGATCAATTATCATCAAAATCTTCCAACATATTCATCTCTCTCACTCTCGGTTTGCTCAAGCAAGAAGAAGGAAGAGATTTTCATACTTTTCATCAAGAATTTCCAAGGAACATTTCAAGAATTGAAGTTTGATCATCTTCATCATCTATTTTCTCCATATTTTCATCTTCAAGGTTGGTTGTGCATGAATGGATGATTCTTGATCATATTTGATTTAGCTAGGGTTTGAGATTGATATGCTAGATGGATTAATTGGAGATGGAAGCATGGTTATGTGATTGTATATTGAATTATGGCATGATTTACTCATGAATTTGTTGGAAAATGGAGCTTGGATGATCAAAGTGAGCATGAGCTTGGAAACTTTGATTTCTTGATGATATTTTATGCCTTATGTGCTTAAGTGTGTTTTTATCATTCTTTGAAGTTATATGCATCATATTACCAGAAAATCCTAACTTTGTTGATTGGAAATGGATTTTTGTTCTTGTTGTTGTTCCTTCCCGTGAGCATCCCCTGTTTTTGCTCTGCTTCTGTAAGTTGCAGAAACTGGGAACGACCATTTCCAGCCTCAAGGCAATGTGGGAACGGGCGTTCCCACCTTTTCAAATGAACTAGGCGGCCGAGCATGGGAACGGCCGTTCCCATTTTGGCCTTGGAGCCGGAAGGGCCATTCCCCAGCTAGGCGCATTTTAAAACTAAAAACGTTGGCGCGATTTTGGGGATTCATGGGAACGACCGTTCCCATTTTTCAAAGGGGTCCGGAACGGCCGTTCCCACCTCAGTTGCAGAACAAAACATTCTGCATAAAATTACGCAAATAGCCCCTCGGTCCGACGACTTCTTTGACCCCGAATTGCTATTATATGTGCTAATATGTACTGAAGCAACATGTTATCATGCCACATTGCATTTTCCTCGTCATCTCGATACATTTTCGCCGTTCGTCATATTTGGTCCATTTTAGGTCATGTCTCACGTATACACGTCGTGTTTGCACAGGTCACGAGGGCGTGGACGAGGAGCAGGCTCCGTAGAGCATATCCTTGTTATATTTTGTAAGAAAAGGCGAGGTTTTGTTTTAAGTAAATCGAACCCTATAACCCTTATGTGCTATTTTCGGCCAAAACATACTATAATTATAAACGTTTTCAAAGTTATAAATATTTCAAGCCAGAAAGTAATGATTGTCATGATTTTCAAGCAAGTTTGGCAAGTACATGATTGTACGTGGGCCCGAGGGTAATTCTTGAGCCAACCGGGAAAGCAAGGGCTGACGGGTAACTCCTGAATTATCCTCACATTGTTGGGATCACCCCCGAAGCCACTAGGAGATTAGTGGTGGAAGGAGTTCCGTGTCTAGGGGGTCATGTCCCCTACACACACCATGTCGTGGATAGTTAAGCCTTGCAAACTCACTATCACCCGGAGGAAGAAGGAGACTGGGGATTAATCCGGCATGTCGGGTTATCCTCGGGTTATTGCATGATTTCAAGCATGAAATTGTCTATGTGAGCACTAAATTGAAATGCATGATCATGTATTGAATTGATAAAGCAAGCACGTATTGTCACGGTTGGTGTAAAGGTTGGAGAATCGCCCCTACTCGCCGGGGTCACATGTTCATGAAATGATCAAGTTAAATTGTTAAATTGATTAGTTGTAATCTCGGGCAAAGAACGAGTTCTTGAACTATGTAATTATATTGATTCCAAAGTCTTCACCCGAGACTATAACTTGCATGTGACGTGTGTTATATATAATTATTACCCCTCACTCAGTCTTCGGTAGACTGATACTTCACTTTTCAGGTACTTGAGCGCTTGGTCGTGCTAGGCGGGTGTCCGGTCGAGTTTTGCATTCTCACGGGTCTAGCATTGTACCTTCATGTATAGCACTTTTGGTATCTTATGTTATGATCGTTGTTGTTACATTTTGAATACACTAGCATGTATATAGTATATGGAGATGATAATGTATTGATAGTTAAGTTTGGTATCTATATGTATCTATATCGGTAAATATGGTACCTATATGTATGATTCATGTATTGCTTCCGCTTTTAAATCTCATGTTTTGGTTTAATGATTTGGGGAGTGTCCCGCCTAGCTCGTCATTTTTATTGTCACCCGTTCGCTATAGTTTTGGTTTATGTATGGATTTTCCATTTCATACGTGGATCGAGGCTATAGTGCGGGGGATGTAGTGCCTTGGGGGTTAGGGTGCTACAGAAATGGGGGTGAGTGCCAGAGGTTGGTCGCTGGATACTGGGGCGCTCGAAACATGATCCTCATCGTGAATGGAACCATCCTGGGCGCTCATCTGAGTAACATTGTCGACCATCAGAGTCTCAAGGTCCACAGGGTTTGCCTCCATGTATTCATCCTGAAGCATGTTGACCAAGTCGAGATACTCAGGCTCTGCGAGCCCCTCTTCCAAATTTTCCAAGGCAACCATCGGCTCCAAGTTATCGTCCAAATCCATGCGTAGACGCTCATCCTCCCGGGTGCTTGCAGGAACCATCCCCAACTTGATCAGCTGGCCCACGGATTTCCAGAAAAATCTTTTTGCCCACGGATTTCCAGAAAAATCTTTTTGCATTGTCGAGGCAATGCAGGTTCGCTGCAAAACCGAACGCCTTGGAACGCACGAATTTGACAACTGCCTCCCAGGCGACCTTCGACTCTAGCTCCCCCAATTGCCCTCGCAAGTCGGCAAGCTCCTTTCTGGTAGTCTCGAACTACTGGTTGCTTTCGAACAAGTGCTGGGTGAGCTCCTCATTCTTGGTCTTCAATTGAGCGTTCTCCTCCTTCAGCGAGCTTTGCTTTTCTTTCAACTTCCGGTGATGACCGTCGAACGCTAAATACGAGGAGTTAATCTCCGCTTGCTCCATCCTTAATTTCTCCTGTTCGAGCTCCGAGGCCTGCAGTTGAGCGTATACATTACCATAGTCCCTTTGCAGCTGGCTGGGATCGAAAATACGCAACAATTTCTTGTATTTGGCTTTGTGGTTATGCGCTCGCCTCTGCAGGTACTCTAGCCTCGGAATCACCTCCTGAGAAACCAAGGAGATGGGTTTTATTACAAGCTAAAAATTCAAGGGCGCTAATCTACAAGAAATTCACCCTTACCGTTATGAGTGCGTGACAAGCGTCGCTCGCTACTTGACTGGCCTCGTACTCGATCAACTTGTCATGATCCCCGGAGAACTGTAGCTTGCTCACAATTCCGGTAACCAAGTTCCTGGTGGAAGGGCTTCTCTTCAAGAGCACAGGACCCTCTTTTCTTGGATGTTTATAGCGAGCATCCCCGACACAACCGGGCTTCCAGAAATCCTCCTCCTCCGAGGACGAGGTATCACCGTCCGTGCCACGCTCGCCCACTACCACTTCCTTCCCTTTGCCAGAAATAGGAAGGGAATCGGGTATCCTTTTCCTCTTGAGGGTCCGTTGAGCCCTTATCTCATCATCTATCTGGACAGCCAACCCCGAGCGGTTACCGAGGGAGTGGTCAGAATCCACCTGAATGGGACCCTCGGGGGCAGCGGGAAGGGGAGCCTCGGGGGCGTTCTCGATCGTTAAGTCTTCTATGTGGCCTGACCCTCGTCCACCTTCTCCTCTCCCTCGTCCCTCTCTCCTTCCTGACCCTCGTCTCGTCCCTCGCCCGCCACGTGGAGCATCCGCAGGCTGCTGTGCTCGCTGCTGCTGCTGCTGTTGCTCGCCTGCCCCGCGAGCGCGTAACAATGCCAGGATACCCTCGGCTGATGGACCAGACATGATTAGTTCTGCGCCTGCGAGCAAGTGGAAAAAGATATTATGCACAATTGGAATATTTAGTGAAATATGAGAAGTTAGCAGTGTTATGCTAAAAGTCAGTAAAGTTAGTTCCTAGAATCTAACCATCACAGAGCATGGTCTGAGCGGGAGGGTTGGCAACCATATCTGGAGGAGACACCAGTCTATAACGGAATAGGATCTCTTCATCCTTTGCCTTTATCCATCTCCTCTCGTTTTTCATTGCGAGGGCCAGACCTTTTGCCCATTGCTCGAAGAGCTTGTTCGCAGATCTATTTTTGACCAATGGCCCCTCGCCGTGGATTATCCACCCCCGGTTGGCTCTAAAGATTCCCCCGGGCGCCCCTACAAAGAAATACTTCTCTTTTCAGTCCTCGCCGTACGAGGTCGAGGGTGAATCAATCATCTTAAGCCCTGATTTGGCTTGAGCATAATAAAACCCATCCGTGGGAGACGAGCGGGTCGATCGAGCCACTTGGATCAAACTATTGAAGTTGTCTATTGAGCGCTCGTGACCGGTAACCCTCATCAGAATTACGAAGGAGTTTATCAAAGCAATGCCGTTGGGGAGAATTTGAGAAGGACTGAGGACCAAATAATTGCAGAAGTTGGCTACGACTCTCGGAATTGGGAACCTTAACCCTCCCACCAAAACGAAGTCCAAGTAGACGGTCATCATCCTTGGTGGCGGACGGTTGACCCTTTCTCCCTCTACAGGAAGACGAATTGGGAATACTGCTTCATCCCAGTAAACCCTGGCCTTCATGTCTGCTAGATCTTCAAGAGTCAGTGTACTCTCTATCTCATCCGGTGATCTATCTGTTTGGTGGGGGTTATCTTGCCGTACGCGGGTCATGGGTTCTTTCCCCTTATTTTGTCGTTTACAATGTAGCACCCGGAACGCTAGGCACCACATCCCCCGCACTATAGCCCCAATCCACATATGAAACGGTCAATCCATACATGAACCAAAGCTATAGTGAACGGGAGACAAAAAAAAACGCCACAAGGCTAGGCGGGTACCCTCAATTAAAACCAAACCAACAATTCAGAGTAGATAAAAGCAGAAGCAATGTTCATTCAATACTTATAGGTACCATATTTATTTATTTACTAATAGGTACCAACAATTACACTATCAATACAATATCATCTCCCACAATGTATAAAGTACAAGACATGCTACAAAACAAAAGTATCAATACATGAACGTAATATGAGGTGAAGTGTGCTAGACCCAAATTAAAAACAATCTAGACTTTAATTCCCACCTAGCACGCCCTGCAAAACAACTGGAAAGTTGAGGTGTCAGTCCAACACGGACTGAGCGAGGGGTATAAATAAATATAAGCGCACATACATGCAAGTGATAATCTCGGGTAATAATTTTGGAAAAACAACAATACAATTTAATAAAGTAAAAGATACTATCGCCCGAGATTACAACTAATTCAATTTATCAATTTAATAATTCAATACAATCAATTTGTGGCCCGGCGAGTGAGGGTAATTCTCCAACCTTACTCCGACTGTGTACAATCAATCAATCAATTGTTCAATAGTTAGGTGATCATGCAATTCATTACGGTGCACAATTAGCAGTTTCAGTCCATCCTTCTTCCTCCAGGTGATGGTGGGATAGCAAGGCCCCACCATCCAATCAGTCTGGGCAGAGGGTACATGAATCCCTAAGCCCGGAACTCCTTCCTCCCCTAATCTTCTAGGGGGTTCAGGGGTCATCCCAATTTGGTGAGAGTAGCTCTCGAGTTACCCGTCAGCCCATGCTTTCCCGGTTGGCTCGAGCCACTACCCTCGGGCCCACAGTGCAATACAATACTCGCCCAATCAATCAATCAATCAATTCCTTCAATAGTTTGATAAATCATTTGAAAACCAATCTCATTTGAAAACTATAACTATATAGATAAGTTTTGGCTTAAAACTTCACATAGGGTTATACGGGTCCTATGTATCTAGAATTAAACCTCACCTGAACGACCCAAAACAAACAAGGAAACAGTTCACTGGGCCTGCTCCTCGTCACCAGGAAGCTGGTCTGTGCAAGAAAGATAATTGTCCGTGAGACACGACTCAAAATGCACCAAATAGGACGAACCGCGAAAATGCAACGAGATGACGAGTATGATAGAATGTACCATGAAAATATCTCGTTATGACATGTATGCAATCATATAATCAACATATATATATATATATATATATATATATAGAGCACATACACGTACAGCCATGCATGCAAAACAATATGCATGAAAACAGAGCGTGACACGCCCGTGCCACTAAAATACACTAAGCCGTGACACCCCCGTGTCACAGTACAGCGGACAACATGCATGCGAACAGAAGGTGACACGCCCGTGTCACCAATGCAAAGCAATCCGTGACACCCCCGTGTCACGGTACAGAAAACCCAGGCCACTACGCACCCCCGTGTCACGCTGAAGAAGGGAAAGTTGACATGCCCGTGTCAACTGTGCGTAGCAGAAAAAAAACAGAGCAAAAGCAGCAGCAACAACGAAACAACAACAACAATCCAGAAAATGATCCATAATCCAGTTCAAACACATATATTTCATGCAATAAACATACTAGTTTACATATAGATCATCTACAACTCATAAAACACATAATTCCAAGGTAGATCATCAATAATCCATCAAATGAAACCCATTTCATCAACTATGCTCCAAGTTCAATATCAACAAGTTGAATGCATATAGCTTAAGCTCAAAGTTCCTAAACATATATCCAACAACAAATACACATAATAACTAATATGTAGCCAAGCCCTATCTATCACATAAATCCAAGAATTTCATCAAAGTTCCAAAAATACCTCAAATGAAAGAAATGGGAGATGAGATGAAGAGATGATGTTGATGATGCTTGAATGATCACAAAACCCACAAATATGAAGCTTGTATGATGAAATGTTCCTCTCTTCCAAGAAGGGTTTGGCTCGGTTGACAAGGGAAGCAAGGCAAAGTGTATGAAATGTGTTTGTATGAAATGAGGAGCCAAGGTACGTGATATGCTGCTAAGTAAGGGAAAAAAAAGGCCAATTTGCTATTAAGTCCTCGAATTATTTAAGTCATGCAATTAGATTCAATTCCATAATGAATGATCAATTAGATCCAATGCAATTAAGTCCCCTAATTCATGAGAATGCTCAAGTAAGGCCACGAAAGAAATTAACTCATGTTCGGGAAAAAAATTCACGTTACCATCACGTTCAATGTATACGACAATTATAATATGATATGAATTTCAATAAAAATACTTAGAATATAATTATATAAAATTATGTCATGACATGAAAAGTTAAAGAAATGATCAAATACTAATTAAATTACAACTCTCAAACCCACACGTGTCGTTCATACCTGAAATGCCGAAAGCTGGGGCGTTACAATCCTCCCTCCTTAAAAGAATCTGGTCCCCAGATTCACTGATCGGAAGGGAACAACTCTGGATGGAACCTTCTCATCTTGTCTTCGGTTTCCCACGTGGCTTCTTCGGTCTTGTCACTTCTCCAAAGAACCTTAACCATGGGAATATTCCGGTTTCTTAATTCCTGAAACTTCTTATCCAATAACTTAACCGGTTTCTGAACAAAGGTAAGGTTCGGTTCCAATTCCACTTCTTTAACGGGAATGATCTCGGTTTCATCGGGGTAGTATTTCCTCAGCTGAGATACGTGAAATACATTATGAATCCCCGTTAGGCTCGGTGGTAGGTCCAATCTATAAGCAACTTCTCCAACTCTTTCCAAAATCTCATAGGGACCTAGGTAACGAGGCTTAAGCTAACCTCCTTTTCCAATCCGAGCAAATCCTTTACGTGGAGACGCCTTCAAGAATACCCGGTCTCCAACTTCAAACTCGAGATCCCTTCTACGACGATCGGCGTAGCTCTTCTGTCTGTCCTGAGCTGATTTCATCCGTTGTTGTATTAATTGAACTTTCTCAACTATAGCTTCAACGGCCTTAGAAGGTTTTTCCAATTTCTCACCTTTCTTAACACCTTCTTGCTTAGTCCATTTCCACTCTTCCAGGTCAAAGAACAACGGAGAACGACACTTCCGACCATAAAGTAGCTCATACGGTGCCATTCCAATCGAAGCCTGAAAACTGTTGTTGTAAGCAAACTCAATCAGAGGTAGCTGATCATGCCAAGAAGACTGAAAATCCAAAGAACAAGCTCGAAGTAAATCCTCAAGATATCTTATTAATCTCTCGGACTGACCATCCGTCTGAGGATGAAATGCTGTACTAAACTGGAGCTTGGTACCCAAAACCTCTTGCAATTCACGCCACAACTTAGAAGTAAACCGTGGATCTCTGTCTGAAACTATACTAACCCGAATCCCATGAAGTCTAACAATCTCCTGGTTATAAAGCTCGGCTAGCTTGCGAATCTTAAACGACATCCGAACCGGCAGAAAATGTGCAGACTTCGTCAAACTGTCCACAATCACCCAAATTCCATCGAATCCACATTTCACCTTAGGTAATCCGGACACGAAATCCATCGTCACCTGTTCCCACTTCCACTCGAGAATAGGTAACGGCTGAAGAAGACCTCCCGGTTTCTGGTGCTCGGCTTTCACTTTCTGACAAGTGAGACAATGCTTCACAAACTCGGCCACATCTTTCTTCAATCCACGCCACCAATAATATTGCCTTAAGTCCTTATACATCTTGTTTCCTCCGGGGTGGATAGAATAAGCCGATCTGTGAGCTTCCTCGAGCAATACCCGTTTCAACTCTTCGGGTACAACCACTCGGTTCTTGAAACGAAGAAGACCGGTTTCATCGAACCCGAATGGACACTCCGGATCAACTCTTGCCTTAGCTACCAATTTCTGAACTTCCACATCCGTACTCTGAGCCTCAAACAACCTGTGCTTCAAATCTGGCTGGACCGAAATATTAGAAACTCGAGCCCTTAAAACAATTGGCTCGATTCCACTACTTTCACCCACTTCCAAGCTTGACACACTAACCTTCCTACTAAGTGCATCGGCGACCACGTTGGCTTTGCCGGGATGGTATTTAATCGTGCAATCATAATCTTCCAACCTTTCCATCCAACGCTGCTGCTTCATATTCAAATCCTTCTGAGTGAATAAATACTGGAGGCTTTTGTGGTCGGTGAAAATCTCAAAAGACACCCCGTACAAATAATGTCTCCACTTTCCAAGTGCAAAGACTACGGCGGCGAGCTCAAGATCATGCGTCGGATAATTCTTCTCGTGCTCTTTCAACTTCCGGGATGCATAAGCAATTACCTTACCCTTCTGAGTCAACACACATCCCAAGCCTTCCTTAGAAGCATCTGTAAAAACAGCGTAACCTTCAGAACCTTCCGGAAGGGCTAACACTGGAGCAGAAACTAACTTCTCTTTCAAGAAAGTGAAACTCTTCTCACAACTTTTATCCCAATCGAATTTCACATTCTTCTTCGTCAACCGTGTTAAAGGGCTGCTAACTTGGAAAAATCCTTAACAAACCTCCGGTAATAACCTGCCAATCCCAAGAAACTCCTGATCTCTGAGGCATTCTTAGGTTTCTCCCACTTCAAAACCGACTCAATCTTAGAAGGGTCAACTTCCAAACCACTGCTTGAAATCACGTGACCCAAGAAAGACACCCTGTCAATCCAGAACTCACACTTACTGAATTTGGCAAATAACTGATGCTCCTTCAAAGTCCTCAATACCAACTGAAGATGCCTCGCATGCTCCTCGGCAAAATTAGAGAAAACCAGAATATCATCAATGAAGATAACCACGAACTTATCCAGAAAAGGCTTGAAAATCCTGTGCATCATATCCATAAAAGTTGCTGGGGCATTAGTCAAACCAAACGGCATCACTACAAACTCATAATGCCCATACCGAGTATTAAATCCTGTCTTAGAAATATCCTCTGCTCGGATTCGCAGTTGGTAGTATCCTTGTCTCAAATCCAATTTCGAGTAGACTTTAGATCCTTGTAGTATGTCAAACAACTCCTCGATATGTGGAAGAGGATACTTGTTCTTGATCGTCATCCGGTTCAACTCCCTATAGTCTATACACATTCTCAAGGTTCCGTCCTTCTTCTTTACAAACAAAATCGGTGCACCCCAGGGAGAAGAACTCGGTCTGATGTACCCAATCTCCAACAACGCATCAAGTTGAGTCTTCAACTCTTTCAACTCGGCCGGAGCCATACTATACGGAGTCTTGGAGTACGGCTCTGCATTAGGGTACAAGTCGATCACAAACTCAATTTCCCGTTCTGGAGGTAACGAATCCAATTCCTCAGGAAAGACCTCGGGAAACTCCTTCACTACTTCCGTTTCTTCCAGCTTACTCTGATCCTTGGGTTTGTTAAGAATATGCGCAATAAAACCTGTGGCTCCATCTCGAACCAACTTATGAGCTTCCGAGAAAGAAAGTAAAGGCACAGTCTTGGAACTCCAACCCACTACCAAATCTGATCCCAACTGAACCTTCTTCGCCCTACAATCAACTGTGGAAGAATGTCTGTACAACCAATCCATGCCCAAAATGGATCCATAGCCAGTCATCGACAGCTCAATGAAGTCTGACAAGAAAACTCGACCCTCGATACTCACCGGAACCTCTCTAAACACCCGATCAGATTCTAAACTACCACCAAACGGAGTACTAACCACATAACATGCAGAAGAGCGAGTAACAGACAAAGGCAAAGAAACAGAGATAGCACTCGAAAGAAAGGAGTGAGTAGCTCCCGGATCAAGCAAGGTATGAATGTTCGTGCCATGTATGCAAATGGTACCTTCAACTACCGCGGCTGGATCAACATCAGCATCCTGCTGCTCTCCGCCCAAACCATAAGCACGAGCCCTGATCAGTGGTCTCTGTGCTCCCGGTGGTGGCATCCTGCGGTCTGGACATCCGTCTACCATATGCTCATCGCTCCCACAAATCAAACATAAACCCAGACGCCTCCTGCAGTTATCATAGATGTGCGTCCTCTGACCACAGAAGGTACAAGCAGGCCTCTCGGGTGGTGGTGGCAAAACTGGAGCAACTGGAGCTCTAATCACTGGTCCCGCTGGTCGGGGCTTCTTCCCTGGGCCCTTCGGAACTGGTGGTGGAGAAGGATAAACCATCGGCCTCTTGCCTGAAGCAGAACCCGAACCTGAACCCTTATACCCCAATCCGGAACCTCTGAAACCAGATCCGGAACCTGAGCCCGAACCTGAACGATAAGTAGACCGCCTCGCATTCACTGAATCCTCAACCAACAATGCCTTCTTGGTAGCCTTCACCCATGTGCTCGTGTTGACCGCCTCAATCGCTGCCTGAATATCCGGTCTAAGGCCCTGAACAAACTGCATCGCCTTATGGAAATCGTCACTCGCTATATTAGGAGCATAGCGGGACAATCTCTCAAACTCGGCGATATACTCTGAAGCTGACCGGCTTCCTTGTTTATGTTCTGTAAATTCCTTCAATCTTCGAGTGCGAGAAGATGGAGGAATAAACTTGCTCTTGAACTCCCTGACGAAAACTTCCCAATTCACTTCCTCGCTTGCAGCGTCTAACACAATCCGGGCACTCTCCCACCATGAATATGCCTCGCCCTGAATCAAAGAAATAGTACATCGGGCCTTCTCTTGGGACTCACACGGGATAAGCTCCCATATCCTCTCAATTTCCTTCAGCCACTGCTCAGCCTGAATATCATTCCCTTTATAAAACTTGGGAGGATGTTGGTTCTAGAACTCTCTGAAAGCTAATGAAATCTGGCCTCCCGGTTGTGGTGGTGGAACTGGTGGTGGTGGAGGAACATAATCCCGGACTCTCTGATCAATAAGGCCCACCACTGCATTCATAAAGTCCTGTGGCTGAGCCTGAGGAGGTGGAGGAGGTGGTGATCTCTCCCGGCGATGATGACGACGATGTCTATGTCTAGGAGAACGATCACGGTGATGTCTATTGCGAGCCATCCTGAAATCAAGTCACTATTATGCATGTTCAATTAGTAGGTGCAAATGTGTGCAAATAATTCACAATTGCACATAAGTTATAAAATTCAAACAATTCACCAAATTCAAGTAAATTCAAATAAGTCAAGTAGGTTCAAATATGTCAAATATGTCAAGTAGGATGTAGCACCCGGAACGCTAGGCACCACATCCCCCGCACTATAGCCCCAATCCACATATGAAACGGTCAATCCATACATGAACCAAAGCTATAGCGAACGAGAGACAAAAAAAAAAAAAACGACACAAGGCTAGGCGGGTACCCTCAATTAAAACCAAACCAACAATTCAGAGTAGATAAAAGAAGAAGCAATATTCGTTCAATACTTATAGGTACCATATTTATTTATTTACTAATAGGTACCAACAATTACACTATCAATACAATATCATCTCCCACAATGTATAAAGTACAAGACATGCTACAAAACAAAAGTATCAATACATGAACGTAATATGAGGTGAAGTGTGCTAGACCTAAATTAAAGACAATCTAGACTCTAATTCCCGCCTAGCACGCCCTGCAAAACAACTGGAAAGTTGAGGTGTCAGTCCAACACGGACTGAGCGAGGGGTATAAATAAATATTAGCGCACATACATGCAAGTTATAATCTCAGGTAATAATTTTGGAAAAACAACAATACAATTTAATAAAGTAAAAGATATTATCGCCCAAGATTACAACTAATTCAATTTATCAATTTAACAATTCAATACAATCAATTTGTGGCCCGGCGAGTGAGGGCAATTCTCCAACCTTACTCCGACTGTGTACAATCAATCAATCAATTGTTCAATAGTTAGATGATCATGCAATTCATTACGGTGCAATTGGCAGTTTCAGTCCATCTTTCTTCCTCCGGGTGATGGTGGGATTGCAAGGCCCCACCATCCAATCAGTCTGGGCAGAGGGTACATGAATCCCTAAGCCCGGAACTCCTTCCTCCCCTAATCTCCTAGGGGGTTCAGGGGTCATCCCAATTTGGTGAGAGTAGCTCTCGAGTTACCCGTCAGCGTATGCTTTCCCGGTTGGCTCGAGCCACTACCCTCGGGCCCACAGTGCAATACAATACTCGCCCAATCAATCAATCAATCAATTCCTTCAATAGTTTGATAAATCATTTGAAAACCAATCTCATTTGAAAACTATAACTATATAGATAAGTTTTGGCTTAAATCTTCACATAGGGTTATACGGGTCCTATGTATCTAGAATTAAACCTCACCTGAACAACCCAAAACAAACAAGGAAACAGCTCACTGGGCCTGCTCCTCGTCACCAGGAAGCTGGTCTGTGCAAGAAAGATAATTGTCCGTGAGACACGACTCAAAATGCACCAAATAGGACGAACGGCGAAAATGCAACGAGATGACGAGTATGATAGAATGTACCATGAAAATATCTCGTTATGACATGTATGCAATCATATAATCAACATATATATATATATATATATATATAGCACATACACGTACAACCATGCATGTAAAACAATATGCATGAAAACAGAGGGTGACACGCCCGTGCCACTAAAATACACTAAGCCGTGACACCCCCGTGTCACAGTACAACGGACAACATGCATGCGAACAGAAGGTGACACGCCCGTGTCACGGTACAGAAAACCTAGGCTACTACGCACCCCCGTGTCACGCTGAAGAAGGGAAAGTTGACACGCCCGTGTCAACTGTGCGTAGCAGAAAAAAAATAGAGCAAAAGCAACAGCAATAACGAAACAACAACAACAATCCACAAAATGATCCATAATCAAGTTCAAACACATATATTTCATGCAATAAACATACTAGCTTACATATAGATCATCTACAACTCATAAAACACATAATTCCAAGGTAGATCATTAATAATCCATCAAATGAAACCCATTTCATCAACCATGCTCCAAGTTCAATATCAACAAGTTGAATTCATATAGCTTAAGCTCAAAGTTCCTAAACATATATCCAACAACAAATACACATAATAACCAATATGTAGCCAAGCCCTATCTATCACATAAATCCAAGAATTTCATCAAAGTTCCAAAAATACCTCAAATGAAAGAAATGGGAGATGAGATGAAGAGATGATGTTGATGATGCTTGAATTCTCACAAAACCCACAAATATGAAGCTTGTATGATGAAATCTTCCTCTCTTCCAAGAAGGGTTTGGCTCGGTTGACAAGGGAAGCAAGGTAAAGTGTATGAAATGTGTTTGTATGAAATGAGGAGCCAAGGTACGTGATATGCTGCTAAGTTAGGGAAAAAAAATGGCCAATTTGCTATTAAGTCCTCCAATTATTTAAGTCATGCAATTAGATTGAATTCCATAATGAATGATCAATTAGATCCAATGCAATTAAGTCCCCTAATTCATGAGAATGCTCAAGTAAGGTCACGAAAGAAATTAACTCATGTTCGGGAAAAAAATTCACGTTACCATCACGTTCAATGTATACGACAATTATAATATGATATGAATTTCAATAAAAATACTTAGAATATAATTATATAAAATTATGTCATGACATGAAAAGTTAAAGAAATGATCAAATACTAATTAAATTACAACTCTCAAACCCACACGTGTCGTTCATACCTGAAATACCGAAAGCTGGGGTGTTACATATAGGGAGGCTCACCACCGTCCCGAAGCTCGGATGGCCCAACACCACCCTCGGGAGCTGCAACGGCCACCGTAATACGATGGTCTTGAGGCCTCACCGCACTATTCAGTACAGGAAACACCCTCTCCCCCTGTCTCTGCATCTCCATCACATTGTTCATTTCTTCAAAAAGATCGTTTACCCTTCAGGATCACGCTCGTTCATCCCTTGAACGGCTGCGTCTAGTTCTTCATCCCTGGCTTCTAATGGAACCTTAGCTAATGAATAGCTGTGGGGACAGCATCCACAGGAGAGGCTCTTTCCAGTGGTACCGCCATGGAAACATCGCCGTGAGGGGAAGAACACCCAACGGACATCTCGTCAATCTCTCTCGCTAGCGCATCCGCAGTATGCTCCCCCATTGTTGATCTGGGTTCTTGGAATTAAAGCTTTCAACAGAAGCCCAAAGCAAGCATTATGGTGTGGATATGGTAGCTCAGAAGCATATTTCACTCACCAAACTACACTCAAACGGACCTCAAATCTAGGGTTAGTGCTAAATTTCACGAAAGATTACCTAAAGAAGAGGAAGAAGTTGCAGAAATTCACCGAAAATTACAAGAATTTACAGAAGCGCCGCTGCTGTTTGACTTGAGAAAAATTTGGAAGCGTAAAAGAGTGAGAAGGCTTCTCGGATCCCTATTTATAGGGGCAGAAGCTGGCATTAATTAGGGTTAAGGATTCAAAACGCAATCATTTCCCGCCTTTGGAGACTTCCGCATTTGGTAAACGCCTCACGTCTCCCGGAGCACACGCTCCCACGTTTCCCCTCAGCATTTAATGCGGACATGACTTCATTTATGGCAATGTCAGAACGTGTCTGTTACAGGAGACAAACAGTCACTCCTCTGGAAGAAACTTGACCCTCGGATATTCAAAAAAAAAAAAAAAAGTTCAAGGCTTATCTCTCTGAAATTCTACAGTACGCTCAAGCGCTACTACAGAATTTGGGGGCAAAATGATGAGACATAAAACCATGCTCATATCAGAGCCGTCCACGTATCGCCATCTACCAACTTGGAGATTGGACGCTCGCATTAATGGGCTTGCAGGCCAACCCAACCCATTCGATTGTTGACTAATACAGGCCCATGAGCCTTGGACAATTGTTCAAGTAGGAGGTTCAGGCTGTCAAACCTGACGCTCGCGCCACGGTCCGTAAGGCCACCCTTCCCGGGAAGGCACCCCATGAGGGCCCCTACTTGCTAACGCTCGAGTAGTAAACGCTCATTGGTCATCTGCCAGGGGAGACCCTCCCGTGCGCTCTTTCGAGCGTCACTCGCGCTCGGATATGATCTACCACCTTGAGAGGCATCCGTACACCTGCAGGACCAATCTTGAGCCTCCCAACGCACGGCCCTCGCCAACAACCACTGACACACTGGCAGTGTGTACCACGTACCTGACAAGCCGCCTGCTTTTCAGAGCCGTCGTTCTCATACCGTCTCAGGCCGCCACGTGTTAGGGCAACACAAGTTTGGGACCACTTGGGCAAATTACCCAAACCACCCTCACCCCAAACATATAAATAAGGGAGAACACTTGCATTCTCCCCCAAGTCATCTTCCTCATATACCCTGCATCACTGGGCATTTTCCTTAGGATTTTTCTTCTTCAAAAAGCTCTGTGCATTTCATCATCTTTACGGCATCTTCCTTACATTACCTGGTGTTATCCTAGCTGGAAGAACCCACGCTCACCGAAAAACCCAGTTCCTGAGGCTCATCACCTATGATGGTCTTCCCTTACACAAACAAATTCTAAACGTGATTCGTGTTTGAATACTTTACAAGTTCTTGCACCATCAGTACTAGTATCTGATAAATAGCTACTTTGATTTTCTTATTTTGGAGTTATATTGTCATAACGTTCTCCTTATTCGTACGTGTGTGATCGAAGAAGTTGGGCAACCTTTGATGAATTTCGCGAAGTGTAGAGATGTAATGTTTGAATTTAATGTTGTTGAAGTGGGTTTTAGGTAGTCAAGAATGTGATATATTGTCGATTGTGGTTTGCCTTTAAGGTAAATCAACCTTCCATGCTTAAACTTAGGGGTGATGAGGGTTTGGTATTGAACTGTCAAAATTAGTTGCGTATGTGCCTGATGATGATGATATGGTGTTTTTGGATCTATTGTTATTTTGAAGCAATTATTGATGTAAATTATATTGGTCAATTTTTAATGAGTAGAGCTTGTTATTTTGAGTTTCTCCCAATTGCAATCCTCAAGAATTTGTGGCATGTTTTCAAATTTTTTTCTTGATTATTACCAAAGATTTTGGGGATTAACTTATTTCTCTTGTTGATGTAAATTGTACTTCTTTGTAAATGGGGATTGACAACAACACAATCCAATCTGATTCAAAAACAACCCATTTTCAAAATTATTCAGTAAGCATAGATTCTTGAAGGATCAACAAGAATAATACAATTGTGAAAGAAGATGAAAACTAACATGGTCTTACTAGAGTTGGCCTATGCTATATATAAATTTCTTTTACCTTTTCGTTTTTTTAGTTGAAACTGTGATTTAACGTTTGACTTTGTTAAGATAATAAATCAAGAAAATTATTGTCAGTTCATACCCAACATTTTCTTTTTAGTGGTAGAAAGATAATTTCATATGAGTTCTAGTTTATTTTTTGGACTTATGAAATCGGGTTAAATGCAACTCCAACCGTGAAAGTTTTTATTTTATCTTTACAGCAGGTATGGCTAGATGTGAGAATGAAACTCAAACAGAAGATGGTGAAACAATCACCCAGCCTAATAACTCTTGGAAAAATAATGAAGAGTATGGCTTATTTTTTAACTCTGATGATGAATGTGGTGCTTTAGAGAATGACGACCAATTAGATATTCAAAATGAAGAAGAGACTAACTCAGAGTCTTCACTTGGTGTGAATAGCGGTCATGAAAGTGAATTGCAAGATGTACCCACCGAGTCTGTTGGGAATAGTGCCCTAGAAAGCTGTTATGCTTTGGAACTTTCCCTATATCACAGACAACCTTTGAATAATATACGAATGATTATAATCACAGGCGAACACTTCTTATGTGCCAATACGTGTTTTGAGTGTTTCCATTACGTGTGCATGTCTAGAACTCCCCTAATCAGATGAGGCCGTTAAGAACTTTTTCATTATGGGAATGACACATGAAACAAGTTCTTAACTCCATAGGCGAGGATTAGAAACTTCTCCAAGTCAATGATGCCGACAGACAGTGGGAGTGTCGACTTTACCTCTGTTGAGACTTGCTTGTGTAGTTATGTCCTTAAGAAGGATCACCCGGTTTCATGGGGTGATAAGTGCATGGGTTGATGCGTTCATAATACATAAGGGTGATAGTTACAAGAACTTCATCACTGAGAGTGCCCCTTGTTAGAAGATTCCTAAATGGGAAAGGAAGTTTCCTGAAACTTCCAGATTAGGAAATATCTCACATGTCAATGACGTGAGGAATTAATCCTTAGATTTGAGATTCCACATTGTCTCATATGAGCTAACTCTATAATCTTTGATATAGACTCAAAAAGGTGTCACCATATAGACACCTGAACCACGGCCTATGTTGGGATTACACAAGTGGCATATGAGAATTGTTGGAATCAATAAAGGACCTACACTTGTTGTAGGCAAGATGATCTCTTATTACACAAGTCATTTAAGTTCCATCCTAAAATCCTTGCGCAAGGTGGTTAGATCAAGACATCAAGAAACTGGGGTTTTCTTGGATTGAGATCAAATGGAATATGAAGGGAACTTTGTTTTAAGATTAAGGTTAGTAGGGCTCCCTATATTCCCATGCCCTAGATCTTAATTAAGAGATAGGATGGTAGGAGGATCGTATCCCACATGATGTCATTGACTGAAAGGTTCTTTCGAATATACATTCACATTTCGGGTAGGACTCACACACCTGTTGCTAGACTATGGTTGTGTGATTTGCGAGGTAATTAATTAATAAAGTGTATTAATTAATTAGGCTCACAACTAACTAAAATTGAACCTAGAGGGTCACACACAAATACCGGGTTCAAAGGGTATTGTTAGAAAGATCAAGTAATTGATCGAAACGAAACCACAGTGTAAAGTACACGTGTGGATCGAGAGCATTGTTTGGGACGTGTGATCCATTTGAGAAATTGGATCATGTGTTAACTAAATGGAGAATTAATTATCAAGCCCAAATATAATTAATTAGTGAATTAATTATAAAGCCAAGATATAATTAATTGGAGAATTGATTATAAATCCCTAAATATAATTAATTGGAGAATTAATTATATAGCCGAAATAAAATTAATTGGAGAATTAATTTTAGCCCGTTAGAATTAATTAGTGAATTAATTCTAAAGTCCTTGATAGAATTAATTCTAAGTATTTAATTATTTACTTGTTCTAATTTGATTAGAATAAATGAATAAATAAATATCTTCTATTTTATTCTAAAGTATTAATTCTAATGTGATTAGAATAAATATTATTAGGATAAGATATTTAGTAATTGCTAGAATAATTAAATATTCCTAAATTAGTTAGGAGCTCTTTTTCTATAAAATAAATATCTTATTTTAGATAAGATATTATTTACTTGGAGAGAAAGAAAGAATAAGAGAAAAGTCAAAGTAGGAGACCATCTCCTACATGGGATTAGGGTTTCGAACCCTAGCCTATAAAAGGGACTAGGGGTTCGAATTTTTGGACTACACATGATATTGAGATCACGTCCAACCTTCATGGAATTTTGGGGATAATTCTCTTGCTCTCCTTTCTCGTTTCTGTTTCTTTAATACGCATGTTATAGTACTATCATACTCACTAACATGATTTGAATCTAGGTTGGTGTGGATTAATACTCTAAAGGATTTCTACTTCGGAATCTCGAAGAAAGAATCATTCAAGAAACGGGGATTCATGCCGCATGAAGAACGTTTGAGGATGGCTCAAAACCTTTCAAGAAAGCTTCAATTGTTGTAAGTTTCTTGTAATCCCAACGTTACGATACGAACATTGCAAGTCTTTTAGATCCCTTTTGAAAAAAATTTTAAACTTCCGCTACGTTTACTCTGATGTTTTCCAACAGAGTCTTCCTTATCAGGATATGAATCAGAAGATAGATTAGGGCCACTGAATGAATCTGATAGTGATTTTAAAGATGATCCACTAAGGGGTTGGTCTAGTTTGAAAGACTTTGTGGTGCCTGAAAATCCAAACTCACATTTTAGGCTACAAAAGCATGCTGTTTTTGATACAGTTGATGAATTTCGAAAAGTATTGAAGGAATATACCATAAGAGAGGGTGTCAAGATAAATAGAATAAAAAATGAACGAACAAGAATCCATGTCGCATGTGCTGCTGTAAATTGCCATTGGAGGGTTTATGCTTCTCTATTACCTGATGGTGCATCATTCATGGTTAAGAGGCCTGTGACAAACCATACTTGTATAAGAGTGGACAACTTGAAGGAAGCATGTTCTAATTGGCTTGCAGCCAAATTTGTCCCAGTTCTTACAAGTCATCCAGATATGAAAAATAGAGATTTGAAAATAGAATTGAAAAATCGCTATGGAGTTGAACCAAAATACATGCAATTGTATCGGGCTAAATTAAAGGCTGTTGATATCATAGATGGTCATCCAGGAGAAAGTTACAAGCTTATGCCTCAATATAAGGTAATGATACAAGAAACAAATCCCGGAAGCATTGTTGAGTTTCAATATTATTTGGATAAAGAAGGAAGGATTCCAAGAGAGCCAGATTAAATATTATTTGGATAAACAAATCTCGGAATGTGGGCTTCGAAAGTATTTCTCTAAATACTTAGAGAAAAAAAACTTTAAACCAGAAAACCTTTTTCAGGGTTAAATCTTCCGAAATTAGGCGTCTTATATATAAACACCTAATTAAAATTAATTCCAAAATAAATCGAAATTAACTAGGAGAAAAGGGATATGGTTTCAAAGCCGAGAGCTCAGCCAAAACCTCTCCCAAAGTTGTGAATGAAAAATGAAGACCCAAGGCCCCCATTCATAGGGAAAAAACCGAGGGCAAAATAGTAATTTCACACCCCACTTGCGTGTGCAACTTGGACATGAAAACTGAGGTGATCACATCATAGATCTCAGCACCACGAGTCCAACGCCGCCGAGAACGCACCAATCGGAGGTCTCACGTGCCCCCACGCGCCGCCTAAAGGCGGCCAGTGTCATGTGCTCGCGGCTAGGGTTTTAGGGGCTTGAACCGGTCTGACCGAACCCGGTTCGACACGTGGCCTATCCCTGTTTTGCCACGTGTCCGGGTCAGACCGACCCTATCCATTGACCCGACCCGGATACCGACCCGCGACCCGTTGACCGGCCCGGTCCAGATCTAATCTGGACCGTTCATGCTCGCTGACGTGGCTCGATCTCATCCTTACACGTGACGCGCACGTGGCGCCCAGTCAATGCCACTTGGTAGCTGACCCACTGACGTGGCATGCCACGTTATCTGCCACGTCATCAAAAAAAAATAATTTTTTTTCCGATGAAAATTTTATTTTCTCCAAAATAAAATTCCGGGCATTTTCAACTCTTTGGAACTTCAATTTATTTTCTTAAAATAAATTCCTTGGCTATTTTCAAACAGTTTGAAAAATTCATTTCTCTTTCTCCTTTTAATATTTTCTCTTTGGGTTTTCAATTTGGGGCTTGCAGGGGGACTTGCAGGACTAATTAATTTTAGCTCCAAACGGGTTAACATATTATCATCTCATGATAGTCATTAATTACCGTTTAACAATATTTAATTCCACTAAATAAATATTGTTGCACTGTAAAATTAACTAAATTATTCACGAATTTCTCGATCTAGAATAATTTTGCATTTCACTCCTCCCTGTAGATATCCATGAAAAATAAATTGTAACTACTATCATTCATTTTTCATCTCTAATCTGAAATTTATTGATTCGCCTTAAATTCAAATTCTCTGTATGTGAAACACATTCAACATACAACTTCGGTGACGTATCACGCGAAGTGCTTTGACCAAAGTCTTAATTCGAACTTTTTCAAATCTATTTCAGGGGTATCTTTTACCTTCCAGCAAGGCCACAGATTCCTCGATCAATATAACTCTTTAGCACATTTCATGTTGTCACCGAACGTACAAAGTATTTTGGCCCCGTTACCGAGACCTCACTTCGAGTATATTACAGTGTCTAGCACTATATGCCTAAAGCCGAAATATTGTTAGGATTAAGAGTACAATGCTTCTTGAGATTTTATTCATTTTGGATAGCAGTATAAAATGAATAATCTCAGTGGTCCAGTTCGATGTTTCCAATCCTATTGAAAATCATCAACGTGTTATAATCGGAATCACCATTCCCTATGACGAAAGACTAATCATCTTATATAACCACGTTATAATCATGATAAGAACATATTCTTATCTTACCGACTAGAACTTTAATGATACGTGATTTCGGTATTCCAAGTCTTTTCCTATGAAACACATTTCATATAAGAATACCACCACACGTCATTAATTATCAATATGTGAAATACTCACAACTGGCTGTAAAGTCAGTTTAATTAATTCAACAAATTGAATTTTCAGGGCACTATTCCGAACAATCCGACTTGCCCTAAATTCAATTTGGCCACACATCTAAGTCTTATTCCTTTCACATGAGTGTCAAAACTCGTTTTGCACTCTTTTGCGCCAATACTTTAGTGAATGAATCTATTAGATGTTTTTCTGAGCCAACAACTAGGAAATCATGGATCCAATACGTCTAACTGGCTGTTTCTCAAGCTACGATGTATTTGACTTCCATGGCGGTGTAAGCAATACAAGTCTGCTTAACACTCCTCCAATTAGTAGTTGCACTTTCTAGAGTAAACACGTATTCTGACGTCAAACATCTAGAATACAAATCAGATTGTAAATTCGAATCTGTGTACTCTATTGAAATGAGCTTACCACTGTGGTAGACAAGCATATAATCTCAAGTCCTTCTCAAGTACTTCAACATATGCTTTCACTACTACCTAGTGTCAAATTCTAGGGTTTGACTAATGTCTGCTGACTTAGACCTAATTCATTATAGACATCTGGCTTTGTACATAATATGGCATACATAAAGCTTCCGCTGCGGAACTCTAATTATGTCTTCTATCTCTTCAGTTGTCTCCGGACACTAATCCCGAGATAGATAAAATCCATATCCAAAAGGTAATGAACCTTTCTTGGAATTCGTCATATTATACCTTGCTAGCATCTTATCTATATATGCTTCTTATGATAAACCAATCTCCTTATTCCTATGATCACGACAAAAGTCTGATCCTTGGAATATTATTGGTCTCACTTAGGTCTTTATTTGTCAAATAGATTTGACAATCGAATCTTGACTACTAACAAAATTCTTGCACCATTCCCAATGAGCAGAATATTGTTTACGTACAAAATGAAAATGTTACAACATTATCTTGATGTCATTTGTACACACATGGTTCATCAGGCAATTTGCACAAATCCAAAGAATTTAAATTGCCTCTTTAATCCTGATGATTTAGACGCTTCCTTAAGATCACAAAATGATCTATTATATTTGCATACTATATGCACCTGATTACTAGCTGTGAAGCCTTCAGGTTGTGCCATGTTTTTCTTCTTGATGATGCCTCGTTCAAGAACATAGTCTTTACATCCATTTATCTAATCTCATAATTGATAATGAGATAAAATGGAAAGGATAATGGACTTAAGAATTGCTATAGGCGAGAAGACCTCATAAATGATTTCTTCTTTTTGGGTAAAATCCCTTGCCATAAGTTTGCTCTAAAGTTTCTACTTTTTCGTCCATTTCTCCGTTTATTTTCTTGTGGAACCCAATTGCATCTAATGGGTTTAATGCCTTCAGACGCCTCCACAAGTTCAAGACTTTGTTAGAATACTAAGATTCTAACTATGATTCAATGGCTTTTGACCAAATGGTCAGCGTCTATATCTTTCACAGCTTCATTGCACGTGGCAGGATCAGATACATTAGATTCAACCACTTGGGTTAATCTTAGGTATCTTGTCAGGCATCTGACAATCCTCTCACTACAATGATGCTCTCGTGTACACATCTCTACATCAAATGTTGTTTTTGTACATCACATGTATCTAATATATTTTCAGTTATCACGGGTTTAGTATCAAATACTATTATTTTCTTTTAACACTATTTTGCTTCCACCCTTTGTGGTTATTTATGTAATCATCTTAGAAATATTCACAAACATCTTTTGTGATTTCTCAAATTACAAAATATACCTCCTCTTGTTCTTCTAGGATAACCTTAGAACAAGTCAACCTTTGTTCTTTATTCTAACTCGTCAGGATCCATCCTTAACACGTGGACCAGGCTACATCAATTCTGAAGATAAGAGATATAGGGTTTTCACCCTAGCTACAGATCCATCTGTGTTTTAGGAACTGACTTAGATAGAACTAGGTTTAATGTGCATTGTCGTTTTGAGCGCAAGACTCCAAAACAAAATTCGTAGGGTGACTCTTCATGAATCTTACCATCTTTATCAGAGTTCTATTTCTCCTTTCTGCAATATATCCTTGCTAAGACGTATCTCATACAGATAGTTGAGATCTAATCTCATTTGAGAAATTCTATTTAACTCTGAACATAGATACTTATCACTACTTCGATCTAATCAAAGTGCCTTGATATGTTTTCTAATTTGACTCTTTGACTTCAGTCTTATATTGCTTGAACTCTTCAAAATACAGACTTAAGTCTCATCAAATAAACATATCTGTATCTAGAGTGATCATCCAAACAAATGATGAAATATCCAAAACTTCCTCTTGCTTGAGCATTCACAATATCATACGTCCGTATGAACTAACTCAAGCAAGTTCATAGCATAAATACCCTTTGTCTCAAAAAGGCTTCTTAGTCATTCTAGCTTTCTAAATAGGATTCTCAGATTGATACTATTTTCAAGTCAATAGGACTCAACAATCAGTCTTTGGATCCTATTCAGATTCAATTGACCAATAGATAGGTGCCACGTAGAATTTTTTTCTCTTAGATGGTAAGTCAAGCTTCTTAATGTTAAACTTAAATTAGGGTTTTCATTGAGGTATAAAAGACCATCTTTTATTGTGCCAAAGCAAATAAACCTTTTATTTTGCTTAGCGATAAACTTTTGTTCAAAACAAACAGTTAAACCACTAGTCATCAAATAACTCACAGAAATTAAATTTCTGTTTATTCGGCACGTATAATATTAAATCATATTGCCAAAATACGACTTTATAGTCCTTACTGCTAATACAATTAGGCTTGTGTTGTCCCTGAGCAGTAGTTGTATGTTAGCCGTTTTTCAAACTTCCTGGTTAGTTTGAATCTTCGCAATGAATTGCAAATATGATTAGTTGAGCTCGAATCCACACACCAGGAGTCTGGTGAATTTCCAACTAAACACACTTTCAACGAGTAAGATATCTTCTTATCTTATCTAAACGGTGTAGCAAATAGACAAACTAAGTATTTTGGATAATTTCTTTTCCAATACCCGTTACCACCGAAATAGAAACACTTTTCGATTACCGGATTTGATTTTCTATTTCTGAACCTTAAGATTGGGAACTATTCCTTTTCTTTTTCTTCCACTCACTGCCTTTCTGGGCCGTGGATATTGATGTCTGATTTAAGAGAACTCTTCCCTTAGTCTATATCACCCTTTCTGCCATATTGAGGTCGTTTATTGGTTCAGGTTGGGTTTAAAAAAAAATTTATTTAAAAATATTCTTGAACATTCGAACGACTTAGGCAGAGAGTATAGGATCGTAGCCTATTTGTTAAGATTGTTTCTTTAAGCCCAGAGGCTTTCAATCTCGTTCAGATTAGTTATCATATTCATAATATGATTCTGAATCGGTGATCCTTCAAACATCTTCATAACTAACAACCTTCTTATTGGCTCGTACCTTCGTACGATTCTGTCTTCAAAACATGTTCTTATCAGTAGGCATCTCATGTATCTGATACTCAAGAACATCTAACACAGATGTCATGATATAAGACTAGCCAGATCATCACACCTGATCCATTTGGAATAAGCGTCTTTCTAATCTTGACTGGTTGTACTTTTTGGAATTTTTCGGATGAGGTTCAGTGAGTACGTAAACTTTCGTGTCTCAATACGATGTCAAGATTCATTTCCTAGTCAGCATAGTTGAACCCTTACTGGCCTATTTCCTTATAGACATATAGTTTGAAGTGAGCTAAGAGAGATCAATACTATAAAACTGAAATAACTAAATAAAAGCAAGTTATGAATATGTATTTCACTTTCTTCTGCGTCTAACCAAAAAATGAAATCCACGTAAACATTTTGATTTACGCAATGGTGACTTAACTCACTACAGTTGACTCTCCGGAGGCGAGGTCGAAAATCGCTTAGAAAAATAAGAACTATTCTTAATTAACATGTCATCTAGGTAACTCTTACCAAACAATGTTAATCCACCACGTCAACCCTTGGCCTCTAAGTGAATGCAACATAGCTCCGAAGGGAGGTTAATACATTACTTAGTCAAGTGTGTACCATTACCTAAAAGTTCGTACGAGTAGGTCAAGACACTCCACGGAGGCATGGTCGAGTTGACTTTCCCGTATTTCATTCTATCCGTAGAAGTCTAATCTTGTATACCGCGAATATATACCCGCCGAAGGGAGTAGTACACATCCACTATACTATAGACGGGTAATGGAGGCCGTGAGAATCCAACTCTTTTCATCTTGCTCCTACTTGAATTTTAAAAGGTGTGGATTATCTTTTGATTATCATATAATCACTTTTGGCATCTTATTGTCGGAAGTGATTAATCTTATTAATACGCTCCCACTAGGATTACTAAATCATATTTAAAATCCCAATAATATTTTAAGACAATTTAATAACTACTTATTAATTAGGCCCAAAAATATTAGTCCAATTACACACCACGTCTAATCTCTATTAAACAATATCATTTAATCACATTAAATAAAATATGCAGAATTGTAAATAACATAATATCTTATATTATCATGATCATGCCATAAATTAAAACAATTAAGCATGCTTTCATATAATTATCACATAATTATCATGCTTAAAATTAAATGGCACTTTAATTACATATGTTATAAATTATCACATAATTTAAATCATATTTACTGATTCGGCAATTAACCAGGAAGATTATTGAAATCGATTCCCAAAAAATTACCATTCCACGCAAATTCCCAGGAAACACTGGAGGGGTCACAACTGGTCCCACTTAAAACCCAACCTCCTTAGACAGAATTTACGTGTATAGTAGCAGATTTAAAATTATGCATCACATGCATCATATCAATGCATGTATATATCAAGAGCACGACTCTGATACTAGTTGCTGGGAGACAGGCCCAGAACAGTAGCTGTCCGGGACCACATTTTAAAATTTTGTTTATAATAATACAAGGATTAAAATATTTCTAAAATATTTTAATACAAAGCGGAAGACTAGCCGGATCTACTCAGGTATATACATGCAATTGATAATAAATTTTAAATCACTTAAGCAGATAAATATCTAACATGCAATTAACACTTAAGAGCATATAATTTATCATGCTTAAAATAATACAACTGTAAAATATTACCGTACTCCAAATATGGCTATCTAACGACATTTTTCCAGCTTCCAAATTCACCTCCTGAGAACCCGATCTCCTCGTGAAACCGGCAGAGCTTCCCTGCAATAACCCCAGAGAAACCCTCGGAGTGTGGGCTCCGAAAGTATTTCTCTAAATAGTTAGAGAAAAACAACTTTAAACAAGAAAACCCTTTTCAGGGTTTAATCTTCCGAAATTAGGTGTTTTATATATAAACACCTAATTAAAATTAATTCCAAAATAAATCGGAATTAACTAGGAGAAAAGGGATATGGTTTCAAAGCCGAGAGCTCAGCCAAAACCTCTCCCAAAGTTGTGAATGAAAAATGAAGACCCAAGGCCCCTATTCATAGGGAAAAAACCGAGGGTAAAATAGTAATTTCACACCTCACTTGCGTGTGCAACTTGGACATGAAAACCGAGGTGATCACGTCGTAGATATCAGCACCACGAGTCCAACGCCGCCGAGAACGCGCCAATCGGAGGTCTCACATGCCCCCATGCGCCGCCTAAAGGCGGCGCGTGTCATGTACTCGCAGCTAGGGTTTTTGGGGCTTGAACCGGTCTGACCGAACCCGGTTCGACACGTGGCCTATCCCTGTTTTGCCACGTGTCCGGGTCAGACCGACCGTATCCATTGACCCGACCCGGACCCGTGACCCATTGATCGGCCCAGTCCAGATCTAATATGGACCGTTCAAGCTCGCTGACGTGGCTCGATCTCAGCCTTACACGTGGCACCCAGTCAACGCCACTTGGCAGCTGACCCTCAGACGTGGCATGCCACGTCATAAAAAAAATATTTTTTTTTTCGATGAAAATTTTATTTTCTCCAAAATAAAATTTCGGGCATTTCCATCTCTTTGGAACTTCAATTTATTTTTTTAAAATAAATTCCTTGGCTATTTTCAAACACTTTGAAAAATTCATTTCTCTTTCTCCTTTTAATATTTTCTCTTTGGGTTTTCAATTTGGGGCTTGCAGGGGGACTTGCAGGACTAATTAATTGTAGCTCCAAACAGGTTAACATATTATCATCTCATGATAGTAATTAATTACCGTTTAACAATTTTTAATTCCACTAAATAAATATTGTTGCACTCTAAAATTAACTAAATTATTCACGAATTTCTCGATCTAGAATAATTTTGCATATCACTCCTCCATGTAGATATCCATGAAAAATAAATTGTAACTAATATCATTCATTTTTCATCTCTAATCTGAAATTTATTGATTCGCCTTAAATTCAAATTCTATGTATGTGAAACACATTCAACATACAACTTCGGTGACGTATCACGCGAAGTGCTTTGGCCAAAGTCTTAATTCAAAATTTTGCAAATCTATTTCAGGGATATCTTTTACCTTCCAGCAAGGCCACAGATTCCTCGATCAATAGAACTCTTTAGCACATTTCATGTCACCGAATGTACAAAGTATTTTGGCCACCGTTACCGAGACCTCACTTCGAGTATATTACAGTGTCTAGCACTACATGCCTAAAGCCGAAATATTGTTAGGATTAAGAGTACAATGCTTTCTGAGATTTTTTTCATTTTTAGATAGCAGTATAAAATGAATAATCTCAGTGGTCCAGTTCGATGTTTCCAATCCTATTGAAAATCATCAACGTGTTATAATCGGAATCACCATTCCCTATGACGAAAGACTAATCATCTTATATAACCACATTATAGTCATGATAAGAACATATTCTTATCTTACCGACTAGAACTTTAATGACATGTGATTTCGGTATTCCGAGTCTTTTCCTATGAAACACATTTCATATAAGAATACCACCACACATCATTAATTATCAATATGTGAAATACTCACAACTGGCTGTAAATTCAGTTTAATTAATTCAACAAATTGAATTTTTAGGACACTATTCCCAACAGGAACTTTATGCAAAAGAGTTGTAAAGATAGTGAATATTGTGAAGGAAGAAGCTAAAAAATGTGAGATTTTAGTTGGGGGAAGTTATGAATTTCATGTGAATGAAGGTGGACACCACTTTATTGTGGATTTGAACAACAAAGAGTGTCACTACAGGTTTGCGATATCACAGGCATCCCTTGCAAGCATACAACAAAGGCCATATCTCATAAAGGACATGAAATTGAGAGTTATGTTCATCCTAAGTACTACAAAGAAAAATATATGGGGTGTATAGTCACAAAATCAAAGGAATAGCAGATCCTGACTTCTGGCCTGAGATGGACAATATACACCCCAAAACACTCATGCCACCACAGATTAAACGTCTCCCTGGTAGACCGAAAAAACACAGTTGAAGAGAACAAAGAGAATTACCAAGAGCTATCCCATCTAGAAGAAGAAGTAAAGTGAAATGTGGAATTTGTGGGCAACTCGAGCATAATAAAAGATCTTGTACAAGTAGTGGTTCAAATGAATCTCAAGAACAGGTAATAATTTTTGAGAATATGTGTAGTATTGTATATTCTTTCAAACTTGTTTGTTTATTCAATTATCTTGTTGTTTGCATGCCCAAATCGCAGGTCGCATGTCAATCTGAAATTGCATCAGTTGAAAGAGTAGAGAATAGAAGAAGAAGAAGACCTAGAAATCACATGAATGAAACAGAAAGAAGTCAGAAACAAAGAATAAGCACTAATGAGCTTTCTTCAATCCAAAATTAGCACAAGCTTATATTGTCTATCACGTAAACGTTGTTTTGTTATGAGAATAATATTTCTAGTTGGTGATGAACTTTGTGGGCATTTTGTCCAACTTGGTTTTGGTGTAATACTTTGAATGGCTTGACATTTAAACTTTTAGTGATTTTCCAGAAATTTATGTTCTTAGTAATTGTTGTTTATTTCATTTCAAAAAGTTATTAGTACACAAGATTATTTTATTTACAATATTTTAGATGTTCGTAGGTATATAGACAAATTTTACTATATAAATATCGTAATTTTTTAAAAAGAAAAGACATATATTCATGTCAAATATTTTTTAGGGGGAGTTATTTAAAAGGACCAAATATCCTCAAAAGTTATCTTAAACCCCCTAGTTTGGAAAATGTATGTTTTAGGTTACCAATACACAAGTTATTTTTTCTAAACCCCCCATGACCCTGAAAAGTCTGTTTTGCCCCCACTTTTTCTTGTTTTTTTTTTCCTTTTTTTCCCTCGCCGAAAAAATGGGTTCCCATTTTAGGAAAGATTCATCTCATAATCTGCAACCACATTTCCACTTCGTCGGCAACGAGATCTAACCTCGACGACAACAGGATAAAGGTAAGCGGTGGCAACGGCAACGAAGACATCAGGATCTTGATAAGCGGAGACAACGGGAGTCGATTTAGTTATCGTGCCCTATTTCCTGTACTGCTATAAGATATTCTCAGCGTGTGAATGTTAATTGAATGTATTCCTGGCGTTAATTGAATGTTAATTATGTGAAATAGACAGTATAATTCACTGATAATTTGTATCGAATTGAATTGAATTGCTGATACTTTGTATCTACTCGAATTTTTGATCCTCTGCAAACTGATACTTCAAATTGGTATTCTGAAGATGGCGTTGGCCGGTGACGAAGCTCAAGACAAGCAAACCCTAGGAAGTTGTTGGTTTAATGGCAAAATTACGGTGTTTTCAATTCCGTGGAGTGCGTCAGTGGAAGAGATTCACGCTCAAATTGGTGAAGAGTGGTCAGACTTCAACTCTGATGCTCACGTAGTACAATACCTCGCACCCCATAAAAAAGGTTTGTAGGTTAGTTTGCGACGCGACGGGCAGATTCCGGCTATGATCCAACTGCATGAAATTGCCAAACTCAACATTGTTGAGCTGAGGGCGATTCGGCCTCCTGCCTATTTAGGTGGGAAGCAAGCATCGAAGAGAAGGTATGGGATATCTAATTTTTTTGTTTCTGTATTAACACTATATTTATTAATTTCTGGTCAGTAGTCTCATTCTGTGTCAGGAAGAGAAGATATAACCCATACGCTGATGGTTCATGCTTGGCCACTGTTCGTTCTGAGGTTGAGGATTGATCAGATCCACTGCGTGTTCTGGAGTTGAGGATTGATTTTATTCACTCTTTTTTTAAGGAACTTTATATGTTGTTGTAATCGTATACAACCTTTTATGATTGTTTCTATTTGTTTGAAACTACGTCGATAAATTGCTTGATGCTGTTTTCTCAATTTGATCTAATGGAAACGTTAAGAATGGGTAATAATGGCAGATTTTGTCATTAGAAATGCGTGATTAAAAGAAGACTTTGTCCAGTGAAAGTTTAAGAATGCTTAATTAAAGGCAGACTTTGTCCAGTGAAACGTTAGAAATGCGTGATTAAAAGAATACTTTGTCCAGTGAAACGTTAGAAATGCGTAATTAAAAGAATGCTTTGTCCAGTGAAACGTTAGAAATGCGTAATTGAAGGTTGGGTTTGTCCAGTGAAAGTTTAAGAATGCTTAATTAAAGGAAGATTTTGTCCAGTGAAACGTTAGAAATGCGTGATTAAAAGAAGACTTTGTCCAGTGAAACATTAGAAATGCGTAATTGAAGGTTGGGTTTGTCCAGTGAAAGTTTAAGAATGCTTAATTAAAGGAAGATTTTGTCCAGTGAAACGTTAGAAATGCGTGATTAAAAGAAGACTTTGTCCAGTGAAACGTTAGAAATGCGTGATTAAAAGAAGACTTTGTCCAGTGAAACGTTAGAAATGCGTAATTAAAAGAATGCTTTGTCCAGTGAAACGTTAGAAATGCGTAATTGAAGGTTGGGTTTGTCCAATGAAAGTTTAAGAATGCCTAATTAAAGGAAGATTTTGTCCAGTGAAACGTTAGAAATGCGTGATTAAAAGAAGACTTTGTCCAGTGAAACATTAGAAATGCGTAATTGAAGGTTGGGTTTGTCCAGTGAAAGTTTAAGAATGCTTAATTAAAGGAAGATTTTGTCCAGTGAAACGTTAGAAATGCGTGATTAAAAGAAGACTTTTTCCAGTGAAGCGTTAAAAATACGTAATTAAAAGAATGCTTTGTCCAGTGAAACGTTAGAAATGCGTAATTAAAAGAAGACTTTGTCCAGTGAAACGTTAGAAATGCGTAATTAAAAGAATGCTTTGTCCAGTTAAATGTTAAGAATGCGTAACTGTGGACTTTGTCCAGTGAAACGTTAAGAATGCGTGATTCAAAGAATACTTTGTCCAGTGAAACGTTAGAAATGCGTGAGTAAAAGAAGACTTTGTCCACTGAAACGTTAAGAATGCGTGATTCAAAGAAGACTTTGTCTAGTGAAACGTTAGAAATGCGTAATTAAAAGAATGCTTTGTCTAGTGAAACGTTAGAAATGCGTAATTAAAGGTGGACTTTGTCCAGTGAAACGTTAAGAATGCGTGATTCAAAGAATACTTTGTCCAGTGAAACGTTAGAAATGCGTGATTAAAAGAAGACTTTGTCCAGTGAAACGTTAAAAATGTGTGATTCAAAGAAGACTTTGTCCAGTGAAACGTTAGAAATGCGTAATTAAAAGAATGCTTTGTCCAGTGAAACGTTAGAAATGCGTAATTAAAGGTGGACTTTGTCCAGTGAAACGTTAAGAATGCGTGATTCAAAGAATACTTTGTCCAGTGAAACGTTAGAAATGCGTGATTAAAAGAAGACTTTGTCCACTGAAACGTTAAGAATGCGTGATTCAAAGAAGACTTTGTCTAGTGAAACGTTAGAAATGCGTAATTAAAAGAATGCTTTGTCTAGTGAAACGTTAGAAATGCGTAATTAAAGGTGGACTTTGTCCAGTGAAACGTTAAGAATGCGTGATTCAAAGAATACTTTGTCCAGTGAAACGTTAGAAATGCGTGATTAAAAGAAGACTTTGTCCAGTGAAACGTTAAGAATGCGTGATTCAAAGAAGACTTTGTCCAGTGAAACGTTAGAAATGCGTAATTAAAAGAATGCTTTGTCCAGTGAAACGTTAGAAATGCGTAATTAAAGGTGGACTTTGTCTAGTGAAACGTTAAGAATGCGTGATTCAAAGAATACTTTGTCCAGTAAAATGTTAGAAATACGTGATTAAAAGAAGACTTTGTCCAGTGAAACGTTAGAAATGCGTAATTGAAGGTTGGGTTTGTCCAGTGAAAGTTTAAGAATGCTTAATTAAAGGAAGATTTTGTCCAGTGAAACGTTAGAAATGCGTGATTAAAATAAGACTTTGTCCAGTGAAACGTTAGAAATCTTGATTCACTCTATTGTAATGTTGTGGTCATGATTCAATAAATCTTGATTCACTCTAATGTAATGTTGTGTTCATGATTCAATAAATCTTAACATTTAACTCTATTGTAATGTTGTGTTCATGATTCAATAAATCTTGATTCACTCTATTGTAATGTTGTGGTCATGATTCAATAAATTTTAACGTTTAACTCTATTGTAATGTTGTGGTCATGATTCAATAAATCTTAATGTTTAACTCTATTGTAATATTGTGTTCATGATTCAATAAATCTTGATTCACTCTATTGTAATGTTGTGGTCATGATTCAATAAATCTTAACGTTTAACTCTATTGTAATGTTGTGGTCATGATTCACTAAATCTTGATTCACTCTATTGTAATGTTGTGGTCATGATTCAATAAATCTTAACGTTTAACTCTATTGTAATGTTGTATTCATGATTCAATAAATCTTGATTCACTCTATTGTAATGTTGTGGTCATGATTCAATAAATCTTCTTTGAATCACGCATTCTTAATGTTTCACTGGACAAAGTCCACCTTTTAATTACGCATTTCTAATGTTTCACTGGACAAAGTCTTCTTTGAATCACGCATTCTTAACGTTTCACTGGACAAAGCATTCTTTTAATTACGCATTTCTAATGTTTCACTGGACAAAGTATTCTTTGAATCACGCATTCTTAACGTTTCACTGGATAAAGTCCACCTTTAATTACGCATTCTTAACGTTTCACTGGACAAAGTCCACCTTTTAATTACGCATTTCTAACGTTCACTGGACAAAGTCCACCTTTTAATTACGCATTTCTAACGTTTCACTGGACAAAGCATTTTTTAATTACGCATTTCTAACGTTTCACTGGACAAAGCATTTTTTAATTACGCATTTCTTCCATCTAAAACAAACTTCCTTGCAGGATATATATATACTAGAATCAAACAACAATAAACAACCAACACTAAACATTTCATTACAAAACCAAAAATATACACTACAATCAACTAACAATAACATTTAAACTACTATAAACAATCCACAAACAACAAATTTTGGAGAAGCGCTGTCTATATCATGGGGGAGGAAACTGATTAACCTCATCCTGATCTTCCTGAGGGATGTTGGAATTAACACTCTCCTCAGAGTGTTCATAGCCTGGGTAATCCGCGCCGTCCAAGGACTCGGGGTCCGAGTCCCTATTGTCAATGTAGTATGCGTGGAGGTGCTCCTCTTCGCCCTCCAAAAGATGTGCCCGCTGCACTTTGAAGATATACCTAAGGTCGTCGTAATAACGACATCCAAATGCCCTGGGTTGGAATTCCGACGAATAACCTATGTAAAATTAAACATTGATTAATGAACAATTCCAAAAAAAAAAAAAAGGGGACACGGATGAATTCGACTTACCTCAATGGAATTCACTTCAAAATATACTGGGGTCTTAATTTCGGCGTGAATACGATTAGCACCCATTTTAACTCCAGGACACGCTAATAATCTACGGAATTCGTAAAATTTTATCCGCAGTTCTTTCACCACTACTACAACATCTCGGGCCCAGAATCTTGTTTTGAATCGCTGAGTCAACTCACGTGACACCATAGACAGCACTGTGTCGAAGACTTCTAACCGATCGATTTCGTTCTCTCCGGCATATATCCGAAGACGTTCAACCATGTACTCTTCCACCCATGCCAGAATAGGTCTTGGAGGGGGATTCATGATTTTGTTTGTCAAGGATTGAGATCTGGGAGAGAAAGAGAAGCAGGGCTTCTTGCAGGTCTGCGTACAGGGCAAGATTGAAGATACTAATAAAGGTGATTGGACCGTAAACCAACCGTCGTACCCCTTCGTCGCATTGTAAAGTTGATTGGCCAGTCCAAATTCCGGGAAAACGTGCAGGCAGCTTTTCATTTAATTCAAGCGTCTCATCGGGAATGCATAATAATCTATTAAGTTTGTAGTGTAAATATTCATTTTATTAGTTATTGAAAGGTCTGTTTGTCTAGTTAAAGAAAAATAATTCCAAAAATTATAAAATAGCGTTTCGAAACAGAGTTGCCGGAAACCCGTTTCGAAAAAGAGTCGCCGGAAAGGCCATTCGGGAAGACTCACCGGAAATTGGGTGCCGGAATAGAGTATCCGGAAAGATCAGACGCGGGAAGAAGAAGCAAAGATTAGACGCGGGAAGAAGACAATGGGCATCTATGTTCTTCTTCAATTTATTAAGGGTATTATGGTACTGTTACAAGATTTGGGGGGTTTAAAATAAATGGAAAGGATAATAGGGATGAAATATATCTATTTATTGAATTGGGGGGTTTAGCAAAAGTCTTCAACCATACTAGGGGGTGTTCATTAATTTGCCGTATTTTTTAGAGAATTACTAAATGATACTTTGTAATAATTACCAAAACACCCCTTCCAAGATTTAAAAATTACCAAAGGGCATCCAAGGAATGAGAAAAATAGCGAACCCTAAAAAAAGGTAATATAGTCAGTCCAAAATTTATTTCGCCGGAATCCTACCGGAATGGATTAAGTTGTAATTTTACAAACTTGGAAGGGTGGATTTTGTAATATTTTCATCTAAGGGGGAACGAGTTGTAATTATTCAATCTCGCAAGGGGTGTAGACGTAAAAAAACCCTATTTTGAAAATATCGATGCAAATTAAGGCTTTATATTTGTAACCATAAACTTTTAATTTGTTTTTTTTTTCCGTACATGATGGTATGAGTTTGAAGTAGGAGACACTAACTAAGACGTAAAATTTTCGATGTCAAAATGCTTCAAAATCAGTAAGGTACGAAACTAATGGTAATAGCATAGCGAAAGACGAACTCGCGAATTCTAATTAAATGATTATAATGGTGAATTACAAGACTACACGTCTACACCCCTTAATAACTTGTGCCGCATTTACATATGTGAGTAGGTAGGGCTGTCAACGTGTCGGATTCGGATCGGATCAGAAGATTCCGGATCCGAATCCGATAAGACAATCCGATAACCGGATCTGAATCCGAGTCCTATAGGATTCAGATTCATTTATTTTGAATCCATGTATCACCGGGTCGGATCAGATCCGATAAAAGATCCGACCCGGTTAATAATAAAATTTAAATTTTTAAATAATAAATTTAATATAAAAAAATAAATGTAATTAGATAATATTTAATAAATAATTATTATTTAATAGATTATTTGATACCAACGGGCAGTTGGCTCAAGTGGATAGGGGCTTGAGTTCACTTAAACAAGGTCTCGGGTTCGAACCTTGTGAAAGTAAAAAACTACGTTGGGAGAGGTCCCCGCAATAAGCGCTTTCAGCTATCTTGGGAGATTAGTTCTTCACTCAATTGGGTGGGGAGAAACTCTGAGAGATCAAAAAAATAGATTATTTGATATTTTGTTAATATTTACTTAAGATAGGTTAATTTAAACTTATTAATAAAAAAAAAATATAGTTTTAGGGTAAACAATTCAAAATTTGTTATTATTTAAAGTGATAAATATGTAAAAATTCTAATTTAAATCATTTTACTTATTATTATGTACTAGTAAATAATTTATTTAATTAAATATTATATATATAATCGGATTCGGATTCTTAACGGATCGGATTCCTTAATTCCATATTCGATCTATTTATTTCGAATTTTGAATATTTATAATCGGATATTGACATTGCATAATTGTACATGGCCACGTGGCACGCTCTCTTAGGAGCCACGTGGACTCTTTTGCCAGCCGGGACAAACCGGAGGCAGCCATTTGGACAGTACGTGGCGAGCCAGCATGACATGATCGACAGATCGAAATAGCCAGATCGATCTGCTTTGTTGCTTGACCCGATCCGCCACAACGAGCCGCCCCACGATCTGCTCCCTTGGAAACCCAAACATAATTAAGGATCCCGGAAGGCAATATCGATCCTCAGATCGATTGCGTACGTCACCGGACACCCGAATACTGTATAGCACTCCTGTCGGGACACGTGCAGCCTTCTCATTCCCTAGGACAGGCACACTGCGGAGCATTCAATGCCCGCCAGTCCCAGTCTTTACCCAAAGGGGAAATAAGAACAATCTATCCCACTTTAGCCAGCTCCGTCGTCCGACAGCCAGATCGACGATTGGCAGCGCCATTAATGCACACTTGTGGTACACGTATTACTGTGTTATTTGGCCAAGGCTATAAATACTCGCCCTTTGAACAGTAGTTGGTAAGCTTTTACTCCGCATTAAATTGCATTTATTCTCTCTCTAAGTGAATCCAACACTGACTTGAGCATCGGAGTGCCAAACTTGGATAAAACCCCAAGTCCCCCAAGTTGGCTTCGAGCTCACGTTTGCTAGTGCTTTCAGGTCGATAAAGAGCCCACTAAAACAAATTCTTGACTGATTGACCCAAATCTGACCCTCAGATCGTGCACTTCAGATCGACCGGATTTGAGCCAGATCAGTTTGGCGCCGTCTGTGGGAAAGCTCTTTTCACATCGACCTATATAAAAGCCCCTTCGCACCTTCCTTTTCAAGACACAATGGTTAACACGAGAAACACCCATCGGAAGGTAGCCAAAGGCAGGCATGACTACCACGCGCCGCTTGGCAACGTCTCCACTGCCCCTCCGGTTGTGCCTAGCACCCATGTCTCCTTACCTCCGCCTGAGGCTACTCCCAGGATCACCGTCACCTAGATGGACCTGGATGCGTTCCTCGACCAATGGCGGGTTGAGATCGAGCGTGCCCAGACTGAGGGCCACGAACCAAGGGACCCCGAGCTACCAAGGGCCAGCCCAACTACCACCATCCCGAGCCCCGTGTTGGGCAATGCATTGGGCCCCCCTGCCCAAGCATACGGAAACCCAGTTCCCTATGTCTTCCAACCGCTTGACGGGCGTCCCGCCCACATCATCTGGGGCCTTAGTCCCTAGATCGGAGCGGGTCAGATCCAAGGATTCGCTCCACCACCACCTCCCCCCGCGGCAAGCGAGGAGGTTCCACGCGAGGGCCACGGAGAATCCGACCACCCTAGCCACAACAATCGCGGTAAGCGCGCGGTCGATGAAGACCACGAGGAGTTCAATGACCTCCGTACAAGGATCCCCGCACGATTTACGAGGGAGGAGGCGGCCCGGGTAGCCGCGGCTCATGTTGAAAATGAGCCCGATCGTTACGCAGACCCGCCACGAAGATGGGTCCAAGACCGCCTGGGCGACCGAGGTTCTCAGGTCATCTAGAGGTAGGTCGACCTTCGTGATGGGTTGAACCGACTCCCTCTCCGTTATCGCAGCGACAGGGAGGAAGCTTCCCCCTTTTGCGAGGATATTCTCCGCACGACCTGTGATGGAGATCGAATCCCGACGGGCCTGCCCATGTATAACGGGACCACAGACCCCGAAAAACATGTGACAGCCTTCGAAAACCGCATGTTGCTGCACTCCCATCCCCAACAAATTTGGGCCAAACTCTTCGTCAGTGCACTGACGGGCACTGCGCAAGATTGGTTCATCCGCTTGCCGCCGCGATGCATCTCAACCTACAATCGCTTCCTTGCGCACTTCTCCTCAATGTCAGGGGAGAAACTGTCCCCCTCCTATCTCAACAGCATCTACCAGAGGAGGGTGAGTCCCTGCGAGATTTCATGACTCGCTTCTCGAGGGAAGTGGTTCGGGTCGAGAACACAACGATGGACACTCTGCTTTTCGTAGTTCATCGGGCCCTTCGCAATCGCCTATGGGCAGATGAGATCGTCAGGGACCCCGCAACCTGACGGAGATACAAGATATCGCCCATGGCTTCATGCCCGTAGAGGAGATAGCCCTCGCGCATGGGCCTCCGCCTCGATCTGAGAGGCAGGCCATTGGGTCGAGCTCGCCCCTCAACCGGAATGGGAACGAGCAGAAGAAGATGTTGGAAAACTAGAGCAGAAAAGCAGCGGAAATTTAAATTTTTTCCAAAAGATTGATCATGGACTTGCAATTCTCGTATCGTATCTTAGGGTGTTTAGAAACTTACGTAGATTGAAGCTTTCTAGTGATGTCAATACCGCCTACTGAACACCCTTCAAGCGGAATGTCCCTCGAACAGTTCTTGATGGATTCCAAAGCAGCGATCCTCTAAAGCGTATCCACACTAGTCCTAGAACACGATCAAGCAAGTGAGAATGCTAGTTCTATAACTTGTGTTAATGGCTAGGGTTTTTCTTTGAAAACTTTTCTTTTATTTTTCTCAAAAAACTTAACACTTCTTGAATGTTGGTCTAAAGAATAAGAGAAGCCCCAAACCCCTTATTTATACATGTGGGGTTCGAACCCCTTAGGGTTTCCAAGACCCAATGGGACTAGTTTTCTTGCTCACTAATTAACTAATTAATTATTTAATTAATTTGGAGAAAATAAGTTCCTAACTTATTCTCCAAGTCTAACAAGAATAATTTTCTCTCTCCTACAATAGGTAGTTGGACTTTTCAACTTTCTTAAAGTTAAAAGCCAATATTCAATAAATCAATTAATTCCCAGTTAATTATTTATTGGGTTAAGTTTATTTGAGAATAGTCTTAACAATTAATTTAATAATTAATTAAAAGACAAAAATTAATTAATTACAATTTAATTAATTAATTCTAGAAAAGAATTCACGTGTAATAAAATTACACGCTTAGAGACACATACGTGCCACGTGTGCATGACACGTGGCAGCCACGTAGTGGCTACGTGTGACACGTGGCAATGCCCACGTGTTCCTCTCTCTATTTCGATCAACAATTTGATCCTTCGTTAATCATATTAACATCCTACCATAACCCTCGTGTCCTGACATTTGTGTGTGACCCTACAGGTTCATTATTCGATTAGCAGTGACAGTAATTAATTAATTCACTAATTAATTAATCACTTCACAGATCATACTATCGTAATCTAGCAATGGATGTGTGACCCCTTGCCGAATAACGAAATGAATCAAAGAACCTTTCAGTCAATAACATACAGTGAAATACGATCCTCCTACAACTCCATCTCTCAATCAAGAACTAAGGCATGGGAATATTCTCAGAGCTTAAATATTCTTGATCTTTAAAGTTAAGTTCGTTTCATATCCATTTAGACCTCAATCCAAGAAAACCCATTTTCTTGATGTCTTGATCTTTTATCCACCTTGGCCAAGTGTAAGTTTAATGGACTACGAACAACTCAATCAGTAAGAGATCATTCTTGTTCTTGCAACAAGCGTAGGTCCTTTATTGATTCTACTAATTCTACATATGCCACTTGTGTAATCCCAACATATGCCGTGGTTCAGGTGTCAGTATGTCGACACCCTTTTGAGCCTATATAAAAGATTACAGAGTTAGCTCATATGAGACATTACAGAATCTCAAGTCTAAGGATTAATGAATCAGGTTATTGGCCTGTGAGATATTTCCTAATCTGGAAGTTTCTAGGAGACCTCCTTTCCCATTTAGGAATGTTCTCATGCGGGACATCTCAGTGATGAAGTTCTTGTAACAATCACCCTCATGTATTATGAACGCATCATCGTATACACTTATCACTCCATGAAACTGAGTGATCCTTCAAAAGGACATAATCACATAAGCAAGTCTCAACAGAGTCAAGGTCGACACTCCCACTGGCTGTCGGACACTCGACTTGGAGAAGTTTCTAATCATCACCTATGAAGTTAAGAACTTGTTTCATGTGTCGTTCCCATAACAACAAAGTTCTTAACGCCCTCATCGGATTGGGGGAGTCCAATACATGCAAAAACACTGTCAACCCAAACAGACATAAATAAGCACATAAAGAAGTGAATGCCTTTGAACAAAATCATCTCGTTTATTATTCAAAGACTGTTTGTGATATTACAAGGAAATCGTGAAGCCAAAAGCTGCTTTAAGGGCACTATTCCTAACAGAAGATCAAGGGGAAAGTTGACCTACCGACCCAGGCCGACCGACGAAATTATATCCCCTTGAACAAGCCCATCGATCAGATATATGTGATCATGGACCAGAGCCTTCTGAAGAGACCAAAGCTAATCCGGGAGGGCCCGAAGGCTGAGAAATCGGGAAAATTTTACGGCTACCATCAGCAGTGGGGCCATACCACCGCGGAATGCAACACCCTCCGTGATGAGATCGAAAGATTCATTCAAGATCGACCACTACTCTGAGAAGGCACTTGAAGGATTTTGTTCGTAAGATCGACCACTACTCTGAGAAGGCGGGAAGGCCGAACGACCATGATCGTTCCAGATCTAGGTCTCCCCCAAAAAGATCTGGGAAACAGCCACTAGAAAGAGCTGAAGACAATCCCCCCACCAACGGTAAGATCTATATGATAGCCGGGGGGCATGAGGGCGGCGACTCCAATGCGGCTCGAAAGAGGAACATCAGGCGAGCAGCTCGAGAGTTCAAGGGCCCCCACGAGGAGGTTTTCCAGATCGATCAGGGTAGAGGGTGGGAGAGGCAGGAGGTTAGCTTTAGTGAGAGTGATAGCCGTCCAGGCCCCCATCGGGAAGGCGGAGCGCCTAGTTGTCCGATGGTGGTAACCCTAGGCGTGGCTAACTATGATGTAACTAAATGCCTAGTTGATAATGGAAGCAGCTCGAACATTATCCCTTACTCGACTCTTGTAAAAATGAAATTGCATAATCTGAAACTCGATCCGATCCGAACACCGCTCTCCGGGTTCGGTGGATCGGAAGTTATTCCCCTAGGGCGCATCCGACTCCTCACCTCGATGGGAACATCCCCCAAGAGGGTCACCCAAGAGGTCGAGTACGTCATCGTCAACATGCCCCTAGCGTATAACATGATCTTCGGCCGACCTGGCCTCATACAATTTAAAGCAATCATTTCGACGTATCACCAAAAGTTAAAAATGCCCACACCAAACGGGGTCGGAGAGGTGACCTGCGATGTCATGGACAGCTGGGCCTGCTACGCCATCATCCTGAAGAAGCCCTCAGGAAAAGAGGTAGAGGGAGATCTCGACCTCCAGACCTACGCCGATGGAGAGATCGAGCTCCCCACGAGGGAAAGCGATGCCGAAAGATCCCCGACAGCTCGAAAGAGGAAGGCCAGCGAGTGGCTCGAACCCGCCGAAGAACTTAAGAAATTCGCCCTCGTCCCCGGAGATAGCAGCAAGACTACCAAGATAGGGGCAAACATGCATCCCCAACATGAGATCATGATGATAGAGTTTTTGCGAGATAACTCGGACATCTTCGCGTGGGCAGCCAAAGATCTGATCGGGGTCGATTCGAAATTGATTTGCCACCAGCTCGGGATCGACCCGTCAGTTAAACCCATCAAACAAAAGCTGACACCTTAAAGTCGGGCGAGGAATGACATCATCTAAGCCGAGGTCAATAAACTCCTTGATGCGGGATACGTTACCCCAGCTCAATACGTTGACTGGTTGTGCAATGTTGTCCTTGTGCAAAAAACAGACGGGAAATAGAGAATGTGCAACAACTTCACGGACCTCAACAAGGCTTGCCCGAAGGATCCGTATCCGCTGCCTCGGATCGATCAGCTCGTCGACTCGATAACTGGGTGCGAGATGCTCAGTATGATGGACGTTTTCCAAGGCTATTACCAGATCTCTATGGCCCCCGAAGATCGGAAGCACACGGCCTTCATCGTAGTAAAGGGAATATACTGTTTCAAAGTCATGCCCTTTGGGCTGAAGAATGCGGGAGCCACGTACTAAAGGCTGGTCAGCATGATGTTTAAAGATGAGATCTGGAGGACAATGGAGGTCTACGATGGCATAATCGTAAAGAGTCGATGGGCGTACCACCATCTAGATCACCTGCGTAGATCGTTCGAGATCTTACGACAATATGGGATGAAGCTCAACCCTGATAAGTGCACGTTCGGGGTTGAAGGGAGGAAGTTTCTAGGATATATGGTGAGCCAGAGGGGCATCGAAGCCAATCCAGCGAAGATCAAAGCAATCCATATCATCCCTCGACCTTAATGCATCAACCAGGTGCAGTCCCTGGTGGGTCGAATAATCTCTCTCAACCGGTTCATATCGCGATCGTCCGAACGTAACCTCCCATTTTTCAAAGTCTTGAGGAATCTAAAAAATTTCGAGTGGAACGAAGAATGCGACCGAGCGTTCGATCAATTAAAAGAGAACTTGGCATCTCCCCCATTTCCTGTAAAGCCAAATGAGGGTGAGACCCTGTACCTCTATCTGTCTCTTTCTAACAAAACCTTCAGCTCAGTCCTGGTCGCCATTCGAGATTGAAAACACCTGCCGATCTACTACCTGAGTAAGATCCTGTATGGCGCGGAACAAAACTATCTCGAGGTCGAGAAGTTTGTATCCGCCCTTACGCATGCTACTCACGTACTTCCAAGCTCATCCCATAATTGTCCTAACGGATCAGTCCCTTAGGCAAGTGTTATCCAAACCCGATGTATCAGGCCGAACGATGAAGTGGGCAGTCGAGTTAAGTCAGCACACATCACCTACCAACCCCGAGCCGCCCAGCAAGCTCAAGTTCTGGCTGACTTTTTAGTCGAAAAGAACACCAGCTCGATGGATATCGTTCCTACTTCACCTAGCTGGACCATGTACACGGATGGCTCATCGACCTCTCAAGGGGAGTGGGCATATCCCTTACAAGCTCAGATGGACTCCAGCTCGATTTCGCCATTAAACTCGATTTTAAAGAAACAAACAATGAGCCTGAGTACGAAGCACTTGTGGCAGGACTAAGATACGCCACAGAAAACAAGATCGACAGGATAGCCATAGTAACTAACTCTCAGCTTGTCGCCGGCCAAGTCAATGGCATGTACGAGGCTCGGGAAGAATCCATGGCAGCGTATCTCAAAATGGTAAAAGAGCTGACCTCAAAGCTAAAAGAGTTCAAAATCAAACAAGTCCCCCGCGAGGAGAACGACTGAGCTGATGCCCTGTCAAAGCTGGCAAACGGATTCCAAGGGACTAAGGATGCGACTATCTCTTTCATGGTCTCGGGGGGCTGGGCGATCGACGAAGGAAAGGTCGATGTCGCCGCGATCGATCTGCCGGAACCTTGTTGGATGGACGATCTGATTGCCTACCTCAAGGACGGAGTTTTGCCCCAAAATCGAACTGAGGCCAGAAGAGTAAAATATCGATCCCTGCTCTACATGATAGATCGCGAAGGCAGGTTGTTCAAAAAGTCCTTCACTGGTCCCCCTCTAAGGTGCCTACGGCCTAGCCAAGCCCAAGATGTCCTGGAAGAAGTCCATGAGGGGTGCTACGGAAACCACTCCGGAGGTCGATCTCTAGCTCGAAAGATCTTAAGGAGTGGGTATTTTTGGCCAACTATGATGTGGGATGCAAAACTCCACTCTAGGAAATGTCCCAAGTGCCAAAAACATAGCAACCTCATCCATATTCACCTAGCATCCATGATCCCGAACGATGTTTGTTGGCCCTTCGACCAGTGGGGGATCGACATTATCGGACCATTTCCCCTGGCACCCAGACAGAAAAAGTTCGCCATAGAATGCGTCGAGTACTTCTCAAAGTAGGTTGAGGCCGAGGTAGTCCCCAAAATTACTGATGCAGTGATAAGAAATTTCCTCTGGAAGAATGTAATATGCCTTTTTGGGGTTCCGAGGGTACTCATCTGTGATAATGGTCCTCAATTTCGATCTGAGAATACTAAGAGCTATTGTCGAGACCTCGGGATTGACCTCAGATTCACTACTGTCGGTCATCCGCAAGAAAATGGCCAAGCTGAAGTCACCAATCGAATCATTATCCAGAATCTCAAGACACGCCTCGACGCCAAATTGGGGGCTTGGGCGGACGAACTCGACGGTGTACTATGGGCTTATCGAACTACTCCGCGAACAGCCACAGGGCAAACCCCATACTCATTGGTCTACGGATCCGAAGCCGTGATCCCATCGAAACTCTTACATGAAACAGCTCGTTTATCGCAGTATCAACTCGACCAAAATACAGAGATCAGAGCTGAAGATCTAGATGTGATTGAAGAAAGCAGAGAGTGTGCCTATCAAAAGCTCAAACAGTACAAGGCAGCGGTGGCTCGATCATACAACAAACACGTAAAGCCCAGATCATTCCAGATCGGCGACCTGGTGTTAAAAATGGTCGAAGTCCTACAGCATGTCGGAAAACTTGAGCCTAACTAGGAAGGGCCCTATCGCGTCACGGAGATTGGGAGAAACATGGCTTACCGACTTGAAGACGTGGCCGGGGAACCGTTACCCAGACCCTGGAACGCGCACAACTTGAAGAAGTTTTACATTTAGTTTTCAAATTATTTCAAAACTGTAACGATCACAGAGGTTGAATTTGTCTGAGAATCAACCTCTAATCAGTGAATTAATATACATGTTTCTGGGGTGGCATACGATTAGAATCAACCCGTGATCCCACACTAGGTTACTTTTCCCTCGATTAAGCACTCATTTGACCTACGGTCATGAGTCGAGGAGGGAGCGAGCCTCCACAGCATCATTGCGTTAGAGATCGAGATCCAATGAGGTCCTCTTAAGGCCCAAAGAGATCCTAAAAATCCTAACATATCTAACCTTTTCAAACCATTCTATTATAGATCGAGATCCATTGGGGTCTCCTTAAGACCCGAAATGATCCAAAGATCCTAACCTTAAAATTCCAGGGAGATCGATTTCGATCTGATGAGAATGTCAGAAGGATAAATTATTCATTTTTTGGTTTAGGAAATTGAGATCCAACGAGGTTGTATTAAGCCCAAAGAGAACCTAAAAATCCTAACCTTTAAAATTCTAAAGAGATCGAGACCCACGAGATCGTAGTCGACCCGACCAGATCCGTCAAGATCTCTAAATCCTCTAAAAAACAAATGCAATTTCGAGATCGCTATCGATTCGATGAAAACGCGACAAGTGGTAAAACTAGGCATTGGGAAAGATACGGGCACTCGACGAGACTAGATAAACATCCCAACTAGATCGAAAACGTGTTCCACTTATCGATCCAAATGCAAGTAAAATCTAGCTAACGACGAGGTCATGCTAATCCTAGATCGATAAACCACACGCTTGCGAGATCGAATAAGTACTCAACTTGCAAAGAGAGAACACAAGTATGGGGAATTCAAATTTATTCATGCGAACATCGGTCTTCAAAATTCAAAAGAGATCGATTATACAACAGAAATAAAATAAAATATTCACCCGGCCACACCCCGACCGATAGGTCGAATCTAACTTGTCCATTAAAGCGTGATAGAAGACTGTAGCTTTAGTTGATCTGGACGGCTTCGGAGGACGTTACCTGGGCAGCCCGAGCTCCAGCTCTTTCAAGTTCCCTGACCGTCGGAAGAAGGCTCTCAATTTCGACCGGCTGAGGTAGCTCGCACAACACCGGGCGTTTCTCTTTCTTGGCTGGGGCGATCTCGATAGCATGACCCTATTTGTAGGTCACCCAGTTGATGTGTACCGGATCCTCCTCTTCAGACTGGTCGACGACTTCGGGATCTGGGAGTAAAGGGCCAATCGAGTCGAAGTTGAATGTTGGGGGGAAAATGTTATGGGCTTTGATCTGATTGACAGCGATCTGAAATCCCTTCTTCAGATCGTTCTCCCCCACGATCAGGCTGGCTTCCTCAAAGGTAGGGCCCTCCATGAACTCACGAACGGCGTACCTCTCGATCTCTAGCTTGCACCTTCTCATATCATCTGTAGCTTTGTTGATCTTAGAGCGGGCCACCTCGATGATCTCAGCACGACCTTCATCCTTTGCTACAACTTTAGCTTTGTCGAGCTCCTGGCATACTCCTCCCTTAACCTGGCGAGGGCTGCTTCATGCCCCTTCTCAGCTCGTTCCAAGGCTTCTTGCGAGCTCTTCCATTGAGCTTCCATGGTTTGCTTCTCCTCGACACGCACCCGTTTCTCTTCCCGGGCCTCCCTGAGTTCCTGTTCGAGCTGCTGGACCCGCTCGGGGTTCGCCGAGGCGAGGCGGGCCTTCATCATCTGGTACTTTTCCTTGTATTTCTCCTTCCCAGATTGAAGACCTCCGCTTCGAGGATCGAGTTGACCAGAACGGGGAGGACATCCTGAAAGTAGATTATTAGTGTATGTACAGATCGAATACGTAGGATGGATCCGAAGATCTTTTCTTTTGGGAAAGAACTTACCCCGAAAAGACCCCTAGCAGCCTGGTACCTCTTCTGCCTCGCGGATCACTCGCTGAGCTTCTTTTACTCATCAATGATACATCCCGTATTGAAGAGGGCAGCGAGAAGGTCGGGATCAGCTTTTCCGAACGCCAGAGCTCGTCGGGTTCCATCCTCATTTTCGAGCTCGAGGCCGGCAGGCCATTGTGGGAGAAGGGTCCTGGGGAAAGCCAGAAGTTGAGATTCCTCGTCAGATTCGTTGGAATCCTGCAATTGGTGAACCAACTTGCTATAGGTCCTCTTGCCTACCCCATGCCTTGCCTGGACAAACTGGATTTGAGGATCAACATCTTCATCAAAATATAAGGGGAGATAGTCTAAGTTTATTACTTGTTCGAGGTGGTCCTCGACCTGTTCTGCCTGTGCCACTGACAATCCCGCCCGACCTTCGAGCTCCCGTCCACGATGCGAAGCTCCAGCAGGTTGCCTCGCCAGATCGACATCCAAATCGTTCGGCTCCTTCATACACCTCTCTTGTTGAACTCGTTGGGTGTCAGGGAGAGCATTTATGATCGCACGAGCGGCATCCGCCACAGGTCGCAACTCGTCCGGGGTGGGGTCCCTTTGGTTTCTCGCCCTCATTCTTGCAGCTCGAGACATTATCAGTGGTCGGAGATCTGCATAACGAAAGGGGTCAGATCGATAAAAGAGGTCGAAAAATAAATAATATAATAATAAAATCCTAAGGACCCTGATCGAGTAGGGGTCCGGTCGAAGTGAAAGCATACCAAAACGAAAGTTCTTCCTTCGGGTTCCTAATATTATGCCCGCTTCGACCAGATTCCCGTCCTCGCCAGGTTGGTATGGTCTAGAAAACCCAAATTGGACAACAGATCGAAGCGCTCGTGGAGCCAGGTCGATGGTCTGGTCAGGAGTCTTCTCGGACTGTTATCTCCCCAAGTAGCTCAGAAATGAGGAGTGACCGGCAGGTCGATAAAGAAGAACTTGGACTTCCAATTAATCCCATGCGATGTGGATGGGATCGATACAATCTTCCGGTTCGGTTTCGATTGGAGGTTAAAATACCCGACCCCGGACTTGGTAGCACTATTGAGGGTGAAGAACTCCCAAAAATCCCAGATCTCTGGAGTGAACTCGAGGCACTTCAATATGATGATCATACAGTGCATAAAAGAGAAGGTGTTGGGGGTCAGCTGCGAGGGACACAGATTGTATCGAACTAGGAAATCGGTGATGATATAGGGAAGAGGGAGCCGGAATCCGTACTTAACCGAAGCATAATAGATACCCATCGATCTCAACCTCTTTGGGCTCTCAACTGTTTTCCCCAAGAGAGGCATCCGCACTGAGTACTGGGGCCCTAGTCCTAATAGTCTCTTGACTTCCTGGAACTCGGAGGGAGTTATTTTAGATAATCTCTGAGAAACATGCGTGAGGGTTCTGAAAATATGCTGAGGTCGATCGGGAGGGTTCACGACGCATGCCCCGGGCTCTTCTCCACCCCCGATCTGGCTCTCTCCTTCGATCTGCCCTTCGTCTGGCAGTTCCTCCTCTTCAAGCTCGTCTGCAAGCCCTATTGTCCGTTTTTCCCTCGATGTTGTGGCGAGCCCCCTATTTTCCGTTACCATTTCGTCGAGCAGCCCTCCTTATTGATCGGACTCTACTGAGGACTCAAAACCCACACTTGGCAGGGGGGCCGACAGATCGCCATCTCGTTCCGGCGAGGGTGTGAAGGACGACTCTCTTGGATCTCGGCCGGATGCGACCTGATTTTGTGCCATGGGGAATTAAAAAAGAAAGTTTTACCTTTTCGAGTTGGGGTTCGAAGTCGCTTGTTCACCAGTGATCGGAACAGATCGGAGCAGTTCGGGTGCGGGAGTGCGAAAATGGTGAAATTAGGGCCTGGGGTGACCCACTATTTATAGAAGTTAAAAGTAACGTCTCGAAATACGAAGCGACGCCATAATTACCCCGGACGCGCCACCTCTCCCAAAGGTCACGTCGTATTAAATACGGTGTCAGATCGATGAACTCAAAAGTCACGCCTCATTATTAGGGCGACAGTTCGATTTCAACGACCACGACGGTTCCTTACCCAATGCCAAATCGATGAAATTACCACCGCGAAGTTTCACACTGGTAATTTTGGGGACCTATGACATGGAATAATTGTACATGGCCACGTGGCATGCCCTCGTAGGAGCCACGTGGACTCTTTTGCCAGCCCAGACAAACCGGAGGCGGCTATTTGGACAGTATGTGGCGAGCCAGCATGGCATGATCGGCAGATCGAAATAGCCAGATCGATCTAGCTTGTCACTTGACCCGATCCGCCACAACGCGCCACCCCACGATCTGCTCCCTTGGAAACCCAAACAAAATTAAGGATCCCGGAAGGCAATATCGATCCTCAGATCGATTGCGTACGTCACCGGACACCCGAATACTGTAAAACACTCCTGTCGGGACACGTGCAGCCTTCTCATTCCCTAGGATAAGTGCACTGCGGAGCATTCAATGCCCGCCAGTCCCAGTCTTTACCCAAAGGGGAAATAAGGTACAATCGATCCCACTTTAGCCAGCTCCGCCGTCCGACAGCCAGATCGACGATTGGCAGTGCCATTAATGCACACTTGTGGTACACGTATTACTATGTTATTTGGCCAAGGATGTAAATACTCACCCCTTGAACAGTAGTTGGTAAGCCTTTACTCCGTATTAAATTGCATTTATTCTCTCTCTAACTGAATCCAACATTGACTTGAGCGTCGGAGTGCCAAACTTGGATAAAACCCCAAGTCCCCCAAGTTCGCTTCGAGCTCACGTTTGCTAGTGCTTTCAGGTCGATAAAGAGCCCACTAAAATAAATTCTTGACTGATTGACCCAAATCTGACCCTCAGATCGTCCACTTCAGATCGACCGGATTTGAGCCAGATCAGATATGATCCATCGGGTATTTTTATCGGATGAATATGCTAAAATTCGGATCGGATTTGGACTGGATTCGGATTAAAATCTGACCCATTGACAGCTCTATGAGTAGGGCATGTTTGATTGGGTTAACATGCATATTCTTTTTTTTTTTACTTTTGTTGGGCCAAAGCCCATGTCAAAATGGGAGGCCCATGTCATCTGCGTGATCAATAAACACGCAAATGAGGTGTGTTAAAACTTGGCCCAATTTAACATGGGAGCTCAAATTACTTTTCTATCCAAAAATACCATTCAATTACAGAAAATTGCCATTGAATTGTTGTGGTTCCTTTTTGCTGGGGGCATCGTTTTGCAGGAAAAGAAGTGAGAAATTGGAGGATTTTTCAAAAATATTATTTAAATTTATTCGAATTCATAAAATAATATGTAAACGAAACGGGTTAAGATTTTGATATAAAACGCCACACTCTGTGGCGTTTCTTTAATTTTTTACTAATTTTTTAACGGGGTCGCCACAGATCTTGGCAACCCTTATTAAAAAAATAAATTTTTTTAAAGATCGCCACAGAAAGTGGCGACCATTATTAAAATAATATTTTTTTTTGGAGGACGCCTGTCTCTGGCACCCCAATTAAAAATGAGTTTTGTTATAATATTTTAATGTGGGTCCCACCCCCAAACCCCCACCCCCCGCACGTAACCCCATTTCCTTCCCCATCCCTTTCAATCTGGTTAACCCCCCACCCCACCCGAAGGCAACCCCCCGCGTAACCCCATTTACTTCTTTTTATTTGTTATTATTATGTTAGTTAATATATTAAATTTAATATTAATTAACCATATAATATAATATGTTGTGTTGTTTTATATTGTTATGTAATAATTTGAAATGATAATTTATTATGTTAGTTAATATGTTAAATTTAGTATTAATTAATCATATAATATAATATGTTGTGTTGTTTTATATTGTTATGTAATAATTTAAAATGATAATATTTAGTATTAATTAATCATATAATATAATATGTTGTGTTGTTTTATATTGTTATGTAATAATTTAAAATAATATTATCATTTGTTAAAATTTATTTTTTAGTAATTTAAAATGTAGTTGTTTACAAATTGATGGGTCCGGATCTGAGATGTCCAAAATCCTATCACTTTACAATTTGTTTGATGTGGGGAAACAGGTCCCTATGAAAACTCATCGGAAAAGACGGGGCTCAATCTGACCTTTGTTTTCTGTTGTTTGTCCCAGCCGGAAAAGGGGGTTACGTGCGAGGGGTGGGGGTTTGGGGGTAGGACCCACATTAAAATGTTATAAAAAAAATCATTTTTAATTGGGGTGCCAGAGACAGACGTCCTCCAAAAAAAATATTATTTTAATAATGGTCGCCACTTTCTGTGGCGATCTTTAAAAAAAAACTATTTTTTTAATAAGGGTTGCCAAGATCTGTGGCGACCCCGTTAAAAAATTAAAGAAACGCCACAGAGTGTAGTGTTTTATATCAAAATCTTAACCCATTTCGTTTACATATTATTTTATGAATTCGAATAAATTTAAATAATATTTTTGAAAAATCCTCTGAGAAATTGAGATCCTAAATTTTGGTTGGGGCACCACCACTGCCATCTCTCCCACCTCCACCTCCGCCACCGCCACCGCCAGATAACCATTGCTTACGCCAAGATCCGTAGCGCCAAAAACCCACGCCCACCACCACCGATATCCATGTCAGGAGGAAAATCTGCCCATTCCCTCCCCCGCGATGCGACGCTGCTGCTGTAAATTTTCGAAAGCAGTAAATCTTGTGCAATTCTCTGTTCGAAATTAATCTTTGGTTTTGGTTTGATATCAAATTGAAGGCTTATTTCTTGGTAATAGTATAAGGCATTGGCTTAGTCGAAGTTTTTTTTTTTTTTTTTTTTGTTTTTTTTAGAGAGATTGATATCTTCATTAAATAGTTTGTTTTATGTGAGTTGATTTATCAAATTTTCATATGTTTTTGTGTTACATTTATATATAATTGTTTAGGACGAATTTTAGTGTTTGAGTTGGTTTAAAAAAATCTAAAAATTAGTGTTGCGGAATGAGATAGGAATTAAGAGCACTATTTTGATTTATTGAAAGAATGAGACAGAATCATGCTATGGTCTTCTTTTGGGTTTCAGGTGATAAATTATTATGGTAAGCTGCTAGTTTTGTATTTTTTGATATATGTACATATAACAAAATGTAATTTGTAAGGTGTGTTCTGATTTTGCTGGTTTTGAACTTAGCAACATTCTTCCTTTAAAACTCCTTGTAGTTAATTTAAAAATAATCTCAAAGAATTGAGCTTTCATCTTCCATCAGTGGTGGAATGTAGTATTACATATATCGAAATGTGATTGCACCAACGATCTTGAATTATTTTTGGAGTGTATTAAGTATGTTTAATTTAATATCATTATTCAAATTTATGATTTGTAGATAAATAGCAGGATTGCTACTGACGGCTGTCCCGAGCCTCTTCTCTCTCTCTCTAATTAATTAATCCTATTTAAAGATTAATTAATAATTTAATTAGGTGGTTATGTAATTAATATATAATCCACTTAATTATAAAAAAATAAGGATTTTCTAGTTTAGAAAAAAGGCGTTTTTCTAAAATGATATTTTCTTAAAATATTTAACGAAATACTGCCGGTGTCCACATTCCAAAATCTAAAGCGTGGACACTGCGGAGAAGATTTGCCGGTTTCACGAGAAATATATAAGGTGCTGAAAAAATGCCGTTGATAGCCAATTTTGCAGTACGGTAATACCGTTATGCTGCCAAAATTATTAATTGCATATTGCATGTATATGCTCTATGATTTAAAATTATGTTATCGATGCATGTATATATTAGAGTTGTTCTGGCCTATTTGTTCCGCTGTTTATTAAAATATTTTAGAAATATTTTAATAACGAGGTTATGTCAATTTTTTTTTGAAATATTGTCTCCGTTAATGATAAAGATGAATATGGGCGTTACGAAGCTATCTAATCTATGACCAATACGAACGGTATGAAAAATAACAAAGATGCTCAGAACGAATAGTGTTCCACTAATAGTCTTCAACGTATGGAAGAAATCTATCTCTAAATTACACTCTTTAACGATGCTTGACTGCTCTGAAGTGCTGGAGAAAAAAGGAGAACTCTTTAGGGTTTTCTTCGTGTCCCTCTTATGAGGGCCTGCTCAGGTATATATGTGATGAGTATCAACAAGAACGGCTCCTCTTTCTCTCTTGCTCCTCTTCTCTTTGTTTTTTATTGTTTTGTTGTGATAGACAAATCTTGAACCCAAGTGTAAGTTCTAAATCCGATTGCAACACTTAAGGTATCGTATCCACAGGGAAGGGAATTCAACAACTACTTTTATGATTATTCCTAATCTAGAGACCGGAAAAGATTGATCAGGTTATATTATACTACTATGACAAAATTAAACTTAACTAATAATAAATCAATCAAACGATCTAACAAATAAACACGGGAATTAAACACTTAATTAAAACAGGTCGGGGAGTAAATCATATGCTCTTTAATGATCAAATCAATACTTGAGTATGGATGTATGATTCTTCAACCTAATCACGAAGTTATATCTAGCTTCTTTCGAAGGATAGATGCCTAATTAATTAAGCCAAGTGTTGTTCTCACAATCACTTAGTAACCAAATTAATCGAATAAAACAAGATTGGTGTATTTAAAACCTAGCGGCTTGGCATGGAATTCTAAATACGGGTTGTAGAAATTAGGGTTAAATATCTTTAAGCCCAAAAAATCTAAGTTTTGGAAAACACTCTCAATTATCCTCAATCTCTCGATTATCGGATAATTTACAACATGTTCATGGATGGCCAGTCCATTCCCAGCTTATGCAATACTGTTTTCCTAACAAAGAATCACACAAATTTACTCAAGCATTAATTCAAACACCTTAGATGCATACTCCTTACCCCCTAACCCTAGGAGATTAGTTCCTCATATGTGAATTAAAACTCATTAAACTCAAAAGAATTGCATTCAAAATACTCATGTCTAACTTAAATATCAAAACGGAATTAATAACTTCGAGTTCTAACCTAATTATCCAAAAACGAATCTAAAACGAGAAATTAACTAAACTAGAATTGAAAACCAAAACTTGAGGAATTAGTTTGATCGGAAAGCAGTAAATAAAACCAATTTAACAAAGTCTTGTGATTGGGATGAATCTTCGACTCTCTATCTTCGTGTTTCTTCGTTCTGTATGTGTTCTTGAACTTCTGGAAAAGAGTAGTCCAAAAAGCTCCCATAATCCGCCTCAAAACCGTGTATAAATAGGAGTCCAAAAACTGAAACCGCCCCGTGACACGGGCGTGCAAGAATTGTGCCTTCAACTGTGACACGCCCGTGTCACGTAATAAAATCGTGTTTGCGCTTTTCCATATGACACGGGGGTGTCAAAACCTGTTCTGCTGGCTGACACGGGGGTGTCAAAACTCCAGCCTTCTCTGTACCATGTAACGGGCGTGCAAGAATTTACTCTACACAGGTGACACGGGCGTGTCACCTCCTGAACTCCGAGGATCACTTCTCTGTACTGAGACACGGGCGTGTCTCAGTTTGCTCTACCATGGGGACACGGGCGTGTCCCCTAGAAATCTCTCGTTTTTCGCCCTTTATTGCATGGTTTTGCTTTTACTCCGTCTTTTCAACTCCTAGGTGAAAGGTACCTACTAAGGAGCATAAATCACATTATAAGTTCTTAAAACTGCTTGAATTTAACTAATTTTGCCCTACAAATCCATGCAATAAACCAATACATCAAACTCCCCCAAACTTAGATATTGTTCGTCCTCGAGCAATCAAGAAAATTACATCAAACCAGCCTCAAAATTCAATCTCACAATGGAGTAATTTTCAGAATTTCACTAAAGCAAGCCTAGCCTATCAAACACATTTCAATCAAGCACAAGTATCAACACAATGGTATAAGTCAAATATCCTCGTGTAGTGTGTGAATTCGAACAAGACAATGTACAATGGTCAGAACACCAAACTAATAATTCCTTCCTAAGTACCAATAATAGAGTTCGGAAAACATTCTTCGCACCTATCTCTACTAATGGAATTGACCTAGAATTAAGGATCGGAAGGTCTTTCGAGGCTTGTAATGTGGGCTAAGGGTTACGGTTATGGAATTTTTAGTATAGTAGTGACTCAACACACCTAGCTCACCCATTCAAATTTCCATGGTTGCCATCTTGTTTTCCCCCATCAAACTCCCCCAAACTTGGACCTTGTCCAAGTTTGTCACATACAGACAGTCTAGAAATTTTTTCTGTTTCAAATCTACTCAAAGTATTTCTCCATAAATTTTTCTCTCTTCTTCTTTTTTTTTTTTTTTTCTGTCTACTTGTTGCTTACACCACTCGTCCTTCTACTACTTCCTTTTGAATTCTTCTTTTCTTTCAGCATCTACGAGTATCTTTTATTTCTTCTCTTGGTTTCTCATCAGGAATTTTAACAGCATCTTTAATTGATTCAAACGAGTGAGCAAAGTGTGACTCAAGGGTAAGTTTATGGTGTTGTGCCTGTGGCTTATAATGTGGCTACAAAAATTTCATGGCACAACACTTAGGCTCAGCGGGGTCAATAGGATTTCGTTATTTAGTACTAATGGCTCAATGGCGAGGCTACCTCCGACATGAATGCCTAAGTCATCTCCCTAACTCTTCGTCAATTCAAAATTTCGCTTCAATAGGACTAAAATGCATCCTAATCCACTTCTCAGTATTATTCAAGAATTACTAACTCAATACCCTAACCTAAGTACATGACCTTGTTCCAATGTGCACAAAAATAAGGATATTCCACCATTCCAAAGTATCAATACTCATACCTAACTTCATGCATTCAACTAGCCTAACTCACTTCGGCAAACTTCCAACAATCAAACCATATCGAAAAATTAAAAATTTTGGCCTATTTCCATCAATCATCTGTTCATGCTCAAAGATATCACAATTTCAAGTAAGTCAAGCCCCCAACGCATCTTCCTATGCAAAATTTTAGCAATACAATCCAAAACTTTTTGCCCCTCTCCCCCAAACTTAAATCATGCAATGTCCCCATGCATAAAAGAAAAAGGAAAGAAGGCAAAAAGAAAACTCCCTCAACACTGCAGAGAACCCGGCAACAAGGCATTTATCAACCCTAACCTGCACTGAAACGACTAAAACACGGATCATAAGCAAAGCAGAGCAAATGATAATCAACATGCATTTAACAAGAGAGCTCTGTCGTCAAGTGTCTCAAATAACCATAAGAATAATTAGCAGTGTGCAAATAGCTAGGTTAGTGTGGTGAATTATATCATCATACAGACCAAGGCAGATAAAATGAAAGACTAGAAAAGAAATCACTCAAGGAAAAGATGGCGGGTAATGCGGCGGTTGGCTTGAGCTACTAGCTCCGGCGCCTCCAAATTGTTTGGCGAGGTATGCGTGGAGGTTCTCGAACTGTCCATCAATGTGGAGCTGCAAGGCATCAAGCCGGGAGTCCACATGCTCAACAAAGCTGTCCATCCTCGCATTCTGGGATGCCATATAATCCCGCATGTAAGCGGGGATTTCCTCCTCGTCTTCTTGGACCACTGGCATCTGTGCACCTCGTCCGCCTTCTTCCCTATCCGGTATCTGAGCAAGCCGTCTCTGTTGATCAAGGGTGAGATCATCATATTTGGCCACACCCCACCTGTACATTCGCTCAAACCGGTTCCTTTCCCTTTCCGGATACCAGGGTAAAACCCTGTCTTTAAGACTCCCGGTAGACCATCGGATGAATAAGTCCATTTTGATGAACGTCTGCTCCTCCACATAGGGAAAGTTGGATAAGGGCTCCGTGTCCTCTTCGAGCCATCCCACCTCTTTGGCGAGCTTCGTCACATAGGCCCCATGACCTATAGTTCCCGATGCCCTGCCTGCCACCTCTTTTAACTTATACATGAATTCCGTGGTGGCATCAAACTGCATCCCCTCCTTCATGAAATACATGATGGCCAACTCAAATCCAACTCAAATCCATAGAGGGGAAAGATGAGAGAAAAGAAAGAGATGTTGTTGTTGTAAATATTAGAAAAGTGTGAGGAACCCCCTTTTTTATTTCAACCGCTCGGACGGGACACGCCCGTGTCATCTAGTATGCTGTATGGATGACACGGGGGTGTCGATTTTTCCTTAGGGAACTTGACACGCCCGTGTCATCTTCTCGGCTGACTTTTCTGTACCTAGACACGGGGGTGTCACAAAATGCATAAGGCCAGTGACACGCCCGTGTCTCCCCTCGTTGGTCAGCACTCTGTACCTTGACACGGGGGTGTCAAGGATGTCTTCATATGGGAGACACGCCCGTGTCTCCCCCAAACTTGGATTTTGCTGACAATTCCTCACCTATTAGCTCAGTATGATCCCTTCTTTTCATAATCCATCCACTCTAATCGAACCAAAATATCTGAACACGAGACAAAAAGGTTATTCACAATCACAAGCTTAACTACCTAACACGAAAGAAAAGAAAAACGACAAAGGAAAGAAAAATAGTTCTAAGTTATAGTCGTTAGCTTGACTTCAAGACTCCGGCTAAGGTGCTGGAGCTGTTAACACGCACGAGACGTGTTCACCAATTCGATCTCCGGCGAGATATGGCTTGAGTCTTTGTCCATTCACCACAAAAGATGGTGAGCCTTCATTGCCTATCTCCACCGCTCCATTCACCAAAACTTTTATCACTCTGAACGGTCCTGACCACCTCGATTTAAGTTTCCCGGGAAAGAGCTTTAATCTAGAGTTATACAACAAGACCAATTGTCCCTCGACAAACTCCTTAACCCGTATATGCTTATCATGCCACTTCTTTGTCCTTTCCTTATAGATCCGAGCATTTTCGTAAGCTTCTAACCTCAATTCTTCCAACTCTTGCAAGTCCAGTATCCTTTTCTCTCCGGCTCTCTTTAGGTCGAAATTTATAGCTTTGATGGCCCAGTACGATTTATACTCGATCTCGACTGGGAGGTGACATGCTTTCCCATAAACTAACCGATACGGCGAAGTTCCTATAGGTGTCTTAAATGCGGTCCTATAAGCCCACAATGCGTCGTCCAACTTCGAGGACCAATCCTTCCTAGAGGGGCTCACTACCTTCTCCAAAATCCACTTCAATTCCCTATTCGTGACCTCAGCCTGCCCACTTGCTTGGGGATGATATGCAGTAGTTACCCGATGTTGGACCCCATATTTCTTCAACAACGCTTCCAAGGGCTTGTTGCAAAAGTGCGTGCCTCTATCGCTGATTAATGCCCGTGGAACCCCGAACCTATTGAATATGTTCTTTTGCAAAAACTTAATCACCACCTTTGAATCATTGGTCGGAGTTGCCACTGCTTCGGCCCACTTAGAAACATAATCCACCGCCACCAAGATATACTGATTCCCATTCGACGGTGGGAAGGGTCCCATGAAATCGATCCCCCAAACATCAAACAACTCAACTTCCAAGATATACTTCATGGGCATCTCATCTCTTTTACTAATGTTCCCGGATCGCTGACAAGTATCACATTCCTTGGCAAATTTGTAAGCATCCTTAAACAGCGTTGGCCACCAAAACCCAGACTGCAAAACCTTAGCTGCTGTCTTTCGACCACTAGAATGCCCTCCATACAAGCTTGCATGACATCTCTCAAGCACCTCCTCAACTTCAACTTCCGGGACACATCTCCGTACTAACCCATCCGAACAGTGCTTAAATAAATAAGGCTCTTCCCAATAATAACGTTTCACTTCGGATAAGAACCTCTGTTTCTGATGGAAATTCATTCCCGGTGGTAGAGCTTTGCAAACCATGTGATTCACGACATCCGCATACCAAGGAACTATTGCATCTACTGCAAACAACTCCTCATCAGGGAATTTCTCAGTAATCTCTTCCTCATACTCATCCTCTTTTTCCCCGACCTCTAACCTTGACAAGTGATCTGCAACTAGGTTCTCCGTCCCCTTCTTATCACGAATTTCGAGATCGAACTCTTGAAGCAACAGAATCCATCTAATCAAACGCGGCTTTGAATCCTTCTTCGAAAGGAGATACTTAATTGCTGCGTGGTCCGTGTAGACGATTGTCTTCGAACCTATCAAATAAGACCGAAACTTGTCAAACGCATGCACAATAGCTAATAGTTCTTTTTCAGTAGTAGCATAATTTAATTGTGCATCATTTAAAGTTTTGCTAGAGTATGCGATAACGTGTAAACGTTTCTCCCTTCGTTGGCCAAGGACTGCTCCAATGGCCAAATCGCTCGCATCGCACATTAGCTCAAATGGCACAGTCCAATCCGGTGCAACCATGATTGGTGCCGAGGTCAGCTCCTTCTTCAACCTGTCAAATGCAAGTAAGCAATCATCATTAAACACGAATTCAGTATCCTTTTGTAATAACTTGCATAAAGGTAAGGTAATTTTTGAAAAGTCCTTGATAAACCGGCGATAAAACCCGGCGTGACCAAGGAAACTCCTCACTCCCTTGATATTGGTGGGTGGAGGCAATTTTGCAATCACATCAATTTTGGCCTTGTCCACCTCAATGCCTCTCTCCGAAACTTTGTGACCCAGCACTATCCCTTCCTTTACCATGAAATGGCACTTCTCCCAATTTAGCACAAGGTTAGTTTCTTCACATCGCTGCAAAACTTGAGCAAGATTATGCAAACAAGAATCGAAAGAAGAACCAAAAACAGAAAAATCATCCATAAAGATTTCCATTGTGCGTTCTATAAAATCAGAGAAAATGGCCATCATGCATCGTTGAAAAGTAGCCGGAGCATTACACAACCCAAAAGGCATACGCCTATACGCAAAGGTACCATAAGGGCAGGTGAACGTACATTTTTCCTGATCTTCTGGAGCTATAGCAATTTGGTTATACCCTGAATACCCATCCAGAAAACAGTAATAAGAATGTCCGGCTAACCGTTCTAACATCTGATCAATAAAGGGAAGTGGAAAGTGATCTTTACGAGTGGCATTGTTCAACTTCCTATAATCTATACAGACTCTCCAACCCGTGACTGTCCTAGTTGGTATTAACTCATTTTTCTCATTTTTAATTACAGTCATTCCCCCTTTCTTAGGTACTACCTGTACAGGGCTAACCCACTTGCTATCCGAGATAGGGTAAATTATCCCGGCATCTAACAATTTCAGTACCTCAGCCCTAACTACCTCTTTCATATTCGGATTCAATCTACGCTGATGTTCTACGGAGGGTTTATGGTTATCTTCCATAAGAATTTTATGCATGCAAATAGACGGGCTAATCCCTTTGATGTCAGAAATAGTCCAACCTATCGCTCGTTTATGTTCTCTCAAAACCCTCAACAAGGCATCATGCTGTGAATCAGTTAATTCAGAGGCAACTATAACAGGTAATGTTTCAGCTTCACCCAAATAAGCATATCTCAAATGAGCGGGGAGGGGTTTCAGTTCTAACTTGGGAGCTGTCTCAATAGAAGGACGAAGAGTGGGCTTACCTGTACCCAACTCTTCATATACAAACCTCTTTCGGAACGGTACGTACGGGGTGGCTTCGAGTGCCTTTACGTAGGCAGCCAATTCTTCTAAGATGTCTTCCCCGTCAATGTGGTCAGCGAGTCCTCTTAGACAGAGTTCGAGTGGGTCCTCGTTGCTTATGGCCATCGGTGTCTGTTCTCTGATTTCCACCATATTGCACTGTTCTTCGATCACAGGCCCTTTCATTGCTTTGAACAAATTAAACTCCACCTGTTCATCCCCCACACGAAGAGTCAGAATGCCACTCTTCACATCGATTAAAGCTCCTGCTGTGGCTAAGAAAGGCCTCCCTAAAATGAGCGGCATGTTTTGATCTTCTTCCATGTCCAACACTATGAAGTCTACGGGCAGGTAGAACTTCCCAACCCTGACTAACACGTTTTCCAGGACTCCCGTGGGGTACTTGACTGATCGATCCGCTAACTGTAAGGAAACGGTTGTTGGTTTCAATGAATTCAGTCCAAGTTTCCTGCAAACAGACAAAGGCATTAGACTCACACTAGCACCAAGATCACATAAAGCTTTATTAAAGGACATATGACCAATTGTGCAAGGAATTGAAAAACTCCCTGGATCCTTAAGCTTTGGTGGAAGCTTATGTTGTAAAATGGCGCTGCACTCTTCAGTAAGTGCGATTGTGGCATAATCCTCCAATTTCCTCTTGTTGGAGAGGATCTCCTTCAAGAATTTGACATAAGTGGGCATCTGAGCTAGGGCCTCGGCAAAGGGGATGTTGATATGTAGCTCCTTGAAGATATTCAAGAACTTTTCGAACTGTTTCTCCAACCTTTGCTTTTGAAATCTCTGTGGGAAAGGAAGTGGTGGCACATACTGTTTGGGTGCCACTGATGTCTTTGGCTTTGAAGGGGGCTCACTTGGCAGCGCCTCTTCCTCCTCCTTCGATGCCTCAACAACTTTCTCAGGTTCCACAACGTTATCCTTTTCCTTTCTCACCTCGATTTCCACCGGTTTTGCAGGCTCTTTATAAGTCGTGCCACTTCGTAGTGTAATGGCCTTACACTGCTCCTTCGGATTTTCCACAGGTTTGCTTGGAAACATTCCTTGGGCTCTAACATTGATTGAATTAGCCAACTGGCCCACCTGCACTTCCAAATTTTTATTTTGAACCAGCACCTGTTCTACCTGAGATTCGAGTTTCTGATACCTATCATTCGAAACATTTATGAATTTCTCGAGGGCCGCCTCCCACCCCGGCTTCTGTTCTTGCGGTGGTTGAGGAGGAGGTGCGAATCTCTGCTGATTTTGATGTGGTGGATGTTGTCCCTGTTGTCTTGGTTGGAACTGTGGTCTTGGATTTGGATTTGGGTTTTGAACATTCTGAGTGTTTGACCACGAGAAGTGTGGATGGTTCTTCCAACCTGGGTTGTAGGTGTTTGAGTATGGGTCATTTGCTGGTTTGTGATTCTGCACGTAATTGACTTGTTCTTGACCAACAACAACCTGTGCACCTGCATTTGTAGAAGGACAAATATCAAAAGAATGGGGACCACCACAAATTTCACATAATACCTGTAGGGCGTTTGACTGTGCCACTGTGTTTCGTGCTGTAGCAATTGCAAGTCGGTCTAGCTTTTGGTTCAGTGCTTCGAACTTGGCGTTGAAAGCTGTCACAGTGTCAGTGGCGAGTATGCCTGCTTCAGGTTTTGGAGGAGGATTGCTCCTCTCCTTTGTCCAACTGCTATTTGCTGCCATCTTGTTTAGCAGTTGCATTCCTACTTCTTCAGACAGTGCCATAAATGCTCCTCCTGCTGCTGCATCGACCATAATCTTCATGTTTTCTGTCATTCCATTGTAAAAGATCTGTACCAGTTGCCATCCTGGAACACGGTGATGCGGGCACTTCCTCTGTAGTTCCTTATATCTTTCCCATCCTTCGTACAATGTCTCCCCATCATAGAGCCTGAAGCTTGTTATTTCGTCTCTGTACCTCATGGTCTTACTAGGAGGGTAGAACTTGGCCAGAAAGGCCTTAGAGAGGTCTGCCCATGTCTGAAGTGTCTCGTTTGACAAGGTCGAAATCCATGTCCGGGCTTTGTCCCTTAGGGAAAAGGGAAAGAGCCTAACTCTGATTGCATCATCGGACGCGTTGTGGATCTTAAAGGTCGAGCAGACATCCAAAAAGTAGGACAAATGTGATGCGGGATCTTCATGTGGTAAACCTCCGAACGGGTTCTGTTGTAAAAGGTTGATGAACCCGGTTTTGATTTCAAAGTTGTTCGCCTCCACGGCGGGGCGAGTCAAGTTGTTCTGGATTAAACCAATGTTAGGAATGGCATAATCCTGGAGTGTGGTTGGTTGCTCGTTTATGGGTTGTGCCATTGGGATTGGGTTGACTTTCTGCTTCTTTTCCTTTTTTCGCTTCTGTCGATTCGCCTTACAAGTCTTCTCAATTTCAGGATCGTAAGGCAGGGGTTCCAAGCCTTTCGATCGTAGCATAAACTAGGTACCTGCAATGGAGAAGACCCGTGGTCAAATTCAACGCACTTCAAAAAGAAATCAAACAGAAAGGGTGGTCTGAAGCACTAGAAAAATCACTAAAGTAATATTGAATTAGACGCCTTCCCCGGCAACGGCGCCAAAAAACTTGATAGACAAATCTTGAACCCAAGTGTAAGTTCTAAATCCGATTGCAACACTTAAGGTATCGTATCCACAGGGAAGGGAATTCAACAACTACTTTTATGATTATTCCTAATCTAGAGACCGGAAAAGATTGATCAGGTTATATTATACTACTATGACAAAATTAAACTTAACTAATAATAAATCAATCAAACGATCTAACAAATAAACACGGGAATTAAACACTTAATTAAAACAGGTCGGGGAGTAAATCATATGCTCTTTAATGATCAAATCAATACTTGAGTATGGATGTATGATTCTTCAACCTAATCACGAAGTTATATCTAGCTTCTTTCGAAGGATAGATGCCTAATTAATTAAGCCAAGTGTTGTTCTCACAATCACTTAGTAACCAAATTAATCGAATAAAACAAGATTGGTGTATTTAAAACCTAGCGGCTTGGCATGGAATTCTAAATACGGGTTGTAGAAATTAGGGTTAAATATCTTTAAGCCCAAAAAATCTAAGTTTTGGAAAACACTCTCAATTATCCTCAATCTCTCGATTATCGGATAATTTACAACATGTTCATGGATGGCCAGTCCATTCCCAGCTTATGCAATACTGTTTTCCTAACAAAGAATCACACAAATTTACTCAAGCATTAATTCAAACACCTTAGATGCATACTCCTTACCCCCTAACCCTAGGAGATTAGTTCCTCATATGTGAATTAAAACTCATTAAACTCAAAAGAATTGCATTCAAAATACTCATGTCTAACTTAAATATCAAAACGGAATTAATAACTTCGAGTTCTAACCTAATTATCCAAAAACGAATCTAAAACGAGAAATTAACTAAACTAGAATTGAAAAAACCAAAACTTGAGGAATTAGTTTGATCGGAAAGCAGTAAATAAAACCAATTTAACAAAGTCTTGTGATTGGGATGAATCTTCGACTCTCTATCTTCGTGTTTCTTCGTTCTGTATGTGTTCTTGAACTTCTGGAAAAGAGTAGTCCAAAAAGCTCCCATAATCCGCCTCAAAACCGTGTATAAATAGGAGTCCAAAAACTGAAACCGCCCCGTGACACGGGCGTGCAAGAATTGTGCCTTCAACTGTGACACGCCCGTGTCACGTAATAAAATCGTGTTTGCGCTTTTCCATATGACACGGGGGTGTCAAAACCTGTTCTGCTGGCTGACACGGGGGTGTCAAAACTCCAGCCTTCTCTGTACCATGTAACGGGCGTGCAAGAATTTACTCTACACAGGTGACACGGGCGTGTCACCTCCTGAACTCCGAGGATCACTTCTCTGTACTGAGACACGGGCGTGTCTCAGTTTGCTCTACCATGGGGACACGGGCGTGTCCCCTAGAAATCTCTCGTTTTTCGCCCTTTATTGCATGGTTTTGCTTTTACTCCGTCTTTTCAACTCCTAGGTGAAAGGTACCTACTAAGGAGCATAAATCACATTATAAGTTCTTAAAACTGCTTGAATTTAACTAATTTTGCCCTACAAATCCATGCAATAAACCAATACATCATGTTGTGTGTGCTATTTGCGTCTATTCGTCTCCTTTATATAGGCGAATACAAAGAGTCCAGTTAGGGTTTACTAATCGTCTACATTAGAGTCCTTCCCGAGTGCTTCTTCTATTCGTTCATATTCGTTCCTATCCGCAGAATCCTTATTCTATTCGTATGTACATAGATTTGCATGGATTCGTTCTTATCCGTAGAATCCTCATTCTATCCGTATATGCAAAGATTCGTGTGGATTCGTTCTTATCCACATAGTCCTTCTTCTACTTGTATATCCATGGAGTCGTTCTTATCCGCAGAGTCCTTCTACTCGTACATGTGTGAGTTGTTGCCACGTGTCCTATAGGGTGGTCCCCATCACTACTCCCCCCCCTCAAAACCATTTCAGCTCGTTAGATGGTGAATGGTATTGATAATGTGGCAACAACGAAAGGGAATATATTTTTGAATCATCAAAGAAGTAAGTAGGAACTCGTGGATAGCTAATAAAATTAATTAACACATATATGACAATCAATAACTTTGAGCTCGGATAAGTGGTCCATGCGCTAGCTTGTGTGCACGGGCTCTTGATACACAATGAGTGCCCCAGCTCGCGTGAAGGAACACATGATAGCGAGTGGGCCAGCTTGCGAATATCCTTCAATGTTTATTATTATTATTTTCTCGATCAAATCTCAAATGGGCCAGCTCGCATAGGATTTTCATAACTTTTCTCGACCAAAACTCGAATGGCCATCTGCCATTCGGCAAGAATTTCATAATTTTCCTGGACCAAAATTCTGATGGTCATTTGCCATTCGGCAAGATTTTCATAATTTTTCTCGACCAAAACTCTGATGGCCGTTTGCCATTTGGCAAAAATTTTATAATTTTCCTGGACCAAAACTCTGATGGTCATTAGCCATTCAGTAAGATTTTCATAATTTTTCTCGACCAAAACTCTAATGGTCATTTGCCATCGGCAAGATTTTCACATGTACCATATCGCGGATTTGACAATGCATTTTGAGCAAGATATATATATTAATTCAAAAGAAAATGAAAGTCATAGCATATAAGAGGTCGTTAGTTGCTTTGAAAGAAAAATAACTTATCTAACATGCGTTCAAGTTGCCTCGTTAAAAACCTCGTAATAGGAAAAAAAATCTTTCAGTAATAATTCTTACGAGGGAAAAAGAGTACAACCGCAATGTTACTAAGCATAGAAATTCTTCGAGGGTTGTGTATTCCCAACTCGCGGTAACTCGATGCCCTCTGACTCTAGCTCGCCAGGCAATTGCACTCTTGTTCGCTTTTGTTTGTTCGGGCTACATCCCATCGAGTCGACGAGTACTTTGTCTGGTTTGGCCTTATTCTGTTCGCCGCCTACTATCATATGTATAACGCCCCTGATCGATCGATCTCCTACTATCTGTTCAGTTTCCACCCGTGTATGTTGCCTAGATCCTTGTTCGTTTTCCCTGTTCGTCGCAGTCCACCATGTTACGACATCTTGTAATTTTCCTTCGCGGGCCAATCTTTGTATTTCATTCTTTAGATGTTTGCACTTTGTTGTTCGGTGTCCATATTCATTGTGGTATTCGCAAAACGAATCCGAAGGGGCTCTTTGTGGTGTCACAGCTTGTGTCTGAGGCCATCAGAATCCTTCCAACTTTTTGAAATTTTGCAACATTACCTCAGGTGTTTCCTTAAGTACAAAATAGGTGTCATGCCTATCGGAAACACATGGAGTTGTCCCCTCGATGTGGTGTCGATCTCTAGTGGTGTATACTTCCTGGCCTATCATTTTCTTATTTACTTCGCTTACCACTACTTCTTTTGCGGCTAAGGATTCTTCCTAGTTGATGTATTTTCCTGCTCGTTTCAACAACTCGTCGAAGTCTTGCACTGGGTCTAATGCCAATGATTGAAAGAAATCTCCCCCTTGCAGCCCTTGTGCAAAGGCGCTAGCCTTGACCTCGGTGGATGTGAATGGCACCTCCAGCGCCTCATGGATAAATCGCTGCACATATGTTCTTAAGGGTTCGCCCATCCCCTGTTTTATTGTAAACAGACTAATAGAGTTTCTTCTATAATGGAGCGAACTGGTGAACTGATTCTGGAATAATCTGCAAAAATCATCAAAACAATGTATCACATTAGAAGGTAATAAAGTAAACCATTGTTGCGCTGGTCCTCTTAGAGTTGTGACGAATACTCTACACTTTATTTTGTCGGACAGTTTGTGTAGCATGGCCACATGCTCGAACTCGCTGATGTGCTCCAGCGGGTCCCCCGTCCCGTCATACTTACCCACTTGCATAGATTGAAAATTATATGGGAGATCCTCTTCCATCACGTCTTCTGAAAAGGGGCTTCCTTTCTTTTCTTGCATGGGGCCTTGCATGTTCCGCTTCAGATCTTCCACAACTTTTCCTAGATCTTGCATCCGCTCTTCTCAATTGCTGGTTTTCTTAACCGGTGGAGCTCTGGTCCTGAATACGGTTGGGATTGTAGTTCGGCCCTCCCTCTCATGGTAATTTTCATCTTTAGTGTCCAATTCTCCCTCCAGGTCAATCGGGTCCATTCGAGTTCTTTTTTCTTTCCCACTCATTTGGGTATTGCCTTCCGATATCTCACAATATCCTCGCACTCGACGGGGTCCTTTCCGCTTTGCCTGTGCCTCGGTAATCATCTCCACCAAGGCTCGCAGTTGTTCAATTGTCATGTTAGCTGGTAACACGGCTGACATCGGTTCCTCTTCCCGTATCACTCCATCTTTTGTCCCTACTTGGATAGTTGCGTAATTCTTCTTTGCCTTCCGCGGATCCTGATTCTCTGGTTGAATCTGTTCAATCTTATCCAACAGTTGGTTGATATACTCTCTAGACATCTTGTTATTATTTTTTTTAAGGGAGAACAAGAGATCAAGAGGGACTGCTTAATACTAGTTCGGAATCGAAAAAAAAAAAAATTACTCGCTTCCCACAGACAGCGCCAGTGATGAGTATCAATAAGAACGGCTCCTCTTTCTCTCTTGCTCCTCTTCTCTTTGTTTTTTATTGTTTTATTGTGTGTGCTATTTGCGTCTATTCGTCTCCTTTATATAGGCGAATACAAAGAGTCCAGTTAGGGTTTACTAATCGTCTACAATAGAGTCCTTCCAGAGTGCTTCTTCTATTCGTTCATATTCGTTCCTATCCGCAGAATCCTTATTCTATTCGTATGTGCATAGATTTGCATGGATTCGTTCTTATCCGTAGAATCCTCATTCTATCCGTATATGCAAAGATTCGTGTGGATTCGTTCTTATCCGCAGAGTCCTTCTTCTACTTGTATATCCATGGAGTCGTTCTTATCCGCAGAGTCCTTCTACTCATACATGTGTGAGTTGTTGCCACGTGTCCTATAGGGTGGTCCCCATCAATATGGAACTGGACTTCCTAAACTTTCTAGATGGCGGTTCCGAGTTCTTAGTATCCTGCTTCCCTTTTTTCCAGAAAGTAGGCTCGTCCTTTTTGAATTTTAATCTGGATAGCGGCATTGGCATAGGGCTCCAATCAGGTGAAGGAAACCCTGTCCTGTTTCCTTAATAAGACTTGCAAGCTGGATTATGTTTTCTGGGCCTTGCAAACTGGACTTCATTCCTTAAGTCTGATGAACTGGGCTCCTGCGTACATGTAAAACTACAAGCCCAAATAGTAATAATTCAACCAAGCCTTTAAACTCATACTGATAAGAACAGAAATTGGAGAAATTAACTTCATTGAATGAAAAGTGTTGAAAAATTACAACTAATACTGACTTAGCTCTCTTTTATACAGGTGTAGCTAAAGAGGTTTGTACACGTGTCAGTGAGATTAATGGGAGGTTATTAACTGAACCTCAACCTTCTAAAACTAATTAAACAAACTATTTATTGTACTAATTTATTCGGTAATACCCCCCCTCAAACCGGAGCTGTGATATTGAGTAGGCCCAGGTTTACAATGTGTGAATTGAAGATGTGAGAGGGTAATGGCTTGGTAAATATATCTGCGGTTTGATCTTGAGTGGCAATCAATTTTAATGTGTTTGGTGCGTTCGTGGAAACTTGGGTTTGCTGCAATGTGAAGGGCAGATTTGTTGTCATAATAAATGATTGAAGGTTTGTCGTGAGTGATGCCAAGGTCTTTGAGTAGGTAGGCAATCCATTGAATTTCACATTTTGTTGCAGCTAATGCTCTATATTCGGCCTCGGAAGATGATCTGCTAACGGTTGTTTATTTCTTCGATTTCCAGCTGATTAAGGACTTTCCCATGAAGATGCAGTATCCTGTGACAGATTTCCTTTAATCTATGCAGCCAGCCTAGTCGGAGTCACTATATGCTTTGAGAGTTGGATCAGAATCTACAGTAAAGAATAAGCCTTGTCCTGGGGAACTTTTGATGTATCTCAATATTCTCATTGTAGCTTGATGATGATCTATAGTTGGTGTAGATAAAAATTGACTAAGTTGCTGTACAGTATAAGAGATATCCGGCCTTGTTGTGCAGGTAGAGTAGTTTCCCAACTAGCCATCTGTAGCTTGGAATGTCCTAAAATGGCTGACCATCTTTTGTGAGTTTTAATGTTGAGTCCATAGGAGTCTGAGCTTGTAGCACCCGAGCATAAGGTACCACATCCCCCGCACCGAGACCCGACCCGAATATGAAACGGACAATCCATACCCGAGCTAAATCACGGTGAACGGGGACATACACACTCGTTAAGCTGGGCGGGAGCTAACTTTCGCAACCAAAGACACAATAAAACGGAAATAACACCAATGCGGAAACGGAGTACATACATAAATAACAAGATAAGCAAATAGCAACGGGTTCAACTAGCATAGATACCTAATCCCGAAAATCAATAGAATCATAGGACTTCAATTATGGTTTCTTATAAACTCACTCACAATTCATGATAAAAGTAACAATCAATACAAATCATATATTCTCTATAACTTAAACAACTTATAGTTCAATATGCATATGTACACACTTTGACTTAACCGAAAGACTTAATAGACTTGGCTTCCCGCCTAGCACTCCAAACCTGCAAGAACACTGAAAACAATCCGGGTTCAGTCTATACGAGACTGGTGGGTATAAAATGAGGCATAAATAGCATATACAACAATATTTAAACATTCACATGCAAGTTATAATCCCAAATGAGGTTTTTAGAGCATTTCCCAAGTGGGTGAAATAAATAAGTCATCAAAAGGGATTATAACGTTCATTTTTCATTAGGTCGTTTGTGGGCCGGCGAGTAGGCGTGCATTATCTCCAACCAACACCTTGTGTAGTTCATTAAACATTCATTCATTCATTCATTCTTTCATGCATTACATTCTTTTGTGCACATTCATGAACATTTACACCTTCTTCCTACGGGTGATGGCCGGGTGATCGGCCCGAACCATCCAATCAGACGAGGGGAGCGCGAACACTCAAACCCTCAGGTTCCCATCACCCAACCAAACCTCCTGGTGGTTCCGGGTTAGTCCTATCAATCATGTGGAGAGTGTGTACAGGGGTCATAACCGGCGACCCCTATGGTCGTCCCGGGTGCCCCTTACCCACTCTCCTGGGCCCCATTCAGTGCATTCATTCATTCATTCTCGCCAAAACATTTGGTAGGTTCATAAAAGAAGGGCTTTACGTTTAAAATCATTGACCCTTGAAAATGACTCTATATACATATATACTTTTGGTTGAAATCTTTACACATTGGGAGTATGTAAGGCCATTTATCTAAATAGTAGAGAAACCCACCTGTACACCTCTTACCGAACAATACCAAGAAGAAAGGATGACTCGAAAGTGTCCTATGAACCCGGCATCTCCGCCCTGGAGAAAACTGTACAAAGGACAACGTAACGTGCTCGTGAGACTCAAGACTCCAAATGAACCATATATGACGCACGGCATGCAATGAACATGATATGAATGCATAAAAGATGATATTATGTAATGAACACGTTCATGTGCACGATTAACGTATTTAAATCATATAGAGACAAGTCATTCATTCGTTCAAGGAAACGTTAATATTCATTCAAATTTATATCTTCACATTTCATATTAAATGAATTCAAGAATTTCATATAACGAACATAACACGTACTATATCATGTTTACAATTAGAGAATTGACAAATAAAGACAGTCAAGTCATGATCGAAAATTAAATAACACGAAATAGATAACAATTTAGTTCTACAGCTCAATTAAATCAAATAATTCATACATATATAATATATAATATATATATATATCACAAACAAAATAAAATATATATATACATATACATATACGTACGCATGCACGCATTACATTACATATAATACATAATGTATATATTTATATATATCAACCATGCATTTATAATATATAAACATTGCATGCATGCATTACATAATTATATATATATATATATACGTGTATACACAGGACCCATATATATATATATATATATATATCATACACAATTTTTATCACACATATATATATCTTTTCATGCACAAATTACATCACATATATATATATATATTTATATATGTGCACGTAACACACACATGCATGCACTCGTTATATACTAAATAAGCACATTTGCATGCATGAAACATAGCAACAACACACATTCATGTACAAAGAAAGGAGAAAGGCGTAGCAGTTTCTGTAAAAGGACTACCCGGCCGGGCCTATTACATGAATAAAATCTCCCTGCCCGGGGAGATACCTTACAGACGCAAAATGTGTAGCGAACAAGCTTCAACCTCTGTTTTACTTCATGAATGCATAGCAATAGATAGCAGTAGATTAAAGCAAACATTCAGCAGCAAAACAACACCAACAACTCCCACAATTCAGTTGATAATTGACAGCAATTTAACAAGGACAAGAGCAGCTACTGACAGCAACAATACGCAGCAAACAAGGCAAGAAAAACAGGGCAAATGGATGCAAAAACAGAGCAGAAGCTCAAGCACACTTCAACCATCAATCCAACAACAAAAATGTGAAAATAAGGCAACAAATGACAGCAAGAAATCAGTCCCAAACGCAGCAGCAACAGTTCAACGTGAGGGAGGAAGAAGACTTCAAGTTTCAACCAATTTCATCAAAGTTAATGAATGGATTCTCAATGAATTCTCAACTACCAAAAAAATACATTACCATGAATGCAAAGAGGGAGTTAAAGCAACCATATTCATGCTTTGAATCAACCAAATCCATCAAGGAATGAAAGAGAGCAACAAAATGGCACCAAACCTAACTATTCACTTATGCCTTCAAAATCCCATGCTCACTTGCTCAAAATTGGGGATGCATAGCTTAAAATGACACATATTAAATGTACGTCACAACCCTAAACTCACCTTGTGGATTGGATGGAAGATGGAAGAGATTTGAGCTTGAAATCTCCAAGTAGGGCATGGTGACGGGATTTTCTGGAGAGCAGGGGCTTTAGGCTGATTTTTCTCTAAGTGTGAGGGTTGGTTAGGTTTGGGGCTGATATGTAGTGTTAGAGGGTTGAGTTATGGTTCCAAGGAATCAAACCATGGTTAATTTGGTCAAGGTTTGAATGAGATATGGCTCTTTTGGTAAAATGTGGCAGTTTTGACATCCGTTGCGTCTTTCGGTTGATTTTCGGAGGTTCAAATGATCTTAGAAAAATATGAGGCTAAGTTCATTAAACTCAAATTTTCGTTACAAGTTCAGCGAAGTTGACAAAACTCGAATCCGAGTTTCCTAGCTCAAGATATCAAATACGGAACCAAGGGTGCGCTAATTGCTCGTTAGCCCCAGATTTGGATTCCAAATTCAAATAAATTCGAAACTCATGCAAATGAATCCGAAAACAAGAAACAAGCATATATTCATATTCATAACACGTATATCTTCGACATATTAAATTTGCACGAAATTTCAATTTCAAATCGTATAAGAACGAAGCACGAATACAACACCCATGCGCTGAGCAACAACAAATTCATAACATACGAATTAAATAAACAAAATTAAATTTCAAATTTCAAATTAAAACTAAAGGTCAACGATTAAAAATTGAATTCAATTAATATAATTAAACAAGATTAATTAACATTAATTCTTAATTATCAATTTAAATAAATTCCACTTTAATGAAATAAAATAAAATAAAATAAAATAATAACAATTTATATTAAAATACATTTATAAACAATTAATCACATAATTAAATAATTAATTGCACAATTTATAAACACATACGACATATTAGTATAAATGAAAAACCGGGGCGTTATAACCTCTCCCCCTTAAAAGAATCTGTCCTCGGATTCACTACATGCCTAAAAACAACCAATGAGAGATTCCCCGTCACTCACAAGCATCAAGGAGAGAGCCCCGTCTCTCGAGCAACAATGAGAGAACTCTCCAACAACAATGAGAGAACCCCGTCTCTCGCAAGCAAAGAGAGCACACCGTCTCTCGAACAAAAATAAGAGAATCCCCGTCTCTTACAAACAACAACAAAGCAAGGGAGTCTCCAATACTCTCGAGCAACACAACGCGAAACAATAATTAAAGTCACTTAAGACACCCAAAGCAGGTAATAGCTATCATCCAAGTTGATTATCAATTACTTCAAATAATTTAACATGGTAAGGAATCAAAGCACATAACACAAGAATTATTTAAATTAAATTTGCATAGATGCATGTATCATGGATGCTTCATATACTGTTCACCGAGGTAAAGAGATTTGGAGTTGGGAGTTTTGTTGTACAATGCATGATCTGCCCTGAAAGTGAGTGCAGAGCTTGACTTGCCTTTAAGCTCTTCAGGGTACCCCAGCAAAGCAATTGATAGATCCTCTAAGGATTTTATTCTTTATTCCCTTCTGACCTGTACTGCTTCCAGTCTTCTTCGATCTTTCATCATTTCTCATAATCTTAATTCGACCTACCAACTCTTTTTAATTAACCGAGCTTGACGACCCCGAATACCCTTAAATCGTCCATCCCGAAATCAGATCCATAGCTATTTCCTTTTTCTCATATCAAAACCTAACATACCATTGAAGATAACTAGCCTTGGTGTCCTTAAAAGTTCATTCCCCGACCTTAATATATATGCTACACAAATCTTCTTCTATCTTCCATTCGATTCACCCTTTTCACTCTCTTTAAACCTCTAAGGTGAAACTTGGTATTCGGGTCCTACAATTCTTTAATCGGAGATAGAATGTTCTTGATGATTCTCGCAGTTTGATGTAAACCCTCTAATCATCATCCTTTTCGATTTGGTTTCTACTTAAATTTCCTTCTGAATTACCATGGGGATAACCGATGACTTAATAATATTATCTTTGTTGGCCCCCTTTGTACTTCATTGAATTAATCTTGATTGACACCATCCATTATATACTAACTTAATTCGACTTCCTCTTGTCAAATCTAACTTAGGAGTTCACAGAAACTCCCTTATAACTCCATCACTTCCAAATCGGAATTCCATGCATAGAAATGTTCAACGAAGCATCTCCTTTATACCTAGTGATAATCTTCACCCGAATTTAGTAACTTAACTCTCCTCTTAACAGCTTCACCAATAAAGCCGTCTTATTCATTTCCGTTCACCGTCATTAGGTCTTCCAGGTCTTCCTTAATTTGTCTCTCAGTCGTGCTCTCCCCCTTAAATTTTCTGCCCTTATATGTCGATTCTTTCATCGGAATTCTTAAGGGATAATTTTCATCTAGAGAGAACTTTAATCCAAACGGCAACCTGAAGATTTTGCCTTTCAATTCCTCTTCTATTCCTCTTGAGGTACGGGACTCCTTTCTCTATTCTTGTCTGATTCGAAAACCCCAAAGCCAATTCTAGTCTCTCTTCTCTTTCTGAATTCCCGTTTCTATCAACCTATCCCTTACTTGAAATTCTTTATTTTTTTCCTGACGCCACCTTCCTTGTAACGTACCATTCCATTATTTCTTTTCCTCTTAACTCAGAGGTGGCCCGATCGAAAAGATACTTCATAAGTGAGATGAAAGAACTTCCTATCAAATAAACATTAGAATGCATGTCGGGTTAAAATGACGATGCATGTGTCATGCTTACAACAAGCAGATATGCAACACATTAGAGCAACGAAATCAAATAAAAATGCACGCACGAACATAAGTAAGGAAGAATAAATAATTGATGCAAAGTATGATGCACGTGCCATGAATGTTTTGGAACTTGTCACCAATGTGGTAAGTTGTTAGCTCGGTAGCTTTTCCTCGTTCCTCCAATCACGAGGTTACTTTGACTTGCTAATCATGCTTCGTCTTTCCCACGGTCTTCAAGTTTTCCACGAATCTTTGTGCATCAACTCGTACCTTCCACCGTCCGGAATTGCAATTTCTTGATCACAAATTCTTCTACGTCCACGGGGTTAACATCCAAATTTTCCTCGAAAATCGACCCCTACTTCTAGTCATCACCTTGATCAAGATTCCCGTGCTTATCCTTTATAAGTTTAGATTGGGAATAGAACTTGTTTTCCAATTGCTCCCACTTGCGCGCATGATTTCCTTCCAAAAAGTCTTTGCCTTTCTTTACCGTTTCTATTCGTTGTTCCATATTTCCCAATTCCCCCCACAACACGACCATTCAGCTTGGATTTGGAAAACGAATTCTAATCTTGTCCGTAGTATTGTCACCTTCCATGAACTTGTATTTTCCACGTTACTTGGCTCCTTCCAATCCCTTCCCGACTCGTTTTTCATCTTAGTTGCAATTTAGGGCTCCCGGACTCACTTCTTCCTGACCTTGACCTCTACAGTCTCTTTTCTAGCCATTAGATTCATTTAGAAATCCCTCTTTGACGACTCTTGAGACTTAATTTCCTCCGAATATGTTTTAGCTTAAATAGTCACAATCCTCGCTATCTCTTCCATAATCCGAACCTTGAGTTAAAGTACCCTCAAGGTTCATTCACTCCATTCCTTAAGTTGAATGACCCTGTTGAATCCAATCATGGCATCCTATGTAAAAGAGCCGCATATATCAATCTTCGGAGTCATAAATGTTGGAAAACACGAATCAGAAAGCAGCGGAATTTAAAAATTTTTCCCAACAAAAGGACCTTGAACTCGCAATCGTGTAACCAAATTCGTAAAGATAGAAAACTTACTTTTCTTTTGTTCTTTCTTGAAGCGTTTCAAGCCACCCAAGAACGCTCTTCTCGCGGCTTGATCCCCTCTCCTTGGTAAAGCTCGAATCTTCAAACTTCTAACTTGAAGTCTCTAGAGAAAGTCCACCAACTTGATTACAATCTAACTAGTAAGGATGCTAGTTCTCTAGTTAGTGTTTAGGCTTAACCTAGGGTTTAATATAATCTTGGAGAAAGGAAGGTGTTCAACACATGAACCAAGAATTGTCAATTAGCTCTAAAGGGGAGCATGAGCTCCCCTATATATAGGAAAGGGGAGGGACGGCCGAACTCCTTGTTGGGCAAGGATTTGGTTTGTCTCTCTCCTATTACTTGATCATCAAGTATTCTCCAACTTTGACTTTGAATTCTAATTCAAGTCAACTTTTAAGAGAGCTAAAAATATCCAAACTATTTTTGGATAATTTTATACTTTATTTATTATAAAATAAATAACTTATTTTTATCTAATTAATTAATTCGTAATTAATTAACTAGATTATTTTCTCCAAAATTAGACTTTCTTTTTAATTCAAAATTAAACCAAAATCTATTAAATAATTAACTAATTAATTATTTAACATATATATATACACACGTGTGTGACACGTGTCACAGTGACACGTGTCACTCACGTGAGCCACACGTGTGAACTCACACGTGTGGAACCCTCTTGGTCCGATTAACTCGTTTAATCATTTTCGAGCCTCAACTCATGTAACCAAGTTGTTGTGTGTGACCCTCTAGGTTCTCAATTCAATTAGCAGTGACCCTAATTAATTAATTCACTAATTAATTAATCAGTCCACAGATTAAACGACCATAGTCTAGCAACAAGTGTTTAACCCCTAGCTGAATTGGAATGTTCGGATTCGACAGAACCTTTAAGTCATTGATTCATGTGAGATACAATCCTCCTACTTACTATCTCTCAACCAAGATCTAGGGCAAGGGAATAATCAGAACCCTAATAATCTGGTCTTAAAGCTAAGTGCATTTCATATCCATTTGATCTCAATCCAAGAAACACTTTTCTTGATGTCTTGATCTACTGCCTTGGCCAAGGACTCCATATGGCATATGAATGACTTACACAATAAGAGATCACCTTGCAAATGCAAGTGTAGGTCCTTTCTTGATTCTCATTCACTTTCATGAATCACTTGTGCAGCCCCAGCATAAGCCTTGAATCAGTTGTCTAAGGCGACACCCTTTAAAGCTTATACCTAAGACTACAGAGTTAACTCATAAAGTGATAAGGAACCTCAAGTCTAAGGATCAATTAAACACATCAATGACTCGTGAGATATTTCCTAATCTGGAAGTTTCCATTTCCTGAAATAGAAACTTCATTTCCCATTAAGGAATGTTCTCACACGGGGCACCTCAGTGAACTTACTTATTAAAGTAAGCACCCTCATGTATCACGCACGTATCAACTATACACTTTGCACCTCCATGAAACAAGGTGGTCCTTCTTAAGGGCGTGATCCCACAAGCAAGCCTTAGAGGAGTCAGGTTGACACTCCCACTGTCTGTAGGACTCATCGGCTTGGAGTATTTTACTAATCATGACTTATGTGATATAGGGCTCGTTTCATGAACCATTTCACCTAAATGGTAGAGTCCTAAAGTCATCAGGATTAGGGGAGTTCTCATACATGCACAGCAAAAGTAAACGCATACCAAACAAGAGCATATAAAGAAGTGTTGCCTCAATTCGTTATTTTATTCAAAGATTGTCTGTGATTACAATAAGGAAAAGTACAAAGCGGATATACAATCGGCTTTCTAGGGCACTATTCCTAACAATAAATATTCACAAATCAATTCCTATTTCATCAAGTGTCCTTCTATACTTGCATCTCTGAAGTCGAACTTCCAATTCAGCTCCTAACCCTTGAACCTAGCTCTATCCATGAAGACCATACATCTCAAATCCTCTATATCATTTCCTGGTGCAACCCTCCTATCTTCCATGCCTCAGAAAGGACTTGCAATAGAGCGTTGTTAGCGTGGTATTTGGCAGTGGTTTGCTAGTATCTTCATAACTTGTAATTCATAACTTATTTCAAGGATATATGCATGTGATTAGTGCATGCTCATGGCAAGTATTTAACACGAAAGACACTGATCCAATGTAGAAATGCAACAGATAAGTCAACAAAATTCAAAAAGAAAAGCAATTCATTTCAAGATCGATGCAATGCACACATTATCACGTAGTTCCTAAGCCGTACGACCTAGATTGACTCAATCACGACACGAGAACACCGGTTTTGCAACCGGGCTCTGATACCACTTAAGGATGTAGCACCCGAGCGCAAGGTACCACATCCCCCGCACCGAGACCCGACCCGAATATGAAACGGACAATCCATACCCGAGCTAAATCACTGTGAACGGGGACATACACACTCGTTAAGCTAGGCGGGAGCTAACTTTCGCAACCAAAGACACAATAAAACGGAAATAACACCAATGCGGAAGCGGAGTACATACATAAATAACAAGATAAGCAAATAGCAACAGGTTCAACTAGCATAGATACCTAATCCCGAAAATCAATAGAATCATAGGACTTCAATTATGGTTTCTTATAAACTCACTCACAATTCATGATAAAAGTAACAATTAATACAAATCATATATTCTCTATAACTTAAACAACTTATAGTTCAATATGCATATGTACACACTTTGACTTAACCGAAAGACTTAATAGACTTGGCTTCCCGCCTAGCACTCCAAACCTGCAAGAACACTGAAAACAATCCGGGTTCAGTCTATACGAGACTGATGGGTATAAAATGAGGCATAAATAGCATATACAACAATATTTAAACATTCACATGCAAGTTATAATCCCAAATGAGGTTTTTAGAGCATTTCCCAAGTGGGTGAAATAAATAAGTCATCAAAAGGGATTATAACGTTCATTTTTCATTAGGTCGTTTGTGGGCCGGCGAGTAGGCGTGCATTATCTCCAACCAACACCTCGTGTAGTTCATTAAACATTCATTCATTCATTCTTTCTTTCATGCATTACATTCTTTTGTGCACATTCATGAACATTTACACCTTCTTCCTCCGGGTGATCGGCCCGAACCATCCAATCAGACGAGGGGAGCTCGAACACTCAAACCCTTAGGTTCCCATCACCCAACCAAACCTCTTGGTGGTTCCGCGTTAGTCCTATAAATCATGTGGAGAGTGTGTACAGAGGTCATAACCGGCGACCCCTATGGTCGTCCCGGGTCCCCCTTACCCACTCTTCTGGGCCCCATTCAGTGCATTCATTCATTCATTCTCGCCAAAACATTTGGTAGGTTCATAAAAGAAGGGCTTTACGTTTAAAATCGTTGACCCTTGAAAACGACTCTATATACATATATACTTTTGGTTGAAATCTTTACACATTGGGAGTATATAAGGCCATTTATCTAAATAGTAGAGAAACCCACCGGTACACCTCTTACCGAACAATACAAAGAAGAAAGGATGACTCGAAAGTGTCCTATGAACCCGGCATCTCCGCCCTGGAGAAAACTGTACAAAGGACAACGTAACGTGCTCGTGAGACTCAAGACTCCAAATGAACCATATATGACGCACGACATGCAATGAACATGATATGAATGCATAAAAGATGATATTATGTAATGAACACGTTCATGTGCACGATTAACGTATTTAAATCATATAGAGACAAGTCATTCATTCGCTCAAGGAAACGTTAATATTCATTCAAATTTATATCTTCACATTTCAAATCAAATGAATCCAAGAATTTCATATAACGAACATAACACGTACTATATCATGTTTACAATTAGAGAATTGACAAATAAAGACATTCAAGTCATGACCGGAAATTAAATAACATGAAATAGGTAACAATTTAGTTCTACAACTCAATTAAATCAAATAATTCATATATATAATATATATATATCACAAAATAATTCATACATATAAAATATATATATATATCATTTCATGCCCAAATTACATCACATATATATATTTATATATGTGCACGTAACACACACATGCATGCACTCGTTATATACTAAATAAGCACATTTGCATGCATGAAACATAGCAGCAACACACATTCATGTACAAAGAAAGGAGAAAGGTGCAGCAGTTTCTGTAAAAGGACTACACGGCCGGGCCTAATTCATGAATAAAATCTCCCCGCCCGGGGAGATAGCTTACAGACACAAAACGTGTAGCGAACAAGCTTCAACCTCTGTTTTACTTCATGAATGCACAGCAATAGATAGCAGTAGATTAAAGCAAACATTCAGCAGCAAAACAACACCAACAACTCCCATAATTCAGCTGATAATTGACAGCAATTTAACAACGACAAGAGTAGCTACTGACAGCAACAATACGCAGCAAACAAGGCAAGAAAAACAGGGTAAATGGATGCAAAAACAGAGCAGAAGCTCAAGCACACTTCAACCATCAATCCAACAACAAAAAGGTGAAAATAAGGCAACAAATGACAGCAAGAAATCAGTCCCAAACGCAACAGCAGCAGTTCAACGTGAGGGAGGAAGAAGACTTCAAGTTTCAACCAATTTCATCAAAGTTCATGAATGGATTCTCAATGAATTCTCAACTACCAAATAAATACATTACCATGAATGCAAAGAAGGATTTAAAGCAACCATATTCTTGCTTTGAATCAACCAAATCCATCAAGGAATGAAAGAGAGCAACAAAATGGCACCAAACCTAACTATTCACTTATGCCTTCAAAATCCCATGCTCACATGCTCAAAATTGGGGATGCATAGCTTAAAATGACACATATTGAATGTACATCACAACCCTAAACTCACCTTGTGGATTGGATGGAAGATGGAAGAGATTTGAGCTTGAAATCTCCAAGTAGGGCATGGTGACGGGATTTTCTGGAGAGCAAGGGCTTTAGGCTGATTTTTCTCTAAGTGTGAGGGTTGGTTCGGTTTGGGGCTGATATTTAGTGTTAGAGGGTTGAGTTAGGGTTCCAAGGAATCAAACCATGGTTAATTTGGTCAAGGTTTGAATGAGATATGGCTCTTTTGGTAAAATGTGGCAGTTTTGACGTCCGTTGCGTCTTTCGGTTGATTTTCGGAGGTTCAAATGATCTTAGAAAAATATGAGGCTAAGTTCATTAAACTCAAATTTTCGTTACGAGTTCAGCGAAGTTGACGAAACTCGAATCCGATTTTCCTAGCTCAAGATATCAAATACGGAACCAAGGGTGCGCTAATTGCTCGTTAGCCCCCGATTTGGATTCCAAATTCAAAATAAATTCGAAACTCATGCAAATGAATCCGATAACAAGAAACGAGCATATATTCATATTCATAACACCTATATCTTAAACATATTAAATTTTCATGAAATTTCGATATCAAATCGTATAAGAACGAAGCACGAATACAACACCCATGCGCTGAGCAATAACAAATTCATAACATACGAATTAAATAAACAAAATTAAATTTCAAATTTCAAATTAAAACTAAAGGTCAACGATTAAAAATTGAACTCAATTAATATAATTAAACAAGATTAATTAACATTAATTCTTAATTATCAATTTAAATAAATTCCACTTTAATGAAATAAAATAAAATAAAATAAAATAAACTAATAACAATTTATATTAAAATTAAATATTTAAAACACTTATAAAAAATTAATCACATAATTAAATAATTAATTGCACAATTTATAAACACATACGACATATTAGTATAAATGAAAAATCTGGGCGTTACAAGCTCTCCCCCTTAAAAGAATCCGCCCTCGGATTCACTACATGCCTAAAAACAACCAATCAAGACCTTTAGTTTGAGTGTAACCTTTGGCTACTAATCTAGCTTTGAACCTTTCAATAGAGCCATCTGCTTTGTACTTAATTCTGTAAACCTATTTACAACCAATGGGTTTTTTTCCTTGAGGGAGGATCAACAATTTCCCAGGTGTTAGTTAATTGCACAACATCAATCTCTTTCTACATAACATCTTTCCATTCATCAAATTGAACTGCTTGTTCGTAAGTTTTAGGTTCAATATGAGAAGATATGTTGAGACTAAAGTGTTGTTGAGTGGAAGACAGTTTGTTATAACTGAGTACAAAGCACCTGGATTTGCAGGGATTGAAGAGCTGATTAGATTACAGTGATAGTCTTGTAAGTATGAGGGAGCATGTCTGGCCCTATGAGATCTTGGTGGCTGCTGAGATGGTGCTCCTGAAGAAGAAGATGGAAGAGTGTTAGATGAAGGAACCTGTAAACTGAGTGAAGATTGTCCATGAGCCTGATTCCTAGCTGCGGGTGGAATTAAAGTGGAAGAGGGCTGCTGTGTAATATGATCAGTAGGATGTTGCTGCAAGGGAAGATGCTGCAAAGCAATGTCAGAAAGGCATATAACATCTGAACAAGTGGGTAAGGAAAGCAGTGTGTAACATCCCGCTCGTCTGGCCTTTCCAGGTACGCCTTCACGGGTGAGCTATGTGCGCTTTTAATTATTTTAATTATGTGAATTATATGTGTATTACACTTTTTATGTGATATATTTGAATTACTTGAACGTAATTGACCTTATGTGATTTATTTGAACGTATTTGTTCTCTTTGTTTCGTTCTTGCTTGGTTTGTATTCGTTTTCGTTTTCGATTCTTGTGACTACGTGCTATGCGTGATTTATATACGCTATGAATGTGTTATGTATGTGCTTTTGTGTTCGTTACTTGTTTTGAGTTCGTTTGATACGGTTTTGAAAACCGTTTTATGTTTTAGGGACATAAGGGCCTAACGAGCTTTAGCGCACCTTGTGTTCCGGAAGGCGTAACTTGAGCTCGGGAATTCGGATTCGAATTCCGGAAGATGCGTTGGACTCGTAACGAAGAAATAAAGACAAAGAATCAAGATTCATATTTTTCTAAGGCCATTTGATTTCCCGTTTTTAGACCGGAACGAGCCCCTTTCGCCTTAAAGCTACCTTTTGACTTAATTAAGCTTTGTGGACCCCACTTAAACCCTAACCAAGCCTTAACCATGATCTATACCTTGAGTTAAGCCCTCTTTTGTCCCTTAAGCTGCCAAAACCGATTCATTCCTCTCTCTCTCTCAAGAAACGATCAGCAAGCAAGGGAAAAGAAGAGAAGGAAGAAACCCTTGGCCATTTTGATGATTTTGAGCTCCAATCTCCACCAAATCTTCTCAAATTCGAAAGGTAAGCTCATGATCGTATTCTACACTCTCTCTTCTCTCTTATATATGGATTTGAGTTCATTCCCTTGGTTGATTTATGAGATTTGGCAAGCATGTGAATAGTGGAGTTTGGATGATTTTGATGATTCTTGCTTCCTTCTTGATTCTCTTGAGTTTGGATGAATATATGTTGCTTCTATGACTTGATTCTAAGTGTTTATTGTATCTCCTTCCTTGGTAGTTGAGTTGGGATTGATTGGCCATTGATGAATGTTTGAGAATTGGATGATATGGCTTGATGCATTCCCTCCCTTTTCTTGCTTTGATTCTTGCATGTTTTGTGGCTGAATTTGTTTCTCCTTTCATGGCATGAATATGTGTTGGATTGGTGTTATTTCTTTGCATGTTATATGTATTTTAGAAGGCATAAGAGGCTCCCCAAGGCCAAGAACCGAAATCCCCTGTTTTGCCTTCAAAAAACGAAGTGTTGCTGCGTTATTTTTTCTGTCCCGAACGCATGACACGGCCGTGTCATGTTTTAACTGGAAATGGACACGGCCGTGTCAAGCTCTCGTCATTGGCTCCTGATTTAATTTAAATCGGACACGGCCGTGTCCGATTCCTTTGCATTTCGGACGAGGCCGTGTCCACTTATTAAGTTTTGGCCGGGAGGAGTTTCTTTCGTCGTTTCGTTGTTTTTCGTTGGTTCTTCTTGCCTTGTTTATGATGTTTACGCATGACTAACTTGTTGTATGACATGTTAAGTTTGATTTTGTGGATTTATGGTATATTCTTTGCTCTCGGTTATGAGATAGAACCTTATATGCCTTGAATGCTCCTCTAACGTGTGTTTATGACTTCTTGCCTTGTTTATATGCCTCGCATGATCAATCCTTGATCTCTATATGGTATGAAAACTTTGATAACATGTTATATGATATGATATGCGTGTTATATGAAACTTATGGATTCGTTTGACGTGATTTATGAGACATATGATTAAATATGAACTTGTATGCATTATATGTCACTTGTTAAGCTTCGTACGCATCACTCACATTCATATGCATTCGCCGAGCGTCAATATGGTTCATTTTAAGTCTAAGGTTGTCTTTTGCCCTTGTTTTGCCTTTAGGTTCGTCCGTTGTTTGACGTGGTTGTCTTCTAAGACGTTCGTTTGCTTCCTTTGTTCCCGTTGCTTCTCGGAGGTGAGGTTTTCTTTCCTTTTAGTTATGATGACCTAAAACCCTATTTGTATTTCAAACCCGCATGCGATATATATGTATATATATATAGATATGTGTTTTGATATGTATTTTGTGGGATTCGTCCCGTTTGTCTTAAGAATTTGAAAACGCTTTTATAAGTATATAAGACCTATTTTCTTTTGTTTTGACAAGCTATGTTAAGTGTGTGTGTGTGTAAGCGTGACAAGATTTGTGGACAAGCTTCGTTTGATAAGTGTGATAAGTGCAAGTATAAGTGTAAGTGTAAGTTTGGGCCCCGGAGAAGTGGTATGTGATCTCGGGTCGACCATGGGGTCGCCGGGCTCTCTCATCAACACGACTCCAAAAAAGGGAGACTTTGCTCAACCTCGGGAGGTCGAGGGGAAGGCGGGTCTTCTTGAGCCGGCGGTGTGCTTAGTGACCCGTCGAAGGAACCGGGAGGGATCCCCCGGTTCACAAGTTTCGTTCTGTGGTGGGATGGAGAGGGGCACCTCTCTTCCCCAACGGTGTAAAGGTGGGATTGTTTATGAGTTTTGTTTTGATCCGAGTAAGTGTGTGGGAGATTCGTTTTCGCCGTGTTTCCGTTTATGTTTCGTATCCGATATGGTTTGCTTTATGCTTATGTATCCGATACGGTTTGTGAAACGGGGTGGACTCTTAAGTTGTAAAACTTGTTAAAATTTGGCTTGTGGTCCTAGCTCTTTCTTCGTATATATATAGTATCACGTGTTAAACCTTTTGGAATGTAAAAACCACTCCCGGTTCATGAACATCTTCGATTTGTATATGCTTGACTCTTATGTATACGTATGGGTGCGTGTGTTAGCCCCCTCACCAGTCTCTAGGACTGACCCTCGTTGCTTCTCTCTTTTTCCCCTTTTGTTTTGAGCTTTGCAGGTACCCGGTTGGGAGTTTGGCTAGGCGGCGGTCGTTGTTCGAGTCTTGGAAGTCTTTTGAGTCTTTGTATAGTCTTTGCATTTGCATATTTATTTTCCCGCTTTGGTACTACGTATATTTGGTACTATGTATAAATATGTATAAGTTATGCTTTGTATTTTGAAGCTATGCATTTTCTGTTAGCCCGGAGTGGGCATTGCATGTTGAAATATGTATATCTCTTTCTGAGATTTTATATCTGTAATTGGTTTATTTTGTGATCCTGTGGCTTCCGCACTTTCGATTTTATTTTGTTGCGCGCTCTGTTCAGGGTCTAGACCGCCTAGCCTAGAGTTGTTTTTGTTTGTCACCCGTTCGCCATGGTTCGATGCGGGGACGGAGTTCCCATTTCGATACCCGTGTTGGGCTATGGTGCGGGGGATGTGGCGCCCTCCGCTCCGGGGTGTTACATCTGTAAGTGGTATCAGAGCTCTGGGTTGCAAAACCGGAGCTCTAGCGTCGTGTTGGGTCTGTCTAGGTCGATCGGCTTAGGATTATGTGATTGTTTGCATTCACCTTTATCATTTTGTGACTAATATGATTTTATTTACATTAATTGTTCACATGAACATGCACTAAACCCTTCCATGCATCGATATTTCTTGAATTGTGATTCTAATTTAGGATGGCATCTCAACGCACACCCATGAGAGAAGAACAAATGCCATCGATATACCAAGAATTCCGGAACTGCAACCCTCCTATGTGGTTTGGAGGCGATGATGTGAAAGCCGAGCAATGGATTTCTAAGATTTCATGGATTTGGAATACTCTATCGGGGACATCACAAGATAGAGTGAATTGCACCTCCCATTTACTTCAAGGACGAGCTTCGATTTGGCTTAAGGAAATAAAATTGTGGTTTAAGAAGTCCGGGGAAGAGTTTACATGGGACACTTTTGTCCGAGAATTTCACAACAAATACATTCCTTTGAGTGCAAGAGTAAAGAGACTTCAAGAATTTCTAGATCTCCAACAAGACTTAAGGATGGCCGAAAATTACATGGAGGAACTAGAGAGATCGGGTCCGTATGCCACACCGGTTATTAATAACTACCGACTTAAGGCCCAAAATTTCATGCAAGAGCTCAAGGGTGAAATCCATCAAACCCTCTCTATTTCAATGGTCAACCATTGGTCGGAGGCAATGAAAAAGGTGGTTCAACGCGAGATGGATAAGCAACATTTGAAATCCCACACTCTTCAGTTGGGACAAGGATCCGGTTCGAGCTCAAGGTTGGGCAAGAGGCCGGCGTCACAAGAAAAGCCTCATGATTCTCAAGATGTTAAACTATCCGAGAAGAAAAAGAAGCCACGACAATCGAAACCGAGTCCGGATCTTACTCTACCGGCTCCAATTCGATGTGCTTATTGTAAGGGTCCAAATCATGTGGAAGAGCAATGTCGGAAGAAGTTAGGTGCTTGCTTTAAGTGTGGTGAGATCGGACATAAGGTGAAAAGTTGCCCGAAGACTAAGAATTCAAGGACTATAAAGAGCCGCGATTCCAAGACTCCAAGTCCAATCCAAGTGGATAGGATTGAAGAGGGAGAACGGGTTGTCAAGCTCGACACTACCGCCATGGTGAAAGGTACACTAAACATTCATGGCACTACATACATGCATTTTATTTTAATTGGTGTTACTCTCCTTTTTCTTGTTGTTCTCGGTGCTTACGTGTTTTGTTATTACTTGCTTGCTTGCTTATGTTTCCTCTTTTCTTTTCTCTTTTGTGTTGTCTCTCTCGTTGGAGAGAGTTTGGTGAGGAGAGTGGCGAGTGTTTGGTGAGCTGCGAGGGCCGAGCTCGTTCGGTGGTTGGTTCTTTTCCGGTGGTTGTTTTGAAGGCGCCTAGTTTGTTAAGGTAATGGTATTACCATAGGCGTGGGTAGTTGTTGTAGGAGGTCCATTTGGGGCTCAACGATATCTCCGGGTATTAGATGGAAGGCTAGCCCGTTGATATCCTTTGTAGAAGTGGTTGGTAATTCCGGGACGGTGCGATAAGCTTCGTGGCTTCCTTTAAGTCAACTTAGAGGTCGAGCCAAGCTTAAGGAGACAAAGATCGAAGTAAGCCACCTTTGGTGTTTCTTTGAGGATGGAATTCGTTTCCACCCAATGAGGACATCGGGGTTGTCGTGATCTTTATCCCGGAATTGTTTTATGTTTGGAGTTTCTCTTCCGGTGGATTCTAGCGAGGTTGTTGGAGTTAAGTCGTTGTTGACGAGCTCTTAGAAGGTAATTTCATCCTTGTGAATACTTCTTTGTGGAGTATCTTAGTCCCCTCTAAGAAGAAGGCGGGATTTAGGATGAGTATATTACCATGAGCTGCACAGGTTAACTGTGGAAGAATACCCTTCTAGTTTGCTTCGAGGAGTCGTTTGTTTTTCTTCAGTGTTCCGTGGTTTTGTTGAGTGTAGTTCCAACAAGGGTATAGTCGACTACGCACTGCGGTAGAAGAACCGAAAATTGCCTCAGAGATTAAGTCTCAAGTGTCGTCCTATGACATGAAAGACAAGGAAGAGGCATGGTTCGAGTGGATAAGGCTTTTGAAGTGAGTTACCTTGATTACACTAGGATACTCAAACTTCTCCGTTACGATCGAGGTACTAAGGAAGACTTCGGTTGTGCGTTGCTACGGAGGGTTAGAGCTTATGTCTCAAGAAGTGCTTAGTCACGAGACTAATTCCACTCATGGTTCGAGACTAGAAGAACCGGTAGAAGTGTTGGCACAAGAAGAGACATTGTAGACTTAGTGTAGCAATGTCTAAAGTGCTTTCGGTAGAAGACCGAACACCAAGAACCGGTAGTTTTCCCCAACTACTTTTGAATGTTTATCAAAAGTGGGAGCAACCGAAGTTTGCTAAACTAGGGGGACTCACTCGGATTTGGTGAGTACCACCGAGCTATCGGGACTTGAGGAGTCTTCCTTATTTCTAATTAAGGAAGCAATGTCCCGAGGAGTTATAACTCTTGGATCAGAGTAGCGCAGCGGAAGCATGGAGTTGAGTTCGTTCAAGTGTCCTCTTAGGTCTCGCTTAGGACCTGAGGACAGGTCCTTTTGAAGGAGGGGAGTTTGTAACATCCCGCTCGTCTGGCCTTTCCAGGTACGCCTTCACGGGTGAGCTATGTGCGCTTTTAATTATTTAATTATGTGAATTATATGTGTATTACACTTTTTATGTGATATATTTGAATTACTTGAACGTAATTGACCTTATGTGATTTATTTGAACGTATTTGTTCTCTTTGTTTCGTTCTTGCTTGGTTTGTATTCGTTTTCGTTTTCGATTCTTGTGACTACGTGCTATGCGTGATTTATATACGCTATGAATGTGTTATGTATGTGCTTTTGTGTTCGTTACTTGTTTTGAGTTCGTTTGATACGGTTTTGAAAACCGTTTTATGTTTTAGGGACATAAGGGCCTAACGAGCTTTAGCGCACCTTGTGTTCCGGAAGGCGTAACTTGAGCTCGGGAATTCGGATTCGAATTCCGGAAGATGCGTTGGACTCGTAACGAAGAAATAAAGACAAAGAATCAAGATTAATATTTTTCTAAGGCCATTTGATTTCCCGTTTTTAGACCGGAACGAGCCCCTTTCGCCTTAAAGCTACCTTTTGACTTAATTAAGCTTTGTGGACCCCACTTAAACCCTAACCAAGCCTTAACCATGATCTATACCTTGAGTTAAGCCCTCTTTTGTCCCTTAAGCTGCCAAAACCGATTCATTCCTCTCTCTCTCTCAAGAAACGATCAGCAAGCAAGGGAAAAGAAGAGAAGGAAAAAACCCTTGGCCATTTTGATGATTTTGAGCTCCAATCTCCACCAAATCTTCTCAAATTCGAAAGGTAAGCTCATGATCGTATTCTACACTCTCTCTTCTCTCTTATATATGGATTTGAGTTCATTCCCTTGGTTGATTTATGAGATTTGGCAAGCATGTGAATAGTGGAGTTTGGATGATTTTGATGATTCTTGCTTCCTTCTTGATTCTCTTGAGTTTGGATGAATATATGTTGCTTCTATGACTTGATTCTAAGTGTTTATTGTATCTCCTTCCTTGGTAGTTGAGTTGGGATTGATTGGCCATTGATGAATGTTTGAGAATTGGATGATATGGCTTGATGCATTCCCTCCCTTTTCTTGCTTTGATTCTTGCATGTTTTGTGGCTGAATTTGTTTCTCCTTTCATGGCATGAATATGTGTTGGATTGGTGTTATTTCTTTGCATGTTATATGTATTTTAGAAGGCATAAGAGGCTCCCCAAGGCCAAGAACCGAAATCCCCTGTTTTGCCTTCAAAAAACGAAGTGTTGCTGCGTTATTTTTTCTGTCCCGAACGCATGACACGGCCGTGTCATGTTTTAACTGGAAATGGACACGGCCGTGTCAAGCTCTCGTCATTGGCTCCTGATTTAATTTAAATCGGACACGGCCGTGTCCGATTCCTTTGCATTTCGGACGAGGCCGTGTCCACTTATTAAGTTTTGGCCGGGAGGAGTTTCTTTCGTCGTTTCGTTGTTTTTCGTTGGTTCTTCTTGCCTTGTTTATGATGTTTACGCATGACTAACTTGTTGTATGACATGTTAAGTTTGATTTTGTGGATTTATGGTATATTCTTTGCTCTCGGTTATGAGATAGAACCTTATATGCCTTGAATGCTCCTCTAACGTGTGTTTATGACTTCTTGCCTTGTTTATATGCCTCGCATGATCAATCCTTGATCTCTATATGGTATGAAAACTTTGATAACATGTTATATGATATGATATGCGTGTTATATGAAACTTATGGATTCGTTTGACGTGATTTATGAGACATATGATTAAATATGAACTTGTATGCATTATATGTCACTTGTTAAGCTTCGTACGCATCACTCACATTCATATGCATTCGCCGAGCGTCAATATGGTTCATTTTAAGTCTAAGGTTGTCTTTTGCCCTTGTTTTGCCTTTAGGTTCGTCCGTTGTTTGACGTGGTTGTCTTCTAAGACGTTCGTTTGCTTCCTTTGTTCCCGTTGCTTCTCGGAGGTGAGGTTTTCTTTCCTTTTAGTTATGATGACCTAAAACCCTATTTGTATTTCAAACCCGCATGCGATATATATGTATATATATATAGATATGTGTTTTGATATGTATTTTGTGGGATTCGTCCCGTTTGTCTTAAGAATTTGAAAACGCTTTTATAAGTATATAAGACCTATTTTCTTTTGTTTTGACAAGCTATGTTAAGTGTGTGTGTGTGTAAGCGTGACAAGATTTGTGGACAAGCTTCGTTTGATAAGTGTGATAAGTGCAAGTATAAGTGTAAGTGTAAGTTTGGGCCCCGGAGAAGTGGTATGTGATCTCGGGTCGACCATGGGGTCGCCGGGCTCTCTCATCAACACGACTCCAAAAAAGGGAGACTTTGCTCAACCTCGGGAGGTCGAGGGGAAGGCGGGTCTTCTTGAGCCGGCGGTGTGCTTAGTGACCCGTCGAAGGAACCGGGAGGGATCCCCCGGTTCACAAGTTTCGTTCTGTGGTGGGATGGAGAGGGGCACCTCTCTTCCCCAACGGTGTAAAGGTGGGATTGTTTATGAGTTTTGTTTTGATCCGAGTAAGTGTGTGGGAGATTCGTTTTCGCCGTGTTTCCGTTTATGTTTCGTATCCGATATGGTTTGCTTTATGCTTATGTATCCGATACGGTTTGTGAAACGGGGTGGACTCTTAAGTTGTAAAACTTGTTAAAATTTGGCTTGTGGTCCTAGCTCTTTCTTCGTATATATATAGTATCACGTGTTAAACCTTTTGGAATGTAAAAACCACTCCCGGTTCATGAACATCTTCGATTTGTATATGCTTGACTCTTATGTATACGTATGGGTGCGTGTGTTAGCCCCCTCACCAGTCTCTAGGACTGACCCTCGTTGCTTCTCTCTTTTTCCCCTTTTGTTTTGAGCTTTGCAGGTACCCGGTTGGGAGTTTGGCTAGGCGGCGGTCGTTGTTCGAGTCTTGGAAGTCTTTTGAGTCTTTGTATAGTCTTTGCATTTGCATATTTATTTTCCCGCTTTGGTACTACGTATATTTGGTACTATGTATAAATATGTATAAGTTATGCTTTGTATTTTGAAGCTATGCATTTTCTGTTAGCCCGGAGTGGGCATTGCATGTTGAAATATGTATATCTCTTTCTGAGATTTTATATCTGTAATTGGTTTATTTTGTGATCCTGTGGCTTCCGCACTTTCGATTTTATTTTGTTGCGCGCTCTGTTCAGGGTCTAGACCGCCTAGCCTAGAGTTGTTTTTGTTTGTCACCCGTTCGCCATGGTTCGATGCGGGGACAGAGTTCCCATTTCGATACCCGTGTTGGGCTATGGTGCGGGGGATGTGGCGCCCTCCGCTCCGGGGTGTTACACAGTGTCTGCTGAGTATTGACAACATGATTAAGGCATGAGAAGCAATCTTCAATGAACTTAACATTTCTGGAAATGAAAATATGAGATGTCTGTAAATCTTGTAAAAGATAGCCTTTTTTGCCAGGCTTGAAACCAAGGAATAAACACTTTCTTGCTCTGGGTTGAAACTTGGACCTGCCTTAATCAATGTAGATGCATAAACAAGGCATCCAAACACTCTTAGATCAGAATAAACAGGCAGCTGATTGTATAATAATTGAAATGGAAACTTATTATCTAATAGATGAGAAGGTAAACGATTAATGATATATACTGCATGTGTAATACAATAAGACCACAAGATTTTAGGGATACCAGAATGAAACAGCAGGGCATGTGCCACCTTGAGAATGTGCTGGTGTTTCCTCTCCACCACACCATTCTATTCAGGTGTCTCCACACAAGAAGTTTGGTGAAAAATCCCTTTCTTTGAATAAAAATCTTGCATCAAAAACTCAGGACCATTATCAGATCTAACTGTTTTAACTTTAGCATTAAATTGATTTTCAACCAGATTAATCAAAGTTTGCAAGTGAGATCCGATGTCAGATTTCTGCTTTACAAAAGCAACCTAAGTAAACCTAGTGAAATCATCAACAACTGTCAAAAAATATTTATGGCCTGAGATGGATAGTATGAAATGAGGTTCCCAGATATCAACATGCAACAATTGAAGAGGCATAGTGGAAGTAGTACTGCTTGAAGAAAATGGAAGCTTTTTTTGTTTAGCAGAATGACAAGCATCATAAGAATTAAATGTTGTACCACATTTTATTGAACTATCCAGAGAATTCAATATATGTAAGATAGAGGAAGATATATGGCCTAGTATATAATGCCACAAAGTACTTGAATTGACAGTATTGAAACAAGAAATAGTCTTATTTAATGTGGTATCAATGGTAGAAGCACAAGCAGCAGGATGAAGAACATATAATCCAGCTTGAAGATTAGCTAAACCAATCGTCTTCCAATTCTTGAGATCCTGGATTATATAGCAATTGTTTCGAAAAATACAACAACCAAGTGAGTTTGTCAACTGAGGAACAAATAATAAATTGAAAGAAAACTGAGGGATAAACAAGACATTAGTCAACAAAATATGCTCAGTTAATTTCACAGTTCCAGCATGTGTGGCTAAGATATGAGAACCATTAGGAAGATTAATAGACACAAGAACTATAGAATGAAGATTAGTGAACATTTTGGAAGAGAAACAAATATGATCTGTTGCTCCAGTGTCCAAAATCTAGGAAGAGGATACACTGGAACAAGCAAGAACTTTTGTACCTGAACCAAAGGATGACTGAAGGTTAATGGAAGACGGATCCACTGTTATTTGTTTAGCATGATGAACTTGCTGAGAGTCAGGCTCAATGAGATGCAGCAACTTCTGAAGTTGTTCCTGAGTTAAGGACAATTGAGTGTTGTCCTGAGATGAAGTTATGCCAGCGGAGGAAGAACTACCCTGAGGATCAGAGGAATCAGGATCTTGAGAATCTTGAGAGTAAATGGCAGCAGCAACAGGATTGTTGAAACGAAAGTGTGGAGGAAATCCAAATTTCTTATAACAAGTATACTCAGTGTGATTTGGTCCCCCACAATGCCTACAAACTTTGTCTTTGAGACGATGTCCTTTCACAAAGCGTTGAGAACCATGAGAATTTTGTGAAGTTTGAGACCCTTGGGAATTAGGAAACGACTGAAAACCTTGAGATCCCTGGGAATTAGAATTTGAAGACCTTGAAGAACCAACAGCCTGAGGCACAGATTTGTGTCTTGATTGCTTGAAATTCTGAAAATTGACGTGAACCTTGAACCGCCAAAGATCTGTGTGCAGAGAAACAATAAGTTGACGTTCCTATTGAACAACCATTGCAAACACCTTGGTGATAGGCGGTAATGGATCTAACAACATGATCTGTGACTTAACACCAAAGAAACGCTCATGTAATCCGTTCAAGAAGCGAATCACACAATCACTCTGCTGATAACGCTTGAACGTATCAACACCACCACAATTACAACGAGTCGAACAAGAACAAACAGGCAAGGGGCTGAAATTGAAGAACTCATCCCATAAAACCTTCAATTTCGTGAAATAATTGGACACAGAATCATCACCCTACGTGATCAAGTACAACTCCTCCAGCAATTTTGCAATTTGAAAAACATCGCTGTGGGAGAAACGATAGCGAAGATCTGTCCACACGTTAGCGGCTTTGTCTGTTCAGAGGATCGATTGAGCGATCGTAGGCGATACAACGCTACAGAGCCATGAAAGAACCATGGTATTACATTGTTCCTAAATAGGTAACAATGGATCCATAGCAGAAGGCATGAGAATGGCACCAAAAACAAAACCAAATTTATTCTTAGAGAGTAACGCCATTTTCACCCCTCTCGTCCGGGTATGATAACTGGATCGATCGAGAGGTTTAGAAACCAAGTTGAGAGATGGATTTTCATTCGCATGGAGGAAAAAAGGGCTTGAAATAGTCAGCTGAGATTCCGCCGCAGCAATCGCCTCTTGCATAGCCATGGAAGGGTCAAGAAAGCACCAAGAAATCAACAAAAACCACAAGAAGGAAAGCATTCGGAGATGAAGATCGCGAGGAAGAAGATGAAAATCAGAAGAAATCTCCTGATACCATGATAAGAACAGAAATTGGAGAAATTAACTTCATTGAATGAAAAGTGTTGAAAAATTACAACTAACACTGACTCAGCTCTCCTTTATACAAGTGTAGCTAGAGAGGTTTGTAAAGGTGTCAGTGAGATTAATGGGAGGTTATTAACTGAACCTCAACCTTCTAAAACTAATTAAACAAACTATTTATTGTACTAATTTATTCGGTAATACATACCATCACCTTGAATACAGGTCCGTCGACAATAAAAACCCAATTTTATTATTATGATATCATCATTACTCCCCCACTTTCTTAGTTGGAGAAATCCAACTGTGAAAGTATTAGCAGGGATTTTACGCTCTCAGCGGCAATGGTGATCTAGTCTTGGTGGCATCATTGAGCGTTGGAAAAAGATAACCTGTATAGATACCTGGTCCAATAAAGGGGGCGCCACTATTCTCTCGTTGCTTTCTTCTCGAAACTTATTTTGCTCTTGGTGTATATCTTCTAACGATTATGCTGCTCTCCCTCAGAAAATTTTAAGAGAAAAAACTCATTAGATAAAATTAAGCTTTATCCAACAAGATTTTCAAGGTTGCCAAATATTGATCCCCAATAACTCCTGAAATCTTAACAAGAATCCGTAATGCATAATTATCTTCCAGGAAGCATAATTATTCTATAAGAATCCCCCTGCAAGCCAATCACTGGAAGTTTTGAGTATAAAAAGCAATTGAATTACCATTATTAGGCACGTTAACCAAGGCAAGAGTTAATTTATCGTCTCATAATTCTTCTTGCATAAGACTTCAGTAAGGTAAAATACTCCAATTATGCCTAAAAACTCATAAAGTAATTTTGAAATTCTTTATTTTTCGAAAAACTAGAAGGCATAAAGGTACTTCATATAACCCAAAAGGTGAATTTGGGGCTTCCTTTCACTATTCCTTATAAAAGGGGAAGGCAAAAGGTCCACCTTCTGTCTCCTTTCACCACGGCGCACATCCTTACCGCCTCCGGCATCGCAGGCGAAACTCACCGATCTTCCCTACTTGTAGTTTGTCAGCCTACCCCCTTCCCTTATTTTTTTTTTCTGCCATTAACAGTAACATATATATATATATATACACACACACGTATATCTTCCCCTCCCACTTTTTTTCTCCTAAACTTTTTTGAGATCGAACTACGGAGGTATATATCCAAAAAAAAAAAAAAATTTTAATTTAATATTTTTAAATAATATATATATGATTTTTTTTTAATATTTAGTATGAATTTATTTTAAGAGAAAAAAAACTATAATTATGTGTTGGAAAACATGAAAGAGTGCGCAGCGGAAGTTTAAAAATTTTCCACAAGTTTAATCGTTGTCTTGTAATTTTCGTACTGTAACATTGAGAATAACAAGAAATTCACTTTAATTGAAGCTTTCTTGTGATTTCGTTACCGCCTAACGAACACCCTTCAAGCGGAAAGTCCCTGGAATAGTTCTTCGAATTAGACTCCAAAGTAGAAGACATCCAAAGCGTATCCACACCAGACCTAGAACACGATCAAGCTAGTGAGAATGCTAGTTCTATGGCTTGTGTTAATGGCTAGGATAATTTTTTATTTGAAAAACTTTTCTTTTATTTTTCTAAAAAATTTAACATTTCGTGAGTGTTGGTCTAAAGAATAAGAGAAACACCATCCCTAGTATAAATAAGTTACCTAGGGTTTCATAAACCTAGTGGACTTTGTTTTCTTGCTCATTATTTAACTAATTTAATTGGAGAAAATAAGTTACCAACTTGTTCTCCAAGTCTTGCAAGAATAACCTTCTCTTTCCTACAATAGGAAGTTGGACTTTTCAACTTTCCTAAAGTTAAAAATCAATATTCAATAAATCAATTAATTCCCAATTAATTATTTATTGGGTTAAGTTTATTTGAGAATAGTCTTAACAATTAATTCAAAATTAATTAAAAGACCAAAATTAATTAGTTACAATTTAATTAATTAATTCTAGAAAAGAATTCGCGTGTGGAAAATTCCACACGCATGAAGCCACGTATGAGCCACGTGTGCGTGACACATGGCAGCCACGTGTGCTCGACAAGTGGCAGCTACCCATGCAATCCATGCTCCATCTCCATCAACAATTTGATCCTTCGTTAATCATATTAACATCCTACCATAACCCTCGTGTCCTAGCATTTGTGTGTGACCCTTTAGGTTCATTATTCGATTAGCAGTGACAACAATTAATTAATTCCCTAATTAATTAATCACTTCACAGATCACACTACCGTAATCTAGCAATGGGTGTGTGACCCCTAGCCGAATAACGAAATGAATCGAAGAATCTTTCAGTCAATGACAATCAGTGAAATACGATCCTCCTACAACTCCATCTCTCAATCAAGAACTAAGGCATGAGAATATTCTTAGAGCCAAAATATTCTTAATCTTTAAAGTTAAGTTCGTTTCATATCCATTTCGATCTCAATCCTAGAAAACCCCATTTTCTAAATGTCTTGATCTTTATCCACCTTGGCCAAGGGTTTAATGTTTAATGGACTACGAACAACTCAATCAGTAAGAGATTATTCTTGTTCTTAACAAGTGTAGGTCCTTTATCGATTCTACTAATTCTACATATGCCACTTGTGTAATCCCAACATAGGCCGTGGTTCAGGTGTCAATATGTCGATACCCTTTTGAGCCTATATCAAAGATTACAGAGTTAGTTCATATGAGACATTACAGAATCTCAAGTCTAAGGATTAATGAATCACGTCATTGACCTGTGAGATATTTCCTAATCTGAAAGTTTCAGGAAACTTCCTTTCCCATTTAGGAATGTTCTCACACGGGACATCTCAGTGATGAAGTTCTTGTAACAATCACCCTTATGTATTATGAACGCATCAACTTATGCACTTATCACTCCATGAAACTGAGTGATCCTTCAAAAGGACATAATCACACAAGCCAGTCTCAGCAGAGTCAAGGTCGACACTCTCACCGTCTGTCGGACTCATCGACTTGGAGAAGTTTCTAATCCTCGCCTATGGAGTTAAGAACTTATTTCATGTGCCGTTCCCACAACGACAAAGTTCTTAACGGCCTCATCGGATTAGGGGAGTTCAATACATGCAAAACACAGTCAACCCAAACAGACATAAATAAGCACATAAAGAAGTGATTGCCTATGAACAAAATCATCTCGTTTATTATTCAAAGACTATTTGTGATTCACAAGGAAATAGTAAAGTAAACATCTGCTGTAAGGGCAATATTCCTAACAATATGTATATTTCAAAATAAGAAAAAAATAATAATTGAGTAAGGTTAAAAATACTATTAGCAATAGCGTTTGACATGGCTAGCCTGATTTCGCCACATTGGATAAAATGACATGTAGGGAGTCCACATGTACAAACGGGTCGGGGTTTTTAGCCCGTTTTCAGGTTTACCGTGAAAATTTTGACAGATGTGGGTTACATTTGCACCAAAAAATTGATTGTACCAAATTCGTTGAAACAGTAGAGTTGGTATACCGATTTATGCAATTTTTCTATCTTTTAATTTATCGGATCTTCCCTTATATAAACTATCGTTTACCTGATTCATACGTGCAGTTGGACGGTTTTGTTGTCCGCAAACTATACCGAGTAAAACCAAGGAAGAAGATATTGTACGAGTCGCCAAAAAAGAGCTCTTCATTCAACACTATTGCGCTCAATCAACCATCTTCTCCATCTTAGCACAAGCCTTCTACTTTCCTTTGCTAAGGTGCTCCAACATTTTAGGGGCCTCAAAAGGAAAGCTCTTCATTCAACACCATTGCCCATCAACCATCTTCTCCATCTTGGCAAAAGCCTTGTACTTTTCTTGTCGAAGGTGCTCCGACTTTTTACGGGCCTCAAAAGGAAAGCTCTTCATTCAACACCGTTGCCCTCAATTAACCATCTTCTTCATCTTGGCAGTCGGCACAAGCCTTCTACTGTTCTTGGTGAAGGTGCTCTGATTTTTATAGTCCTCAAAAAGAAAGCTCTTCATTGAACACTATTTCCCTCAATCAACCATCTTCTTTATCTTGGCACAAGCCTTCTACTGTTCTTGGCGAAGGTGCTCCAACTTTTACGATAGGGCCTAAAAAAGAAAGCTCTTCATTCAACACCATTGCCCTCAATCAACCATCTTCTTTATCTTAGCACAAGCCTTCTACTGTTCTTGGCAAAAGTGCTCCAGACTTTTACGGGCCTAAAAAGAAAGCTCTTCATTCAACACCATTGCCTTCAATCAACCATCTTCCATCTTGGCACAGGCCTTCTACTATTTTTTGGCGAAGGTGCTCCGACTTTTTACGGGCTTCAAAAGGAAAGCTCTTCATTCAACACCATTGCCGTGATTGAACCCTCTTTCTCACCTGAGTCTCCACACTGTCGAAAATTGAAACGTCATCATATTAATCTAGATTCATTTTCTAGACAAGTCTTTATTTATTCAAGTGCATGTATTTTATATTATGTATTAGTTTTAGTTAGTACATGAATTGGTATATTCATGCATACGATATCAAAAGTTTTGTTAACTGTAATACATGAACTAAGCCTAAGTTCATGTCTAGAAAATCCTATATATACCCTATGTACTACTCATTTTTCTCAAGTCAATCAAGTCATTTTTATTAAGTGAAATAAAGTCACTTTCTTTCTCCATTCTTATTTTTTGTGAGTTTGAGCGTGTATTTGCTCTCTAATTTCTAACAATGTGGTATCAAGAGCCAGTTTTGTTTGGAGACAACGGAAAAATGGCGAGTGCTCCCCTTTTCCAAGTTCTAAAACTCGTAAAAGAACACTACGAGAATTGGTGTATTAATATGAAGGCTTTACTTAAAGCTTATGATGCTTGGAAACCTATCGAGAATGGTGTTGAAGCCACCAATGCCGCTGCCGTGAAGAAAGATCAAAAGACGCTCACTCTCATCCATCAAAGTTTGGATGAGAAGATGTTCGAGAAAGTTGCTAGTGCAACCACCTCCAAGCCTCGTTTAAAGGAGTTGATAAAGTGAAGAAAGTTCTTCTCCAAACCTTAAGAGGAGAATTTGAATCTCTACACATGAAGTAATCCGAAACCATTTCAGATTATATTTCACGAATAATGGTGGTGGTTAACCAGATGAGAAGATATGGAAAAGATTTGAAGGATGATCGGGCCGTTGGAAAGATTTTACGATCCTTGGATTCAAAATTTAATTATGTTGTTGTGGCAATTGAAGAGTCTAAAGATTTGGACACTATGACTATTAAAGAATTATTCGGATCTTTGCAAGCCCACGAAGAGAGACTAAAGAAACCAAATCAAGAACCGGTGGAGCAAGTTTTGCAAGCAAAACTTTCTTTCAAAGAAAAACAAGAAAGGTGTAGCACATTCCAAAGGGGTCGAGGACGTAGATAAGTTGCCCGTGGAAGAGGAAGAGGCAGCTTTGTAAACAAAGAGGAAAAAAATCAAATATCCAATGTTATAATTGGAGGAGGAGGAAGAGGAAAAGACGCAGTCGAGGAAAAAGTAATTGGAGGCTAAATTTCAGGTATGATAAATCAAATATCCAATGTTATAATTGCAATAATTTTGGATATTATCGTTGGGAATGCAGAAACGACGTAGAAGAAAAAACAAACTTCGTGAAAAGCAATAATGAAGAAGGAGGTCCCACTTTGCTTCTCGCATGCAAAAGTGAAGATAATCAAGAACAAAACTTGTGAAGCGGAGTTTGTGGGAGCAAATTCTTGTGTGTTGCCATGCAATTTGGCTTAGGAATTTATTAAAGGAACTTTACCAAAAACAAGAAGAGCCAACGAAGATTTTTGTTGATAACAAATCCGCACTTCAATTGGCGAAAAATCTGGTGTTGCATGAAAAAAGCAAGCATATTGATTCTAAGTATCATTTCATTAGAGAAAGTGTGTCCAAGAAAGACGTTGAGTTGGAATTTGTGATATCACAAGATCAAATTGCAGACATTTTCACCAAACCATTGAAGTTTGAATTCTTTGGAAGATTACGAGAATTTCTTGGAGTCCTGAATCAAAGATTAAGGGGGGATGTTGAAAATTGAAAAGTCATCATATTAATTAATCTAGATTCATTTTCTAGATAAGTCTTTATTTATTTAAGTACATGTATTTTATATTATGCATTGTTTTTAGTTAGTACATGAATTGGTATATTCATGCATAGGATATCAAAAGTTTTATTAATTGTAATATATGAACTAAGCCTATCTAGCAAATCCTATATATACCCTATGTACTACTCATTTTTCTCAAGTCAATCAAGTCATTTTTATTAAGTGAAATAGAGTCACTTTCTTTCTCCACTCTTATTTTTTGTGAGTTCGAGTTAGGGATGCAAACGAGACGAGCCCGTTCGCGAGCCTCACGAGCCGAATCAATGAAGGTTTGGGCTTGAGTTCGGACTAGTCGAACCCGAATCGAACCCTGGCTCGATTCGTTGCCTTCACGAATCGAACTCAAACTCATTCTTTCTGAAATTTGGGTTCGCGAGCCGGCTCGCGAACCCTAGTATTTTAATAAAAAAATATATATATATATATATTCTAACGTGATGTGCCTTAGTGTGTATATTATATATATATAATATGTATATACTTAATGTTATTTGTATATATACACACACCACAAGAATTGAACAAAACCCTAGCAGTCATTTGCTTCTCTCTCCGCACCTCCAAAATCCAGATTTCAATCTCACCGCGTCTCAACCTCGCCACCACACCGCCTCTCAACCTCACGCCACCACCCACCGCCGTTGCGTCTCTCCCTCACGCTACCGCGTCAGCCGCCGCCCACCGCCACCGTACGGGACTACCAGCCGAAGACGACCACTACCACCACCATCCGCGCCTTCAAGATGCCGCCACCGCCGAATGCTATAGCCACCACCATCTTCTCATTTCTCCTTAAGATCGATTAAGGTTTTTTAATTTTCTTATTTCGGATTTGATTCAGATTTTATCAAATTTTTTTTATTTCAGATCTGATGCAAATTTTATCAATTTTTCTTGTTTCTCATTCTATTTTTCTTGCTGAATTTAGGTTTATTCTCAATTTTCTGATTTTGAATATATATTAAAAGTGAATCATTAGGTGTATTCTCAAATTCTTATCTCAATTTTCTGATTTTGAATGTATATGAAAAGTGAATCTACTGGTGTATTCTCAATTTCTTATCTCAATTTTCTGATTTTGAATGTATATGAAAAGTGAATCTATATTCTCAAATTCTTATGTTGGATGTATATGAGAAATGTGTGAATAATTTTCGTATATGAGAAGAGAATCTGGTGTACTTTCAAATTCTGATTTTGGTAAACACTTGAAAATAAATATGAAGCATAAAAACAGATCTGAACCAGGTATAAGTGTTTAATGTTGGATTGTAATAGGTAGATTTGTTTATCTTGGATTTTAATTCTATTCAAATGCATATATGTTAATGTTCGGTACATTGTAAATTTGTAAACTGCAATAGTTGGTAAGACAAACTCAAACCCGAACTCGAGCCCGAATTCGAACTCACGAATCGAATCAATTGAATCAGTTTCACGAATCCACGAGCCGAACTCGAACCGAACCCGAACCAAACCCTGTCACGAACCGAACTCGAACCTGATTTCCTTAGGTTCGTGAGGCTCGGGTTCGAGTTCGAGTTCGTTAAATTGTCTCACGAACCGAACTCGAACCTTAAAAAAAGGCTAAAGTTCGGCTCGGCTCGGCTCGTTTGCATCCCTAGTTCGAGTGTGTATTTGCTCTCCAATTTCTAACACACACAGTCCTTCAATTGGTCAGGACAACCGGAAACATTCCAGCAGTGCCAAATCAATCTTCTTACCCAGAAAGGAGTGTAGGGATTAACCCCCCTGTGAACGAGAAAGATAAGGAGGTATAGAGTTCCCCCAAAATTTTCGGGGCATATGTAGATACATCATGGGCTTTTAATAATAATGAAGAACAAATTAATCCTAATGATTTAATATATATATATATATATATATATATATATATATATATATATATATATATATATATATATATATATATATATACATAATAAATTTATAAAAAACATTTAATATATATATGTAATTAATATAAATAATTATATATATTATCATATTTACTAAAAATATTAATAAATTAATAAATATATATATATATACACACACAGTTATCATGAAAATCATATATATGTATATATTATTCACTATTATAATAATTAATATATATATATATATATATATATACACACACAGTTATCATGAAAATCATATATATGTATATATTATACACTATTATAATAATTAATATATATATATATATATTTAAATATATTTTATATATATCCAATATAAATAAATATATGAATATATATACATATAGAATAATCAAAACCAAAATTTAGAAAAAAAATTAAAACTTACTCCAACCCACCAGCCCCATCCCCACACACACATGCACACGCATAACCCCTAACGTAGTAACATAGCACCACCATCACCGGCAACCCGCACCACCACCACCACCATCATCATCTCTCTCTTTCTCTCGCTTTCTCTCCGTGCAGCACCACCGCCGCACCAGCACTAGCACCACCGCCACTGCACCAGCACAAGCATCACCGTCGTCGCCTCACCTCTCTCTCTCTCTCTCTCTTTCTCTCCACGCAGAACTACAACCACTGTCCACCCTTTACCACACAACATCTTTCCACGCAGAACCACACCCGGAAAATCCCATATCTGGAAATTAGTTTTAAAATTCTAAAAATTTAATTGTGTGTTTGTGCAATTTTGTGTGTGTATATATGTGCGTTTGTTTATGTTGGTATGTGTTTTGTGTGTAGTTCCTCCATCAGATCTCCTCTGCCACCACCCTGGCCGCCATCGATAAGTTTCTCTCTTATTTCTCTTGCCTCCGATTCTCTCTCCCATCCTCAGCGAATCTCTCTCTTGACTTGCAAGAATCTTAGCATCGACCATGGATATGGATGTTGATGGTGGTGCTGTGTCGATTCAATGGTGATAAGTGGTGTTTCGATTTGGCGAATCTAACATTGGTGGTGGTGGTTGGCCGAAAGCAGGCTACGGTGGTGGTTCCGAGATGCAATCATCGCCAGTTCAGACTTATTGATTCTCGATTCAATTCTTGGATTTGCTCTTAGTTGTGGTGGTGTATGGTTGATGGCGGTGGCGCCGGCGATGAAGGGGATAGTGGCCTGGAGGTTAGGGATGATGTATATATATATATATAATTTAATATATGTATTAGATGGGTAAAATAGTCATTTATTCGAAAAAGTGAAATAAAAAAAATTAATCTCAGTTGCGGTCAACATGCGTGAGTCTCACATTCTTGTTTCAAGGTTTTTCATGCATATTTTGAGAAATAGAGAGTTTTTTAAAGTACTTTTTTTTTGTCAAGGTTTTTCTTGCTACTTTTATATTACACATGGGAGTTGGCCAATATTTTCTCATTTTGGAATTGTGCGGAGGTGATGAATATTTGGACTCATTGTTAATGATTGCTAGGCAAATGAAAATATGATTTTCAGTGAGCATGATGTTGGAGCGAAGAGGGTTAATGTTATAGGTCAAACCAAATACCTTCAAAAGTTATCCTAAACCCCCTAGTTCGAAAAATGTATGTTTTAGGTTACCAATACACAAGTTATTTTTCATAAACCCCCCCATGACTCTCAAAAGTCTATTTTGCCCCTATTTTTTTTTTCTTCTTCCCCCTTGCTGAAAAAATCAATTCCCAATTTGGGAACGATTTATCTCATTTCTGCAACCACATTTCCACTTCGTCGGCAATGAGAGCTAATGGCGATGACTGCAGGATAAAGATAGATGGCAACAACGGCAATGAAGATAGCAGGATATTGATAAGTGGCGACAACGAGAATCAATTTAGTCGATTTAGTCATCGTGCCCTATTTCCTGTATTGCTCTAAGGTATTCTCAGTGTATGATTGTTAATTGAATGTATTCTTGGTGTTAATTGAATGTTAAGTATATCAATTAGACAATATAATTCATTGATAATTTGTATCAAATTAAATTATTGATCCTCTACAAACTGATAATTCAAATTGGTATTCTGAAGATGATATTGACCGATGATAAAGATCAAGACAAGCAAATCCTAGGAAGTTGTTAGTTTAATGGCGAAATCAGACGGAGCGCGTCAGTGGAGGAGATTCACGCGCAACTTGGTGAAGAGTGGTCAGAATTCAACTCTGATACTTACGTGGTACAATACCTCGCACCCCATAAAAAAGGTTTGTGGGTTAGTTTGCGACGCGACGGGCAGATTCTAACTGTGATCGAACTGCATGAACTTGCTAAACTCAACATTGTTGAGATGAGGGTGATTCGGCACCCTGCTTATTTAGGTGGGAAGCAAGCATCGAAGAGAAGGTATGAGATTTCTAATTTATTCTTTTCTATATTAACACTATATTAATTCTGGTCAGTAATCTCATTCTGTGTCAGGAAGAGAAGATATAACCCCTACGTCTATGGTTCATGCTTGCCCACTGTTCATTTTGAAGTTGAGGGTTGACCATATCCACTGAGTGTTTTGAAGTTGAGGATTGATTTTATTTACTTTTTTTAAAGGAATTTTATTTGTTGTTGTAATCGTATACACTCCCTCTTATGATTGTTTCTGTTTGTTTGAAACTACGTTAATAAATTGCTTGATGATGTTTTCTCAATTTGATCTATGAAAATGAATTGCTTGTTCAGTTTGTTCACTTATGTGCTAATGAAGGGTTAAATATTCATAGTTGAAAGCAGACTTTGTTGAGTGAAGAGTTAAATATTTGTAGTTGAAAATAGACTTTGTTGAGTGAAGGGTTAAATATTCGTAGTTAAAAGCAGACTCTGTTGAGGGAAGGGTTAAATATTCGTAGTTGAAAGTAGACTCTGTTGAGTGAAGGACAAACATATTATTACCATGTTTTTACTCGTTAATTTTATTGAGTTCTTTTGTGATTAAATTAGAGTTGTTTTCACCCAATCCTGGAGGATTCGACCCGTTTGCACTATACTCAGTTTTTAGTTGTGAATAGGATTACTTTATTTTGACAATTTCGACGCTTGTCAAATTTTGGCACCGTTGCCGAGGATTGGTGCTAATCGAATTTAATTCTTTTTATTAACAGGAGTATTCGCGGAGTTGACGAGCCAATTTTCGATCCCGAGATCGAAAAAACCATAAAATTGTTAAGGAAGCAAGCTAAAACACGTAAGAACCTAGCGGAAAATTCCGATCTGACCCAATCTGAAGAGTCCAGCACTGAGTCGGAACATCTAGAAGATGAACAGAATGGTTTAACTGCAAGGTTTGACCAGACCTTAACGATGGCAGTACAACCGGTACGCGTGACCATGCGCGATCTGGCGCGTCCTGCTACTGCACAGCAGCCCCTCTGCATCACTTTTCCAGAGGTGGGTGCTGGTTTTGAGCTAAAGATGGGCACAATACATCTGCTCCCCGTCTTTCGTGGTCTAGAAAATGAAAACCCTCACCAACACCTGAGCAAGTTCCACACGGTCTGCTGCTCTACCAAGCCGCATGGGGTCACCGAGGACCAAATCAAACTGAGAGCCTTCCCGTTCTCCTTGCAAGATGCTGCTGAGGCTTGGCTTTATTTTCTTCCATCGGGAACCATTACTACTTGGGCACAAATGCGGGAGAAGTTCTTGGATAAGTATTTTCCAGCATCACGAGAGATTGACCTCCATCGGGAGATTGTTGCAATCATGCAAAAAGAGTGTGAGAGTCTTCATGAGTATTGGGAATGCTACAAGAAATTGCTTGCACTTTGCCCACATCATGGTTTTCCAGAGAACACTATCATCCACTACTTTTATGGAGGTTTGATGGCGGCAGATAGGAAGATGTTGGATGCTGCAAGTGGAGAAACCATTATGGACAAGACTCCAGCAGAATTAAAGGACATGATCAAAAAAGCCTCGGCTTATTCTTCAAAGTTCTATGCCACCGAGTCCACCTCTCGAAATACTAATGCGGTCAATTCTTCCTCTCTAGATGAAACTAAAAATATGTTGAATATTTTGGTTTCTAATCTTGGTGCAGGTGTACCCTAAGTAACCAAAGTCTGCCAACTCTGCGCGAGTGCAATACACCCTACCGATGCCTGCCCTACTTTTCAAGAGGGCACGATGGAGAATGCTAGAGTCGTAGGGTTCCAACAATAAAATTTCAATCCCTACTTCAACACATACATTCAACAACCAAATTTCCAGAATTTCGTACCTAGACCTCCACAACCCCAACAATACAATCAACAACCAAACCCACCCCTTAACCCACAAGATATCCGAATCAATAGCTTGGAAAACCAAGTTAAAAATTTGGAAACTCAATTAGGACAGATTGCAACGATGTTGAGTAAGATTGAGAATCAGGGGAAATTGCTTTTGCAAGCAGAGGATCCTAGGCTCAATGTTAGCGCAATCACGCTCAGAAGCGGTAAAGAACTTCCGCCACCCCTGGAGAAGGAACAGTGACAGAAAACTGGGTCTGCTGTTGATCGGACAGAGAGTGCTATTTCAAAGAATGACCGTACTAGAAACCCAAACCGCAACAGCGAGACAGAGATTGTCGTTCATCCTGAGCCCCTGGTAATCCCACCTCCGTTCCCTCAATGTCTGGTAGAAACGAAGAAACAAAAGGAAGAAAAGAACATTTTAGAGACGTTTCGAAAAGTTGAGGTGAACATACCATTGTTGGATGCGATCCAATAGATTCCCAGATATGCTAAATTCCTCAAAGAGCTCTGTACCAACAAGAAGAAGCTGAAAGGTAACGAAAAGGTAAGTGTGGGGGAAAACGTGTCTGCTGTTTTACAAAAGAAACTCCCCCCTAAATGCCAAGACCAAGGTATGTTTTCAATACCATGCAAAATTGGTAATTTGGGAATTAAAAGGGCCATGTGTGATTTAGGTGCATCTATTAATGTAATGCCTTTATCTGTTTATAATGCACTTAATCTTGGTCCCTTGAAAGGTACAGTTGTTATCATACAATTGGTGGACCATTCTATAGCATACCCAGAAGGCGTTTTGGAAGATGTCCTTGTTCAAGTCAATAATTTAGCCTTCCCGGCTAATTTCTTCGTGTTGGACATGGTGGATAATTATTCTGAGAAATCCTCTGATATCCTTTTGGGCCGTCCCTTTTTGAGTACTGCTAATGCTAAAATAGATGTTAAAAAAGGCCTGTTGACTCTAGAATTTGATGGTGATATTGTGAAGTTTAATGTTTATGGGTCAAGTAAAGGTCCTAATAAATTCTCTAGTGTTTTTAGCATTGATGTGATAGAAAATCTGACTAATGAGGATTATAAGCTGAACAATGTAGGGGAACTAAGTCTTGTTGAAAATTTTAAGAGTAAGCCAAAACATATTGGGTTGCCTGATGATCCTTGTGGGATGGTTTTACCATTAGAGCCTTCTAATTCTATGAATAGGGATGTTCTGATTCTCGATGTTCCTAATGCTATGATTGAACTAAATTCCTTCATGTTTCAGGCACCTATTTTGGAACTCAAGAAATTTTTGGATAATCTGAAGTATGCCTTCAAAGGAAGAGGAAAAATTGCAGGTTCAAGGCCTACACAAGATGATTGTTGGAACGCACAGCTTTTCGACAGGTTTAACCGTAAGGCATGGTCAATCCTGACAGCCATACTCTGGTATGCAGATATTATTGATTATTTAACCACTATTTTCCTCAGATCTCATATATTTTTCGAGTTCAGGAACCCAAGAGCCAATGTGAGGGATCGTGGTAAATTTTTTTATAAATGGTTGATGAAGTCTGTGCTGAGACGGTACCAAACTGTGTTACGAACCTCTATGAGTCATCATCCCCAATCTAGAGGGCGCAATTGATTAGAAGATTCAGCACCACATAGTCGAGGGGATTTGTATGGAGGTTCTACCTCCATTTGAGTGGATTAATGCTCTTGGTTGTCTTGTAGGCGCGCTTTGTTTGCCAATTTTTTCTGAATTGCTGCTGTTAAACTACTGATGCTTCTGCATGGGTTTGACCGAAAGGTTTGGCCATACCTAGACCCCATACTATTTTAGCGAAAAAGAAAAAAAAAGTCCCCAAATCCGTGCTTCAAGGAAGTATTCTTTTCTCTTGATTTTTCTTATGCTTTGAGGACAATGCATGATTTAAGTGTGAGGGGAGGGATAAGCCTATTTACTGTTTGGCTTTCGTGCTTGAATTCGATTTTTTTTTCTGCATTAACTGTTTTGACTTGTTGTTTACTTGAATTTGAGGATGTTAAAAATTATGAATAATTTACTCCCGTTTTGAACATGTTTGTTTAAGCTTGAGCTTTGAATTTTTACTAGAACTTATTAGGCGATTAAATGCATGAAAGATTGTGTGAAATTTGATTAATTAGTATGACTTTATGCTCTTATTCTTCACGCACTATTTGAACAATTTATGTACTTTGCTTAGATAGGTTAGTTATGTTTTTCAATTAAGGTCTGAAAGTTGATAAAAATACACTTTAATTCCTTTCGAGGCGAAATAAATTGGTTGACAAAAAATTCGGGAAATGACTTAGGTATTTGATTGTTGGTGTTTTTTGGCCTTTTTAAGATTTTCACTAAATAAAATAGCCCGATTGACCCCGCTGAGCCTTAGTATTGTGCTAAAATTTTCTTCTTAGCCGCGTTACAAGCCTAATGCACAATATAATTTCCTACCCTTATCTTATTCACACCTTGCTTACTCATTTTCCTTTTTAGGATTTTATTGTTGATTATCTAGACTCCTTTTCCTTGGTTTGAAAAGAAAGTTTCATTGTGTTGGAATAGAAAAAATAGAGAGTGCTGAAAACAAAATAGAGGAAAAAGAAGTGATGAAAACAATAGAAAAGAAAAATGAGCAGAAATTGAGTTGAAAAAAAGAAAAAAGAAAAAAAAAAGCAAAGAGTGAAGAAAAAATATGAGAGATTGAGCATTGTTGAAAATTCAATAGAAGGGTTGGGAATTCATACGAAAAGGGGAGTCTTTTAGGGAGAAATAAAAGGGAAACACTTGGGGTTAATTCTAAATGTGTAAGCTTGGTGTGTTAGCCTTTGATTTACTTCTTCCTACCTCGACCCAAGCCTACATTACAAGCTCGAAAGACCTTTCGATCCCGACTTATGAGTTGATCAAATTAGTGGAGATTGGAGTGAAGGGTGTATTCGAAGTTGATAATTGGTTCTTAAACGAAAAATACTAACTTGTCTGTCTAATCTTTGTACATTCTTGTTCAATTAACACTACACACGAGGGTATGATTTTTGTAGTAATTGGTTGAATTTCATGCGATTAAGTAATGTGTTTGATATGCTAAATTCATTTAGGCGAAGATTCGTGGTTCGCTTTGGTGAATATGTTTGATGGGAGTAATGTTTCAATTGATTTCTATTTCCCTCGAGGACGAGTGAGTGGACAAGTGTGGGGGAATTTGATCACTTGCATTATTCTCATATTTTTAAGATGATTTGGGGTTGTTTATTGGGATTATTTTGATCTAAAGTGGTGTTTTGATCAATTTCGTGGTTATAAGTGTGCAGGAGTCGTTTTGTGTTGAATTGAGAATATTGTAGGCAAATTTGTAATCAATTCTCGACTGCTATGCTGCGTGTGGCATCTGGAGGCTCACACTTTTGCTTTTCAAAGTTGACACTTTATTGGGCTGAATTTGTTGGACAGAGAATCTGTTGGAATTAATTGGAAAAAGTCCATATGGGCCTGGCATGGTGGACCGTGAGAGTTGGGCCTGGCATGGTGGACCGTGAGAGTTGATGCGTGGGGCCCATTGGGAAGATGTGATTTTATTATGAGTTAGAAGGCTATTGTAGCGGATTGGGCTAGGAGTTTGGAGGTTTGGAATTAATTGAGCAAAGCCTTTGAATTGAGACTTTGGCAGCAAGTCTTGGGCGAGATTGAGAGAATCCTTTCCAGACTAGGATTTGGTGAGAGGCTTCACGTTTGAGGGCTATTTATTCACGCCTTGGGGGAGCAGCTTTGGAGCAGACTTTCATACACTTTCATCGTGATCTTGGGAGCAGCAGTTAGTGGGGGCGTGAAAGCAGTAGCTTGAAGACGTCCGACTTCCGAGAGCATCGAGATCAATTCTTCTTCTTTTAATTAGTTTATGCTTTTATTTATTTTATATTTTGGACATGATTTTCATGAGTAGCTAATTTCTTTAGTACCTAGTTCGGAATTTACAATTTATGTTTTTGACATCGTGAGACCTAATTGGCGTTTATAATTCAGTTTTAATTCAAGTATTTATTAATTCTCTGAGTGTCATGTTTATTGTGATTTGTTTGCTTAGTGATAGTGCACGATCATCTAAGTAGATTTAATTGCATATTGTCATTCTTGATTGCATTAGTGAAAGGAATAATCGAATTAGGATTGTCCATTAGTGAAATTGCATATTGACGTATACGTAGTGCTTGATAGATAATTAGTGGTGCATTAGTGATAGGAAGTCGTAAAGTTGAATCTGATTCACTAAGGGAGTTAATAATCGAATTTGAATCTTGCACGTGTCGTGACTAGGTTAATTCGGGCTAGTGTTTTCTTAATTCTTAATGTTGTTGACTCATTGAATCCTGTCGAGTGTCTCTAGGGGTTGTGAGTTGATTAGGGAATAACTGTCAAGTGTCTCTAGGTTATTCTATTATTTGAGAGAAAACGAGGCGGAGTTGAGTGTCTCTATCTGCTATAGCTAGTCTATTTGTATAACTGAATTTATTTTTGCGTCTATGATTGATGTCCTAAACTGAATTGTAATTCCTAGTTAGGTATTCTTCTCCCCATTGATTTATCAAAACCCAACTTTCAAGTGATTAATTGTTTTTCTTCTAATTTGTTTAATTGATAGTTAATTAGTTAGTTTAGTAAATCTCAAAACCCCCCGATTTTTACTCGTTAATTTTTGTGAGTTCTTTTGTGATTAAATTAGAGTTATTTTCACCCAATCCCTGAGGATTCGACCCGTTCACACTATACTCAGTTTTTAGTTTTGAATAGGATTACTTTATTTTGATAATTTCGACGCTTGTCACAGGCACGGGGCGGTGCACCTCGTGTGAGCCCATTAATCCACTCTTGAGTCCACAATTTAATAACATACAATATATTTTAATATATAAATCTGTCTATTTTATGTTATTCTTCTAATGTGGGACAACTAATGTACAGTTTTCCAAACAACTCTTCGTATGCCTTTATGTATTTGATATTCCCGTTAATTAATTCTCCAACAATTAATTATTAAATATCTACACAAGGCATATATCCAACAATCCCCCACTTGTTTGGAAAACTGCTCTTTTGCCAACAAGTCCCTGAACAATTTTGTCAAAGATCACATGCCTAAAAGAAGGTGCGACGAACATTGAACCTTCCATTAGTGTAAATAACTTAAAACTACATCGAAGTTGATGGTGTCCGTAGATTGAACCTCAACTCCTTTGTGACGGAAACGGAGTTACCACACACACGTGTCCTTTCTCTCACAAGCACTCCGTTTCTTGGCACTTATTAAGCCATACGTCATATCCTGTTTCATAAACCTCTAAGAGAGTAAACATGTGACGCCCCGTTTTCCCGACAAGCCAGGTATGACATCATGAGTGAGTTTAGGTCAAGGGTTTTGTGACTTATATGTGTTTTAAATGCTAAGTGGACGTTTAATATATTTAATTTCGTGAATTAATTGTTATTACGTTACCTATATGACTTATATGACCTTTGAATATGCCTTTTAAATTCTTTTACTACTCGTATACTTGCTAGCTAATGTTTTGTTTCGATTATGTACCTATTTGAAATTATATGAAATCCTTGGACTCAATAGAACTTTGAATCGGACCCCAATTACTCACTTATCGAACCTTGGGGCCCTAATTGAATGCAATTCTCCTCTCTTCCTCCCCCTCTCTACACGATATACATACATACACCCTCCCTCTTCTCCTTCATTCTTCTTCTCTTCATTTTTCTCTCAACACACACAAAACTACAAACCCTTCTTCTTCTCATCTTCAATCGATCCAAGCAAGACCAAGGAAGACAAGGATTTCAAGCTCCATTCTTTTCCCTCAAGCTCAAGCTTCAAGCCCTCCATCTTTTTCCTTCTCTTATCCTCTTTTCTTCCAAGGTATAATGTGGGTTTTGTGTATATATGTTAAATAAGATAAAGTTTGAATTCCTTGGAGTTTAAAGCATGATTTTGTATGTGTTTGATGCTCTAATACTTGAATTCATGAAGTTATTGCAAGAAATTTGAGGTTGTTGGAGTTATGTATATGTGTGTGTATATATTTATATGGGTTTGCGATTTAATGAATTTCAAGCATGTTAATGTGTAATATATGTGCAAATATGTGATCTACATATAATATATTTCTCGTGGTATGATTTTTGTGCGAATAGGGTTCTTGGTTATGGTGTTGCCTCGTTTTCCCTCTTTTTTCACCATTGTTGGAGCTTGGTCGCAGGGGTGTGACACGCCCATGTCACTCCCAATGAACAAATTGAGGCTGCAACTGACCTCAAACACGCCGCTGTCTATATTTTGCCTTGAGGGGTGACACGGGACTGCTGTACAAATGCACCGTTTTGATCTTCGTTACCTACCCAAATGAACTTCGATTGACCTGAAATTTATATCCACAGAAACCTTTTGAAGTCTAATATATTATCCAATTAGAATCATCTAAATATCTTCTCTTGTTTGTGAGATATAATCAATTCTTTTTGGTGTCGCCACTTCACCAAAAATTTGCATTTATCCAATTTCGGGCCTACGCCATTTTCACCTCGCTTTGAACCACGATTCGAGCCATATATCCTTGGAAAGGCCTGTTTGTCTAGTTTCATACCAAACAAACCAAGCTCCATTCCAACTTCTAGAACTCAAGATATTCCCAACTTTCTACAGTTTGCGCATTTTCTAAAACTACCAGCTTTTGCTAAACTTTGCCAAAACATCTCTTCTTGTGTTCCTTTCACTTCCTTGACCCCCGTGTGTGATTTATATGACTTATATACTTGATTAAGTGATAATTATGATATTATTTGACACTCTATGGTTCGTAGTTACTTAAACTTGATTGTAACTTTGTGCTTTATATGAATTGAATGATTGAATCATTTATGTGCCACTCCATGACATTTTATGACTTATTATATATCGTACCATTTCATAACATGTCACACCACTTTATGAGCATTGTCGTGCGTCTATGTGGTTTCATATTGAGTCGTATCTCACGAATACACGTTATTTCCCTTCTTGTACAGTTTATCTCCAGGACGGAGATACCGTGACCAAATAGGCACCAGGTATAGCTCGTATCCTTATATCATCGTCTTGCAGGTGAGGGTGTTTTCGTTCTAATTACATATATAACCCTACAACCGATATGTGAAATATTTAGGCTAAAAACCTTATTGTATATCTATATTGTTTTCAATGAGCATCGAGTAAATGTTTTCAAGAACTGAACTGTTTTTAATGTATTGAACTGAATTACTGATTCCTTACTGTTTTGGCGAGAACCCTTGCACGTAGTAACCATTGGGATTACCTCCGCGCGACCTAGGAGATGGGAAGGTGGGGTATTCCTGAGCCGGTGGTCCCTGTACCATCAAAGGAGTGGGTAGGAGTTATGAGCCCCAGTCTCACACTGTACTGATTGGATGGTTGACGCATTCTCCCGCGACTGGGCTACTCCTGGCGGGGAGAAACAAAGCCTGTCCAGTACTTCCGCTACATAGGACAATATCGATAAGTGGTTTGGGTGCCACCCTTACACTCAAAGACGCGTTCTCCCGCAATTGGGCTACTCCTGGAGGGGAGGAATAAAACCTGAACGAGCCTGATCTGATTGTTACTGAACTTAATGGATGACTGATTGATTGAATGATTGACTGCATGACCGCGTTTTATTAAATATTCCCTATGATTGTACACGGTTGGAGTAAGGATGGAGAATGTACACGCTCACTCACCGAGCCACAAATCACCCTATTGAATTGAAAATGTTTATAAATTGATATAGTCGTAAAGTCCGAGCATTGACAATGGTTTTATGCCTCTTTGAAGGAACTAACTCCCATAAACCCTTGCGCGGGATTTATGAATTGCATGTGCATGTTTATCTATATATGTATAGCCCCTGCTCACTCAGTCTTCTAGAGACTAACCCCTCTTTCCACTTCTCCAGTTTTCTTACAGGTTTTGCAAGGCGGGAGTCGAGTTTTAACTTTCCTATTCAAGTCACTTATACACTTGAGTCACATTTCATATTGTTACATTATAATTGTATTACATTATTGTTTAGGCTTGAAAGCTAATTTCTATTTTTTAATGGATATTGATTCGGGATAGGTTGTATGCTTAGTTGAACCCGTTGTTAGGATTGCATGCTGAATTGGTTATTTATGTCTTGAATTGGGCTTGAAGTCATTATTGATGCTATTGGATTTTATTGCGATTTAAATTGTTCTTGATTGCTTCCGTACCGCATTATGTTTACCTGATTGAATGGTACAGGGTTAGTCTCCGCCTAGCTAGGAGAGTTTTTCTTTGTCACCCGCTCGCTATGAGTCTGGTTCATGTATGGATTGTCCATTTCATACATGGACTAGACTTATGGTGCGGGGGATATGGTGCCCTTCCTCGCGGGTGCTACAAAACCACAACTCTCTATAAGAAACGGCTCCACTTCTAGTTCATATAGGTAAATTGTTTCTCAAGCACTTATTGCAAAGAGTGCAACATTTTTTTAAAAGTATAGTTCAACCTTATCACAATTCAACTCACTGAGCTATCTTCTACTACATATGAGATCATTCGATAGCCCTAACCAAACTGTGACTTAATTTTACCTTTGAACCTATAATCAGGGATAACCTAGATTATAGGTAGGGTTACCATCACTTTGGATTTGGTGGTTTAAGTCCCATATCTCTTGTGGTCGAAGCTACTAAGTCTCTCGTCAGAGGCTTAGTAAACGGATCAGCCAAATTCTTATTTGACCTCTAGTAGACAATTGTTATAATACCATCTTGTATTAATTGTCTCACAAATGCATGTCTCAGACAGGTACCACTGTACGCTTTTGTAAGCGTCACTTCGCTGTCACAATACAACGAAATTGGAGGCATTGGATTTGGCCAAAGATCTTATTCTAGTAACATATTTCTAATCCAATCAGTTTCCAGATAATTATCTCTCACTCTACCATCTACTACATATGAGATAATTTTGTGCTAAAGCTATGAGCTAAGATTCCATGGCAGAGTGAGATATAATTATCTATTTCTTGCTTGCCTAAAAAACAACCCCACCGGCAAGAGCGAGAATCCACCCGCTTGTAGATTTGTTATCTCTCATGCTAATTATCCAACTCGCATCTGAGTACCCTTCCAATACACTAGGGAATTTGTTATAAAAACGATCAAAGCTAATAGTTCTCTTAAGGTACCCGAGTACCCAACTAATAGCTTTCCAATGATCAGCATTAGGATTGCTCGTGTATCTGCTAAGTTTTGAAACTACAAAGAAAATATCTAGTCTAGTGCAGTGTATTGCGTACATAAGGCTTCCAATAGCACTTGCGTACTCAAGTTGTGCCATAGCTCTACTAGTGTTATCCTTTAGTTTCAGTCCATTGTCAAACGGAGTGTTCACCTCCTTGATCTCGAGGTGTTTAAACTTAGGCAACACTTTGTCAACATAACGAGATTGGTTTAGTGAAACCCCCCCATGGTATCTATTAACTTTAATGCCTAAATAGTATCTACTTCACCTAAGTCTTTCATCTTAAAGACCGAGGATAAATATTTTTTAGTCTCGTTTACTCTAAACATGTTCGTCCCGATGATCAATCTATCATCGACATATAAGCAGACTATCACTATATAGTCAGCTGTACGTTTGGAATAAATGCGCCTGTCAGGACTGGTATATGTGAATCCAAAACTCAAGATAGCAGTGTCGAACTTCTCGTGCTACTGTTTTGGTGCTTATTTCAAACCATACAGAGATTTGACTAACTTACACACTTTATTTTCAATTTTCGGTGCTATAAAGCCCTCAGGTTGTTCAATATAGATTTAAATTTCCATTTAAAAATATTTTCTTTATGTCCATTTGATGAACAAATAGATCATAAAAAGAGAGACTAAGGCAAGAAGAATTCAAATGGAAGCTACACTAGCCACTGTTGCATAAGTGTTAAAGTAATCAATGTCTTCTACTTGTCTAAACCTTTTGGCAACTAATCTAGCTTTGAAAGCTGAGATAGTTTCATCGGTGTTTCGTTTTATTCTAAACACCCATTTGCACCCAATGGGTTTAGAGCCACGTGGTAAGTCTACTAGTACCCAAGTATTATTACCCAAGATCAAATCCATTTCGTCGTTTACATCTTCCTTCCAAACAGGAGCATCTTAAGAAGACATAGCTTCTGCAAATGTCTTAAGATCCGTCTCAAGTGTAAATACAAAAGGGATCTTACTTACCACTTTATTATTCTTGTCCCCCTCCACCGAGAATAACAATGCCTCAGTAGAGATAAAGTTTTTGTCTAAAATTTTCTCTTTTCTCGGTTTAGTACTCCTTATAGGCCCAATTGGTTCTATAGGAACATTATTTTCCACAACCGGCATTATAGGACCTCTAGGCTCAATTTAAGGTCGCATAGTTTCATTTTCAACATCTTTTGAAAGGGTACTTTTGAAGAACTCGACATCCCTAGACTCTACAGTCCCTACTGCTAATACAAATACACTTGTATTGTCACAAAGTAGTAGCTATATTTTGCGTGTGTCAAACATTCTGGTTAGTTTGAACCTTTGCAACGAATTGAAAATATGATTAGTTGATCTCAAGTCAAGAATATGGTGGACTTTCAACCCAACATATTTTCAATGAATAAGATATTTTCATATCTTATCTGGATGGCTCAGCAGACAGACTGATTAAGTATTTTGGATAATTTCTTTTCAATACCCATTACCACCGCAGTAAAAAATATTTTTCTATTGCTGGATCTGGCTTTCTATTTCTGAACCTTTAGATTGGGAACCTTTCATTTTCCTTTCTTCCATTTACTGGCTTTTGAGGTCATGAATATTAATGTCTGATATAAGAGAATCTTTCCCTTAGTTTAAATCACCCATTCTGCCACCTTGAGGTCATTCATTGGTTCAGGAACGGTTAAAAAAAATCAACTTATTCAAAGAATAATCCTGAAAGTATTGAACGATTAGGCAGAGAATCTCTTTCAATCTCTTTCAGGTATTGAGAATAATCCTAGTTATTGAGATTGTCTATTTAAGCACGGGACTTTCAATCTCTTTCAGGTAATCTATCATGTTCATAAAATGATCCTGAACTGGTGATCTTTCAGACATCTTTAATAACTAACAACCTTCTTAATAGATCGTGCCTTTATATGATTCTATTTTCAAATTTTGTTCTTATCAGTAGGCATCTCATGTATCTGATGCTCAAGAACATTTGAGACAGATGTCAGGATATAAGACTAGTCATTTCACTACCCTTGATCCACTTAGCATAAATGGCTTTGCTATCCTGATTGGCTGTAGTCTCCAAAAATTTTCGGGCAAGGTTCAGTGAGTACACATTTTTGTGTCTCAACACGATGTCAAGATTTGTTTCTAGTCAGCATAGTTGAAACCTAGTATTTCCTTAAACTTCACTTGGAGTGGGACAAACGAAAATCGTTATTTGTAAAACTGAAATAACTAAATAAATGCAAGTTATGACTTTGTATTTTACTTCTTCTGCGTCTAACCAATAAATGAAATCCACGTAAACATTTTGGTTTACCAATGGTGACTTAGCTAACCGCAGTTGACTCCCCGGAGGCGAGGTCGAAAACCGGTTAGAAAAACAAGAATTATTCTTAATTAACATATCATCTAGGTTGCTCTCACCAAATTATGTTAATCCACCATGTCAACCTTTGGCCTCTAAGTAAATGTAACATAGCTCCAAAGGGAGGTTAATACATAACTTAGTCAAGTGTATACCATTACCTATAAATTCGTACGAGTAGATCAAGACACTCCACGAAGGCGTGGTCGAGCTGACTTTTCCGGTATTTCATTCTATCCGTAGAAGTCTAATCTTGTATGCTGCGAATGTAACACCCCTTACACGTGGAGGTGCCACACCCCCGCACTATAGCCTTGATCCACGTATGAAATGGAAAGTCCATACATAAATCAAAACTATAGCGAACGGGTGACAATGCAATACCAACAAGCTAGGCGGGAACTAAACTATACATGCAATAAAATGAAGCGGAAGCAGCGAATAATTCATCAGTATAGGTAATATACATATCACTATCAATACATTATCATCTCTTGCATATTATTCATATCAAAATATCTAACATGTGGTAGTAACGGTCATAACATAATACCAAAAGTTCTGTACATGAAATGAAATGCTAGACTCTGTGGAGGGTGCGACCTGACTCGACTCCCGCCTAGCACACGACCGCTCTTAAGTACCTGAAAGGTGGGGTGTCAGTCCATGGAAGACTGAGTGAGGCAGTAAATATATGTATAACACAAGTAACTTGCACGTTGTGACCTCGGGTAATGTGATACTATAAAAGTAATACAAGTTTAAAATATAATATCCATCGCCCGAGATTACAACTATCAAGTTTATTAATTAAAGTCCATATTATTGATACGTGACCCTGGCGAGTGAGGGCTTATCCAACCTTACACCAGTAGTGAATCATTACAGGCTAGTTGAAGTAACATGTGATCAAGCAATTAATTTATGGTGTACACGTATTCATTCATGAACTCCTTCACTCCGGGTGATGGTGGGTTTGCAAAGCCCTATCCATCCATGCTACGCACGTCAGGAACATGACTCCCACGTGCGGGATTCCTTCCTCCACCAACCTCCTGGTGGATTCAGGGGTCATCCCAGTGTTGAGGGGTGTGTATAGAGCTACCCGTCAGCCCGATGCTTTCCCGGTTGACTCGTACACATACCCTCGGGCCCAATGTGCTATCATGCTACTCGCCACTAAACAATCACGAATAGTGCCATACATGCATTGCTTTGCATGATCCTGCTATTAATCGAACCACATGCATTGCTTTGCATGAGTCCGATTTGTTGGAAATTGTTTTAAACATTGGAAAGAATTTTAATAAAAGTATGTAAATACCTTTTTGGCTTGAAAGTTCACATAAAGGTTATAGGGTGTTATACAATTATTAACTAAACCTCACCTTTCTTACAAAACGTGTCAAGGATACGCTCTAGGGAGCTTGTTCCTCGTTCACGACCTCGTGACCTGTGCAAACACGACGTGTATATGTGAGACATGACCTAAAATGAACCAAATATGACGAACGGCCAAAATGTATCGAGACAACCACGAAAATACAATGTGGTATGATAACATGTTGTTTCACTACATATTAGCACATATTATAGCAATTCGGGGTCAAAGAAGTCGTTGGATCGAGGGGTCAAAAACGTAATTTTATGCAGAATATTTTGTTCTGTATTACAGGTGGGAACGGCCGTTCCGGGTCCCTTTGTAAAGTGGGAACGGTCGTTCCCGTTGCCCAGAAAACGCGGCAACGTTTTCCCTATTTAAAATGCGCCTTTGAGCTGGGAACGGCCCTTCCGGCGCAAGGCCAAAATGGGAACGGTCGTTCCCATGCTCGGCCGCCCTTTTATTTGAAAAGAGATGGGAATGCCCGTTCCCACAATGCCTTGAGGCTGGGAACGGTCGTTCCCAGTTTCTGCAAATTGAAGAACAGAGCAAAACAGAGCATGCTCTCGGCAACCACAACCAAGCAACAACAAATTCCATTTTCACTTAACAAAGTCATGATTTCTGGAAATATACATGCATATGTACTCCTTAGGCAATAATATAACCTTTAAACACTTAGAACACAACATCTCCTCAAGAATTTCAAGATTTATTCCCATGATCAAAGTTGATCATTCATGCCAAATATTCAAGAATTCAAGCTATAACTCATGTCATAATTCATGAAATGATCACATAATCATGCCTTACACATATATACTTCATATAACACATAATTTCACAACCCTAGCTTATGCAACTATGATCAAGAATCATGGATTCCTCAACTTACTAACCTTGAAATGGAAAGAAATAGAAAAGATAGATGATGATGATGATGAACCCCCAAAACTTGGCAAATTTCTTGGTGAAATGGATGAAATCTCTTCCCTTTTCTTTCTAGTATGAACCGAGAATGGGAGCAAATGTATTTGGGTGAATTTTGAATAAAATGAGATCATGGAAGATCAAGGAAGCTATATTACGTGATTCACCAATCTTGATTTTTGTGAAATATGCCAATTTACCAATTAATCCTTGAAGTCTCTAAGTTATGCAATTAGGTATGCAACCATTTAAATATGCTCAATCAAGTCCCTAAAAGTTTATGCAATTAAGTCCCTAAAGTTTTGAAAATATTCAAGTAGGGTCACCTTGGTAATTTGCAACACTCTCGGTATTGATTTCATGAAATAAATATTTTCAAGTTATGAAATAAATTCTAACTTTAATATAAATTCATGAAATTTTATGAAAGTTTGATAAAATACAATTTATAAAATTATAATAAACGTAAGAATGTAATTAATAAAATTCGAGGCGTTACAATTCTCCCCCCCTTAGAAGGACCTGGTCCCCAGGTCCACTGTCAAGCTTAAAATGATACACGAGCCATAAGAGACCCCGTCTCTTGAACAAGAATGAAAGAACCCCGTCTTTCAACAAGAAGTGAGAAAACCCCGTTTCTCGGTAAAGATGAGAGTGCCCCGTCTCTCAAACAAGTTAGGAGAGAACCCCGTCTCTCCAATACCAAAGTAATAATCCAAAACAATGCTGGTAACATTTATCACAAAAGAGGCAAGTCTAGTCACACCAATCGCATCTATTTATCTTTTACACCGAAGCACATTGTTGCTAGCAGTAATGTCATTAATAATAAAATTCATGATGCTCGTTATATGCATGTTCAATGATACCGTTCACCGTTGAAGTTGCTATGAATGTAGTTGATACCTCGGGCTATTCTTGTTCTTTCTCTTCGCCTCGAACACATATTTGCTTGATGTTCTTTGCTCCCGCATCTCATACATAAATTTAATCGTTCCCGACAATTCTCGTAGGTATGATTATCACGTCCACAATAGGTGCAAAGAACCTTTCCTGACTGTGATGGCGAAGTTATAGTAGAAGTACTTCCTGAAGCCGATCTATTATTCTGAGACTTCTTCTTTTTAGGTCTTTCTGGAGGTGGTAGAACTGAATCACTAATGGACCTTTTCATTATATTAAAATCTGTTCTTGAACCTGAAGCTAAGTCCTGTTCGAGAGAAGGAACAGGCCTTCTTGCATTATCCGAATCCTCCACCTTCAACGCCTTAGCAGTAGCTTTGGCCCAGGTACTTGTATTAGCGGCTTTTAAAGCATCCTGTATTTCCGGTCTGAGTCCTTGCACAAATTGCACTGCTTTGTGGAAATCGTCACTCGCTATGTTGGGTGCATAGCGTGATAAGCGTTCAAATTCTGCTATGTACTCCCCCACAGATCTTCCTTCTTGCTTTAATTCAGTAAATTCTCTCAACCTCCGAGTACGTGAAGCTGGAGGAATGAACTTGTTTCGGAATTCTCTGACAAATACTTCCCAATTGATAGTTTCCCCAGCAGCCTCTAATACGATCTGAATACTTTCCCACCAGGAGTAAGCCTCGCCCTGAATCAAAGTGAGAGTACAGCGAGCTTTTTCCTGGGAGTCACAAGGAATGAGCTGCCAAATCCTATCGATCTCTTTGAGCCACATTTCAGCCTGAATGTCATCACCCTTATAGAACTTCGGGGGTTGTTGGTTTTGAAATTCCCGAAGTATAGCAGAAATAGGGTTACCCGGTGGTGCTATCTGCGTAGGTGGTACGGGAGGAACCCTTTCCTGTATCCTCTGATCTATTAACCCTACCACGGCGTTCATAAAATCCTGGGGCTGGGCTTGAGGAGGTGGAGAAGGGGATGACTCCTCATGGTGATGGTGGCGGCGGTGATGATGATGCCTATGTCTCGGGGACCGGTCACGACGATGTTTATCATGATCCATCCTGAAATGAGATCACTATACATGCATGGTTTGGTTAATAGATGCAGAATGTGTGCAAATAATTTCATAAAGTTAATGCAGCACACATTTCAAGGAATCTCAGAAATTCAAATAACTCAAGAATTCAAGTGATTCACATAATTCAATTAAACACCGACTTCACACAAACAAGTAATCCTGTACCGTTCGACCTAGACTCACTTGACACGACTCAAGAACCTCGGTTTTGCAACCGGGCTCTGATACCACCTTAGATGTAACACCCCTTACACGTGGAGGTGCCACACCCCCGCACTATAGCCTTGATCCACGTATGAAATGGAAAGTCCATACATAAATCAAAACTATAGCGAACGGGTGACAATGCAATACCAACAAGCTAGGCGGGAACTAAACTATACATGCAATAAAATGAAGCGGAAGCAGCGAATAATTCATCAGTATAGGTAATATACATATCACTATCAATACATTATCATCTCTTGCATATTATTCATATCAAAATATCTAACATGTGGTAGTAACGGTCATAACATAATACCAAAAGTTCTGTACATGAAATGAAATGCTAGACTCTGTGGAGGGTGCGACCTGACTCGACTCCCGCCTAGCACACGACCGCTCTTAAGTACCTGAAAGGTGGGGTGTCAGTCCATGGAAGACTGAGTGAGGCAGTAAATATATGTATAACACAAGTAACATGCACGTTGTGACCTCGGGTAATGTGATACTATAAAAGTAATACAAGTTTAAAATATAATATCCATCGCCCGAGATTACAACTATCAAGTTTTTTAATTAAAGTCCATATTATTGATACGTGACCCTGGCGAGTGAGGGCTTATCCAACCTTACACCAGTAGTGAATCATTACAGGCTAGTTGAAGTAACATGTGATCAAGCAATTAATTTATGGTGTACACGTATTCATTCATGAACTCCTTCACTCCGGGTGATGGTGGGTTTGCAAAGCCCTATCCATCCATGCTACGCACGTCAGGAACATGACTCCCACGTGCGGGATTCCTTCCTCCACCAACCTCCTGGTGGATTCAGGGGTCATCCCAGTGTTGAGGGGTGTGTATAGAGCTACCCGTCAGCCCGATGCTTTCCCGGTTGACTCGTACACATACCCTCGGGCCCAATGTGCTATCATGCTACTCGCCACTAAACAATCACGAATAGTACCATACATGCATTGCTTTGCATGATCCTGCTATTAATCGAACCACATGCATTGCTTTACATGAGTCCGATTTGTTGGAAATTGTTTTAAACATTGGAAAGAATTTTAATAAAAGTATGTAAATACCTTTTTGGCTTGAAAGTTCACATAAAGGTTATAGGGTGTTATACAATTATTAACTAAACCTCACCTTTCTTACAAAACGTGTCAAGGATACGCTCTAGGGAGCTTGTTCCTCGTTCACGACCTCGTGACCTGTGCAAACACGACGTGTATATGTGAGACATGACCTAAAATGAACCAAATATGACGAACGGCCAAAATGTATCGAGACAACCACGAAAATACAATGTGGTATGATAACATGTTGTTTCACTACATATTAGCACATATTATAGCAATTCGGGGTCAAAGAAGTCGTTGGATCGAGGGGTCAAAAACGTAATTTTATGCAGAATATTTTGTTCTGTATTACAGGTGGGAACGGCCGTTCCGGGTCCCTTTGTAAAGTGGGAACGGTCGTTCCCGTTGCCCAGAAAATGCGGCAACGTTTTCCCTATTTAAAATGCGCCTTTGAGCTGGGAACGGCCCTTCCGGCGCAAGGCCAAAATGGGAACGGTCGTTCCCATGCTCGGCCGCCCTTTTATTTGAAAAGAGATGGGAACGCCCGTTCCCACAATGCCTTGAGGCTGGGAACGGTCGTTCCCAGTTTTTGCAAATTGAAAAACAGAGCAAAACAGAGCATGCTCTCGGCAACCACAACCAAGCAACAACAAATTCCATTTTCACTTAACAAAGTCATGATTTCTGGAAATATACATGCATATATACTCCTTAGGCAATAATATAACCTTTAAACACTTAGAACACAACATCTCCTCAAGAATTTCAAGATTTATTCCCATGATCAAAGTTGATCATTCATGCCAAATATTCAAGAATTCAAGCTATAACTCATGCCATAATTCATGAAATGATCACATAATCATGCCTTACACATATATACTTCATATAACACATAATTTCACAACCCTAGCTTATGCAACTATGATCAAGAATCATGGATTCCTCAACTTGCTAACCTTGAAATGGAAAGAAATAGAAAAGATAGATGATGATGATGATGAACCCCCAAAACTTGGCAAATTTCTTGGTGAAATGGATGAAATCTCTTCCCTTTTCTTTCTAGTATGAACCGAGAATGGGAGCAAATGTATTTGGGTGAATTTTGAATAAAATGAGATCATGGAAGATCAAGGAAGCTATATTACGTGATTCACCAATCTTGATTTTTGTGAAATATGCCAATTTACCAATTAATCCTTGAAGTCTCTAAGTTATGCAATTAGGTATGCAACCATTTAAATATGCTCAATCAAGTCCCTAAAAGTTTATGCAATTAAGTCCCTAAAGTTTTGAAAATATTCAAGTAGGGTCACCTTGGTAATTTGCAACACTCTCGGTATTGATTTCATGAAATAAATATTTTCAAGTTATGAAATAAATTCTAACTTTAATATAAATTCATGAAATTTTATGAAAGTTTGATAAAATATAATTTATAAAATTATAATAAACGTAAGAATGTAATTAATAAATTTCGGGGCGTTACAGCGAACACATACCTGCCATCCACTATACTATAGACGGTAATGGAGGCCGTGAGAATTCAACTCTTTTCATCTTGCTCCCTCTTGAATATTTAAAAGGCGTGGATCATCTTTTGATTATCTCATAATCACTTTTGATGTCTTATTATCGGAAGTGATTAATCTAATTAATACGCTCCCACTAGGATTAATAAATCATATTTATAATCTTAATAATATTTTAAGGCTTTAATAACTATTTATTAATTTAGCCAAAAAATATTAGTCCAATTAAGCATTATGTCTAATCTCTATTAAATATTATTATTTAATTATATTAAATAAAACATACATAATTGAAAATAACACAATATCTCATATTATCATGATAATTCCATAAATTAAAACAATTAAGCATACTTGCATATAATTATCACATAATTATCATGCTTAAAATAAATGGCATAAAGTAAATATGCAATAAATTATCACATAATTTCAATCATATTTACTGATTCGGTAGTTATCAGAAAAGATAATTAAATTATTTCCCAGAAAATTACCATTCCACGCAAATTTTCAGGAAACACTTAAGGGGTCACAATGGTCCCACTTAAAACCCAGACTCCTTTGGCAGAATTTACGTGCCCAATATCATATTTAAAATTATGCATCACATGCTTTATCAATGCAAGTATATATTCAGAGCCCCGCTCTGATACCAGTTGCTGGGGTGGAGAGCTCGAAACAAAGTGACGTTGTGGCAATATTTTAAATTTTTTTTGCTATGACCCCATTATTAAAATATTTCTAAAATATTTAAATAAGCAGGGGAATAAATTTGGCCAGAACCAATCTAATATATACATGCATCGATAACATAATTTTAAATCGCAGAGCATATAATCATAATATGCAATTAATAATTTTGGTAGCATAACGATATTGCCGTACTGCAAAATTGGCTATCAACGGCACTTTTCCAGCACTCATTTTGTTTCTCGTGAAACCGGCGGAGCTTCCCCGCAATATCCCCAATTAAGACTTTCGAGTGTGGGCTCTGATAGTATTTCACTAAATAATAGAGAAAATATTTACTAGAAAAATGCATTTTCCTAATTTCAGAAAATCTCTATTTTCTATTAATTAAGTGGATTATATATTAATTATATAACCACCTAATTAAATAATAAATTAATCCTTAATTAATGATTAATTAAATGTAGAGAGAGAGAACGCCGGATGGCTGTTTTAGAGTGAGAAAGAGGATAGAAATCTGATTATTAATAGACGTGAAATCAAAGGCATAATCGTCATTTTCGCCTTTCAGCCGTGATGCCCAAGCTCCGACGACCAATTAGAACACATCGCCGTGTAGGCCACGCCACCACGAGCATGACGGCGCCAAACATGTGCTAAACGGGGCCCACATGCACCCGCACGCGCCGCCTATATGGCGGCTATGTGTTTGGCGCGGGTGGCTCGCATGCTGCAACAGGCAGCTGACACATGGCTTACTGATCCGGTCCGACCGGGCGGTTTAGCTCCAAGACCGGTTCAATCTAGAACCGGTCGGTTCAAATATGGTCTGGCCCTTTGATACATGGTAATCTCCCATGGTGCCAAGTGTTCCGGTCGATTAAACTTTGACCGACCCTACCCATGCCATTTTCGATGTAGCACCCTATACGCCAAGGCACTACATCCCCCGTACTATAGCTCGATCCACATACGAAATGGATAATCCGTACATGAACCAAACATATAGCGAACGGGTGACAATACAAGAGACATGCTAGCAAGGCAGGACTAGACCCCAATTCATTCGAATCCAACACAAGAAAAAACAAATCAAAAGCAGAAGCATAACCACCATTATTTTATCATTATATACCAAATATCCAAAAGTTTATCAAATCGTAACTTACATATCAATACATTATCATCTCTCACATACCCTACATGCATAAGTTTCCAAAAAGTATCAAAACCATAACGGAATAATCCGGAAATAGCAATAACATGAAAATGCTATGCTAGACTCAGCTGAACAAAGACATGACTCGACCTCCCGCCTAGCACGCAAATGTGAGTAGCTGAAAAGTGAGGGTGTCAGTCTACCGAAGACTGAGTGAGGGGCATAAGTATATATAAGCACAGGTAACATGCAAGCTATAACCTCGGGTAAAGATTTTAGAATGAAAATAACATAAGTTTTAGAATAGAATATTCTTCGCCTGAGATTAAAACTATCAAGTTTAATAATTTAATTCAATCAATTTCATTCAATACGTGGCCCAGCAAGTGGGGAAATCTCCAACCTTAACACCATAAGTGAACAATACATGCTTGCTTTATTAATTATTACGTGATCAAGCAATTCAATTAGTGCGATCAAGTAGCATTTTTATGAACCCTTCTTCCTCCGATTGATGGTGAGTTTGCAAGACTCAACCATCCATAACATGTTGTACGTCGGGAACATGACTCCCACACACGGGACTCCTTCCACCACTAAGCCTCCTAGTGGCTTCAAAGGTGATCCCAAAATGGTGAGGATAGTGCAAGAGTTGCCCGTCAGCCCTTGCTTTCCCGGTTGGCTCAATACACTACTTTCGGGCCCAAAGTACAATCATAGTACTCGCTAAAACATGCTTGAATCAATATCATTCATGGATTTCTTGCAATAATTTATACTTTGGAAAGAGTATTTATAAATATAATACGTTTTGGCCGAAAACTTCACATAGGGTTGTAATGGTTCTATGTAACTAGAAGAAAACCTCACCTGTGTGACAAATGGACAAGGATACAACTAGGGAGCTTGCTCCTCGTCACCTGGAACGTGATCTATGCAAGAAGGACATGTGTATACGTGAGACTTGACTCGAAATGAACCAATTATGACGAACGGTGAAATGCAACAAGATGACGTGCCATGATCAATGTAACATGTAAATATCATGTTTTGGCATGAAATGGATCATATAAGTACAATTTGGGATCAATAAATGCATTGGATAAAAAAATGAAATTTGGAATTTTGGGCAGTTTATACAAAGGTCGCGGTCGCGACCTAATTTTTCAAGGATTTTTCGAGCAATTTTTCAAGAAGTCGAAAGTTGGCCAATTTTTGGTAGCAGCCGCGACCTGATTTACATTTATTTCAGGTCGCGGGCGTGACCTGCTTTTCCACCAGAAATGTGAGTGGGTCGCGGGCGTGACCATTTTTGTTCTGTTTTTCGTCGCGGCCGCGACCTTCAAATTTGCAGAAATAAAACAGAGCAGAAAACAGGGGAGGTCTCGGCCAACACCCAAAATCACCCCAAACTCAAGTTCTCAATCACCAAATAACACGTTTTCAGGAGATTGGCATGTATACATGTTAAAGATGCAATAAAGTCCCATATAAACACTTAAATCACATAAGATCATCAAAATTCATCACCTTCAATTCATATAAACTTTCATAATATAACTTCAAATCTTTCAAGAATTCAAGTATTAATCCATGGAAAATTCATGTATTCATGCATCAAACAACAATTAATCCATTTATTCCATGAAATCATAACCCTAACTTCTATATAAATCATGAAAAGATCACATAACCAAGCTTTCATCCGTTGTTGTATCAATTGAACTTTTTCAATAATAGCTTGAACGACCTTAGAAGGTTTCTCTAACTTCTCACCTTTCTTTAAACCTTCCTGTTTCGAGCATTTCCATTCCTCCAAGTCGAAAAACAACGGAGACCGACATTTCCGTCCATAAAGAAGTTCATAAGGAGCCATACTGATGGAAGCCTGATAACTATTATTATATGAAAATTCAATTAAAGGTAGTTGTTCATGCCAAGAATTCTGAAAATCCATCGTGCATGACCGAAGTAAATCCTCCAAATATCTTATTAATCTTTCCGACTGACCATCTGTTTGTGGGTGGAATGAAGTGCTAAACTTGAGCTTTATTCCCAACATTGCCTGTAACTCTTGCCACAACTTTGATGTAAATCTCGGGTCTCGATCTGAAACTATGTTGACCGGAACTCCATGAAGCCGAACAATCTCCCTATTGTAAATCTCTGCTAACCTGCGGATTTTCCAAGACATCCGGATGGATAGAAAATGTGCAGATTTCGTTAATCGGTCCACAATTACCCAAATGCCATCGAACCCACCCTTCACCTTTGGTAATCCAGATACAAAATCCATCGTGACCTGTTCCTACTTCCATTTGGGAATAGGTAACGGTTGTAGAAGTCCTGCGGGTTTCTGATGCTCAGCTTTTACTTTTTGACAAGTCAAGCAATGCTTCACATACTCGGCCACGTCTTTCTTTGATCCATTCCACCAGTAATACTATTTCAAGTCTTTGTACATCTTATTTCCTCCCGGGTGGATCGAATAAGCCGATTTATGAGCTTCCTCGAGGAAAACCCGTTTCAACTCTTCAAGCACGACCACTCTATTTTTAAACCGAAGCAATCTGATTTCATCAAAGCCAAAGAGACTTCCCGGATCGTTTCTTGCCTTAGCTACCAATTTCTGCACTTCCGGATCATTATTTTGAGCCTCAAATAACTGATGTTTCAATTCTGGCGGTATGGAGATATTAGAAACCCGAGCTTTCAAAAGAATCGGAGCAATTTCATTACTTTCATTCAATTCCAAATTCGATACACTCACCTTCCTGCTAAGCGCATCCGCGACCACATTGGCTTTTCCGGGATGGTATTTAATAGTGCAATCATAATCCTCTATCTTTCCATCCAACGCCATGGCCTCATATTCAAATCTTTCTGGGTAAATAAATATTGGAGGCTTTTGTGGTCGGTAAAAATCTCAAATGATGTCCCGTAGAGATAGTGTCTCCATTTCTCGAGTGCAAATACCACGGGTGCAAGCTCCAAGTCGTGTGTAGGATAATTCTTTTCATAATCTTTCAACTTCCAGGAAGCATAGGCAATCACTTTTCCTTGCTGAGTTAACACACAACCTAGACCTTCTTTAGATGCATCAGTGTAAACTGCGTACCCTTCTGAACCTTCCGGGAGTGTAATACTGGGGCTGAGACTAACTTTTTTTTCAAGAAGTTAAAACTCTGATCACACTTTTCATCCCACACAAACTTAACATCTTTCTTTGTTAGCCGGGTTAACGGTGCTGCAATTTTAGAGAAATCCTTTACAAATCTTCGATAATATCCGGCCAATCCCAAGAAGCTTCTAACTTCCGAGGCATTATTTGGCTTCTCCCACTTCAATATAGCCTCAATCTTTGAAGGATCGACTTCCAAACCATTTCTCGAAATAACATGCCCCAAGAAAGAAACCCGATCTATCCAAAACTCACATTTACTGAACTTTGCAAATAACATATGTTCCTTTTAAGTCTGTAAAACAAGCTGTAGATGTCTTGCATGTTCCTCGGTAGATTTGGAAAATACCAAAATATCATCGATAAAAATTACCACAAATTTATCTAGAAAATACCTGAAAATCCGATGCATCATATCCATAAAAGATTCAGGGGCATTAGTTAATCCAAATGGCATGACCACGAACTCATAATGCCCGTATCGAGTATTAAATCTGGTCTTGGGAATATCCTCTACTCGGATCCGCAACTGGTAGTATCCCTGCCTTAAATCAAGTTCGAATAAACTTTGGAGCCCTGAAGTATGTCAAATAATTCCTCAATATACGGAAGAGAATACCTGTTCTTGATTGCCATCCGATTCAGTTCCTGATAATCAATACACATTCTCAGAGTTTCGTCTATCTTCTTTACGAACAACACCGGTGCACCCCAAGGAGAAGAACTCGATCTAATATACCCAACCTCCAACAATGCATCGAGCTGAACCTTTAATTCTTTTAGTTTTGCTGGAGCCATCCGATATGGAGTCTTTGAGTAAGGCTCTGCATTCGGATATAAGTCAATTACAAACTCGATCTCTTGTTCAGGAGGTAAGGAATCCAATTTCTTTGGAAAGTGTGACGCCCCGTCCGATACATCATACAGGTATGCGCCACGAGAGAGTTTACTTTACGCACTTATGTGATTTTTTTTTTTTTTTTTTGGGAAAAGGTAAAAATTTTATTCCCAAAGAAACAAAAGTGAGAATGTACAAAACAAAAACAAAGCACACGAAAAGAGCCCAAAAACGAAACAAGGCCTGCAAAAAGAAATTAATAAACAAAAACTAGACAGAAAGCCAAAAGGGACCGGGGTGTCCAAATTTCGCAAACGAAGGTCTTGTGATTATGTTGCTGAGCAAAGGATCTGAAGAGAGTGTGCCCAATGGTGGTATCCTATTTGTTGATGTCTGCTGCGAGATGATGTCCGAAGATGATGCTAATTTTGAAGACTGTTATTCAGATAATTGTTGATAAATTCAACTGGATACAATTGATAAAGGACCGTGAAGACAAGTCTTTTTATTCTTGCAATTATATCCCGGGCCTCAATCCTTGCTTGATCCATCACAATTTTGTTTCTTCCTTCCCAAATGGCGAAAATGGCGCTACAGAGAGTGAGCCTAATGATCTTAGACTTGGGTCTTGCTCCAGAGTATCTTCTTTTGATAGCACGAACTGAGCTACTTAAAGTGCTCATTGCAAAGGGAACGAGCATCCAGGCTTTGATTTCACTCCAGATTTTTTTGGTGAAATCACAAAGAAAAAAGAGATGGTCAGATGATTCTTCATGCCTGTTGCAGAAAGGGCAGTTGCGGGATATATCTAAGAAAAGCAGGTTGTGACTTAATTCTCTTTTATGTGTTTAATTTCAACTTTGATTGAAAATGTGACTTAATTGACCAAAATCCAAAATGGTAAAATATGAATTCTTGCATGACAACTTGAGAATGGAACTTAGATGAATTTAAATTAATTGTTGGAATGGGATTTAAATAGGATTTGGACCTATTTGTGTGTGATGGGGCCCTACCCACCTAGGACACGTGGCCAGCCTTATGAGAGTTAGACTGAGGAGAACTAGCTTACTACGAGCTGTGTGGGGGAGCTCGCGGTGTGAGCTCGCTCCTTGGAATCTTACGAATTACGAGTTGGGGAACGACGAGCTGCATTCGGATAACGCCAAAGCCCAAGTCAATAGCACAACGCGAATAGAAGGGTTCGCTAAGAACAGGCGAGCAGAAGAGAACAAACGAACAGACGAATCAGCTCGCAAGTATAACGAGCTGATAGAAGACCGTGGAGCAGAAGGATATCTAGAGGAGTGCCGGGCAAGTAACAACTAAATAAGATACGGAAGAATCTGGTAAGATCATAACAAATCGAATAGAACAGAAGGTAACGTGAATGACTAAAACTCTAAGTCCGATATTCTATATAAAGGACCCTTGAGATATGACGATCTAGGCTTTTTGGTCTGATCTCTTGATTAGTCTCTCTGAAACCCTGACTTACCTTGGTAAGATTCTTGAGGAAAGAGGGATTAATCTTTAAGGGTTTGGGCTAGAACGCAACAGTGTGTTTTGGGCCTAACTTCAATTAGGTGAGTTCGGGTCATTCGGGACCAATATGGGCTCGGGAATTCGAATTCGAATTTCGACACAACCATTGGACTTGAATCGGTGATTCGAGTCCAACGGAATTTATTTTATATTTTTCGGAAACCGTTTAGACTTTAAACCTTTTTAATTTGGACTTTTGGGCCCAAAACCTATTCAAGCCTTTAGCCTCATATTTTATCTTGGAAACCCTAGCCTTGACCTAAAACTATTAGCCACCATATAAATAGCTTTATCCCCTTTTCATTTCATTTCAAACCACACAAGTTAGTTTCCAAGAGATTCATGGAGAAATTTCAAGAGAAGATTAAGACTTGAACCATCTTTCATTCTAAGAGTCCATATTCCTTAATTTCTCACTCCTTCACAAGACAAGGTAAACATTGGATCTCTTTTAATGGGTATTTCATTTCTATTCTTGGATTGGAGCATGAAATTTGTTGGTATGAACTTGAATGATGAGATTTTGAATTATTTGAGCAAGTTTGATGGTATATATATTAATTAATTAGGTTGGAATTTATTTCTTTTCCCATCCATCTTTGTCTTACGGAAATCGGAAATGGTTTCTTAAATGAAAACTGTGATTCTCGAATTAATTGCCAAAGTGCTAGCATACCTTATGATTTAAATCGAAGTGATGATTGCTTGGAAATGGAAATGGAGATCTGGACGTATAATAAAAATGCAAACCCCTGTTCTTGTGCTTTTAAATTTAATAATGCTTGAAAGGTACTAAAAATGAAAACTAAAAAGCTGCGTGAGTGCGTGCCTTGGAGACCGTGATGTTTTTTTGCCTGTAATTTATTTTTTTTGCTTGTGAATGCTTCTGTGAGAGAGAGATATTGGTTAATAAAAACTTGATTTAATGCTAGTGGGTCTAAGTAATAGGATTGTAATGATTGTGTGATTTGAGAATTTGGTGGTGTGAACACCTGGGTCTATCCGAAACAACTCCTCCATTTCTTTGAATTAGAATTGACTTTCCAAGATTTTAATTGGTAGTACATGCCATCAATTAATGTGGGACACATCAAAAGAGATGACTTAACTCCTCATTTTAATTTGATCCTTTTGCTGCGTGAGAATAGCCTTGAAAACCGTGACAATTGTTGCTTGGAATTGGGATTTGGGTAACATTAAATCAACCTTGAAATTTTATGCAGAGATCTTTTGGGTTGGCATTAGCTTGTGCATGGAAGTACAATTATCCCCAAGTCCCCACGTGACCACTTGCTTGCTTTTCATTAATTTGAATGATGAAATTCTTAGATTTAATTTATTAAAGCATGCTACTACCTAAAATTAAGATGCATCAATTCTTGTGTATGCCAGTGTTTTGCGGACCGGACCGGACCGGACGGTTCAACCGGTTGGACCGTCGACCGGTCCACAAAACGAACCGGGTTAGACCATAAAACCGGACATAGTTGAAAACCGCTCTATTTTTGAAAAACCGGAAAAACCCGCGGTTCAACCGGTGAACCGTGTGAACCGTTACGGTTTACCTTGAACCGGACGGTTGTTGGAGCATAGAAATTGGGAGACAAAATTAATTTTATTTTTTTATTTTTTCCGTTTTTTTTCTCTCAAACTGTATTTTTTATCTCTCTTCTTTGGTTTTCTAATTATCAAAGTTCAAGAGTCCAAATTTCAATAATTTTTTCTTTTTCTTTTTGTTAAGAGACTTCAATAACTTTTATTATATATATATATATTTACTTAATGAAATTTTCTTTTCTTGTTATATGTTCAACTTTTTTTAGAATTTTCAATTTACCACCAATTAGATAAAAGTAAAATTTTGAGTATGTGTTATTTAACTATTATTTTATATATTAAAATAATATTTATTATAATTATGATGTCACCGGTTCGACCACGGTTGACCCAACGGTTGAACCAGTAACCCTTAACCCAGTTGATTTTCCGGTTCATTTAACGGTCCGATCCTGAAAACATTGGTGTATGCTACGTGAATTATGTGATGATTTTTGATTGGAAATTTGTCTCACATGAATTTAAATATAAATGTCCAATTTCTACAGTATGCCGTTTCTTTGCACTTTTAGATCATAATACTTCATTTGATCGAATGATTTATGTCTCGATCTTCTTCTTTTTATTATTTATTATTATTTTAATAATCAAATGCATTATTTTAAATATTAATAATATGACTTTAATTTACGTTCTAAACTTTAATACTTCATTTTAATTAAATAATTTCGTATGAAAGCTTATCCTATGTTATGCTATGTGACCTATGTGAACACTTCATTCCATTTTCCATATCATACATCTCTTGGTACGCCGTGCGTCTTACTTGGTTCATGTAGAGTCTAAGTTTGGACCTTCGTATGTCTTGTCACAGAGTTTGGTGGTGCCGGTGAGCCCGAGGTTTAGAGTGTTTGGCCTTCACACTCTCAGACTCTACTACTACGAGGTGAGGTTTAGGATTTTGTATAGTTATGCGACCTATGGCCTTAATATGTTGATTTCAACCCTTGCATGCGAGTATATCTATTATAAATACGTATGTGTTGGGTATGATATGTTTATGACCTTGTGAATCAGCTCTGTTTTGGAAAATTAGATATGAAAGCATATGTAAGCTGTTTTGAAAAGTTATGTTATGTTATGATCTGTTCAGTAGCGAGTTAGCCATGATATATGGTATCTGTTCAGTTATGTTTTGTTATGGATCCGAGGAGCTATGGGTAAGGAATCCCTGGGACGGTATAGGGCCGTCAGGGCTCGGCCTGTGCATAGTTTCCATTTGAGATATCATTGCGCGACTCAGGGAGATAGGGGAGGCGTGATATCTTGAGCCTTCGGTGTACAGCCGGGGAGGACTCTTGTGGGTTCGCTACCCCTTGAGGGTTTGTCTGTTCTGGATGGTTTGGGGACGGTACATCCCCTCCATCATTGGTGTGACGGTTGGATTGGATTTTGTGTTTATGTTTTGATCTGTTCTGAGGAGTAAAGGTTGGAAGCTCGTACTCGCCGAGCATATGTTCTGTTCTGTCTGGGAATTATGAATCGGGATAGTGTCTTTCTAAAAATGGTTTCTAAACTTATACCTATATCTATTTTGGGTTGTTTTGAAATGTTCTGGTATGCAACACCTATCCCCGGTTCATGAGTCCACCCTTCTGTTATGTACTATGCTCTATATATATATTGTGGGTGTGCGTTAGCCCCCTCACTCGGTCAAGTTGACTGACCCCTCATTTACACTTTTAGTTGCAGGTTGGTTGGCGTCTGCTAGGCGGAAGTGAGTCCTTTGAGTTGCACTTCGTCGGTCTAGTCTTTCTATTTGCATTTGTCTTTTCATACACTTTACTTATGCTTTGACCAGTAGACTTGAGATTATATTTCACTATTCGGTAGCCCTGCGTGGCACTTTCATTCGGCCCCTTGTGGCATTTGAGGATTATTACCGTATGTTGATATTCGGGACTAGGGATTTATGCTAGTTGAACCCGTCACTTGTTATGTTTGTTGATTTGTTATTCGGGATTAGGTATCTATGCTAGCTGAACCCGTCACCTTCTTTACATGTTTTGATTTAAATGCTTCCGCTATCTTTTGATGCTTGTTTTAATTGCTTCCGCACTCTGAGTTTTGATCTATTAGATCCGCCTAGCCTAGTGTGTGAGTTGGTCTCCCGTTCGCTCTGATTCGGATACGGGCATGGACTTTCATTTCATGTTCCGGGTCTGGGTCATAGTGCGGGGGATGTGGCATCCTCCGTTTGGGGTGTTACAGAAAGACACCGGGAAAATCCTTCACCACTTCTGTTTCTTCCAATTTTACCTGATTCTTGGGTTTATTAAGAATATAAGTAATAAAGCCTGCAGCCCCATTTTTAACCAATTTTCGAGCCTCAGAAAAGGAAAGTAGAGGTACTGTCTTTGAATTCCAACCTGTAATAACCTCTGAAACCAACTGTACTTTCTTTGGCCGACAATCCACTGTAGCACAATGCCTGTACAACCAATCCATTCCCAAAATAGACCCATACTTCTCCATTGGCATTTCAATGAAATCTGTCAGAAATTCTCGACCCTTAATCCTCACTGGAACATCCCTGTACACCCGATCTGTCTCTCTACTACTACCGAAAGGAGAACTAACTATATAGCGCACAGACGAGCAAGTCAGCACATAGCATGCAAGGGTAAAGTGATAGCAATAGAATGCGCAAGAAAGGAGTGTGTAGCTCCAGGATTAAACAATGTATACATGTTCGTGCCATGTATGCATATAATACCTTCCACAACTACAGCGGAGTCGATTTCTGCATCTTGTTCCTCTCCGGCTAAAGCATAGGCCCGAGCCCTCACGAGCGGCCTCTGACCTCCAGGTGGTGGATCTTTACGGTCAGAACAGCCCTCTACCCGGTGCTCTTCACTCCCACAGATCAAACATAATCCTAACTGGCGCCTGCATCCATCATAGGTATGAGTAGGCAGCCCACAATAGGTGCAACCAGGCTTCTGAGGTGGCAGTGGTAAGGCAGGAGCACGTGGAGCCTTCTAAACTGGTCCAGTTGGTTTAAACTTCTTTCCTGGCCCTTTCGATGGTGGCGGTGCAGAATAGGAAATAGGCCTCTTCCCGGAACTCGAACCCTGTCCCGATCCTGATCCTGAAGCTGGTCTTGAGCGAGGAATAGGTCTTCTAACATTCACTGAATCTTCCACTTTCAAAGCTTTAGTAGTAGCCTTGACCTAGGTGCTTATGTTAACCGTTTCCAACGCAATCTGTATGTCTAGCCTAAGTCCCTACACGAACTGCATTGCCTTGTGAAAATCATCACTCGCTATATTGGGTGCATAGCGAGATAACCTCTCAAATTCCGCTATATACTCCGAAATAGATCGTCCTCCTTGCTTTAACTCGATAAATTCCTTCAACCTGAGGGTGCGAGAAGACGGATGAATGAACTTATTCTTGAAATCTCTAACGAAAACATCCCAAGTTATTTCCTCCCCAGCAGCATCCAATATAATCTTAGTGCTCTCCCACCACAAATAAGCCTCGCCCTGGATCAAAGAGATAGTGAAACGGGCCTTCTCCTGTGAACTGCAAGGAATAAGTTCCCAAACTCGTTCAATTTCTTTCAACCATTGCTCCGCTTGCATGTCATTTCCTTTATAGAACTTGGGAGGGTGCTAGTTCTGAAATTTCTGAAATGCCGCAGAAATCTATATAGGTTGTGGTGGTGGAACTGGCGGCACTGGAGGAGCATATTCCCTAAGCCTCTGATCAATAAGACCCACAACTACGTTCAAAAAGTCCTGGGGCTGAGCAGGAAGGGGTGGAGGTGGAGGAGCACGAGGAGAATGCTCATGATGGTGTCTCTTGTGTCCTGGAGAGTGCTCACGATGAGGTCTACCTCGAGGCATCTTGAAACCAGAGCACTATACATGCATGGTTGATTAATAAATGCAAATGGGTGCAATTAATTTCATAATACCAATAATTCACATACTTCAAGAAAATCAAGTAATTCAATTAATTCAAGAATTCAAGTAAATCACGTAGTTCAAATAAATGCAAGACTCTTAAATAACAATTAATCCTATGCCGTACGACTTAAACTCACAAGACACGACACTAAAACCTCGGTTTTGCAACCGGGCTCTGATACGACCTTTTCGATGTAGCACCCTAAACGCCAAGGCACTACATCCCCCGTACTATAGCTCGATCCATATACGAAATGAATAATCCGTACATGAACCAAACATATAGCGAACGGGTGACAATACAAGAGACATGCTAGCTAGGCGGGACTAGACCCCAATTCATTCTAATCCAATACAAGAAAAAACAAATCAAAAGCGGAAGCATAACCACCATTATTTTATCATTATATACCAAATATCCAAAAGTTTATCAAATCCTAACTTACATATCAATGCATTATCATCTCTCACATACCCTACATGCATAAGTTTCCAAAGAGTATCAAAACCATAACGGAATAATCCGGAAATAGCAATAACATGAAAATGCTATGCTAGACTCAACTGAACGAAAGACATGACTCGACCTCCCCCTAGCACGCAACTATGAGTAGCTGAAAAGTGAGTGTGTCAATCTACCGAAGACTGAGTGAGGGGCATAAGTATATATAAGCACAGGTAACATGCAAGCTATAACCTCGGGTAAAGATTTTAGAATGAAAATAACATAAGTTCAAGAATAGAATATTCTTCGCCTGAGATTACAACTATCAAGTTTAATAATTTAATTCAATCAATTTCATTCAATACGTGGCCCAGCAAGTGGGGAAATCTCCAACCTTAACACCATAAGTGAACAATACATGTTTGCTTTATTAATTATTACGTGATCAAGCAATTCAATTAGTGCGATCAAGTAGCATTTTTATGAACCCTTCTTCCTCCGATTGATGGTGAGTTTGCAAGACTTAACCAACCATGACATGTTGTACGTCGGGAACATGACTCCCACGCACGGGACTCCTTCCACCACTAAGCCTCCTAGTGGCTTCAAAGGTGATCCCAAAATGGTGAGGATAGTGCAAGAGTTGCCCGTCAGCCCTTGCTTTCCCGGTTGGCTCAATACACTACTTTCGGGCCCAAAGTGCAATCATAGTACTCGCCAAAACATGCTTGAATCAATATCATTCATGGCTTGCTTGCAATAATTTATACTTTGGAAAGAGTATTTATAAATATAATACGTTTTGGCCGAAAACTTCACATAGGGTTGTAATGGTTCTATGTAACTAGAAGAAAACCTCACCTGTGTGACAAATGGACAGGGATACAACTAGGGAGCTTGCTCCTCGTCACCTGGAACGTGATCTATGCAAGAAGGACATGTGTATACGTGAGACTTGACTCGAAATGAACCAATTATGACGAACGGTGAAATGCAACAAGATGACGTGCCATGATCAATGTAACATGTAAATATCATGTTTTGGCATGAAATGGATCATATAAGTACAATTTGGGATCAATAAATGCATTGGATAAAAAAAATGAAATTTGGAATTTTGGGCAGTTTATACAAGGGTCGCGGTCGCGACCTAATTTTTCAAGGATTTTTCGAGCAATTTTTCAAGAAGTCGAAAGTTGGCCAATTTTTGGTAGCAGCCGCGACCTGATTTACATGTATTTCAGGTCGCGGGCGCGACCTGCTTTTCCGCCAGAAATGTGAGTGGGTCGCGGGCGTGACCATTTTTGTTCTGTTTTTGGTCGCGGCCGCGACCTTCAAATTTGCAGAAATAAAATAGAGCAGAAAATAGGGGAGGTCTCGGCCCACACCCAAAATCACCCCAAACTCAAGTTTTCAATCACCAAATAACATGTTTTCAGGAGATTGGCATGTATACATGTTAAAGATGCAATAAAGTCCCATATAAACACTTAAATCACATGTGATCATCAAAATTCATCACCTCCAATTCATATAAACTTTCATAATATAACTTCAAATCTTTCAAGAATTCAAGTATTAATCCATGGAAAATTCATGTATTCATGCATGAAACAACAATTAATCCATTTATTCCATGAAATCATAACCCTAGCTTCCATATAAATCATGAAAAGATCACATAACCAAGCTTACATGTATCTTGAATGAAAAGAGATGGAAAATGAGATGATTGAGCTTCAAGATATGAAAATTCCTTGGAAATTTTAGCTTGCAGATGATGATTCCCAAATTTTCCTCTTCTTCTTGATGAACCGAGAATGGAAGGAAGCAAAGTGTTGGATGATTTTGATGAAAAATGAACTTGGAAGCATGAAGAATGTATATTACGTGATTCACCATTTTTGAAATTGATGAATGTCTCAATTTGCAACTTAATCCCTCAGTTATCTAAGTCATGCAATTAAGGATGAAGAGTTTGCTAAATGATCAATTAAGTCCAAGATATAATTATGCAATTTGGTCCTTGAATTTAAAAGAATGATCCTATAGGGACAATTTGGCAATTAAATCACTTTCGGCAATTATTTCACGTAACAAACTTTTTCAAGTCATGAAATAAATCCTCAATTTGATATAAATTCATATAATTTCATGCAAGTATGTTGAATGAACTTATAAAAATTATGATGACATGTAGGAGAATAATAAATAATAGAAATAAAATAAATTCCTAACGCTTACAAGCTCACACGTGGCATGCTTACCTGCTCGTCCGGAACCGGGGCGTTACATTCGACCTGCCCGTTGACCCGGTCCGCCCTAGATCAAATATGGGCCGTTGTCTCGTGATAATGCGATGCAATCATAGTCGATCACATAGCTAGCCACGCGGAACCCGATCAGTGCCACTTGGCGCCTGACTCGCTGATGTGGCTTGACACGTCTGCAATATGCCATGTCAACATTTTTTTTTTTAAAAAAATATTTTCTCCAAAATAAAATTCTGGGCTTTTCCAACACTTTAGAACTTAATTTATTTTCTTAATATAATCCCTTGGCTATTTTCAAACACTTTGAAAATTTATTTCTCTCTCTTATTTTTAATATTTTTTCTTTAGTCTTCGTTGGGGTTTGCGGGGGACCTTCATCTCATGACAACAATTGATTACCGTTTAACAATATTTAATCTCACTAAATAAATATTGTTGCATTCTTAAATTAATTAAATTATTCACGAATTTCTCGATCTAGAATAATTTTGCATTTTACTCCTCTATGTAGATATCTACGAAAAATAAATTATCACTACTATCATTTATTTTTCACCTTCAATCTAAAATTTCTTGATTCGCCTTAAGTTCAAATTCCCTATATATGAAACACATTCAATATACAACTCTGACGATACATCACTCGAAGTGCTTTGGCCAAAGTCTTAATTCGAACTTTTGCAAATCTATTTCAGGGATATCTTTTACCTTCCAGCAAGGCCACAAATTCCTTGATCAATATTACTCTTTAGCACATTTCATGCAGTCACTGAACGTACAAAGTATTTTGGGCACCCGTTATCGAGACCTCACTTCTGAGTACATCACAGTGATTAACATTACATGCCTAAAGCCGAAATACTACCAGGATTAAGAGTCTAATGCTTCCCGAAATTTTGTTCAGTTTAGATAGCAGTATAAAATGAATAATCTCAGTGGTCCAGTTCGATGTTTCCAATCTCATTGAAAATCATGAACGTGTCATAATCGGAATCTCCATTTCCTATGAAGAAAGACTAATCACCTTATATAACCACGTTATAGTCTCGATAAAAACATATTCTTATCTTATCCACTAGAACTTTAATGACAAGTGATTTTCGGTATTCAAAGTCTTTTCCTATGAAACACATTTCATATAAGAATACCATCACACATCATTAATTATTAATATGTAAAATACTCATAACTGGTTGTAATTTCAGTTTAATTAATCTAAAAAATTGGATTTTCCGGGCATTATTCCCAACAAAAAGATGGTCGTTTCCTGTTATACCATGATAAAAACTTTAATTTCGAACTTAACACTACTAAGCTTGGCTTACCATCCAAAAGAAAAACTCATATGCCTAACTAGGCGTATAAGTGGCATTTACGCCTTGGTCATATTAATCCAAATAGGATCCAAAGACTAATTTCAGATGGATTTTTGAGTCCTTTGGACTTAACAGAACTACCAGTCTGTGAATCCTATTTGGAAGGTAAAATGACCAAGAGATCTTTTAAAACTAAAGGCAATCGAGCGAAAAAATTGCTTGAGTTAATTCATACGAATGCGTGTGGTCCTGTGAGTATTCAAACAAGAAGAGGTTTTACGTATTTTATCACTTTTACGGATGATTACTCCGGATAAGGATACATTTATTTAATGAGATATAAGTTTGAATCATTTGAAAAGTTCAAAGAATTCAAAGCTGAAGTTGAAAATCAAATTGAAAAACGTATAAAAACACTTCGATCAAATCGTGTTGGTGAGTATCTGTCTACAGAGTTTCTAGAGTTTCTTACTTTGGATCTCAACTATTTGCACCGGGTACACCCCCGTAGAATGGCGTTGCAGAAAGGAGAAATAGAATTCAGATGGAAATGGTAAGATCCATGATGAGTCATGCTACCCTTCCAAGTTCATTTTGGGGCTTTGCATTTAAAACGACAACACAAATATTAAACCTGATTCCATCTAAGTCTGTTCCTAAAACACCAATGGAACTAAGGCAAGGGCGAAAGCCCAGTGTACCCTATCTTCGAATATGGGGAACCCCAACTCACGTGTTAAAGAAAGATCCTGACAAGTTGGAATCAAGAACATAGGTTTGCTTGTTCATAGGTTATACTAAAGGAACAAGAGATGGTATATTTTATGATCTTACAGATCGCAAAGTGTCTATGAGCACTAACGGTAAATATCTCGAAGATGATTTCGTAAATGATCACAAAGGTACAAGCAAATTTGTGTTAGAAGAAATGACAATTTCAAATAATGAATTTTGAGAACTCATATTAAATGAAAATGTGTTAGATAGATAAGATGTACCAGATACAACATATGATGTAGGGACAAGTACACAACAACCTCGTCGTTGTTGGAGGATTGTCAGGGCACCTGACAGATACCTAGGATTAACCCAAGTGGTTGAATTTCACGTATCTGATCCTGTCACATATGATGAAGCTATAAAGGATATAGACGCTGACCGTTGGGTCAGAACCATGGAATTTGAATTAGATTTAATGTATTCACTACAAGAAATCCTGTAATTTCCGACGAAAAATTCCGAGGGAAAGTGCCCGTCGGAATTCCCTCGGATTTAACGAGGGAATTCCGATGGCATTCCGATGGAATTCATTTCTTTTAAAAAAAAGTAAATTTTAAAAGTAAATTTCATTCCGATGGATTTCATTTAGACAGGATTTCCCTCGGAATCTCGTTGGTTTTTTTTTAAAATATAAAATTTTAAAAATAATATAAAATTGTGACGCCCCGTGTTCTCGACTTCCAGGTACGCGCGCCACGCATGTGGTTTTTCGAGAGTTAGGATTATTTATTTATTTTGATTTCACCATATTATGTAAATTTGTAAGAATAAATACTTAACTAAGTACAATTGGTCTTAAATGCATTAATATAACATAAGTGAATCATGCATGTATAGATATATATGCATATATATATATATATATATATATATATATATATATATCTTTCACTTAACTATATATTTTCACAACTTATCTATATATATATATGCATCCACTTGAGCATTAAATTATAAAATTTCATATACACCCTCATAGCATTATCTCTAACATATAATTAACTAAGTATTAAGGGTCTAGTTGCAATAATCATAAACATGTAAGACTTTTTACACTCTCATCATATACAATATATACATATACATACATCTTTGACTAATATAGCATACATCATATATAAATTATATTACATACATTATATCGTATATACACTATTACACAAGAACTCACACAAACACTAAATCTCTACAACACACACAAACCCCTTTTCTTCCATTTTCTTCATAAACACACTTTTGATCAAGCAAGAGGAAGGAGAAGAAGAGGCCTAGGATCATCATCATCACCTTCATCATTTCATCCATATCATCTCTTCTATCTTTCTCTTAAGGTTGGTGATATATATATATATATATATATATATATATATGTGTGTGTGTGTGTGTGTGTGTTTATATATGTGTATGTGTGTGGATGAGTTGTAAAAGGGCTTTGTGATTTATAGACTTATATCTTGTTGCTAGTTGATTTTGAGCATGAATATATGATATCTTATTGATTTGGTGCATGAACTTTGAGTATTGAAAGAAAGTTGATCAAGGTGATATATTTGAGGGTTTGTGGATTGAATTCTTGATGATCTTAACATGTTTGCTTAGATTAATTGATGTATAATACAAGTATTAGATGTATATTGATGTTATATGTTGGTTTTAAGGTGTTTAATTGTTGTGGTTTGGTATTGGAAAGGCTTGGGAGCCAATTTCCGAGCATTCCCCTGTTTTTCCCCTATTTTTTCATCCAGCGGCACTCCAAACGCCTGTGTGGCCCCTTAGTTCAAATACCAAACGTCCGTTTGGGAAGCTTCTGTCTCACCCCGAGAGCTTCCAAATGCCCATTTCTACTTTCAGCACATTTTTCAAACGGGCGTTTACCCCCTCAAATGTGCTCCGATTGACCTAATTTTTTAATCACAGAAACCTTTTAAAGTCTAGAACATTCTCCAATTGGAATAATCTCAATATCCTTTCTAGTTTGTGAGTTATAACCATTTTAATTTGGTGTCGCCACTTTATTAGAAATCTGCATTCACCCAACTTCGAGCTTACACCATTTTCTCCTCGTTTTGAACCACGATTCGAGTCATATATCATTTTAAAGGTCTGTTTGTCTACTTTCATACCCAATAAAAAAAACTCCATTTCAACTTCTAGAACTCAAGATATTCCCAATTTTCCACAGCTTGTGCATTTTCAAAAATTGTCAGCTTTTACCAAACTTCGGCAAAACCCCTCTTCTTGCATTTCTTTCACCCCCTTGGCTCCCGTATGTGATTTACATGAAGCATTATTTGTGCATGAACATTCTCATGAATTATAATTATCATCATTCCATATCATGAACATGCCGTTCGTCAAATATTTGGTTCATGGAGTCGAGTCTTACGTTAGTTATTTCCTTTTCTTGAACAGAGGTCGGTCGGGAGTTTGAGGAGCAGGCTCCATAGCTCGTATCCCCTTTCTCTTACTTTTCAAGGTGAGGTTTTCTTTACGTATTTAAAGCTCATAATATCCCTATGTGACTATTTCGACCAAAACTCATATTATACTTATAGTTTTCCCAAAATGCCAAAGTGATTTATAAAAGAACCCCGTTTCTTTTAATGAAAACCTACCTACCGTATTGTTTTGGCGAGATATTGCACTGTATTGTTTGGGCCCTAGGGGAAAAGTGAGATTGGCGACCAGAACGGCATCGGGTCGTCGGAGAGAAACTCTACACGTAGTACCCATTGGGAATACCTTCGCGCGACCTAGAGACGGGAAGGCGGGGTATTCCTAAGTCGGTGGTTTCCATACCATCGAAGGAGCGGGTAGAAGTCATGAGCCCCCATCTCACACTGTACTTAGTTGGCTCGGGCCTTGCAAACCCGACCACCAATCCATGGAAGAAGGAGGAATACTAAGTTATCAATTAACTGATTACTTGATTACTGAATTGCATGATCACCTCACCTTAAACTGAACACTGTACACTGTCGGAGTTTGGATGGAGTTTTACCCTCTCGCCGGGTCACTGATTACCTAATAAATTATTGAACTAAAAAGGACGCTTGTAATGCCGAGTGTTGTCCCTTTTCTCTAAACTATCCACTTGGATTATTGTTAAAACTACACTCGGGATTATAAGTTGCATGCTACCTGACCTATATATGTAAACCCCTTACTTAGTCTTCACAGACTAACCCCTCCTCACTTTCAGCTTGTCGTGTCTTTAATTCGTAGTCTAGCATGATCATGATATGTGTATTGACATACTTATACTTTTATTTTGGGACTGTATTATATGATACTTTTGGGAAGGTGATACTTGTAGGCCGGGTTGGTTATAGTTGTATATTATGCTTACTACTTGGATCTATCATTACTGCTGTCACTTTTATTATATTGCATTGTCTTTATTGAATCATTGGTTCAGGTTTAGCCCCGCTTAGCTAGGGTCCTTTTATTGTCTCCCGTTCGCCACGTGTTTAGTTTATGTATGGATTACTATTTCATATGTGGATTGAATTCCTGGTGCGGAGGATGTGGTGTCTACCGACTCGGGTGCTACAAAAATAATTCCGACGGAATTCCGATGAGATTCCCGTCGATTTTTTTAAATATAAAATATAGAAATAAAAATTAAATAATTCCGACGGGATTCCGCGGTTTATAAAAATTTGAAACTTTGAAATAATATTTAATACTTCCGACGGGATTCCCTTTTTTTTTTTTTAAATATAGAATATAAAAAGAAAACTTAAATAATAGCGACGAGATTCCCCTCGAAATTCCGTCAGTTTACTAAAATATAAAATTTCAAAATAATAGTTAATAGTTCTGACGGAATTCCGAGGAAAATCCCGTCGGTTTTTAAATATATACAATTTTAAAGTTGAAATTAAAACAAATTTTGAATAATATAATTTTTTATTAAACAAAAAATAAAATTAAAAATTAAGAAAAATTATGTAAAAATAGAAATTAAAATATTCTGACGGGATTTCCCCTGGAATCCCTTCGGGATTTATTTAAAAATAATATAAAATATGGAATTCTGTCGGAATTTTTAAAATATAAAATTATAAATGAAAGTTAAAATATAAAATTAGATGGAGAAGAGGGATACTCAACTAGGGGCATTCGGTTAAAAGAGACGCCCAAGTTTTTTTTTAGTTATGTAACCCCTAGTTTCAAAAGTATTGGGTATATAACCCTTTTCTCAATTTTGTATAATAAAATAAATGTTAAATATAATTATTTTCCACGTGTACAAATCGAGTGAGTTATTTTAGAAATCGCGCACTCGATTTTTTTTTTCTTTTCTTTTTTTCTATTATTTTCTTTTATTCTCTTTATTTTCTTTAATTATTTTTATTCATCACGATCTTCATTAAATCTACTTTTCAATTTTTTCTTTATTTTTATTTATCACTTTTTCTTTTTTATTTATTTTCTTTTATTTTTTCAATATTCAGATTTGATTTATTCATTTTTCCTCAAGAAATCGCCTACGCTATTTCTGCAATCGCGCACTCGATTTCAGAAATCGCGTGCGCGATCGCAGAAATCTCTACAATCGCGTGGTTTCTGCAATCGCGCAGCGATTTCATGAATCGAGTGCGATTTCTGAAATCGCTCACTCGATTCATGAAATCGCGCGATTGCAGAAATCGCGTACTTGATTTCTTGAAGAAATCTGAAAAAAATAAAATTGCAGAAGAGTAGAAGAAGAAGACGATAAGATTTCTTGCTTCAATTGCAGAAACCGTTGTAAGATGACAAAAATGCAGTCAGAAATAGTTACAGAAGATGAATTCGACGGAGGCCATTGCAGAAGATGAATCCACAACGAAAAGACAATTATGGAGGCGATTGCAGGAGACGTTGGCGGCGAGAGAAGGTGCGAAGGAGAGAAGATGAATCACGATGAGAGAATGTGAGAAGGAGAGATGCAGGCGAGAAGACCGTCTCTGTTTTTCATCGTTGAAGGAGAGAAGAAGAAGAAAATCACGGTTCAAAGAGAAAAAGAGAAGGAGAGAAGAAGAAACGGCGAAGAAGAAAATCTAGGGTTTGATTTGGGTGGGAGATCTGATTTTGAAATATATGATGTGATTATCAATATAACAATAAAAACACCAAAAAATAAATAGTCATGGCAGATAATAGAGAATAAAAAAAAAATAAAAAAGAAATTGAGGGATAACCCTTAAAAAAGACTTTGGCGTCCCTTGAGGCCTAATTGTCTCTACTCAGCTAAGGGTTCATTTCACGCCTAATTTTCTCTCGACATTGCTTGGGCCCGCTGTCGCCTCCTCTCGCCTCCGTCGGCCTTGCTCCGCCTCAGCCCTCCTCCGCTCTGCCTCAACACTCCTCCAGCCTCCGCATCCGCCAAAGCCCGCCTGGAAGTGTGTTTTTTTTTTTGTTATCTTTAAGACCAATTTTGGATTTGTTTGTGGAATACTGCGACTTAATGTTGGTGGGTTTGTACCTTTAGTTAATTATGTTCAAGATTTGAGATTATTTCTTTTCAATGGAATTTTGAGACAACTGAAATGAGAAGAGTAGGGCAACGGCTGTTGCGCCGAGATTAGACGAACCAAGTCGAGATTGTTAGAAGAAGTTCCTAAATTGCAGCGATTGGTTGTTAAAAAGGTATTTGTATTTCTAGGTTTTGTCGATTTGGGATTCTTGAATTTGTGGTTGTAACTGTACATGTTATTCCTTTCAGCTGTGATGTTTCTTAGTATCTTCTGTGAAGAGTTGTTGTCGTAGCTGTTGTAGCTGATCAGATTACTGAAATCCTTGACTATGTTAGGTAATTTTAGCATATTTCTTCAGCCAATCTGCCATCAAGTGACTTTTTTGATGAATGATAACATACATAAAAATTATGGTAACCTTTATTTTCACTTACAGAGTGGTTATATAATAAGGTTTGTTACATTAGAACTCTCTCGTTGTTTGTACAACCATTGAATTTCCAATTTGCATGAAAGAGGCTTCAAATTTTTTCTGAAAAAATGTTGTTTTATTTACATGACTGCATGTTGTGGTTGAATGAGGTGAATCTTGGAGGGGTTGGTTTGTAGTTTATTGATTTTGTATACACTTACAAGTTAATTTTCCGAATTGGCTTGAGGGTTTTTGAGTAGCTGATAGAATAATTGAATATTAATTATAATTCAACTATAACTATGAAATATTTTTTTAGAAGGCTTTCGTGATTATCGATTATGGAAATCAGTTTCAACCTTTTTTCTTTTCTTTTATTGTTTATATGTTAAGCTTAAAAAAAAATGTGTGTTATATATATATCAAGAAAATTGCTTGCTCTAAAACTAGTTAATTAGATTGCTCTACTAGAATGAAGTCACATGTTAAGCTTAAAAAGAAAGTGTGTTATATATCACATTGAAGTAAACAAGGGACAATTACTAACACATGATTTTGTTGTTCTCATTTTTAGATGGCTTTGCTTGTTGTCAATTACCTGAACGCAATTTGGAGTTTCAATTTAAATTGGTATGGAGGTAATTGCTAGAACTTTGTTTTTCTTGGAATGGACACTTTGTTTTACATGTATCCTTTGATTGAAAGAACTCCTCCTAAACTCACTATTTTTACAGCTAAAGTTTACAGTTAAAGAAGTTGAATATATATAAACTATATATGGGTTGTCTTATATAAATAAGTTCGAGATGCTCTGACACGAAATTTAAGTTTAACAAGATGAGATCTTTGATTTGGGGCTAAATTGCCAATTTAGTCCCATAAGATTGGTCCATAGTCAATTTAGTCCCCTGCTTTTAGAATAATTCAATTTAGTCCCAAATCCTAAAATTCTCAACCAATGTGGTCCCAAATCCTAACGGACGTTAGAAAACTAACGAAATTGACCATTTGACACGCTGATTTAGAGTTTAGAGGATAAAAAATAGAACCCTAGCACATCCAATTTACTCATTCATACTTCCCCCAAATATTTTACCCTTTCTTTTACAAAAAACCCTAGGAGCCCGCATTCGATTTTCTTCGATTTGTGGAGAAATTTCCAAAATTTCTCCACAATAATACTCTCACATATTTATTACCATCCAGAAACTTGGTCAATCCCCTTAGCTTTCTAAAGTCCGTTAGCATTTGGGACCACATTGGTAGAGAATTTTAGGATTTGGGACTAAATTGAATTATTCCAAAAGCACGGGACTAAATTGGTGAGGGACCAATCCTGTGGGACTAAATTGATAATTTGGCCTTGATTTGGAGATAAATAGGAATAGTAAAGTTTTAAGTTTAACAAGATGAGATCTTTGATTTGGAGATAAATAGTAATAGTAAAGTCTAGGGAGGATTATTTATACTTCTTCTGAAGTGGGTTTGTTCGAACAGATGCTTTTGTGGACAAAGAATCAATATTGTCTTGTATGAATCTTTCATGTTCAAGTCAAATGTGACTAAATACTAGCAGACAATTAGTTGTCACGCGATAATAATTTGCATTTGCCTGACTTTGAATAGATAGTCTAAGTTGAAATAGGATTTCATAAATCTATTGGTCTTTCCTTAATTGCATTTGTGCAGGAGATATTTTGGTATAATTTGAGGATTTAGATAGATGTAAAGCCTGATAGCAAATCAATTATATGAAATTTTAAGCATGTTTTAGTTTAGCATGACTTTTTGCTTGATTTTGATAGCTCTTGATGGATTAAATCATGAACTATTGTGTGTGTTTTTAATTTAAAGTTTAAGGGATGTTATAGGTATGTTTTTGCATGAGTTTTGATGGTTTTGGCTGAGTTCTTGCATGCTTATAGTTAGGGAACGCATAGCACAAAAACTGACAGTTTGTATGCAGTGAGTTCACATGCAAATTTTGAGTTCATATGAAATCTATTTTCAAAACTGTTTTAACTATATGTTCCTAGTCTATCAAGGTTTATTTCTGCAAAATTTTACGTTCATCCGAGTCCGTATGATACCCGAGAAAAATTCAAAACATTACAACTCTCCACTGTTTCTGATCTGCACTAACAGCTACAGCAGAGGGGGTAAATCTCTGTATTTTGTAAAACTGTTTTACAGTTATTCCTTCATGTATTGAGAGTATGTACGTAAAATTTCATCTTAATCCGACTTCGTTTGATATGGTAAAAATATTTCTCTTTGAAATGTCTCTGTATTGATATTTCTGTTTTTTTGTCAATTTCACACTAAAATCTATATTCTTACAGAGACATCTTGTAGCACCCTAACCCCCAAGGCACTACATCCCTCGCACTATAGCCCGATCCACATACGAAATAGACAATCCGTACATAAATCAAACTATAGCGAACGGGTGACAATCAAGAAAATAAACGAGCTAGGCGGGACACTCCCCACATGAACATATCAAAACAGGAAAATAGAAGCGGAAGCATTGAACCATTCATACATATAGGTACCATATTTACCAAAGTATGTACATAGTAGGTACCAACATAAACATTAACTATCAATACATTATCATCTCCTAATTAACATACATGTCCACGTATCCAAAATATAATAACATTGATCATAACATGAGATTCCAAAAGATCTATACATGGAAAAATAAATGCTAGACTCGGTGAAATGCAAGACCTGACTCGACTCCCGCCTAGCACGACCGAGTACCTGAAAGGTGAAGTATCAGTCTACCGAAGACTGAGTGAGGGACAATAGATATATATATAGCACACGTCACATGCAAGTTATAGTCTCGGGTGAAGACTTGGAAATGAAATGAATATAAAGTTCAAGAATAGCTTATTCTTTGCCCGAGATTACAACTATCCAATTTAACATGTTAACTTGTCAATTTCATGAACATGTGGCCCGGCGAGTAGGGCGATTCTCCAACCTTTACAACAAACGTTATCAATACGTGCATGCTTGAATCATGAAATAGGCGATCATGCAATTCATTAAGTGCACAAGTAGTAACATAATCGTGAGTGAAAACATGCAATAACCCGAGGACAACCCGTGATTTCGGATCCGTCCCCAGTCTCCTTATTCCTCAGGGTGATAGTGGGTTTGCAAGGCCCAACTATCCACGACATGGTGTACGTCGGGAACATGACTCCCACACACGGAACTCCTTCCACCCCCAATCTCCTAGTGGCTTCAGGGGTGATCCCAATGAGGTGAGGATAGCTCAAGAGTTACCCGTCAACCCTTGCTTTCCCGGTTGGCTCAAGATACTACCCTCGGGCCCAAGTGCAATCATGTACTCGCCAAAACATGCTTGAAATCATGAATCATGACCAATCATGGCTTGCTTGCTTGAAAGTGTTTATATTTTGAAAACGGTTATAGCTATAATATGTTTTGGCTGAAAACAACACATAGAGGTTATAAGGTTCTATATACCTAGAACAAAACCTCACCTGTGCAACCAAGTATAACAAGGATACGCTCTAGGGAGCCTGCTCCTCGTCTACGGCCTCGTTATCTGTGCAAACACGACGTGTATACGTGAGACTTGACTCAAAATGGACCAAATAGGACGAACGGCGAAAATGCAACGAGACAACGAGAAACGAACAATGAACAATGTGGTATGAAAATATCTTGTTTTAGCATGTATTCAATCATACAATAGCACTTTGGGATCAAAGAAATCATTAGAGCAAAATGTGACATTAATGTAGAAAATTTTCAACATGCGCATGTTGTATTCAAATGAGCATAACTCCTTCATCGGAATGAATTTTAACGAACCGTAAAATTCCTAGAAAACTAGACAAACATATCTTTACAACAATATAAGGCTCACATTCTAATTCATCCCGAGCAAATACCAGATTTCGTTTGAATATGACCCAAAACAGAAAATTTCCTGCAGCGTTAGTAGTGAAAGATGATCGTCGTTCCCTTATCAAACGAAGTCGAAACGATCTGAAAATTGGTGGAAATACTTATAACATACCCAGAAATACCCCAGTAAAACAGTTTTAAAAACTTCCATCATTTAGTCTCTCTGATCAAGCCAAAATCGAAATATGAAAACAAGGGACAGCAGGGGATGTTGCTATTTTTCTCAGGGTCCAAATCAATTCGGATTGACACCAATTTTTGCAGAGAACATATATAATATATCAAGAATATCCCCATAAAACAGTTTTGAAAAATTCCAACTCAACAAGCCACAATTCGATTTTTAATTGGGTTAACGCAGATTCGCGACAGTTTAGCGGCACCAAATTAAAACAGTCATAACTCACAAAAGAAAATAGATATTGACGAACCGTAAAAAGGAGAGTGTTCTACACTTAAAATACTTGCTACAGTAGGAAAACCAGAGCAATTGGAACAGGGGAGGGGAGTCGGGAAACAGAGGAGCTACAAACCATAACCAAAGCTCACCAAAATCATCATAATTCAACTCTAAATGCTATAATTCATGAAAAGAAATACATATACATGCTTAAAGTATGATAAAACTAGTATAAACACTCATATCACACATTAATCACCAAGAATCATCATCATCATTTCAAATATGAGTTCATCAAATAACTCCATGATTCTCATGATATATGCAAGGAATTCAAGTTCAAAACTCCTAATCATGCTTCTTGCAATTAGAACACATAATATCTAGCTCAAATCTCAACCCTAGTTCATCACTTCAATTCAAGAATTCCTATATCACTCATGTATACCTTGAAAGAAAGGATGAAATTATGGAGATGAGGATGATGCTTGCTTCAAAGTATGAGATTTTCCGGAAAATAGCTTGAATTTGATGAAATCCTTCTTCTTCTTCTTGTGGTGTTTGATCGTGAAAATGGAAGACAAGGAAGCAAATGTTTGTATGTCTTGTATGAAATGAAATGGAAGGAAGAGATGCTTCTACGTTATTCATTTAATCAAAGAGATGATTGGCCATTAATTGCTATAAGTCCTTAAGTTTAGTAAGTCATGCAATTAGCTTCTACATCAATGAAATGATGCCAATTAAGTCCAAAGAAATTTCATGCAATTTAGCCCTCTCAATTAAAGAAATGATCATATAAGGCCAAATTGTCAACTAAGTCACGTTTGGAAATTATTTCCAACTCATGCAATAGTTCGCAACTTGATACATGTTTCACATAATTTCACGTAAACATGTTGAGATATAATTCATATAATTTTCATGAAATGTAGGAATTTAATAAACGAAAGAATTAAAATAAATCCTAACTCTCGAAAACTCACACGTGTCGTGCATACCTGAATAACCGGAAATCGGGCCGTTACACATCTAAAAATTGAGACTTATACCGTTTGAAAGATATACGTGTCTAGTTTCTTAGGAATTTTACGGTTTGTTAAAATTCATTCTAAGCAAGGAGTTATGGCCGTTTTTCTATGATGTGTTTGTGTAAAATATTTCTGCACAACCATGCATATATGAATAATTGATAAATTTTGTTGTGGAGTTTTCCTAATGCGTTTTCGTGCCTTTCCTTTGTATCTTTCCAACTTTCAAGACTTGTACTTATTGTATGTAATAATATATATGAATACTTGAATTAGCTTGTGTCTCGTTAACCCGAATTATGTAGGTCTCTTTAAATACTTGGAATTCAATAAGGGGTTTATATGTAATTACATGGAACTTTATAAACTTTGTTTAGCTATGCATATGTGCAAGTTGTGATCTTTATTAACCTTGTATGAATACTTGATCCTTATATTTTGATCAGCTTTTACAATCCTATTTCTAAGAATTTTTTTCTTGTCTTCGTTTCAGGAGTAAATGTTATCAATTAGCTCTTCAGTTCATATTCCAGCAAACATTTGGAATAGATGATGAATAGATAATTTTTGTATGGATTAGTGTGTCTGTTTGTAAGTTTATTTGATAAATTAGTTTTGAATAAATACTTTTGAATGGTTGTGACATAATTTTCTTTTAACTTTTTTTTTTAATAATTCCGACGGAATTCCGAGGGAATTTCCGTCAGAATTGTTAAATTTTTTTTTTAATTTTAATAAATGCGACGGGATTCCGAGGAAAATCTCGTCGGAAATTTTTAATTTTATATTTTTATTTTAATAAATCTGACGGGATATCCAAGGGGATTTTCGTCGGAATAGTGTAATTTATTTTTTTTACTTTGATTATTTTTAATAAATCCGACGGGATTTCCCTCAGAATCCCATCGGAAATATTTTATTTTATTAAAAAATTTTGATTCCGAGGGAGGCTTGTCCTACAAACTCATTCCCGTCGGGATTCCCTCGGAATCCCAACGGGCCTGTCCGTCGGAATTCGCAGATTTTCTTGTAGTGATTCCAACAAAGTCTAGGAACTTGTAGAGACGCTTGAGGGCATTAAACCTATTGGATGAAAATAGGTCTACAAGAGAAAAGTGGAGTGGGAGGGAAGGTTGAGACAGGTAAAGAGTTATACCCAGAAAGAAGGTATCGATTACAATAATACCTTCTATATCGATTACGATGAAACCTTCTCACCTGTAGCAATGCTTAAGTTCATAGGAATTTTCCTTTCGATTGCTGCTCATTTTAATAGGAGATTTGACAAATGTGTGTAAAGACCGCCTTCTTGAACGGGCACCTTCAAGAAGAAATATATATAGCTCAGCCAAAAGGCTTTATAGCCAGAAATCAGGAGTATATGGTACGCAAGCTTAATAGATCTCTTTATGGTCTTAAGCAAGCGTCTATATTATGGAACATTAGATTTAATCAATCAATTAAATCCTTTGGATTTATACAATTGTCTGATGAACCATGTGTATACAAGAGACATCATGATAGTGTTGTAATATTTTTAGTCTCATACATGGACTATATTCTCCTCATTGGAAATGGCACGGGAATATTGTCAGCAGTCAAGGTTTGGTTGTCAAATCAGTTTGACATGAAAGACCTAGGTGAGGCCAGTTATATGCTAGGGATCAGACTTTGTCGTGATCATAAGAATAAAATGATTGGTTTATCACAAGCAACATATATAGATAAAATGATGGCAAGATATAATATGGCTAACTCCAAGAAAGGTTCAATACCTTTCAGACATGGAGTTCATCTGTCTCAGGATCAGCATCCCTAGACTTCTAAAGAGACAGAAGAGATGAAAGATGTTTCGTACGCTTTGGCAGTCAAAAGCCTTATGTATGCCATGTTATGTACAAGACCTGATATCCGTTATGTTGTAGGTCTAGTCAACAGATATATATATCAAACCCTAGACCCCAACACTGGATAGCAGTAAAGCATATTTTAAAGTGCTTGAGAAGGACTCGGGATTATATGTTTTTTCATCGTAGTGGTGAGCTCATTCCTATAGGGTACACAGATTTGGATTTTCAATCTGATTTGGATTCTAGGAGTTCGATGTCTGGATACATGTTTACTCTAGGAGGAAGAGCCATGAGTTAGAGGAGTATTAAGCAAACATTGCTGACACCACCATAGAAGCCAAATACGTGGCAGCTTCAGAAGTAGCCAAAGAAGCGTATTGGTTTCGGAATTTTCTAATGGGATCTAGAAATTGTCAAGTAGTGACTTACACCAATCACATTGTACTGTGACAATGCTGGAGCGGTGGCCAACTCCAAGGAACCTAGTAGTCATAAACGTGCAAAGCACATTGAGAGGAAGTTTCACATTATACGAGATTATGTGGAACGTGGAGAAGTGGCAGTAGTAAAAATTGGCTCAGTAAACAATTTGGCAGATCCCTTCACTAAGACTTTGGCGCAAAAGAGTTTTGACATCGAATACAGGGGATGGGCCTTAGATATGTAGCCAATTGAATTTAGGGAAAGTGAGAGATTGTTGGGATGAATGCCCTGAAAATTCAATTATATTGTAAATATTTTGGATTAATAAAATTAAAATTATTGTAAGTTATGAATATTTTACGTATTTAATAATTAATGACGTGTGATGGTATTTTTATATAAAATGTGTTTCATAGGAAAAGACTTTAAATACCAAAATCACGTGTCATTAAAGTTTTGGTCGGTACGATAAGAAAATATTTTTATCGAGACTATAATGTGTTATATAAGATGATTAGTCTTTCTCATAGGGAAATGTAGTTTCCAATTATAACACATTGATGATTTTCAATGAAATTAGAAGCATCGAACTGGACCACTGAGATTGTTCATTTTATACTGCTATCTAAAATATAAAAAAATATGGGAAAGCATTGGACTCTTAATCCTGGCAGTATTTCGACTTTAGGCATGTAGTGTTAATCACTGTGATGTACTTAGAAGTAAGGTCTCGGTAACGGGTGGCCAAAATACTTTGTAAGTTCGGTGATTGCATAAAATGTGCTAAAGAGTAATACTGATCGAGAAATCTGTGGCCTTGCTCGAAAGTTAAAAGATATCCTTGAAATAGATTTGCTAAAGGTTCAAATTAAAACTTTGGCCAAAGTACTTCGTATTGAGCATGATCATCCACCTCCTAAGTTGAAAGGACATGAAATTTGCGAACAGGTTTGTGGCTTTCCAAAAGTTACAGAACATCCCAACGAGTTAAGAATTTCAGGTAGTGGTGTGCAACATTTTTGGAATAAACAAAGTATATTTCGGGAATTGCCTTATTGGAAGGATAATTTAATCCGTCATAATTTAGATGTGATGCATATAGAAAAGAATGTCTTTGATAACATCTTTAACATGGTGATGGACATTTCAGGAAAAACGAAAGATAATGTGAATTCACGTATGGATATGAAGGAGTTGTGTCGGCGACCTGAATTAGAACTAGTGCATAAGGGTAATGGTCGTTGGGAAAAACCAAAGCCTAAGTATGCATTAACATTGGAGCAAAAAAGAATAATATGTGAGTGGATAAAACAACTCCGCATGCCTGATGGTTATTCATCAAATTTATCACAGTGTGTTGATACACAACATACTAAGATACATGGGATGAAGAGTCATGACTGTCACATTTTTATGGAGCAGTTGTTACTTATTGCCTTTAGAGAATTGTCTGATGAGATATGGAAACCACTGGCCGAATTAAGTAAATTTTTCAGGGATTTATGTTCAAGTACGCTGAGGCATGCAGATCTTAATCAAATGGAGAAAAACATACCCATAATTTTGTGTAAATTTGAGAGAGTTTTCCCCCCAGCATTCTTTGATGAAATGGAGCATTTGCCGATTCATTTGATCGAAGAAGCTCGTAATGGAGGCCTGTACAATTTAGGTGGATGTATCCCTTTGAAAGGTAAAAAGAATTATTCAATATCTTATATAATATTCATTAACTTATATAACAAAATTGTCTTTTAATCGGTATAGATTCCTTAATAAGATAAAGAAAACGGTTGAAAATAAAGCTAGAGTGGAGGGTTCTATTTGCGAGGTGTATTTACGACGTGAAACTGCCCATTTTTGTTCCTTCTATTTTCAAACTCATGTTCGTTCCATGAGAACAAGGGTGGTAAGGAATGATGATGGTGGTATTGATGAATCAATTCCAGAAATGTTGACAATTTTCCATCAGTCAGGGCGTGCTTCTGGTGCATGTAATACTCGCTTTTTGGATGATAAAGAGTATAAATCTGTTATAAATCATGTCTTATTGAATTGCGACGAGATCTAAACTTTTTTGGAGTAAGTTAGAGAATTTAATTAATTTATTATACGAAACTGAATCAAGTGATAGTCATAACAAACTTTCATACTTGTGAACTTTGTAGCTTCTTTACCGAGGAGTTTAGAATTGGCAAAATAGATGGCAGCGGTCGAGTTGATGAAGAATTTGCGGGATGGTTTAAAAATTACGTAAGTAAATCTATTGAAGAATGAATTTTTAATCAATTACCATCGTAAGTTTATCTTGCGGTCCTCTTCTCAAAGTAAAAACGTGGCCCAAGTATTTTGTTAATGGTTTGAAATTCAACACACAATCTTGGAGTAGTGGAAAGAAGACTATGAATAGTGGGGTCTGGGTCAAAGGTGGTTATGATGAATCTGTTGAAGACGATTACTATGGAATGTTGGATGAAATTATTGAACTAGAATATCCCGGAGAACCAATCAAGATGGTGGTTCTATTTAAATGTGTGTGGTTTGATCCAATTCCTAATCAAGGAACTTGGATTGGAGATGCAGAATGCATGACGGTAGAAGTTCGGCAAAGTGGTAAATATAGGATATATGATCCCTTCATAGTTGCCCAACAAGCCCGGCAAGTTTACTTTGTTCAATATCCGGGTCGTATTAGAGACAAGCAACAATGGTTTGTTGTAATTAAAACTAAAGCGAGGGGGAGGATAGAAATAGAAGAGTCTTTTCCAATAGCTTATCAAAGTGATGAAGGAATAATGGTAAATACTGTTGCCTCGGATGATATTGTAGGTCAGTTGGTTGATAATAATAATACCTTTGAGAAAGTCGAAGCTGAACAACCTAATGATACTAATAATAGTGAAAATGAGGATGGTGAGGAAGAGTTTTGCTCTGATCAAAGTGATGATGAGGAAGAGCTTAACTCTGATCAATATGATGATGATTCGGATTATGTCATTGAAGTAAGAAATGTAATTTTCTAATTTGAGCTGTCAACAAGAAGAGTTCTTCACTTTCTTATTAACTTCTCTTGATAGTTTGTTATGTCAGATAATATTGTATTTTCTGAATTGAATTACAAACAAAGAGTTAGAAGATATGGAGTATTCTGAAAAAATCAATTACATACATCTTTCTTGATTGTATTAATTTGTGAGATTTATATATTCATCACTTGCTTATTGATTTACTTTTCCTTTGGCATCTATCAACTGTAATTGTGAACTTTTGCATTAACTTGTACTTTTCCTTTGGCATCTATCAACTTTTGCATTAACTTATAATTTCTATTTATAATTTCTGTTTATACGGGAACGAGAAAGAGATCACTTCTCACAATTTATAACAGAAGGTTTTAATTCCTATTGTAAGAGGAAGAGAAGAGATAAGGTATTGGCTCTACATTATGTGTGACTTATATTCATTGTGATAATTTTGCACAAGACATACGAATAGGGACAACGTCACCAGGTCAGTTTCTAAATTTAATTTTGATGAATTTAAAGTCAAGCATCCAATGTCATATTTTGACTAAGTTTTAACTGTAATTTATATAAATTTAAAGTGAAGCATTGAATATTATGTAATGATGTCATTCTATTGATCCATGTAATATAAAGTTTTGACAAGGGATTGTTTCTGTAATTTCTCAAAGTTAATGGAGTTTGTTAATTAAATACTGATTGGCTCAAAGTTAATGGAGTTTGTTAATTGAATACTCCCCGAGAGCCAAAGTTAATGGAGTTTGTTTAACTGGGGTTAGAATATTAATATCTTGAGTTGATCCGGATGTTAATTGCTCATTTTTCAGTTGAAATCCATGTCTAGTGCTTGTACCAGAATTATCTCTATCTGGTTGTATAAATTTCCACTTAACTGATGTTTCTTTCTCATATGCTATACTATTTAGTTCATTATATTTAGTTCCTTGAAAGTTCTCTTGAAGGTGCATGCCTATACTTATTGTTTACATATAATTGATGTACATGTACTTACTGTTTTACATATATTTGATATATAATCATAAGGCTCTCTAAATATTTCTCTCAAATCATTTTTAAAGCTTTTGTTGCGGTTAGTGTGTATAATACCTGTTATATTCCGGTGCTTACATAGCAATTATAGTGGTATGTCTGCCTACATATTTTGATCTGTTTAAGTTTCTAGCTTTCAAGTCTTAGCAATCTTTTAGCCGGACAATATGTTTGCTTCAGAGAAAAGAAGTATTCTTATGTTGCTCCTTTTTTTCCCGAAAAATAATTATGAACAAGTTCAGCCTCTCCCGAGAGCCAATCCGTAGTATATATTATTTATACATAGAAGCTACTGATTTTCATATTAATTTCATATGCCTGATATGGTATGCGATGAAAACACGTTATGTTTTGACTATTTGATTGTGATTGTTTGTAGATAAATCGGTCTCGTGGAAACCTTATGAGGGGTGCACGCGGTAGGGGTAAGAGTCTTTGGAGAGGTAATATGATTATCAACATCTTCTGCTACCACATCTTCTGTCCCGGCAACTATATCAGGCGATCACACATTAGTATCATCACCATTGGCTTCTTCTACATCTCTAGCATTAGCTCCACAACCACCATTTTCTCCTTCACAACCATCACCATCCCCTATGCAACCATCACCATCTCATATGCCTACATCACCATCTCAGTCTCCATCGATTATTGATTCGAATTCTCCAGAACAGATTAAGATATCGCAAGTGAATGGACCATTTACCATGTGTGCTCTATCATCCACCACTAAAGCAAAATTGGAGCCTGCTGGAAATTCGTAAGTATAGAACATAAGGTTTATTATGTCTTGTAATATTTCTGGAGTTTATATATCTTTATAATATATATATATGCAGATATATGGATAGTTGGGATGGGACAAACAACATCACCGATGTCCTGAAATCAAAGTTGACTGAGCCGTATAGGACATGGAAAGGCATTCCCCCAAATGTTGTTAATGAATGGTTCGAGGAGTGGAAGGTATTAATCATTACAAATGTTTATTTATTTATTTGGTTCAATAAATAAATATAAAAAATGTTATATTTTTTTGTATTTGATATTTTTTTACAGAAATATGTATATTGGGATTCACAACATGAACAACATATGAGAAATGCATTTGAGACTGTTAGAGCGAAACGTTTGGCTGACCATTATAATAGGATTGACATAAAGGTGAGAAGCTAGGATGGATGTTACAGAGAGTTTATGACAACTTGTCTGAATGGTGGAAGACCCCAGAGTTCGCGGCTAAATCTTTGAAAAATAAGAAAAATAGGGCATCCACTAAAGGAGGCGTACCACATACAGGTGGAAGCATTTCGGCTGCTACTATTCGAAAACGAGTGGTAAATCATTACCTTTTCAATCTTTATCAATTAGCTTAGTATGTGTTCGAATATGCTATTAAGTGTAAATTATTTGCATAGCGAGAGGGAAGATGGAGAAGTAGATCATGAAGAGATATTCAAGATGACTTGAATTAGAAAGTTGGATAAAAAACAAATATCAAATGAGAATGGAGATATTGAAGAAGACGGTGAAACAAATGAACAAAGTGATGATGTTGGTAGAGCTATGTGGGTCGACGAGCGTTCGCGCTCAACATGGGTTAGTTTGATTGTATTTACGAACAATTAATCATTTATCAAAAGGTTTATGCAAAATCATAATGACCAATTTTTGATATGTTAATGAAGGAGGATTACATGAAGTTGAAAGAGGATAGAAACCAACAGGCAGCTCTACTTGGTGAGGATGAGAGGGTTAACTTGCCAACCGATTTTCAATTATTTATTCAAGCTGGTGGGGGACCAAACAAGAAGTGCGAGGTGTACGGGATGCCCTACTTGAAAAGTAAATGCTCACGTACTAAAACACCCACTAACTCTCAAGGTTGCTCTATTAGCTCAGCCCCATTGTCGGAATTGGATGAGTTGAGAAGACAACAACAACAATTGCTTGAAGAACAAGCTGCGTTACGACAACAAATGCAGGAGCAGGAGGTTGGGTTACGTCGACAACGGGACCAGATTTTATCCGCCATAACAGAGATGGCTGTTAGAAATCTCGAAGGGAAAAATGCTAGTTAGACCTAGGGTAAGAAAGCCTATCAGTCCCATCCCAATGGCTGTTATGTTTAACTGCTAATCGGATATGCTTTCCCCCGGGGAATCTTTAGAATTCCCACTGCTTAGCAACCACAGCGAAAAATGTCATTGCCAAAAAGTGATGTTTTAACAGCAACGTAATTCAAACCCTGATGTCCAACGTCACTCAAATCACTAGGCAAGTACTATTATGTGTGTAAGTTATGCTGTGGATCTGTTGTGTTGGTGTTAATCATCCTTGTTGGTAGTGTTAAGGTCTTTTCATTTCAATCTTACTTCTTTTCTTGATTTCATGTGAAAATTGTCTCCCCTGATTTTTGTCTGATTAGTTTTGTTTGTGCATGTGAAGAGATTAATGCATGGAATGTGGCTACAGTTGAAACTATGTATAGCATCAGTGATTGGAATTGGGATTTGATTCCTGATAAGTAAATATCATAAGTTTTGTCAATTTGTTCTTTGCAAGTGTTGTATGAGTTCCAAATTCATAAGTTTGTTAATATGTTTGTGTGGGAATTTTAGTTTAAAGAATTTTGTATGCTGATAGCTTAGTCATCTCTTAGTATTCATGCAAAGATTTATGATAAATAGCAAAGCTTTTGATTTGCTCTGATCCATGGCAAGGTTATAATTTATATGTGCATGCATTTATGTGTCTTTAAAGTTTAATTCCTTACTCATCAAATCACCTTTGTCGGTTTAATGTTTTTGTTGACAGATCAGACACCTCAAATGGCTTAAAGGGAAAAAAGCTTCTATATTCGTAAGTTTCTTGAAACCCTCCTTGATTCGAAACGAACATTGCAAGTTTTACGATTCGCTTTTGGAAAGAAAAAAAAATTTAAAATTCCTTTGTGCAAACTCTGTAGTTTTCCAACACACGTAGGTGGTAGTTTCCTTTGTAAGACAACTGAAACATTCTCACCTACACTTACTCTCTCATTACCTATTAACTTACGCTTGTTTGTGCATAATTCCTCAAGGAATTTGGCATAACGCGAAACATGTTTAATGGCATTGATGAGTGTAATGTTTACTTCGACCTTTTCAAAAAGCTCCATAATACTCTTATCCTCTTTATCATTCTTGCTCTGAGCCTGCCTTTGAGGAAATGGTGATGGAACTACCAAAGGTTTGAGTTTCTAAGCAAATGCCCAAATATTTGTGTGCTATTACCCCACTAAATATCTATTAGTAACCTAAGAAAGCACTCTAAGATAACTTTGTCCAAAAGGATAGGATACAAAATCAACTTGTTTACACAAATTTTCGTTGACCTGTAACAAGGAGAGCAAAATACAAGAAAATAACGAAACAAAAAATTTATTGATTTAAATATAACAGAAAGTGTTACAATCTCTATAAATTCTCTGATTCTTCTCTATTAGTGAATTCAAGAGCTTGATGCTTGATCTCAAATCGAATGTAGGACTTGGTTGAATTTGTAGAATTTGACAGAAGAATTGGACCGAACTCAAACCTAAGTTCGATCGGAACTCGAACCACAATTTTTCTTATTCGTTAGGCTCGAATTCGGGTTCATATAAATTTGTTCGAACTCAAACTCGAACTGAAAAAATAGCTAGAGCTCAGCTCAGTTTGTCATCCCTAAATTTTCCAATAACGGAGCAAGTTTCAAGAACATTTGAGCTGAACTCGAGTCAAACACGAACCGAACCCCAACTCGTTTCGTTAAAATTTTCCACAAGCCGAACTCAAAACCTAAAAATAAAAATAAAAATCTGGGTTCCGCCCAGCTCGGTTCGTTTACATCCTCGGGTACAAGACCAAATAGAAAATCATGAACTGGATGGCTATTGGATGGCTGACGACAGTGACAAGAGAATCATGAACGGGGGAACCCAAGTCGAAAATCGAAAGAGAATCATGAACGGGGGAACCCAAGTTGGAAATCGAAAGACACTGGTTTCTATTTGGGCAAGTACAAAAATGGGGTGAAAACAGAGTGGCGGCTTCATGAGCTAATTAAGAAGAAAGCCGCCCCAGAGCCCGTTAACACAGATGAAATGGTAAGTATTTGTTTATGTAGTCATTCTCTCCTACGATGAACAGATGTATGTATTCATTTATCGTATCTTCCCTTACCTAAACTATCGTTATCTGATTCATACTTGCAATTGCGCGATTCGGGTTGTCTGCATACTGTACAAGGTAAAAACAAGGAAGAACATTCTGTACGTGCCACAAAAAGGAGCCTGAATCAACCATCTTCTTCATCGGGGCAATACTCTTCAATTGACACCATTGGCCTGACTCAACCCTCTTCTTCATCTTCTACTGTTCTTGGCGAAGGTGCTCCGACTTGTTACGAAAGCTATTCATTTTACACCATGGGCCCGAATGTACTCTATTTCTCATTTGGGTGTCGACACAGTCGACCTTCTATCGGTCTTGGTGAATTCGGGACAAACAGAAATGTTCAAGCAGTGCCGAATCAACCTTTTTGCCCAGAAAGAAGTGTAGGGATCTCAGTCCCCCTGCGAAGGAGAAAGGCAAGCTGGTATACAGTTCTCCCGAAATTTATGGGTCGGATGCAGATAAACCATGGAGTTTCAATAATAATGAGCAACAAATTAACCCTAATGATTTTGAGGCTGTTTGGAGCTGATGAACTGGATTTATTAGTTAATGATTGCTCGTGAGATGAATTTATGAGTTACAGCGAGAATGATGTTGTTGGACCGAATCTGTAATGCCCCAGTTTTTCAGTCGTATAGCATGACGTATGTGTTTATCAAATTGCGCGAATTAATTGTATATAAATGTGTTGTATATTTAATTTTATACCTTAAATGATTAAATGTTAATTATTCATACTTTAAGTTAATTAATCTTAATTATATATGAATCAGTGACTTCTAATCTTAATGTTATTAATAGTATATATATATATATAAATATATATATTTTTTAATTCGTACATTTGATTTTATATTAAATAAAATTTGTACACTTTGAATAAAAGTGATTTTTTCTAATTCATGCACTTTAATTATAATTTAATTATGAATTTAATTTTATATTTATTTGAAATGTTATGGATTTTTAAATGCATTGCTTATGAATGATATAAACGTGCTTCGTTTTTATATGATTTGATACTGAAAATTTGTGAAAACTCAATATGTTGGAGATATACGTGTCATGAATATGAATATATGTCCGTTTCATGTTTTCGGGTTCATTTGCATGAGTTTTGAATTTATTTTGATTTTGGAATCCAAATCGGGGGCTAACGAGCAATTAGCGCACCCTTGGTTCCGCATTTGATATCTTGAGCTAGGAAACTCGGATTCGAGTTTCGTCAACTTCGTTGAACTCGCAACAAAAATTCGAGTTTAATGAAAATAGCCTTATATTTTTCCAAAGTTATTTGAACCTCCAAAATTCAACCGAAACACGAAACGGAAACCAAATCTGCCATAGTTTACTAAAATGACCATATCTTATTCAAACCTTGACCAAATTAACTATGGTTTGATTCCTTAGAACCCTAACTCAACCCTCTAACCAGCCTTAATCACCCCAAACCGAGATAACCCTCATCACTTGGAGAAAATTCAGCCAAAACCTTCTGCTCTCCAGTTTTCCCGTAGCTCAAGCCAACCCTTGGAGATTCAAGCTCAAATCTCTTCCAAACCTCCATTAATCCACAAGGTAAGCTTGGGGTTATAATATAAATTCATTATGAGTCATTTTGATCCATTCATCCCCAATTTTGAGCATGCTTTCGTGGGTTTATGGCTGAAATTGTGAATAGTTAGATTTTGGAAAATATGTTGATTTCTTTCATTCCTTGATGGTTTTGGTTGATTCAAAGCATGAATATGATTGTCTTAACTTCTTCTTTGCAATTATGGTGATGTATTACATGGTAGTTGAAGCATTCATGAGTTGCCATTAATGAAACTTGGAAGAAATTGAATATATTGAGCCCTTGCTTTTTCCTTTCTCACGTGAGGGACTGCTGCTACGTTTGGGATTGATATATGCTGTCAATTGCTGCTTTTGTTCATCTTGGTTGTGGCTGAATATTTGGTTGAAGTGTGCTTAAGATTGCTGCCCTGTTTTGTGGTGTTTTAACCCTGTTTTTCGTCCAGTTTCTGCGTCAATTTTTGCTGCATTTGGTTGCTGTCAATTGCTGCTCATTTCCATTGCTTAACTGCTGTAAATTATCAGTCATTAAGGGAGTTGTTGGTGTCATTTTGTTGCTTGATCTACTGCCTTAATTGTGTGATAGTTGCTGCTGTGTTTTCATGCCAAGAAACAGGGGATTGCTTCGTTTGATCTGCTGCTGCGCGTCTGTAATCCAACTCCCCGGCCGGGGAGATTTTCATACATGAAAGTACCCGACCAGGTACCTCCTTTATGCAGATTAGCTGCTGCTTTCTCTTACTGTTGTAATGTGTGTAGATATATGTATATATATAATCTGTGTGTGTGTGTGTTATAACGTATGCATGCATGTATTTATATTACATATGTTTTGCATGAAAATGTTTACATAATATATGTTGTCCATGCATGATTTGTGTGTTACGTATATATGTATTCATGTTTGCATGCTATATACGTGTATATATATATATATATATGAAGTAAATGCATGAATTGCATGGATGGGTAATAAATGTATATATTAGATTTCTTATTTGCATGAGGTATATATATATATATATATTATTTGATTTAACTGAATTATGGAAATTAAATTGTTATTTATTTCATATTCCTATCTAATTTCCAATCTCGATTTGAATGTAATTATTTGACTATTCTATAATTGTAAACGTGTTATAGTATGTGACATGATCGTTAATTTTAATTCTTGAATTGATTTGTTATGAAATGTGTAAGGATTGAACTTGAATGAACATGAACGCTTCCTTGAACGAATGAATGGCTCGTTTATATGATTTAAATACGTTAATCATGCACATGAATATGTTCATTACATAATATCATCTTTTATGCATTCATATCATGTTCATTGCATGTCGTGCGTCATATATGGTGCATTTGGGGTCTTGAGTCTCACGAACACGTTATATTGTCTTTTGCACAGTTTTCTCCAGGGCGGAGATGCCGGGTTCATAGGACACTTTCGAGTCTCCTTTTCTTCTTGGTATTGTTTGGTAAGAGGCGTACAGGTGGGTTTCTCTACTATCTAGTTAAACAACCCTATATACTTCCAATGTGCAAAGATTTCGACCAAAATTTATTATATGTATATAGAGTCGTTTTAAGAGTAAATGATTTCAAAGTAAAGCCTTTATTTTATGAACCTACCAAATGTTTTGGCGAGAATGAATGAATGAATGAATGCACAGAATGGGGCCCAGGGACTTGGTGTGAGTGGTGATCCGGGGAGGCATAGGCCGACGGTGATCCCTCACACTAGTCCCACCAATGAACGACGTAACCGGACCTCGTTAGGAGTTAGCGAGGAATGGACGCTGAGTGCCATCTGGGGAGTCATGTTCCCATTTTGGTCAATGAATGGATGGTTCGGCCCGATCACCCGGCCATCACCAGGAGGAAGAAGGTGTAAATGTTCATGAATGTGCACGAAAGAATGTAATGCATGAAAGAAAGAAAGAACGAATGAATGTTTAATGAACTACACGAGGTGTTGGTTGGAGATAATGCACGCCCACTTGACGGGTCACAAACGACCTAATGAAAAATGAACGTTATTGATGGTGCAGGAATAGGGGTTTCCAAAAATGCAACAACACTTTCTATATTTGTTTTAAAGGGGGAAGACCATCACAGGCGTTAGAGCCTCAGGAACTGGGTTTCCTTATGAGTGTGGGTTCTTCCAGCTAGGATAACACCAAGAATGCAAGGCGTGATGATGATGCAACTGTGGTGAATATGCTACAGAGCTTGAGAAGATGCGGGAAAATGGAGGAAAAACATGCCCAGTATAGTGTGTGTATGAGGAAGATAACTTGGGGGAGAATGCAAGGTTCTCTCCTATTTATATGTTAGGGGTGAGGGTATACTGGGTAAATTGACCGTGTGGTCCCAAACCTGTGTTGCCCTAACACGTGGAGGCCTGTGAGGGCATGAGAACGACGTCTCTGGAAAGCAGATGGCGTGTCAGGTACAAGGTGTGCATGGCCTCTGTGTCAGAGGTTGTTGGCGAGGGTCATGAGTAGGGAAGGCTCAAGGTCTGTCTTGCTAGAGTTCGGATCCCTCACAAGGAAGAGGACCATAGGCGAGCGCTGGAGACGCTCGAAAGACGCACGGATTGGTCTCCCGTTGCAGATAGCCCTTGAGCGTCAAACTCCCGAGCATCAGAGGTGGGGGCCCTCGCGTGGATGTCTCCTTGGGAAGTGCGACCTTGAGGGCCAGAATGTGAGCGTCAATCCTGACAGCTTGAACCCTTTACTTGAACAGTTGGCCGAGGCTCATGGGCCTGTATTAGCCAGCAAGTGAGTGGGCTGGGTCAACCCCGCGAGCCCATCAATACGAGCGTCCAATCTCTAGGTCGGTTGATGGTGACACGTGGACGGTTCTGATACGAGCGTGATTTTCTATCTCATCATTTTGCCCCCTAAATTCTGTAGTATCGCCTGAGCGTACTGTAGAATTTTAAGGAAAGTGAGCCTTGAATTTTTGAATATCCGAGGGTCAAGCTTCTTGCAAGAGAAGTGACCGCTTGGCTTCCGTAACGGACACGTTCTGACATCGCATTTAATGAAGTCCTGTCCGCATTAAATGCTGAGTGGGAGAGTGGGCGCGCGTGTCCCGGGAGACGTGAGGCGGTTACCAAAAGTGGTGGGTTTCCCCAGGCGGGAAATGATTGCAATTTGAATCTTTAACCCTAATCAATGCTACCACTCTCCCTATAAATTGGGATTTGGAGAGCCTTTACACATCTTTCACGCATTCGACTCTCTTCAAGCAACCAAAAAGCAAGGATTCTCTGCAATTTCTGTGATTTCCAGCAAGTTTTTCCTTCAATCTTTAGGTAAAAACTTCGTAAACTCTAATTTCCTGTACTAACTTTTAGATTTAGGTAGGGTGCGTGAAACTCTTGAGTGAAGAACCCCTTTCTGCTATTGAATTCATTCCAGAATTCTCCTTCTTCATTGGGCTTCCGCAAGAAGCTTCATCTTCAGGAACCAAAAACCAGATATGGCGGACAACAACGCAGATGCTTATGTGCAAGAAATAGATGAGATGTCAGTGGGGAGTTCCTCTCACCAAGGTAATGTACCCACGGCGATTCCATTGGCTAGAGCCTCTCCAGGCGATGAGATTCCAATCGCCATCCCAGTGGCCCGGGCTCCGATTGAGGCCAGGGATGAAGAGGTTGAGGCTGCCGTTCAAGGAATGGACAAGCGTGCTCCTGGAGGGGTAAATGATGTGACGCCCGGAACGGTGGGCCACCACATCCCCCGCACCTAAACCCGAACCCACATATGAAATGGATTTCCATACATGAGCCCAAGTCTAAGCGAACGGTGACCTACACACACACACTAGGCTAAGCGGGCTAAACAACAACAGAGTGCGTAAACATTAATCATATAGGCGGAAGCAACGAACAGGATCTAAAGATCTCAACATATACGTATAAAATCATACACATCATATACATGGCTTCACAGCCCAAAAGATCAAGTATATACATCCACCGATTCGAAATTCTCCAAAAGATAAGTTATGATATCAAATACATAAAAAGAGTAATCAAAAGGCAAGAAAATGAATGCAACTCGACCTAAACGGCTAAGTACGACTCGACTCGACGCACTTCCCCGTCTAGCTCGGCACACCTGAAAGGAAAAGGGGAGGGTCAGTCTCACAACTCGACTGAGTGAGGGGCTTAACACACCCACACTTTAAATACGTATAGAGCATAGCACAAATCAAAAGTGGTAGTCATGAATCGAGGCTAGGGTTTTGCACACCAAAACCATTTCCCGAAATTAATATTTAGTAAGAAAAGCACCTATCTCGATTCATAACCTATCAATAGAACGAAACCAAAAGCCCGGCGAGGACGGACTATCTCTTACTCCTTTAAACATAAATATCAAATCACAAATCCATCCTTACATCCATGGTGTGTCGAGAATCAAACCCTAGCACCTACATTACCAAAAACATACGGGGTAGCTAACCCACGTTATGCCTTCTCCGGTTATCCACCGAAGGCTCAAGATATCACTCCTTCCCAACCTCCCTAGGTCGCACATGAATATCTCAAATGAGAACGTGCACAGGGGTTAAACCCGGCGACCCCGTGGTCGCCCCGGGCCTTCCTTACCCACGTCTCCAGGGCCCACAAACCAAATCAAACCAAAATCCCATCTTTCAGGGCACACTCGCTCAACATAACAAAACATACTAAAAGAGGTTCAAAATCAAGCTTATATATACTCGTACATATATGGTTTCCAAAAGATCAAAGTTATTCCACAAGATCATAAACATAATTTAAGCACTCGTATCTAGATATATGTACCATATCCGCATTCAAGGGAAAATTCATCATATTATAGGTCATAGGGTATTTAGCTAATAATTCCTAACCTCACCTTAACAAAAGAGACAAAAGTTAGGATCGAACGGCAACCAACCACCTAAGCTTCGGGCTCTTGCGCGACTGGAAGAGGCTCTGAAACGCAAAAGAGAACAAGATCCGAGACTTAGACTCAAATATGAACCAAATAGACGCTCGGCAATGCTTATGAATGCGAAGAATGCAATGAAATGCGTGAACGTGACAAATAAATCCTACCAATTCTTATTCACATAATTCATATCAAATAAGGCCATAAATTCAAAATAAGGTACATAACGCATAATATAACAAGCTAACAATGCATACACGTCATAAACGAAGAAAGAAAACACAAAGAAAAACAACGAAGCGATAAAACGAGCAATTGTCGCCGCCATATTTTCAAATGACACGGCCGTGTTGGGTTTTAGTTCAAAATGGACACGGCCGTGTCCGATTAAAATTAATTCAGGAGCTTAATACGAGACGTTGACACGGTCGTGTTGAGTTTTAGTTCAAAATGGACACGGGCGTGTCCGATTTTATAAAAATTATTCGCTCCAAGTCGAGAGGCTGACACGGCCGTGTCCAAAACATGTACAAAGCTGACACGACCGTGTTGGCCTTTCGTCTTCAAAAAAAAATATACATCAGCTACAGTAACTCTGCGCCAAAAACAGAGGAAGAAGCAGAGCAAGCACGCAGCAACAACATGCAACTAATTCATGCCACAAAACTCAAGCAAATCATAGCAAATCACTTCATATTCAACATACAATCTCCCAACTATCACAAAAGCTCAATAATCAAACTCGAAAACATATAACGAGCATCAATCAAAGTTCATAACACGTAAATCTCCGACATACTAAAACAATGTAAAATTCTGAATTCAACTCAAGCATAAACGAATCAATCCATAACAAATTACGTACATAATCAAATAAGAATCATTCGAATTCATAAGAAATATCTAAAATAAGAATTAAAAGAATAAAGAATATGAATTTAAATAATGTAAATCGCGCACATACGTCATACATGTACGGTCTGAAAGTCGGGGTGTCACAATCCTTCCCCCTTAAAAAGGACTTGCCCTCAAGTCCGAACCGAGTTCTCAAACAACCCCGGATATAAACTTCTCATCTTTTCCTCAGTTTCCCAGGTGGATTCCTCGGATGTCTGATCTCTCCAAAGTACCCTGACCAAAGGAATCTATCGGTTTCTTAACTCTTGCATTTTCCGATCCTGAATTGCAACTGGATGTTTCTCAATTGTCAAATCCGGCTCTAACTGAACCTCTTCAACTGGGAGAATTGTTGCCTCATCGGGGTAATACTTACGGAGCTGAGAAACGTGAAACACGTTGTGTATCCCGGTCAAAGTTGGCGGTAAATCCAACCTGTACGCTACTTCTCCGATTCTTTCTAAAATCTCAAATGGTCCAAGGTATCGGGGACTGAGTTTCCCACCTTTACCTATTCAAGTGAAACCTTTTCTCGGGGATGCTTTTAAAAAGACTCTATCTCCCACCTCGAACTGTAAAGGTCTTCTTCTTCTTTCGGCGTAACTCTTCTGACGAGACTGAGCCGCTTTCATTCTTTGCTTAACCTTATGAACCTTCTCAATCGTAGCAGTAATATTTTCCTTAGGTTCGGCTCTCTCGAGTTTATGCTCTTCAGTCCATCTCTAATCCTCAATATCCCAAAATAGAGGGGATCTACACTTCCTTCCATAAAGTGCCTCATAAGGAGCCATTCCAATCGAACCCTGATAGCTGTTATTATACGCAAACTCAACCAAAGCCAGATGTTCGTCCCACTTATCTTGAAAATCCATAACACACGCCCTAAGCATATCCTCCAAATATTGAATTAACCTCTCCGTCTGATCGTCTGTTTGAGGATGCGAAGCGGTGCTGAACTTGAGCTTGGTACCCAAACATCTCTGAAGATTCTGCCAAAAGATCGAAGTGAACCTCGGATCTCGATCCGAAACTATACTGACTGGAATTCCGTGTAATCTTACGATTTCCCGCACATACAACTCCGCTAGTTTCGGTACCTTATCAGACATCCAAACCTTAAGAAAATGGGCAGACTTAGTCAACCTGTCGATGACCACCCAAATTCCATCGAACCCTCCTTTAGCTTTAGGCAAGCCGGACACAAAGTCCATGGTCACTTGCTCCCACTTGCACTCGGGAATAGGAAGTGGTTGGAGAGTTCCACCCGACTTCTGGTGCTCTGCCTTCACTTTTTGACACGTTAGACATCTCTTCACGAAGTTCACGACGTCCCTTTTCATGCCATTCCACTAGAACTTCTCTTTCAGATCTCGATACATCTTATTACCTCCCGGATGAATCGAGTACCCCGAGCGATGTGCTTCTTCCAAAATCAACCTCCTAAGCTCGGTTGGAACACAAACTCTTGATTCAAACCTCAACAAACCTGAGTCATCAAATCCAAACTTAGAATCCTGGTTCTCTTGTGAACGAGATATCAATCTCTGAATCTCAACATCTGAGGCCTGAGCTTCTAATAGCTGCTGTTTCAAATCTGGTATAATTGTGAGATTAGCCAACCAAGTCCCTAAAGCCAGAATCTCTGAACCCGAACTTGAAGAACTTACTTCCAAATTAACCACACTCGCCTTTCTACTCAGGGCATCGGCTACCACGTTTGCTTTACCCGGATGGTACTGAATCTTGCAATCATAATCCTCTAGTAATTCCATCCAACGCCTCTGCCTAACATTCAAATCTTTCTGAGAAAAGAGGTACTTGAGACTCTGATGATCCGTGAACACCTCAAATGTAGTACCGTAGAGATAGTGTCGCCACTTCATCAATACGAACACAACGGCAGCTAATTCCAAGTCATGGGTAGGGTAATTCTTCTCATGCTCCTTCAATTTCCTCGAAGCATAAGCTACCACTCTACCATGCTGCATTAAAACGCAACCCAAACCTTCCTTAGAAGCATCCGTGTAAACTGCATAACCCTCGGTGCCCTCGGGTAGGGTGAGAACTGGTGCTGAAGTCAATTTCACTTTCAAAGTCTGAAACCTTGCTTCACACTTATCATCCCACTCAAACTTCACTTCTTTCTTAGTTAGGTGAGTCAACGGAGCAGCAATCTTGGAAAAATCCTTAACAAACCTTCTGTAGTAACCAGCTAATCCAAGAAAACTTCGAATTTCGGATACATTCCTCGGTCTTTCCCAACGAAGCACGGATTCAATCTTAGACGGATCCACTTCAATTCCATTACCCGAAATAATATGCCCCAAAAATATAACCCTGTCGATCCAAAACTCGCACTTGCTAAACTTGGCATATAACTTATGCTCCCTTAGGGTTTCCAAAACAATCCGGAGATGCTGAGCGTGCTCTTCAACCGACTTAGAATACACCAGAATGTCGTCTATAAAAATTACCACAAACTTGTCAAGGAACTGCCTGAACACTCGGTGCATCACATCCATGAACACGGCTGGAGCATTAGTTAACCCAAAAGGCATCACAACGAACTCAAAATGACCATAGCGAGTGTTGAATCCAGTCTTAGGTATATCCTCCTCCCTTATCCGCAACTGGTAGTAACCCTGCCTCAAATCCAGCTTAGAATAGACTTTAGAACCTTGTAAGATATCAAACAACTCTTCAATGTGAGGCAGCGGATACTTATTCTTCACGGTCATCCGATTCAGCTCACGGTAATCGATACACATCCGCAACGTGCCATCTTTCTTCTTTACAAATAGCACGGGAGCACCCCACGGAGAAGTGCTCGGGCGAATGTACCCGCAAGCTAGAAGTTCATCAAGCTGCGACTTCAATTCCTTTAACTCAGCAGGAGCCATTCTGTAGGGAGTCTTCGAGAAGGGCTCTGCTCCGGGATAAAGGTCGATTACGAACTCGATGTCCCTATCAGGCGTAAGAGAACCTAAAGTCTCAGGGAAAACATCGATATACTCTCGCACGACCTCCGTCTCTTCAAGTTTGGCCTGATCCTTCGGTCTATTCAAAAGATAGGCCACAAAACCTGTTGCACCGTCCCGGACCAGTTTACTAGCCTCCATGAAAGAAATAAACGGGCTTGACTTAACCTTCTCGCCCTTAAACACCACTGAACCGAATGAAACCTTCTTTTCCCGACAATCCATCTGAGCCCCATACTTAAACAACCAATCCATCCCCAAAATAACATCATACCTCTGCATAGACATCTCAATCAATTCTGCCAGAAAGACTCGGCCTTCAAAGCTAATTGGACAACCCCGAAAAACCCTGCAAGATACCAAGCTACCACCAAGAGGAGAGCTAACCACGTAATCATGCGCACATAAAGAAACAGGCAAGCACATAGTAGCAGCAATATCCCGAGAAATAAATGAGTGAGTAGCCCCGGGATCGAATAATGCATGTAATGTAGTGCCATGAATGCTTATAGTACCTTTGATCACCGCGTTTGGGTCGACGTCCACAGCTTGCTCCTCCTCAGCTCCCAACGCATATACCCTAGCTGGAATTGCAGGCCTCGGATTGTCTTTCTTTTTCGGGCACATGTTCATCATATGATCCGGTGCTCCACAAATGAAACACCTTTTATGAAATCTGAAGCAATTATCCATATGGTGAGGACCCTTGCAATAGGTACATTGCACTTTAGGTGGTGCTGGAAGTGCTAAAGGTTGCTTGGCTTGAGTTGGTCCCGCTGGTCTAAATGATTTGTTCTGAGGCTTAGTCTGTTGAAAAGTTTGAAAGGCTGGCCTCTTTCCAAATTTATTCAAAGTCAGAAACTGAGAGGCCTTCGCTTCATCGTCATTGGCGATATTAGGGGCATAGCGGGAGAGTCTCTCAAACTCGTTGATATATTCAGTCACCGACATACTCCCTTGTTTCAAATCCATAAATTCCCTCAACCTTCGACTTCTCGTAGCCTTAGGGATATATTTGTTCTTGAATTCCTGTTCAAAGATATCCCATGTAATCTCTTCCCCGGAAGCTTCCAACTTAATCTGAGTGCTAGTCCACCAACTGTAGGCTTGTCCCTGTATCATGCTAAGAGTGCACTGTAGCTTGTCCATCGGGTCATAAGGAATGAAGCGCCATACCCGATTTGTCTGAATAACCACTCCTCTACTTACACATCATTCCCACCAATGAAAACCGGTGGATTCTGATTTTTAAATTCCCGAAGAAGAGCAGTGATAGCATTCCCTCCATGATTCCCAGCCTGAGGTGCATTATTCCTTTCCTGAGCTCTTTGATCCAAATATACCCCTAATCTCTCCATAAAATTTTCGGGGTCCATTTGCGGTGGTGGTGGAGGGTTATTATTTCCATGCTGTGGAGAATGATCCCGGTGATGTCGATGTGCCGGAGATCTATCTCGACGATGGTGTCGTCGTGGAGGCATATTTTCTGCAATTCAAAAGATTCCAATTCATATGCGTGGGGGTTAGTGCATGTCCATGTGCACAATTAACAAGAAGGTAAACAAATAATCACATAAATGCATATAACCACATTGTCCTAAGCCGAACGGCCTAGACTCACCAGACTCGACTCAAGAGCTCCGGTTTTGCAACCGAGAGCTCTGATACCACTTTAAGGATGTGACGCCCGGAACGGTGGGCCACCATATCCCCCGCACCTAAACCCGAACCCACATATGAAATGGATTTCCATACATGAGCCCAAGTCTAAGCGAACGGTGACCTACACACACACACTAGGCTAAGCGGGGCTAAACAACAATAGAGCGTGCAAACATTAATCATATAGGCGGAAGCAACGAACAGGATCTAAAGAGCTCAACATATACGTATAAAATCATACACATCATATACATGGCTTCACAGCCCAAAAGATCAAGTATATACATCCACCGATTCGAAATTCTCCAAAAGACAAGTTATGATATCAAATACATAAAAAGAGTAATCAAAAGGCAAGAAAATGAATGCAACTCGACCTAAACGGCTAAGTACGACTCGACTCGATGCACTTCCCCGCCTAGCTCGGCACACCTGAAAGGAAAAGGGAAGGGTCAGTCTCACAACTCGACTGAGTGAGGGGCTTAACACACCCACACTTTAAATACGTATAGAGCATAGCACAAATCAAAAGTGGTAGTCATGAATCGAGACTAGGGTTTTGCACACCAAAACCATTTCCCAAAATTAATATTTAGTAAGAAAAGCACCTATCTCGATTCATAACCTATCAATAGAACGAAACCAAAAGCCCGGCGAGAACGGACTATCTCTTACTCCTTTAAACATAAATATCAAATCACAAATCCATCCTTGCATCCATGGTGTGTCGGGAATCAAACCCTAGCACCTACATTACCAAAAACATACGGGGTAGCTAACCCACGTTATGTCTTCTCCGGTTATCCACCGAAGGCTCAAGATATCACGCCTTCCCAACCTCCCTAGGTCGCACATGAATATCTCAAATGAGAACGTGCACAGGGGTTAAACCCGGCGACCCCGTGGTCGCCCCGAGCCTTCCTTACCCACGTCTCCAGGGCCTACAAACCAAATCAAACCAAAATCCCATCTTTCAGGGCACACTCGCTCAACATAACAAAACATACTAAAAGAGGTTCAAAATCAAGCTTATATATACTCGTACATATATGGTTTCCAAAAGATCAAAGTTATTCCACAAGATCATAAACATAATTTAAGCACTCGTATCTAGATATATGTACCATATCCGCATTCAAGGGAAAATTCATCATATTATAGGTCATAGGGTATTTAGCTAATAATTCCTAACCTCACCTTAACAAAAGAGACAAAAGTTAGGATCGAACGGCAACCAACCACCTAAGCTTCGGGCTCTTGCGCGACTGGAAGAGGCTCTGAAACGCAAAAGAGAACAAGATCCGAGACTTAGACTCAAATATGAACCAAATAGACGCTCGGTAATGCTTATGAATGCGAAGAATGCAATGAAATGCGTGAACGTGACAAATAAATCCTACCAATTCTTATTCACATAATTCATATCAAATAAGGCCATAAATTCAAAATAAGGTACATAACGCATAATATAACAAGCTAACAATGCATACACGTCATAAACGAAGAAAGAAAACACAAAGAAAAACAACGAAGCGATTAAACGAGCAATTGCCGCCGCCATATTTTCAAATGACACGGCCGTGTTGGGTTTTAGTTCAAAATGGACACAGCCGTATCCGATTAAAATTAATTCAGGAGCTTAATACGAGGCGCTGACACGGCCGTGTTGAGTTTTAATTCAAAATGGACACGGTCGTGTCCGATTTTATAAAAATTATTCGCTCCAAGTCGAGAGGCTGACACGGCCGTGTCCAAAACATGTACAAAGCTGACACGGTTGTGTTGGCCTTTCGTCTTCGAAAAAAAATATACAGCAGCTACAGTAACTCTGCGCCAAAAATAGAGGAAGAAGCAGAGCAAGCACGCAGCAACAACATGCAACTAATTCATGCCACAAAACTCAAGCAAATCATAGCAAATCACTTCATATTCAACATACAATCTCCCAACTATCACAAAAGCTCAATAATCAAACTCGAAAACATATAACGAGCATCAATCAAAGTTCATAACACGTAAATCTCCGACATACTAAAACAATGTAAAATTCCGAATTCAACTCAAGCATAAACAAATCAATCCATAACAAATTACGTACATAATCAAATAAGAATCATTCAAATTCATAAGAAATATCTAAAATAAGAATTAAAAGAATAAAGAATATGAATTTAAATAATGTAAATCGTGCACATACGTCATACCTGTACGGTCTGAAAGTCGGGGTGTCACAGATGATCTCTTTGAAGAGATGCACAATGTTATGGAATTGCAGAGACAGGGGGAGAGGGTGCTTCCCGTGCTTAATAGCTCCGTGAGACCTCAGGATCATAGGATTACGGTGGCAATTGCGGCTCCCGAGGGCGGTGCAGGGCCTTCCGAGCGTCGGGCTGAAGAGGAGCCTCCCAGGAAACGTCAAAGAAAGGGTAAAAAGCCTGCTATGAGAGTGAGACAGAATAACCCTCATCAAACCGATCGGTCCCCTGACGAGATAGAGAGCATCTTGACGCTCGAAGACCTATCTGATATGAAGGCTAAGGTTTATTGGGATGACAGAGTATACTGGACTCGTTTGCCCTCGGGGAATGAGAGGGCTAACCGTCCGCCTCCAGGGATGATGACCGTATACCTAGATTCGGTCTTGGCTGGGGGTTTGAGGTTTCCGATCCTGTCCGCCGTTGCCTCCATCTGCAATCACCTTCGGCTCAGCCCTTCCCAGATTCTTCCGAACGGCATAGCACTAATAAACACCTTTGTGGTGCTGATGAGGGCCACAGGTCATGAGCCTTCTGTGAACAATTTTGACAGCTTAATCCAAGTGGCACGCTCGCCCCACTCGTCCCCTACAGATGGGATTTACTATGCCCAGGCCAAGTCTGGCCTCAAAATGATAGATTCGCCCTCCACCTCGTATGGCGAGCATTGGAAGGAGAAATACTTCTTCGTAGGAGCCCCTGGAGGAATTTTTGGAACCCATCGAGGGTGGTTAGTACATGGAGAGGGGTCGTTGATTAAAGACAGGGCCAAGAACAAGCTCTTCGAGGATTGGGCGAAAGGCCTGGCTCTCGCGATGAGGAGTGAAAAGAAGTGGATCAAGGCTGAGGTGTTGATGAAGGACGAAGAAGTCCTATTCCGCTATGGCCTTTCGAATCCTCCTGATATGATAAGCAACCCTCCCACTCGAATTATAGCCCTCGACGGTTAGATCCTAGGAACTAACTCCTCTAACTCTTAGGATAACCCCTAACTTTGTTTGGTTTGTAGTATTTATATAGCTATCCTCCAGATAACAATATTCTGATGCTCGTGATTTTTGTTTTGCAGATATCCAAGTAATAACCGTCGGAATGAATGCTGAGGCTCTAGCCCGTAAGATGCGCGCCCAAAGGGCAGGTGCTAACCCCCAACAATAACAGCAACAGGCACAAGTCCCCAACGCCCCGAGGGGGAGAGGAGCCCGCTGAGGGTCCGGGCGAGGCGACGGTGGCAGTGGCGCTCGAAGGGGCGTGGGAGAGGAGGTTCTACACGCCGGCCCTATCGAGGATTTGACCGTCGATGGCGCTCGTGGTTCCACTCCTCCTCCGGCCGCTCCAGAAGGGCCCACTGCCCTGAGTTCAAGTACCTCCCGCAACCGTTCGGGAGAGGTTGCCCGCATGCATGATGCCATGAGAGTCGACCGTCAAGGGAAGAGGAAAAGGTTACCCGACTCGATTCCCATTTTCGGTAAAGGCAAGGAGGTGGTCGTGGGCCACCGGGGCGAGGGCGGTGATACCTCATCGTCGGAGGACGAGGATTTTTGGAAAATTGGCTGTCGGGGAGACGCTCGGTATAAACGCCAACGGGCAGATGGCCCTGTCCTTCTGAAAAAGAGCGCGGCCACCGTCAACTTAGTTTCAGATATCGTTGGAAAGCTTCAATTTGTCGGCGATCACGATAAGTTGAACGAGCATGATGCCGCTCGGGTTGCGGATGACTCTTGCCACATATTGTTGTCGGTAAGTCTTTAGTTCCCTTCAAGAAATTCCTATTTCTCCTTCTACTATAATTCTGATAGTGACCCTCGCTTCTGGCCTTCCAAGAGGTAGTCCCGAGGCTGAAGAACTTACAGGGTCGAGCGCAAGTCTATTCTGAGCACAAGGCTAAGTACAAGAAATTGCTGCGCATTTCCGACCCCAGTCAGTTGCAGGAGGATTACAACACCATATGCGCTCAACTGACTGATGCCAACCTTGAGAAGGACAGGCTGAAGGAGGCCCTGAAGAAGTCGGATGATGCATTCCTGACCCTTAACAATCGTCACAATAAGCTGAAGGAGGAGCTTGACCAGATGAGGGTCCAGAATGAGGAGTTGGGACAGCAGTTGGCCGAGAGCACTCGTCAGAATGAGGTAATCAAGAAGTCTCTTGCTAACTTGCAGGAGAAGGTGGCCAGCTTTGAGTCAAAGGTGGCATGGGACTCGGTGCTGAAATTTGTGCGCTCTAAGGCCTTCGTTTTTGCCGCGAACCTCCACTGCTTTGACAACGCTCGTCGCTTCTTTCACAAAGCGATTGGACAGATGATCAGGCTGGGGTTGGCCCCTGAGAGCGCTCGGACCGACGACCGTCTCCGCATGGACCTAGATGAGAACTGCGAGCCTATTGTCCGTGATGAGGATCCCTCGGAGGACCTGGCTGAGCCGGAGTATCAGGAACTTGTAACGATGCTCCAGGATGAGTTCATGGCGGCAAATCCTCTAGATCCCGAGCCCCTGCAAATAGAGGACCATGGTGTCACCCTTGACGCTCAGGACGGCGAGGATCCAGGTGATGCGCAGACTTCCAATGCTAATGTGCTCGCTCCAATTCCCATCTCTACTGCTCTTCCAGAACCCGAGGGCCCAGCTCAATGAAGCCCTTCAACTGCTGTATCAAGATTACTCCTGTCTATTTGATTTACATTTCAGCTTATGAACAATGTTACTTTCTGTACTTCTAATTTTGATACTCTTGCTGGCGTATTTGAATTTGCTCTTTACTTTGTCTGTCATGCTATTTTACGCCAATGAAGTTTGAATCTTTCCCATTGAATGTTATGCGATGCTGTCAATTTGCGTTTGATGTTTGCATGCTTGCTTTTGTTGTAACCTGAATATTCGTGATGGGAGTGTACACGCACGAGGGTGCCTCTTTCGAGGGTACTATGGCGCTTATCGCCATACATTCTAAGTTTAGGTTTTGGAAACGTCCGACTACTTGGGAGATGAGCGTATGGGCGCGAGGGGGTTCCTTAAGAGGGTACCCTGGCCATATTCATGATGAGGCTCAATATTGAACTTAGAAACCTCCCTGAGGGTTTAATGAAGTATTGGCCTCAAACATGTGACGCGTACCTCCATCTTGGGCGTTCCAATGAACTGAGTGAACTTAGAAATCAACTGTAGGATTCGTTAAGTATGGGATTAAAGCGAGTGTAGCTGTAATGTTAGCATCATCCTTAGGTATCCGTGAAAGGATTGGCCCAGGGTCTGCTATTTTATGAGCGTGCACTTACCAAAGAGGGCGAGGGTCATTGGGGGTTTACGAGCGCGAACTGGCGTGGTGAATGTTCAGTTGGCGTAAACTAAGCGTTGAGCATCCCCCTTTACACGCCCATTCTTGAGGTTTACACGCTTATGAGCGTCGATGTATTCAATGTGGTATTCTTAATACACAAATAACGTTAATTTGAAATTAATGGAGCATTAACTAAGCTCCTCAACGTGGAAGACGCTCAACACGGAGTAAGCTTTTTGTCACCCAAACCATTAATCAAAGGAAAAAGCAAATAAATGACATAATAATGGGTAAAACACTTACCGCTATGTTTGCAGTTTAAAGGTAATAACAATATGCTTTCTGTCAAAAGAAAGTACAATGGGCCGCGAGCGGGCAATTACAAAGGCTGTCATTTACACGTAGAACCGTCTAAGGTTACATGCATTCCATGGCCTGGGGAGACGTTCGCCTTGCAAAGTCTCCAGCAAGTAAGTGTTGTTCGCTCGTACTTGAATGACTTTGAAGGGACCTTCCCAATTGGGATCCAACTTACCCACATGTTTGGAAACTTCAACTTTTTTGAGGACTAAGTCTCCTAGCTGGAAAGTTCTCTCCCGGACGCGTTTGTTATATTGGTGGGCTACGGTCGCCTTATATTTGTGGATTCGGGCCCAAGCAGTGTTCCTCCTTTCGTCTAGTAAATCCAATTCGAACGCCCGATTGGCCTCGTTGATTGCAGGCTCGAAATAGGCGATGCGTACGGATTCTTGAGCGATCTCCGCAGGTATCATAGCCTCGGAGCCATATACGAGGGAGTAAGGGGTTTCCCCTGCTGCCGCTCATAGGGTAGTACGGTACGCCCAGAGGGCACCTTGAAGCTCCTCTGCCCATTCTCCTTTCTTGCTTTCGAGCATCATCTTCAGATGCTGGAGTATGGTCCGGTTGGTCACTTCAGCCTGACCGTTGGCCTGAGGATAGCCCACGGAAGTGAAGCGTTGCTCAATCCCAAGTTCATAGCACCAATCCCGTGTGTCAGCAGCAATGAATTGGGAACCGTTGTCCGAGATGAGCACCCTTGGAATGCCGTACCTGCAGATGATGTTCTTCCAGATAAAGTCCCTGATAACTTTGAACGTTATCTTTGCGACCGCTTCAGCTTCGGCCCACTTAGTGAAATAATCCACAGCGAGTATTACGAATTTCTTTTGTCCTACCGCCATTGGAAGGGGTCCCACAATTTCAATGCCCCACTGGTCGAAGGGCCAGGCGACATCAATAGGGATCATTTGAGCCGCCGGCAGTTGAGGGGTGTTAGAATGGAACTGGCACTTAGGGCATTTCTTGGAATAACTCATGGCATCCTACTATAGCGAGGGCCAGTAGAACCCACTCCTCAAGACTTTCTTAGCAAGAATTCGACCGCCGGAATGATTCCCGCAACTTCCGTTGTGCACATGCTCCAACACTTCCTTGGCCTGCGAGGGCCTCAAGCACCTCAAAGGCGGGCCTTGAAAAGATCGTTTGAATAGCCGCCTGTCGCTGTCAAGAGAAAAGCGAGGGGCCTTACTCCTAACCTTCCGAGTTTCTATTTTATCGCTCGGGCAGGTCCCATCCTTCAAAAACTTAATGATGTCATCAAGCCAACAAGGTTCGGAGGGATCAATCGTGTTCACCTCACATGAGGGCTCCGTTTCGCGAATCAACGGTTTCTCCGCTCTGAGAAATGTGACTGAGCGCTCGCAGGAATCCTCCAGAGCCGACACAAACTTGGAAAGAGCATCTGCCCGCTCATTTTCCGTCCTTGGAATCTGTAACAGATGGAGTTCTTTGAACCTGGCGATCACCTCTCTAGCACTCGCCAAGTACTGTACCATAGTGGCTTCTCGAGCTTCATAAGTGCCATCAATTTGACTCCGATCTGCTGGGAGTCAACATACGCGGTGACCCGAACGGCACCATTCTGGAGGGCTATTCTGAGCCCTTGGATCAGAGCCTCATACTCCGCCTCGTTGTTGGTGACCTGGAACACCAGTTTGATAGCGTAATCAACTTCCACACCGTGAGGATCTTTGAGGGTCACCCCGGCTCTCCCCCTTGTGAGGTCGAGGAGCCATCTGTGTGTAGAATCCACATTCCTTCATCCACCGAGGGCCCCGTATCCAGATTGAAACGCTCTACCAATAGGTCCACCATTACCTGAGCCTGTATCGCGGTGCGAGGCTCGAAAGTGATATCAAATTGACTGAGTTCAATTGACCACTTGATTAGCCTCCCGGAGACGTCCGGCTTAGCAAGCACCTGTTTGAGGGGTTGGTCCGTGAGCACTGTGATAGAATGAGCCTGAAAATAAGGCCTTAGCCTTCGGGAAGCATTAACGAACGTAAAAGCAAACTTCTCTATCTCCATATATCTCTTCTCCGCTCCCTGCAATGTTTTGCTTAAATAGTACACCGACATATGTTTACGCTCGCGGATCGCCACAAGGACAGTGCTCGTAGCCTCTGAGGAGACTGACAAGTAAATGAATAAGTTTTCTCCAGGGTTAGGCTTAGTCATCAGTGGTGCGCTCGCAAGGTATTGCTTCATGTCCTGCAAAGCTTTCTCACATTCCTCGCTCCAGGCAAAGTTTCGGGCGTTCCGCAAAATTTTGAAGAAAGGTAAGTTCCTATCCGCCGAGCGGGAGATGAACCTGTTTAACGAAATGATCTTTCCTACCAGCACTTGGACTTCCCGCACGCTTCGAGGGGAAGGAATATCAAGAATTGCCTTAATCTTTTCCGGATTGGCCTCTATGCCCCGTTGACTGACCATGTACCCCAAGAATTTGCCACCCCGGACGCCAAATGTATATTTGGAGGGGTTTAATTTCATTCCATAGTGGCGCAGGATGCTGAAAGCTTGTTTGAGATCCTCCAGGTGGGAATGCTGACGCTCGCTCTTGACTATCATGTCGTCAACATATACTTCCATGGATTTTCCTATTTTGCGCTCGAACATTCTGTTGACTAGGTGTTGATAAGTCGCACCCGCATTCTTAAGTCCGAACGGCATGACTTTGAAGCAGTAAACGCCTACATGTACCACGAACGAGGTTTTTGGACGATCCTCGGGCTTCATGAAGATCTGATAATATCCCTGAAAGGCGTCCATCATACTCATGAGCTCACATCCCGCTGTTGAATCTACCAGTTAATCAATCCTCGGTAGGGGATATGGGTCTTTCGGGCATGCCTTGTTGAGATCTGTGAAATCATTGCACATGCGCCATTTGTTGGCGCTCTTGGGAACGAGCACCACGTTACAGAGCCACTCCGAGTACGAAATCTCCTCAATGTAGTGAGCGTCAAGGAGCTTACCCACTTCTTCTTCAATGACTTGCCTCCTGAAACCATGGACGTCCCTCTTCTTTTGTTTGACTGGCTTGAAGGCAGGGTCCACGTTGAGCCTGTGAACTATGACACTCGGATCTATCCCAGTGAGATCAGAGGCTTTCCAAGCGAATACATCGAGGTTCTCTCAGAGAAAATCAATCATTATAATTTGTGAGGGACCGTCGAGATTTGAGCCAATCTGTGTGGTCTTATCTGGATTCCCCGGTTCCAACTTAATGGTCAAGAACTTTTCGACGGGCTCGATGCGAACTTCAGGTCTTGGAGCCTCGAGCGCTCGTTTCTTCCTGGTAAGCCTGCCGCTTTCCATGCCCGAGGGCCCGTCACCCTCGTGCTCAGAGGAAGATCCTTCGACGGCCCCGGGCGGCCCATCCTCCGTGCGCTGGGCCTCATTAGGGGTCTTCTTCTTGTTCTTCTTTTTGTAAAGTTTGGCCCTTTTACGTTCGGGGCCATCCTCGTCCAATTTGGGAAGTCAACTGATTTTTTGGTGGATCCTGCCTGAATGGTTTGTTTGGGCTGGTGGCTTCAAAGGGTGAGGACGTAGCATTCCCAAGCCTCTTTGACATTGCATAGAACCTCGCCCGTGCCCTAAGGAGTGGGGAATTTGACTTTCTGGTGATAGGTGGAGATTACCGCTTTGAAGTCCACCAGGGCCGGGCGTCCTATGATGATGTTGTAGGGGAGGTCCACTTCAGCAACTGTGTAAAGGACGCTCAAAGTTTTTTGCTGTTGGGCGCGATCAAAAGAGGTGGCCAAGCGAATCTGCCCGCGAGGGACAATCTTAGAACCCCCAAAGCCAACGAGGGTTGTCCTGAGTGGTTCGAGCAGAATGTTTGTTATATTCATTTTTTGAAACGTTGAGTAGGGGAGAACGTTCACTGAGCTTCCACTATCAATTAAAACCCTATTTACAACATGGTTATGAACATCTAAACTAACCACCATGGGACAGTCAGAGGTTTCACCGATCCCATGGGGGGTTACAATGTGTTCCAAGTCTTTCTCTGTGAACCCTACAATGTCGTTCTCTTTCGAACATGGAGAGCTGTCTACAGAGAGTACAGGTTTGGGCAGGGATGATTTCTGATCATAACTCCGAATGTGGCGGCACCGGGAAGCTTTGGAATAGCCCCCAGAGGGTCCTCCCGCGATCATGTGAATGACCGCAAAGGGCTGATTCTCCATATCAGCAGCTTTTCCCTTGCCGCGGTCGCTTGTTTAGGTGTGATGGTGGCGGGGACTCCGTGAGCGCGAGCGGCTTCTTCCTCCAGTACGCGCTCGTTCAGCACAATGCTCATCATACCTCTCCAGCACCTTCACAAAATCCTTGAGGTGTCCCCCCAGCTATGAGCCTCTGAATCTCGCTCTCAAGTTGGCGGCACTCGTTGGTGTCATGCCCCTTCTGCTTGTGGAAAGCGCAGTACTTTCCTAAGCGCTTTTGGGCCTCAGTGTCCCTCAACCTCAGCGGTCTCTTAAAGAGTTTCTTATCCGCCATGAAATATACTTCGTCAATTGGGCGGTTGAGGGGGATCCGCTCAAACTTACGCGGAGGGGAGGAATTACGATGAGCGGGGATGGGGCTTCGGCGGCATACCCTGTTAGAATCTCCTCTATCCTCGGGGGCTTTGCTGGGGCGAGGGGCATTCGCCATTTTCTGATCCCTCTCGATGTACATATCCTCGAGGGTGAAGAAAGAGTCAGCTATATCCCTGATCTCCATCAACGAGCGTGGCTTTTTCTTGGCCACCTCCTCCACGAATTCTTTGCTGACATAATGCTTCATGTTGATGGCCCCAAAAAGTACATGCCTCAAGAAATCCATCAAGGGCTTCTCCACCAGCAGGATTTCCTTGTTAAACCTTCCCATGAAGGACCTGAGCGTCTCGTTTGGCCCCTGGACTAAGCTGTAGAGAGCTGTTGCAGCTGGGGCTGGTGCATTCAAGGAGTTGAAGTAGCTTATGAAGGCGTCTGTCAGATCAGCATACCCTCGGATTGAGCGCGGAGGAAGCTTCTTATACCAGTCCTGGGCCATTCCAACGAGGGAAGTGATAAACACTTTGGCCCAATAGTTGCTCGGATGATCGTACAAATGCATCAGGTGCACAAAGTGATCCAGGTGTTCGACCGGATCAGTTGTTCCATCATACCTGTTGACGGATGTGGGGATTTTGCCTTTCCCCGCACGGGTCATCAGTACCTCGTCGATGAGGGGGGAATCGCCCGTCAAGATCCTATAATCCCTCTCTTCGGGATCATACTCCTCATCGTCTGCTTCTCTCCGGTGGGGGAAATCTGGCTGCGTGGACGGCGAGCATCTCTGGCCCTGGATCTATCGCCCCCGCCATGGGGGGCTTGAGTTCGTGCTCGAGAGAGCTGCTCCACCACATTCTGGAGCCCCTTAATCTGATTCTGCATTGTGGTCAGCTGAGGGTCGCCGACATTTCTGCGGCTTGCCCTCTCTGTGGCCCTCGATTGGACCTCTTCTTCATTGTCCCTTGTCGGGGGTGCTTTCTCCTTCTCCAGGGGGTGTCCTTCTTTATCCGCCCTCGGGGGCACGTCATTCTCCACCACAGGAGGAGGCGGTGGTGGTTGGGCTCGCAGTACATTCTGGGCCGCCGTTAGGGGGTGAATCTGTATTCCTCCCAGAGGTGCTGCCATCTGAGCCCCTGCGCCCGAGGGGAAATGCACAAAGGTGAAATGTGTCCATGCCTTCTGTGCTGCTTGTACCTCACACTGCGCGTATATCCCTTGAAGTTGTTGCTGAGTTATCTGAGGCGCCTCTACCCCTTGAATCTCTTCAGGCAAGGACACAGGGAGTTGCAGCGTTCCAACCTGGTACGGAGGTATGACAGGCACCATGCCGGGTACCACTCTGGGCATCATTCCGGGCTGCATGTAGGCATATCCTGGCGGCGGCACAGCCATGAAGTATACTCCGGGATGGGAGACTGGGACATTGGGGATGAGGGTCGGGGGTGGCGGAGCAGAGCCAGATCCTCCTACCCCGTTTCCGTTGAGAGGATGAGTTGCAGTGGCAGTTTCCGTGTTTCCGGCCCCATTTCCTACCGTGGGCGGGGGCGTACCTCCGGCGGTGGCGTTGATCTCTGCGTGATCCTCATTCACAGGAGGAAGAACACCCCTGTTGTCCAGAGCTCCAGACCTTGCCGCAGTAACCATGATTGAAGATATTGGTGTTCTGTCTCAACTAGCTCAAGAAGGAAGAAATAGATGAAGATCTAAAGAAGGTGACGATGGATTTCCCACAAACGGCGCCAAAAATGATGGTGCAGGAATAGGGGTTTCCAAAAATGCAACAACACTTTCTATATTTGTTTTAAAGGGGGAAGACCATCACAGGCGTTAGAGCCTCAGGAACTAGGTTTCCTTATGAGCGTGGGTTCTTCCAGCTAGGATAACACCAAGAATGAAAGGCGTGATGATGATGCAACTGTGGTGAATATGCTACAGAGCTTGAGAAGATGCGGGAAAATGGAGGAAAAACATGCCCAGTATAATGTGTGTATGAGGAAGATGACTTGGGGAAGAATGCAAGGTTCTCTCCTATTTATATGTTAGGGGTGAGGGTATACTGGGTAAATTGACCGTGTGGCCCCAAACCTGTGTTGCCCTAACATGTGGAGGCCTGTGAGGGCATGAGAACGACGTCTCTGAAAAGCAGACGGAGTGTCAGGTACAAGGTGTGCATGGCCTCTGTGTCAGATGTTGTTGACGAGGGTCATGAGTAGGGAAGGCTCAAGGTCTGTCTTGCTAGAGTTCGGATCCCTCACAAGGAAGAGGACCATAGGCGAGCGCTGGAGACGCTTGAAAGACTCACGGATTGGTCTCCCGTTGCAGATGGCCCTTGAGTGTCAAACTCCCGAGCATCAGAGGTGGGGGCCCTCGCGTGGATGTCTCCTTGGGAAGTGCGACCTTGAGGGCCAGAATATGAGCATCAATCTTGACAACTTGAACCCTTTACTTGAACAGTTGGCCGAGGCTCATAGGCCTGTATTAGCCAGCAAGTGAGTGGGCTGGGTCAACCCCGCGAGCCCATCAATACGAGCGTCCAATCTCTAGGTCGGTCGATGGTGACACGTGGACGGTTTTGATACGAGCGTGATTTTCTGTCTCATCAGTTATAATCCCTTTTGATGACTTATTTATTTCACCCACTTGGGTAATGCTCTAAAAACCTCATTTGGGATTATAACTTGCATGTGAATGTTTAAATATTGTTGTATATGCTACTTATGCCTCGTTTTATACCCACCAGTCTCGTATAGACTGAACCCAGATTGTTTTTAGTGGTCTTGCAGGTTTGGAGTGCTAGGCGGGAAGTCAAGTTTATTAAGTCTTTTGGTTATGTCAGAGTCGGTCCATGTGCATATTAAATCATGATTCGTTTAAGTATGAAGATGTAAGATTCGTATTGATTGTTACCTTTAGCATGAATTAAAGATAAGTTTACAGGAATAGGAAGAATCTGGAATTGAGGCGTTATATTTTATTAAATTTCGGGATTAGGTGTCTATGCTAGTTGAACCCGTTGCTCTTTGCTTATGTTGTTGTTTATGTATGTACTTTGCTTCCGCATTCGTAATATTTCCGTTTTACTGTCTCTTTGGTTGCGAAAATTAGCTCCCGCCTAGCTTAGCGAGTGTGTATGTCCCCGTTCGCCGTGATTTAGCTCGGGTATGGATTGTCCGTTTCATATTCGGGCCGGGTCTCGATGCGGGGGATGTGGTACCTTGCGCTCGGGTGCTACAGAATCAACCCTATTTCTCATCTGAGTCTCAACACAGTCGACTTTCCATCGGTCTTGGTGAATTCGGGACAAACAGAAACGTTCAAGCAGTGCCGAATCAACCTTCTTGCCCACAAAGAAATGTAGGGATCAATCCCCCTGCGAGGAGAAAGGCAAACAGGTATACATTCCCCCCGAAATTTTGGGGTCGGATGCAAATACACGGTGGTCTTCCAATAATAATGAGCAACAAATCGATCTTAATGATTTCTGGCTAATGAATATATTTGGGTTCATTGGTTAATGATTGCTTGGGAGGTGAAATTATGAGTTTCAGTCAGCATGATTTTGGGGCGAACTGGGATGACGTCGGAGGGGATCAATGAGGGACGATCGGCGCATGAGAAGAATATTATCCTACTATTAGATATTTCAGTTTGAATACTATGTTTCTAGAATTACTGCTTTATTATACGAGGAAATTGTAATTTTGGTATACCAACTCACTTTAATTTGTAATTTTTGGTACAAAAAATTTTTAGATAAAAAAATTAGTCCATAATTCTAAAAGTTTGCAATTTCATGCACTATTTGACTCGAATAAATATGACCCGCCAGAAAACCCACTCGAAGTTCATAGAACCCGCTTCGTGGCAAATTCTCCAACGGATACGGGGAGATCCGGATGAGTTTTCCTGCGGGTCATATCTACTCGGGTCAAAGATCCGGATGAGTTTTCCTGCAGGTCATATTTATTCGAGTCAAATAGTGCATAGAATTGCAATTTTTTTGAATTATGGGCTAATTTTTTCATTGAAATTTTTTTTGTACAAAAATTACGAATTATGATGAGTTTGTATATCAAAATTACAATTTCCTCTTTATTATATTGTTCGGAAGTAGTGATTAGTGATATCTTGTTATTCGGTTATGTATAACATGATTATAATAAATAAATATATACAATCATAATAGGAGAGGGTTATGCTCTTCATATTCTACTAAACGCCAACAGTAGGAGAGGGTTATGCTCTTCATATTCTACTAAACGCCAACAAGTTTTCTTTCCATATTCGTCGTAGCGTTCATATCATATAAGTTCTTTATCATTGTTCACATGATTTTTTATTATCTGCAAAATAAAATTATGAGATAAAATAATATGAACAACAAATATAATAATTTAAAGAACTTGACAAATTTAAAGGAATAAATCCTATGAAGTTTATTCCTCTGATTCTTCTCTTCGACTTTGTATTCGAGGGAGTGAAACTTATTCCCGAACAAGTTGGCGTGATTTTTGCCGATTTTGACGGAGAAAACCACGTGATTTACCTGCAGCTTTGATGAAACCATAAAACCTTCAAAGGTTGTAGTTCTGGGGCTTGAATATTTAAAGAACTTAATGACGACGAGAAGAAGACTTGGAAGATTTGACGACAACTTGATGCGCACTTATGTAGACTTGATGGCGTGAACACTCCTTTGATGTCGCTCTCTTCCTCCTTGCTCTAAGTCGATGTCAATGTCAGAGTGTGTTTGAAGTGGTGTGTTTGAAGTGTTACCCATTACGCCTATTTATAGGAGTAGGGTTGAATTTCGTGATAGTTATCCCTTAATTAATTAATTTATTTATTAAAGGGATAATATCAAATTTATTTATTTATTTACCACTTTAATATGAATTTATATTAAAGAAAATAAATAAATGACATGTTTTAACTTGATTGGTACATGCGTTGAAACAAGCCACGTGTCGTCATTTGATTGGTCATAACCAACTGCACTGCAAGGCTTAATTTGATTTGCCAAAACACTTCAATCTTGACACGTGTCGATACTTGATTTGATGATAAAATAAATATTAAAATTATCAATTAAATCAATTTATATAAATATTTTATGGATTTTGATTTAATAACAATCCAAAAATATTAAATAAAGAGAATTAAATTTGATAATCAATTCTTAATTTTACACGTGTTTTATTTTAATTAAACAAAAATTAATTCGTCTACAACCACCGTGCAAGATCTGAATGCTACCATTGTTTTGCTTCCACTTTCCGCTGCCTACTTCCCGGCAAGCGCGAATTCTTCCTTTGAAACAGGGTTTCATCAGAGTAAAAAAGAATCATGGTATTTCCTCACCATTTTGTCCTACTGAATAGAGAGAGAGAGAGAGAATGAGAATGAGATGAAACACATAAAATACCACAGCTAATTAAGAAGAAATGTTACTTTACCTAAACCTTCGTATTCGTCCGACCCAAAATCATAAAATTTATCTTCAATAACTGCGTAGGGCTCCATGCTCTCCCCCCATTCTTTTTCTTGGTCAAACCGATCATCAGTTTCTGTGCATCTTCTTCAATCTGTCTGAGCTTTTGCGCATTGCAGCGTGTACAAGGGTATTATTAAGTTTTTACATTTTTTTCCTTGATCAAATGTGGTTAGGAGGTGATGAGTTATGGATTAATGGATAAAACAATAGAATAAAAAATATTACAAACTATAAGAAAATGATAACATATATTTCCAAATTTAGTCGCGCTTGATGCATCCAGTAGGCAAAATATCAAATATTTCACTCTGAGTCAGCTAGTTGTCACATCGTATAATCCAAAACACCAATGAAATGTTTTTAAGAGGTCTCCCATCTTCAAGTAAAGATCCTAGCTTGAGATGAAGCCCGCGGGAATCCTGCCAACTCTTTGAACAAGACGTATCCTCCTTGTTTACTTGCATTATGTAATGGCGAGAGGAGTTTCAACTCAAGTTTTCTAAGTGCAGTAGCTTTTGATAAAATAAGCTTAACAAATTCCATTTCAGGTTTTGAGCCTGAGAAACCATCAATGTTCACATTTACGAGGTGTTTCAGCGTAAACTTAAGCTTGTATTGCTCCTTCAGAAATTCTGTACAGAACTTCATGTCTTTGTCCAGGGTGGTAATTGACTACAATACAATAGTTGGTAAGAAACAACAAACAAAGTTACAGCAACCACACAAAAGTGTATGAATATCAAAACTTCGAGCCACTTACATCAATTTCAATACTTCGCAAATTAGGAGAGCTTCTTATCAAGAAGAAAGCACAGCTGACTTCAGCCATGGAAGCAAAATCAACACAGCACCTAAAATCACTCAGATGGCTGAGGTTGGTGGGGAGATTCTGAGGCACATCACCTGCCGACAAGAACTTAAACAAGATGAAAATATTCAAGAAAATATTAGAACTTGATTAAAATATTAGAACTTATCCTTATAGAGAAAGCAAAATTTTCTTACTTGCAGAAATCTCCAATTAAAGTCTAATTTCTTAACGGATGATAATTGACCAAAATACTCGATCAAGTTAACTGCAGATCCTTCTTGAGATTTTCCGTAGTTAACTGCAGATCCTTGAGATTTTTCGAGCACAGGATCTTCTACATAATCGATTGAAACCTTTTCAAGTAATGGCGTTTTTTTAAAATAAATTGAAGCGCATTTGCCACGGAAGACAAAGGACTTGAGATTAGGAGCATCAATCTCAAGGTCAGCAATACTCCAAATATCATAATATAACTTTAAATGCTCAAGCATTTGGCATCTTGAGATAAACTTAGAGTGCTCGATGAGGCCAACATTCTTAAGAACCAGCGTGACGAGTGTAGCAAAACCTTTGAAACTAATGGGAGGTTTGAGGCTACAATTGACGAGATACAATTGTCTGAGGTGATCGAAAGAAAATAGATGCTGATACATAACTTCGGAAAGACTTGCAAATGAAAACCGATGTGTGAGTTCTTGAATCCGATGGACTGATAAGATATTTAGCCATTGGTCCTCAACAGCCCAAAAGCTATTATCGACATCATTATCATAATCAGAGTCGAGTGTAATCTTGAATATGCATCCTCTATGAAGTAACAACCCTTGATAAATGACTGAGTCAATTGTGGGTTTTCCAACTAATATATTTTCAGAACTCTCATCAAAAACAAGATATGGTATTGATCGCCATTTGTGGTGCCACCCTTTGGATAATATACTCGTCCTCACTACATCCCCCAAGGGCAAGAACTTAAGAATCTCGTTTATCAGATGGCATGGAAGGCTGCTAATTCTGTCAATCCCGTCCATATCAATAAAAGAAATCCTTAAATATTGATCTGTAATTGGTGCGCAAAAACAAAAACAACATAAAACATTACTATAATGATAATTCTCATTTCACATTCATAAGGTTAACAAACAAGAAGAAAAGAAGAAAATCATCATAGATTAGAACGAAAATGAAGAGAGAGCATATGAGCATATGAATTGACAAATTATAGATATAATGATAATTCTTGTTTAGAGAAAAAACAAACGAAAATGAAGAGCATATTACAAATTATAAATTATAGATAGAAAGCGATAATAAACAACGCGTACCGTAAATTTTGTAAATTAAAGGAAACCGCGTAACGCAAATTTGGTAAACTAAAGGGAAACCGCGTACCGCAAAAAACCAAAGGGATAAAGGGAAAACGCGTACCGCAAATTTCGGTAAACCAAAGAAAACGCGTACCGTAAAGTTCGGTGAACTTTATGAGTTTGACCCAATTAACCGGATTTTTGCTGGAAAAAAATGACATTCTGATTTCAATTTCATCACAAACATATAGTACTTGAAGGGTAAACCGAGTATAATGTGCAGTGCCAGGGATGGAATTTGAAATAAAGAATGGAAAAAAACCTTAGTAAATTGAGATCGTGAGAGGAAGAAGTCGGGAAGCAGGGAAAGCTCAGAGAGGGCGACGACGCGCGAGAAAACGACGGAGCGGCGTGGAAGGCGACTCTAGGGCTCCTCAAGACGGCATGGAAGGCGACGCTAGGGTTCCTCAATATTTGGGGAATTTTGGCCGAGTTTCTTATAGGTTTTATATTTGGGGATTTTGGCCGAGGGTCTTAGCCAGCTACCTAAATCTAATTGGTCCTTGTGAAAATTATATTGATCTTTTAAATTTTAAATTAGTTGATAAAATTAGAAAAAATTTATTGTTAAGAGAATATTAGATAATTTTTTGTATTTAATTAATATATTATAGACAATTATTACTCAAATCTTCTCCCTTAAAATTCTCTAACAATATTTTGTAAATTTTAGGATTCTGTCATATAAGTAGCTTAAGATAAAAATAAATTTATATTTAGTTTATGGATGAACATTTGTTTAGTGATATCCTAAATATTAAGGCCTTAAGGGCGAGTTTACTTTATACGAATATCTGGGTTTGGTAAAATAAAGACCCTTATTCTAAGCTTTACTTTAATAGAAAAGAATTCTACTCTTTTTTTGGAGTCCCGGGATAAGGATAGAAAAAACTTGACTATATAATCTTGATAAAAAGTAGCCGCTAAATAACTAGGAGCTCGTTTACCTTTATAGATAACAGTGCTTTAGGATTTAAAACCCCTAGTTTAACATGTTTACTTGGACTTGTTGGAGGCCTGTAGGTAAGCCATGGGCCTGCACTTGCAGTAGTGTGTCAGTAGGGAAATTAAGACATCATATTTGAAGGTGTTATTATACCTATTGCAGCAAACTTTACCATTTTGTCCTGTTATTTGAAATAATTACGAAAATCAATGAAATATTGTGCATAAAAAGGTAAAATACTAAGACATTTTAGTAATTTAATCAACCTAACCATTAGAAAAATATATCAAAGTATACAACATGACTATTTAAGTAAAATAACCACCCACCTAAACCGTCGAAGTAAACATTAGTTAATTATATTTAAACCACTCAAGCCCTTTTAAATAACCAGAATCCTAACAGCCGTAAAAAGTGAAGTAAACATGCCCTAGCTTTTTCTGGGTGAGTGTTTTTACTGTAATACCCTTTTTTTCCCCTCATATCTAGATATCAAGTTCTTCTTTTGGAGATAATTTCGCTAAAAATTATACTTGTAACACCCCGCTCGTCCTACAAATAAGGTACGTCACTTTTCAACCTTTTTATGTGTTTAATTATGTGATTTTGTGCTTTGCGTGGCCCTATTTTGAACTCTTTAAGAGTTTAGGGGCATGTTTGTAATTTTCTCTTTTAGGGGTTTTTTGGTCACAGTTCGTTCGATCGAGATTTTAACCTCTTTGACCCCTTTATTGCGTTCGGGACATCGAAACGAGTCCGTAGACTCTAAGTTTGCCCCATTCTGACTTCGTTAGCCCGTTCTTCCGACCGTTTTTGCGTACGAGGACCCGAGATATATACCCCAGATCCTCGTTTTGTGTGCCAGAACTTCAGCTCCAGCCTCAGTCGTCTTCCTCCTGTGATCCGGCACTATTCATGAAGTGGAGGTGTGAAAACACACACATGTCCGTTCTCGCTCGTTTCTCGACGGAATTCGAAGTTTGAATAGTGGAAATTGATCAACTCGACGAGCCCGACACGATGGTACAAGAATCATAGCGTGAAACTCAGCGGTGGTGGCATTACGGCAAAGCAGCGGCGGCGAAATGGATACCCGCCACTTCGCCGCCTTTCGCGGCGGTTTCCGGCGACCATACGACGACACGCGTCACCCCACCTGTTAAAAGACGTCCCGACGCAGTGGATGGTGTTGGCGGCGCAACCATCCGGCCAGTGGCGGCGGCTCACATGCCGCCTGAAAGTCACGGCGGGCGGCGGCATTACTGTAGCGCGGTGGTTCGCCGTGTTCCATCAAGCTTTTCAGTCGACCCTTGATGCTACCCTACCGTTTTAGACGTCCTTAATCCATTTCCGGCCTCATATCGGAGTGAATCGCGACGGAGATGGGGTTTTTTCGGCGAGAAGCAGCGGCGGAGCTAAAGGCGGCGGTTCGGCCATTTTTCGGCGGGTTTTGGTGGTGATCCCTTTACAAAAGTTGTTCCTCACGTAAGGGTCGAACTTTTCATGGTGGTGGCGGCTCCAGAACCGGTGGTTGGTGGCAAACCGGTGGCGGACCGGCTGTGGACCGGCGGCTTTCTTTTCCGGCGATTTTTCCGGTAAATTGGCTAGGGGCTTTCGAAGGCCTCGCTACGGGCTTTCCAACGGCCGAGGCTCACGTTTCTGTGCTTTCGGGGAATTTTTCGACCACCGGAGGTGGTGGTCCGGCGGCTGCACGCAGCGGTCCGGTAAATTCCAGCGGCAGCGTTCCGGCGCCTTTCGAACAGCGAGTTCCTTTCGTCGTGTCGTTCAGGGTTTCTTCAGGGAGTGTCTGTCAGCTGTTTGGGTTCCAGTGGGACTTCTTGGCTTGTGTTTTCCGTTCTCGTCGGTGTAAGGTGAGGTTTTAGGATTTTATTTTAGTTACAGCGACCTACAACCCTCTGTGCTCGTTTTCAAGCCTGCATGCGATTATTCTATTATATTTATATAATAGATATGTGTTTATACGATATGTTTATGAATTTTTCATACGATTAAAGGTTTTCGGATTATATATACGAGCATATGTAAGCTTGAAATGTTTTGCAACGAGGCTATGCTCCAAACCGTGTGTCTTCATACCAGCTGCGGATTAGGATGACACAGAGAGGTACGTTTATAGCATATGCTAAGTTGCAAGGTATGGTATGTCTGATCAGGTATGTAAGTCTGTTATGATTTGATAAGTATGTTGTGTCGCGAGTTATGTTTTGATATGCTTTGTTCTGTTATGTTGGGCCCCGAGACGTGGGTAAGGGAGACCCTGGACGACCATGGGGTCGCCGGTTATGACCCTTGTGCACGTTCTCATTTGAGATATTCACGTGCGACCTATGGAGGTTGGGAAGGCGTGGTATCTTGAGCCCTCGGTGGATAACCGGGGAAGGCACAGTGTGGGTCAGCTACCCCGTGCGTGTTTGCATTGGTATGAGTAGTGAGGGTTTGCTCCCCGAACTACATGGTGTTGGGGTTGGATTGTTTATGATATTTGTCGGTTTTCTGTTATGATACGTATGATACGATATGGAAGTAAGGTGGGAGACCCGTACTCGCTGGGTATACGTATATGATCTGTTATGTTGATTATGAAACGGGATAGGAGTTTTCTCTTTTGATATGATACGACTAAGCTCAGTATGTTTTGGTTTGAATAAGATAAGATATGTATAAGTTTCATTTGAAAATGGTTTTGGTATGAAAAACCCTACTCCCAGTTCATAATCTTTCTTTTGATACGTGCTCTGCTTCTTATTATGTATAGTGTGTGTGAGTTCAACCCCCTCACTCAGTCAGTGGACTGATCCTCGCCCCACCTATGTTTTTAGTTTGCAGGTGCAGGTTGTGGGAGTTCGAGCTAGGCTGCTCTGAGTCGGGTCTGTCGAGTCTGTGTCGGTCTTTGTGATTTGTTAAGCACTTTGTTTTGATTTATATAGGAAATTATGTATATGATATATATATTATGCAGGTTGGTACTTATCATTTGGATGTATGAAATTCGGGACAGGTTAGGACAGGTTCGTGGAATTAGTTAAACCCGTTTTCGTTATATGATTATTCGGGACAGGTTAGGACAGGATTACTTGATTAGTGGAACCCATTTAATTGATGTTGATTTACCTCCTGGAATTCATAACTTATGATTGTTGATTAAAGTTTTTGATAGTTCGTATTTTGCATTGCTTCCGCATTCAGGTGTTGCATATTTTACTTGTACAGGGTTTAGGTACCGCCTAGCTTAGGTTGGGTTTTTCGTTTGTCACCCGTTCGCTGTGACTTGGTGCGTGTGCGGACTTTCCATTTCGTACACGTGTCGGGTCATAGTGCGGGGGTGTGGTGCCCCACCGCTTGGGGTGCTACAATACCCACTTTTTTCTTATAAGTTTTTTGATAGAGATAATTTGTTAAGTTCAAAAGCCCAAGTGCAAGCTAACAGTGAAATTGTAGCACAAGGGGTCGTACTCACGAGGAAGGGGATTCAAGTACCAATTTATACCGTTCTCTAATCGATAGATCGGAAGTGTAACAAGTTGAGAGATGAATAGCAACAATTAAACAATAACAACTTACAAGAAAGTAAATGAATTACTAATTAGATCAAGTGATAAGAAATAGGCTAGGGAATGATATATGCAACTATAGTTCTTACGATGCCTTAAGTTCATGATTCCATCCTTTTTTACTTGTCACTAAACTATGCTTTAAGTTCTTTCAAATCTTAAACAAGTATATTAAATCCAATTTCATAAAAGTTTTCACAATTATCTAGCAATTAGATTTAATCATTAAACAAGACAAGTGTAACTCTAAATTCAGCGGCTCGGCATAAATTAGGAGGTACAAGAGATAATCGGAGCAAGATCAAACTTCTTTGGTTCTTGAAATCCAATTTTTTATGAAAACATCTAAGGCATTACGGATCTTTCGAAAACAAATGACTACGGATTATGTTAAAGGAGGCCAACCCATCACACATACTAAATTCAAACAAGTTTACATAAATTAAAGGGATTAATTCACTCACTTAGGCATTATTTCAAACATCTAGCATACACATATTCATTCCGAGCCTTAACGAATCTAGCTACTCATGAAATTACTCCAAATCATACTAAAAGAACATAAATTTTTCATTTCAAACACAAACATAGTACGATGTGAAGTTTGAGAAATCTAAAAAACATTCAACAACATTCAAATATAAAAATAATTCTGGAAATTCATAACAAGAACTAGAAAGGAAATAATTGTTCAAACGAAACCGTAATAAACGAAGTAGAAAAGATTTTGTTGGAATAATCAACTCTCGTCAGGAACTTCCTCCAGATATCTGCATTTTTCTTTTCTCAAAGCTAGGGGTGGGCGCGGGACGGGTAGTTCGGGATTCGGGTAGTTCGGGTTCGGGACGGGAATTTGCAGCCCGATCCCGTCCCGGGAAAGTCGGGTACCCGACATATCGGGGAATTCGGGATTCGGGACGGGATCGGGATCGGGTTCGGGGAGCCTGCACGTTTCTGCATTTTTTTAATCAATTAATTTTTAGGTTGGGCTTGGGCTGACTTTAGAGTTTGTAATGGGCCATTGGACCAAATAAGAAGGCTGCTGCCTGCTGTGGCCCGTGGGGAACTTTGGAGTTTGGACATATTTTTTATTTATAATAATAAAGCCCATTAGCCCATATTATCTTATATATATGTGTTATATATATATATATCATAATATTATATATATGTGTTATATTATATATATATATATATCATATGTGTCGTATTATATTATATATATGTGTTAGTGTTATATATATATATCATAATATTATATATATGTGTTATATTATATATATATATATATATATTTTTTTTTTTTTTAATTTTATTATCGGGTAGTTCGGGTACCCGATCGGGATTTCGGGTACCAAAATATTACCCGATCCCGAACCCGAATTTTTAGTCGGGATTCGGGATCCCGTCCCGAACTGAAAATATCCCGAACTACCCGTCCCGATTGGGAAATACCCAATCGGGTCGGGTCGGGGCCCGAATTACCCGACCCGAATGCCCACCCCTACTCAAAGCGTCTCCTTTTTTCTCCTCTCTCTGTACTTCGTGTGGTAATAGAGAAGTTATCTCCTTTTTTTTTTTCTGTCTTGGCCAAAAACTGTTGAAAAACTGCTGTTAATTCGAAAAATTGTGTGTGCACAGGATCGCGGTCGCGACCGGAATTAGGCATAAAAAGGTCGCGCCTACGACCAACTAATAAAAGCGCATTTCTGCAGAGGTCGCGGTCGCGACTCAAAATGAACTGAATTGGGTCGCGCCCGCGACCATATTTTTGCCATGTTTCGAGATGAAGCATGAAAATTCGGGCAAAAATTCATCAAAAATTACGTCGCGCCCGCGACCAAAAATCAACAAAAACGAAGTCGCGGCCACGACCTCATTTTGCCCTACCCTCGAGATTTGACGCTTAAATTGGCAAAAATAATCAGAAAAATCAAGGTAGCGCCCTCGACTGAAAAGCAACACGATGAGTGCGATCTCATTTTGGCCAAGTTTCGAGATTGGGTAAAGTCAACTCCTCTAATCCCATTTTTCTTGTTCATCTCAGCTTTATGACCATTTGCACCTAAAATGCATCATAAATATCGATTTAAGCTCAAAGACATGCAATAAAATGGTTGATTCTTAATTAAAATACGCAAGAAAAACAGACTTAACATTTTTTCTTCTCTCTCCAATTCTCAAATCTAAGAAATATAGTTGCTTCTGTTCTTGGTCACTTGCTCTCTCCAAAATCTAAGAAATATATCTGCTAAGCATCATTAATTTTATTATTAATTGCTAAGTATCATTAATTTTATTTTTGTTGTGTGAGAAAAAGTAAAGCATGTGGGAGATGTCGTTGGTAAAGCAAATTAATGTGTCGTTAATTTGGTTTAATATCATAAAATATTTGGATATCTGATCCGGCCCAAAATTGGTTTGCTGAGTTGGAGGTCTAGTTGGCAATCTCGGGTCGATCAGTCAAGAATTTGTAATAGTGGGCTCTTTGGTCGATCTGAAAACACTCAAACGCACGTGAGCTTAAAGGCCAAATTGGGGACTTGGGGTTGGACCCAAGTTTGGCACTCCGACGCTCAAGTCAGTGGGGAACTCTTAGAGAGAGAAATAAATGCTAAGGAAGCGAAATAAATGCTCTTAAATGGCTTACCAAATACTGTTCAAGGCATGTAGCACCCCAGACTGAGGATACCACATCCCCCGCACTAAGATCCAGACCCGGTCATGAAATAGGAAATCCATGCCCGAATCCGAATCATAGCGAACGGGAGACCAACTCACGCACTAGGCTAGGCGGATCTAACTCGACAAACTCAGAGTGCGGAAGCAAATTAAAACATTCATCAACAAATAGCGGAAGCAATTAAATCAACATAGCAAACAATTGACGGGTTCAACTAGCATAGATACCTAATCCCGAATATCAACATACATAACAGGTGACTGGTTCGACTAGGATAGATACCTAGTCCCGAATATCAATTCATAATCCAACATAATAAACAACATAAGTATCATCATAATATCTATTAACATCCAAGTACTAGCTTACTAACCCCACACGGGGTTTAAGTCTAAGTAGAACATAAACATAATCTTCAAGTACGAAACATAAATACATAACGTAAGTAGAGTATGCGACAAATGCATCCTATCACCAACTAGACTGACATGTGTGACACCGAAGACTCACTTCCGCCTAGCTGAAGCCAAAAGGAATCCTACAAACTAAAAGATAAATGAGGTGTCAGTCAACTGACTGAGTGAGGGGGCTAACGCACACCCACAATATATATATAAAGAGCATAGCACAGAATAAAAGGATGGACTCATGAACCGGGGATAGGTGTTGCATACCAAAACATTCCGAAATAACCCAAATAGATATAGATATAAGTTTAAAAACCATTTTCCAGAAAGACTCTATCCCGATTCATAATTCCATAACAGAATAGAACACATGCTCGACGAGTACGAACTTTCAACCTTTACTCCTCAGATCATAAATCACAATCAATCCATCCGCTACACCAATGATGTTAGAGCCACGCGTTGGCCCTAACCATCTATAATAGAAAGACTCACAAGGGGTAGCGAACCCACAAGTGCCCTCCCCGGCCTTAGCCGAAGGCTCAAGATACCATACCTTCCCTACAGCACGGGTCGCGTGAAGATATCTCAAATGGAACTACATACAGACTGATCCCTGACGGCCCTATACATCCCAGGGCTGTCTATCCCATAGCTTCTTGCATCCACAACAGAACAGAACAAAACAGAACATAAGCTAATCTTTCATGGCAATCTCGCTACCGAATTAGAACACAACTGGTTTTCCAAAATAGCTTACATATGCCTCAAAAACTGGTTTTTATAAATATTCCCACGCTGCAGGGATATAGCCCGAAGGCACCCGCCCACGCAGGACGCACGCATATATATTCCCACGCTGCGGGGATATAGCCCGAAGGCACCCACCCACGCAGGATGCACGCATAAGGTCATAAACATATCATATCCAACACATATATATCTATAGTAAGGTATACTCGCATACAAGGGTAGAAATCAACATGTAAAGGCCATAGGTCGCATAACTATACAAAATCCTAAACCTCACCTCGTGATGGTAGAGTCTGAGAGTGTGAAGGGCCAAACACTCTAAACCACGGGCCCACCGGCACCACCAAACTCTGTAACAAACGTTCAAAAGCCCATGACTTAAACTCTATATGAACCAAGTAAGACGCACGGCGTACCAAGAGATGAATGATATGTAATATGGAAGGAAGTGTACATATGGATCACATAGCACAGTTCACATATTCCACCAAATCATGCAATTAACGAAGTATTAAGGTTTAACAATGCATTATGGAATGATATGAATCACATAGGTCAAGTAGCATAACATAGGACAAACTTTCATTCGAAGTTATTCAATTAAAATGACGTATTATCATCTAAGAATGGAATCGAAGTCATATCCTAACATATAATTCATAAAGCATTTCAAACGGATCAAGTAAACACAAAAGAACACGCATAAAAGGGGAACGGGGGGTTGGGAACGGCCATTCCCATGCATAGTCTTGCATGGGAACTGTCCTTCCCGCGGATCTCCCCAGCGAAGCTGGGAACGGCCGTTCCCAGCACAAGGCATTAATGGGAACGGTCCTTCCCGTCTTCGGTGCTGACATCAGCCCTGGCTGGGAAGGCCGTTCCGGGCTCATGGCCTGAATGGGAACGGCCGTTCCAGCCAGATCTGGGCGTCTGTCTAGTGCAGAAACGTGACAGCTTCGGGAAGAAAACTTCCAAGGCAAAAAATGTCGGATTTCACCCAAAAACAACCAACAAAATTCCATGAAAATCATATATATCATCACATAAATCATGTTTAACACATATTCAAGCTCAAGATCTCAAGGGTTCATCATATAAGGCATAATCTTCAAGTTGGGCATAAATCACCATTTTCACAAGACTTCCTCATATAAGCTCATACATTCAATTCCATGCTTAGATTCATGGATAGAAATGAAATACACATCAAGAGAATCCATAGCTTACCTCGGCTTGCGAAATGATGAAGAAACGAGGGAGATATGAGCTCTTGAAGGTGTAGGAAAGTCTTACATCTTCATCCTCTCTTGAAGCTCTTCCATGGATGATATGATTTGTGTGAAGTGAAGATTAAAATGAAGCTAGGTTAGGGTTTTATGGTATATATATGGTGGCTAAAGATTTCATTAGGGTTTCCAAGATATAATATGAGGCTAGAGGCTTTATTAGGATTTGGGCTCAAATAAATGACTTCCGGCCCAATAGGCCAAAGTAAAAGGGTTTAATGTCTAAACAGTTTCCGAAAGATATAAAGTAAATTCCATTGGATCCGAATCACCGAATCAAGTCCAATGGTGGTATTGGAATTCGAATTCGAATTCCTAAGCTCATATTGGTCCCGAACGACCCAAACCCACCTAACTCAAGTTAGGCCTCAAACACATAAATAGGTCCAAGTCCTATTTAAATCCAACTCAAACAATTAATTTAAATTCACGTAAGTTCCGTTCTTTGGTTGTCATGCAAGAATTCATATTTTATCATTTTGCATTTTAGTCAATTAAACCCCATTTCGATCAAAGTTGGAATTAAACGCATAAGAAGGGAATTAAATCACATAAATGCGTAAGGTAAACTCTCTCGTGATACATACCTGTGCGATTTATCGGACGGGGCATCACAATCTCCCCTCCTTAGGAGAACCTGATCCCCAGGTTCACTCTTCGGCTTCAAACAACCCGGACACAACTTCTTCATCTCCTCCTTAGTCTCCCAAGTTGATTTCTCTGATTTCTGTCCTTCCCACAGTACCCTGACCATAGGAATTTTGCTTGTTTTCCCTAGACTTGCATCTCCCGATTTGGATCTCAACTGGATACTTCACATTCATCAAGTCCGAAGCAAATTGTAATTCTTCTATCGTAAAAACAGCCATCTCTTCGATGTAGGACCAACGTCTCTTCAAGGACGTCCCGTTCTTGCTTCTTGTAGTCCGTAGTCATCGACGTGCATGTAACTGAGATGTACAGAGAGAATCCCATCTCTCAGCACAAAAGGTGAGAGAACCCCGTCTCTCGAACACAGAAAGCGAGAGAAGCCCATCTCTCGATCACACAAGAGAGAACCCCGTCTCTCGAGCAGACAATTGAGGGAACCCCGTCTCTCAGTCTAAGTTGGACAGATTCCGGCCTCTTCCAACGATCTAGTTCAAGAAATTTCAGCATTTCTCAAACCCCTAAATTCAAGAGAATCCAGCATCTCCCGAATATCTAAGTACGAGAGAATCCAACATCTCTCGTGCACAAAGCTTAGAAAGAATCCAACATCGTCCTTTCACATAAGTAGAGGAAATCTTAAAACTCCCTCGTACACAGATACCACGGAACCCAAGGTGTCCTAATCACCGTAGCCGTCAGTTGAAGTCCGTTGCAAGGCACGACCCTCATCTTACTGCGCAACTAGAACTCTCGTACACTCAGGTTACCCCGAAAGGCAACCAACAATCAAATCAAAGCACACACAACAAAATAAAACTGCATGATGCACATGATATGCATGTTTTAGTGTACCGTTCACCGATGTATTGAAGTCTCTATGACGGTAAGTTGATCGATGCTGAAGTTTCTTGTCTGCTATCATTCTGTGAAGTTATCAATGTGTCCGATACTTCAATAATCATTCTGGTCTTCAATTCATAGCCATAGTCATTTACTATTCCCGCCAATTTTCCTTTTAACCCAATCTTTCGCTCTTAAGTATTACCCGAATCTTGTTTCTCATTCCCATGGATTAATCTCCTCGGACTCCGGTTTGTCATTGGAGTCCTCCTGCATGATCTACGTGTCTGGTTGTTCGTTGGTAATCCTAAAATCAAGTTCCTTCCGTCCGTACGTCTCCTTACAGAAACCAAAAACAAGCCTCATTTCGCAATCGTAGTTCTTTCCTAATAAGATCCATCGAGTATGACATTGATCTTATCACGGTATACACCCACCTTCTCCTGAAGTCAAATGAGAATGCGCAGAGAGTCTTTGGATGATCCTTGTGGTCTTCTTTCTAATCCATATGTAGTTTTTGGTGTTACCCGTACTGTTGGGTAGTGCAATAATTCTAAGGTTCAGCTCTCACATTGATTCAATCCATAATTTCTACACCTCCGAGTACCTTCCTTTGTAGTTGAGTTGCTCCTTGTTTTTTTTTTTTCACCCGTAGCGCCACTGTCTTTCATCTGTAGTAAATCGGTCTCCAAACCCCCACATTATAATTCGTCACACTTATCCCTAATCTTTGACTGACACTCTTATTTCAACAGTAGTTATATTGGTTCAAACTGCTCCAATAGTGGGACTCCTCGTTGTCTTCCTTAATCACATTCCCACGAGCTAATCCCGACACTTCCATTATTTCTCAAGTCAAATCCTCCCTCAGTTCGCTTTATGCTTGACAACAAATTTTCTTTTGGAGAGTTAATCCTCCTTCAAAGTGTGTACCAATTCCCAGACTTTTAATCTTGTATGTGGACTTTCCCAAACTGACCCGTTACTCTACCCGTCTTTCCTAGATTCGTCGAACAGAACTCGGCAGAATAGATGAAGTAAAATCCCAAAAGTAAACACTAGATATGCATGTTGGGGCACAGTGCAATGAGATGCATCACATAGTTATCACTCGAGTACATAATGACAATCAAGTAATAATTAGTAATGATTAGCAATTATGTCATAACAATTAAATAATTGCAAAATTGAAATGTGGTATGGATGCAAGTGCCATAAATGCTAATACCTCAATGTTCGAGTTCATCTTGATCTCCAATTTGAAGTCGTTGGTCTCATACTCATTGCTTATTAGCTCTCGATCGGTCACAGTCAGAAACCTTGTGATCCTTTTAACCCGCAAGCATAACACCTCTTCAATCGATCCCGACACGCGTCTTAAGCATGGTTGATTCCTCCACAATGGGTACACTTTTGGATTTCTTTCTTCAGCTTTCGAGGGTTTCTGTTCTTATGCTTCTTTCCACGAATGTTCTTGGCTCGAGTTCCCTGTTGATCGGATCTCCCTCTCACATATAAATTTGAGTATAAACCCAGCTCAGGTCTAGGCCCCGACACATTTCTTTCCTTACTTTTTATCAACCACCTAATTTCAACTCGTAATGCTTTCTCCGTGGCTTTATCCCAAGTGCTTGTATCCTCTGCGATTAAGGCTTTCTTGAACTCATCCTGAAGACCTTCCATGAAGTATCTAGCCTTCACCCGATCGTTACCCGTAATGTGGGGCACATACACGCCCAACCTCTCGAATTCCTCTATGTAGTCCACAACGGTTCTTTCTCCTTGTTTTAAAGCGATAAATTCTTCAAATCTTCGGTCGTGCAATATGACCCGTGCAAACCTCTTTCGGAATTCTCAAACAAATACATCCCACGTCAACTCTTCGCCCGTTGTCTCTAACTGTTGGGCAACTATTTTCCACCATTGCTTTGCTTGACCTTGTAGCAGAAACGTAGCAAGGTGAGCCATATCTCGAGAGTTGCATGGCCATATCTCAAAAAGGCCCTCTATTTCTGAAAGCCACTCTTCGGCCCTTATATCGTACCCTTCCCGAAATTGAGGAGGATTAAATGTCCTAAATTCTCGGTACATCATCGCCATCAAATTCATTGGTGGTGCTCCAGTCGAAGATTGTCCCCGGTCGCTCAGATTTGGATGAGACGGTTGACTGTGGTATTGTTGACGCGGTGGCATCCTGAAAATCTCACAACTTCAATGTCGAAATATGCATGTCGATTAGCAAATGCCCATGCCACGTAATAAATCAATCAAGAACTACCAAGAAATGCAATGCATCAAGTAGTATAAATTCAGCAAAGTGATGAAAATTCGAATGCATAGCTCTTCAAATCATAATGCAGGTGCGCACATAACCAAATTGTCCTACGCCGTTCAACCTAGACAGACACAACACGACACTAGAGCTCAGTTTTGCAACCTAGAGCTCTGATACCACCTAAGGATGTAGCACCCTAGACGGAGGATACCACATCCCCCGCACTAAGATCCAGACCCGGTCATGAAATAGGAAGTCCATGCCCGAATCCGAATCATAGCGAACGGGAGACCAACTCACGCACTAGGCTAGGCGGATCTAACTCGACAAACTCAGAGTGCGGAAGCAAATTAAAACATTCATCAACAAATAGCGGAAGCAATTAAATCAACATACCAAACAATTGACGGGTAGATACCTAATCCTGAATATCAACATACATAACAGGTGACGGGTTCGACTAGCATAGATACCTAGTCCCGAATATCAATTCATAATCCAACATAATAAACATCATAAGTATCATCATAATATCTATTAACATCCAAGTACTAGCTTACTAACCCCACACGGGTTTAAGTCTAAGTAGAACATAAACATAATCTTCAAGTACGAAACATAAATACATAACGTAAGTAGAGTATGCGATAAATGCATCCTATCACCAACTAGAATGACATGTGTCACACCGAAGACTCACTTCCGCCTAGCTCAAGCCACTACAAGAAAAAGGGGTTTTTGTGACGCTTTTGATGTTGTGACGCTTTATAAAAGCGTCACGTAAGTAAGCGTCACATTATGTTATTGTGACACTTATATTGTGACGCTTTATTGTGTCATTAAAGTCGTTATGTTGTGACGCTTTTCAGCGTCATATATGATGATAATGTGACGCTTTTTAGCGTCATAAGAAACCTTTAACTACCATAACTAACCATTTATGGGACGTTTAAAAGCGTCACAATAACCAGTAATGTGACGCAATAAAGCGTTATAATAAATTGTATTATGACATAAAAAAACGTCACCAAAAATATTTTTTATGACGGGATATAGTGTCACAATAGTGTATAATATGACGGAGTATAGCGTCACAATAAGTTATATTAGGATGGAATATAGCGTTACAATAGTGCATTGTTTCACGAAGAGATCGGGTATCGGATTCTCGGGAGGTGAATTCGGGGCATAGTAGCCATCTTCGGTGAAAGGTATTTTTATATTATATTTTGTTTAAGCATGATAAATTAGGTGCTCTTAAGCTTTAATTGCATACTTTATTTATCTGCTTTGTGATTTAAAATTTATTATCAATTGCATGTATATACTTGAGTAGTTCCGGCTAGTCTTCCGTTGTTTGTATTTAAATATTTTAGAAATATTTTGATATCTGTATATTAGAGATTTTTTTTTAAAGTACAGTCCTGGAACAGTACGATTTCATGCCTTTACCCAGCACTTACTTGTATGGATCAATTGATAGTGATATTGATATGAAAGTCCCTGAAGGATTTAAAATGACTGAAGCATTAAAACCAAAACCTAAACAGTAATGTTCGATCAAATTACAAAGATCTCTTTACGGGTTAAAGCAGTCAGGACGCATGTGGTACAATCGCTTGAGCGAATTTCCGTCAAAGAAAGGATATGTGAATAATCCAATTTGTCCATGTGTATATATTAAGAGAACAGTATCCGGATACATTATTATTGCTGTTTATGTTGATAATTTGAACATTATTGGGACTGCCAAAGAAATCTACGAAACGGCAGCATATTTAAAGAATGAATTTGAAATGAAAGATCTTGGGGAAACCAAATTTTATCTTGGTTTACAGATTGAGCATAAACAAAATGGAATTTTTATACATCAATCAACTTATACCGAAAGGTTGTAGAAATGCTTTAACATGGATAAAGCAAACCCTTTGAGCACTCCAATGATTGGGAGATCGCTAAGTGTAGAAACAGATCCATTTCGCCCTCGCGAAGAAAATGAAGAAGTTCTTGGGTCTGAAACATCATACCTCAGTGCAACTGGGGCCCTTATGTATCTTGTTAATTGTACTGACATATCTTTTGGAGTTAATTTATTAGCAAGGTTCAGCTCATTCCCCACTAAAAGACATTGGAATGGGATTAAACATCTATTCCGATATCTTCGAGGTACAGTTGATTTGAGATTATTTTATTCTAAAAATGCAAAACATGTTTTGGTTGGTTATGCAGATGCATGATATTTATCAGATCCACACAAAGCTAGATCTCAAATAGGTTACGTATTTACACTTGGAGGCACTGTACTCTCTTGGAGATCACAGAAACAAACACTTGTTGCTACTTCTTCCAACAATGCTGAAGTCATTACACTTCATGAAGCGAGTCAAGAATATTTTTGGTTAATATCAATGACACAACACATCTTGACCTCCTGCGGAATATCAATTGATAAAAGTCCAACAACGATATATAATGACAATGCCGCGTGTATTGCTCAAATGAAGGAGGGATATATTAAAATTGACAGAACCAAACATATCCCACCGAAGTTTTACCAGTATACACAAGATCTTGAGAAGAATGGAGAAATCAGCGTTCAATATGTTCAATCATGTCACAACTCCGTAGATCTCTTTACAAAGGCGCTCCCCACTACAACTTTCAAGAAATATGTCCATGACATTGGAATGCGTCATGTTCGAGATTTATGAAAAGATCTACCGATGTTAACAACAGAGGAGCATACGCAGCTGTACTCTTTTCCTTCTTCAGATTTTTGTCCCACTGGTTTTTTCTTGATAAGGTTTTTAATGAGGCAGCATCAAGGGCGTATTTGATAGGTATCCCAAGGAAGATTGTTGAAATTATCAATTATTGCGGCTACCTCACTGCGCCACAACAATTGAAAAATGGGATGCCTACACTGTCCACAAATTTGACAAAAGGAAACTAAACCTCATGCTGCATTAATTACTACGCGTATATGCACAGTAAAAGTACTGTGCACGTTGTAAAATTTTCCCTATAAATAGTGTCTCAATTCAGTTCGTTTTGTACACCAATTCGATACAAAAATTCAGTAATACGTATTCTTACAGATAGGAATATTTTCCTTCATATTTCTTGTCTTCTTTCGCCTATTTATTATTCAGTTTCATATCATACGCAACATATCTTCTACGTATTTTATAGCTATGAATGTAACGTTTTTGATTTGGGTCAGGCAGCAACTGCTCGAAGCAGTGGCGGAGCCAGATATATAATTCAGGAGGGTCGATCAAAGCATAACATTATATTGACCCTTACTAGTATTAATTTTAACTTTGGTGAGGGGGGTCAAAAATAAAAAATTTGATAAAATTATAAATGCATTTAATCATTTATCTATATAATTATATAATAAATTAAAAAAAAAAAAGAATTTGAGGGGGGTCAATTGTCCCCCCTAAATTGCATGTGGCTCCGCCACTGGCTCGAAGCGTGTTTTTATTTTTTCTCCAACAGCTGGAAATCGTGTTAGCACCCCACCCAACGGCTCTTTTTTACAAGGAAAGTAAGACGTGTTTGCCAAGAAAATATAATGGGCTTTTATGATGGGCCCTGATTCTTTGCAGGAAAGGAAAGAAATACAATGGGCTTTTATTTCTGTTGGGCCTCCTATGATGCATTGAAATGGGTCCAGAAATATAATAATATTTTCAGTATTTATTACCACTTTTTCTCTTACTTCTTTTTTGAAAAATAAAAGACGAATTTTATTTATTTTTTTATAGATCAGTAGTTATAATTATTAATTATTCTAAAATAACAGATATTAATTAATAATTAATTTATATTATTTTATTCAATATGTGCAATCTAAACTATAGTATAAAATTACTTAAAATTGTGAATAACAATTATTTCTGTGCAACGAGTGGAGTTAAATACCAATTTCCTCAAATGCAAAACTCTATTACAAATTGATTTACTTTATTTTCTGAACAATTTTTACTGAATTATAATTATAATCAACAAATGGAAGGAAGGAAATAAATCAGATCCGATCAGCGTATAAGTTATAACTAATGCAGTATCAACCCATACAAGGAAGTAGGGCTGGGCGTTTCGGGTCGGGTTTTGGGTACCCGACCCGACCCAATCGGGTAATCTTTGATCGGGTAGCTAATTTCGGATAAATCGGGTTTCGGATCGGGTACCCGATACCCGACATAAAATTCGGGTCGGGTTTCGGGTAGAAAAAAATCTACCCGAACGGGTACCCGATACCCGAATTTAATTTAATATATATTTTATATATATATATATATACATATACGTATATATGTAATATATTATATATATAATATATATTATTAATAATATACATATGTAGTAATATATGTATATTATATACGTATATATATAATATATTATTAATAATATTCATATGTTATTAATAATATATACGTATATAATATATATATATTATATATATATATATTAACAATTTATATAGAATGATTGGAAAAAGGCAAAAAAACAAAAAAAAGATTAAAACGTCGGGTACCCGAAACCCGTACCCGATATTTTCGGGTACCCGAAAATCGGGTCGGGTTCAGGTAGCAAAAATAGCTACCCGAAATTTCGGGTCCCCGACCCGATTAACCCGAAACCCGATTACCCGACCCGACGCCCACCCCTACTGAAGGAAGGAATGAAACAAATCGAAATAAGTAATATTCACGCCCATATTGGATAATATATTAAATAATATATATAAAATCTAAAAATAATATTCAAATTATGAAGGTAGAAATACATATGATAAAATTCATATAACATTATGGGACTATAAAATCTATTAATTAATTATTTAGTCGGATTGTATTCTCTGAGTCATAAAATCATATATGAACTTTAATTAAATGTATTTGTATTTAAATTTTTATTTAATTTTAAAATTTGTATTTCTATCATCTATAACTTTTTACTAAATTATAAATAAAATATATGTTGGGCTCTGTCTGCTATGGCGAAAAAAAGAAAAAAGAAATTCAGTAACATATTAATATGTAATACCAGAGGTATCTCTCCCACTAGTGTCGATGGTCTAATTCTTTAAGTGATTAGTACTATATTTAAAATTTAGTCAAAAAATCATTTTTTGTCGTACACTCATTTTCAATTTAGGTATATGATTAATAACTCAATGAATTATAAGTTTGTCTGTTAGGCCCGTTTTTCCATTTAGGTAATTGACGACAAAGTACGTGAAGTCAACAAGCATAGCTCAACAACTGTCAACTTATTATAATTTCATTATTAACCTGTTTTTGTTGCTCGCTTCCTTTTATTAACATTGCACCATTTATTAAATTAAAAACTTGACAAAATTAATCAATATATCCTCAAATAAACATTAATCCTAGTTACTTTACAATAAACGGCAACAATATATTTGTTATCTTTACTCTTTTCTTTCTTTTTCAATTTATTTTCCGTTTATAAGTTACTATATATATTCAATATATCATCATTATATTTTCTTATTATGATTTTCATCCCCTATCTGGCTATCTACCTCCACCCAATCACAACATCATACAAAAGAAACACAATTCATGTTAACAAGTAACAACATAGGTTTATCATGTACACATCGGAATCTCTTAAAACATATTTGAATGTTGGGGTTCATTTGGCCTTTCTATCAACTCATTTGATAAGTTCTACAACAAATACAAATGTAATAACTATAAATGCACAAGCAAGAGATGGATATATGAAAATAAGGATAACTACTATGTCATACCTAAGATGTGGCTAATTACACAAAATTCCCTTGAGGTTTGGGAAATTAAGTTGGTAAAGGAATCAAGAAGCCAACGGCATATACATGTTACATAAAGACATGAATCATTCACAATGGAATATGGAATATCTTTAGATTAGATTAAGAAATAAAGTTCAAGGACCGATTGGTAGCCATATCAAGGGAAGAGAAATTTTTGTAATTCTCAAACTTCGAAGGAAAAAGAAATTTGTGTAATTAGTCCAAAACTATGGATATGCGGTGTAATTATGTGTAAATAATATGCACATCTTGACATGATTGTTTTGGGATCGAACGGTCTATATTCAAGTATGAACCAAAGAAAAACAAAACATTGCCAAAGGAGGGAAATATAATTGACCCGATGGGTTAAAAAGAAAAACGAGGAAGCTAAGTACATAATAAACACTGTCCCAGAGTATGGGAGAGACCACTGTTGCAGGGCAAACGAGATCGGTACTGCAACAGTGGTCTGGACACACATTCATATGTTTCTCAACACCAAAACAATAGAGGTCGAAGAAATATACAACAACGTTATTCAATTGAAATTATGACAATTTTCAGTTTCTTATATTTCACTAAAGAGTAATTCTAGTTTGATGCACCAGTAGGTATAAAAACGTGGTTGAATCTCACCTATTATCATAAAAAAGTAGTAGTTCCCACAAAGAGCGAAGGAATCGACTGAGAATACTTTCATGAGATTTTCCATCAGTATCTTTCTAACTGGTGGCATGTGATCCCAAACCAACACCAGCACCTTTGTCCTTCTAATGGTTGGATGGAAGTGCTTGCGCTAGCTCTTAGACACAAATCAGCAATTTCAATATCCTAATCACAAGCAAGGAAATACAAAAAACAGTATTTAGCAGGGTTGCAAAAGGACATAATATATTTTTTTTCCAGATATTTACATCAAATTTCCTTGTATAAGAAATCATCACAAAGTTAATTTCTATTCGACATAGTTTCAGCACCATGATTTTCTTGATAATGAAAGAGTTTCCAAATATGTGAGTAAAGGCATCAATGCTTAGCCGTGCAATTATTTCAAGATAAACCTCAAGCATAAGTGATAGCAGGATATACTAAACAAGAAGATGATATCAGTTTTCAATAAAACTCTTGGTCATCTTCAAACCAATAGTAGAAGAGCCTTACACTATACCTGAGAAATATTGGCACCATAAGCACCAGCGGGTTCAGATGAAAAGTCAACCTGTTAAAACAACTCTAATTCAGACTTGCAAGCATAAACCAAAAGTAGGTAAAATCATTATATATATTATATATGCATGGTGCTACAATGATTTGATCCACTAACTGATCTATATGATGCACCAAACCATGTCGATTCGGTCTTAAACACAATTCTATCTTCCTAACACCAAAAGTATCATGATGGTATCATTTAGCTTAAAACACTAGGAAAAACACACACAGTCAAATCTATTCCAAGAGCAATTCATGCAACTTTACTTCAGGTTTTGTTGAAATGGAGAACCTTGAATATTCTTTGTAACCACATTTCAACATGAGCACATTAAGCATATCAATCTGGCAACTCAAAGCAAAACATTCAGCCAGCTTATTTTTCTCTAATAATGACAGCTCAGAACAGGACCTATGTGGAGAGAGAAACAGTATGTCAAAGCAATAATTTAAAATTCAGCATCTATACAAAACAATGAACAGTGCCTTTACCAATAACCAACTCAACACTAAGTTTTAACTGTTTCATCTCAGCAAATCAGTCCCAAGTTCACACACACCACCCCACAGCTTCCTGCAAACAGCAAAGCTAACCATCAATAACACATACAAAACCAAAGCAACAAAATTAAACAGTCAGGATCGAGCTACTCCATCTATTGTTTCAAATCCTGTCAAAATTGTGTATGTTTACATCAATTTCAGAAACTTTGAACAATAATTCAATGGTTAGGTTGAAACTTCCAAAGCAAACAAACTACAAGAACTTATCATATCTTAACTCTGTAGGCATATTCCGACATCTACACCACAACAATAGTACCATGGTTAGCTTTGAACTTTCCATGCAAACGGAAATGTACACATTCTTTTATCCAACAGGAGGGATGCTCTCTGTAAGATAAAGCAAGCAAAGTGCCCTTAAAGCCATAGGAAAGTTGCTCAAAGCAAGTGTACAGCACGTGCGATGGGAGGTTAGGGTAATATTCAGAAATCTTGGGGAGAGGAGATTAGTGTAATATTCAAGCATCAACATTCAGCAGGGGAGGTAAGTGTAATTTGAAAAACTTGGTAATTTTGCTCAAATCCCACTATTTTACATCAGTGATCACTAAAACGTTGTACCTTGAGCAAATACCTGTGACAACTTGTAAATAACCTTCTGGAGGAATAATATCCCTGAGTTACCTCATTGTTGACACAGCTCATGGAAATAGCAGCTAATCTCCGACCATGAAAGCAACCCCAGCAAGAAAAGAATATAGCCTGCAATGACAGAATAAAGTAGATGGAGACTAAAATTCCAGTCCAGTAGACAAAAAAAGCATCATAACTCATTTTTTGGAATCTTTTTCTTGAGATAGCCCCACTTCTCACCAACTTCAACGAAGGTTCTAAAAATTTCATCTTCGGTATTCGTAGGCAGAAACATGTCACATCCAAACATAGAGGTAAGATGTTCAGCAAATACTGGAAATTTATCATTGTAGAAGATTCTAGAACTCCGGCTACACTTTTCAGCTCTTACAGCAACAAACACAACCTATATTATAAAACAAACACAAAATAACCATAATATAAGCAAAACCCAAATTTCTTGTTTGCTTGTTTCTTTATTACCTGATTAACAGTAGAATATGCCGAGCGGAAGTCCTTTTTCTTTTTTTTGGCGTTCTGGATCCCAGATGGATGATCCTTTAGCTTGAGAAAATACAATAGGAATTCGATGGTAACTGCAACATAAACAACCAACTGATCTCACGACAAAATGAAAATAAAAAATCCAAACAGAAAAGTAGTCTTTTTACTGACCAACACTTAAAACCAACAAGTCCACGAATAATGAAACACACAACAAATGGTATATACTAACCTCCTTAATAAGGTTTAGGAAATTGCATCTGAATCTTCACAAGTTGTTGTCTAAGATCCTCTCAAGTTTTGGAAACCTTCAAGAAAATATATCCACAATAGTCTGTGTTTGAAATATTCAGTTTCAAAGATTTAGGATTAAGATATTAATACCTTTCAGCCAGTTACTTTGATTTTATCAAATGTAGTAATGCAGTAGCAACTACACTGGATAAAGGGTTCCCTCCAAATGTGCAGCAAAATGCTTCAATACCAAGTTAGTAAGGTAATATTGAAATAGGATTAACATGTACTAACCTTCCATGCTCTCCTGGCTGTATGTACAACATAAATTGTTTGCAAAAATTGCACTAACTGGCAAAAGTCCACCGCTCAATGCTTTTCCTCATATCTTAATTATTTATAACAGTAAGGATGTTATTAAGTCTTTTTAAAGACATGGTTCAAATAACTCATTTTATATAAATAAAAGGAATGCAATTTTGAGTTCATATAAGAATCACAATACTTACTACAATATCGGGATGAACATTCTCCCAGTCACAGGTCAGAATTCGTCAGACGGTGTTGATCCACTTTGTATTTCATCAGGGATCATTAAAATATTGTACTTAGAGCAACGGTCCCTGACAGCTTTTAAGTGATGGTCTAGAGGAATAATAACCTATAAGTATAACATAAGAATGTTACAAGGAAATGAATAGAAGGAACAGAATCACGCCTCCTTTTTAGGGATGTTCAGATAACCCCACTTTCTTACCAACTTCAATGCAGTTTCTACACCTTCAGCGCCAGTATTCATTTATAGAACTAAAAGTACGCTTTTCAGCATATTCTGCCAATGCTTCAATGATCTTTGGATGACAGTGTTCCTGAATAAATATTATAAGAAAATTTCGTTCAGCATATAGTAACAAGTTGATGTGAACCTTCTCGAAAATCAGTGAGTGGCTTAAGTGAACAGCTGATGGTACCGGTCATCACATAAACATGTATTGAGCAGGTAATATTAGTGTAATATTCTGAAATATTGGATAGGAAAATTATGTGTAATATTCAAGTCTCAGCAGGGGAAATAAGTGTACTTGGGACAAATTGAAAAATGTAGTAATTTTGCTTAAATACCATAGTCCTTTTTTGCGGCATTTCGTTCCTCAATTTTTAAATTTCAAATAAGCATCAAATGAGGTCACCTCGTTAATAAGGATCCCGTTTCCATAATAGTGCTCTTTGCCCTTAACACGAGATGGCCATCCATAAACGTCAATGAAGGGTTGGGCTAGTCTCGACTCGTTAGCATCACTACACTATTTACAATCATGCTCTCCTATGATGCACGTAAACAAACTTATAGCATACATACCTAATGAGTTGAATCTAACAACAAACCTCAACACCTTACACAAGCTCATAGCATAACATATCTAACAACAAACCTCAAACACTTTACCCAAGCTTATAGCATAACATTCCATAACAAGTACAATTTATTAGCAAAATTCAAGCCTTGTCACAAATATGGTTTACTTGCAAATCGTAATACAAAATATAGCCATTAAGCCAAACAACAAACAGTTGTTCCATAACCAAAAATTTCACTCCCAATGCAAGTCACAAATAGCGATAGACATGACCCTTATGAATTCATTTCCTGGCTTCACATCAAATATTTTTGTGAGAAAGTTGGCCAGTAAAACAAGTAAAGTGTAGGGCGTGAGGAGCTATATATAGGGTTCCATTGACAGCACTCAAGGGCATGATTATGCTGTAGCAGAAAATTAGAGAGCCATTGCATCTTATTCATATGATACGACAGTATGTTTGTGGGATTATATGGTTGAAGATGCACATATTGAAAGATAAGATCATCACACGGACTTTGCTGTTGCTGTTGATACGATTGAGCTCGTCCCTTATCATCACACGAAGTTTGCTGTTGGTGTTGATACGAGTGAGCCCCCGATGGAACGAGCTTGTTTATGAGGCAACATGGGACAGATCCCGATACACCTCTTGGTTTGTTTCATTGTATAAAAGAAATAGATAAAAGAAATAATAATAAAGTTGAGCAAAGCAAAACGAGAATTCCCAAATAAATTTCACCTTTAAGGCATACCTGCAATTAGCTTGCCTGGCGGACCACCTTCGATTTCTATCTCTCCCCATCATTGCCAATGGCATAAACTAACTGATTGTTACCACACAAATACATGAACAAATAAAAGGAATCATTACATTGACCTGTCCTGAAACTATGATCATTACAAAAACTTCATCTTATGATTCAAAATTACAAATACCCCACTCATGAAATTCAATCAAATGAAATAATTACGTCCAACACAACCAGACATGAGACAACAAATTGTCATGCTGCAAAGATATCTCTAAAAACAGCTTATCTGTATAATTAGGCCAAACCTAAGGATATGCAGTGTGATTATTTGTAAAGAATAAGTACTGACCAAAAAAATAGAAAAGGTTTGTTTTGGTGCCGCTAATACTATATCAGTTTCAATTCGCAATATGATTGAACAGAGTTGGGGAAAGAAAAGTGAAATGATAAGAGACAAATAGTCTCTAATAATATCTGGAATAACTCACCCAGAGTTGACCATTAATCTTACAGTCCAAACTAAACAAAAAGGAAATGATAAATATACATGAGAAACAACCATAGGTTACTAAATAATCTATCTAATAAGTAAAGATTCATGCACAAGAAACATGTTGCAGATAATAATCACATTCGGACATGGCGTAGGTTTCTCAAAGAAACTGAAGCAATAGGGGTTGGGGGAGGTTAGTGTAATATGCTTAAAAGGTCAACCTCTCTGCAGGGGTGGAAAATGTAATATGCTAAGAGGTGCACCCTCTCTGCAGGGGCGCTTGATGTAATTTCGAAACATTTTAAAATCAGCTTGTTAATTCAGATCACTCCCTCATCTTGAACAACCTTCCGTATCAGTTCCATCAGCCAATACCCTCTTATTCTTAGAGATCCAGTATGAAAATTGGTGGAAGTCACTCGGTTTGCACAAAGACCACACACTGAAGGCTTCTTAGAGCCTTCAAGAACCAAGTGGCTGTCCAACAATGTTCATTAGGAACCTATACAAGGGGAAATACCAGCCATGATGCACCTCACATGCAACAGCTTCCAACCAAATATACTCAAGAAAATTAACCCTACAGCAGAAAAGATCAATATTAACCACCAGTGATATAAACAACAAAGAATCACAACACTGAATGTCCAAAGTTAGCCAATCCCAAATTTTCAATTCTTATCATTCCATTGACAACAACACTGGGATTTGTCCCCCTCATGATTGATGCGGTTATTTACTAGAGCTTATTAAACATTCTCATTGAGATATGTTGCAATTATAGTGTTGGAAACTATCATCAGATTGAAGTGCCGAAAGTCATAATTAGCATGGTCATTACTAGAGCTTATTAAACATTCTCATTGAGATATGTTGCAATTATAGTGTTGGAAACTATCATCAGATTGAAGTGCCGAAAGTCATAATTAGCATGGTCATTACTAGAGCTTATTATTAGAAATATAACTATTTAGTTTTATGTGATATTTAAAATTTAAATATTTAGTCTTATCTATTTAATAACTTCCATGTTAGATAGGTTATATATATATGTAGTTTGTATCTTAGGTTTTCATTGAGAATACAGAATATTGACAATATCCAGATTACATTACGTATTCTCTTTCACCCTCTTTTCTCTGCATATCCATTAAAGAATTGATGATATCCATTAATTTCTAAGATGGTATCAGAGCAAAAGATTCCGCTGCGAAACAAATCCTCCCAAACAAAATCCAAAAGATTTCTTCCGTTGCCGAACAAAATTCTCCTTTGGTTCAACAAAAATTCTCCACCATAAATAAATTCTTCTGATCCATTTTTAATCAATCCATGACATGTCCGTCATGAGAATTTTTTTTTTTTCTATCCATGGTAAATTCACCATGAGTAATCAATCAATGGCAAAGTCTGCTATGAGTAATCAATCCATGACATATCTGTCATGAGAATTTTTTTTTATCCATGGCAAAAGTGTGCCATGAGTAATCCATAAATGGATTAAATATGTGAAAGAAAGTTCCAGGAAATGTAATGGAATGTTAAATTGTGCATCTAATTTTGCACGATAAAAAAAAATAAAAATAAAAAAAAGAAGGAAAGGATCAGAAGCCCGGAGAGGTGCAAACCAGAAAAATTAAGTTTTCAAGATTTTGTGGAGAAAATCAAGCCGCGAGTTGGAGAAAATCAAGTTTCTAAACTTTGAAGAAAATCAAGATGAGAGTTGGAGAAAATCAAACGAAGAAACCAAGAATTGCAGAAGTTCAAGTTATTTCAAGTTGGATTTCTTCATTCTTCTGGAACTCCAACTTGAGGGGGGAGTATTAGAAATATAACTATTTAGTTTTATGTGATATTTAAAATTTAAATATTTAGTCTTATCTATTTAATAACTTCCATGTTAGATAGGTTATATATATGTAGTTTGTATCTTAGGTTTTCATTGAGAATACAGAATATTGACAATATCCAGATTACATTACGTATTCTCTTTCACCCTCTTTTCTCTGCATATCCATTAAAGAATTGATGATATCCATTAATTTCTAAGACTTATAAACAATGGTGCTTCAGGTAATTTGAAAATGAGGCTCACCATATCTAAAATTTGGGGGAAGATAATGAAATATCTAGTCATATATTTATGTTTCTCAAAATGTTACCTGTTTTTTGAGATAAAATATATTAATTACCCCTAATATCTAATCTTTCTCAGAATTAACTCACCTATACAGTCTCGTTATCACGAAATATAGTTGCAGAGATAATGTATAATACAGAAATCAAATATACCACGACCACATAGGTTTTCACACTGAAGAATGAAGAATCACTAGAGAACAAGGATTAGATTAAAATCTTACAAAATAGCATACCATTATTATTATTGGACCATAGTATAAATATCTCTACAATGCAGGTTGTGTCAGCTACACAAATGCGCTTGATATCATAGAAGAAGGCAAAAGAAGAATCAGTTTTGCATGGTACTCTTGGTCCAGGAATTAAAACCCAGTTTTTTAAATTCCAAATAGTACAAAAAAGAAATCCGTAGTAGTACCTGATAAACCATCAAGATGGCATAAGTTAATAACTAAGCAAACGGAAGGAAAGAATAGTGAAGACTAAAGTTCTGAAACATGATTATCCACCGGAGGAAACCAATCCAGTATCAGCCCTTTTTGTTCATAATCCAATGCAACACTAGAAGACACACTGCACAAAAGAACAAACAAGCTTACGAACAATGATTCAATAATCATTATGGATAGGAAGAAATGTGGCTTACCATAGGATGATTTTGCTTGACCGAATCCTGTAGAATGCTCAAAAACATGTAAGATGTTAAACCATAATCTTAAACAAGAGAGATGATTTTGAAAATACCTATTTTCTTGTATCAACTCCATTCACTTTTCGACAGAAATTCTCAATGCAAATTACAAAATCTCTTCTTTGGCCTTCCAAACTAGAGCAACCTTATTTGACATGTCATCCGCAGGTGACAAGAAGAATACAATGCACGAGTAGGTTCTATCCATATCCTGAAGAAGATTCCCCCATTATTGTAAATTCCAAAAATCAAGACATATAAGAAATTTATTTAAAACCTGGGAGCAAGAGATCAAAAGTGGACAGTAATAAACTAAGGTGCTATAAAAATTATTGTCTAAAACATAGTGGATGGAAAGAAGAGACTCTTATTAAAATTGCATTTCTTAAGGAACCATTTACGGAATTAAACATCTACCTGGAATAACTGGAGACTCACAAACTAATACCAAAGGTTTCCCACAATTCCCGTCTGACCTTGTTAGCTAATATAATGCTAGACAAGATTCCACATCTTCAGACGTGGTATATAAAGTTGACAATGCAATATATCACTTAATAGAAAAAGGAACGCGAAATAAGTTTCAACAAAAAGATGATCGCTGCAAAAAATTTCATGAAGAAGTATAGCACATGGACTCACCTGGAGCAACAGGATCAGAAACGAGGGTCTTTTGAGACCCCTTCACTCCATCATCCCCAACAGGTGTGTAAACAAGTTCCACACAATCTCCCACTTCATCAAAAGTTAAATCCAAAATTTCTGCACCGGTTTAAATGAATTTGACAATTTGTTGAAAGACAGAGAAGAAAGGACAAGCAAAACCACAAAAGTATTTTGCAATCCAATATTTTGCGGAAAAGGAAAATATTTAGCAAATTTTAATAGATAGGAAATTGAAATTTAGTTCTCTGAAAAGATTACGGTCCAATTTGTTCGGAAAGGACAACTGGACCTCAAGCCCAATCACAACTGATATGAAGAACCTACGGAGAGCATGCAAATAAGTTACAACACTTATTTCATGGGAAATTTGCACATAGGGCTGTCAATGGGCGGATTTTAATCCGAATTCGATCCGAATCCGATCTGAATTTTATCATATTCGTCCGATAAAAAAGTCCGATGGATCATATTCGATTATAAATATTCGGTATCCGAAATAAATGGATCGGATATGGAACTAAGGAATCCGATCCATTAAAGATCCGAATCCGATTTCTTTTAATAATATTTTATTAAATTAATTATTTTATTAGTAAAGAATATTAAATAGAATAATTAAAATTAAGAATTTCACATATGTTCACTATAAATAATAATAATATTTACATTATTTATTCTAAAAAATATGTTTTTCTTTATTAAAAATCTTAAATTAACATATTTTAAATGCATATACACAAAACCATTAAAGAATTCATCAAGTAATAATTATTTGTTAAATATTATATATTTATATTTATATTTTATTTATTTATTTATTTCTTTATAAAAAAATTAAATTTTATTGTTAATCGGGTCGGATCTTTTATCGGATCTGATCCGATCCGTTAACATACGGACTTGGCATTAATGAATCCGAATCCTATAGGATTCGGATTCGGATCCGGTTATCGGATCTTCTTGTCGGATTCGGATCCGAAATTTCCTGATCTGGTCCGAATCCGACCCGTTGACAGCCCTATTAGCACAGGTACGCTGAAATTATCACCAAAAACCCTATTAAAAAAATATGATAAAAAATACTATATTTTCAAAAATATGCACAGAAAACCCCGTACACTTCATCATGGACGGAGCCAAGGTGGGGCAGGGACGGGTGAATTTTTTTTAAAATTTATATGTGTATTTTGAAAAATTTATATTTTCGTCCCCCCTAAAATTAAAATTTCGCCCCTTTAATTTTAGATATTTTAATTTTCAGCCCCCCTTATGTTAAATCCTGGCTCCGTCCCTGCACTTCATGCACGTTGACTGCAAGTGTGATTGAATTTTTTTCACTTTTTCGCCTAAAATGATTATTTTACCCATATATTTTATATATATAGGGAGAGAGATAAACAATAAATTTTATAAATAATATTTAATATATACATAATTCATATTAACACATTGAGAAATTTATATAAAAATTATAATTTATAAAAAAAAAAAAAAAAAAAAGGAAGAAGACGGAAAAAAGGGGGAAGACTTCGTCTTCTTCCCCTATACTCCGAACTCGCCGCTGGAAAAACCAAGAAGATGGAGGGCGTTTTCTCCAATGAGACGAAGATGCCACCGCAGCACACCACCACCACAACAATACCACACCACCCCAACAATGGCCACCGGGAAGAAGAAAAAAAAAAGAGAAGAAGACGAAAAAGGGGGAAGACTTCGTCTTCTTCCCCCTATACTCCGAACTCACAGCCAGAAAAACCAAGAAGATGGAGGGCCGTTTCTTCGATGAGACAAAGATGCCACCGCCGCATACCACCACCACAACAATACAACATCACCACAACAATGGCCACCGGCCCACCGTGAACAACGACACAAAATTAAACTCAGATCTATAGACACACAAACTCAGATCTACCGGTGGTAAACCTGAGGAATTGTTGTTTACCGAAGACGAGCTTGGAGGAGCCCTTGTACATCTCGGTCGCGGAGGTGGAGGTGGCGGCATTTTGTGCGGCGGCGGAGGAGGGACTGGAAGGCGGCGGCTATGGTGTTTCCACCTCCGGATAGCAGCGTCAATTGTTCTTGGGGGGAAGAAAGCAAAGTGTATTATGTATATTATATTTTATTGGGTTAATTACACCTGACCCCCAAATTTGATAGGGTAATTATAGCCGGCACCCCACTTTTAGATATAATTACAGACACCACCCCTCTGAAGTTTGTTTATTACACTTAACCCCCAAAAAATTAGGGTTCCGTTAAAAACTTGATGACGTCAGCAAAAATATATGCAAAAACCCAAAATTACCCCTGTTGACTTCGGTCAAATTTTTATTTCCCGTTCATGCCCTTGGGGGTTAAATGTAATTTAGTAAATTAAAATGGAGGCTATGTGTAATTTTTTGTGTTAAAATTCCAATTAGAATTGTGAGTTGAAACTAGCCGTTGCTATTATTTTCAGAATTCTCAGTCAATAAATATTTAGCTTCAAATAGCTATTCTTTAAATAATTTATCTTTTTTTGTCAAATTGTTATTTGATTGGCAAGAAGTAGATAAACTAATAGATGGTGTAGTTGTAATTTTTACAATGATAAGCTATAGGACTATGTAACATTTTACAACATCTCCATAAATAACAATTCAACTACTTGAAAATACAATGTACCACCCTCATTACAACAATTTAATTCCATGGAATTTATCACAAAACAGGCTACAGTACAACATCAATACAACAACTGCAATAAGTTGCAATTCATACAACAACTTCAATTCCTTCAATAAAAATTGCAACTCAAGTTATCATAAATAGCATAATATCATAACAAAAGATCAGGAAGTCCTAACAACATAAGTTTCAACACCTAAATATTCATTAAGCTATTACATTGCCATTATAACAACATAATTGACTAACTTAGTGTAATAGCTTCAGAACAGAAGTTGCATTAACAACGACTTCATCAAATGTAGCATTCTCATTTAATCCCCAACAAAAACAACCAAACGATTGGCAAATTAAAATCATAAGATTTCTTCCAGAATTACCAAAAAATGTTGTCTTATACAGGCCCTAAATAGATGATCCTTGAGTTGGTTCGGTTGGAGATGATGCATTTTGTCTTCTAGGCCTGCCCCTGCCCCTTCCTCTATTCATTGACATGATTGTGACAAATGAGGTAGTAGTTGTTGTCCTATTAACTTCGTTGCTCGGATTTGATTGCACTGAAGCTTGTGATTTGTTGACACTTCCACTAACCACATTCCCTCCTTCGCCGGCCTGCGTAGCAACACTAATTATATCAAAATTTCATAATTAACAATAACAAAATAAAAGCAATAATAACAGAAGCTAAATTACCTTTTTTAAGCCTCCTCTACAAGACCTTTTATTATGCCCCATAACACCACAAGTCCCACATTTCACTCTTTCCCTCTTCCTTGATGGTACCACTCTTGGTGCTTCACTAACTTCTCTTCTTCTGTGCTTTTTAGGTCTTCCAGGAGCTCTTTTAATCAATGGTGGTAGTATTTTCTTAGGCTCAACTTCCATTTCTGGCCAAAAACTATCATCTGGGATACCTTTAATTTTATGGCTATATACTTTCTTAAAACCTCTACACTATAACTGTGGTGAACATATTCTTCAATGTTCTGTCTCTTATGAGCTATAGCAGCGGCAGCATGCCTACAAGGGATCCCACTCAAATCCCAAAACCTACAATCGCAATGTCTAAGACTAAGATCAACAATATAGTGTCTAATCCCATCATTCACTTGGAATTCATGTGTCCCCGCCACCAATCATCTCTTCGCCCTTTGATATCTAGTCTCTATCCTGTCCATAATCTTTGCCCTCAAAGCATCTATTAATTTATGAATATGTTGCATTTTTAAATCTCCAATCCACGCGTTAAAAGACTCACTTAAGTTATTTGTGATATGGTCATTCCTAATGTCTAAGCTAAAAGCATGTCTAGCCCATAGAGAGGTATCACCCATGTTAACAACATATTGATAAGCAGTAGGTTTAACTTCTTTTAATCTATTCATTGCAGAATTGAATTCATCCCTGGTATAAGCCCTAAAAAAATTGTTTAAAATTAGAATTTTGACTTAAGTCGATAATATTCTGCATAAATCCCAAACTATAAAATAAATTTATACCTTGCAGCAACCCAAAACAGTTTTTTTACCAATATACCAGCATGTTGAAGCCTCAAGTTTGCATATATGTGCCTGCAACACTTCCTATGAACTACATTAGGTGCCACATCCGCCATTGCCTCAACAAGTCCATATTTCATAAGATAAGAACAGTAAATTAATAAAATAAAATGGAACAACACTAAGAGAATAAAATGAGAATGATACTAGTCATGAAAGTCCAGTGTCATGAAATTAGATGTAAAAATAACCTTTTGCCTATCTGTCATGAAAGTCCAGTGTCTACCATCATAAAATCCACCAAGCATCTGTGCCAAACAATTTAAGAAGAACCCCCAACTTTCTTTATTTTATGTTTCTACAACAGCAAATGCAATGGGATACAAACCCATGTTGCCATCCAAGGACACTGCAGACAACAATATACCTCCATAGTTTCCTTTTAGATGGCATCCATCTAAACCAATAAATGGTTGACATCCATCTAAGAATCCTTGCTTTAAAGCCTCAAGTCTTATCACAAAAAAATAAAATAAAATAAAATAAAATAATATATATATATATATATATATATATATATATATATAAAATATAATATAAAAAACAGTGACGTACTATACGTTAATTACAAAACATATAAAACTTGATTACCAATGAAAAATCTCTTGAAGTTTGGCTCCCTTGGCACCATCCCATTTTGATTTAAATGGAACTGAAACCTCAATATGCTTCCTGGATTAGTCCTTTGAACCATCTCTGCGTATTGTGACATTATTGCATATGATTCAGCTGGATTGCCATTGATTATCACATTTGCCTTCAACCTTGCCCTGTACAATTGCATGTACTTTGGCTTCACTCCAATTTTCTTTAATTCATCCTTCAGCACACTCAATTTGATGTTCGGTTGTGTTCTCAGTATTGGAGCAATCTTCTCAGCAATCCATATTGAGTCGGCCTCTTTGATATTGTCCACTCTAACACAAGAGTGAACAGGAATGCATTTTTTTTATCACAAATGAAGTCTCGTCACTGGCATCAGTAATGATTGAAGCATGAATTCTCCAAGGACATCTTTTATCAGCACATTTGACAATTATCCTTGTTTTCTCATTCTTAACTCACTTAATCTTAATACCAGCTCTAATAATGTATTCTTTCAAAGTTTTCCTAAACTCTTTAACTGAAGCAAAGACTCCCTTCTCTTTAAGATTGAATTGCTCACACGGATTCTCAGGTATTTGTACTTCATTTAAATCAAACCATCCTCGAAGTGGATCTTCTGGAATCTCTTCATCACTATCATTGTATAGCTCACATCCATCCGATGAATCGTAATTTGATAACTTATCAGTAGGGACATCAGCTACAATCCCCAAAGAAGAATCTGAAGTTGTTGTATCAACCACTTGCATATTCTCATCTTCCACAATATGTTCTACTTATGTGACAACATGTTCTTCCTGAAAGAATAATTCCTCCTCCTCACTTTCAAACATATCTTCAAAGTACTCCATGTTGGGATGACCATCGAAATCTTCTTCAGATCCCTTTTCTAAATCTCCATCTACCAGTCTAACCTGCTCTTCAAACTCATCATCTCCTTGGTTACCCCCATCATCAACATCAACCTCAACCTCGTTATCCTCATTAACATTATTTCCAAGATCACCACCTTCAAAACCCACATCTTCCCCGTCACCCCCGTCATCCATAGCATTTTTGGTAGATACCAACCCTAGAAATCAGTGAATTAAGCATAAAATATTATAGAACTTCCGTTGGGTTCTAACACGGGCCAAAATCAAAATTTCTTCATGAATAAACCCATCTTAAAACATAAAGTTTATTCATTCAATTTAAAAAAAAAACAAACAAATGAAATGCATATCGCTAAAGTTTCCAGAAAATGCCTAAAAACAATAAAATCATCTTAAAAAAGAGAAAATTTGTAGGTAAACCTTAAGAACACGCCATCATAATACACTATAGAAACAAAAAAAAAACTAAAACCAAAAAGCCCTAATTTTAAGTTCCGAAATTCGCTAATAACAGGCTTCCCGTATGATTTCTTCTACAAATACCAAACTTTTTGGGGACACAAGCTGAAAATGTAAGAATTTGGACATAAAGTTTCAAATATGCTACAAAACCGACCTTTCATGGATGAAGATTGCTTCAAATCGCCCAACCCTTCAGCGCTAGAAACGAATGAGCGATTTCCTTAGTAGACGATAAGCTTTAAGTGAGAATCTATGATGCACGGACACTTCTAAAAATATCATTTTGCCGTGTCGTGTCATGCCGTGTCGTGTCGGACACTCGTGTCCGACACTCCTTACGTGGGAAATTCAAGAAAAAATCCGTGTCGCCGTATCCGTGTCGTGTCGTGTCCGTGTCGCCGTGTCCGTGTCCGTGCATCATAGGTGAGAATAAAGAAGAAATTGAACCAATCTTCAAGAACCTGTAGTGATTTTTGGCGGATGTTTGGAGGAGTATTTTAGGGTTTTCTTTCTATTTGCTTCTGTAACACTTTGGCGCGAGGTGATGAAAAGCCAAATCTTGATTCTTTATTCCTTTTACTAATCCCAAAGGCCAAAACGCTGAGGCGTTTTTTATTCCTTTAGCAATTTGTAAAGATATCTTTTGTATATTAAGGGGTAAATAAGGAAATTTATAATTAAATTTTTTTGGGCAAAAATTCAAAAAATTTTGAAAAATACTTAACGGTAAATGTAAGGGCATAACGGGAAATTCACGTTATTTTTAATGGAACCCTAATTTTTTGGGGGTTAAGTGTAATAAACAAACTCCAGAGGGTTGGTGTCTGTAATTATATCTAAAAGTGGGGTGCCGGCTGTAATTACCCTATCTAATTTGGGGGTCAGGTGTAATTAACCCTATTTTATATATATATGTTATGTGTATTATATCTATCTATCTATCTATCTATATATAATTATTAATTCAGTTAATTTATTAATATGTATTATGTATATATTAAATAAGATTTTATAAGTTTATTACATTTATATATTTATTAAATAAAATTTTAGAAATAAATTATTATATATATATATATATATATATATATAAATTATTTACATTGCATAAGGGTATATAAATTATCCAATACCCAGGCGTCTTGGTCATCCCTCACTCGGGTATCTAAGAATGTTATTTCCTACACTCTTTTCGCATAATCGGTCTTTAAATTGGTCATGTCAGACTTGTCTTACTGGTAAAAGTCATAGAGCCTCATTTAAACAAAATAATACTCGGGTTGAGTCTGCTTTTTCGTTAGTACATTCAGATGTTTGGGGACCAGCCCCCATGATAAATCAGAATCAATTTCGGTATTTCTGTCATTTATTGATGATTATTCTCGCATGACATGGGTATATTTTTTGCGTCATAAATCTGAAGTTTATGGTACTTCTGTGGTTTTCTTTAATATGGTGCAAAACACTGTTTGGTCACAAAATCAGGGTACTCCGGTCAGATAATGGACGAGTATATGTTAACCAGGAAATGCACAATTTCTTTCAAAAACATGGCATGATTCACCAAACCTCCTGCCCCAATACCCCTCAACAAAACGGGGTAGCTGAACGAAAAAACAGAACCATTCTTGAAATGACCCAAGCTTTACTCACTGAAGGAAGTGTTCCGAAACATTTTTGGCTTGAGGCTGTTACCACTGCAACCTACTTAACAAACAGGTTACCCACAAAAATCTTAGCCCAAAAAACACCACCGTCAGTTCTCCAAACTCAAACTGAAGTACCACCCATTCTCACTTTACCACCTCGGATCTTTGGGTGTACAGTCTTTGTCCATGTCCCAAAATCTGACCGGACAAAGTTGGATGCCTGTGCAGTGAAGTGTGTCTTCCTGGGGTATGCCCTTAGTCAGAGGGGATATCGGTGTTATAACCCCAAAACCAAACGGTTTCTTGTCACTATGGATTGTAATTTTGTGGAAATCGAGTATTACTACCTCTCCCAGCACAGTGATCAGGGGGAGATTCAGGATAGTGGATCTCTAAGCTGGTTGAATTATACTGATCTGATTGACTCTACATGTAACACCCCAATTTTCGGCTTTCCAAGCACGCGAATTAATTGCCGAATATGCCTTAATTGTTATATGTCCTTAATTGATCATTATTTTAAATTAGTAGACTAAATTGCATATATATATTCTTGGACCTAAATTGATCTTTTTCCAAACCTCATATCCTTAATTGCATAACTTATATAACTTGAGGCACTTGATTGGAAATTGAATTAATTCATCAATTATAAGAGATGAATCACGTAGAAGCATCCTTCGTCTCATTCTCATTTTCATTTTCATACAAACTTTGCTCCCTTGAGGTCTCGGTTCATCCATGGAGAGAGGGAGAAGAGATTTTATCAATTTTCAAGCTATTTCACCGGAGAAATTACATGTTTTGGAGCTCAATCATCCACTTCCATCATCTTCTTCCATTTATTTTATTTCAAGCTATATATGTGATTACATATGTGATTCCTTGAGATTTCATATGAAGCTAGGGTTAGGATTTGTATGAAATAACTTGTTTATATGATGTTAGAAGCATGATTATAAACTTTAGACTTGATTTCATACATAAATCTTGGGAATTATGGAGTTTGGTCCTATATGTGTTCATGGGGTTTAATCTTGGTTTCTTGATGATTCAAGCTAGAATTAAGTGTTTATACCAGTTTTATTGTGCCTTAAGCATGTATACATATCCCTTTTCATGAATTTATGCCTTGGGAGATTGAATCATATGAGTTATGATGAACTAGGGATTGGTTCGTGCATCCCCTGTTTCTTCCTCTGTTTCTGCATCTTCTGCGTAACGGGAACGGCCCTTCCCGTTCCCTTTGTATTTGGGGAACGACCGTTCCCATAGTTTGAATTGTGTACATGGCGGCGAGGACGGGAACGACCCTTCCCGTTTTGGCTTACAGTCAGAACGGCCATTCCTATCTTCGGGGAGCAACTTCGGGGAGCTGGGAACGACCCTTCCCATTTTACACTAAGGGCCGGAACGACCGTTCCCAGGCCTCTGGAGAGGCAGTGAGTTTCTGCACAAAATAGATATTTCCATTTCCATTCCTTTACCTTCAAATGACCTAAACATGCTATTATATGATCAATTACATGCAAGAATATGATTATATCATACTACATTTGTTAATGCATGTTACCTCGTTACATGATTATGCCGTGTGTTACATTATAGTAACGTTATCAAGTTATGGTCTAAGGAGGGTACAAATGTTTCTATTTCTTGCCCAGTGTTCTACAGAGCAGAGATTGGAATCGATAAGCCCGTTTACGTATTCATGAATCGTCGTGTCACCTGTTAGCAAGCAAGTCAGGCCATGTAAAGCAATGCACGTACCGAGATTATCGTGTTAATATCATGATCATGCCAAGCAATGCAGGCATCGTGATTATCGTGATCATCGTGATTATCGTGTTATCGTGTTACCGTGTACCGCTTGTCAACTGCAGGAGCTAAGTGCTATACGGGGCAATGTGCTACGCACAGGGGAGCCACCTCTTGAACCTGCGGGGCAAATTGCTACATGTGTGGGAGCCACCCCTTGAACCCGTAGGAGCCACCTCTAGAATCCTAACGCTGCAGTTATCGTGTTATCGTGAATGGTGAAGGCTCACAATCTTCCCATTATCGTGTTATCGTGATTGGAGTGATCGAGTGATTGGAGTGACAGGGTTTGCGGGAGTGATGGAGTCATTCATGAAATCGATATACATGCAGTGTTGTGTGTTCTTGCAGGTACATTCTAGGCGAGAATCAAGCTGAGTCGAGTCCTTGCATTCGAGCCCGCACGGCGCATTTATTTATTTATCATTTCAAATGAATTATTGTTAACAGTACTTGTTATATATTTTCGGAGATGATAATGTATTGATATGTGAACTAGTATACGAGTTATTTAATGAATGATCAATGTTGTAGCATGTTTTAATAGTTATATTTGATGGTAAATAGGGTATGCTTCCGCTTTATTCTATCGCATGTATAAGTTTATTTTCACCTAGCTTGTCCTGTTATTTGCAATATCACCCGTTCGCTATAGGTTGGTTCATGTACGGATTACCTGTAACGCCCCGGTTCCGGATGATCAGGTAAGCACGCCACGTGTGCGTTTTGAGCGTAGGATTTATTTTTAATTCTTTAATTTCATAATATTCTTACGTGGCATTCATATTTTTATAAAAATCATGAAACATCAATTATGTGAATTATTTGAATTCATATCATTGAAAATATTATTTCATGACACGGAAAAAATTTATTTCATGAATTATTTTAATTCGTTATTGCTGCTGCTTTTGCTCTGTTTTTTTTTCTGCTACGCACAGTTGACACGGGCGTGTCAACTTTCTCTTCTTTCAGCGTGACACAGGGGTGCATGATGGCCTAGCTTTTCTGTACCGTGACACGGGGGTGTCACGGATTGCTTTGTAATGGTGACACGGGCGTGTCACCTTCTATTTTCATGCTTGTTGTCCACTGTACTGTGACACGGGGGTGTCACGGCTTAGTGTATTTTGGTGGCACGGGCATGTCACCCTCTGTTTTCATGCATATTGTTTTGCATGCATGGTTGTACGTGTATGTGCTATATATATATATGCTGATTATATGATTGCATACATGTTATAACGAGATATTTTCATGTTACATTCTATCATACTCGTCATCTCGTTGCATTTTCGTCGTTCGTCCTATTTGGTACATTTTGAGTCGTGTCTCACGGACAATTGTCTTTCTTGCACAGACCAGCTTCCTGGTGACGAGGAGCAGACCCCGTGAGCTGTTTCCTTGTTTGTTTTGGGTCGTTCAGGCGAGGTTTAATTCTAGATACATAGGACCCCGTATAACCCTATGTGAAGTTTTAAGCCAAAACCTATCTATATAGCTATAGTTTTCAAATGAGATTGGTTTTCAAATGATTTATCAAACTTTTGATGGAACTGATTGATTGATTGATTGGGCGAGTATTGTATTGCACTATGGGCCGGAGGGTAGTGGCTCGAGCCAACCGGGAAAACATGGGCTAACGGGTAACTCGAGAGCTACTCTCACCAAATTGGGATGACCCCTGAACCCCCTAGGAGATTAGGGGAGGAAGGAGTTCCGGGCTTAGGGATTCATGTACCCTCTGCCCAGACTGATTGGATGGTGGGGCCTTGCAATCCCACCATCACCCGGAGGAAGAAGGATGGACTGAAACTGCTAATTGTGCACCGTAATGAATTGCATGATCACCTAACTATTGAACAATTGATTGATTGATTGTACACAATCGGAGTAAGGTTGGAGAATTGCCCTCACTCGCCGGGCCACAATTGATTGTATTGAATTGTTAAATTAATAAACTGAATTAGTTGTAACCTCGGGCGATTGTATCTTTTTCTTTATTAAATTGTATTGTTATTTCCCCCAAAATTATTACCCGAGATTATAACTTGCATGTATGTGTGCTTATATTTATTTATAACCCCTCGCTCAGTCCGTGTTGGACTGACACCTCAACTTTTCAGTTGTTTTGCAGGGCGTGCTAGGCGGGAATTAGAGTCTAGAGTGTCTTTAATTCGGGTTTAGCACACTTTATCTCACATTTTGTTCTTGTACAGATATTTTATATATTTTGTAGCATGCCTTGTCACTTGTATTAGAGATGATATTGTATTGATATGGAATGTTGGTATCTATTAGTAAATAAATAAATATGGTGCCTATAAGTATTGAATGACGTGTTGCTTCCGCTTTTATCTACTCTGAATTGTTGGTTTGGTTTTAATTGAGGGTACCCGCCTAACCTTGTGTTGTGTCGTTTTTATTGTCTCCCGTTCGCTATAGTGTCGGTTCATGTATGGATTAACCGTTTCATATGTGGATTGACACTATAGTGCGGGGGATGTGGCGCTTAGCGTTCCGGGTGCTACATATGCAGTGCCGCGGATACATCCAAAGCAACTCTGACCACACCATATTCCTAAAGAAACGAGGAGATTTGATCACGTGTTTGATCATTTATGTTGACGATATGATTATAATAGGTAGTGACAAGGAAGAAATGGAGAACCTTAAGGAGAATCTGTTTAGAGAATTCGAAATGAAGGATCTCGGAGGGTTGAAGTACTTTAGGCATTGAAGTTCTTCAATCGCAGAAGGGGATAGTTATTTCTCAGAGGAAGTATATCCTGGATTTGTTGGCAAAAACTAGGTTAGTGGATTGCAAACCCGTGGAAACTCCGATACAAATAAACCACAGACTCAGGATAGATAAAAGTGGGGAAAGAACAGACAAGGAACAATATCAGCGTTTGGTTGGGAAACTGATATACTTGTCGCACACGCGACCCGACATCGCCTATTCAGTAGGTATTGTGAGCCAATTCATACACCAGCCACAGAAAGAACACATGGAAGCAGTCATCCGTATCATCAGGTATCTTAAGGGTACTGTACGAACGAGGATTATGTTCGGGAGATATGGTCATCTCAACATTGAGGCATACACTGATGCAGATTGAGAAGGGAATCCGAATGACCGAAGGTCCACATCTGGGTTTATTACACTTATTGGGGGAAATGTGGTTACCTAGAGAAGCAAAAATAGAAGGTTGTGGCACTCTCTAGTGCCGAAGCTGAATTCAGGGGAATAGGAAAAGGAGTCACCGAGCTTATTTGGCTCAGAAAACTAATGGCAGAAATTGGCATGGAACCAGAAGGCCCAAGTCCTCCGAGGTGTGAGAACAGAGCTGCAATCAGCATCTCATAACAGAACGAAGCACGTGGAAGTTGACCGACATTTCATTAAGGAGAAGTTGAAGGATGGCATTATCTCCATTCCCTTTGTGAGATCCGAAGATCAGCTAGTCGACATACTTACAAAGGCGGTCACTACTCAAATCTTCCAAACGGCACTGTGCAAGCTAAGGATTGGGGATTCCATCACTTAGCTTGAGGGGGAGTGTTAGAATATCATTATATATGGTATAGTTGACTTATCGGATTTAATCTCTAATCAATATTATTGTCCAGATTTGTAGGGATTATTTCTTAGGGCCTATATATCTTTGTTAGTAGTTGTGAGTATTGTAACACAGAAAACCATATACAATGAATCAAATAATCAAAGTTTCCTCCAAATACTATGTTTTAACACTTTCCCTCTTCACCACTCCAGTATATCTTTTCAACATTTAGAGTAGTGCTTACAAAAGCAGTTCCAATGAACTTGTAAGGAAAGCAACCTTGGGCTTCCTGAAAATGAAATATCATGGATGTAGTAAATAAAGTGGTCAACCAGGTACTTTGGCATCCTTGCCGAATGCAAGATATAACACTAAAGACATAACACCAAGGAAGAAGTTTGAAAAGAATAATAATTACGGCCATCCAAGATTTAGCAAATATCAGAATTAAAGATGGAAATTCAGTTGATGTTTGACAAATTTCACAATTTGCGGTTTGGCCACTTGATTTCAATGGGTATCATACTGCGTAATGGGATAACTTGAAAACAAAAGCAGGTGTAGTCGTCAACTTAAAAATTTGACATACTTTTAGTATACCTCACCCCAATATTCAGGCTCAACAAGCAGAGAAAATAAGAAGTCATGGTTTGTCAGACCATTTACATACCTACAAACAATGGCAATAACAAATTAGAACCTTGAATCACCATATATAAGTGGAAGTTATTTTAATCTCTTTGAAAGCACAATGACACAAAGAAACAAACAAAACTTGAACTCACTGATCTGATGCCTCAGTATTTTTCATAACAGAAGCTGATAATGTAGGTGTCTGAACCAGCAAAAGCTGAAATATTTTCACGTTCTGTTGAAAATATAAGGCATTAACAGAAGAAATTGAAAAGTGTCACTTTCATAAAACACGAAAAAAATAAAGCATATGCAAGAAAAGAGAAGGTTGGTTAGAGACTTAAAGCATTTTCCACGGTATTAGTCATCAGTCAAGTAATATGAACCAAACAGCTTGGAGAAGAAAACAAAGCCAAATATTATCCTGAAAACATGAACAATATTATCAGAAAGAACTCATCCTTTGATCAATTCTTTTGTAGAGAATAAAAACAAAGTTATGAAATGAACATAAGAGAGTTGCACGATTTTTTAGGGGATTTTCAAATAGGTCAATTTATTCAATAGAGGATAATTTTTGGGATGTATTTCATGTATTTACAAAGGGAATATTGCAAAAATGGTATACCAACTGCATCCATTTTGTAGAAATAGTACAATATCTTTTCCGGTGACAAATTTACCCCACAACTCCAAAAAAGCTACAAAGTAATGCAGATTTTGGCCGGAGTTCATAAAACCCGCCGGAATCCCGCTCCAGCTTCATAAAACCCTGGCTGACGTGTCTTTAACTCCTATGTGGCCGAAATGGACTTGCCACATACGGAAAATTTGCCATGTTGTAGCTTATGTGGACTTATACATAATAACAATTAAACAAAATGAAAAATAAATTTTTAGTATATATAGTTTCCTAATGTACATTTTTTAGTTGAAATTTATTGATGTATATCATCTAATATATAATATATAAGGTATATTATTATAATATAATAGGTTTATATTATATTATATTATATTATATACATGTATGGTTTAATAATACATACACACGTTCATACTTACATATTTAATAAAAGAAAATTTACATTTAATTACTGTATATATCTATAAGATAAAGTAAAATAATGCATCAAGTCACCAAATATATAATTGTATATTATATATTCTAGGGGCAGTTATTTAGGAGGACGAAATATCCCCAAAAGTTATCCTAAACCCCCTAGTTTGAAAAATATATGTTTTAGGTTACCAATACACAAGTTATTTTTCCGAAACCCCCCATGACCCTGAAAAATCTTCCCCCCCTCCCCCCCCCCCCCCTTTTTTTTCCTTCCCTCGCTGGAAAAATCGATTCCTAATTTGGGAAAGATTTATCTCATTTCTGCAAGACTGCAACCACATTTCCACTTTGATGGCAACGAGAGCTAACGGCGATGACTGCAGAATAATGATAGGCGGCAGCAACGAAGACAACAAGATAGATAAGCGGAGGCAACGAGAATCGATTTAGTCGATTTAGGCATTGTGCCCTATTTCCTGTGCTGCTCTAAGGTATTCTCCACGTATAAATGTTAATTTAATATATTCTTGGCGTTATTTGGATGTTAATTATGTCAATTATATAGTATAATTCACTGATAATTTGTATCTAATTGAATTGCTGATAATTTTTATCGAATCGAATTGTTGATCCTCTGCAAACTGATAGTTCAAACTGGTATTCTGAAGATGGTGTTAGCCAGTGATGAAGCTCAAGACAAGGAAATCCTAGGAAGTTGTTGGTTTAATGGCAAAATTACGGTATTTCCAGTTCGGCGGAGCGTGTCAGTGGAGGAGATTCACGCGCAAATTGGTGAAGAGTGGTCAGACTTTAACTCTGATATTTACATGTTACAATACCTCGCACCCCATAAAAAAGGTTTGTAGGTTAGTTTGCGGCGCGACGGGCAGATTTCGACTATGATCGAACTGCATGAACTTGCTAAACCCAACATCGTTGAGATGAGGGCGATTCGGCCTCCTGCCTATTTAAGAGGGAAACAGGCATCATCGAAGAGAAGGTATGAGATTTTTAATTTATTTTGTTCTGTATCAACTCTATATTAATTCTGGTCAGTAATCTCATTCTGTGTTAGGAAGAGAAGATATAACCCCTACGCCTATGGTTCATGCTTGGCCACTGTTCGTTCTGAAGTTGAGGATTGACCAGATCCACTATGTGTTCTGGAATTGAGGATTAATTTGTTTTTATACACTCCCTGTTATGAATGTTTCTGTTTGTTTGAAACTACGTTAATAAATTACTTGAAGATGTTTTTTTTCCTTAATTTGATCTATGGAAATGCATTACTTGTTTAGGTTATTTGGTGGTTGTAATAAAGCTGACTTTGTTAAGTGAATGGTTAAATATGCGTAGTTGAAAGTGGACTTTGTTGAGTGAAGGGTTAAATATGCGTAGTTGAAAGTGGAGTTGTTGAGTGAAGGGTTAAATATGCATAGTTGAAAGAGGACTTTGTTGAGTGAAGGGTTAAACATGAGTAGTTGAAAGCGGACTTTGTTGAGTGAAGGGTTAAATATGCGTAGTTGAAAGCGGACTTTGTTGAGTAAAGGGTTAAACGTGCGTAGTTGAAAGCGGACTTTGTTGAGTGAAAGGTTAAACGTGCGTAGTTGAAAGCGGACTTTATTGAGTGAAGGGTTAAACATGCGTAGTTGAAAGCGGACTTTGTTGAGTGAAGGGTCAAACATGCGTAGTTGAAAGCGGACTTTGTTTAGTGAAGGGTTAAATATGCGTAGTTGAAAGCGGACATTGTTGAGTGAAGGATTAAACATGCTTTCAACTTTGTTGAGTGAAGGGTTAAACATGCGTAGTTGAAAGCGAACTTTGTTGAGTGAATGGTTAAATATACGTAGTTTACTAAATATCATCATAAAATGATATGGAAGGACTAAAGTTTACATATTATGAGAACAAACATATTAGTTACCATGTTTTTTCACTAAATACCATCATAAAACGATGTAGAAGGACTGAAAGTTTACATATTATAAGAACAAACATATTAGTTAGACAATATGAGAACAAACATATTTGATGGTGTCAAAATCTGGCTATGCGCTGGACTGCAGATTAGAACTCCCAATCACCCAAGATATTTGTAGATGTGAGGTGACTCTAATGCTTTCCTAAGCTGCGAAAGATGAAACAAACATGAACTCAAAGGCCAAAACGGGGGAATGTGGGGGGTTGGACCCGTTTTGGCACTCCGACGCTCAAGTCAGCTTGAAGCTCTGGGTCGAAAGTGTACTGAAGATATGGACTCAGAGTATGGAGGAAAAGCTTACCATTACTGAAGGTGGAGGTGGGTTTTTATAGCTTGGAGATGGACTCCGTGCGTGTAAGTACACCTCCTTGTAGGTGCGGATCTGGTCTGGAGGGAAAGGGATGGCATGTGGCCGGAACATTGCTTTTCTGGCTAAAGCACTGTTCTCCCCCTCTGCCAAATGCCTGACACAGTATTTGGCGAGGCCGCAATTAATGCCGCTTACATTAGGTGGTACGCGCATTAAATACAGTTGTCCGGTAGCGTGTGGGTCGGTCGGACCTCTGGGACGAACGCTCCCCAGTCGAAAGGGACCCTGGGTTGGAATCCCTTGGTCGGGAAGGGGAGGCCTCTAGGTCATACCTCGCCATTGCTTGGGACGTGGCTACTTCGCCAGGAGCTGGCTCGAAGAGAGCATTGCTCTGAGTCAAAATCCGAGGGGCTAGCGAGGCTGGCATGGCTCGGACTTCCACGTGGCGTGACACGTGTCCCGATTTTTCCCTTATCATCTCTCCTCCCAAGGTTTGGTGGCACTCTTGCAGTGGCAGCAGGCCTTGAGAAAGGTGTCGTGACCGCTAGGGGAAAAAAGGGAGGAAACTGCCCGGCGGTCGCTGCGACCAAGTCTGGGTCGCGCGATGTACCTTCAAGCCAGATTCCATCGAGCTAGGTTCCCACCAATCCAGGGGTCATCGAGCCATTCCGTTTCGACCCAGGGAGTCTGTGGAGGGGCGGTGAGGTCACGCGCACGTGCTTTCTGGAAACTCCTGGGCGGGAAACGCTAGGTTTTCCCCCTGTCAGCGCAATAATTGCGCTTTTGAAATTTGGAGGGTTTGGTACAAATCCTGAGAGGCGGTGGCATGTAGCTGCTCTTGGGTAATGGGCCACGCCCTTCTTTATGCAAGTTAATTGGCCCCCGTGTGGCCACAATTTATCTCGATTTGGAGTGACCGCAACTATAAAGTGGGGACTTAGGCGGTTTCTTCCTCTTTTCATGACACTCACAAGAGAAAAAACCCTTGAGTAAAGGAATTCAAGTATCCGAAATGCCCAAAAGAACTTAACTCAGAGAGCATTTCCATCAAATCTAAGGTACGCCTCTTGTTTCCCAAATCTTTCTTCTTCTTTTCTTTTCCAAACTCAAACCCCATGGCTCCCAAGAAATCTGCCGCCGTACCCCCTAGTAGTCAACCCCAGGGTAGGCAACAGAGGAATTATGGGCCAAGAGACATCCCATCTGTCCCTGAAGTGTCTGTGGAGTGCATAGGGATAAAGCGTCCTGAGAGGAATAGGTGGGAAGACCCCGACGCGGAGATGTACATTCTCAATATAGAAGAGGAGGTTACAGGCACTGCTTTGAGGGGCGCAGTTGACATGGACGAAAGGGAAAGGATGTTAGGAATAGTGCCCTAGAAAGCCGATTGTATATCCGCTTTGTACTTTTCCTTATTGTAATCACAGACAATCTTTGAATAAAATAACTAATTGAGGCAACACTTCTTTATATGCTCTTGTTTCGTATGCGTTTACTTTAGCTGTGCATGTATGAGAACTCCCCTAATCCTGATGACTTTAGGACTCTACCATTTAGGTGAAATGGTTCATGAAACGAGCCCTATATCACATAAGTCATGATTAGTAAAATACTCCAAGCTGATGAGTCCTACAGACAGTGGAAGCGTCAACCTGACTCCTTTAAGGCTTGCTTGTGGGATCACGCCCTTAAGAAGGACCACCTTGTTTCATGGAGGTGCAAAGTGTATAGTTGATACGTGCGTGATATATGAGGGTGCTTACTTCTATAAGTAAGTTCACTGAGGTGCCCTATGTGAGAAGATTCCTAAATGGGAAAGGAAGTTCCTATTTCAGGAAATGAAAACTTCCAGATTAGGAAATATCTCACGAGTCATTGATGTGATTAATTGATCCTTAGACTTGAGGTTCCATGTTACTTTATGAGTTAACTCTGTAGTCTTAGGTATAAGCTTTAAAGGGTATCGCCTTAGACAACTGATTCAAGGCTTATGCTGGGGCTGCACAAGTGATTCATGAAAGTGAATGAGAATCAAGAAAGGACCTACACTCGCATTTGCAAGGTGATCTCTTATTGTGTAAGTCATTCATATGCCATATGGAGTCCTTGGCCAAGGCAATAGATCAAGACATCAAGAAAAGGGTTTCTTGGATTGAGATCAAATGGATATGAAATGCACTTACCTTTAAGACCAGATTATTAGGGTTCTGATTATTCCCTTACCCTAGATCTTGGTAGAGAGATAGTAAGTAGGAGGATTGTATCTCACATGAATCAATGACTTAAAGGTTCTGTCGAATCGAGACATTCCAATTCAGCTAGGGGTTAAACACCTGTTGCTAGACTATGGTCGTTTAATCTGTGGACTGATTAATTAATTAGTGAATTAATTAATTAGGGTCACTACTAATTGAATTGAGAACCTAGAGTGTCACACACAACAACTTGGTTACATGAGTTAAGGCTTTAAAATGATTAAACGAGTTGATCATACCGAGAGGGTTCCACACGTGTGAAACACACTTGTGTTCACGTGATTGGCACGTGTCCATGGGGACACGTGTGTCACATGTGTATGATGTTTATGTATTAAATAATTAATGTGTTAATTATTTAATAGACTTTGGTTTAATTCTTGAATTAAAATGAAAGTCTTATTTTGGAGAAATTAATCTATTTAATTAATTATGAATTAATTAATTAGATAAATAAGTTATTTATTTATTAATAAATAAAGTATAATATTATCCAAAAGGAGTTTGGATATTTTAGCTCTCTTAAAAGTTTATTTGAATTGGAATTCAAAGTTAAGGTTTGGAATTAATTGATGATCAAGTAATAAGAGAGAGAGGGACCAAATCCTTAGTCCATAAGGACTAGGTTCGGTCGCCCCTCTCTAATTATATATATAGAGGAGCTCGAGCTCCCCTTAGAGAGTGATTGATCAATTCTTCTTGGTTCATGTGTTGAACACCATCCTTTCTCCAAGATCACATAAACCCTAGGTTAACCCTAAACACTAACTAGAGAACTAGCATCCTTACTAGTTAGATTGTAGTCAAGTTGGTGGACTATCTCTAGAGAGTTTCAAGTTAGAAGTTTTTAAAGATTCGAGCTTTACCAAGGAGAGGGGATCAAGCCGCGAGAAGAACGTTCTTGGGTGGCTTGAAACGCTTCATGAAAGATTATTGAAAAGTAAGTTTCTTTACCTTACGGATTTGGATTCATGATTGCGAGTTTCGATCCTTTTGTTGAAATTTTTTTAAAATTTTCGCTGCTTTCTGATTCCGTTTTTCCAATAAGTAGTATCAGAGCCACCTCGTTAATCGTGTTTCTGATTCGTCTCCACTTAACTGAATTTGGTAGAAATTCTTAGGCTTAGATGCGAATTGAGTATTCTTGAGTTCTTTTAGAAAGCCTGAATTACGAAACTGTATTTTTCCTAAAATTTTCTGAAAAACGTTTTCGAAAATTTGATTGAAATTATTTGGATCAAATATATTTAAATCGTGTTTTTAATTTTGGATTGTTGTTGGTTTTTGAACTGAAACATGTAACACGAAAATCGCGTTACGAAAATGTGAGCCTTGGCGTGCTAGGGCGTCGCACGCCTAGGCCCGCACCACCGCCGCATAGCAGTCCCGCAGCGGCGCGGGACTGTCTACCCATCCCTCCCGCAACCGCGCGGGAGGCCGCTCGCCAGCGCCTAGGCGTGCCCGCACACCCCCCGCAACTGCGCGGGAGCCTGCCAGGCCACGCCTGCCCCTCCCGCCCAGCGGCTGCGCGCAAAGCGCGTGAGGATGCGCGCCATGCGCTCGCGCGTGCGTCCATGCGCGCGATGCTGCGAGGCTGCCGGGCATGGTCTCGGGCGGGCGTGCAGTCCGTTCTGGGCCTTTCGTTTCGCGATCTTGATTTTCGTGTTTAGTCCAATCCAATCCCTATTTAATTTTTCTAAAAAATTTTGTTTTATTTAAATTTAAAGTTATTTTTGAAATAATTGTTTAAATTGGGATTTTGAAAGATTGAAGCGATTTAAATTTTGGGAAAATTACAAATTTTATTCTCTGAAAAATAATGAAAGAATAAAATTTATTAATTTTCAGAAATTATTGGAATTTTATTGTTTTTCGGGTTTTATTGAAAAAGTCTCTTGAACAAGAATTGCATCTAAGTCGTGTTTTAAGCTATTAGAGCTTAAAGCGAGCATTTTAATTTATTGGTTAAATTTAAAATCTTGCAAATTATGCATGTTAGGTGATCATGGGTTTAGACTTATGTATGGTTTTAATTTATGCACATGGATGGTTTAAATTGGGGTTGGAGCCCTATAGTTGCGTTTTTCAATTGAGGTTGGAGCCTCACTTATGTGCGTACTATTATGCGATTTATTATGTGGCTTTGCATATTACTGTTTTGAGGCCGGGGTATGCCCCGTGTATTTGTCTAAGGCCAATATGAAGATTGAGCCTTATTACTTTTCAGTACTTTTTCATTTTTTTGAGAGTAGAATAGGTCGTGAGGTTTTTATTTTCATTTTGGAGACAATGCACCCATGGAGTAAGATGGACCACATTCAAGTAACAAGGAGGCCATAAGTGAAGACCCCTCAAAATGTTAGGGAGGGGAATCTCAATTGAAGATGTAATAGAGATAGGGCTCGTATTTTGTTACTGCTTTCCCTTATGTGATTTAAACTGTTTATGTGGCATGTATGTTAGAACTTGTGATTGTGGAGTGGCTCCCACATATCAAGTATAAGATAGGTAGAACCCATGATCATCACATGTTAGTATCATGCTAGGACATGTTATTTGCTAAGTGCTTGTGTGAAATGCATTTAAGTTGTACTTGCATTAATCAAGACTAATTAAAATTGGATATAACATATATGTTGGTGAGGTCGAACCGGACAACTCTCCGGTTGATTCGAAAATTCCCATTAAATATTAAGCTAATTACGAACAATAGGTGTTTAATTCGAGATGGAAATTTTGAATTAAATTCCTAGCATTCCATCAATAGGTTTTAAGTTTAGTAAGTGAATCTAGTTATTGTCCTCGAGTCGTGGGATAGCTAGTGGAGCTTATTAGTTCTTAGTTACCTAATTGATCATTTTAAATGATCAATATTTCGTGATCAATTTTGGCAAGGGCGATGTCCGCGAGTCGTGGGTCGTTCGAACTAAGTTTTGATCGTGATCTTATGATTGATGGGACTAGCTTAACGCCTAAGTAAATATGGATGTCGCACGAGTCGTGAGTCTATATTGAAAGATAGGTGATGCAAAATCAATTACTAGGAGTTCTAAAGGTGTTAGAATTGGTAAGTTGTACCTACTTAGGGTTTTACTTAGAATGTCCGCGAGTCGTGGGTTCGAGGTGAAATGCTTAGGATCTTAGTACCCATTGGGAAACGTGTTCCTCTTAGATCTTTGGGAATTATAGATCTTTGATAAACAGTGGGAGCTACATTAGATTAAAGACCTTATCTTTTGTACATCGTTATAATTCAGCATGCTCACTAGTTCTCTGTTTTACCATTTAGGTCGTAGATTCTGTGATTCTCTACGTGTTTTGAAATGGCAACCAAAAACCCTCTTGTATCGATCCTCGAGTCAAACAAGTTGACTGGTCCCAACTATTTTGATTGGCTGAGGAATCTAAAAATCATTTTAGATTATAAGAAAAGAACTTATGTTCTTTTCGAAGGGGAGCCTAGTCCCGAAGGGGACACTCCCACTTGGGCCGAGCGGACGTGATCCAAAAGTGGAAGGATGATAATCTCCAAGCCCGTTACCTCATGTTGGCTAACATGTCTCCGGACTTGCAAAGGCAACATGAGGCCATGGAATTTGCTTGGGAGATTTACGACCACTTAGAGCAACTATACCACCCTCGTGAACGTGTTACAAGGTATAACACTTCAAAGGAATTGTTCCACTTAAGAATGAGGGAAGGTACAAGTGTCCATGAATATGGACTTAAGTTTCTCGCCCTTACTGAGAAACTTGCTTCCATGGACATGCCACTGAAAGATGAGCTTTCAGTGGACTTGTTGCTAGCCTCGCTCCCACCATCATTCAATCTATTTGTCCTTAACTTTAATATGAATCATGCTGGTGCTACTGTAGCTGAGCTGATCAGTCAGCTTGTGACTGCTGAAAGCACGATCAAGAAGGACAATAAGGTTCTGATGGTGAATGCTCCATCTTCCTCTTCTGGGCCTTCTAAAGGTAAGGGCAACAAAGCCCAAAAGAAGAAGAAGAAACCCCTTAGGCCCAATGGTGGCATTTCGAAGGGGAAGGCCCAAAAGAAGAAGCGTGATCAGAAAGAGGATGTTTGCTTCCATTGTGGCAAAGTGGGACATTGGAGGAGAAACTGCCCAGAGTACAAGGCTACTCTAAAGAAAGGTATGTTTCTCGTTGAAGTAAATCTTTCTATTAATTCTAGTTCTTGGGTACTTGATACCGGTAGTGGAGCTCATATCTGTAATGATGTAAAGATGCTAAATGAAGTCCAACAACTCAGAGAAGGAGAATGTGTCTTGAAGATCGGCGATGGCTCAAATGTTGAAGCTCGAGCTTTAGGTACAATTAGATTAGATTTAGGTAGTTTTGAGTTAGTTTTAAATAAAGTCCTTTATGTACCGAGCATTATTCGTAATATAATTTCTGTTCCAATTTTAGATTGTGAAGGTTATGAAACTTATATTAAGAATGGTAAGTACTTTATCAAACGAAACAACTCTTCCATTCACATCGGTACTCTAAGTAATGGACTTTATCTAACTCAGAATATCAATATTATGAATATACAATGAGAAACTAAACGTAAGAGAGATGACAAAGTTTCAGCTCCTTTATGGCACACTAGATTAGGACACATTTCCAAGAACAGAATTAGCAAGATAAACACTTTAGGATTATTCTCTGAAAATGATCTCAAAGAGTTAACTTCTTGCGAATCTTGTCTCAAAGGAAAAATGTCCAAAGTTCCTTTTAAAAGAACTGTGAAACGTGCCACTAAGGTTTTGGATTTGATTCATTTTGATGTTTGTGAACCGCTTAGTGTAAACACTAGAAACAATCATCAGTATTTCATAACCTTTACTGATGACTTTAGTCGGTATGGTTATGTATACTTAATGAAGTATAAATCTGAAGCTTTTGAGAAATTCTTAGAATTTCAAAAGGAGTTTGAGAACCAAACTGGTCACAGGATCAAAGCACTTCGATCTGATCGAGGAGGCGAGTATCTTAGTGAAGAATTCCTTAATCATCTCAAAGATAATGGGATTATCTCTCAGTGGACTCCTCCGTGAACTCCTCAGCTTAATGAAGTTTCTGAGAGAAGGAATCAAACTCTACTTGATATGGTTCGTTCCATGATGAGTTTCACTGACTTACCATCTTCTTTCTGGGGTTATGCCCTAGAAAGTGCAGCAAAGATTTTGACTAGTTCCCTCTAAGTCAGTCCCTAAAACGCCATTTGAAATGTGGCATGGTAAAATCCCTAGTTATTCTTACTTAAGAATTTGGGGTTGTCCTACTTACGTCAAGAGGACAATGGGAGATAAGTTAGAATCTCGTTCTAACTTATGCTACTTTGTAGGTTATCTTAAGGAATCCACATAATACTACTTCTATGATCAATCTGAGCAAAAGGTGTTTGTTTCCAGAAATGCCATTTTTTTGGAGGAACCGTTCCTTAAAGAAAAGAAAGGTAAGATCATAGAATTAGAGAAAGTACAAAGTGACCCCACGCCACCCACTGAAGAAACGTCCCCTTCTGATCAACAACAACCAATCACGAATTTCGATACACATGTAAATCCTCCTCTAAGGCATTCTGAACGCACTCCTAGACAGCCGGAGAGATGGTATGGATTCTTCCATGAAATCTCTCAAAAGGATAATGATCCTTTAACATATGAGGAGGCACTTTCAGATTCTGACTCTGAACTGTGGATAGAAGCCACGAAATCCGAAATGGACTCCACGAACTTCAACCAGGTTTGGACCTTGGTAGATTTGCCTGATGGGGTCAAACCCATAGGTTGCAAAAGGATCTTTAAGAAAAAGCTTGGAGTTGATGAAAGCATTGCAACCTACAAAGCAAGAATGGTTGCAAAAGGATTCACTCAAAGACCCGGCGTGGACTTTGATGAAACCTTTTCGCCAGTTGCAATGCAAAAGTCTATTCGGATCATGCTTGCCATTGCTGCGTATTATGACTATGAGATATGGCAAATGGATGTGAAAACTGCCTTTCTCAATGGTGACATTGATAAAGACATTTATATGGAGCAACCCATAGGTTTCACATTCAGTGGGAGTGAGCAAAAGGTTTGCAAACTCCAAAGATCAATCTATGGATTGAAACAGTCTTCTAGGAATTGGAACATTCGATTTGATGAATCAGTCAAAGCGTTTGGCTTCATTCAAATTTCGAATTAATCATGTGTGTATAGAAAGGAATTGGAGACCTCAGTGCAATTCTTAGTATTTTATGTTGATGACATCCTTTTTATTGGGAATTCGAAGGATGACATGAAAGTGACTAAGTTATGGTTATCAAACCAATTCGAGATGAAAGATCTTGGTGATGCGTCCTATATCCTTGGAATTAAAATCTATCGAGATAGATCTAGAAGGTTAATAGGACTATCACAGTCGATGTACATTGACAAAGTATTGAAAAGATTCAATATGGAGTCAGCAAAGGTTAAGAACCTTCCTATGAGTGTAGGAACATGTCTTTCAAAGAAGATGTGTCCTAAGACTAACCTTGAGAAGGAAAGAATGACTCATACACCTTATGCATCAGCAATAGGTAGCATAATGTATGCAATGTTATGTACTCGACCGGATGTGGCTTATGCACTTAGTGTAACAAGTTGTTTCCAATCTGACCCTGGAGATGGTCACTGGGCTGCCGTAAAGAATATTCTTAAGTACTTGAAAAGTACTAAAGACTTATTCTTAGTTTAGGGAGGTCAGAAAGATCTTACTGTCGAAGGATACTGCGATGCAAGCTTTGCATCTGACTTAGATGATTTTAAGTCAATGTCAGGATACATTTTCTTCTTAAACGGCGGAGCAGTGAGTTGGAAGAGTTCCAAGCAAACTACCACTGTAGATTCGACCACTGAGGCCGAATACTTGGCTGCAAATGATGCAGCTAAGGAAGGTGTTTGGATTAGAAACTTCATTCAAGAGTTGAATGTTGTTCCTAGCATGAAAGACCCCATTTCTGTGTTTTGTGACAACACTGGGGCGGTTGCTCAAGCAAGAGAACCAAGATCTCACCAACGGACCAAGCACATTATGAGGAAGTATCACCTAATCCGTGATATTATCAAAAGAGGAGATGTGCAAATTGAGAGGGTCACATCAGCAGAGAACGTGGCAGATCCAATTACTAAACCCCTTAGTCGAGAAGCTTTCCAAGGTCATCTTCAGAAGATGGGACTTAGAATAGCTTTAGAATGGCTTTGACGGGCAAGTGGGAGATTGTTAGGAATAGTACCCTAGAAAGCCGATTGTATATCCGCTTTGTGCTTTTCCTTATTGTAATCACAGACAATCTTTGAATGAAATAACGAATTGAGGCAACACTTCTTTATATGCTCTTGTTTGGTGTGCGTTTACTTTATCTGTGCATGTATGAGAACTCCCCTAATCCTGATGACTTTAGGACTCTACCATTTAGGTGAAATGGTTCATGAAACGAGCCCTATATCACATAAGTCATGATTAGTAAAATACTCCAAGCCGATGAGTCCTACAGACAGTGGGAGTGTCAACCTGACTCCTCTAAGGCTTGCTTGTGGGATCACGCCCTTAAGAAGGACCACCTTGTTTCATGGAGGTGCAAAGTGTATAGTTGATACGTGTGTGATACATGAGGGTGCTTACTTCAATAAGTAAGTTCACTGAGGTGCCCCGTGTGAGAACATTCCTAAATGGGAAAGGAAGTTTCTATTTTAGGAAATAGAAACTTCCAGATTAGGAAATATCTCACGAGTCATTGATGTGATTAATTGATCCTTAGACTTGAGGTTCCTTGTCACTTTATGAGTTAACTCTGTAGTCTTAGGTATAAGCTTTAAAGGGTGTCACCTTAGACAACTGATTCAAAGCTTATGCTGGGGCTGCACAAGTGATTTATGAAAGTGAATGAGAATCAAGAAAGAACCTACACTTGCATTTGCAAGGTGATCTCTTATTGTGTAAGTCATTCATATGCCATATGGAGTCCTTGGCCAAGGCAGTAGATCAAGAAATCAAGAAAAGGGTTTCTTGGATTGAGATCAAATGGATATGAAATGCACTTACCTTTAAGACCAGATTATTAGGGTTCTGATTATTCCCTTACCCTAGATCTTGGTTGAGAGATAGTAAGTAGGAGGATTGTATCTCACATGAATCAATGACTTAAAGGTGCTGTCGAATCCGAATATTCCAATTCAGCTAGGGGTTAAACACCTGTTGCTAGACTATGGTCGTTTAATCTGTGAACTGATTAATTAATTAGGGTCACTGCTAATTGAATTGAGAACCTAGAGGGTCATACACAACAACTTGGTTACATGAGTTAAGGCTTTAAAATGATTAAACGAGTTAATCGGGCCGAGAGGGTTCCACACGTGTGGGTCACGTGTCATTATGACACGTGTCTCACGTGAATATATATATATATTGTATATATATATTAAATAATTAATTTATTAATTATTTAATAGACTTTGGTTTAATTTTGAATTAAAAAGAAAGTCTTATTTTGGAGAAAAATAATCTAGTTAATTAATTGTGAATTAATTAATTAGATAAAAATAAGTTATTTATTTTAAATAAATAAAGTATAAAATTATCCAAAATTAGTTTGGATATTTTAGCTCTCTTGAAAGTTGATTTGAATTTGAATTCAAAGTCAAAGTCAAAATTACTTGATGATCAAGTAATAGGAGAGAGGGATCAAATTCAAAGTCAAAATCAAAATTACTTGATGATCAAGTAATAGGAGAGAGGGACCAAATCCTTAGTCCATAAGGACTAGGATTTTTGGTCCTCCCCCTCCTATAAATAGGGGAGCTCGAGCTCCCCTTAGAGCTAATCGAGAATTCTTTTGGTTCATGTGTTGAACACCATCCTTTCTCCAAGATAAACGAAACCCTAGGTTAAGCCTAAACACTAACTAGAGAACTAGCATCCTTACTAGTTAGATTGTAGTCAAGTTGGTGGACTATATCTAGAGAGCTTCAAGTTAGAAGTTTGGAGATTCGAGCTTTACCAAGGAGAAGGGATCAAGCCTCGAGAAGAGCGTTCTTGGGTGGCTTGAAACGCTTCAAGAAAGATAATTAAGAAAGTAAGTTTCTAATCCCTACGAATTTGGATACACGATTGCGAGCCTAAGATCCTTTTGTTGGAAAAATTTTAAATTTCCGTTGCTTTTCTGATTCCGTTTTCCAACATCGATTTGATGAATCAGTCAAAGCGTTTGGCTTTATTCAGATCTCAAATGAATCATGTGTGTATACAAAGGAATTGGAGACCTCAGTGCAATTCTTAGTACTTTATGTTGATGATATCCTTCTTATTGGGAATTCAAAGGATGACATGAAAGTAACTAAGTTATGGTCATCGAACCAATTCGAGATGAAAGATCTTGGTGATGCGTCCTACATCATTGGAATAAAAATCTATCGAGATAGATCTAGAAGGTCGATAGGACTATCACAGTCGATGTACATTGACAAAGTATTGAAGAGATTCAATATGGAGTCAGCGAAGGTCAAGAACCTTCCTATGAGTGTAGGAACATGTCTTTCTAAGAAGATGTGTCCTAAGACTAACCTTGAGAAGGAAAGAATGACTCATACATCTTATGCATCAGCAATAGGTAGCATAATGTATGCAATGTTATGTACCCGACCGGATGTGGCTTATGTACTTAGTGTAACAAGTCGTTTCAAATTTGACCCTGGAGATGGTCACTGGTCTGCCATGAAGAATATTCTTAAGTACTTGAAAAGTACTAAAGATTTATTCTTAGTTTATGGAGGTCAGAAAGATCTTACTGTCGAAGGATACTGCGATGCAAGCTTTGCATCTGACTTAGATGATTTTAAGTCAATGTCAGGATACATTTTCTTCCTAAACGGCGGAGCAGTGAGTAGGAAGAGTTCCAAGCAAACGATCACTGTGGATTCGACCACTGAGGCCGAATGCTTAGCTGTAAATGATGCAGCTAAGGAAGGTGTTTGGATGAAAAACTTCATTCAAGAGTTGAATGTTATTCCTAGCATGAAAGACCCCAGTATTGTGTTTTGTGACAACACTGGGGCGGTTGCTGAAGCAAGAGAACCAAGATCTCACCAATGGACCAAGCACATTATGAGGAAGTATCACCTAATCCTTGATATTATCAAAAGAGGAGATGTGCAAATTGAGAGAGTCGCATCAGCAGAGAACGTGGCAGATCCACTTACTAAACCCCTTAGTCGAGAAGCTTTCGAAGGTTATCTTCTGAAGATGGGACTCAGAGTAGCTTTAGAATGGCTTTGACGGGCAAGTGGGAGATTGTTAGGAATAGTGCCCTAGAAAGCCGATTGTATATCTGCTTTGTACTTTTCCTTATTGTAATCACAGACAATCTTTGAATGAAATAACGAATTGAGGCAACACTTCTTTATATGCTCTTGTTTGGTGTGCGTTTACTTTATCTGTGCATGTATGAGAACTCCCCTAATCCTGATGACTTTAGGACTCTACCATTTAGGTGAAATGGTTCATGAAACGAGCCCTATATCACATATGTCATGATTAGTAAATACTCTAAGCTGATGAGTCCTACAGACAGTGGGAGTGTAAACCTGACTCCTTTAAGGCTTACTTGTGGGATCACGCCCTTAAGAAGAACCACCTTGTTTCATGGAGGTGCAAAGTGTATAGTTGATACGTGCGTGATACATGAGGGTGCTTACTTTCATAAGTAAGTTCACTGAGATGCCCCGTGTGAGAAGATTCCAAAATGGGAAAGGAAGTTTCTATTTCAGGAAATGGAAACTTCCAGATTAGGAAATATCTCATGAGTCATTGATTTAATTAATTGATCCTTAGACTTGAGGTTCCATGTCACTTTATGAGTTAACTCTGTAGTCTTAGGTATAAGCTTTAAAGAGTGTCGCCTTAGACAACTTATTCAAGGCTTATGCTGGGGCTGCACAAGTGATTCATGAAAGTGAATGAGAATCAAGAAAGGACCTACACTGGCATTTGCAAGGTGATCTCTTATTGTGTAAGTCATTCATATGCGATATGGAGTCCTTGGCCAAGGCAATATATCAAGACATCAAGAAAAGAATTTCTTGGATTGAGATCAAATGGATATGAAATGCACTTAGCTTTAAGACCAGATTATTAGGGTTCTGATTATTCCCTTACCCTAGATCTTGGTTGAGAGATAGTAAGTAGGAGGATTTTATCTCACATGAATCAATGACTTAAAGGTTCTGTCGGATCGAAACATTCCAATTCAGCTTGGGGTTAAACACTTGTTGCTAGACTATGGTCGTTTAATCTGTGGACTAATTAATTAATTAGTGAATTAATTAATTAGGGCCAGTACTAATTGAATTGAGAACCTAGAGGGCCACACACAACAACTTGGTTACATGAGTTAAGGCTTTAAAATGATTAAACGAGTTGATCATACCGAGAGGGTTCCGCACGTGTGAAACACACGTGTGGTTCACGTGATTGGCACGTGTCCATGGGGACACGTGTGTCACGCGTGTATGATGTTTATGTATTAAATAATTAATGTGTTAATTATTTAATAGACTTTGGTTTAATTTTTGAATTAAAATGAAAGTCTTATTTTGGAGAAATTAATCTATTTAATTAATTATGAATTAATTAATTAGATAAATAAGTTATTTATTTATTAATAAATAAAGTATAATATTATCCAAAAGGAGTTTGGATATTTTAGCTCTCTTAAAAGTTGATTTGAATTGGAATTCAAAGTCAAGGTTTGGAATTACTTGATGATCATGTAATAAGAGAGAGAAGGACTAAATCCTTAGTCCATAAGGACTAGGTTCGGCCGCCCCTCTCTAATTATATATATAGGGGAGCTCGAGCTCCCCTTAGAGAGTGATTGATCGATTCTTCTTAGTTCATGTGTTGAACACCATCCTTTCTGCAAGATCACATAAACCCTAGGTTAAGCCTAAACACTAACTAGAGAACTAACATCCTTACTAGTTAGATTGTAGTCAAGTTGGTGGACTATCTCTAGAGAGCTTCAAGTTAGAGGAGAGGGGATCAAGCCACGAGAAGAGCATTCTTGGGTGGCTTGAAATGCTTCAAGAAAGATTATTGAAAAGTATGTTTCTTTACCTTATGAATTTGGATTCATGATTGCGAGTTTCGATCCTTTTGTTGGAAAATTTTTAAAACTTCCGCTGCTTTCTGATTCCGTTTTTCCAACAAAGGAGAGTTGACCCACAGGCGGTGGAGGACATGGCGATAGAAATAGAGAAGATGTCCCTCGAGGGGGAATCTCGCGACCAAGGAGAGGCTGCCTCCGCTTCCGAGATTGAGTTGGAGCCCCAAGAGGGAAAAAAAGAAGAAAGGGTAGCAAAAGTGCATGAAATACTATCATGAGTTTAGGGCTGAGGTTTGGGGGGCAGAGAGGACGACGGCACTGAAAAGGTTGACTGGGTGGAGGGAATTGGACATGAACTGTGAGGTTTTCACTCCCAACCATGACGAACACATGGGAGCCCCGCCGGAAGGTTGTATTACAATCTCACTGCAGGCGATCGAATACGGGTTTCGACTTCCCTTGTCTCCATTCCAGGTCTCCTTATTCAACCATCTCCAAATCAACCCCATCCAATTGCTCCCAAACTGTCACACAATGATAACAGCCTTCCGGATGCTGATGAAGATATTAGGCCAAGTGGAGTGCATGGAACACTTTGCAGAACTACTCGTTGCTTCGGTCGACTCAGCGGCCTCCCCCAATAGAAGGGGGTTTGTGAAACTCCAGTCCCGATCCGGTAATAAAATATTCAATACAGAGAAATACTCTCATGGGGTGGATTGGAAGAAGAAATTCGTCTTCGTGCGGTACAAAGACGGGTGGAAAGGGTTGGAACATACCACATGGAACGACATCGCCCAGGTTCAACTGGAAAGAGGGGTTGTTCGTTAGCCGAATACCCTGCTATCGGCCCTAAGAGAGGTGCATCCTCTTGACACGAGGTTTTTATGAGCACGTACTTGTTGATAAGCCTGGGGTTGGCTCAGGGTACGCTGCGGCATATAGACTTCAGATTTGGTAACTATGTTGCCAATCTCCTTAGACCAAGCACGTTCCTTATTCTCTCTCCGCTTTTACATCTTAATTGTGTATTTTACCATGTTTCCGCTTGGTGGGGTTTATGTCTTCCATCTGCTGACTCCATTTGTTCCTTATGTAGGATCGATAATGGTTGTCGGACGAGCCAAGGCCCTCGACCACAAATTAAAGAAGAAACAGGCCGAGGCGGCTAAAAAAGTTGAAGAGGGCAAGGCCAAAGGCCCTTTGCCCACGATTCAAGAGATTGCCCAGGCAGAGGGCTGGACGGAGGAGGACTCCAGGAAGAAGATAATCGCCATGGAGAAAGCAGCCGGGGTGAGATGGGCGGACTCCCATGCTCCGACTGAGGGGGAAGCCATGGATGCGTGCGGGGCGGCTTGGGTTCCCCCTGAGAACGATGCCGCTACCCCAGGTCAGGTTGAGAAGACTGCCATTCCTCCAAAAAGCAAAGGAAAATCCGTTCCCTCAGCGGGATGGCCGGATTCTAATTCAGAGACCGCCTTTGGATCATTCCTGACCGAGGTCCCCAAGGGGCATGAGGACCCAGAAGAGGAAGGTCCCAGATGAAGCTGAAGGTAGGGCCCCTCGCCAAGCACCAAAATGGACTTACGACCCGTTGAGACCCACTAGCGGATGGACCCGTCCCACATTCAGGGTAGGCAACACTCCCAGATTTTCCATGCTACATGGGGATTACGAGAAGATTGTCAACGTCCCCAGCTTTAAGGGGCCAAAATACCCATTCAACGTCCCGGAGTTTACGGCGGATGGGTCTGAGAGGCGGGTCGCAACCGGCCAGATCTATCAAGATGTGGTAGGGGCCACTTACTACTCGCTTCAAACAAGTGCTGACCACCAAGAGTTGGCCAAGGAGAGCAACGCTACCCTCTCCTACAAGAAGATTGCCCTGCTGAATGCGGCAAGGATCCTTGATTTCCAACTTTTCTCTTGCCCTTACTGTTGTGTTTTTTCTCACATTTTCCTTTTCCTCTTTCCCAGTTGATAGTGAGAGAATATCATTTGGCCGTGCATCTGGAGATAGCCGATGAAGCCATTGCCAACTATTATCTGAGAGGGCTGAGGTGTTGGAGGGGAAAAGCTGGAAGGACGAAGCGGCAAAGTTGACCCAAGAGCGGCAAACCGCAAAGAATCTGTACGCGGTCAACTTGAGCAAGTTGGACAAACAGGTGAAGGACTCAGTCGCAGCGAAGTCATCTTTGGAGGCAGAGTTGGGGAATCTTAGGGCCGACAACGAAAAACTCCAGACTGGGCTTGCCCAAACTAAGAGCTTACTGGACATCGAAAGAAGGTGAAAGATGCGTACACCAAAGGCAAACAAGATGGTTTCCGCGAGGGCTTCGTGGATGGGCAGAGAGATGGGGTAAAGACGGCCTTCTAGATGATAGAGAAGCTATTGTATAAAGGATAGCACCGTGGTGGATTTCTTACGGTCCGAGGTGTTTGACACAGTTTCTAGCACCCTGGAAGTATCCGACATAGAGACCGGATTCATGAGGTGTTTGTCCCAGATCCATCTCCACCATCCAATTCCTCATGAACTGCTCAACGACCCCAGAAGACTCAATGCTACCAATGGCTACATCCCGAACACCATACCCTGAGCAGTTCCTTGCCCGTATTGACTTTGAGGATGAGGAGAGGCAAGTAGCAGCAGAAGATGACGGTGTTGAGGAGGAGGAACCTGACTGGACCGTAAAACCATATGGTTGGGCAGTAGAGTGGGTGGATGCCAAAGCTGACAAGTGCCTTGAGTCGGAGATCGAGTTACCGTATTCTGTGGATTTGAAGAAAGCTAAGAAGACTCTACTGGAATCTTTCACGCCTTCAAGTAGTGGGTCGAAACACGATGAGATCCAAAATACAGACCCAAATGGCCCAGCACTAGCTTCCTCCTGCATCCGTGACCTCCGGTATTGAGACCACCTTCGCCGATGTTCCCCCGGAAATAGAGCCAAGCCCTCCAGCTATAATTGAAGAGCCTGTCACTGACTCCGCAAATCCCCCTGCTTCTAACCCCTGACTTTTGTAAATGATTTGTACTTAGGCATCATAATTTCTTTTCATGTTCAACTTGTGGGCTTGACCCCACTTTGAATGAATGCGAAATCAAGTTTTGGTCTCAGCTTCTCTTATTTATTGTCTTTTAAGTATTTACTTATCCTGTTTTGGTGATTTGCCGTTGTTTTTCTTACCGGCGTGGAATTCCAGAAAATTAGTGCTGGTTCGAAATAAGCAAGGTCCTAGGTCGAAATAAACCAGGTCCTAGGTCGAAGTGAATAACGACCCTTGGGGTGCATATTTCTTCAGGGGTGTGGTACCCCTTCCCAAGACATTGATAGAATATCGAATGCGTACTCATGAGGCAGTTCTGGAATACCTTTAAAAGATATGCTAACTGATACGGAGAAACATTCAGATTGACTGAAAGTAATAAGATTCGGATTGACTGAAGAACACTTTTTATTACTTGAAAAAAAAAACCAAGTACAGATAGCATTTACAACTGGAATTCTAAACGTAAAATTTCTTAAGGTTGTGAGCATTCCATGACCTGGGGATAGCGTTTCCCTCCATGTCTTCGAGGTGATATATGCTTTGTTGCGGCCCATTTCTGCAATACGATATGGGCCCTCCCAGTTGGGTTGTAATTTGCCCACATGCTTGCTTACTTCGGCCTTTTTGAGAACTAGGTCGCCTATTTGGAAAGCGCGGGGCTTGACGCCTTTGTTGTAGCTCCGAGCCACTGTGGCTCGGTACTGCTGCATGCATTGGAAGCCCTTCTGTCGAATTTCTTTAATGGTATCGAGTTCATGCTCTCGGTCTTTTACATTTTTGGCGAGCTGATAATTGGAAACTCTCGCTGTTTGGTGGAGTAATTCTGCTGGAATCATGGCCTCCGACCCCTAGACCATCGAGAAGGGTGTTAACCCTATCACGGTTCTGGGAGTGGTGCGGTAGGCCCAGAGGACCCATCAAGTTTGTCGATCCAAACTCCTTTTTTAGCTTCCAAACGGGTCTGGAGATTCTGGATGACGATGCGATTGATAACTTCGACCTGGTCGTTCGCTTGAGGATAGCTAACTAACGTGAAACGCTGACTGATTCCCATATCCGAGCAGTAAGATATGGTGCTAGCGCTTTCGAATTGAGTTCCGTTGTCACAAATCAAGACCCTGGGGACCCCAAATCTGCCAATGATGTTGCGCCACAAGAAGTTCTGAATGACCTTATCAGTGATTTTTGCAGCTGGCTGGGCTTCGACCCACTTAGAAAAATATTCTACCACGACCAACAGGTATTGTCTCTGGCCAGTGGCAAGCGGGAGCAGCGCCACTATGTCAATGCCCCACTGGTCAAAGGGCCAGCATATGTCGACAGGGACCATCTCCGCCGGGTGTTGGTGCGGAATGCTGGCGTGCTTCTGGCAATTAACACATTTACAGGCGTATTCCTTAGAGTCTTCATTGAGGGTGGGCCAATAAAACCCACTCCTAGAAACCTTTTTTGCTAGGGATCGACCACCCGCGTGATTTCCACATTGCCCGCTGTGAATTTCTTCAAACACGTCTTGGGCTTGGGAGGGACGGAGACATTTTTTCGTTGGACCTATGTATGCTCTCTTGTATAACCTTCCTTTAGAGTCAAGCGAGTAACTCGCTGCTTTGTATTTGAGGCGCCTTGCTGCGTTTCTATTCGCTGGAAGTACCCCATCGCGAAGGTATAGTATGAATTCGTCGAGCCAACACGGCTCCGCTGGGTCAATGGAACATATCATTTCCATCTCTCCATCAATCACCCTTCTTTTGCTTGAGAGGTAGGTGATGTTTTGATCTTTAGAACCTCTCATCCCGTTCGCGAATTTAGATAGGGCGTCTGCTCGCGTGTTTTCTTCCCGGGGGACGTGCTGAAGCGTGAACTCTTTGAAACTGGATGCCAAGGATTTGACCTTAGCCAGGTACTTGATCATTGTCTCCTCTCTCACCTCATAAGAGCCCTGGAATTGGCTCACCACCAGTTGAGAATCCATGGTTACTGATATTCTTTCAATCCCGTGTTCTTTGGAAATTTTGAGGCCCGCTATGAGCGCTTCATATTCTGCCTCGTTGTTTGTGGCCGAAAAGTCTAGGGAGATGGCAAAATCAAGCTCTTACCCCTTTATGCTTATCAGGGATATCCCCGTACCCCCTCCTTGAGAGGTTGAAGAGCCATCGACCGGCATGGTCCATAGCACCGAGCGCGGGGTCTGCTTGCTTGGATCGTCTCTCTCGATGAGGAAGTCTGTGAGGATTTGGGCCTAGTAAGCAGCCCTGGGTTGGTAGCTGATATCGAACTGGCTCAACTCAATTGCCTATTTCACTACCCTCCCTGATGCTTTTGGCTTTTCCAACACTTGGCGTAGGCCTTGGTCTGTGAGGACCACAATGGAGTGGGACTAGAAGTAGGGCCTCAATTTCCTGAAGATGTGCACGAGTGCCAGAGCGAACTTTTCAATTTCCAGGTAGCGAGCCTCCACGCCGTGTAATATCTTGCTCACGTAGTATACTGGCATATGCTTTCTTTCGCGCAGTGCAACAAACACAGAGCTGACTGCCTCCTCTGTGACCGCCAGGTAAAGATACATGGTTTCCCCTGCAATTGGTTTAGCCAACAAGGAAGGGGAGGCAAGCTATTCTTTGAGCCTTTCAAAGGCCTCGTCACATTCATCAGTCCACTCGAATTTTTTAATAGTACGTAGAATTTTAAAGAATGGAAGATTTTTCTCAGAAGAGCAAGAGATGAACCTGTTTAGGGATATAATCCGACCCACCAGACGCTGGACGTCTCGAATGGTGTGGGGCCTGTTGATGCTTTTCAGCACCAAAATCTTCTCTGGGTTAGCTGACAATGTAGCCAAGGAACTTTCCTTCTTCCACGCCAAATGAGCATTTGTTGGGATTCAGCTTCATTCTGTACTTGTGCAACAGGTTGAATGTCCGACCCAGATCTGTTAGGTGCATCTCGGCCCTTTCGCTTTTGACAATCATGTCGTCAACATACACTTCTATTGTTTTCCCGATTTCGCCTTTGAAAACTTTGTTAACCAACCTCTGGTACGTGGCTCCTACATTCTTCTAGCTGAAAGGCATGACCTCGAAGCGATAAATGCCCTTGTCCACGATGAAGGCAGTCTTTTTCTTACCCTCCTGAGCCATAAAAATTTGATAATAGCCCTGGAAGGCATCCATCATACTCAAGAGCTCGCAGCCGGCGGTGGAATCGACCAGCTGGTCAATCCATGGGAGAGGATAAGGATCCTTGGGACATGCCTTGTTTAAGTTTGTGAAGTCATTGCACATCCGCCATTTTCCTCCAGTTTTTACGACTAAGACAATGTTACAGAGCCAATCAACATATTTGGCGGGCGTGATGTAACCCGCATCTGCCCTCAATCTCTGTTTGATGGGTCGAAAACTTGGATCGACGTTCAAATGATGCTCGATGACCTTTGGGTCGACGCCGACCAAGTCTGAGGACTTCCAAGCAAATACATCTGCGTTATCTTGCAAGAACTGAATGAGCATACACTGTTGTTTACCTTTGAGGTTGGCTCCGATGTTAGTGGTTTTTTCCTCGTCGCTGGGAAATAGTTGAACAGGGACAATTGCACCGGCCGCTTCTATATTTCCATCGTCTAATTTTCTCTTCTTTTGGGCAATGGTAGGGGTCATTTGCTTAGAGCACATCTCTGCCGTTGGGTCGTCTGGGTCGGCGAGTTCCGTTTCCAGAAAGTCATCGACATTTATCAAAGGTACAGTAGTTTTGTTGGGGAGTTTTACCTTCTCCGTGGAGATGGAGTAGCATTCTCAGGACTCTGGAATGTTACACCTGAGTTCCCCGATCCCATGTGGATTTGGCAATTTGACGGTTTGGTGGTACGTGGAGATCACCGCTCTAAAATTTATGAGAGCGGGGCGCCCTATGATGATGTTGTAAGCAGATGGTCCTTCCACCACCAAGTACTCATGCAGTTGGGTGGCCCTCTTTGGCAACTTCCCCATATAGGTGATGAGCTTGACCCGTCCCTTTGAATAGACTTCCGATCCACCAAAGCCTGTCAAAGGTGTTTTAATTGGTTCGTAATCAAGAGAGTTATAGATGTTCATTTTTTGCAAAGTCAAGTAAAAGATAATGTTGGCTGAGCTTCCACTATCAACAAGGGTCTTGTGTACAGCGCAGTTAGCGACATCAAGCGTGACAACCATCGGACAACTCGGCATTCCGCCTTACCGTGGCATCACTGTACAAAGTCCCTATCACTAAAGGAGATTTCTTGCTCACACCATTCTGGGCCCCGTAGAGCTCTCGACCCGCCTGACACTGCGACCGCATACGGGCAGTTTTGGAATCTCCCCCTGCAGGACCCCCTGCAATCATGAATATCTCATTAATGGGCAGGTTGTGGGGGTTCCCTTCTTCGGGTATTTCGAGCGGCGGCTTGCGTCCTCTCCTTGTTGGTGGGGAATCCCTTGGGTTGAAGGCTTGGCGGGCTCGCTCATCCAGCTTCTTAACAAACTCCATCATATGGCCCCCTTGGATCAGCCTTTCTACTTCTTCCCTCAGGGCAATACATTCAGAGGTCCAGTGCCCAAACTGCATGTGATAGGCGCAACGCTTGCCTAATTCCTTGGCTTTCTTAGTCTCTTTCAGCTGTTTGGGCTTCTTGAGCAGCCCCCTGTCCATGGCCTCATAAATTTCCTCAATCGGGTAGACCAGTGGGGTGTAAGCCTTCTTGATCCCGCTCCCCGAGGGCATTTCTTGTTTGAGCCTCTGTTCCATCCTGTTGGAGAGCCTGGGCGGTTCCGACCGAGTTCGGTTGGACCTAGGGAATCAGTCATGGGCAGGCTCGTTCATCCGCCTATCGTTCCTGTATCCTAGTACGCGGGTGGTGGACTTGACCTCCTCTAAGCGCATAAAATAATGGGCTATGGCCATGACCTCCTCCATGTTCTGTGGTGATTGGAGGATGATCTTATCGGCATACTCCGCGTGATGGATGGCTTTGTACAGAGTTTGGGTCAAGACATCAATCCCCGGATGCTCCACCTTGACGAACGCCTCATTAAAGCGGGAGAAGAAACTTCTCAAAGTCTCTCCCTCCTCTTGCACGATATTGTATAAGTAAGTTGACGGGAGCTTCACTCCCGCCATGGAGAAAAAGTGAACTTTGAACTTTTAGGCCAAATGGGTATAATCTTTTATGCTGTGAGGGGCCAATCGCTCAAACCAGTCTTGGGCTGGACCCTCGAGCGTGGTTTCGAAGATCTTGGTCCAAATGAGTTTGGAGTGGCCATAGAGGCTGACCTGAGCCTCAAATTTAGAACAGTGTTTCATGGGGTCGGTGTTCCCATGATAGTTGGCAAATTGGTGGGGACCTTGTCCACCTCCTTTGCGTCGATGATTTCATTGTAGAAAGGGGACCTTGCCTCCCTTTCGCTGCGATACACCCTTCTCTGACGCTGGGGAGGAGGGTTGATCATCGTGATAGGTGGGAGCCCTAAACTCCGGGGCCGGCCCGCGAGGAACGTGTGACGACACTTCATCTTGGGGATCCGACCCATGAGCTGGGTCAGGCAGATAATGTTGTTGCTACCGTTTTTGCTGTTGTTGCTGTCTCCTGGGGAGCTGATTTCGGAGGTCGCCTGGACTGACCCAATGACCGCAATTGGCGTGCAAGTAGGCGTCGGGATGGACCCTAGCCCCCAAGCGGTCGAACACAGGAACATTTCTGGGAACGGGCGCGTCTGTAACGCCCTAATTTTCAGTTATTCAGGTACGCACGACACGTGTGAGTTTTCGAGAGTTAGGATTTATTTTATTTCCTTCAATTATTAAATTCTTAAATTTCATTACAATTACGTGAATTAAATGTCGAACGTGACTAATTGCTTATATGTGTCCCTAATTGATTCTTTGTTTAAATGTGAGGATTTAATTGCATGAGAATTCTTTGGACTTCATTGATCATTCCATCCTAGTTTATACCTAATTGCATGACTTATAAAGCTTAGGGACCTAAGTGTAAATAATGGTGATTCTTGAGAGTTAGTGGAAGACTTTATATCATATCTTATACATTCATCTCTTCTCACATATTTTCATTTCATCAAAAAATTCCACACACACACACACTAAAGCACGGGAGAAACACCAAGAAGGAGAAGAGAGATTTCATCATTTCAAGCTAATATTTTGGAGCAATTAGGAACTTTGGAGCTCATCAATCATCTATCTTCATCTATTTTCTTCTCTTCTCCATTTAAGGTATTTATGAGCTATTTATATGAATTCTTGAAAATTATATGAATTGAAGCTAGGGTTAATATTTAAGCTTGAGAACTTGATTAATTGTTGTTATAAGTATGATTCTATGCCTTAGATTTGAATTTGAGCATGAATTCTTGAAAATCATGGAAATATATGATGAATCATATTTGGGTTGATGATGATGAATCTTGATGATTTGAGCAAGTTTTGATGGATTGATTGATGCCTAGTTGATATATATGAGTTATATGATAGTTTTGAGTTGATTTCTTGCCTTGATTTGGTGTTAGGAAGGTTTGGGAGCAATTTCCGAGCATATCCCCTATTTTTGCCCTGTTTTTCACCCAGAACGCTTTGACACGCCCGTGCCACTTTCCAGTTCATTTCCAACACTCCCGAGTCGGAACCTACTACCTCACTCGCGAGTTCCGACATGCCCGTGTCTGCTTCCAGTTCCAACTTCACATGCCCGTTTCTCCCTCATACGAACTTCAAATGACCTGATTTTTAAAGCTACGGAAACATCTTGAAGTCTAGAACAATCTAAAATTAGAATAACCTCAATATCTTTTCTAGATTAGGAGTTATAATCAATTCTTTTAGGTGTCGCCACTTTCCCGACAAACTGCACTCGCCTAACTTCAAGTGTATGCCATTTTCTCCTCGCTTTGAACTAGAAAATGATCCATATAGCATCGGAAAGGTCTTTGTGTCTAGTTTCATTACCAACAAACAAAACTCAATTCCAACTTCTACAACTCAAGATATTCCAGTTTTCCTACAGCCTATGCATTTTCGAAAATTGTCGACTTTTGCCAAACTTTGCCAAAACCTCTCTTATTGTATTCCTTTCACTTCCTTGGCTCCCGTATGTAACTTATATGAATTTTATGCTTACTTTATTGATAATTATGCTCCTGTTTGACACTTATTGATACTTTATTTGGGAATTTAGACACATCCATGATATTTATTGATTGTAAAGGCATGATTGACATCACATGACTTTGCCGTTCGTCTTAAATGGTTCATGCGAGTCGAGTCTCATGTACACTTGTCCTTGTACACAGATCACGGTCCCGGAGACGAGGAGCACGCACCATAGGGTGTTTCCTTCCTACTTTTGGTTGGTTGGTAAAGGTGAGGTTTAATTTCTAGATATATAGAACCCTTACGACCCTATGTGACGTTTTAAGCCAAATGTATCTATATACCTATAGTTTTCCAACCTTAATGATTTTCAACTGATTTCATAAAATGAATGATTAATTTATTGAATTGGCGAGTAAGCATGTTCACGTTGGGCCTGAGGGTAGTGTATTGAGCCAACCGAGGAAGCAAGGGCTGACGGGTAACTCTTGCACTATCCTCACCAATTTGGGATCACCTCTGAATCCACCAGGAGGTTTGGTGGAGAAATAAATCCCGTGCGTGAGAGTCATGTTCCCGACGTACACCATGTCGTGGATAGTTGGGCCTTGCAAACCCACTATCACCCGGAGAAAGAAGGAGACTGGGGACGGGTCCGGCACCACGGATTGTCCTCGGGTTATTGCATATTTTCACTCATGATTATATTTTTAACTGAGCACTAAATTGAATTGTATGATCACGTACTAATTATTCAAGCAAGCACGTATTGTTCACGTTTGGTGTAAAGGTTGGAGAGTTGCCCTCACTTGCCGGGCCATGTATTTCATGAAACTTATATTTTGGTGTATGGTCTTTTCTCAAAACTTATATTTATTTCATTTTCCAAATCTTCACCCGAGGCTATGACTTGCATGTGACGTGTGTTATATATATCTATGCCTCTCACTCAGTCTTTGGTAGACTGATACTTCACTTTTCAGGTACTTCTGGTCGTGGTCATGCTAGACGGGAGTCCGAGTAGTGTCTTTCTTTTTCAGACAAGTCTAGCATTTCATGTATTGATTTTGGAGTATCATGTTAGTTTTTTTTTTTGATATTTATACATGTATGATATATAGGAGATGATAATGTATTGATAAGTGTTGGTACCTACTACTATATATACTTTTGATGTAAATATGGTACCTATATGTATTGATATAATGCTTCCGCTTTTAATTTGTCATGTCTTGGTTTGGTTGTGTTTGGGGTATAGTCCCGCCTAGCTAGATTGTTTCTTGCATTGTCACCCGTTCACTATAGTCTTAGTTTACGTACGGATCATCCATTTTGTATGTGGATTGAGCTATAGTGCGGGGGTGTGGCATCTCGGCGTTCCGGGTGCTACATCTTAAGTGGTATCAGAGCCCGGTTACAAAACCGAGGTTCTCGTGTCGTGTCGTGTCAAGTCTAAGTCGTACGGCATAGGAACTAATTGACAATTTGAGGGTCTTGCATTTTATTTGAAATTACCTGATTACTTGAACCCTTTGAATTACTTGAATTATTTGATAACTTGAGCATTGTATTGATTCTTGCCCATAATTGTTGATTAATTGGCTTTAACTTGCTTGAATTTTATATGACCAATGTGTTTTATTTTAAATTAGTTGAATTATTTGTTGCACTTTGCATTAAATCCATGACTCTGACACTAACTATGTGGCATAAGCCTGTATTAACTGCATGCATTTATTTTGAGATGGTTGTGAGTTCAGGTTATGAAGAGGATATCAAACCACGGCCAATCTTTATGACAACTACAACCACAATTCACTACAAGTTCTTTCTCTAGTATGGAAGGGTAAGAGAATGCACCTAGGAATTTCATACAAGAATTCAAGAGCTATGACCTTCTTTATTCGGGTTATAATTTAAGTGATAAGATCCGGGATAGAAGAAGGAATTATGGGAATAGTTCCCAAACTCTAGTGAAGTTGAGGAATATTCAAAGAGGTGGAGTTGGGGTGGATGATGTTAAATCATCATAAAATCAACACATATACCTAAGTCACATTGAAAGTTAGTCAACAGGACTCAACAGGGTTGTCCAGACCAAGGAATGGAGCGAAGGAAATTTTGGAGGTGTTAAATCTGAGATTCTAATCAACAAAGAGGTGAAAATCTTCAAGTAAATTTAAGCAAGAAAGGTTCATTGGAAAATCAATAACAAGGACCGTCAAGAAGGAACTTCCAAGTAAATCAAGTTAATTGAAGCCAAGTTTAGATAGAAGGTTCGGAATAAAATAGGGTTCGTGAATGGCGAATAACACAATCATCAAAGAAGGACTTCCAAATAAATTAAGTTATTAGAAGCTGAGTTCGGGAAGAGGGAAAAGAAGAGGAATTGGAAGATATAGAGCAATAATGGAATCGATAACGAAAGACAAGGAATTTAGAAAGGAATTATGTGTTCTAGTGTAATTCATTTTGAAGGGTGAGTTCATTCAACTATTCAAGTTTATAAGGATCAAACCGAGGGGGTGGGGGGGTCGTGATCAAAGATAATAACTATGGTAAAGACTAGGACCATATTTGGAGATCAATTCTCTAAGAAAAGTCAAGGAAATTGTGATCAAGGAGATAACTATGGAGAAGATTCGGACAACACTTAGGGATTGATAATTGGGAAAGGAATGGGTTCAAGAAATTTAAATTTTGGGCCATGGATAGGTACAAGTTGATTCTAGGGAATTCTAAAGATTCAGAAGACCGTGGGTAACGAGAAATGACCAACAAATTCAAGGCAAGCCTATAATTCAAAAACAAGAAACAAGTGTCAAGCTAAAGGATGTATCTACGGTGATAGGTCCAACGCATACATGAGCACGTGCATCATACGCTACTCTAAATTTTTTTAAATTTCTTTATTTATATGCGCATTCCTAATTAAGCTTAATTGTTTCAATGTGTGGAATTTTATTATTTACAAGTGCGTTACATGCGTTGGCATATTAATCCAACATGCATATTCAGTATCTTGATTACAGGATGTCGCAAGGTCACACTCGCTGTAACCGTTCTTCTAGATTTCCCCCTTGTCTATCCCCTCCGGTTCAACCTCAAGAGTTTTTTGATTCCTTGGTTCGTCTTGTTGATCAGAAAATAAAAGAGTATGTTTCTTCCGCACCATCAACCACATCACTACAACCGACTCAAATTTCTATCATATTCAAGGAGTTTCGGAACCATCAGATCCCAAAGTTCTTTGATGGAAGTGATATACAAGTCGAGCCATAGCTCAAGAAAGGTGAAAAAGTTTGGGAACTTATCCCGCGTGACTCTCAAGAGAAGGTTCCAGGTACCCCTCCTTTGATGGCAAGAAGGCCTAATTCTCAACCCGGACAGGCTTCAGGTTCAAAATTAGGACAAAATTTTAATAAAGAAAAGCGACCTATTTCTCATCATACACCCTTACCTCAAGAAGGGTCTCAGAAGAAGAAAAAGAATCGATCACTTGGATCGAGTTTGGGAGCTTCATATACCCCGGCTTCGATAACACCTTTTGGGAAGCCACTTTATACCTATTGTGGGAGTGACAACCACACTTACGACAATTGCAGATGGCGTTTGGGATTATGCTTGCAATGTGGAAGTAATGAGCACTGGGTTGACACGTGCCCGAAGCGCAAGGTGCTGTCTTCCGGAGGATCGAGGCCACTCATTCAAGTCCATGCTTATGCGCTAGAGAGAGAGGGGTAGGACGTAAATGTGAATCCAGCCAAGGAAGTAGAAGGTATCCATTATATGCGAGTAAATGATTGATTTATTGAATTGGTGAGTAAGCATGTTCACGTTGGGCCCGAGGGTAGTGTATTGAGCCAACCGAGGAAGCAAGGGCTGACGGGTAACTCTTGCACTATCCTCACCAATTTGGGATCATCTCTGAATCCACCAGGAGGTTTGGTGTGTTGGAAAATACGAATCAGAAAGCAGCGGAATTTAAAAAATTTTCCCAACAAAAGGACCTTGAACTCGTAATCGTGTAACCAAATTCGTAAAGATAGAAAACTTACTTTTCTTTTATTCTTTCTTGAAGCGTTTCAAGCCACCCAAGAACGCTCTTCACGCGGCTTGATCCCCTCTCCTTGGTAAAGCTCGAATCTTCAAACTTCTAACTTGAAGTCTCTAGAGAAAGTCCACCAACTTGATCACAATCTAACTAGTAAGGATGCTAGTTCTCTAGTTAGTGTTTAGGCTTAACCTAGGGTTTAATTTAATCTTGGAGAAAGGAAGGTGTTCAACACATGAACCAAGAATTGTCAATTAGCTCTAAAGGGGAGCTCGAGCTCCCCTATATATAGGAAGGGGAGGGGCGGCCGAAACTAGTCCTTATTGGACTAGGATTTGGTCCCTCTCTCTCCTATTACTTGATGATCAAGTATTTTCCAACCTTGACTTTGAATTCTAATTCTAGTCAACTTTGAAGAGAGCCCAAAAATATCCAAACTATTTTTGGATAATTTTATACTTTATTTATTATAAAATAAATAACTTATTTTTTATCTAATTAATTAATTCATAATTAATTAACTAGATTATTTTCTCCAAAATTAGACTTTCTTTTTAATTCAAAATTAAACCAAAGTCTATTAAATAATTAACTAATTAATTATTTAATATATATATATAATATATATACTCACACGTGTGTGACACGTGTCACAGTGACACGTGTCACTCACGTGAGCCACACGTGTGAATTCACACGTGTGGAACCCTCTTGGTCCGATTAACTCGTTTAATCATTTTCAAGCCTCAACTCATGTAACCAAGTTGTTGTGTGTGACCCTCTAGGTTCTCAATTCAATTAGCAGTGACCCTAATTAATTAATTCACTAATTAATTAATCAGTCCACAGATTAAACGACCATAGTCTAGCAACAGGTGTTTAACCCCTAGCTGAATTGGAATGTTCGGATTCGACAGAACCTTTAAGTCATTGATTCATGTGAGATACAATCCTCCTACTTACTATCTCTCAACCAAGATCTAGGGCAAGGGAATAATCAGAACCCTAATAATCTGGTCTTAAAGCTAAGTGCATTTCATATCCATTTGATCTCAATCCAAGAAACACTTTTCTTGATGTCTTGATCTACTGCCTTGGCCAAGGACTCCATATGGCATATGAATGACTTACACAATAAGAGATCACCTTGCAAATGCAAGTGTAGGTCCCATCTTGATTCTCATTCACTTTCATGAGTCACTTGTGCAGCCCCAGCATAAGCCTTGAATCAGTTGTCTAAGGCGACACCCTTTAAAGCTTATACCAAAGACTACAGAGTTAACTCATAAAGTGACAAGGAACCTCAAGTCTAAGGATCAATTAATCACATCAATGACTCGTGAGATATTTCCTAATCTGGAAGTTTCCATTTCCTGAAATAGAAACTTCCTTTCCCATTTAGGAATGTTCTCACACGGGGCACCTCAGTGAACTTACTTATTAAAGTAAGCACCCTCATGTATCACGCACGTATCAGCTATACACTTTGCACCTCCATGAAACAAGGTGGTCCTTCTTAAGGGCGTGATCCCACAAGCAAGCCTTAGAGGAGTCAGGTTGACACTCCCACTGTCTGTAGGACTCATCGGCTTGGAGTATTTTACTAATCATGACTTATGTGATATAGGGCTCGTTTCATGAACCATTTCACCTAAATGGTAGAGTCCTAAAGTCATCAGGATTAGGGGAGTTCTCATACATGCACAGCTAAAGTAAACGCATACCAAACAAGAGCATATAAAGAAGTGTTGCCTCAATTCGTTATTTTATTCAAAGATTGTCTGTGATTACAATAAGGAAAAGCACAAAGCGGATATACAATCGGCTTTCTAGGGCACTATTCCTAACAATCTCCCACTTGCCCGTCAAAGCCATTCTAAAGCTACTCTAAGTCCCATCTTCTGAAGATGACCTTGGAAAGCTTCTCGACTAAGGGGTTTAGTAAGTGGATCTGCCACGTTCTCTGCTGATGTGACCCTCTCAATTAGCACATCTCCTCTTTTGACAATATCACGGATTAGGTGATACTTCCTCATAATGTGCTTGGTCCGTTGGTGAGATCTTGGTTCTCTTGCTTGAGCAACCGCCCCAGTGTTGTCACAAAACACAGTAATGGGGTCTTTCATGCTAGGAACAACATTCAATTCTTGAATGAAGTTTCTAATCCAAACACCTTCCTTAGCTGCATCATTTGCAGCTAAGTATTCGGCCTCAGTGGTCGAATCTGCAGTGGTAGTCTGCTTGGAACTCTTCCAACTCACTGCTCCGCCATTTAGGCAGAAAATGTATCCTGACATTGACTTAAAATCATCTAAGTCAGATGCAAAGCTTGCATCGCAGTATCCTTCGACAGTAAGATCTTTCTGACCTCCGTAAACTAAGAATAAATCTTTAGTACTTTTCAAGTACTTAAGAATATTCTTCACGGCAGCCCAGTGACCATCTCCAGGGTCAGATTGGAAACGACTCGTTACACTAAGTGCATAAGCCACATCCGGTCGAGTACACAACATTGCATACATTATGCTACCTATTGCTGATGCATAAGGTGTATGAGTCATTCTTTCCTTCTCAAGGTTAGTCTTAGGACACATCTTCTTTGAAAGACATGTTCCTACACTCATAGGAAGGTTCTTAACCTTTGCTGACTCCATATTGAATCTCTTCAATACTTTGTCAATGTACATCGACTGTGATAGTCCTATTAACCTTCTAGATCTATCTCTATAGATTTTAATTCCAAGGATATAGGACGCATCACCAAGATCTTTCATCTCGAATTGGTTCGATAACCATAACTTAGTCACTTTCATGTCATCCTTCGAATTCCCAATAAGAAGGATGTCATCAACATAAAGTACTAAGAATTGCACTGAGGTCTCCAATTCCTTTCTATACACACATGATTCATTCGAAATTTGGATGAAACCAAACGCTTTGACTGATTCATCAAATCGAATGTTCCAATTCCTAGAAGCCTGTTTCAATCCACAGATTGATCTTTGGAGTTTGCAAACCTTTTGCTTACTCCCACTGAATGTGAAACCTATGGGTTGTTCCATATAAATGTCTTTGTCAATGTCACCATTGAGAAAGGCAGTTTTCACATCCATTTGCCATATCTCATAGTCATAATATGCAGCAATGGCAAGCATGATCCGAATAGACTTTTGCATTGCAACTGGTGAAAAGGTTTCATCAAAATCCACGCCGGGTCTCTGAGTGAATCCTTTTGCAACCAGTCTTGCTTTGTAGGCTGCAATGCTTCCATCAACTCCAAGCTTTCTCTTAAAGATCCATTTGCAACCTATGGGTTTGACCCCATCAGGCAAATCTACCAAGGTCCAAACTTGGTTGGAGTTCATGGAATCCATTTCGGATTTCATGGCTTCTATCCACTGTTCAGAGTCAGAATCTGAAAGTGCCTCCTCATATGTTAAAGGATCATTATCCTTTTGAGAGATTTCATGGAAGAATCCATACCATCTCTCCGGCTGTCTAGGAGTACGTTCAGAACGCCTTAGAGGAGGATTTTCGTGTGTATCGAAATTCGTGATTGGTTGTGGTTGATCAGAGTGGGACGTTTCTTCAGTGGGTGGTGTGGGGTCATTTTGTACTTCTTCTAATTCTATGATCTTGCCTTTCTTTTCTCTAAGGAACGGTTCCTCAAGAAAAGTGGCATTTCTAGAAACAAACACCTTTTGTTCAGATTGATCATAGAAGTAGTATCCTATGGATTCCTTAGGATAACCTACAAAGTAGCATAAGTTAGAACGAGATTCTAACTTATCTCCCACTGTCTTCTTCACGTAAGCAGGACAACCCCAAATTCTTAAGTAAGAATAACTAGGGATTTTACCATGCCACATTTCATAGGGCGTTTTAGGGACTGATTTAGAGGGAACTAGATTCAGAATCTTTGCTGCACTTTCTAGGGCATAACCCCAGAAAGAAGGTGGTAAGTCAGTGAAACTCATCATGGAACGAACCATATCAAGTAGGGTTCGATTCCTTCTCTCAGAAACTCCATTAAGCTGAGGAGTTCCCGGAGGAGTCCACTGAGAGATAATCCCATTATCCTTGAGATGATTAAGGAATTCTTCACTAAGATATTCGCCTCCTCGATCAGATCGAAGTGCTTTGATCTTGTGACCAGTTTGGTTCTCAACCTCCTTTTGAAATTCTAAGAATTTCTCAAAAGCTTCAGATTTATACTTCATTAAGTATACATAACCATACCGACTAAAGTCATCAGTAAAGGTTATGAAGTACTGATGATTGTTTCTAGTGCTTACACTAAGCGGTCCACAAACATCAGTATGGATCAAATCCAAAACCTCAGTGGCACGTTCCACAGTTCCTTTAAAAGGAACTTTGGACATCTTTCCTTTGAGACAGGATTCGCAAGAAGTTAACTCCTTGAGATCATTTTCAGAGAATGATCCTAAAGTGTTTATCTTGCTAATTCTGTTCTTGGAAATGTGTCCTAATCTAGCGTGCCATAAGGGAGCTGAAACTTTGTCATCTCTCTTACGCTTTGTTTCTCGTTGTATATTCATAATATTGATATTTTGAGTTAGGTAAAGTCCATTACTTAGAGTACCGATATGAACGGAAGAGTTGTTCCGTTTGATAAAGTATTTACCATTCTTAATATAAGTTTCATAACCTTCACAATCTAATATTGGAACTGAAATTATATTACGAATAATTTTCGGTACATAAAGGACTTTGTTTAATACTAACTCAAAACTACCTAAATCTAATCTAATTGTGCCTAAAGCTCGAGCTTCAACGTTTGAGCCATCGCCGATCTTCAAGACACATTCTCCTTCTTTGAGTTGTTGGACTTCACTTAGCATCTGTACATCATTACAGATATGAGTTCCACAACCGGTATCAAGTACCCAAGAACTAGAATTAATAGAAAGATTTACTTCAACGAGAAAGATACCTTTCTTTAGAGTAGCCTTGTACTCTGGGCAGTTTCTCCTCCAATGTCCCGCTTTGCCACAATGGAAGCAAACATCCTCTTTCTGATCACGCTTCTTCTTTTGGGCCTTCCCCTTCGAAATGCCACTAGTGGGCCTAAGGGGTTTCTTCTTCTTCTTTTGGGCTTTCTTGCCCTTACCTTTAGAAGGCCCAGAAGAGGAAGATGGAGCATTCACCATCAAAACCTTATTGTCCTTCTTGATCGTGCTTTCAGCAGTCACAAGCTGACTAATCAGCTCAGCTACAGTAGCACCAGCATGATTCATGTTGAAGTTAAGGACAAATGGGTTGAATGATGGTGGGAGCGAAGCTAGCAACAAATCCACTGAAAGCTCATCTTTCAGCGGCATGTCCATGGAAGCAAGTTTCTCAGTAAGGGCAAGAAACTTGAGTCCATATTCATGGACACTTGAACCTTCCCTCATTCTCAAGTGGAATAATTCCTTTGAAGTGTTATACCTTGTAACACGTTCATGAGGGCGGTAAAGTTGCTCTAAGTGGTCGTAAATCTCCCAAGCAAATTCCATGGCCTCATGTTGTCTTTGCAAGTCCGGAGACATGTTAGCCAACATAAGGCAACGGGCTTGGAGATTATCATCCTTCCACTTCTGAATCGCATCCCGCTCGGCCCGAGTGGGAGCCTCCCCTTCAGGACTAGGCTCCCCTTCGAAGAGAACATAAGTTCTCTTCTCAGAATCTAAAATGATTTTTAGATTCCTCAGCCAATCAGAATAGTTGGGACCAGTCAACTTGTTTGACTCGAGGATCGATACAAGAGGGTTTTTGGTTGCCATTTCAAAACACGTAGAGAATCACAGAACCTACGACCTAAATGGTAAAACAGAGAACTAGTGAGCATGCTGAATTATAACGATATACAAAAGATAAGGTCTTTAATCTATTGTAGCTCCCACTGTTTTTCAAAGATCTAGAATTCCCAAAGATCTAAGAGGAACACGTTTCCCAATGGGTACTAAGATCCTAGGCATTTTACCTCGAACCCACGACTCGCGGACATTCTTAGTAAGAACCCTAGGTAGGTACAACTTACCAATTCTAACACCTTTAGAACTCTTAGTAATTTGTTTTTGCATCACCTATCTTTCAATATGGACCCACGACTCGTGCGACATCCATATTTACTCAGGCGTTAAGCTAGACCCATCAATCATAAGATCATGACCAAAACTTAGTTTGAACGACCCACGACTCGCGGACATCGCCCTTGCTAAAATTGACCACGAAATATTGATCATTTAAAATGATTAATTAGGTAACTAAGAACTAATAAGCTCCACTAGCTATCCCACGACTCGCGGACAATAACTAGCTTTACTTACTAAACTTAAAACCTATTGATGGAATGCTAGGAATTTAATTCAAAACTTGCATCTCGAATTAAACACCTATTGTTCGAAATTAGCTTAATGTTTAATGGGAATTTTCGAATCAACCGGAGAGTTGTCCGGTTCGACCTCACCAACATATATGTTATCCAATTTTATTAGTCTTGATTAATGCAAGTACACTTAAATGCATTTCAAACAAGCACATAAACAGATAACATGTCCTAGCATGATACTAACATGTAATGATCATGGGTTCTACCTATCTTATGCGTGATATGTGGGAGCCACTCCACAATCACAAGTTCTAACATACATGCCACATAAACAGTTCAAATCACATAAGGGAAAGCAGTAACAAAATACGAGCCCTATCTCTATTACATTTAACAATTGAGATTCCCCTCCCTAACATTTTGAGGGGTCTTCACTTATGGCCTCCTTGTTACTTGAATGTGGTCCATCTTACTCCATGGGTGCATTGTCTCCAAAATGAAAATAAAACCTCACCACCTATCTCTACTCTCAAATTACAATAAAAAGAAAAAGACATAAAGTAATAAGGCTCAATCTTCATATTGGCCTTAGACAATTACACGGGGCATACCCCGGCCTCAAAAACAGTAATATGGAAAGCCACATAATAAATCACATAACAGTACGCACATAAGTGAGGCTCCAACCTCAATTGAAAAACGCAACTATAGGGCTCCAACCCCAATTTAAACCATCCATGTGCATAAATTAAAACCATACATAGATCTAAACCCATGATCACCTAACATGCTTTTGCAAGAATTTAAATTTAACCAATAAATTAAAATTCTCGCTTTAAGCTCTAATAGCTTAAAACACGACTTGATGCGAGTCTTATTTATAAAAGTTTTCAATAAATCCCAAATTACCAAAACAAATAAAATTCCAATTAATTTCTGAAAATTAATAATTTTATCAAGATGTATTTTCCCAAAATATAAACCGTTTCAATTTCTCAAAAATCCCAATTTTAAGTTTTTTATTCAAAAATTAAAATAAGTATTCAAAAATAAAATTTTAAAATTAAAATAAAATTAAAATAAAATTGGGACTGGATTGCACGAAACACGAAAGGGGCCGGATCACGAAAACGGGGCCCGTGCGCGAAACGAGGCACAGCGTCGCAAGCGCGCGCGGACGCGCACGGCAGGCGCGCACAGCGCCCGGCCAAGGCCAGGCGAGTGCGCGCACTGTGCGCGCATACCGCGCGCCTCGCGCGCGCGCTGTGCTAGGCGGTGGGCGGCCAGTCTCGGCCGCCCTGGGCGGGCGCGCCTAGGCGCGCCCGGAAGGCTCCCGCACAGGCGTGCGGGAGGAGCTGGGCGGCTGGCCGGTCTGTCCCGGCCAGGCCTGGGCGGCGACGGGCGGACGGCATGCGGGAGGGCCTCCCGCGCGGTTGCGGGAGGGTGGTGCGCGAAGCCCGCGCGCGCGACTCCTTCGCGCGCGGGGTTTCGCGTGTTCATCGTGTTCCGGGCTTTCGTTTCGTGTTTTCGTTCAAAAGCAAAACCAATCCAAGAAATCCAAAAACAGTTTATACAGTTTCAAATCTAAAATTGTTTTTCAAAATTAAATTTTACAAAAACCAATTTTCAGAAACTTTCAGGAAAAAATACAGTTTCGTAATTCAGGCTTTCTAAAACAATTACAAATACTCAATCGCATCAAGCCTAAGAATTTCTACCAAATTCAGTATAATTGAGACGAATCAGAAACACGATTAACGAGGTGGCTCTGATACCACTTGTTGGAAAATACGAATCAGAAAGCAGCGGAATTTAAAAAATTTTCCCAACAAAAGGACCTTGAACTCGTAATCGTGTAACCAAATTCGTAAAGATAGAAAACTTACTTTTCTTTTATTCTTTCTTGAAGCGTTTCAAGCCACCCAAGAACGCTCTTCACGCGGCTTGATCCCCTCTCCTTGGTAAAGCTCGAATCTTCAAACTTCTAACTTGAAGTCTCTAGAGAAAGTCCACCAACTTGATCACAATCTAACTAGTAAGGATGCTAGTTCTCTAGTTAGTGTTTAGGCTTAACCTAGGGTTTAATTTAATCTTGGAGAAAGGAAGGTGTTCAACACATGAACCAAGAATTGTCAATTAGCTCTAAAGGGGAGCTCGAGCTCCCCTATATATAGGAAGGGGAGGGGCGGCCGAAACTAGTCCTTATTGGACTAGGATTTGGTCCCTCTCTCTCCTATTACTTGATGATCAAGTATTTTCCAACCTTGACTTTGAATTCTAATTCTAGTCAACTTTGAAGAGAGCCCAAAAATATCCAAACTATTTTTGGATAATTTTATACTTTATTTATTATAAAATAAATAACTTATTTTTTATCTAATTAATTAATTCATAATTAATTAACTAGATTATTTTCTCCAAAATTAGACTTTCTTTTTAATTCAAAATTAAACCAAAGTCTATTAAATAATTAACTAATTAATTATTTAATATATATATATAATATATATACTCACACGTGTGTGACACGTGTCACAGTGACACGTGTCACTCACGTGAGCCACACGTGTGAATTCACACGTGTGGAACCCTCTTGGTCCGATTAACTCGTTTAATCATTTTCAAGCCTCAACTCATGTAACCAAGTTGTTGTGTGTGACCCTCTAGGTTCTCAATTCAATTAGCAGTGACCCTAATTAATTAATTCACTAATTAATTAATCAGTCCACAGATTAAACGACCATAGTCTAGCAACAGGTGTTTAACCCCTAGCTGAATTGGAATGTTCGGATTCGACAGAACCTTTAAGTCATTGATTCATGTGAGATACAATCCTCCTACTTACTATCTCTCAACCAAGATCTAGGGCAAGGGAATAATCAGAACCCTAATAATCTGGTCTTAAAGCTAAGTGCATTTCATATCCATTTGATCTCAATCCAAGAAACACTTTTCTTGATGTCTTGATCTACTGCCTTGGCCAAGGACTCCATATGGCATATGAATGACTTACACAATAAGAGATCACCTTGCAAATGCAAGTGTAGGTCCCATCTTGATTCTCATTCACTTTCATGAGTCACTTGTGCAGCCCCAGCATAAGCCTTGAATCAGTTGTCTAAGGCGACACCCTTTAAAGCTTATACCAAAGACTACAGAGTTAACTCATAAAGTGACAAGGAACCTCAAGTCTAAGGATCAATTAATCACATCAATGACTCGTGAGATATTTCCTAATCTGGAAGTTTCCATTTCCTGAAATAGAAACTTCCTTTCCCATTTAGGAATGTTCTCACACGGGGCACCTCAGTGAACTTACTTATTAAAGTAAGCACCCTCATGTATCACGCACGTATCAGCTATACACTTTGCACCTCCATGAAACAAGGTGGTCCTTCTTAAGGGCGTGATCCCACAAGCAAGCCTTAGAGGAGTCAGGTTGACACTCCCACTGTCTGTAGGACTCATCGGCTTGGAGTATTTTACTAATCATGACTTATGTGATATAGGGCTCGTTTCATGAACCATTTCACCTAAATGGTAGAGTCCTAAAGTCATCAGGATTAGGGGAGTTCTCATACATGCACAGCTAAAGTAAACGCATACCAAACAAGAGCATATAAAGAAGTGTTGCCTCAATTCGTTATTTTATTCAAAGATTGTCTGTGATTACAATAAGGAAAAGCACAAAGCGGATATACAATCGGCTTTCTAGGGCACTATTCCTAACATGGTGAAGGAAGAAATCCCGTGTGTGGGAGTCATGTTCCCGACGTACACCATGTCGTGGATAGTTGGGCCTTGCAAACCCACTATCACCCGGAGGAAGAAGGAGACTGGGGATGGGTCCGGCACCACGGATTGTCCTCGGGTTATTGCATGTTTTCACTCATGATTATATTGTTAACTGAGCACTAAATTGAATTGTATGATCACGTACTAATTATTCAAGCAAGCACGTATTGTTCACGTTTGGTGTAAAGGTTGGAGAATTACCCTCACTCGCCGGGCCATGTATTTCATGAAATTGACAAGTAACATGTTAAACTTGATAGTTGTAATCTCGGGCGAAGAAAGGTCTTTTCTCGAAACTTATATTTATTTCATTTTCCAAATCTTCACCCGAGGCTATGACTTACATGTGATGTGTGTTATATATATCTATGCCCCTCACTCAGTCTTGGGTAGACTGATACTTCACTTTTCATGTACTTCTGGTCGTGGTCATGCTAGGCGGGAGTCCGAGTAGTGTCTTCCTTTTTCAGACAAGTCTAGCATTTCATGTATTGATTTTGGAGTATCATGTTAGTTTTTTTTTTTGGATATTTATACATGAATGATATATAGGAGATGATAGTGTATTGATAAGTGTTGGTACCTACTGCAATATATACTTTTGATGTAAATATGGTACCTATATGTATTGATATAATGCTTCCGGTTTTAATTTGTCATGTCTTGGTTTGGTTGTGTTTAGGGTATAGTCCCGCCTAGCTAGATTGTTTCTTGCATTGTCACCCGTTCGCTATAGTCTTAGTTCATGTATGGATCATCCATTTCGTATGTGAATTGAGCTATAGTGCGGGGGTGTGGCATCTCGGCGTTCCGGGTGCTACAGCGTCCCTGTTCATTTCACTCGCTGTCCCTGCCACGTGGCGGGCGCCTCTGTCATCGTCCCTTACGTTTCTGAAGGCCTACGAGGGGTGCTCCTCTTCTAATTCTCGCCTTCTCCACTCAGGCTCACGGCGGAATAGGGGATTGCCGTTATCGTCCACGCCTTCCTCTACATGGGTCCCAAGATGGACTTGGGGCTGAATCCCTGGGGCTGGGGCCAAGTAGATGGCCTACGGTTGGACATAAGGATTTTGGGACTAAGGAAGAGGCGGGTACCCCCAGTAGCTAGGTTGGTTGGTGGGCTGTTGGACAGCATACGCCAAAGGTGCACAGGGACCTTGGACCGTGGGGTAGGCGACTGTAACGCCCCGATTTTCATTAAACAATTTCTTATGTTTATTATAATTTTATAAATTGTATTTTACCAAACTTTCATGAAATTTCATGAATTGATATTAGAGATAGAATTTATTTTTTTAAAGGTGGAAGTATTTATTTCGTGAAACAAATACCGCAAGTGCTTTAAATTACGGAATTGTCCCTAGTTGAACATTTCTTTAAATTTTAGGGACTTAATTGCATAGGTTTCAAGGATCTAATTGGCAATCTTTTAAAATCACATACACTTGAATGCATAACTTGAATTCTTGGAGGATCAAATCGCAATTTGGGACATTCCACACTTTTCAAAAATGGGATGTATCGGTATAAGGCTTCCATATGCTTCCTTGATCATTTTATCATCAAAATTCATCAACATCCTCATCCTCTCTCTCTCTCGGTATTAAGAAGAAAAGGGAAAGAAGTGATTTTCATCCATATTATCAAGAACTTCAAGAATTAATCCAAGTTTAGGAAGCTTGATCACCATCTTCATTCATCTTCTTCATTTCTTTTCATTTCAAGGTTGGTTTGCATGAATTCATGATTCTTGATCATGTTTGATTGAGCTAGGGTTTGAGAGTTTGATACTAGATGGATTATTTATAGATGGAAGCATGAATATGTTACCATATCATGAATTATGGCATGATTTATTCATGAATTTATTGGAAATTTTAGCTTGGTTGATCAATAGGAGCATGAGCATGAAACTTTGATTCCTTGATGATTTGCCATAGTTTGAGTGTTTAATGTGTTATATTATCACCTTTGAACATATATGTATCATATTTCCAGAAGATCATAGCTTTGTTGAGTGAAATTGGAATTTTGGTTGCCTTGTTGATCATTCCCGTAGCTATCCCCTGTTCTGCTCTGTTTCTTTTCAGTTGCAGAAACTGGGAACGACCGTTCCCAGCCTTAAGGCATTATGGGAACGGGCGTTCCCACCTTTTCAAATGAAATTAGGCAGCCGAGCATAGGAACGGCCGTTCCCATTTTGGCCTTAGTGCCGGAAGGGCCGTTCCCAGCTAAAGGGGCCCTTTTGTATTTAAAAATCATTGTCGTATCTTTGGGGTTACGGGAACGACCGTTCCTATTTACAAAGGGAAGCTGGAACGACCGTTCCCACCTGACATGCAGAACAAAATATTCTGCATAAAATTACAATTTTAGCCCCTCGATCCGATGACTTCTTTGACCCCGAAGTGCTATTATATGATCCAATATGTAGTGAAACAAGATGTTTTCATGCCACATTGTATATTGCATGTCGTCTCGTTACATTTCCGCCGTTCGTCATATTTGGTCCATTTTAGGTCATGTCTCACGTGTACACGTTGTGTTTGCACAGATTATCTTCTCGTGACGTGGAGCAGGGGCCATAGGCCGTGTCTTGACTTGCATTTGTCGGTAAAAGTGAGGTTTAGTTATTAATTATTTAGAACCCTATAACCCTTATATGGATTTCGGCCAAATTACACATGCGTATATCTTTATAATCGTTTTCCAACAACAAGGGATTTAACAACCATCCGTGTATCGTGTTACAAGTTGTGTTTCTTGAAACTAATCGTGTTCATGACAAGCAAGCCGTGTATCGTGTTACCGTGTTACCGTGATCGTGTTTGGCGAATTACCGTATATCGTGTATCGTGTTTATGGGCCCGAGGGTGAGTGTTTGAGCCAACCGGGAAAGCATAGGGCTGACGGGTAACTCACACACCTCTCTCACACCGTGGGGATGCCCCCTGAATCCACCAGGAGGTTTGGTGGAGGAAGGAGTCCCGTACATGGGTGTCATGCTCCCGACGTGCAACGTGTTATCGTGGGTGGTTCGGGCCTTGCAAACCCACCACCAATGGTGAAGGATGGATTTCGAGTTATTGATTGTGTGCACTTTAATGACTTACATGATAACTTAATTAAATGAAAGTGCAACCCTTGTTCACTGTCGAGGTTGGTTGGAGATCGTGCACGCCCCTCGCCAGGGCCACTGATTGTTATAATAAACGTGATTATCGTGTTAAACTTGATAGTTGTAATCTCGGGCGAGTTTATGTTATTCTTGCACCTATATTATTATAGTTACAAAACCTTACCTGAGATTATAACTTGCATGCTACTTGTGTTTATATATATTTATGCCCCTCACTCGGTCTTCACAGACTGACGCCTCCACCTTTCAGGTTTTGTTCGTGGCGTGCTAGGCGGGAGTCGGGTCGTGTCGTTTATCCAGCTGAGTCTAGCATAGTTTTCTTTCTGTTTATTGGCATTTCAGAGTATCATGTTAATAATTATGAGCACTTACACGTGAATGTTATTTGGGAGATGATAATGTACTGATATGATGATGTTATAATGTTATTAGGCTTCCGCTTTATTTTGTCACATGTATAAGTTATCCCGCCTAGCTTGTCGTGTAATGCATTGTCACTCGTTCGCTATAGGTTGATTCATGTACGGATTGGCCGTTTCGTATGTGGATTGATCTATAGTGCCGGGGGGGGGGTGTGGTACCTCCACGTGTTAAAGGGTGCTACAGCGACGTTTTGAGGAGTTAGCGCCAATGGACTTCCTCGCGAGGGGGCCAGCATGTTGGGTTCTCTGTTTTCTCTGGCCGCTGCCAAGGCCTCCACCCTGCACTGCTCAACATAGGTGGTCAAGTCTGTCTCCCCCAAGATCAACAGCCCCTGCGTACTTGGGCCGGCCTCCAGGGTAGCTATTCCCGTCGCGAGGGCCTGGAGGTTACCACCAGAGGTATTGAGGTCTGGAAAGATTTCCTCCCCGTTTTCATTAAAAACTCATCGGCCGTGGCGAGTTTGGACCATGATGATTGTACTATGAGACGCTTGTCGTGAAAGGAGTTAGGCTTTTTGTTCAGAGTTTCCCACAAACGGCGCCAAGATGATGGTGTCAAAATCTGGCTATACACTGGACTGCAGATTAGGACTCCCAATCACCCAAGATATTTGTAGATGTGAGGTGACTTTCATGCTTTCTTAAGCTGCGAAAGATAAAACAAATATGTGTTGGAAAAACGGAATCAGAAAGCAACGGAAATTTAAAAAATTTTCCAACAAAAGGATTGAAACTCGCAATCATGAACCCAAATTCATAAGGTAAAGAAACTTACTTTTCAATAATCTTTCTTGAAGCGTTTCAACCCACCCAAGAACGCTCTTCTCGCGGCTTGATCCCCTCTCCTTGGTAAAGCTCGAATCGTTAAAAACTTCTAACTTGAAGCTCTCTAAAGAAAGTCCACCAACTTGACTACAATCTAACTAGTAAGGATGCTAGTTCTCTAGTTAGTGTTTAGGCTTAACCTAGGGTTTATTTGATCTTGGAGAAAGGATGGTGTTCAACACATAAACCAAAAGAAAACGATCAATCACTCTCTAAGGGGAGCTCGAGCTCCCCTATATATAATATAGAGAGGGGCGGCCGAAACTTAGTCCTATTGGACTAAAGATTTGGTCCCTCTCTCTTATTACTTGATCATCAAGTAATTCCAAACCTTGACTTTGAATTCTAATTCAAATTAACTTTTAAGAGAGCTAAAAATATCCAAACTCCTTTTGGATAATATTATACTTTATTTATTAATAAATAAAAAACTTATTTATCTAATTAATTAATTCATAATTAATTAAATAGATTAATTTCTCCAAAATAAGACTTTCATTTTAATTCAAAATTAAACCAAAGTTTATTAAATAATTAACACATTAATTATTTAATAAATAAATAAACATACACGCACGGTGCACACGTGTCCATATAGGACACGTGTCACGCACGTGACCCACATGTGGAGCCCTTTTGGCTCGATTAACTCGTTTAATCATTTCAAAGCCTCAACTCATGTAACCAAGTTGTTGTGTGTGACCCTCTAGGTTCTCAATTCAAGTAGCAGTGACCCTAATTAATTAATTCACTAATTAATTAATCAGTCCACAGATTAAACGACCATAGTTTAGCAACAGGTGTTTAACCCCTAGCTGAATTGGAATGTCTCGATTCGACAGAACCTTTAAGTCATTGATTCATGTGAGATACAATCCTCCTACTTACTATCTCTCAACCAAGATCTAGGGTAAAGGAATAATCAGAACCCTAATAATCTGGTCTTAAAGCTAAGTGCATTTCATATCCATTTGATCTCAATCTAAGAAACCCTTTTCTTGATGTCTTGATCTACTGCCTTGGCCAAGGACTCCATATGGCATATGAATGACTTACACAATAAGAGATCACCTTGCAAATGCAAGTGTAGGTCCTTTCTTGATTCTCATTCACTTTCATGAGTCACTTGTGTAGCCCCAACATAAGCCTTGAATCAGTTGTCTAAGGCGACACCCTTTAAAGCTTATACCTAAGACTACAGAGTTAACTCACAAAGTGACATGGAACCTCAAGTCTAAGGATCAATTAATCACATCAACGACTCGTGAGATATTTCCTAATCTGGAAGTATCCATTTCCTAAAATAGAAACTTCCTTTCCCATTTATTAATCTTCTCACACGGGGCACCTCAGTGAACTTACTTATGAAAGTAAGCACCCTCATGTATCACGCACGTATCAACCATACACTTTGCACCTCCATGAAACAAGGTGGTCCTTCTTAAGGGCGTGATCCCACAAGCAAGCCTTAAAGGAGTCAGGTTGACACTCCCACTATCTGTAGGACTCATCAGCTTGGAGTATTTTACTAATCATGACTTATGTGATATAGGGCTCGTTTCATGAACCATTTCACATAAATGGTAAAGTCCTAAAGTCATCAGGATTAGGGGAGTTCTCATACATGCACAGCTAAAGTAAACGCATACCAAACAAGAGCATATAAAGAAGTGTTGCCTCAATTCGTTATTTTATTCAAAGATTGTCTGTGATTACAATAAGAAAAAGTACAAAGCGGATATACAATCGGCTTTCTAGGGCACTATTCCTAACAATCTCCCACTTGCCCGTCTAAGCCATTCTAAAGCTACTCTAAGTCCCATCTTCTGAAAATGACCTTCGAAAGCTTCTCGACTAAGGGGTTTAGTAAGTGGATCTGCTACGTTCTCTGCTGATGCGATCCTCTCAATTTGCACATCTCCTCTTTTGATAATATCACGGATTAGGTGATACTTCCTCATAATGTGCTTGGTCCATTGGTGAGATCTTGGTTCTCTTGCTTGAGCAACCGCCGCAGTGTTGTCACAAAACACAGTAATGGGGTCTTTCATGCTAGGAATAACATTCAACTCTTGAATGAAGTTTCTAATCCAAACACCTTCCTTAGCTACATCATTTGCAGCTAAGTATTCGGCTTCAGTGGTCGAATCTGCAGTGGTCGTTTGCTTGGAACTCTTCTAACCTGACATTGACTTAAAATCATCTAAGTCAGATGCAAAGCTTGCATCACAGTATCCTTCGATAGTAAGATCTTTCTGACCTCCGTAAACTAAGAATAAATCTTTAGTACTTTTCAAGTACTTAAGAATATTCTTCACGGAGGCCCAGTGACCTTCTCCAGGGTCAGATTGGAAATGACTTGTTACACTAAGTGCATAAGCCACATCCGGTCGAGTACATAACATTGCATACATTATGCTACCTATTGTTGATGCATAAGGTGTATGAGTCATTCTTTCCTTCTCAAGGTTAGTCTTAGGACACATCTTCTTAGAAAGACATGTTCCTACACTCATAGGAAGGTTCTGAACCTTTGCTGACTCCATATTGAATCTCTTCAATACTTTGTGAATGTACATCGACTGTGATAGTCCTATTAACCTTCTAGATCTATCTCGATAGATTTTAATTCCAAGGATATAGGACGCATCACCAAAATCTTTCATCTCAAATTGGTTCGATAACCATAACTTTGTCACTTTCATGTCATCCTTCGAATTCCCAATAAGAAGGATGTCATCAACATAAAGCACTAAGAATTGCACTGAGGTCTCCAATTCCTTTCTATACACACATGATTCATTCGAGATCTGAATGAAGCCAAACGCTTTGACTGATTCATCAAATCGAATGTTCCAATTCCTAGAAGCTTGTTTCAATCCATAGATTGATCTTTGGAGTTTACAAACCTTTTGCTCACTCCCACTGAATGTGAAACCTATGGGTTGCTCCATATAAATGTCTTTATCAATGTCAACATTGAGAAAGGCAGTTTTCACATCCATTTGCCATATCTCATAGTCATAATATGCAGCAATGGCAAGCATGATCCGAATAGACTTTTGCATTGCAACTGCTGAAAAGGTTTCATCAAAGTCCACGCCAGGTCTTTGAGTGAATCCTTTTGCAACCAGTCTTGCTTTGTAGGCTGCTATGCTTCCATAAACTCCAAGCTTTCTCTTAAAGATCCATTTGCAACCTATGGGTTTGACCCCATCAGGCAAATCTACCAAGGTCCAAACTTGGTTGGAGTTCATGGAATCCATTTCGGATTTCATAGCTTCTATACACTGTTCAGAGTCAGAATCTGAAAGTGTCTCCTCATATGTTAAAAGATCATTATCCTTTTGAGAGATCTCATGGAAGAATCTATACCATCTCTCCGGTTGTCTAGGAGTGCGTTCAGAACGCCTTAGAGGAGGATTTATGTGTGTATCGAAATTCGTGATTGGTTGTGGTTGATCAGAAGGGGATGTTTCTTCAGTGGGTGGCATGGGGTCACTTTGTACTTCTTCTAATTCTATGATCTTGCCTTTCTTTTTTTTAAGGAACGGTTCCTCCAGAAAAGTAGCATTTCTGGAAACAAACACCTTTTGCTCAGATTGATCATAGAAGTAGTATCTTATGGATTCCATAGGATAACCTACAAAGTAGCATAAGTTAGAATGAGATTCTAACTTATCTCCCACTGTCCTCTTCACGTAAGCAGGACAACCGCAAATTCTTAAGTAAGAATAACTAGGGATTTTACCATGCCACATTTCATAGGGCGTTTTAGGGACTGACTTAGAGGGAACTAGATTCAAAATCTTTGTTGCACTTTCTAGGGCATAACCCCAAAAAGAAGGTGGTAAGTCAGTGAAACTCATCATGGAATGAACCATATCGAGTAGACTTCGATTCCTTCTCTCAGAAACTCCATTAAGTTGAGGAGTTCCCGGAGGAGTCCACTGAGAGATAATCCCATTATCTTTGAGATAATTAAGGAATTCTTCACTAAGATACTTGCCTCCTCGATCAGATCGAAGTGATTTGATCTTGTGACCAGTTTGGTTCTCAATCTCCTTTTGAAATTCTAGGAATCTATCAAAAGCTTCAGATTTATACTTCATTAAGTATACATAACCATACCGACTAAAGTCCATTACTTAAGAGTACCGATGTGAACAGAAGAGCTGTTCCGTTTGATAAAATATGTACCATTCTTAATATAAGTTTCATAACCTTCATAATCCAAAATTGGAACTGAAATTATATTACGAATAATGTTTGGTACATAAAGGACTTTATTTAAAACTAACTCAAAACTACCTAAATCTAATCTAATTGTGCCTAAAGCTCGAGCTTCAACATTTGAGCCATCGTCGATCTTCAAGACACATTCTCCTTCTCTGAGTTGTTGGACTTCATTTAGCATCTGTACATCATTACAGATATGAGCTCCACAACCGGTATCAAGTACCCAAGAACTAGAATTAATAGAAAGATTTACTTCAACGAGAAACATACCTTTCTTTAGAGTGGCCTTGTACTCTGGGCAGTTTCTCCTCCAATGTCCCGCTTTACCACAATGGAAGCAAACATCCTTTTTCTGATCACGCTTCTTCTTTTGGGCCTTCCCCTTCGATATGCCACCAGTGGGCCTAAGGGGTTTCTTCTTCTTCTTTTGGGCTTTCTTGCCATTACCTTTAGAAGGCCCAGAAGAGGAAGATGGAGCATTCACCATCAAAACCTTATTGTCCTTCTTGATCGTGCTTTCAGCAGTCACAAGCTAACTAATAAGCTCAGCTACAGTAGCACCAGTATGATTCATATTGAAGTTAAGGACAAATGGGTTGAATGATGGTGGGAGCGAGGCTAGCAACAAGTCCACTGAAAGCTCATCTTTCAGTGGCATGTCCATGGAAGCAAGTTTCTTAGTAAGGGCGAGAAACTTGAGTCCATATTCATGGACACTTGAACCTTCCCTCATTCTCAAGTGGAACAATTCCTTTGAAGTGTTATACCTTGTAACACGTTCATGAGGGTGGTATAGTTGCTCTAAGTGGTCGTAAATCTCCCAAGCAAATTCCATGGCCTCATGTTGCCTTTGCAAGTCCGGAGACATGTTAGCCAACATGAGGCAACGGGCTTGGAGATTATCATCCTTCCACTTCTGGATCGTGTCCCGCTCGGCCTGAGTGGGAGCATCCCCTTCGGGACTAGGCTCCCCTTCAAAAAGAACATAAGTTCTCTTCTCAGAATCTAAAATGCTTTTTAGATTCCTCAGCCAATCAGAATAGTTGGGACCAATTAACTTATTTGACTCGAGGATCGATACAAGAGGGTTTTTGGTTGCCATTTCAAAACATGTAGAGAATTACAGAATCTACGACCTAAATGGTAAAACAGAGAACTAGTGAGCATGCTGAATTATAACGATTTACAAAAGATAAGGTCTCTAATCTAATGTAGTTCCCACTGTTTTTCAAAGATCTATAATTCCCAAAGATCTAAGAGGAACATGTTTCCCAATGGGTACTAAGATCCTAAGCATTTTACCTCGAACCCACGACTCGCGGACATTCTAAGTAAAACCCTAGGTAGGTACAACTTACCAATTCTAACACCTTTAGAACTCTTAGTAATTGTTTTTGCATCACCTATCTTCCAATATGGACGCATGACTCGTGCGACATCCATATTTACTTAGGCGTTAAGCTAGACCCATCAATCATAAGATCATGATCAAAACTTAGTTCGAACGACCCACGACTCGCGGACATCGCCCTTGCCAAAATTAACCATGAAATATTGATCATTTAAAATGATCAATCAGGTAACTAAGAACTAATAAGCTCTACTAGCAATCCCACGACTCGCGGACAATAACTAGCTTCACTTACTAAACTTAAAACCTATTGATGGAATGCTAGGAATTTAATTCAAAATTTGCATCTCGAATTAAACACCTATTATTCGAAATTAGCTTAATGTTTAAAGGGAATTTTCGAATAAACCGGAGAGTTGTCCGGTTCGACCTCACCAACATATATGTTATCCAATTTTAATTAGTCTTGATTAATGCAAGTACAACTTAAATGCATTTCACACAAGCACTTAGCAGATAACATGTCCTAGCATGATACTAACATGCGATGATCATGGGTTCTACCTATCTTATGCGTGATATGTGGGAGCCACTCCACAATCACAAGTTCTAACATACATGCCACATAAACAGTTTAAATCACATAAGGGAAAGCAGTAACAAAATACGAGCCCTATGTCTATTACATCTTCAATTGAGATTCTCCTCCTTAACATTTTGAGGGGTCTTCACTTATGGCCTCCTTGTTACTTGAATGTGGTCCATCTTACTCCATGGGTGCATTGTCTCCAAAATGAAAATAAAACCTCACCACCTATTCTACTCTCAAAAAATGAAAAAGTGTTGAAAAGTAATAAGGCTCAATCTTCATATTGGCCTTAAACAAATACACGGGGCATACCCCGGCCTCAAAACAGTAATATGGAAAGCCACATAATAAATCACATAACAGTACGCACATAAGTGAGGCTCCAACCTCAATTGAAAAACGCAACTATAGGGCTCCAACCCCAATTTAAACCATTCATGTGCATAAATTAAAACCATACATAAGTCTAAACCCATGATCACCTAACATGCTTCTTGCGAGAATTTAAACTTAGTCAATAAATTAAAATTCCCGTTTCAAGTCCTAATAACTTGGAACACGACTTGACGCGAGTCTTGTTCATAAAAGTTTTCAATAAATACCAATTACTAAAACAAATAAAAATTCCAATTAATTTTTGAAAATTAATAATTTTATTAAAGGTGTAATTTCCCAAATTATAAACCGTTTCTGTTTCTCAAAAATTCCCAATTTTAACTCTTATTCAAAATAAATTAATTTAATCAAAAACAAGTTTTAATAAAATTAAATAAAATTAGGACTGGATTACACGAGATACGAAAACGGATTACGAGGGAAAAACGGGGCCCGTACACGAAGAGGGCTGCACGAGTCGCAAGCGCGCGTGCGAGTGCGCACGCTGCGCACGGCACTCTCGGCCTTCTTGTGGGCGGTGGGCGGGAGTCTCGGCAGCGTGTGCCGAGACGGGCGGGAGAGCCTAAGGCTGGGCGCGGAGGCCCTTGCGTGCGTCAATCGAATCAAGCCTAGGAATTTCTACCAAATTCATAATAATTGAGACGAATCAGAAACACGATTAACGAGGTGGCTCTGATACCACTTGTTGGAAAAACGGAATCAGAAAGCAGCGGAAATTTAAAAAAAATTTCAACAAAAGGATCGAAACACGCAATCATGAATCCAAATTCGTAAGGTAAAGAAACTTACTTTTCAATAATCTTTCTTGAAGTGTTTCAAGCCACCCAAGAACGCTCTTCTCGCGGCTTGATCCCCTCTCCTTGGTAAAGCTCGAATCTTTAAAAACTTCTAACTTGAAGCTCTCTAGAGATAGTCCACCAACTTGACTACAATCTAACTAGTAAGGATGCTAGTTCTCTAGTTAGTGTTTAGGCTTAACCTAGGGTTTATTTGATCTTGGAGAAAGGATGGTGTTCAACAAATGAACCAAAAGAAAACGATCAATTACTCTCTAAGGGGAGCTCGAGCTCCCCTATATATAATATAGAGAGGGGCGGCCGAAACTTAGTCCTATTGGACTAATGATTTGGTCCCTCTCTCTTATTACTTGATCATCAAGTAATTCCAAACCTTGACTTTAAATTCAATTTCAAATCAACTTTTAAGAGAGCTAAAAATATCCAAACTCCTTTTGGATAATATTATACTTTATTTATTAATAAATAAAAAACTTATTTATCTAATTAATTAATTCATAATTAATTAAATAGATTAATTTCTCCAAAATAAGACTTTCATTTTAATTCAAAATTAAACCAAAGTCTATTAAATAATTAACACATTAATTGTTTAATAAATAAATAAACATACACGCACGGTGCACACGTGTCCATATAGGACACGTGTCACGCACGTGATCCACATGTGTGCTTCACACGTGTGGAACCCTTTTGGCTCGACTAACTCGTTTAATCATTTCAAAGCCTCAACTCATGTAACCAAGTTGTTGTGTGTGACCCTCTAGGTTCTCAATTCAATTAGCAATGACCCTAATTAATTAATTCACTAATTAATTAATCAGTCCACATATTAAATGACCATAGTCTAGCAACAGGTGTTTAACCCCTAGCTAAATTGGAATGTCTCGATTCGACAGAACCTTTAAGTCATTCATTCATGTGAGATACAATCCTCCTACTTACTATCTCTCGACCAAGATCTAGGGTAAGGGAGTAATCAGAACCCTAATAATCTGGTCTTAAAGCTAAGTGCATTTCATATCCATTTAATCTCAATCCAAGAAACCCTTTTCTTGATGTCTTGATCTACTGCCCTGGCCAAGGACTCCATATGGCATATGAATGACTTACACAATAAGAGATCACCTTGCAAATGCAAGTGTAGGTCCTTTCTTAATTCTCATTCACTTTCATGAGTCACTTGTGCAGCCCCAGCATAAGCCTTGAATCGGTTGTCTAAGGAGAAACCCTTTAAAGCATATACCTAAGACTACAGAGTTAACTCATAAAGTGACATGGAATCAAGTCTAAGGATTAATTAATCACATCAATGACTCGTGAGATATTTCCTAATCTGGAAGTTTCCATTTCTTGAAATAAAAACTTCCTTTCCCATTTAGGAATCTTCTTACACGGGGCACCTCAGTGAACTTACTTATGAAAATAAGCACCCTCATGTATCACGCACGTATCAACTATACACTTTGCACCTCCATGAAACAAGGTGGTCCTTCTTAAGGGCGTGATCCCACAAGCAAGCCTTAAAGGAGTCAGGTTGACACTCCCACTGTCTGTAGGACTCATCAGCTTGGAGTATTTTACTAATCATGACTTATGTGATATAGGGCTCGTTTCATGAACCATTTCACCTAAATGGTAGAGTCCTAAAGTCATAATGATTAGGGGAGTTCTCATACATACACAGCTAAAGTAAACGCATACCAAACAAGAGCATATAAAGAAGTTTTGTCTTAATTCGTTATTTTATTCAAAGATTATCTGTGATTACAATAAGGAAAAGTACAAAGCGGATATACAATCGGCTTTCTAGGGCACTATTTGTAACAATATGAACTCAAAGGCCAAAACGGGAGAATGTGGGGGTTGGACCCGTTTTGGCACTCCGACGCTTAAGTCAGCTTGAAGCTCTGGGTCGAAAGTGTACTGAAGATATGGACTCAGAGTATGGAGGAAAAGCTTACCATTACTGAAGGTTGAGGTGGGTTTTTATAGCTTGGAGATGGACTCCGTGCATGCAAGTACACCTCCTTGTAGGTGTGGATCTGGTCTGGAGGAAGAGACGGCATGTGGCCGAAACAGTGCTTTTCTGGCTAAAGCACTGTTCTCCCCCTCTGCCAGATGTCAGACACAGTACTTGGTGCGGCCGCATTTAATGCGACTTGCATTAGGTGATACGCGCATTGAATGCAGTTGTCCGGTATCGTGTGGGTCGGTCGGACCTCTGGGACGAACGCTCCCCAGTCGAAAGGGACCCTGGGTCGAAATCCCTTGGTCGGGAAGGGGAGGCCCCTTGGACATATCTCGCTATTGCTTGGGACGTGGCTCCTTTGCCAGGACCTGGCTCGAAGAGAGCATTACTCTGAGTCGAAATCCGAGGGGCCAGCGAGGCTGGCGTGGCTCGGACTTCCACGTGGCGTGACACGTGGTGCCCAGTCACGGGTCCCGATTTTCCCCCTAACAATATTAGTTACCATGTTTCTTCACTAAATATCATCATAAAACGATATAGAAGGATTGGAAGTTTACATATTCTGAGAACAAACATATTAGTTACCATGTTTTTCCACTAAATACCATCATAAAACGATATGGAAGGAGTGAAATACCAATTTACCACATAATTACTCAACAATCTGGAATTTTAGTTCTACCCATATTCTTATTTACTCGACAAACTACAGAATTAGTTTCAGATAACCACACAACTAGTCAACAATCTAGAATTTTAGTTCTACCCATATTCTTATTTACTCAACAAACTGGAATTTTAGTTCTACCCCATATTCTTATTTACTCGACAAACTGCAGAGTTAGTTTCAGATAACCACACAATTACTCAATAATCTGGAATTTTAGTTCTACCCTTATTCTTATTTACTCAACAATCTGGAATTTTAGTTCTACCCCATATTTTTATTTACTCGACAAACTGCAGAATTAGTTTCTGATAACCACACAATTACTCAACAATCTGGAATTTTAGTTCTACCCATAGTCTTATTTACTCAACAAACTGCAGAATTACTATAATCAAACAACAATAAACATAGTGCTCTGTTTCCTCTCTCACAGGATATATCAACTGTCATATATTTCATCAGTTTATCAGTTTATCTATTTTCATATACTATAATCAAACAACAATACACATAGTGCTCTGTTTTCTCTCTCACAGGATATATCAACTGTCATATATTTCATCAGTTTACCAGTTTTCATATACCATAATCAAACAACAATTAACATAGTGCTCTGCACGAAATTCATTATGTAACACCTCGCTCGTCCTGCAAATAAGGTACGCCACATTTCAACTTCCTTGTGTGTTTAATTCGGTGATTTTTGTGCTTTACGTGGCCCTATTTTGAACTCTTTTAGAGTTTAGGGGCCTTTTTACAATTTTCTCTTTTAGGGGTTTTTCGGTCATTTCTCGTTCGAACGAGATTTCGATCTTTTTAACCCCTGCTTTGCGTTCGGGGCATCGAAACGAGTCTGTAGACTCTAAGTTTATCTCATTCTGACTTCGTTAGCCCGTTCTTCCGATCGTTTTTGCGTACGAGGACCCGAGATATATACCCCGGATCCTCGTTTTGCGTGCCAGAACTTCAGCTCCAGCCTCAGCCGTCTTCTTCCAGCGATCTGGCACTGTTCACACAGTGGAGGTGTAAAAACACACACATGTCCGTTCACACTCGTTTCTCGACGGAATTCGACGTTTGAGTAGTGAAAATTTATCAACTCGACGAGCCCGACACGATGGTACAAGAATCGGGATTTATGACTTGCATGCGCATGTTTCTATATTTATGTATCGCCCCTGCTCACTCAGTCTTCTAGAGACTGACCCCTCTTCCCCACTTTTCAGTTCTTGCAGGTTTGAGCTAGGCGGCTTTGAGTCGGGTCTGTCGAGTCTGTGTTGGTCTGTTCGATTTGTTAAGTACTTTATTTTCGTTTGTAAAGGAAACTATGTATATGATATGTATATATTATGCAGGTTGGTACTTATGATTTGGATGTATAAATTTCAGGACAGATTAGGACAGGTGCTCGGTTTAGATGAACCCGTTTTGATTATATTCTTGATCGGGACAGGTTTCTAGGACAGTTGAACCCATTTAGTTGATGTTGAGTTATGTTTGAAATATATGGATTATGATTGCTGATTAAAGTTTTTGAGAATTCGTATTTTATATCGCTTCCGCATTCGGGTTTTGCATAATTGCACCTGTACAGGGTTTAGGTACCGCCTAGCTTAGGTTGGTTTTTCATTTGTCACCCGTTCGCTGTGGCTTGGTGCGTGTGCGGACTTTTCATTTCGTACACATGTCGGGTCATAGTGCGGGGGTATGGTGCCCCACCGCTTGGGGTGCTACATCTTAAGTGGTATCAGAGCTACCAGGTTCAGAACCGATGCTCTGGAGTCGTGTCGTGTCGTGTCAATTTAGGTCGGACGGCATAGGAATACTTGTGCATTGCATTCGTCTGATGTGAAATTTCGACTTCTCTGCATGAATTCGTTTGAGCTTATGTGATTGTGTGCACACTATGATTACGATTCTTGCAAAATTATCACTGTTATGCTTTAAATTTTATTAAATTACGTATTGCATGTGCATTACTTAAGTGTTCTTAATTGCTTTTATTACTTGACATATCCACGTACTAACCCACATGCATAGATATTTATTCAATTTGTGAATTGCTGGGAGTTGGCTTGATGACAAAATTTTAATTGATCGTGACAACATTTCCCGCTTCTATAAATTGATGACAGAAGATTCAAAACTACCATGCCTTGATTACTTGATTAAAGGATAAATGGAAACAGGTATTACGCATTCATAGCACGTGCATCATGTATTGGATTAAATTATAATTATTTCGAACACTTGTTCTACATGCTTGACTGCCTTCTTTGCTGGATACGAGTGCATGCCATTTACATCCCTAACCCCACATGCATTAGACTTGTGGTTATATTTAGGTGATTTTGTTACCTGTTTCAACGAGTACTGATTTTAGTGGAAGCTGCATTGGGATCTGAATAAGGGTGGATCAGAAAGTGTACAGTTGATTTAACAAACTCAGGGTATAGGGTGGATAAAAGAAGATGTCTGTATACAAGGGAAACAAGAGACCTTTTAACTAACGAGGTGCCTTCAGGATATATACTTAACAACCTGGGGGTACTCGGGGTTAGCAAATTTTATAAGAAAGTCAGAATTTCTAAATCTGAATGACATGAGGTGACAATGAAGAAATCAAGGCACTTGTCCAATTCAGAGAATTCTAAAGAGGGAATCGGATTACTATTATAGAGACATCACCAGAGTAGTTACTCTTACACAAAGGAAAAATGGGGAAAATTTTATAAGCTATGGAATTTTGTGCCGAGGTCATTGAAGATCAACTCCACCAAATATTGAGGATAAGGGCATCATTTACAACGACGGTGTACTAAGCAAGACTGTTTAAAGATTCTTCATTTATTTCCCCACGATGGTCCTGAGAGATTTTACCGTTGAAAGAAATAGTAATTCCCGATTACTGAGGATTTTATTGGGATTTCAAGAGACTCCACGGATCACTTTACTCCGAGAATTAAGTGAGACGGTCCAAGACCATTTGGGTACCCGAGAATCTGAGGGAATGCTAAAGGATGTAAATTTGAATGGGAAGTTGGAACTATGGCCAATTACGGATTCGATTATCCTTCCAAATTAAAGAATTTCCAACCTCGACTTCATTTCCACGGTGAACGGTACCTTAAGCATTCATGGCATTTGCACCTATGCATTTCATAAGTAATTATATTATATTATATTTTATTTTGCTTGACATATGTGACAACGTGTAATGTTTGATGTTGTTAGATTGTAATAACTTGGCTAACTGCTTTAATTTTCATAACTTAAAATTTATTCTTGTTGTGAATTCTTGTAAACTGAATGGAATACTTGTGTGAATTGTTCGTGTCTCTGTGTTTATAATTTCTTTGGTTATTCACTAACCCTTCATGCACATACAAGCATATTGTGATTTTATTTTACAGAGATTCCATCACGATATCCCCCTTGAGTTGAAGCATGGATGTTGAATCAATACTCTAGGGACACCGATATCAGTAGTGTAAAGGTACACTAAACATGCATCACATGTTTTGCATCAAGTGTTACTTTAATGTGTGTATGTAAGAATGCTGAGTAAGTGAACTTATGTGCTAGAGAGTTGTTGAGATCTCTCTATTTACGTGTTAGGGAGATGTGGGATTCTCCATATTTATGTGGTAGAAAGATGTTGGATTCTTTCTAAATTATGTGAGCAAGAGATGCTGGATTCTCTTGGAGTTAGATATTTGGGAGATGTTGGATTCTCTCGAATTTAGGGGTTTGAGAAATGCTGGATTTTCTCAAACTAGAATGTTTGGAAGATGTGGAAGTCTACCAGACTTAGGTTGAGAGACGGGGCTCTCTCGATTACGTGGTTGAGAGACGGAGTTCTCTCAATTCTGTGCCTGAGGGACGGGGTTCTCTCTTTTGATGTGCTGGGAGACGGGGCTCTCTCTTTTGATGTGCTGGGAGACGGGGCTCTCTCTCTCTTGCGTGCTGAGAGATGGGATTCTCTCTTGTTTGTCGAGGCTTAGTTACGGGGTGGCCAGACAGCAGCTAACAAGCGATAAGGTTGCGACGGTATCGAGCTTTGGGTGCAGTGGCCTAGTGGAGATTGAACGAGTTTGAAGCGACCAACGGTCAAGTGTTGAACAAACCTCTGGGACTACGGAACTCTGAGGGGAGTTGATGCAATTAGTGGGAGTAAACTTCACAGCCAGGGCTATGACTCTACAAGATTTCAGGAGATGGATTGAAGTTTTCCAGTTCGAAGCTTTACGACTCAGTAAAAGGACCTGAGGACAGGTCCTTTTGAAGGAGGGAAGATTGTAACACCCCGCTCATCCTGCAAATAAGGTACGCCACGTTTCAACTTCCTTGTGTGTTTAATTCGGTGATTTTTGTGTTTTGCGTGGCCCTATTTTGAACTCTTTTAGAGTTTAGGGGCCTTTTTGCAATTTTTTCTTTTAGGGGCCGACGGTGATCCCATGTGCTGATTCTATTTATGTTTAACGACGAAACGGATCTCGTTAGGAGTTTTGACGAGAAAATGCTAGTCGGGCTTTTGAGGATTCATGTACCTCACTAGCCATTATGTATGAGGTGGTCGGGTCTTGGTAACCCTTCCACCACCTGGAGGAAGAAGGTTGGAACTTATTTTATGATTATGATTATGTTATGATTGATATGCACCGTGCGGGAAGGCCGGGACACGGATTGCCCAAACGACTATGTCTTATGATATGATATATGATCTGTGTGTATTATGATATATTGCATGATCACCTATTTAATATATTAATAATATTTATCGTACACGGTCGGAGTTTGGTTGGAGATAATGCACGCTCACTCGCCGAGCCTTTATGTTTATGTATGAATTATGAATTTAATATGATTAGTCGTAAAGTCCGAGCATTGCTTAGTTATTCTCTTGCCCTTTTGGGAACTAACTTTAAATAAAACCTTGCTTGGGATTTATGACTTGCATGCGCATGTTTCTATATTTATGTATCACCCTTGCTCACTCAGTCTTCTAGAGACTGACCCCTCTTCCCCACTTTTCAGTTCTTGCAGGTTTGAGCTAGGCGGCTTTGAGTCGGCTCTGTCGAGTCTGTGTCGGTCTGTTCGATTTGTTAAGTACTTTGTTTTGATTTGTGAAGGAAACTATGTATATGATATGTATATATTATGCAGGTTAGTACTTATGATTTGGATGTATGAATTTCGGGACAGGTTAGGATAGGTTCTCGGTTTAGATGAACCCGTTTTGATTATATTCTTGATCGGGACAGGTTTCTAGGACAGTTGAACCCGTTTAGTTGATGTTGAGTTACGTTTGAAATATATGAATTATGATTGTTGATTAAAGTTTTTGAGAATTCGTATTTTGTATCGCTTCCGCATTCGGGTTTTGCATAATTGCACCTGTACAGGGTTTAGGTACCGCCTAGCTTAGGTTGGTTTTTCGTTTGTCACCCGTTCGCTGTGGCTTGGTGCGTGTGCGGACTTTTCATTTCGTACACGTGTCGGGTCATAGTGCGGGGGTGTGGTGCCCCACCGCTTGGGGTGCTACACATTACCACCAACAATAAACATTTCATTACAAAACCAATAATATACACTACAATCAAACTAACACTAATATTTAAACATTAAACAATCTACAAACAACATATTTTATGGGGGAGGAAACTGATTAACCTCATCCGGATCATCCTGAGGGATGTTGGAATTAACACTCTCCTCAAAGTGTTTATATCCGGGGTAATCCGCGCTGTCAAAGGACTCGGGGTCCGAGTCCTTACCATCAATGTGGTACGCATGGAGGTGCTCCTCTTCGCCCTCCAAAAGGTGTGCCTGCCGCACTTTGAAGATAAACCTAAGGTCATCGTAATAACGGCATCTACGCGCCATGAGCCCACAATTCCGGTGAATGACCTATGTAAAATTGAACATTAAATAATGAACAAAAAAAAAAAAAAAAAGGATTGAGTATGAATTTGACTTACAGCATGGTTATTCCCTCGATAATATACCAGGGAATCAATTTGGGCACGAACACGATCATTACCCATTTTAACTCCAGGACACCCCAAGAATCTACGGAAGTTGTAAAATTCTATCCGCAGTAGTTTCACCGCTTCTATAACATCCCGGGGCCAGTATTCTCATTGGAATCGCCCTGACAAATCAAACAACACTTGAAACAGGGCTCTCTCGAAGCTTTCTAGCCTATCGATTTTGTTGCCTGCGGCATGTATCCGAAGACGTTCAACCATGTAGGCTTCGACCTCACCATTAATGGGTGTTGGAGGGTGATTCAAGACTTTGTTTATCAAGGATTCAAGATCTGTGAGAGAAAGAGAAGGACTTTTTGGAGGTGATGAAATGGGGGTGAAAATGTGCGGAATTTCAGCGTATAGGGTAAGATATTAATAAAGGTGATTGGCCTGTGAAACATATCGTCGCACCCCTTCATCTTCATCTCTGCAATCTTGGGATGTCAAACTACGGGAAAGAGTACAGGCAGCTTTTTATTTAATTCAGGCGCCCCATCGCGAATGCATCATAATCTATTAAGTTTGTACTGTAAATATTCATTTTATTAGTTATTGAAAGGTTTGTTTGTCTAGTTAAAAAAAAAAAATTTGAGAAATTATAAAGTACCATTTAGAACGTCAAGAGGCAGTTTTTGTAGGTACAACAATCTAGCCGGAATAAAATTCGTCATTGCTAATTTTTCCCTTTTCTCACCGGACAGAAAAAAGTCTCCAGAAATGGGTTACCGAAAACGAGTCTCCGGAAATGGGTTGACAGAAAAGAGTCGCCGGAAAAGATTCAGGGCCAATGAGTTTACTGTTAAGAAGAAAACATCAGACGCGGGAAGAAGACAATGGATATCTATGTCCTTCTTCATTTTATTAATGATATTATGGTACTTTTACAAGGTTTAGGGGGTTTACAAAAAATAGAAAGGATAATAGGGATCTAATATAGTTGTTTTCTGAGTTGGGGGGTTTAGGATAAATAGTTTGCCTTATTAAGGATTGTTCATTAATTCTCCGTATATTTTATGTGATAAAATTTTATTATATGTTATTTAATAATTAAAATATATTATTCAATAATATATGTTCTTTAATAATATAATATTAATATATAGTTTACAAATAAATAGTGAGTAAAGATTAATAAATTTGATTTAATTAATATTATATATATATATATATATATATACTATATTATTATATTATATGATAATATTAATATATTATGTGCATATGCCATAAAAAAGAAATTATTAGGGAAAAAATTGGAAGGAGAAGACTAAAGATAAAGATTAAAGAAAAATCATTATGAAACGTGATTAACTCTCAATTGAATTAGAAAAGAAAAGTTCCCAAATCTCATAATTGTGAGGTCTCCCAAATCTCAGAATTGAGAACCCTCCTTCGATACCGACTCGGAAGGCCACCTTCTTTCACCTTCGATCGTCACCGCCAGTTCATCGTCCATCGTTCTGTTTCCACGCTCCATTGTGCTCATCTATGAATTCCGCCAGCCTCCCATCCTCACAAAACAAAAGAAATCAAATTGAGATTTGTAGCCCTAAATCTACAAAATTTCCACCGTCGGCCTTCAATGCCTTTTGCAGTCGTCGCCACCGCCACCGACCTCCCTGCTAGCTTTCCTCCTCAGATCTAAGAAATCCACCCTCAAAATTCCAAGCGCCTCTCATCACCTCCAAGGTACCACCACTCCGCCATTGTCCGCCACCTCAAGCTTTTCTTAGTCACCACCCACCATCTCGTCTCAAGCATCCCGTTACAGATCCAGATCTTGCTGTAGAACTCAGTTATCGCTGTGCGTAAGCAGATCTGAAGCAGATCTTTAGATCTTGAGATTGCTACTTCCTTTTCAATTTTTCTTTTCGTTTCTCCTTTTGAGAATTCAAGGATCGTCGAGAAAAAATGAGAAAAAGGGGTGGTGGTGGTGGTAGTGTGTAGCAGACATCGGGAAAAAAGGGTTTTGTTGGTGTGGGTGAAACGATTTAGTGTGGTGGCGAGTGAATTTGTGGAAGTAGTGTCGGCGGCCATCGTGGTGGAGGAGGAGCAGAAGTCACGAGGAAGAAGATGAATTTTTTTTTCTTTGAAATTTATTTTAAATATACATGTGAAATAATTGTAAATTAATAAACGATGTATTTAGTGCCTTTTTGTGATTAATATACATATAAAATAATAATTAATATTTAATAATATACATCTAAAATTAATAATATATAAATTTATTATGCCTTTTTGTGATTAAATATACATGTATAAGTAATAATTATAAATTTATTTTAAATATACATGTGAAATAATTATAAATTAATATACATGTGAAATTTATTTTAAAGAATGTATTTAGTGGCTTTTTGTGATTTTTTAAAATGGATAAAAATGACACATGTACAGTGGTATTTGATGTGGCCACAGTGGTCCCCACCTAAGAGAAAATCATGACAAGTCAGATTTCGGGTCTCCGGCCAAAATCTGCATTACTTTGTAACTTTTTTGGAGTTGTGGGGTAAATGTGTCACCGGAAAAGATATGGTACCATTTCTGCAAAATGGGTGCAGTTGGTATACCATTTTTATAATTTGTGGCCATAGTGGTCCCCACCTAAGAGAAAATCATGACAAGTCTGATTTCGGGTCTCCGGTCAAAATCTACATTACTTTGCAACTTTTTTGGAGTTATGGGGTAAATTTGTCAGCGGAAAAGATATGGTACCATTTTTGCAAAATGGGTGCAGTTGGTATACCATTTTTATAATTTTCTTTGTTTACAGATAAAGTGACTCTAGAATGCTATGTTTTGAAATCCGGACCGGATCGGCTGATCCGACCGGTTTAACCGATGACCGGTCGCTTGTTCGGTCCAGGTAGGGCCTTAAAACCAGTTTACGGTCGGACCAGTTTGAACCGGTGAAAACTAGCCCAAAACCGGCCGCTATGTTGTGAAATCCGGACCGGACAGGCTGGTCCGACCGGTTCAATCGATAACCGATCGCTTGTTCGATCTGGGTAGGACCTTAAAACCAGTTTACGGTCGGACCAGTTTGAACCGGTGAAAACTAGCCCAAAACCGGCTAACGAACCGGACCGCCCCGCTCCACAGATTAGTTGGGTCAGATTTTTTTTTGTAAAAATATAAATTTTTTGGAGTATGCTAGGATTCGAAGCTACATTTCAAGGATAAGAAATTGATGTGCAAACCAAATTGGACACCTCAATTGTTGTTACATAAAATATAAATTTTATGTTAGTTATGTAAGAGATACTTATTAGTTTTCCAATGAGAAAAAATTAGTTCTTTTTTAATGGATAATTTGTTGGAAAAAATTCCCGTAAATATAAACTCATCAATTCTATAGATTACAATTAAAAATTAAAATTTAAAAAATATTAATTATGACTATAAATATTATAATATATTATAAGATTCAATTTAAATATAAATAAAATAATATGTAGTAATTTTCATAATATATATCAATAAAATATAAATGTACATGTGATATTTTTTTTATTTTTATCCACGATAAAAATATGATATTTTTTAAATAAATATTTTATCTGTATTATTAATTTGTTAGATGTTGATTATTTTTTAAATAAATATTTTATAATTAGAAATGTGAATTGAAAATTAATAAATAGTTGGGAGTAATTTAAAATTATATCTAATTGTCTCTATTATTTAGCTTATTTGATTATTTTTAATTAATATTTATAATATTATATAATTATTATAATTATAATGTCATATCGATTCGACCGATGGTCCCACTGATCGACAATAAAACCAGTAACCAGTTAGAGGTTCCGATTCGACGTCCAGTCCGGGTTTCAAAACAGAGGAACTAACGAGAAGATTTACAAAATACATAACTAATATCTGTACCTGAGCAAAACCAAGCAATGTTTGTCAATGCTACAGTGATGTTTCCCACCTATATTATAATTATAATGTCATATCGGTTCGATCGATGGTCCGACCGAACGATCACTGGCGGAGCTAGCATAGGCCAAGGGGGGACTTAAGCCCCCCCCCCCCCCCCCTTTCCGCCCCACCTCACCCCCCACCCCACATTAGCCTCCAACCCTAAAATTAAAAAAATTAAAAAAAATTAGTTTTTAGTTCTTAATTTTTTTTGAAAATTTTTGTAAAATGGGTTACTCAATTCTTAATTTTTTTTGAAGTGAATTGTTTTTGTAAATTCTTATTGAATGTATAAGTTTTGTATATTTATAAAATATTCAATCTTTATATATTTAATGAGAGTGCAAACTCATTAATTTTTTTTTTTTTTTTGGAATTGGCATCGTAGTTTGTAATCATGCATCGGTATTTTAGTAAAAGATTGAAAAGTTCTATTGAATCATCAAGTTGGTAGTGTAGAATTTAATCCTGAAAACATAATTAGTGATCCGGGGGGCTACGAAAACCTATTGAAAGTTATGATGTCCCTTCTAGAGGTCGCATTCGAAGAGAATATATATCTAAGGGACCTTGCTCGTATTAATGGATATATTTCGCCACAAGAATTTTCAACCCCGGCTGGCGAAAAATTCTGGATCCGCCCTTGCGAACGATAATAAAACCAGTAATCAGTTAGAGGTTCCGGTTTGACGTCCAATCCAGGTTTCAAAACAGAGGAAAGAGGAACTAACGAGAAGATTTACAAAATACATAACTGATATCTGTACCTGAGTAAAACCAAGCAATGTTTGTCAATGCTACAGTGATGTTTCCCATCATACCCTTCTGACGTGTGCAGCTTCAAGTGTTCATAGAGAATATTTGCTATGTCAACGGGCATTGATAATGAGAATGTCTTATACAAGTAAAAAAGCTCAAGAATCGCGTATTTAAATCGTAATATGTTGGATATTTTTCGCAATATGTAGTATGTGGTGCAAAAAATGGGGAACAAACTAAAATTATGATTCTCATTTGGGGAGTGAACAAAAATAATTTTGAAAATAGGGAGCAAACTAAAAATTGACCCACAATTAGGGATTTTTCCCTAACTCCCCGCTAAAAGAATACATATTAAATATAATTATTTTCCACGTATTCATGAAAGATCGAGATATCGATCTTCAAGATTTTTTCTTCATTTTCTTTTATTCTTTAATTTTTCGTTTTTTTTCATTCATGAAAATAATAGAATGGACATATCGATCTTTAAATTTTTTCTTTATTTTCGTTTATTCTTTTTCTTTTTTCTTTATTTTTTTTTTATTTTTTGAAGATCCAGATTTCTTTCAGGTGATGGAAAACTCGATTGCAGCGTTCGAGTTCTCAGATATCTAGTATTCGAGTTCTCAATATACTAGATCGAGAACTCGAACGCTGCAATCGAGTTCTCGATATACTAGATATCGAGAATTTCGATCGCTGCAATCGAGAACCCTATCCTAATGATGATCACTGCAATCGAACATGTCGAAAGAAACCAAAATAGAAGAAGAAACAAAAAAAAGACAGAAGAATAGAAGAAGACGATAAGATTTCTTGATATTCAAACGTGATTGCAGAACCGGTTGTAGATGACAAAGATGCGGTCAGAACTAGTTGCAGAAGATGAGTTCGACGAAAGCGATTACAGAAGACGAACCGACGGCGACCGATTGTAGAAGACGAATCGGCGGCGAGAAGACGACGATTTCTGTTTTTCATCGTTGATGGAGATAAGGTGAGAAAATCATGGTTAAAAGAGGGAGGAAGAGAGAAAGAGAAGGAGAGAAGAAGAAAATAAGATTTAATTTGGGTGAAAAATCTGAAATTTGAAAGATATGTCGATATAATATTGAAAAAATAAAAATTAAAAAAGAAATTAAAAGTCACATCAGATAATAACAAATAAAAAATTGACGGTTATATCCCTCAAAAAAGTCTTGCGCGTCCCTTGGGTTCCAATTGTCTCGCAATTTTAGGCATTGTAGCCGTTTGGAGTACTTTTCATAATGGTAATCAAGTTTATTACATCTTTTTTATTTATTATTTAAATTTATCTTTTACCGTTGATCTTGGTATTTAATATTGGGTCAAGAATTTTCTTTTATTAAGCCCAAATATTTCCATAATTAACTAAGCTTTCCATATTATCCTTAAGAATAAAATCTTTCCTAATCTTCTGCATCTTGGCTATTTAATTTTGGCCTTTTGGGCCATGTTTTTCCTTTTATTAAAGCCCCAAATATAGAATACCAGATTAATAAACCTTTCCATATAATCAAGGGTTAGAATAAAATCTTTTCTAGAATTAAGAACCGGATTTTTATTAGAACAAAAGTTTTCATATATAAATTTAATGTAGAATAATTTATGACAGTTATTTTTGAAAAAAATTCATTTTTAGTCTCATTCGATTCAAAAAATTCAATATTAGTCCCACTCATTTTAAAAGTACAAAAAATATTTTATACTTTAAAAAATTATTGCAATAACATACCCATAAGTTGCAAGAATAATCTCACTATTAACTTGATAATGAAAAATGCATGTTCAAGTCATATGCTGAAAAAAATATATTTTTAGTTTCATTGGATTCAAAGCATTCAATATTAGTCTCACTCATTTTAAAAATACACAAAACTTTAAAAATCATTGCAATAATAGACCCATAAGTTGTAATAATAATTCCACTACTGACCAGTGTTTTCAAAACCGGACCGGACCGGCCGGTCCGACCGGTTTAACCGGTGACCGGCGCCTTGTCCGGTCCGGCACACCCCCTAAAACCGCTAGGGATCGGACCAGTTATGGACCGGCGTAACCGGCCGGTTAATCGGCGGTTTCCATTCCAATAACCGGACCGGATCGCCGGTCCACGAAAATGACACGCACAGTTTGCTGCTTCGTCTCCTCCATGTTGACGCCGGCCACCAAACTCCGTTTTCCGGTAATCTTCGCCTCATATGTATGTGATTAAAGATTTATAAAATAAAAAAGAGAAGGAGATGGAAATTAAAAGAGAGATTAGCCGAATCGTCGTCGAATGGTAATTGCGGTTGCCGGAGAGACTCGCTGAAAATTTGAGCTCAAGAGAGCATAAATTGTTCTGCTGCATATTCAATTGTTATTTGCAGAGAAATGGAAACAAACCAAAAATATTGAAGAAGAGTCCGTGAGGCGGCGGCTAAAGTGAACTATTAAATAGGAATTAGGTTTTTATGTTTTTGAGAAATGGAGAAGTGCGTCTAGGGTTAGTTTTACTTTTATACACCCCTTTTCATTTTAGTTTTTCTTTTATAACTATAAAATAAAAATGTATCAAATATATATATACATTAAATTGTATTATTTTATATACAATATTGCTTTTTAAATTTGTAATAAGATTATTTAATATGAAATTATTTAGAAAAATCATAATTTTTATTCTAAATATTAGGATTTTGAAATTATATAACATATATAAATATATAAAATAACAATTAATTATTTATGACGTCATACCGGTTCGACCGGTGGTTAAACCGGTTGAACCGGTTGGACCGGTGACCAGTAAGCTTACCGATTCACCTTCCGGTCCGGTTTTGAAAACATTGCTACTGACTTGATAACGAAAAATATATGTTCAAGTCATATGAATAGTTAAAATAGCTTTTTTTTTTATATATATATTATTCTTATTTTTTCATGCCACAAAATATTTTAGTTTTCTTATCCGATTGCACCAAATACCAAAACACACTCCATATATACCAACACTAACAAAATATATAATCTCCCAATAATTCAATAAATTTTGTTCTAAATTAAAGTTTCACTTAATATATTATACATGCACAATTAATAAATGTACAATTGTGAAGAGCTGCTCAAACATGTGGAAAATTCCACCCGTCTCTATTAATATTTGTTCTTAAAATTAGATCCCTCAACTAAGTCCCTTTAATAGTGCATTTTTATTATTTTGATGTATTAATTTCAATTTTAAATTCTATTATAATTCATAATCCATAATAATAAAATGATACTAATAAATGAACCAAATTTCATTTGATTTATATTATTATTTTTTGTTTAAAGTTAAACCGAACCAATAACACCCATTAGGGTTTTTAACTAAGAAAGTAACTCGCCTCATTTTTCATCAGTCGGATAAGAAAACTAAAATATTTTGTGATAGTTTCTTGTTTTAAGTTAAACCGGACCAATAACACCCATTAGTGCATTTTTATTGTTTTAAGTTAAACCGGATCAAAACCTGTTTAGAGCACCCAGAGACCATTAAAAGTTTAGATAATATCGCAAGTCCATTAATAGTCATTCATTCGTGCTTCACTGGAACCTTACACCACTCAACATGAACTATTTTTAGAATTAATTTAGAAAAAATAAAAAAAGAGAAATAAAATGGTATCTCACGCCGACTTTAAATTAATCAATTATCTTATGTCTTGAATAATTACACCTGAAAGTTTGGTATACTGCAATAAGTATAAAATGGAAGTTAAGCAACTAATATCCCTCCCAATCCCTGTCTCGCTCTCTCTCTCCCCTCTCCTCCCCTAGTTCACGTATAAATCTCTCTCTGTATATATAAAGTAAGGGTTAATGTGTCAAATGCGTCGAAATATCTACAACGACATATATGTTTGCTATTTTAAATTATATATTATTAATCACATACATGCATAGTATATGATATATGTACATATAATTGATTAGCATACCTATATTATATAGTTTGACCATACACCCCTGCTTATTTTTGAGAGATGTCTTCTGTGCTCCTCGACCCTTGGTAGCTGATCCCTCCTGCCGTAGTTCTGCCTGGGGAGGTTCCTTCCTGGTGGCTCTCTTTCAGGTTCGTACCTTCCAGGTAAATTCCTTCCTGCTACATTTCGCCTTGGAACGTATCCCAGCCTTTCGCTTGATCTCGGCAGATCAGCTCTTGCAAGTAGCCTTCCTAAATTAGCCTTTCAATTTCATTTCGTAAGTGTCGGCATTCATCGGTGTCGTAGTCGTAGTCATTGTGAAATTGACAAAATCTCTCCGAAGGAGGATTATGGGGCCCCTCTTTCGAGCTTCTAGGCCAATTCAAGAGTCTCTTTCCTTGAATTTGCACCAAAGTTTGTGATGGCGTTGTATGCAGCTTGGTGTATTGATCGTATCGGGGTCCAAATCAGAATGCTCGTTTCCCCAGGCCTTCCTGGAAGGCACTAGCACGCACTTCCACGGTAGCAGAAGGAACTTCCAGCATGGCTTTAGTGAATCTGTTAATGTAACTCCTCAAAGACTCCCCTTCCCTCTGCTTTATTGTGAAAAAGGCATTGAGCGCCTTCTGATAGCCTTTGCTGCTAGCAAACTGGTGCAAGAAAAGTGAGGCGAACTGTCGGGCCCACTCTTGGGCAGTGTCCGTGAACGTGGCCAGGAACACTCTACATTTCACGCCTTTAGTGTATTGGTACAGTAGGGCTAAGTTCTCGAGCCGATCCAAGTGTTTCTGGGGGTTCGTTACGCTATTGTACTCCGGTAGCCCGGATGTCTTGCAACCTGGCAGGAGTTCATCAGCCAAGATCCTTTGGCTGAAAGGTCCGCCCCTCCTGGTCACTCTGGCTGGTCTTGCTGTAGCACCTGGAATGCTAGGCGCCACATCCCCCGCACTATAGTCTCAATCCACATATGAAACGGGCAATCCATACATGAACCGAAACTATAGCGAACGAGAGACAATAAAAAAAACGACAACAAAGCTAGGCGGGACTAACCCCAAACCAAACAATCAATTCAGAGTAATAAAAGCGGAAGCAATAATTCATTCAATACTTATAGGTACCATATTTATATATCAAGTAAAATACTAATAGATACCAACATTACATATCAATACAATATCATCTCCAAAATAATTCCCAAAGCATGCTGCAAAATATATATATAGTATCAGTACATGAACAAAATATGAGGTGAAGTGTGCTAGACCCAAATTAAAGACAAGCTAGACCCTAATTCCCGCCTAGCACGCACCTGCAAAAACTGAAAAGTTGAGGTGTCAGTCCAACACGGATTGAGCGAGGGGTATAAATAAATATAAGCGCACATACATGCAAGTTGTAATCTCGGGTAATCACTTTGGAAAAGAAAACAATACAATTTAGGAAAGTAAAGATAATATCGCCCGAGGTTACAACGAATTCAATTTATCAATACAATCAATTCAATATAATCAATTCGTGGCCCGGCGAGTGAGGGCAATTCTCCAACCTTACTCCGACTGTGTACAATCAATCAATTATTAGGTGATTAGGTGATCAAGCAATTATTTTTACAGTGCACAATTAGCAGTTTCAATAACTCCTTCTTCCTCCGGGTGATGGTGGGATTGCAAGGCCCCACCATCCAATCAGTCTAGGCAGAGGGTACTTGAATCCCTAAGCCCGGAACTCCTTCCTCCCCTAATCTCCCAGGGGGTTCAGGGGTCATCCCAATTCGATGAGGATAGCGCTCGAGTTACCCGTCAGCCCATGCTTTCCCGGTTAGCTTGAGCCACTACCCTCGGGCCCACAATGCAATACGATACTCGCCAAAACAATCAATCAATTAGTACAATACAATAGTTCGGTAAGTCCTTTGAAAACCAATAACATTTGAAAACTATAGATATATAGATACATTTTTGGCTTAAAACATCACATAGGGTTATACGGGTTCTATACATCTAGAATTAAACCTCACCTGAACAACCCAAAATAAACAAAGAAACAGCTCACAGGGCCTGCTCCTCGTCACCAGGAAGCTGGTCTGTGCAAGAAAGATAAATGTCCGTGAGACACGACTCAAAATGTACCAATTAGGACGAACGGCGTGATCATAAACATTAAAACGTGTAACACTCCCGGAGCGATGGGTGCCACATCCCCCGCACTAAGGTCTAACACGAGTAATAAAATAGGGAGTTCGCACCCGTATCAAACCATAGCGAACGAGAGACACACAAAATTCACACCCTCGCTAGGCGGCCTAGACCCTCAGAAACTGCGCAAATTAAAATCAGAGTAGCGGAAGCAATTCATATCCAACATAATTCCCAAGATCACATATATACATAGCAAAATGGGGGAGGGTCGAGTATACAAGCTACCAAGCTAGATCATATACAAAATATACAATGCCATCACGGCCAAAATAGCATAAATGTAATCAGAATACATAATCCAAAATACATAAGCAAAAGGAGAAGTAATCCACTACGATGCATTAGACCCAAGCTAAACCACAAGTAAAATCAAAAGACACTTGCCGCCTAGCTTGACTCGGAAGAACCAGCTTGACTCGGAAGAACCTGCAACTCAAAAGAAAAGGAAAAAGGGGAAAACAACAACGAGGGTTAGTCCTAATGACTAGTGAGGGGGCTAACTCACACACCCGATATATATATAGAGCAAAGCAATTAATCAAAATGGAAGGATCCTTGAACCGAGAGTGGTTTTTGCAAGCCTAATTAATTCCCGTGATATAAATATACATAAGGGTAAAGAGAATGCAAAAGGCCAAATCTCAAGTTTTATGTAATTAGGAATCCACTCTAGTTCCATAGATCATACAAAGCTAAACCAACTCGGCGAGTACGAGTCACACACCAAACTCCCATATACGACGAACAAAGCAAAGCAAAACAAATCAGAATCCGTCCCCAACACCGGTTGATAGAAGGGTTGATCGGCCCTAACTATCCAAATACACAGACGAGACAAGGTTTAATTACTACCTTGAAACCTTCGACGGTTGCCTCCGTCGGCTCAAGAGAAACACCCTTCCTCAAACCTCCCAAGGTTGGGTGAGACTCTCAAATGGAGGTGTTGATGGAAGAGCTCGGCGACCCCTCGGTCGTCCCGAGATTACCATACCACACTCCGGGGCCCAAATAGATCACGAAAATCACATAGATATATCTCAAAGCTTATCTTTCAAAGCCACATCTCGCTTACACACACACACTTACACAAAGCTAAACTTTTCAAACGAAAGCAAAATAGCTTACATATTTATACAAAATGTTTTCCAATTCTTATAACAAATGGGAGAAATCCCGCAACATATGTATCATACACTTATTTACCATATATTATACGTATTCGCATGCGAGGACTCAAATCAAATAGGGTTATAGGTCGAATAACTAAAAGAACAAAAACCTCACCTTGTCAACGCGCGTAGTGAAGACAAAAAGGGGAAACCGGACACCTATGGAGCAAGCTCGTCCTCTACAGGAAGATCCTCTGAACAAGACAAATAACAAGAAACCCTCTTAGACTCAATGTGAACCACATTGACGCTCGGTATATGCGTATGTATGCTTATGATGCAAATGATGTGAAATGAATCCACATTTAGGTCATTTACGAGCATTCAATGCATATAAGGACATATAAGAGCATATATCACAAACGAAGGCATTAGGTAAATCATAAATTCACAAAATGAGGCTCAACACATAATATAACAAGTTAATCATGCATACACATCATAAACGAGGCAAGAAGGATCAACAAGAAGCAACGAAAAGGCGAAAAAAATCTCCCCGGACGCCACCCTGTTGGACACGGCCGTGTCAGAAATACAAAGAGGACGGACACGACCGTGTCAGGCGAATAAATTCGAAAAAAAACATTTCCGAGAGCTCAACACGGTCGTGTCCATTTTCCTTTGTAACCTGACGCGGCCGTGTCAGGCGTTCGGCCTGGAAAAATTTTGGCGCAACAACACCGAATTTTGAAGGCAAAAACAGGGGTTTCGGGTTCTTGCTCTAAGGAGACTCTTGAGCCAATGAAAACACATATATCAAGCATGGAAATAACATCAATTCGACATAGATTCATGCCCAACAAATTGCAAGAACTTCAGCTCAAAAAATACAAGCATCAAAGCAAGAAAAAGGGGAAGAATGCATCGAGTTATCACCCAAGAACTCAAATATTCATTAATGGCAAATTGATCATATCCCAACTACCATGAAAGGAGGAGTAATAAATGCCAAGAATCATGACTTATAAGCAATATATCATCACCATAACTCAAAGGAACAAGAATGGAAGCAAGAAGCAACAATTTCTCCCAACTCCTACTATTCACATGCTTGCCAAATCTCATCAATCCACCATGGAAATAAGCTCAAGAGAACATAAAAGAGAGAAGAGAGAGTGTAGGTTACAACCATGAACTTACCTTTCAAATTTGAGAACCTTAGGTGGTGATTTGAGCTCAAAAATCCACAAAATGGACACAGGGGTTTCTTCCTTCTTGTTTCCTTGGAGCTGATCGGTATTGAGGGAGAGAGGGAGAGAATGGATCGGTATTCAAGGGGTTTGGGGCTGAAATGGGTGGTTAACTCAAGTTGCCAATCATGGTTAAGAGTTGGTTAAGTTTAAGTGGGTCCACAAAGCTTATTTAGGTCAACAAGGTAACTCTCAAGCATAAGGGGCTAGTTACGGTTGAAATTCAAAGGTCTTAATGAACTTAGAAAAATGTGAGGCTTGTCCCATTGAACCCGAATCGTTGAAATGAGTTCAACGGAGGTGACGGAATTCGAATCCGAATTCCCGAGCTCAAGATACGCGTCCCGGAACCCGAGGTGCGCTAAATACTCTTTAGCCTCCTTTAGGTCCCGTCTCCAAAACGAACCCAAAAAGGCAATCAAAACAAATACCAAAACATATAACGAGCATATAATCGAGTCCATAAAGTATGTAATTAACAAATATCACGAATTCACGAAAATCAAAATTAAATACGGATCTAAAACGAACAAAATACAAAGCGAGGAAGTTAAACGTTCAAGTCAAACAAATTCATACTAAGGTAATTAAGTTCAAATAACTCCAATTAGTTCACGTTAACAAATAAAGATCACATAATCTCATAAGGAAATTAATTAAATAGCGCACATAATAGGTTACCTGAAAGTCTGATCAGTCGGGATGTTACAAAACGTGCAATGACAATTTATGGAATGATATGATCAATTTCATGCACAAAACAAACATATAATAACACGTATCGATCAATTAAGGCATTAGAAATGGAATTGGAAAAATGAAATTTTATGCAGAAAATTTTGCACACCCACTGGAGCCTGGGAACGGCCGTTCCGGCCACAGGCCAAAACTCGGAAGGGTCGTTCCCAATCTCGTGGGACAGCTGGCGTGGGGTGGGAACGGCCTTTCCCAGAATGAACTGGGATGGGAAGGGTCGTTCCCAAGATGCAGATGCAGAAGAAACAGAGCAGTAGCAGCAAAACAAGCAAGAACCAAAACCCAAACCAACCAAAATGAATTCAAAACAAGATCAAATGCTCAAATATCATGAAATACACATGTTAGCATACATTTAAATCATTAACAACTCATAAAAACACCAATTCCCAAGTTAGATCATCAAGAATTCATCATTTGAAATCCATATACTCATTCATGCTCCAAGTCCATAAATCTCAAGATATATGCACCCAACTTAAGCTCAAAGTTCATACACATAATTCCAACAACAAATACACAAATTAACCAAGTCATTGTAAAGCCCTCTCTATCACATTTTATCAAGAAAATCATCAATTCTCCAAAGTTACCTCAAATGAAAGAAATGGATGACAAGATGAAGAGATGATGTTGAGGATGCTTCAATGATCACAAAACCCACCAAAATAATGCTTGAATGATGAAATCTCTTCTCTACTTGGTGAGGGTTTGGCTCGATTGAAGAAGGAAGAAAGGAGCAAGTGTATGAATGTGTTTGTATGAAATGAGATGCAATGGTACGTGATATGCTGCTATGTACCAAGAAGAAAAGCCCCAATTTGCTATTAAGTCCCTCCATTTATTAAGTCATGCAATTAGGTTCACTTCCATATTAAATGAGCAATTAAGTCCAACAAATAATTCATGTAATTGAGTCCCCAAAATCATGAAAATGGTCAAGTAAGTACGTAAAAGAAATTAGATCATGCTCGGGAATTTAATTCACGTTGCAATCAAGTTCAATTTTTGCAATAAGTATGCATTTAATATGAATTTCATAAAAATACTTAGAATAAAATTTTATAAAATTATGCCATGACATGGAAAATTAAAGAAATGATCAAATAACAATTAAATTATAACTCTCAAACTCACACGTGGCGTTCATACCTGAAATGCCGAAAGTTGGGGCGTTACAATCCTCCCTCCTTAAAAGAATCTGGTCCCCAGATTCACTGATCGAAAGGGAACAACTCTGGATGGAACCGTCTCATCTTGTCTTCGGTTTCCCACGTGGCTTCTTCGGTCTTATCACTTCTCCAAAGAAACTTAACCATGGGAATCCTCCGGTTTCTCAATTCCTGAAATTTCTTATCCAATATCTTAACCGGTTTCTGAACAAAAGTTAGATTCGGTTCCAACTCCACTTCTTCAACTGGAAGGATTTCGGTTTCATCTGGGTAATATTTCCTTAGCTGAGAAACGTGAAATACATTATGAATCCCCGTGAGGCTCGGTGGTAGGTCCAATCGATAAGCAACTTCTCCAACTCTTTCCAAAATCTCAAAAGGACCTAAATAACAAGGATTAAGCTTACCTCCTTTTCCAATCCGAGCAAATCCTTTACGTGGAGACGCCTTCAAGAATACCCGGTCTCCAACCTCAAACTCGAGATCCTTTCTACGACGGTCGGCGTAGCTCTTCTGTCTATCCTGAGCTGATTTCATCCGTTGTTGTATTAATTGGACTTTCTCAATCATAGATTCCACGGCCTTAGAAGGTTTTTCTAACTTCTCCCCCTTCTTAACGCCTTCCAGTTTAGTCCATTTCCATTCTTCCAAGTCGAAGAACAATGGAGAACGACACTTCCGACCATAAAGTAGCTCATACGGTGCCATTCCAATCAAGGCTTGAAAACTGTTGTTGTAAGCAAACTCAATCAAAGGTTGCTGATCGTGCCAAGAAGACTGAAAATCCAAAGAACAAGCTCGAAGCAAATCCTCGAGATATCTTATTAATCTCTCGAACTGACCATCTATCTGAGGATGAAATGTCGTACTGAACTGAAGCTTCGTACCCAAAATCTCTTGCAATTCACGCCACAACTTAGAAGTAAACCGAGGATCTCTGTCTGGAACAATACTAACCGGAATCCCGTGAAGCCTAACAATCTCCCTATTATAAATCTCGGCTAGCTTGCGAATCTTATACGACATCTGAACCGGTAGAAAATGAGCAGACTTAGTAAAACGGTCCACAATCACCCAAATTCCATCAAACCCACCTTTCACTTTAGGTTACCCGGACACAAAATCCATCGTTACCTGCTCCCACTTCCACTCGGGAATAGGTAACGGCTGTAGAAGACCTCCCGATTTCTGATGCTCGGCTTTCACTTTCTGACAAGTGATACAATGCTTCACATACTCGGCCACATCTTTCTTCAATCCACGCCACCAATAATATTGCCTTAAGTCCTTATACATCTTGTTTCCTCCGGGGTGGATAGAATAAGTCGATCTGTGAGCTTCCTTGAGCAACACCCGTTTCAACTCTTCGAGTACAACCACTCGGTTCTTGAAACGAAGAAGACTGGTTTCATCAAACCCGAATGGACACTCCGGATTAGCTCTAGCTTTAGCTACCAATTTCTGAACTTCTGAATATTATTCTGAGCCTCAAACAATCTGTGATTCAAATCCGGCTGAATCGAAATATTAGAAACTCGAGCTTTTATGACAATTGGCTCGATTCCACTACTTTCACCCACTTCCAAACTCGATACACTAGCCTTCCTGCTAAGTGCATCGGCAACCACATTGGCTTTGTCGGGATGGTATTTAATCGCACAATCATAATCTTCCAGCCGTTCCATCCAACGTCGTTGCCTTATATTCAAATCCTTCTGAGTGAATAAATACTGGAGGCTTTTGTGGTCTGTGAAAATCTCGAAAGACACCCCGTACAAATAATGTCTCCACTTTCCAAGTGCAAAGACTATGGCTGCAAGCTCGAGATCATGTGTCGGATAATTCTTTTCATGCTCTTTCAACTTACGGGATGCATAAGCAATTACTTTACCCTTCTGAGTCAACACACATCCCAAGCCTTCCTTAGAAGCATCCGTATAAACTGCACATCCTTCAGAACCTTCCGGAAGGGCTAACACTGGAGCAGAAACTAACTTCTCTTTCAAGAAAGTGAAACTCTTCTTACAACCTTCATCCCAATCGAATTTCACATTCTTCTTTGTCAATCGAGTTAAAGGAGCTGCCAACTTGGAAAAATCCTTAACAAACCTCTGGTAATAACCTGCCAATCCTAAGAAACTCCTAATCTCCGAGGAATTCTTAGGTTTCTCCCACTTCAAAACCGACTCAATCTTCGAGGGATCGACCTCCAAACCATTCCCTGAAATCACGTGACCCAAGAAAGACACCCTGTCGATCCAAAATTCACAATTGCTGAATTTGGCAAATAACTAATGCTTCTTTAAAGTCCCCAATACCAACTGAAGATGCCTCGTATGCTCCTCGGCAGACTTAGAGAAAACCAGAATATCATCAATAAAGATAACAACAAACTTATCCAAAAAAGGCCTGAAGATCCTGTGCATCATTTCCATAAAAGTTGCAGGCGTATTAGTTAGACCAAACGGCATCACCACGAACTCATAATGTCCGTACCGAGTATTAAACCCTGTCTTAGAAATATCCTCTGCTCGAATTCCCAGCTGGTAGTATCCTTGTCTCAAATCCAATTTCGAGTAGACTTTAGATCCCTGAAGTATGTCAAACAACTCCTCGATGTGTGGAATGGGATATTTATTCTTGATCGTCATTCGGTTCAACTCCTTATAGTCTATACACATTCTCAAAGTTTCGTCCTTCTTCTTTACGAACAAAACCGGTGCACCCCAGATAGAAGAACTCGGTCTAATGTACTCAATCTCCAACAACGCATCAAGTTGAGTCTTCAACTCTTTCAACTCGGCCGGAGCCATATGATACGGAGTCTTGGAGTACGGCTCTACATTAGGGTACAAGTCGATCACAAACTCAATTTCCCGTTCTGGAGGTAAAGAATCCAATTCCTCAGGAAAGACCTCGGGAAACTCCTTCACTACTTTAGTTTCTTCCAACTTGCTCTGATCCTTAGGTTTGTTAAGAATATAAGCAATAAAACCCGTAGCTCCATCTTGAACCAACTTCTGAGCTTCTGAGAAAGAAAGTAGAGATACTGTCTTAGAAGTCCATCCCACTATCAAATCTGATCCCAACTGAACCCTCTTTGCCCTGTAATCAACTGTAGCAGAATGTCTGTACAACCAATCCATGCCCAAAATGGATCCGTAGCAAGTCATCGGCAGCTTAATGAAGTCTGACAAGAAAACTCGGTCCTCGATACTCACCGGAACCTTTCTAAACACCCGATCAGATTCTATACTACCACCAAAAGGAGTACTAACCACATAACATGCAGATGAGCGAGTAACAGGAAAAGGCAAAGAAACAGATATAACACTTGAGAGAAAGGAGTGTGTAGCTCCCGGATCAAATAAGGTATGAATGTCCGTGCCATGTATGCAAATGGTACCTTCAACTACCGTAACTGGATCGATATCGGCACTTTGCTGCTCTCCGTCCAAGACATAGGCACGAGCTCTGATCAGTGGTCTCTGACCTCCAGGTGGCGGCATTCTGCGATCGGGACATCCATCTACCATATGCTCGTCGCTCCTACAAATCAAACACAAGCCCAGACGCCTCCTGCAGTTATCATAAATATGTGTAGTCTGTCCACAGAAGGTACATGCAGGCCTCTCGGGTGGTGGTGGCAAAGCTGGAGCAACTGGAGCTCTAAACACTGGTCCTGCTAGTCGGGGCTTCTTCCTGGGCCCTTCGGAGCTGGTGGTGGAGAAGAATAAGTCATAGGCCTCTTACCCAAAGCAGTACTCGAACCTGATCCTCTAAAACCCGATCCAGAACCTTTGAAACCCGATCCGGAACCTGAGCCCGAACCTGAACCTAAGCGATAGGTAGACCGCCTTGCATTCACCGAATCCTCAACCAACAATGCCTTCTTAGTAGCCTTCACCCACGTGCTCGTGTTGACCACCTCAATCGCTGTCTGAATGTCCGGTTTAAGGCCCTGAACAAACTGCATCGCCTTATGGAAATCGCCACTCGCTATATTAGGAGCATAGCGGGACAATCTCTCAAACTCGGCGATGTACTCTGAAACCGACCTACTTCCTTGCTTAAGCTCTGTAAATTCCTTCAATCTTCGGGTGCGAGAAGACGGAGGAATAAACTTGTTTCTGAACTCTCTGACGAAAACCTCCCAATCAACTTCCTCACTGGCGGCATCTAGTATGATCCGGGCACTCTCCCACCATGAGTATGCCTCGTCCTGAATTAAAGAAATGGTGCACCAGGCCTTCTCCTGGGACTCACACGGAATAAGCTCCCAAATCCTCTATATTTCCTTTAACCACTGCTCCACCTGAATATCATTCCCTTTGTAGAACTTGGGAGGATGATGGTTCTGGAACTCCCTGAAAATCACTGAAATCTAGCCCCCGGCTATTGTGGTGGAACTGGTGGTGCTGGAGGAACATAATCCCGGACTCTCTGATCAATAGGACCCACCACTGCATTCATAAAGTCCTGTGGCTGAGCCTGAGGAGGTGGAGGAGGAGGTGGTGATATCTCACGGCAATGATGACGACAATGTCGATGTCCCGGAGAACGATCACGATGATGTCTATCGCGAGCCATCCTGAAATCAGGTCACTATTATGTGTGTTTGATTAGTAGGTGCACATGTGTGCAAATAATTCACAAATTGCACATAAGTTATAAAATTCAAACAATTCATCGAGTTCAAGTAGGTTCAAGTAATTCAAGTAGTTCAAGTATGTTCAAATAACGATGCAAGACTCTCAAGTTGACAATTAGTTCCTATGCCGTGCGACCTAGACTCACAAGACACGACACTAGAGACCCGGTTGATACCACCGTAGGATGTAGCACCCGAAACGCTAGGCGCCACATCCCCCGCACTACAGTCTCAATCCACATATGAAATGGGCAATCCATACATGAACCGAAATTATAGCGAACGGGAGACAATAAAAAAACGACAACAAAGCGGTGGGACTAACCCCAAACCAAACAATCAATTCAGAGTAATAAAAGCGGAAGCAATAATTCATTCAATACTTATAGGTATCATATTTATATATCAAGTAAAATACTAATAGGTACCAACATTACATATCAATACAATATCATCTCCAAAATAATCCCCAAAGCATGCTGCAAAATATATATATAGTATCAGTACATGAACAAAATATGAGGTGAAGTGTGCTAGACCCAAATTAAAGACAAGCTAGACTCTAATTCCCGCATAGCACGCACCTGCAAAAACTGAAAAGTTGAGGTGTCAGTCCAACACGGACTGAGCGAGGGGTATAAATAAATATAAGCGCACATACATGCAAGTTGTAATCTCGAGTAATCACTTTGGAAAAGAAAATAATACAATTTAGGAAAGTAAAGATAATATCGCCCGAGGTTACAACGAATTCAATTTATCAATACAATCAATCCGTGGCCCAGCGAGTGAGGGCAATTCTCCAACCTTACTCCGAATGTGCACAATCAATCAATTATTAGGTGATTAGGTGATCAAGCAATTATTTTTACAGTGCACAATTTGCAGTTTCAATAACTCCTTCTTCCTCCGGGTGATGGTGGGATTGCAAGGCCCCACCATCCAATCAGTCTGGGCAGAGGGTACATGAATCCCTTAGCCCAGAACTCCTTCCTCCCCTAATCTCCTAGGGGGTTCAGGGGTCATCCCAATTCGGTGAGGACAGCGCTCGAGTTACCCGTCAGCCCATGCTTTCCCGGTTGGCTCGAGCCACTACCCTCGGGCCTACAGTGCAATACGATACTCGCCAAAACAATCAATCAATCAGTACAATACAATAGTTCGGTAAGTCCTTTGAAAACCAATAACATTTGAAAACTATAGATATATAGATACATTTTTGGCTTAAAACATCACATAGGGTTATACGGGGTTCTATATATCTAGAATTAAACCTCACCTGAACGACCCAAAATAAACAAGGAAACAGCTCACGGGGCCTGCTCCTCGTCACCAGGAAGCTGGTCTGTGCAAGAAAGACAAATGTCCATGAGACACGACTCAAAATGTACCAATTAGGACGAACGGCGTGATCATGAAAATTAAAACGTGCAATGACAATTTATGGAATGATATGATCAATTTCATGCACAAACCAAACATATAATAACACGCATCGATCAATTAAGGCATTAGAAACGGAATTGGAAAAATGAAATTTTATGCAGAAAATTTTGCACACCAACTAGAGCCTGGGAACGGCCATTCCAGTTTTGAACTAGGGCTGGGAAGGGCCGTTCCCAGCTCCCCGAATCAATCCCGCGTGTCTGTAAAGATTTGGGAAAATTTTGGGACTGGGAACGGCCGTTCTGGCCACAGGCCAAAACTGGGAAGGGCCGTTCCTAGTCTCGCGAGACAGCTGGCGTGGGGTAGGAACGGCCGTTCCCAGAATAAACTGGGACGGGAAGGGTCGTTCCCAAGATGCAGATGCAGCAGAAACAGAGCAGTAGCAGCAAAACAAGCAAGAACCAAAACCCAAACCAACCAAAATGAATTCAAACCAAGATCAAATGCTCAAATATCATGAAATACACATGTTAGCATACATATAAATCATTAACAACTCATAAAAACACCAATTCCCAAGTTAGATCATCAAGAACTCATCATTTGAAACCCATATACTCATTCATGCTCCAAGTCCATAAATCTCAAGATATATGCACCCAACTTAAGCTCAAAGTTCATACACATAATTCCAACAACAAATACACAAATTAACCAAGTCATTGTAAAGCCCTTTCTATCACATTTAATCAAGAAAATCATCAATTCTCCAAAGTTACCTCAAATGAAAGAAATGGATGACAAGATGAAGAGATGATGTTGAGGATGCTTCAATGATCACAAAAACCACAAAAATGATGCTTGAATGATGAAATCTCTTCTCTACTTGGTGAGGGTTTGGCTCGGTTGAAGAAGGAAGAAAGGAGCAAGTGTATGAATGTGTTTGTATGAAATGAGATGCAATGGTACGTGATATGCTGCTATGTACCAAGAAGAAAAGCCCCAATTTGCTATTAAGTCCCTCCATTTATTAAGTCATGCAATTAGGTTCACTTCCATAATAAATGAGCAATTAAGTCCAACAAATAATTCATGCAATTGAGTCCCCAAAATCATGAAAATGGTCAAGTAAGTACGTAAAAGAAATTAGATCATGCTCGGGAATTTAATTCATATTGTAATCAAGTTCAATTTATGCAATAAGTATGCATTTAATATGAATTTCATAAAAATACTTAGAATAAAATTTTATAAAATTATGCCCTGACATGGAAAATTAAAGAAATGATCAAATAACAATTAAATTATAACTCTCAAACTCACACGTGTCATTCATACCTGAAATGCTGAAAGCTGGGGCGTTACACTTGCTCTCATTTATCTTCCATACTTTCCAGCCTCTGTTGTAACCTGGCAGCCCAGTCAGGCTGTTCAGGAAAGCCTGGTTCTCTTCTTCCTGTCTGGTAATCCATAAGTGGCGGTGGCACCACCGGCTGCCACACATCTCTACCCGCGGCCCAGGCTCCGGTTGCGCCAGCTCCCTCCAGCACCAGGGGGTCCTTAACTGGAGGTAGGCCTTCCCCAATTGAAGGTGGCATTATTCTTCTAATTTTCGGTTCTGCAACGTGTGATGGCGGGGCTATTCCCCGCCACTGAGCCGGCGACTAATCCCGATGTACCGTAGCAGCAGCCACAGCTGCGTCAATCCATTACTGGAACTCCCCCACTGTAAGGCGAATGGGGACATCTGGTCGTAAAAGGCCACTTCCCAATCCACCAGATCCGTCAGCTGCTCTCTTAGCATGGAACTGTACAGCAGCAGGGCTGCTTCCTGACAAAGCCCCTCCAGGTATGTCAGTTACCCTGGTTGTCTGTTGGGGGTTGAAGGTTTGACTCAGCAATGCTTCCAGTTCTTCAGCAGATGGCTGGTAGTCCTCCTGTCTGCCTGTTCTGGCGGGCAGGTTCAGTCTTCCAGGTGAGAAGCCTCCTGCACCTGGGGGGACCAGCGAGATTCATCCCCCTCCCCCCCGCTTCCCAAATTCTGTCCTCGTGAATTTCTCGAGCCCCCCACCAAGCTGGATTTTTGGAGGTCCTCGTTTTCCTTGGTTGATGGTGTGACTCCAACCGCTTTTTCAGCGCCCATCATGGCTGGAGCAGACAGGTTAACTGAAGTTGCTCCGTCGCTAGATCCAGTGTTGGATGCCATGGAAACTCCTAAAAACTCACATCTTTTGCTCGATTTAATCGCTTTCCCACAGACGATGCCAAATAATGTTTGCTGAAAAATCGACAATCACCAATATGATTTATTTACGTTGGGAAAAGAGATTAATACCAAATTGTAAAGGAAAATTGATCAGAAAATAAATACCGAAGTGAATAATAAGAAAAATAAACAAGAAATGGAAATAATGATGAAATAAAGATAAATGTATAGTGCTAATAATCTTCTATCTTCTGGAACAATAGTCTTCTTGGTACAATAAAATTCTGAGAATAGAATCTAGATAACTAGAGAAAAATGATAAAAAGGAAAATAACAGCTGCTAAAAGTTTTTCGCAGAGAAATTCTACAGAAACCTAGCAAGAATAGGATTGCTAGGTTTCTGTAGAATGTGAGTGACCTCTCATCCTCTTCTCACTCTCTCCCCTTTTATTCTCTTCAGAAGTTGGTTATAACTTTCCACAATCTTAGGCACGTGGGGCTCTGTTAAATTCAAAGTCTCTGAACACGTTCTACTTGTTGACTCCTTCTTTCCCACTTTCTCTCAACTTCTTCTCTTCCTCCACTCTCTTATTATTCCTTAATTTAATTAAATCTCCAAAATGAGGAAAATAGGGCCCACATCATAATTGTTTATTGATCTAATGTGTATCGTATGTTATATGATCCTGACACTTTTATATTATGACTGTATGACAAACACAAATACACAACGGTATATAAATTAAAATATACAAGGGATATTTATTTACGGGTAATGTTGGATAAATCCCCACTTGAGCATCATATTTTTACTTCACTACCTAATTGGGCATCATATTTTTACTTAACTCCCCACGTGTAGTACAAATATGATATAATTGTTGGGATTAATGCCCTGAAAATCCAATTATATTGTAAATATTTTGGATTAATAAAACTAAAATTATAGCAAGTTATGAGTATTTTACAAATTTAATAATTAATGACGTGTGATGGTAATTTTATATGAAATGTGTTTCATAGGAAAAGACTTTAAATACCAGAAAAATCACGTGTCATTAAAGTTCTAGTCGGTATGATAAGAAGATGTTCTTATCAAGACTATAATGTGTTATATAAGATGATTAGTCTTTCGTCATAGGGAAATGGAGTTTCCGATTATAACACATTGATGATTTTCAATGAGATTAGAAACATCGAACCGGACCACTGAGGTTGTTCGTTTTATACTGCTATCTAAAATGAACAAAATCTCGAAGGTATTAGACTCTTCATCCTGGCAGTGTTTCTACTTTAGGCATGTATTGTTAATCACTGTGATGTACTCAGAAGTGAGGTCTCGATAACGGGTGGCCAAAATACTTTGTACGTTTGGTGATTGCATGAAATGTGCTAAACAGAAATATTGATTGAGGAATCTGTAGCCTTGCTGGAAGGTTAAAGATATCCCTGAAATAGATTTGCAAAAGTTCAAATAAAACTTTGGCCAAAGTACTTCGTGTGTGCGTCACCGAAGTTATATGTTGAATGTGTTTCACATACAGGGAATTTGAACTTAAAGCGAATCAAGAAATTTCAGATTGGAAGTGAAAAATAAATGATAGTAGTATTGATTTATTTTTCATGGATATCTGTACAGAGGAGTAAAATGCAAAATTATTCTAAATCGAGAAATTCGTAAATAATTTAATTAATTTTAGAGTTCAACAATATTTATTTAGTGGAATTAAGTATTGTTAAACGGTAATCAATTATTGTCATGGGATAATAATAGATTGACCCGTTTGGAGCTAAAATTAATTAGTCCTGCAGGTACCCCCGCAAGCCCCAACGAAGATCAGTGAGAAAATATTAAAAAGAGAGAGATAAATAAATTTTCAAAGAGTTTGAAAATAGCCAAGAAATTTATTTTGAGAAAATAAATTAAATTCCAAAGAGTTGAAAATGCCCGAAATTTTTCCGAAAAAAAAAAATTTTTAGATGACGTGGCAAAGTACTAACGTGGCAGGTGACGTGTCACGCCACGTCAGCGGGTCAGCGGTCAAGTGGCGCTGACAGGACGCCAAGTGGCAGCCGCGTAAACGGCCAGGATCGCGCCGCGTCAGCATGAGCCAACGCCCTAGATTTGATCTGGAACGGACCGGGTCGGAGCGCGGGTTCGGGTATGGGTCGAATAGGATCGGTCAAGGTTTGACCGACCCGGACACGTGGACTAATGAGGATTTGACACGTGTCATGCGGTCAGACCGCCTAAGCCGACCGGTTCACTGCTGAACCGGTCCGAGACTCGAACCGAACCGCTACGTGGCAGATGCCTATTACGGCGTGCGTGCCACACGCGCCAAGCACACAGCTGCCACATGGGCGGCGTGTGCGAGCTCTTGCGGCGGGCGTTTGGCGCGTGCTCGGCGCCACCGTACTCGTGGTGACTTAGGCTACACTCCGGTACCATCTGATTGGTTGTTGGGTCTTGGAGTGCACGGCCATTTGCTGAAAAGGGGACGATTATAACCTTGAAGTATGGTCAATAAATAGGCTGTTGAGGTTCATTTGTTGAGCAATGAATTTCAGCTCATTTTTGCAGTTTCAAAAGCTCTCCCGAGGCTCTGTTCTCTCTCATATATATTTAATCCTTGTATAAGGATTAATTAATTTAATTAAGTGGTTATATAATTAATATATAATCCACTTAATTAATAGAAAATAAGGATTTTCTGAAATTAGAAAAATGTGTTTTTCTAGACAAATATTTTCTCAAAGTATTTAGCGAAATACTGTCGGAGCTCACACTCCAAAATCTTAATCGAGGATATTGTGGGGAAGCTCTGCCGGTTTCACGAGAAAATATTGAGGTGCTGGAAAAGTGTCGTTGATAGCCAATATTGCAGTACGGTAATACCGTTATACTGCCCAAATTATTATTTGCATATTGTGATTATATGCTATGTGATTTAAAATTATGTTATCGATGCCTGTATATATTAGAGTTATGCTGCCTGATTTTTTCCGCTGATTTATTAAAATATTTTGGAAATATTTTGATAACGAGGTTATGGCGAAATCTTTTGAAATATTCCGCTGTACCGTCACTCTGCTTCGGGCCTGCCACACCAACAACTGGTATCAGAGCGGGGCTCTGATTATATACTCGCATTGATAAAGCATAAGGTGCATAATTTTAAATCTGATACTGTGCACGTAAATTTTGTCTAAGGAGGCTGGTTTTTAAGTGGGACCATTGTGCCCCTATAGTCTTTCCTGGGAATTTGCGTGGAATGGTAATTTTCTGGGAATCGATTTCAATAATCTTCCTGGTTAATTGCCGAATCAGTAAATATGATTTAAATTATGTGATAATTTATAACATATTTACTTAAAGGTCCATTAAAATTTTAAGCGTGATAATTATGTGATAATTGTTTGCAAACATGCTTTAATATGGCATGATAATATGTGATATTATATTGTTTCAACTATGCATGTTTTATTTAATGTAAATAATGTTTAATAAAGATTAAACACGATGCATAATTGGATTAGTATTTTTTAGCCTAATTAATAAAGAGTTATTAAAGCCTTAAAATATAATTAGGATTATTTAATAATCCTAGCAGGAGCAAATTAATTAAGATTAATTACTTCCAATAGTTATAAGACGCCAAAAGTGATTATTTAATAATCAAAGATAATCCACAAAATTTTAAAAATTTCAAGTGGGAGCAAGATGAAAAGAGTTGGATTCTCACGGCCTCCATTACCCGTCTATAGTATAGTGGATATATACTACTCCCTTCGGCGGGTATGTATTCGCGGTATACAAGATTATACTTCTACAGATAGAATGAAATACTGGGAAAGTCAGCTCGACCATGCCTCCGTGGAGTGTCTGATCTACTCGTATGAATTTCTAAGTAATGGTGTACGCTTGACTAAGTGATGTATTAACCTCCCTTCGGAGCTATGTTACATTCACTTAGAGGCCAAAGGTTGACGTGGTGGATTAACATAGTTTGGTAAGAGTTACCTAGATGGCATGTTAATTAAGACTAATTCTTGCTTTTCTAAGCAGTTTTCGATCTCGCTTCCGGGGAGTCAACTACGGTTAGATAAGTCACCATTGCGTAAATAAAAAATGCTTACGTGGATTTCATTTATTGGTTAGACGTAAAAGAAGTAAAATACAAAATCATAACTTGCACTATTTTAAAATATTTCAGTTTTAAAACAATGACGACTGTTAGCCTGCTTCAATCGATCCTAAAGGAAAATAGACTTGAAGGGTCTAACTATGTTGACTGGAAAATGAATCTTGACATCGTGTTTGGTCATGAGAATCTGAAACAAGTGCTCACTGAACCTTGTCCGGGGGTACCGGAGACTACGACCAATCAGGATATTAGAAATGCTTATGCCAATTGGATCAAGTCCAATGATTTGGCTAGGTCTTATATCCTGGCTTCTGTCTCCAATGTTCTTAAGCATCAAATGCACGAGATGCCAACTGCTAAGAACATGATGGATCATCTCCATCAAATGTTTGAAGGAAAGAATCGAGCCAAGAGGCTCGAATTGATGAGAAGGTTGTTAGTTACCAAGATGTCTGAGGGATCACAAGTTCAGGATCATGTTATGAACATGATAGCTTGCCTAAACGAAATTGAAATCCTTGGTGCTAAATTTGATGATTTCGGCAAACAGGATATGATCCAATGCTCTCTACCAAAGTCGTTCGACACATTCAGGCAAAATTATTCTATGAACAAATTGGATTTTTCTCTGCCTGAATTGATGAACGAACTTAAAGTAGCAGAGGAGGTGATGAAAGCTAAGGGAATTGTTCTCATGGCTCAGGCATCGACTTCCACGGCCTCACAAGCCAGCAAGTGGAAAAAGAAAAAGGGAAAGATTCCCAATCCCAAGAAAAAGGTTTAGAAGAAGAAAGGAAAACCTAGCAAAGGAAAATGTTTCCACTTCGGTGAAAATGGGCACTGGAAGAGGAATTGTCCAAAATACTTAGCAAGTCTTCCTGCTAAGCCATCTGGACAAGGTATATTGATATCTTGTTTAATAGAATTATGTTTAGTTGGAAGTCCACCAGATTCCTGGTGTGTGGACTCGGGTTCAACTAATCATATCTACAATTCGTTGCAAGGGTTCAAGCTAACCAGAAAGCTTGAAAATGGCGATATGCAACTACTGCTCGGGGATAATACAAGTATATCTATATTAGCAGTAGGGACTGTAAATATGTATTTTGGTGATACGGTTTTGATGTTGAAAAACACTCTGTACATACCTTGTGTTCGCAGAAATCTGATTTCTGTGAGTTGTTTAATAAATAATGGTTTTAATGTTTGTTTTGAACAAAATTTTATCATTAAGTAAAATAAAAGGTTTATTTGCTCTGGCACGGTAAAAGATGGTCTTTTCTTGTTATACCCCGATAAAAACCCTAATTCCGAACTTAACACTACTAAGCTTGACTTACCATCCAAAAGAAAAACTCTTATGCCTAATGAGGCTTACAAGTGGCATTTACGTCTTGGTCATATTAATCCAAATAGGATCCAAAGACTAATTTCTGATGAATTGTTAAGTCTCTTGGACTTAACAGAACTACCAGTCTGTGAATCCTGCTTGGAAGGAAAAATGACCAAGAGATCTTTTAAATCTAAAGGTAATCGAGCCACGGAACTGCTTGAGGTAAATCATACGGATGTGTGTGGTCCTATGAGTATTCAAGCAAGAGGAGGCTTTGAGTATTTCATCGCTTTTACGGATGATTACTCCAGATACGGATACGTTTATTTGATGAGATATAAGTCTGAATCTTTTGAAAAGTTCAATGAATTTAAGGCTGAAGTTGAAAATCAAATTGGAAAACGTATAAAAACACTTCGATCGGATCGTGGTGGTGAGTATCTGTCTACAGAGTTTCTAGAATTTCTCACTGTAAATGGGATTAGATCTCAATTACTTGCACCGGGTACACCCCAGCAGAACGGTGTTGCAGAAAGGAGAAATAGAACTCCGATGGAAATGGTAAGATCTATGATGAGTCATGCTACCCTACCAAGTTTGTTTTGGGGCTTTGCACTCGAAACGACAGCGCACATATTAAACCTTGTTTCATCCAAGTCGGTTCCTAAAACACCAATGGAACTGTGGAGAGGACGAAAGCCCAGTGTCTCCTATCTTCGAACATGGGGAACCCCAGCTCATGTGTTAAGAAAGGATCCTGACAAGTTGGAATCAAGAACAAAGGTTTGCTTGTTCGTAGGTTATCCTAAAAGAACAAAATGTGGTATATTTTACGATCCGAGAGATCACGAAGTGTTTCTAAGCACTAACTCTAAATATCTCGAAGATGATTTTGTAAGTAACCACAAAGGTAGAAGCAAAATTGTGTTAGAAGAAATGACAACATCAGATTCTGAATTCCAAGAACCCGTAGTAACTGAAAATGTGTTAGATACATATGATGTACCAGATACAACATATGATGTAGGGACAAGTACACAACAACCTCGTCGTAGTGGGAGGATTGTCAGGGCACCTGACAGATATCTAGGATTAACCCAGGTGGTTAAATCTGACGTATCTGATTCTGTCACATACGATGAAGCTATAAAGGATATAGACGCTGACCGTTGGGTCAGAGCCATGGAATCTGAATTAGATTCAATGTATTCCAATAAAGTCTGGGAACTTGTAGAGGCGCCTGAGGGCATTAAACCTATTGGATGCAAGTGGGTCTACAAGAGAAAAAGAGGAGTGGACAGAAAGGTTGAGACCTTTAAAGCAAGGCTTGTGGCAAAGGGTTATACCTAGAAAGAAGGTATCGATTATGATGAAACCTTCTCACCTGTAGCAATGCTTAAGTCCATAAGAATTCTCCTATCCATTGCTGCTCATTTTGATTATGAGATTTGGCAAATGGATGTAAAGAGTGCCTTCTTGAACGGGCACCTTCAAGAAGAAATATATATGGCTCAGCATGAAGGCTTTATAGCCAGAAATCAGGAGCATATGGTATGTAAGCTTGATAGATCTATTTATAGTCTTAAGCAAGCGTCTAGGTCATGGAACATCAGATTTAATGAAGCAATTAAATCCTTTGGATGTATACAATTGCCTGATGAACCATGTGTGTACAAGAGACATCATGATAGTGTTGTAACATTTTTAGTTTTATATGTGGACAATATTCTGCTCATTGGGAATGACACGGGAATATTGTCAGCAGTTAAGATTTGGTTGTCAAACCAGTTTGACATGAAAGACCTAGGTGAAGCCAGTTATATTCTAGGGATCAGACTTTGTCGTGATCGTAAGAATAAGATGATTGGTTTATCACAAGCAGCATATATAGATAAGATGCTGGCAAGATATAATATGGCGAATTCCAAGAAAGGTTCATTACCTTTCAGACAAGGAGTTTATCTATCTCGGGATCAGTGTCCTAAGACTCCTGAAGAGACAGAAGAAATGAAAGATGTTCCGTATGCTTCGGCAATCGCAAGCCTTATGTATGCCATGTTATGTACAAGGCCAGATATCTGTTATGTTGTAGGTCTAGTTAGCAGATATCAGTCAAACCCTGGACCCCAACACTGGATAGCTGTAAAGCATATATTGAAGTACTTGAGAAGGACTTGGGATTATATGCTTGTCTATCGCACTGATGAGCTCATTCCTATAGGGTACATAGATTCTGATTTTCAATCTGATTTGGATTCAAGGCGTTCGACGTCTGGACACGTGTTTACTCTAGGAGGAGCAGCCGTAAGTTGGAGGAGTATTAAACAAACTTGCATTGCCGACTCCACCATGGAAGCCGAATACGTGGCAGCTCCGGAAGCAGCCAAAGAAGCGTATTGGTTTCAGAATTTCCTAATGGATCTAGAAGTCGTCAAGGATGGACTTATGCCGATCACATTGTACTGTAACAATGCTGAAGCGGTGGCCAACTCCAAGGAACCTCGAAGTCATAAATATGCCAAGCACATCGAGAGAAAGTTTCACATTATACGTGATTATGTGGAACGTGGAGAAGTGGCAGTAGTGAAAATTGGCTCAGTAAACAATCTGGCATATCCCTTCACTAAGACTTTGGCGCAAAAGAGTTTTGACACTCATGTAGAAGGGATGGGCCTTAGATGTGTAGCCAATTGGATTTAGGGCAAGTGGGAGATTGTTGGGATTAATGCCCTGAAAATCCAATTATATTGTAAATATTTTGGATTAATAAAACTGAAATTATAGCAAGTTATGAGTATTTTACAAATTTAATAATTAATGACGTGTGATGGTAATTTTATATGAAATATGTTTCATTGGAAAAGAATTTAAATACCAGAAAAATCACGTGTCATTAAAATTCTAGTCGATATGATAAGAAGATGCTCTTATCAAGACTATAATGTGTTATATAAGATGACTAGTCTTTCGTCATAGGGAAATGGAGTTTCCGATTATAACACATTGATGATTTTCAATGAGATTGGAAACATCGAACTGGACTACTGAGGTTGTTCGTTTTATACTGCTATCTAAAATGAACAAAATCTCGGAGGCATTAGACTCTTAATCCTGGCAGTGTTTCTACTTTAGGCATATAGTGTTAATCACTGTGATGTACTCAGAAGTGAGGTCTCGATAACGGGTGGCCAAAATACTTTGTACGTTCGGTGATTGCATGAAATGTACTAAAGAGAAATATTGATTGAGGAATCTGTAGCCTTGCTGGAAGGTTAAAAATATCCCTGAAATAGATTTGCAAAAGTTCAAATAAAACTTTGGCCAAAGTACTTCGTGTGTGTGTCACCGAAGTTGTATGTTGAATGTGTTTCACATACAGGAAATTTGAACTTAAAATGATTCAAGAAATTTCAAATTGGAAGTGAAAAATAAATGATAGTAGTATTGATTTATTTTTCATGGATATCTGTACAGAGGAGTAAAATGCAAAATTATTCTAAATCGAGAAATTCGTGAATAATTTAATTAATTTTAGAGTTCAACAATATTTATTTAGTGGAATTAAGTATTGTTAAACGGTAATCAATTATTGTCATGGGATGATAATAGATTGACCCGTTTAGAGCTAAAATTAATTAGTCCTGCAGGTCCACCCGCAAGCCCCAACGAAAATCAATAAGAAAATATTAAAAGGAGAGAGAAATAAATTTTCAAAGAGTTTGAAAATAGCCAAGAAATTTATTTTGAGAAAATAAATTAAATTCCAAAGAGTTGAAAATGCCCGAAATTTTATTTTGGAGAAAATAAAATTTTTCCGAAAAAAAAAATTTTTTTGATGACATGGCAAAATACTAACGTGTCAGGTGACGTGTCACGCCACATCAGCGGGTCAGCGGCCAAGTGGCGCTGACAGGGTGCCAAGTGGTAGGCGCGTGGACGGCCAGGATCGCGCCGCGTCAGCATGAGCTAACGCCCCAGATTTCATCTGGAACGGACCGGGTCGGAGCGCGGGTTCGGGTATGGGTCGGATAGGGTCGGTCAAGGTTTGACCGACCCGGACACGTGGACTAATGAGGATTTGACACGTGTTATGCGGCCAGACCGCCTAAGCCGACCGGTTTACTGCTGAACCGGTCCGAGACTCGAACCGTCGGTCGGACCGGACCGGACCGCCACGTGGCAGATGCCTGTTACGGCGTGAGTGCCATACGCGCCAAGCACACAGCCGCCACATGGGTGGCGCGTGCGAGCGCATGCGGCGGGCATTTGGCGCGTGCTCGGCACCGCCGTGCTCGTGGTGACTTGGGCTACACTCCGGTACCATCTGATTGGTTGCTAGGTCTTGGAGTGCACGGTCATTTGCTGAAAAATGGACGATTATAACCTTGAAGTATGGCCAATAAATAGGCTGTTGAGGTTCATTTGTTGAGCAATGAATTTCAGCTCATTTTTGCAGTTTCAAAAGCTCTCCCGAGGCTCTGTTCTCTCTCATATATATTTAATCCTTGTATAAGGATTAATTAATTTAATTAAGTGGTTATATAATTAATATATAATCAACTTAATTAATAGAAAATAGGGATTTTCTGAAATTAGAAAAAAGTGTTTTTCTAGAAAAATATTTTCTCAGTATTTAGCAAAATACTGCCGGAGCTCACACTCCAAAATCTTAATCGAGGATATTGTGGGGAACTCTGCCGATTTCACGAGAAAATATTGAGGTGCTGAAAAAGTATCGTTGATAGCCAATATTGCAGTACGGTAATACCGTTATGCTGCCCAAATTATTATTTGCATATTGTGATTATATGTTATGTGATTTAAAATTATGTTATCTGATCTGGCTCAAATCTGGTCGATCTGGCTGTCAGATATGGGTCAATCAGTCAAGAATTTGTTTGAGTGGGTTCTTTATCGACCTGAAAGCACTAGCAAACGTGAGCTCGAAACCAACTTGGGGGACTTGGGGTTTTACCCAAGGTTGGCACTCCGACGCTCAAGTCAGTAATGGAGCTCTTTAGAGAGAGAATAAATGCAATTGAATGCGTATTAAAGGCTTACCAACTACTGTTCAAAGGGCGAGTATTTATAGCCATGGCCAAATGACACAGTAGTGTGTGTACTGTAGGTGTGCATTAATGGCGTTGCCAGTCGTCGATCTGGATGTCGGACGATGGAACCGGCTTGAGGCGGGTTGTTTGTACCTTCTTTCCCCTTTAGGTAAAAGCAGGGACTGACGGTCATTAATGAGCCGTAGTACGCCTGTTCCAGGGAATGGAAAGGGTACACGTGTCCCGACAGGAGTGCTTTACAGTATTCGGGTGTCCGGTGACGTATGATATCGATCTGGAGATCGATATTGCCTTCCGGGATCCTTAATGCTGTGGGTTTCCTCATAGGAGAGGGGCGTCCCGATCTGATGACCTGGGTATTAAAATCGATCAGCTGACCTGACGATCAAGCGATGTGTAAATCGATCTAATGACCTCACGTAGATCTGATGACCTGCGGACCATACATCGATCTGACGATCTGTCCGGAGAAGTTGCTCCTAGTTTGTCCAGGTTGGCGCAAGGGTCCACGTGGCACCAACCGGGGACGGCCACGTGGCCTTGTACTATTATGCCATATCAGAGGCCCCTCAAATTACCAGTGTGAATTTTCTCAGTGGTAATTTCATCGATCTGGCATTGGGTAGGGGAATCGTCGTGACAGTTAAAATTGAACGGTCACCTTGATGATGAGGCGCGTCTTTTGAGTTCCTCGATCTGACGCCGCATTTAATGCGACGTGACCTTTGAGGGAGGTGGCGTGTCCGGGGTAATAATGGCGTCGTTTTGCATTTCGAGACGTTACCTTTTCACCCTCTATAAATAGGGGTCACCCTCAGCCCTCATTTCACTGTTTTCGCATACAAAGCGTCGAACTGCTCCGATCTGCAGCCTTCGCCAACCGGCCTTTTTGAAGCTCGTTCGAACTGCTCCCAAGGTAAATTTCCATTTCTTCCCCCCTTTCTCATGGCTCACAATCAGATCGAAGTGCGTGGGGAATCATCGGAGGAGGCTTTCACGCCGTCTCCTGAACGGGAGATCGCGCAAAGTGTGCCTTCACTTCCAGAGGCTAGTTTTGAGTCACTCATGGGATACGGCGGTACGACCAATCGCGGGGACCCGCCTCGACCTCGAGGGGGAAAAGACCGTTGAGTTTAGTAGACGAGCCTGAGGTTCCGCTGGTCGAGGAAGAAGGGGAGATCGAGGAACCTGTGGCGAACCCTCCAGTGGCAGAGCAACCGCGTCACATCTACCGCACTCTGTCCCATGTAACCCAGAGGTCATCGAAGATAACCGAATCCGAGTTCGCGGACGCGAGGAGGAGACTGGGGTTGGACTTGCCGTATGTCATTCGGATGCCGCTGGAGGAGGAGACGGTAGGGAGCCCGCAGAGGCCGAGATCGATTGGGATCTATTATCACGCCGTAAAATACGGATTTAGGCTTCCGTTACCTCTGATCGTCTCCGACTTTTTAGTTCGATTCAACATGTGTCCGGCCCAGTTGACCCCGAACTCGTTTTCTCTGATCCATTGCATGATGATTATTGTGAAGAGCTTGGGATTCGCTCCGGAGATCGAAGATTTCGGGGAGTTCTTTACACTGAATAGTGCCGCTAAGTCGGGCCCTGGGTATTTCAATCTTCAATCGAAACCTCACAGGAATATGGTATCTATCCCGTCGACGTCGCATGGGGTAGATTGGAAATCTAAGTTCTTTTTCGTCGACCTCCCGATCTTCCCTTCGTTTCGATCTACATGGGGCTCAGATGATCCGAAGCGCCTTCCCACCAGATCGACTTCGTGGCTCCACAACAACTTCGATCTGCTTCCCCGCTTGGGCCTGCTTGACCATACAAACCTGACGAGGACGGGGAATTTGGTCGAAGCGGGCATAATCCTTGGGCATCGACGGAGGAACTTCCACCTTGGTATGCTCCTACTTCGATCGCTCCCCTCCTCGATCGGGGTTCCTTACACTTTTTGTAAATTTTCCTCTTTTTATGTCGATCTAATCCCTTATTTTTTCGACCTGCAGATCTCCGAGTTCTAATCATGTCTCGAGCTGTAAAGATGAGGGCGAGAAGCCAGAGGGAGGCCTCAGCTGCTGAGATGCAGCCCGTGATCGATACGGCCCGCTCGATACTCAAAGCCCTCCCGGAGGCGCAACAGGCCCATCAAGAGAGGTTCAGGAAAGAGTTGCATGATGAAGGGGCCCCCCAGATCGACCAGCATGCTGAGGCACCACCCGCTCGGGGACAAGAGTTCGTCGATCTGTCTGGGACTTCAAGGGGTCAGGTCGATGACGACCTCGAGCAAGTAATAAATTTAGACCACTTAGAATTACATTTTGATGAAGACATTGACCCTTATGCCCAGTTTGTTCAGGCGAGGCATGGCGTGGGAAAGAGGCCTTTCAGGGAAACCGCGCACGTGATGGAGGATTCCGAGGATTCAGACGAGGAATCCCAGCTTTTGGACTTCCCCAGAACTCCACTTCCGCAATGGCCAGCCGGACTCGAGCTGGAAAAACCGGACGGATCGAAGCGCGCCCTGGCTTTCGGCACTCCGGACATCGATCTGGTCTCTGCTCTGTTCAACACCGGCTGCATTATTGATGAACAGAGGAAGCTATCCCGGTCGAGGTCGACGGATCAGAAGAGGGCCAAAGCCGCTCGAGGAATCTTTTGTGTGAGTGTCATTTCATTTTCTTTTGTAACATTTTGTGTCGATCGATTCGGTGATGATCGATCTGTACTCTGTCGATCGATCTGCTTTTTGCTGGTCGATCCCTTTGTTTCTGATTGATCAGCATATTGCTTTTCAGGACGTCCTCCCTGTGTTGGTGAACTCGATCCAGGAGGCGGAAGTCTTTAAAGCCGGCAAGCAGAGGTACAAGGAGAAGTACCAGAGCGCGAAGGCACGGCTCGCTTCGATGGACCCCCAGATCATCCATCAGCTCGAAGAAGACCTCTGTAATGCCAGGGAGGAGAAAAGGGCCCGGGTCGAGGAGAGGAACTCGATGGAGACCCAGATGAAAAGCGCTCAGGAGGCTTTGGCAAATGCTGAGAAGCAACACGAGGAAGCCATTGCTGCACTAAGGGTGGAGTTCCCTGGCGATCTCGAGAGCGCCAAGATTGCTGCCAAGGAGGAGGGCAGACTGGAGACCATCGACCTCGCCAAGGCCAAGATCGATAAGGCTACCGATGATCTGAGGAAGTGCAAGGTCCAGATCGAACGGTATGCAGTTCGAGAATTCATGGAGGGCCCTGGGTTTGAAGAGGCCAGTCTGATCGTGGGAGAAAACGATCTGGCGGAGGGGTTTCAAATCGCCATTAACCAGCTCAAGGCTCAGGACATTTTCCCTTCGAACTTCGACTTTGAATCGATCGGACCTATGCTCCCCGATCCGGGTGCCGTTGATCAACCTGAAGAAGAGGAGTCGGTTCACATCGACTGGGCGACCTACAAGTATGGGCACGCCATTGAGATGGCCCAGGCTAAGAAGACCAAGTCCCAGGTAACGTGCGAGCTGCCTCAACCGGTCGAGGTCGAGCACTTCCTTCCCAGCGCCCGTGAGTTCGAGAGAGCCAGACATCAATCTGACCCGGGTCGAGATCGACTGATTCATTCGCTTACTACTCTCAGAACCTTCAATTCGACCTGCTAGCCGGTCTGTGGCTAGGTGAATACTTGGAATTTGTTTCTGCTTATTTTTTGAACATTTGCCCATCGAGCCACGTCGCGTGGTGAGCTCGATGCGCTAGGTATAATCGATCCTTGTTAATTTTTTAGATCGATTTTCACATGAATGAATTATGTTTCTCATACTTGTGTTTTCTTTTACTTTGCAAGTTGAACATTAATTCAATCTGGCATGCGCGTGGTTTATCGATCTAGGTTTTGCTTACCCCTTAGCTTAGATTTTTATCGCTTTCGGATCGATAGGTTCACAGAGCTATTCGATCTCTCTTGGGTGTCGATCTAGCTTCATTGGGCGTTCGCATTTTTCCTTAGTCGTTTTTCCCTTCGCGGCATTCTCGTCGGATCGATAGCGATCTCTGAGACGCGCTAATCTCTGGACCTCTTTGGATCTAACTCGATCTCTAAATCTCCTTGGATCTAAGTTGATCTTCTTGGATCTCTGGATTATTAATTTTTGAAAACCATTAATCTCTGGACCTCCTCGGATCTAAAACGATCTCCTTGGATCTCTGGATCTTTAGGTTCGTTAGGATTTTTTAGGATCTCTTTGGGTCTTAAAAACGACCTCACTGGATCTCGATCTCTAACAAGGGTTTAAAATCACCCAATACGTTAGGATTTTTAGGATCTCGTTGGGTCTGAAAACGACCTCATTGGATCTCGATCTCTAACAATGATTTAAAATCACCCAATACGTTAGGATTTTTAGGATCTCGTTGGGTCTGAAAACGACCTAATTGGATCTTGATCTCTAGCGATTGGATGTGGGGTGGTTCGCTCCCACATCGACTCATGACCGCAGGTCGAATGAGAGCTTACTCGATGGGATAGTAACCTGGTACAGGATTACGTATTGACTCCAATCGGATGTCGTTCCCAAACATGTATATTAATTTATTGAATAGAGATCGATTCTCAGGCGAATTCGACTGCATTAACCGTTACAACTTGAAATAATTTGGAAGCTAAGTGTAAAATTTCTTCAAGTTGTGCGCATTCCACGGTCTCGGTAATGGCTCCCCGGCCATGTCTTCGAGCCGGTATGCCATGTTTTTCCCGATCTCCGTGACGCGATAGGGTCCTTCCCAGTTAGGCTCAAGTTTTCCGACATGCTGCAAGACTTCGACCTTTTTTAACACTAGGTCGCCGATCTGAAATGATCTGGGCTTCACGTGTTTGTTGTATGATCGAGCCGCCGCTGCCTTGTACTGTTTGAGCTTCTTATAGGCGTGTTCCCTGCTTTCTTCAATCACATCTAGATCTTCAGCTCTGATCTCTGTATTCCGGTCGAGCTGGTATTACGATACACGAGCGGTTTCATGCAACAACTCCGATGGGATGACGGCTTCGGATCCGTAAACCAGAGAGTATGGTGTTTGTCCCGTGGCTGTCCGCGGGGTAGTTCGATATGCCCATAGTACGCCATCGAGCTCGTCCGCCCATGCCCCCAGTTTGGCATGAAGGCGGGTCTTGAGATTTTGGATAATGATTCGGTTGGTGACTTCGGCTTGGCCATTTGCTTGCGGATGACCAACTGTAGTGAATCTGAGGTCGATTCCAAGGTCCCGACAATAGCTCTTGGTATTCTCAGATCGAAATTGAGGACCGTTGTCACAGATGAGTACCCTCGGAACCCCAAAACGACAGATTATATTCTTCCAGAGAAAATTTCTTATCACTGCATCAGTAAGTTTGGGGACTGCCTCGGCCTCAACCCACTTTGAGAAGTACTCGTCACATACTATGTCAAACTTTTTCTGTCTGGGTGCCAAGGGGAAGGGGCCGATGATATCGATCCCCCATTGGTCAAAGGGCCAGCACACATCGATCGGTATCATGGACGTCAGGTGAGTGTGGATTAGGTTGCCGTGTTTTTGGCACTTGGGGTATTTCCTAGAATGGATCTTCGCATCCCACACCATAGTCGGCCAAAAATACCCACTCCTTAAGATCTTTCGAGCTAGGGCTCGACCTCCAGAATGGTTTCCGCAACATCCCTCATGGACTTCTTCCAGGACATCTTGGGCTTGGCTAGGTCGCAGGCACCTTAGCGGGGGACCGGTGAAGGATTTTTTGAACAACCTGCCTTCATGATCTATCATATAGAGCAGCGATTGATATTTTATTCTCCTGGCCTCAGCTCGATTTTGGGGCAAAAGCCCGTCTTTAAGGTAAGCGATTAGATCGTCCATCCAGCAAGGCTCCGGCGGATCGATGGTGGCGATCTCGACCTTTCCTTCATCGATCGCTCGGCCCCCCGAGACCATGAACGAGATGGTCGCATCCTTTGTTCCTTGGAATCCGTTAGCTAACTTCGATAGGGCATCAGCTCGACCGTTCTCTTCGCGAGGGACCTGTTCGATTTTGAACTCTTTCAGCTTCGAGGCCAGCTCTTTCACCATTTTGAGATACGCTGCCATGGACTCTACCCGAGCTTCGTACGTGCCGTTGACTTGGCCCGCGACGAGCTGGGAGTCAGTTACAACGGCTAACCTGTCGATCTGGTTCTCCGTGGCGTACCTTAGCCCTGCCACCAGTGCTTCGTACTCAGCTTCGTTGTTTGTCGCTTTAAAATCGAGCTTAATGGCGAAATCGAGCTGTAGTCCGTCTGAGTTTATAAGGGATATGCCCACTCCCCCTCCATGAGAGGTCGATGAGCCATCCGTGTACATGGTCCAGCTAGGCGAGGTACGGACGATCTCCATCGAGCTGGTGTTCTTTTCGACTAGAAAGTCAGCCAGAACTTGAGCTTGTTGGGCGGCCCGGGGTTGGTAGGTGATGTCATGCTGACTCAACTCAACCGCCCATTTCATCATTCGACCCGATACATCGGGTTTGGATAACACTTGCCTAAGCGGCTGATCTGTTAGGACAACTATGGGGTGGGCCTGGAAGTACGGACGTAGCTTCCGGGCTGCGTGCGTGAGGGCGAACACGAATTTCTCGATCTTGAGGTAATTTCGTTCCGCATCGTGCAAGATCTTGCTCAAGTAGTAGATCGGTAGGTGTTTTCGATCTCGAATGGCGACCAAGACTGAGCTGAAGGTCTCGTTAGAAAGGGATAGGTAGAGGTACAAGGTCTCTCCCTCATTTGGCTTGGCCAGCAATAAGGGAGAGGCCAGGTACTCTTTCAATTGATCTAGCGCCCGATCGCATTCTTCGTTCCACTCGAATTTCTTGAGGTTCCGCAATACTTTGAAAAATGGGAGGTTTTGTTCCGACGATCGTGATATGAACCGATTGAGGGAGATTATCCGTCCCACGAGTGATTGGACCTGGTTGATGCACCGAGGTCGTGGTATGATTTGGATGGCCTTGATCTTGGCGGGGTTGGCCTCGATGCCCCGTTGGCTCACCATATACCCCAAGAACTTCCCTCCTTCGACCCCAAACGTGCACTTGTCTGGGTTGAGCTTCATCCCATATTGCCGTAAGATCTCGAACGATCTGCGCAGATGATCTAGATGATGGTACGCCCATCGGCTCTTCACGATCATGTCGTCGACGTAGACCTCCATGTTCTTCCCGATCTCATCCTTAAACATCAGGTTGACCAACCTTTGGTACGTAGATCCCGCGTTCTTCAGCCCGAAGGGCATGACCTTGAAGCAGTATATTCCCTTTACCACGATGAAGGCAGTATGCTTCCGATCTTCGGGGGCCATAGAGATCTGGTAATATCCTTGGAAGGCATCCATCATGCTGAGCATCTCGCATCCAGCTGTCGAATCGACGAGCTGGTCGATGCGGGGCAACGGATACGGGTCTTTCGGGCATGCCTTGTTGAGGTCGGTGAAGTCGTTGAACATTCTCCACTTCCCGCCCATTTTTTGCACGAGGACTACGTTGCACAACCAGTCAACGTATTGAGCTGGAGTAACGTATCCGGCATCGAGGAGTTTATTGACCTCGGCCTCGATGATATCGTTACGAGCTCGGCTTTGAGGTCTTAGCTTTTGTTTGATGGGCTTGACCGACGGATCGATCCCGAGCCGGTGGCAGATCACCTTCGGTTCGACACCGATCAGATCTTTGGCTGCCCAAGCGAAAATATCCGAGTTGTCTCTCAGGAATTCTATCATCATAACCTCGTGTTGGGGGTGCATGTTCGCCCCTATCTTGGTGGTTTTGTTGCTGTCCCCAGGGATTAAGGCGATTTCTCTTAGCTCTTTCGAGGGCTCGAGCCGCTCGCTGGCCTTTCTTTTTCGAGCTGCAGGGGATCTCTCCGCCTCGCTCTCCTTCGTGGGTAGCTCGATCTCTCCGTCGACATAGGTCTGGAGGTCGAGTTCTTCCTCCACCTCTTTTCCGGATGGTTTTTTGAGGACAATGGCGTAACAAGCCCAAATGTCCATGACATCGCAAGTCACCTCTCCGACCCCGTTCGGGGTGGCCATTTTCAGCTTTTGATGGTACGTTGAGATGATTGCTTTGAACTGAATAAGGCCAGGTCGGCCGAAGATCATGTTATACGCTAGGGGCATATTGACGATGACGTACTCGATCTCCTGGGTTACCCTCTTGGGGGATGTTCCCATCGAGGTAAGGAGTCGGATGCGCCCTAACAGTATAACTTCCGATCCACCGAACCTGGAAAGTGGTGTTCGGATCGGATCGACCTTTAGGTTATGCAATTTCATTTTTACAAGAGTCGAGTAAGGGATAATGTTGGAGCTGCTTCCATTATCAACTAGGCATTTGGTTACATCATAATTAGCCACGCCTAAGGTCACCACCATCGGACAGCTAGGCGTATCACCTTCCCGATGGGGGCCCGGGCGGCTATCACTCTCACTAAAGCTAACCTCCTGCCTCTCCCACTCTCTACTCTGGTCGATCTGGAAGACCTCTTCGTGGGGGCCGTTGAACTCTCGAGCTGCTCTCCTGACATTCCTCTTTCGAGCTGCATTGGAGTCACCGCCTTAATGCCCCCCGGCTATCATATAGATTTTACCGTGAGTAGGGGGATTGTCTTCAGCTCTTTCCAGCGGTTACTTCCCGGATCGTTTATGGGGAGATCTAGACCTGGACCGGTTGCGATCGCTTGACCTCCCCGCCTTCTCAGAGTAGTGGTCGATGCGTCGAACAAAATCCTTCAGATGCCCTCCTTGAATGAGTCTTTCGATCTCATCACGGAGGGCGTTACATTCCGCGGTTGTGTGGCCATATTGCTGATGGTAGCCACAGAACTTCCCCGATTTCTCAGCCTTCGGGCCCTCTCGGATGGGCTTCGATTTCTTCAGAAGGCTTTGGTCCATGACCACGTAGATCTGGTCGATGGACTTGGTCAAGGGGACATAGTTTCGTCGGTCGACCTGGGTCGGTGGGTCGACTTTCCCCTTGATCTTCTTTTGCTCGCTTCCTTTCTGGTGTTGGGGCGAGCTGGACCCAATGACCTGCCTCTCAGATCGAGGCGGAGGTCCATGCGCGAGGGCTATCTCCTCAACGCGCATGAAGCCGTGGGCGATATCTTGTATCTCCGTCAGGTTGCGGGGCCCGGCCCTGACGATCTCATCTGCCCAGAGGCGGTTACGGAGGGCTCGATGGACTACGAAAAGTAAAGTATCCATCGTCGAGTTCTCAACCCGAACCACTTCTCTCGAAAAGCGAGTCATGAAATCTCGCAGGGTCTCGCCCTCCTTCTGGTATATGCTGTTGAGATAGGAGGGTGGTAGCTTTTCCCCGGACATCGACGAGAAGTGCGCCGTGAATCGATCTACAAATCGGTTGTAGGTCGATATGCACCTAGGCGGCAGGCGGATGAACCAATCCTGCGCAGGGCCCATCAACGTGGTGACGAAGAGTTTGGCCCAAATCTGCTACGGATGGGAATGTAGCAGCATCCGGTTCTCGAAGGCCGTCACATGCTTTTCGGGATCGGTGGTCCCGTTATACATGGGTAGGCCGGTCGAAATTCGATCTCCATCACAGGTCGTGTGGAGAATATCTTCGCAGAAGGGGGAAGCTTCCTCCCTATCGCTGCGGTAACGGAGAGGGCGTCGGTTCAGTCCCTCTCGGAGGTCGACCTGCCTCTGGGTGACGTGGGATCCACGGTCACCCAGGCGGTCTTGGGCCCGTCTCCGTGGTGGGTCTACGCCTTGGACCTGCTCTCTCCCAGCGCGAGTGGCGGTGATTCGGGCGGCTTCCTCCCTAGAGGATCGAGCTGGGATCCGAGCTCGGAGATCGTCGAACTCATCATTGTCCTCGTCGACCACGCGTTTGCCGCGGTGGTTAAGGCTGGGATGGTCGGAGTCTCCGTGGTCCTCGCGGGGAATTTCTTTACTCGTTGCAGGAGGTGGCGGGGGCGGAGCGAATTCTTGGACCTGCCCAGCCCCGATCTGAGGACTAAGGCCCCAGATGATTTGAGCCGGTCGCCCGTCCAGTGGTTGGAAGACATAGGGAACCGGGTTTCCGTATGCCTCCACGGGACTAGGAATGGTGGTGGCTGGGCTGGCCCTTGGTAGCTCGGGGCGCCTGGGTTCGCGGCCCTCCGTCTGGGCGAGCTCGAGCTCGACCCGCCACTGGTCGAGGTAGGCGTCCAGGTCCGCCTGGGTGACCGCGATCCGGGGGGTGATCTCCAGCGGAGGCTGGGGAACATTGGCGCTGGGACCGACTGGTGGGACAGCGGAGGTGTTGCCAAGCGGCGCGTTGTAGTCATGCCTGCCTTTGGCAACCTCCTCCATGTCCTCGTCGCGGTTGGTGTTCCTCGTGTTAACCATGTTGGAAAAGGATAGAAACGGGCTTTTATCTAGGTCGATATGGAAAAAGTTTCCCACAGACGGCGCCAAACTGATCTGGCTCAAATCTGGTCGATCTGACTTGGTCGATCTGGCTGTCAGATATGGGTCAATCAGTCAAGAATTTGTTTGAGTGGGTTCTTTATCGACCTGAAAGCACTAGCAAACGTGAGCTCGAAACCAACTTGGGGGACTTGGGGTTTTACCCAAGGTTGGCACTCCGACACTCAAGTCAGTAATGGAGCTCTTTAGAGAGAGAATAAATGCAATTGAATGCGTATTAAAGGCTTACCAACTACTGTTCAAAGGGCGAGTATTTATAGCCATGGCCAAATGACACAGTAGTGTGTGTACTGTAGGTGTGCATTAATGGCGTTGCCAGTCGTCGATCTGGATGTCGGACGATGGAACCGGCTTGAGGCGGGTCGTTTGTACCTTCTTTCCCCTTTGGGTAAAAGCAGGGACTGACGGTCATTAATGAGCCGTAGTACGCCTGTTCCAGGGAATGGGAAGGGTACACGTGTCCCGACAGGAGTGCTTTACAGTATTCGGGTGTCCGGTGACGTATGATATCGATCTGGAGATCGATATTGCCTTCCGGGATCCTTAATGCTGTGGGTTTCCTCATAGGAGAGGGGCGTCCCGATCTGATGACCTGGGTATTAAAATCGATCAGCTGACCTGACGATCAAGCGATGTGTAAATCGATCTAATGACCTCACGTAGATCTGATGACCTGCGGACCATACATCGATCTGACGATCTGTCCGGAGAAGTTGCTCCTGGTTTGTCCAGGTTGGCACAAGGGTCCACGTGGCACCAACCGGGGGCGGCCACGTGGCCTTGTACTATTATGCCATATCATTATCGATGCCTATATATATTAGAGTTATGCTGCCCGATTTTTTCCGCTGCTTTATTAAAATATTTTGGAAATATTTTGATAACGAGGTTATGGCGAAATTTTTTGAAATATTCCGTTGTACCATCATTCTGCTTCGGGCCCGCCACACCAACAATAATGCAGTATTTATATCCTATTATATTCATGCTTATAGCGAAACGACACAAAGAAGGCATTTGTGGGATTATTTCAGGTCGAATATGGATTTATCTTACCCTTGGTTAATCGGTGGTGATTTTAATATCGTGGCTAATGTTGATGAAAGGTTGGGGGGTCATTCTCCGGATTTACTTGGAGTTGAAGAGTTTGGTGATTTTATTCAAGATTACGGTCTAATAGAACCAGCTTTTGAGGGCTCTCGGTTTACTTGGACTAATAAGACACTTTGGCAACGGATTGATCGTATCTTGGTTTCTGAAGCTTGGGCTGAAATTTACACAGCTACGAATGTGACGCACCTCTCTCGCAACACTTCGGACCATTGTCCTTTGCTTATTACTTGTGACAACCCATAAGAGAGTCAACCTTCACCATTCAGGTTTCAAGAAATGTGGCTTCGACACCACGAGCTTTTTGAATTGGTTTCGGAAAATTGGAAGCAACCTATAACCTCTTCGAGACTTTGGAAACTTCCGGTAAAACTTCGCCGTTTAAAAGGTGCATTGAAGGACTGGAATAAAAGAGTCTTCGGTAATGTATTCGATCGTGTCAAATATTCAGAAGAGAGGGCGGCTGAGTCGGAAAGAATATATGATAGCAACCCATGCGAAAATAACCTAATGTTGATGAATAAAATAACAGTTGAATGGAAGAAATGTTTGGCAATGGAGGAGGATTTTTGGATGCAAAAGGCGACTTGTAAATGGATGGATGAAGGGGAGAGAAATACTCGTTACTTTCATTCACTTGTTAAAAAGAAGAGATTTCGCCGTACCATAACATCCATAAGGGAGGGTAATCAATAGCTTACCAATCTACAGGAGATACGGTTGTCAGCTAACCAATTCTTTGAACAATTGCTTACCTCTAATCCGAGCTATATGAGTACGGATGATGATATGGAAATCGTCCAACCCCTCCTAACTGAGGATGATAAAGAGAATCTCTGTTCTATGCCGACACTTCAAGAAGTCAAAGATGCGGTTTTCTCCATAAGCACCCACAGCGCAGCAGGTCCGGACAGGTTCGGAGCAAAATTTTATTAGGCCTTTTGGGAAGTGATAAAAGATGATGTTTATGAGGGAGTGAAAGCACTGGCGGAGCCAGCACAGGCCAAGGGGGGGCTTGAGCCCCCCTCCCCCCCCCCCCCCCCCCGAACCCCACCTTACCTTAGCCTCCACCCCCTAAAAAAAAAAAATAGTTTTTAGTTCTTAATTTTTTTGAATTTTTTTTTGTAAAATGGGTTACTTAGTTCTTAAATTTTTATTTTTTTTTTGAAGTGAATTGTTTTTGTAAATTCTTATTGAATGTTTAAGTTTTGTATGTTTATAAAATGTTCAATCTTTATATGTTTATTGAGAGTGCAAACTCATTAATTATTATTTTTTAATTGGTATGGTAGTTTGTAATCATGCATTGGTATTTTAGTAAAAAATTGAAAAGTTCTATTGAATCATCAAGTTCGATTGCCAACCAAAAAAGAATCAATGTTGGTAGTGTAGAATTTAATCCTGAAAACATAATTAGTGATCCGGGGCTACGAAAACCTATTGAAAGTTATGATATCCCTTTTAGAGGTCGCATTCGAAGAAAATATATATCTAAGGGACCTTGCTTGTATTAATAGATGTATTTCGCCACAAGAATTTTCAGCCCCGGCTCGCGAAAAATCCTGGATCCGCCCCTGAGTGAAAGACTTCTTTAATGGGGCTCCTCTCCCGAAGGCATACATAGCCACTTCAGTTGTCCTTATTCCTAAAGTTGAAAACCCAGGACACTGGGCTCAATTTCGACCGATTAGTCTGTGTAATGTCTCTAATAAGATAATCACAAAACTTCTCAATTCAAGGCTTTCACAGGTGCTTCCTAAAGTTCTCTCCCCGAATCAAAGTGGGTTTGTGCAAGGCATAAATATTGGTGACAACATCTTACTTGCCCAAGAGATGATACACGACATTGACACTAAGGGGTAAACTAAGAATGTTGTCTTAAAGTTGGACATGGCGAAAGCCTATGACCGACTCGAGTGGAGCTTTTTATTAGAGATGTTGCATAGAAAGGGATTCCCGAAAAATTGGGTTAACATGATAAAGAGATGCATTCAGAACTGTTGGTTTTCGGTCATGATTAATGGAGCTTCTTCTGGTTTCTTTTGTCTCCAGCTCTTTTTGTAAGACAGGGAGATCCTTTGTCTCCAGCTCTTTTTGTAATTGCTTCTGACTTTTTGTCTCTCTCTCTTAACAGGTTGGCGTTCAAAGATCGGGCTAGTAGATATGGTGGAACAAGAGAAGTGGCAGTCACGCATCTCTCGTAGGCGGATGATACTATCATTTTCACAAATAGTAGGATGAGTTCCCTTATTCAGGTTCACCAAATTTTATCACAATACGAACAAATTTCGGGAAAAAGGTGAATGTAGAGAAAAGTTCCTACATTGTGGGTAATAATGGAGATTTAGCTGCTGATAATGTGAAGGATGTATTTGGGTTTAAACGAGAAACTTTGCCTTTTCATTATCTTGGTGTCAAGGTTTACAAAGGACGTAGGAAAGTTATTTTATTTGATAACCTTATAGGAAAGCTTCGAAAGAGGCTTCAAGGATGGGAGTGCAAAAGCTTATCTTATGGTGGCAGGTTGCAGCTTATCAAATCCGTTTTGTATGCTATACCAACTTACATCCTTCAAATCCTCCAACCTCCAAAGTTGGTCCTGCAAAGAATACATCGTATTTTTAATAGATTCTTTTGGGGTAGCAAAACCGATACAAGAGCTATCCATTGGTCTACTTGGGAACAAATGTGTTTCCCAATGGACGAGGGAGGACTGGGAGTTCGGAACGTAGAGGAGCTTGTTGAGGCCTTTTCTTACAAATTGTCGTGGAGATTCCGGACTTCGGATAATCTCTGGGCCAAATTTTTAAGGAGCAAATACTGTGGAAACGTACATCCTAATCATGCCCATATCTCAAATCGGTCCTCACATACATGGAGACGTCTGTGTGAGATCCGAAATAAAGCAGAGCCACATATCAGCTGGGTTCTGTCTTCGGGAAGCATCTCTTTTTCGGAAGATAATTGGCTACGTGGAGGAAAGCTAGCGGATAGACGTGATGGCTTGGATGGTGAATTACGTGTGTCTCTATTTTGGAATAGTCTAGGTTGGTGTGAGAGGAGCCTTCAAACATTTGTCGGCCCGAACCTGGCTAAAGATATCACGAAAATTCCTATAGCCAAAGGTCAAAACGATTATCCTATATGGAAATTGGATACAGAAGGAAAATTCACCATCAAGTCAGCATATAATGTCACTCGTTCTTCTAAACCTAAGTCAGAAACGCTTACGGCCATTTGGAGTGCCAATGTCACCCCTAATATTCAAGTGTTTATTTGGAGACTCATTAGGGATTGGCTTCCGTTAGATGATCGACTGGAAAGGAAAGGCATCTCTTTACCGTCGAAGTGTATGTGCTGTGTAGCTAGAGAAACAATAGATCATGTGTTCTTGAATGGGGAGAAGATAACAAAGGTCTGGGAATAATTTAATCAGTTATTCGGCATCCAATCTCAAGTCATGGAGCTTCCAATTTGTGTGCTGCAATGGTGGATAACTTCAACACCTTATAGCTCATCAAAGCATGTTAGAATTGTTACACCAATGCTGATCTTTTGGTATACTTGGTTGGAAAGAAACAAAAGCAAGCATCAAGGGAGTAGATTCTCTTACTTAGCTATAATTCATCGGGTTAAAAATCACATTTTCCTCCTGAATAAAATTGGTCGTCTTTGCAGGTCTTGGTGGTGTGGAGATATTCATATTGCAAGGAAATTCGGCATCATACTTCAGGAGAGCCGCTACCAGAGGCCGGTTATTGTTTCTTGGGTCAAACCACAAGCTAACTGGGTTAAGCTTAATACGGATGGAGCGGCGCGTGGAAATCCAGGACCAGCAGGTATTGGAGGTATGATTCGCAATTGTAATGGAGATGTAATCTTTGCATTTAGCCAGGGAATAGGACAGGTAACTAACACGGAAGCTGAAATTCGTGCCATCTCGTGGGGCGTCTGCGTCGCTTCAAAACTGGGTTGTAACAACTTATGGATTGAAGTTGATGCTCAAGTAGCGATTTCTTGGAAGAGGAACCTCCGGAATAGTCGAGATTCAAGATGCTATTACAGATTTCAAACAGAAGGCGACAAGCATGAACATCAAAATCTCCCATATTTATAGAGAGGGGAATATGGCAGCTGATTTTTTCGCAAGGGGAGCCGATGAGCAGCATGATTGGGCTTATCCAAATGAGACTCTCTTAGGAAAAATCTTGGGAATTATAAAAATGGAAAAATGGGGCATTCCGAACATTCGCTTTAAAGGATGATGTGTTTCAACGAATGGAATGACACGGGGCCTTTTTGGCCAGGTAACTCCCTGAACTACCTGCTCAAACATTTACGTTGCATTGATAAAAGTTTAAGCCCCTGTTTTGTGCATTTTGATATGCTTTGTTTGATTTGGCCGAGAGTGGGGATTGAAAGAGTGCAGGTGGTTGACAGCAAGGGTGGTGATACATTTCTCAAGTTAATTGAACACATTTTATTAGGGAAATATCTTACGTGGTTATGCAATATCAGTTCCTTGCATTTTAACTCTTTAGAGATGACACATGATCATAGCCAAATATCTTGGGGAGATGCTTTTTTGGTGCAGGTTCCAGGACATGCGCGGATGGAATTATGCTGGGAGAAAAGCGGCTTCTGGAATTATGAATTATTTGTTAGTCACCTAGTGTGGCGAGTTAGTAACTATGGAATTGACGGCAATGTGCATGATGACAGAAATCAACCTTACGCCAATCTTTTGAGCCCTGAGGACGTGAACAACATTGAAGCTTTCCACCGTTGCAAGATATGGCTCATCATCTTTGCCCGGAAGTCTGGGCGTCCGTATTCGGGGCCAACGGGAGATCCAATGAAATTGTTCTGCATGAGGGGTCGTAAATATAGCATTCAGAGTTCCTATAACTATTTAGTTCAAAATGATTTTAGGAATAAGAATTTATATTATCTCTTGAGGATCTATGCCCACCAGACATATATAGTCTTAGATTTTCGTGGGCATCATTGTTCTTTCAGTTTATCTGATCCTTGGATCATGAACGATTGTATTTTTTGGTGCTAAGTTGTTATATCTATAAGGGGGGGGTCCTTGTTAAAACCCCACGGCTTATCCCGGTTCTTCCAAAAAAAAATAAAAAAATCCTATTATGTAGTATAAATTTTCGGGGAGTTAAGTAAAAATCTCCAAACTATGGGGAGTTTTTTGAAACTACCCCATTTATTTATGAATATCTCCTAAAATATAATCCAACTAGTTCTAAACCCGTGCCAAGGCACGGGATAATTATTGATAGTAAAATAAATAAATAAAAATAAGTTATATATATATTTAGATAATATTAAATTATAAATCAGTAAATAATTTCTTTCAAATAATTATAATCAATTTTAAAGTGTAAAACTATATAATGAAGAATTGAAAAGTATTGAAAAAAATATAAAATTTCATTACAAACTATGATAGAAAATTAAGTTATATATATTTTTAGATAATATTAAATTATAAATTAAAAAATACTTTTTTTAATAATTGTAATCAATTTTAAAGTGTAAAATTGTATGATGAGAAATCAAAAAAGTAAGTATCGAAAAAAAATAACAACATGAAAAAATTAATAATGAAATTAAACATAACTGAATAAAAAGTAAAGTATAGAAAAAATTATTAGAAATATATTGAAAGTACCATCAAATATCAAATATTAAAAATAAAACAATTTAAGATGCATATATAATAACTAAGATGCTTGAACTATAAACAAATACATAAAGAGAAAATAACTAAATATAGAAAAAAATATTCCAAATGTATTGAAATATCATCAAATATCAAATATGAAAAATGAATTTATTAAGATGCATATATAATAACCAAAATACTTAACTATAAACAAATTCGTGAATGAAGAGAAAGTTTATATAAAAATAACTAATTGCATCATCATATAATAATGCAAAAAATAATTATTGAGGAATAAATAATTAGAAAATTGTATCTAAAATTGGTAACTATATCAGAGATCAAGCAGAGCAGACAAAAATATATGTGAATATATTTAGTGGCATACATCAAAAACCTACTTCACAAACTTCAAATAGTTGTGATAGAATCATCTAACATCAAATCCTCTAATGATTTTTGAATATTTGGATTCACTCCAATAAGCTCAATTGGATGTGAATCCTGTGAAATGTTAAAAAAAAATAAAAAATTATGAGTATCAATACATCTAATGAATCAATTATATTGGAAAATGTTCACCAAAAAAAAAAATTATACTAGAAAATATGATGAAACTATCACTACATAGAATAACCTTTATCTTGGATTTAAATTTGAAAAGAAAGATCACCCCATGAAACAATCACCCCATAGAACAACCTTCTTCGTATCTAAACTGTTTAAAAAATTAAAGAAAGATATATACAAAGTTTATAACAAAAACTAAAAAAGTTAATACATTTAGCTTCAAATCATTTGCATACTGAAACTTTCGGAAGGAGAATAATACGTAAAAATCATCTCCATACTGGAACTTTCCGATTGCATACTGAAACTTTTGGAAAATAATTCGAACATAAAACGATAATTGTATGAAAAAATCTTTGGAGGCGTTGATTTTTTTTTTTTATTGAAAATGAGTGTATGTCAATACACTCCGTGCATATATATAAGCACTAACTAAAAAATTTAAAAAAAGAAATATTGAATTCAATATTTAGATATTAAATATTAAATATTTAGATAAACTTGAGATTTGAATTTAAATTTGACAGACAAATGTGTTACACTAAAAACACATAAAATATTGAACAATAAGATAAACTTGAAATTTGAATTCAAGTTAAAAGATAAGAAAATTAGTTAGATAAACTTGTAATGTGAAATTTTGCTTTTGTACTTGAGTTTTGAATTTAAATAGTTGTTAGTAACAAATATTCTTTGAGAATTTCTCAACATAACTTCGTTTCGCATTTTGTAAAACAAATTTGCTTTTGTATTTAAAATTTTAATTTAAATATATGTGAGTAACAAATTATGAGAATTAAGCGGGATTTTTAAAGATATAAATATCAAATTTAAAATTTCATTGAGATATTTTCAAGATAACTTCATTGTATTATTTTCATCACATCTTTTAAATAACTATTTAAAAAAGAAGAATACTTTCAAAAATTGTTGAGGCTATCCACATCAGCATACACGTGGATAGCCTGGAGGGTTGTGAATTATATATATATAGACTACGAAAAATACTTTAACAGTTGAGAAATTCCGACCCAACAAATACTACGGCGAACCCTAACAAATTATTCTATGATGCACGGACACGGACACGGTGACACGGACACGACACGACACGGATACGGCGACACGGATTTTTTTTTTGAATTCCCCACGTAAGGAGGTCGGACACGGTATCGGACACGAGTGTCCGACACGACACGGCAAAATGATATTTTTAAAAGTGTCCGTGCATCATAGAAATTATTATATATTATATATGTATTGTTGCTTCAACCTATATATATCACATATATTATATTACATGTCGGATAGTATATACGCTCCATTATCTTAATAATATATTGTATAAATTATCACATATATTTTGTGATTAGATGCCGAAATAATGTATATATTTCCTAACATGTATGTTTGATAAATACTATATATAAATACTCTTTCTATATATATGTAGTTATGTTATTTTTTTGGTGAAATATATATGGAGTTATGTATATATGATATATGTATATTTCTAATATAAAATAAGTTTTTATATCTATCTACATATATTTTTAATTATATACAAATTCTTTAATGTGCACAATTATATATAATATAAATTTATTTTTATAACATATTATATTCTTTAAAAAATAATTTTCTATGTTTCTTAGGAAAAAAAAAAAAGGGAACAACTAAAGATAATATGGAGATGAACAAACCTATGTAAATTTAAACGCTCTAAAACGTGTGTGAGCCACAACATCCCTAATTTCCCCCCAATCCGATCGAGAAGAGATCTCTGTTCTCATCTTCCGGCAACACCCACACCATCTACCAACTGTTGCTTTGTGCTGCTGCTTCTTAGATCTAGAATGCTTCTCTACCGAGATTCTGTCTCTTCCCATCTTCTCCACTGAACCGTCTCCATCATTTCCAACCTCCACCAATTCTGAGATTTTTAGATGGAGTCTGAGATTTTCAAGTACTCCATCACTGCCAACAGCTGTGACTCTGTGATTATCCTTTTTCGACGACTAATCGACAGCCACCACTAATGTCTATTGCATTCGCTTCCTTGAAGACAGTCCCATCAAAATTTAATTTCACCCATCGTGGACTAGGGGAAGCCCATTTCTGCACCTCTAAATTGTCATTTCACTAGTGTAAGTAAAACCTCAAATTGAAAGAGATCCCGGGCTCTAGGTAAAGGCAAACTTGCCAAGTAAACTCTTGGAAAGGGGGGGTTTAGTTACCCATCCACCCTTTCCAAGAGAAGTAAACGAAGCATAGGGTTATATGGGTGTAACTCACTCGACAAAACCAACAGTACCGAACTGAAATTTCGGTCAGAAATTTAGTACATTATCAGTACGCCAAAACGCCTATTGTAAAAATCAAGTACCTGAGTTTGGGTTTGGTACCGCAAAAATTGAATCTTTTTGCTTGGGAAAAAAAACTAACATTCTAATTTCATTACAACATAGTACCCTTTTGAAGCAAAAATTGAGTTTCATTTTGAAGTAAATTGAGTATTGCTCTTAGGTAAAAACAATAATTGCTTCAGATGAAGCCCGCTGGAACTGCAATATCTCTCTAATGATCAAACCTTCTTCACTCCCTTGAGCTAATCTGAAACTAAGACCCAACTCAAGTTTTATCAGCTGCGAGGCAGCTGATAAAATGAGTTTCACAAACAGCATGTCAGATCGTGAGCCTCCAAAAATATCTATCCTTGCAAATTTCAGTTTGCCAAAGATAAAAGTATGGCCTTCGTCCATCAAAAATTTGATTGCCAAATTCATTCCACGCCTGTCAAATGTCCAAGACTGCAACATAAATAGAAATCAACTCCTCGCAAGTCAGGAAAAAGTAGGAAAACGAAAATAAACTCAAGCACTTACACGGATATTAACTCCTTCCAAGTTAGGGGAAGCTTTCATCAAATGACGAACAAATCGAAGGTCGACAAGAGAACCAAAGTTGACTTCAGACCTAATTGATATTAGGTGGCTGAAGTCCAAAGGAAGTAGCTCTCCTTCACACAGAAACTGAAACAAGAAATTTTTTTCAGAAATTATCAACTTTGAAACTAAAACACCAAAAAAATTATCAACTTTGAAACTAAAACACCAAATTACCTGTCGAAATGTCCAATTCAGTTTTAACCATTTGAGTGATGATCCATTCTGAACAAGATTCGAAATGACATCACTGGCCCGCTGTGGTAATTGTTGCCCAGTTTGCAGGAGAGAGACAGATAGATCCTCAAGAGATGTTGTATTTTCAAAATGAAATGAGGGGGAGTGTCCACTAAAGAGGAAAGACTTCAAGGATGGAGATTTGATCTCAAGGCAAGGAATATCGAAGTTGAAATGCAAGTACAATACCTTGAGAATCGGGCATTTAGAGATTATGTTTGTTTGTCCGATCAACTTAACATTTTCTAGTTTAAGACTAATAAGTTGAGGAAAACAACTGAAACTAGATGGAAGTTTCACAAAACAGTGAGTCAAATGCAGATCTTTCAGTTCGCGAAAAGAAAACAAATGATGAGAAATCAAATGCGAATTTGATGGCAAAAATTGCAGTCTAAGCTCATGAATTCTATGGTCAGACAAAAAATCCATCCAATCTTCAAGACCAACCCAAAACCTTGTTGCATCCCTATTAGTTTCCAGTACGAATTTCAATAATGACCCTTCATGGCGTAACAACATTGAAGAAATCAATGACTCCATTGTATGTCCTTGCCTTTGATCTAATGTACCTTCTAACCTTTGATCGAAAACCCAATAAGAGTTCTTTCTCCATTTACGACGCCATTCACTGGATAAGATGCTTGTCCTCACCACATCCTCCAATGGCAAGAATTTGAATATCTCATTGGTTATGGTCTGAGGAAGACTACTGATGCGATCCATAGTTTTCCAGATCCTGTGAACAAGAAAGATATAGATAGAAGCGAAGGTTTTTGAAAGAAGCGAAGGTTTTTGAAAGAAACTATAATAGTATTATAACTCATCTACATGCTCATCTATGTAATAACATTAAGCTTCAGTCGCACACGGGACATCACGAAATTGAATTACACAGCTATTCAAACTTATAGGTTGAAGAATTGTATATAAGGTTGAAGAATTGTATCTTTTCCACTGCTCTATTGCAGTACATTATACATATTATATTTACACAACCGACAAAGACAATAATCCTCTCACGATGTATATGGACTTTCTTTCTTCAACACAAACACTTAGCTTAGTTCTTCCACTTAGCGTAATGACATCTATCACATATGGTTAGAATTTCCACAGGTTGGTAAATCTGATTAAATGCAATCAATGGAAAAGACAGTCAACATCGTCATATTACCTAATCTTATTAACCACAATAGAACCAGTTAAATTTCATTGGACATAATATGTTGCACATGAACTAAATTACCCAGAAATACAGTCTAAATAGGTATACCAGTTACTTGGAAGGCAGTAAAAACAGCCATATTAAAGGCCTTAGCATTAACATCTATTTGGTTCTTTCCAATGCATATCATGTCAAGAGTAGATTGATGAAGAACACATTAAATCAGATTGAAATAACTATACATCTCCAAGAAAATACAGAACCCGATACTAAAAAACTATTTTTTAGTGCCATCTCAAATTCCATAACACTACAGGATGGTATACCAACTAAAGAACAATCCTTTACAATTAAAACCACTTATATCAACCCAATCAATCCCACACAAACGCCACATACCACTCACATGAGCATACACTCGATCAAAACGATCATCACATGTAAAATGTAACACCATCAGACCGACAATAAACACACATTTCTTCCACGAAACTCATTGAATCCGATTCATAAAATACCTTTCGCTGCTCGCGCATTAAATGAGCAAGATCAAACAAGCTTATTTGGAAATCAAGAACTGAAAACAGGAGGACAAACCAATCTTGCAATGTTGAACACATCAGAAATTCAAGATTCTACCAAAATTTCTACAAACAGCAAATTAATACGAAGAGTGAGGCACGGCGGAGCAAAGGCAGAGACTTACCGGAATCGGACAAAGAACGGAGGCGGAATGAGAGAAAGGCCTGAGACAGAGGCGGTGGGCGGTGGAGGCTGAGGCGGACCAGAGATGGTAAGAGGAATGCCATTAGAGAGGGAAAGAGAGAAGAAAACAGAGAGGGAAAGAGAGAGGGAGACGAGACAATTAGGACCCAAGGGACGCCCAAGACTTATTTTAGGCGTGGCCAATAATTATATCAATAATTATATCATAACTTTTAAATTCAGATCTCCCACCCAAATCAAATCCTAATTTCTTCTTCGACGTTTCTTCTTCTCTCCTTCTCTTTTTCTCTTCTTCTTCTCTCCTCTCATCGCGGTTCATCTTCTCACCTTCTCTCGCCGCCGACGTCTTCTGCAATCGCCTCCATAGTTGTCTTCTCGTCGTGAATTCATCTTCTGCGATGGCCTCCGTCGAATTCGTCTTCTGCATCGTCGTATCTTTATCTTCTGCAACTATTTCTAACTGTATTCTGCAATTGAAGATCCAGAAATCTTATCGTCTTCTTCTTCTACTCTTCTGCATTTTTTTTTTCAGATTTCTTCAAGAAATCAAGTACTTGATTTCTATAATCCTGCGATTTCATGAATCAAACGTGTGATTTCTTCAATCGCTCACGCGATTTCAGAAATCGCGCACGCGATTGTGGAAAATCGCTCGAGTGATTGAAGAAATCGCGCACGCGATCGAGTGATTGAAGAAATCGCGCACGCGATCGAGTGATTGAAGAAATCACGCACGCGATTGCAGAAATCGCGCACGCGATTGTGGAAAATCGCTCAAGCGATTTCTGCAATCGCGTGCGCGATTTCTAGATTTCTGCGATCGCGCACGCGATTTCTGCAATCGAGTGCGCGATGGCAGAAATCGCGTAGCGATTTCTTGAAGAAAAATTAATAAACCAAATCTGGATCTTAAAAAAATAAAAGAAAATAAATAAAAAAGAAAAAATTGAAAAATAAAAATAATTAAAGAAAATAAAGATAATAAAAGAAAATAAAAGAAAAAAAGAAAAGAAAAAAAATCGAGTGTGCGATTTCTGAGATCGCTTACTCGATTTGCCCACGTGGAAAATAATTATATTTAATATTTATTTTATTAGACAAAATTGAGAAAAGGGTTATATACCCAATTCTTTTGAAACTAGGGGTTAACTTACTAAAAAAACACTTGAGTGTCCCTAATAACGAAAAGCCCCGGGAGAGACAGACCGACTTACCTGTGCGGTGGCGGCTCCGGCGGGGGCCGAGACGACGGCTGATCGAAGGAGGCTGAGGGTTAGGGTTTAACAGAAAAACTCGAGAGAATTAGGTCCCAAGGGACGCCCAAGTCTTTTTTTAGGGATATAACCCTCAATTTCTTTTCCCTTTTTCTTTCCCCAATATTTTCTGACGTGGCATCTTTATATACTAATCAAGTTGCAATTAACTCGTTTTGTAAAAGGAAGAAATTTTAGGGGCCCTTCTGCAAATAAAATAAATTTTTAAGTTATAACAAAACAAAAACAAAAGCCCTAAATCTAACATAATTTCTCCATTTTTCCTTCCTTTCCTCTTCCGCTCTTATCCCGTTCTTCTTCTTCGGCTACATCCCCCAGATCTGTCCCTTTGTTCGCATATCATATCAGCATCACCATCACGTATTTGAAGTTGACCCAAACCACAGGTTTTAGGGCTTGAAGTCGAGCATCTAAGGACTGGGCTTCATGAGCAATGAACAAGTATTAAGAACATGAACCTCAATCCTTAGAAGCTAACTCCAAGCTCCAAAACGGTGATTTGTTTTCGCGTTCGTCTGCCTCTATTGAAGAAGAAGAAGAAAGAAGAGGAGAGAGAAAGCGGTTAGGGTTTTGCTTGAAGTAAGGTGTGAGGATAACAAGTGATAATTGGAATATTTATGGAAGAATTAGGTGTACATGCATTCAATTACATTCAATACTACTATGACGGTTGGTTGTGTTGAGGAATAAATAAATAAAGAATGGGATTTAATAAATAAATCGCACAAGCGATTTAATTCTTCATATAGAGCTAGTTTTTTATTTGTTTTAAATATTTATTTGATTTATTTTTTACCCTAAACCCTAAAAATTTGATATAGTTGAATGCATCTGCAAACTACGAACCGAATAATATTGAATGGATGTAGGCCTAATAAATCGCTCACGCGATTCTTCATCAACATCTCGTCCTTTATTTTATTTAAATATTATTTATTTATTTACTTTATTTAATCGCCTGAGCGATTAAATATTAAAAATAAATATTTCTATTTATCTGATTAAATTCTAGTTAGCTGATGAATCTAGTGCGCGATTCATCAAATCGCGTGAGCGATTCTGGTTAATCGCTCACGCGATTCAATGAAGAATAGTAAAACCATTAAAACTGCAAAATACAGCATACTAGATATATAAAAATAGAACAACATTCAGTCTGCTTTCATTACAAAACCAATAAAATACATTACAATCAAACTAAATATTTTATGGGGGAGGAGGAAACTGATTAACCTCCTCCGGATCATATTGAGGGATAATGGAATTAACACTCCCCTCAGAGGACTCAAGGTAAACAACGTCGTAAAAGGACTCGGGGTCTGAGTCCCTATCACTTATGTGGAAAGCGTGGAGGTGCTCCTCTTCGCCCTCCAAAAGGTGTGCCTGCCGCACTTTGAAGATATACATTAGGTCGTCGTAATAACGGCATCCAAATACTCTGACGTCGAAATCCCGCCGAATAACCTATGCAATATTAAACATTGAAAAATGAACAACCAAAGATTAAAAAAAATGCCACTGATGAATTCGACTTACCTCAGTGGTATTCGCATCATAATATTCTAGGGGATCAATTTCGGCACTAATACGATTAGCAGCCAATTTAACTCCAGGACACGCCAAGAATCTACGGAATTCGTAAAATTTTATCCGCAGTCCTTTCACTGCTGCTACAACATCTCGTGCCCAGAATCTGGTTTTGAATCGCTGAGTCAAATCAAGCGACACATTAGCTAGCACTGTGTCGAAGACTTCTAGCCGATCGATTTCGTTTTCTCCGGCATATATCCGAGGACGTTCAACCATGTACGCTTCCACCCATGACAGAATATTTCTTGGAGGGTTATTCATGACTTTATTTGTCAAGGATTGAGATACGGGAGAGAGAGAAGCAAGGAGGCTTCTTGCAGGTGATGAAAATTTTGAAGAAATCTGAGCACAGAGCAAACTTGAGGATACTAATAAAGGTGATTGGGCCTTTAACCAACCAACAGTCGCACCCCTGGTCGCATTGTAAAGGTGACGGTCAAAATTCCGGGAAAGAGTGCAGGCAGCTTTTCATTAAATTCAAGCATCTCATCGAGAACATCTGTCAGACGCGGGAAGAAGACAATGGACATCTATGTCCCTTCTTCAAATAAATAAAGGACTAGACGTTGATGAAGAATCGCGTGAGCGATTAACCAAATCGAGTCCGCGATCCAATGAAAATACAACAAATTATTTATAATATCTAATATTTAGAACAAGAATGAATCGCGCGCGAGATTAATTAAATCGCTTGCGCGATTAAATAAACAAAATAAATAAATAATATTTAAATAAAATAAATGACTAAATGTTGATGAAAAATCGCGTGAGCGATTAACCAAATCGAGTCCGCGATCCAATGAAAATACAACAAATTATTTATAATATCTAATATTTAGAACAAGAATGAATCGCGCGCGAGATTAATTAATGAATCGCAAGTGCGATTCATTAAATCGCTTGCGCGATTAAATAAAGAAAATAAATAATTCTATTTAGCTGAAGAATCCTGTGGGCGATTCATCAAATCAAGTGCGCGATTCAATTAAAACATAAATAATTTGATACAGCTGAAGAATTTCGTGCGCGATTAATTAAATCAAGTGAGCGATTAAATTAGGAAAAATTAATATTTCGATTTTTTTGCAGAATCGCGTGTGCGATTGATTAAATCGCGTGAGCGATTAAATAATAAAAATAAATATTTCTATTTATCTGATTAAATTCTAGTTAGCTGATGAATCTAGTGCGCGATTCATCAAATCAAGTGAAATATTAAATTAAAAAAATTAATATTTCGAATTTTTTGGAGAATCGCTTGTGTGATTATATAATAAAAATAAATATTTCGATTTAACTGAATAAATTCTATATCAGCATCACCATCACGTATTTGAAGTTGACCCAGACCACAGGAGTGGGACTTGAAGTCGAGCATCTAAGGATTGGGCTTATGAAGAGCAATGTACAACTGTTAATACAACAGTAAGGTACTTATTGAGCTTCATGAACCCCAATCCTTAAACGCTAGAACTCCAAGCTCCAAAACGGTGATTTGTTTACGTCGTCTGCACATCTTTAATGGGCCGTATTTGATTGAAGTAGCGTTTGAGCCAGAACAGGAGTGGAGCTTGAAGATGAAATATCGAGGATTGTATTAAGATCATTCATGAAGCCCAATCCTCGATACTTCATCTCCAAGCTCAACTCCGAAAGAGAAAGAGAAGCGGCTAGTTGTTTTGCTTGAAGGAAGTGGTAATTGGACTATTTATGGAAAAATTTAGGGCTACATGCATTAAATTAAATACTGAAAATAAATAAATAAGATTTATATAAAATAAATAACTAGAATTAGATGAAGTATCGCTCGCGCGATTTATTAGGTCTACATGCATTCAAAAACAAATCAAATAAATATTTAAAACAAATAAAAAACTAGCTCTTTATGAAGAATCGCTCGCGCGATTCATTAAATCGCTTGCGCGATTTATTAAAGAATTGGACATAAATATTATGAATACATACTGTGTAACTTAAATATTGTATTTATTAACTCCAAAAAATATTTCGGATGCTAAACGTAACCTTAAAAAAGAGGTATTATCGTCATCCAGCATATCCAGTGGTTCCCCACGCATGAGAAGCTCAATGTAATATAAGGAATAGATTCCACAATCGCCACTGAAAAAAAAAATATAAATTAAATAAAAATATAATTAAAAATTTTAGAGTTAGTAAATTTTAAATGTACCTTCGTTTATTTTTTGGACACCGAGCAAGTTGCAGCTTCCACATGTGCTTGAGGCTGTCACCTAAGTGCCTGAACTTTCCTGTGTGGGCCAACAATTTGGGAAAGAAAACACACAGATGGTTCAAAGCAATTTGGTAATTCCTGTGGTCAAGGGAACCACCACCGCTGTCGTAAACTTTGATGACTCCCTCTTGGGGCAAAATCTCGACGGCCACCCAATGGGAATTTCCTGAGTTGACAATGCCATAAAATTTTGTAGCTCCTTCCCATGCAAAAATGGTAGAGAACCAGTTGGATACGGCAGAACAGTGTCCTCCTTCCATTTGATGGGATCATTCCAGATCCTTCGCATCACATCAAATGAATGCGAGGCAGTCCGGATGTCTTCTTTGGGTTCATTCACATGCCTCACACCCTTGGCACCCTTGGCACTCTTGGCACCAACCCTAACTCCAGCTTTGGCACCCCTCGGAGCATTGGCAGCAGTATCTGGCTTATTTGTAATAACGAGATTGCCATCTTCACCAACACAAACTGAATCTTCCTCTGTAATGAGACCCCTTGATAGATAATAATTCGTTTTAAGATGTTGGAAGAAAGTCTCATCGAGGACCAAACAATCCTGAGCATATTGATCTGGGAACCTTTTTTGTTTAAGCCTTATATTGACCAAACACTCATCCACGTGCTGCAACGAGTGAACCAAAATAAAAACAATAAATATCAACTATGGATCATACATGTATTGACTAACATAAACTCTTAGGAAGTTTACCTCGGATATCAACCATTTCCCATTTATGAGGTTAGGAAGAATTCCGCGTCGAAATCCAGACTTTGTCCACGAATTCTGTCTTTCGGCCCTGCACTAAGAACCCAGTTTATCAAGTAGCTAGAACCAGATTTGTCCGTATTCTTGGATAACCATCTGTTGTGAGATTGAGAGATGGTTTCTGCGGTTTGCGGACAAGGCAGTTGGGGCTGAGCCGTTAAGGCAGGGGTTGCTTCTTTAGCCTTGACTCTAGCTCTGGCTGTAGCTGTGCAAAGCCTCTTAAGTTGCAGCGTATAAGGTGACAGGAGGTATGCGGGCCTTCTTTTATTTCTCTTTGGTCTTTGACGTTTAGACCCTTCAACCTCCTGCACCATTACACTACGGCCTGCTTGGTGTTCTTTTTCCTTCTCTAAATGCTGCCATATATTCTCAACAGTTGCCTTCACATATTCAGAATGAGCTTCAGCTTGGTCTTCTTTCTCCTTCTCCAAATGCAGCCATATTTTCTCAACAGTTGCATTCAAAGATTCAGAATGAGCTTCAGCTTAGTCTTCTTTCTCCTTCTCCAAATGCAGCCATATTTTCTCAACAGTTGCATTCAAAGATTCAGAATTAGCTTCCGCTTTCTGGATAAACTGTTGAATTTCAAAAGGTATTTGCACTGCAGCAGCTGGTGCAGGTGATGGTGATGTGTCAGGTGCTGTGGAAGTTGGGGGTGCGGTGCCCCAATCAATTCCTGCGGCAGGTGGTTCTGTAGTTGAATGTGCTGGTGAGGGGAACCAATCCATGTTAGAATTCATGAGATTATCATCTTCTTGGACTGGAGGGGGCAATTCATCCCCAATGATCAAAAGGGTGCACCCTTTCAAACATTGATGTAGATAATCAATGGGTGCATCCTCTTCTTCTGAACTTGTTTGTTCATGAAGGTCCCTGATGTAACTCATATTCTTTTCAATGCTGGAGGGCAACAAAAATGGACGTACCTGATCCTGTTACATCAAAAAATAATAGATGTTAAAGGTATTCGGTGATCCATGGCAAAGAAAATAATATAAATTTTGTTCAAACCTCAGGTCCATGGTTATTTAACTTTTGCCGCAATTCTTCAATATCGATTGGGTTCCCTCTACTGTGCATCCATCTGAACATCCTGGGGAGTGGTAGTTTGGACATGTGGGAATCATCATGTACTAGGCCGCATCCATAAGAACTTGCTATCGTTGGGCACATTTCGTAAGCCCACGCCTAAAAGGAACAAACAGAAAAAAAAAGGTGTATTATAGATTTTGTTTCAATTAAATCGCGTGAGCCATTCAACGAGTCGCTTGAGCGATTCAACGAGTCGCTTGAGCGATTCAACAAGTCGCGTGAGCGATTCATAAATTTGGGTAAGCGATTAAGCTGAATAAGAGAAATATGATGATCATAATCACCTGCAAGGCCCATGGAAAACCTGAAACATGATAGGTCTTCGGTTTAGAGTCAGATTCTGTAGGTGGCAGCCATTTAGCAATATCCTTTTCCCTTTTTTTTATTGAATCCATTGTCCCCTTGAATGACACTAGTCCCCAAGGATATGAATAAAAAAAATCCAAGTCACTTGCAAAACAAAGATGATCCCTATTTACAACTCTCCCCTTTTCAATACCCAGCAACATGTTTTGTACAAAAAGCACATGGGCTATCTTCAAACGGTCTTCCACCGCAATCTTTTTATTGAATAATAAAATTTCCAAATCAGTGTCCTTCACTTTTGATTTCCATTTATTTCGGAGGATCCTCTTAAGAAAATCGTCGGCATTATTTATAACACTCAACTCATCAGCTCTATCGGGCATCTTACCTCCTCCACAATAAAGCCCAGTGACAAGAGCAAACTCCCTTAAGCCAAACCTAACTGGCTTTTGTCCTATCAAGACCCACAGCTCATTCTCTTTCTTGGTGGGTAGGGAGTACATCATAAGATAATGAAGGAGGCTGCCTGAAAACCGCTTCCAACCAGAAGGCAGCTCTTCGGTATATTTTCTAAATACTCCTCCGAATTTTATTTCGTTCTCCTGAAGGAATTCTTTTACTGGGGAAAGACGCTCCCATGATGACCGGACTGTGATCCTCACAGTTGAAGAGAAGAAGTACCTTTCCCAGAAAGGGCGCATGTTGAATTTTGAAAAATCACTGCTCCGGGTGACCTCTTCTTCATACCCTTCCTCTAACTCATCGTCATCATCCTCCGCCTCATCAAATAACCCAATCATACCCATATTGTTCGAATGCCTTCGCTTACTCCTATTTTCCCCGTATGTACCAGCGCCCTTCCGCAGTTTCTTCTTCTTCTCCGGTGTGTTCATCATCTCTGAACTCCTGAGATGTATCAGATCAAAAATACCATTTGTCAATATAAAAGATTTGAAATACATAAAAGGCGCCATTTTGATCACGTACGCGACTCAATCAAAGAACCATTTTGATCGCGTAAGCGAGTAATAGATACTTTCGATATAAACAACCCAAAAAACACAGTATATAAACAAGAGAATATAGTATCAAGTCCAGAACGAAAGTTGAAAACAAAAAACAAAGAACCATTACGTTGTACTCGGCCTCTTGGGATATCTGCATGGGATCAATAGTGCCTTCTCCTTCCCTTACTGGGCTTTGGTTTGCCCCCGCTGATGACATCTTGTTTGGTTGATCGTAAAAATGTGATAATAATCTGAATATAGGAGAGAGAAAATGGATGAAAACCCTAGTTTTTTTGCTTGTGAGGAAGATGAAGAAGAATAAGAAGAAGAAGAACAGTCCTTTACACTTTACTTTCCTTCTTTTTACCTTTCTCCTCTTTCTCGCTAAAACTTTTTCTTATAACTGTTATCAAATTAATTAATGATGTGATTGGTTTGACTCTTGTGGTGATATATATATTAAATATAAATAACTGTCAGACAAAAAATGAAAAATTTTAATATAATGTACACAATGTTTGCCGCCTTATCGGACATGTATATTACAAGAGGTTTAATTTTGTTTTTTTTTTTTAATTATTATTTTAGAGAATTTGATTAATTAAGTGCGAACTACCTTAAGAATCGCGTGGGCGATTCATGAAGTCGCCCACGCGATTTAACACGTTTTGTGGCCACAATCAAGATCATCTTATGAGAATTGGGTCAAATTTGTAATGGGATCATTTTATTATTGGTTATAGCGAAGCTTGATTTGAATGTACCAATCTCAATGTTTTGTACATGGTATCAAAGATGATGTTAGGATTTGTTTGGGATTATGACTAAGGTTTGCAATGCATCGTAGCACACAGATAAGAATCGCTATGGGGCTCATATCAAACGCGAAAGAAACATGCTGGGGGACTAGCAAAGTACTATAAACCTATATTAAGTGCGAACTACCTTAAGAATCGCGTGGGCGATTCATGAAGTCGCCCACGCGATTTAACACGTTTTGTGGCCACAATCAAGATCATCTTATGAGAATTGGGTCAAATTTGTAATGGGACCATTTTATTATTGGTTATGGCGAAGCTTGATTTGAATGTACCAATCTCAATGTTTTGTACATGGTATCAAAGATGATGTTAGGATTTGTTTGGGATTATGACTAAGGTTTGCAATACATCGTAGCACACAGATAAGAATCGCTATGGGGCTCATATCAAACGCGAAAGAAACATGCTGGGTGACTAATAAAGTACTATAAACCTATATTAAGTGCGAACTACCTTAAGAATCGCATGGGCGATTCATGAAGTCGCCCACGCGATTTAACACGTTTTGTGGCCACAATCAAGATCATCTTATGAGAATTGGGTCAAATTTGTAATGGGACCATTTTATTATTGGTTATAGCGAAGCTTGATTTGAATGTACCAATCTCAATGTTTTGTACATGGTATCAAAGATGATGTTAGGATTTGTTTAGGATTATGACTAAGGTTTGCAATACATCGTAGCACACAAATAAGAATCGCTATGGGGCTCATATCAAACGCGAAAGAAACATGCTGGGGGACTAGCAAAGTACTATAAACCTATATTAAGTGCGAACTACCTTAAGAATCGCATGGGCGATTCATGAAGTCGCCCACGCGATTTAACACGTTTTGTGGCCACAATCAAGATCATCTTATGAGAATTGGGTCAAATTTGTAATGGGATCATTTTATTATTGGTTATAGCGAAGCTTGATTTGAATGTACCAATCTCAATGTTTTGTACATGGTATCAAAGATGATGTTAGGATTTGTTTGGGATTATGACTAAGGTTTGCAATGCATCGTAGCACACAGATAAGAATCGCTATGGGGCTCATATCAAACGCGAAAGAAACATGCTGGGGGACTAGCAAAGTACTATAAACCTATATTAAGTGCGAACTACCTTAAGAATTGCGTGGGCGATTCATGAAGTCGCCCACGCGATTTAACACGTTTTGTGGCCACAATCAAGATTTCTAAATACAAATCATTAAGACAAGTTACATTATGGATTTCAAGATATAAATCAATAAAAATACTGCTAAAAACAACAAATTGACTATTATCAACTTGTTCACAATATTTTGTTCTCTTCCTTCTGGAATGAGTGGTGTCCTCCTGCTTGAGACTTCACCTTCATCGTTCTGTGGCTCTTCTATTGGATTACACCATTGAGAAAAGCCATGCAAATTGCAACAATAAAATAATCTTCCCCTGTTGGAATTATCTGCTCTATCGACCACCTTGATTGTAGCCCACTGATCGCAATCCCTGCATTTCTCCTTTCTATATCTAAGAGAACTTTTGCGTGTAAAAGCTGAGCTATTTGAGCTTGCCATGATCTTTAAATTCCTTAATGATAATCAGAAGAATTATATAGTGATCCCCACCAACGGCTATAATTAGGATATAAACAGTGTATAACTGCCATATTATAACGGCTATAATATTTTGTAATATTATCATCATCCAGGGGCTCTTTTGCAAACTCACAAATTTACGCACTGCCCCTCCTAATCGAATATAAAATAAATTTGTTCTGTTTCCTTTGGCCAAACCCTAATTCTCTCCTTTTTTATCTATCTTCTTCCATCCTCTTACGTTGAATATCTCCGCCGCCGCCCTCTCCAATCCACAGGAACAACAATCCTTCGCAGAACTGTAAGAGTCTGCCCTATTAGTTTGAATTGCTCTTGAAAATTATCATGTTTGCTGTATGATTTCCGCCATACAGTAGGAATCAATAGGTGTTTCTTTATTTGGTCCATGTAGTGTTTACTCGTTGTAGATGAACTATGCGATGTGCAATACAGGAGATAGTTTTGAGATGCTTCGTGCAACCTTTGCATAACAATGGAAAGAAACCGTGGAAAATGCAATTGAATCTTTATTATAGATTTACAAAGGTTGCACGAAGCATCTCAAAACTATCTCTTGTATTGCACATTGCATAGTTCTTCTACAATGTCTAACGATCTATTGCAAGGCCAAAAAAAGAAATCTATTGATTGTTACTGTTTGGCAACAAGTCCTACGGAAATAACGATTTTCATGAACATTTCAATCAAATACGGCAGATTTTGTGATTAAGGAGGAAGACAGATAGATCTGTTAATATCCATAATGTTAATAAACCCCATTGGCTGAAGAATCGCATGCGCGATTCATTAAATCTTCTGAGCGATTCACTAAATCATCAGGCTGAGTGTTTTTTAAAGTGTCATATATCGAATTAAATTACAAATTTTATTATATTATAATATATTAATTGAATCTTGGGCGCGATTAATTAAGAAGAGTTAGCGATTCAGTAAATCTTGGGCGCGATTAATTAAAAAAAGAGAAATATACCCAATTGCCTGAAGAATCGCTTGAGCGATTGATAAAGTCGAGTACGCGATCCATAAAATCGCGTAAGAGATTCATTAAATCGTCTGCGCGATTAATTAAAAATCAAAGCTGTATTATACAATTTATTTATCTAAATGACATTCTGTTATTTATCTAAATCACATTATGATAACATGAACATGTAGTCTTTTTGTGACTTTTTCTTGTGCGCGATTAACAAAAGAGAAATATGCCACTTGGCTGAAGAGAAATATGCCCAATTGCCTGAAGAATCGCTTGCGCGATTGATTAAGTCGAGTACGCGATCCATAAAATCGCGTAAGAGATTCATTAAATCGGCTGCGCGATTAATTAAAAATCAAAGCTGTATTATACAATTTATTTATCTAAATGACATTCTGATCACATGTAGTCTTTTTGCGACTTTTTCTTGTGCGCGATTAACTAAAAAGAGAAAGATGCCACTTGGCTGAAGAATCGCTTGCGCGCTTGATTAAGTCGAGTGCGCGATCCATAAAATCGCGTAAGAGATTCATTAAATCGTCTGCGCGATAATTAAAAAATAAAGCTGTATTATACAATTTATTACACAATTATTTATCTAAATGACATTCTGATCACATGTAGTCTTTTTGTGACCTTTTCCTCCACACTTTGAACAGGTATTGTACCTTTTTCTTCCCTCAGAAGGTGCCCGGAATCTAGTCATCCTCTTTCTTCCAACACGCACCTTCAGTGGAGGTGGCAGTACTTGTTTTATACCTATATCTTCAGGCAATTCCCACTGTAACTCTGGAGGTGTAGGAAAAATTGTCTCAGAATATGCAAGTATGTAGTACTCAACAGTGTAAAATTGGGAGCATAGGGAATATATCCTTTGTCCAAACCCTATTGGGTTTTGCTCCCTTAACGCCGATAATGCATGGGGGCAGGGTATCTTATCCATCTGGAAGACACCACATGTGCACGTCATATTGTTCAAGTCAACCATAACCTCTGCTCCAATTCCACGAACAGAAAATTCATGAGCATTGAACTGTTGTGCAAGACATCCTTTGGATTTCTCCAGATTACTCCGGAGAAGTTTCTCTTTGGATGGCACCAGGACTGTACTGCAGTTGATCATGTCCGTTCTCCGGGTGTGGAACCAATCAGCCAATATTCTTATGATAGACTCAAACAGAGCAGGGATAGGATACTCCCTTTCAAATCGAATCCTAGAATTAACAGACTCGGCGATGTTGCTAGTCAGAACATCATACCTGTTTGTTTTAGAATGCACCCTGCTCCATAACTCAAAACCAACTTCATCCTTCAAGTACTCTGCAGCACGTTTGTGAATACGTTCGATCTCTTTGTAGTGCTCCATGAAATCTTCGACGGTGTATGCTTTAACTGCCCTAAAAAATGGCTCAAGGATTGCACTTTTTTTAAAACGTTGTCTCAAGTTCTCCGATAAGTGCTTCGAACAAAATCCATGATGAGCCTTAGGATAAATCTTAGCAACCGCATTTTTAATGGAGACATGCCTATCCGATATTATACAGAGATCATCACTATCCGGTGCTATCCTTTTTAAATTTATAAAAAACCACTCCCATGATGCATTATTTTCGGAATCAACCACTGCCCATGCAATCGAATAGGTATGGTTCTCACTATCTTGTGCAGTAGCCAAAAGGAGAGTACCATCGTATTTACCGGTTAAGAAACAACCATCAACGGCTAACACCTTGCGCATGTACGTAAAACCCCGTATGCATGGTCCGAATGCAACAAAAAAATGAAGAAACCTGTTTTCGTTGGCAAGAACCAATTCAGTGACGCTTCCTTGATTCTTAACAGTTAGCATATAACGATATGCATCTATAATTGCATATCCATGCTCAGGTGATCCCCTGACAATATTTTTTGCATGTATTCTGCCCATCCAACATTTCCAGTAACTAACCTTGGCACCCAATTGACCTTCGACGTACTTTTTAATTTCGCCTGGTGTGGGACCTTTCTTGTCAAAAAACAATGGCTTCACTAAGTCCCCAATCAATTTTGCGGTAGCCTGTTGATGAGTGGTACTTGCTTCTTCCAACCCACAAGTGTGCATCCGGTTATACTTTCTGAGGATAAATCTGTCAGAATTAACATATTTAACACACCGAAACCACCACTTGCAATCCTGCGAATAACATCCCAGAACAAGAAGGGACTTTATAGATTTTATCGTTCGTAATTGGAAGCTTCCCTTACATGCAACAAGGTTGATCTTCATGATGGCATCTTCTTTGTTTATAAACTCTTCATCCTCATTAAAACCTGAGCCATCATCCCATGTATGACTTTCAATCCTGGCCTCTGGATTATCATAACATATAATGGCTTCCTCATTAATACATTGATCGGGCACTTCTTCCTCGATCACATTTTCAGAAGGATTACAACGATCTACCATTTCTTCGTTTATAGCAAGGGTGTTATCGGGAAGATTGAATTCTTGATCGTTGATATCAGGGAGACTGAAGTCTTCATACTGATGCTGGTATTGATCTTCACCCTGAGAAGTAAACCCGCTTGTACCAACATGTTCGGATTCTGTTCCACTCTCCTTCCTATCCAAGGAAACCTTCAAAACGGGCCTCCAACCTTGAGGAGAGATATCGGCAAAATAAACTTGTAGGTCGTGATCAGTCTTTATTTCAGTTGGATAACAGGTTGGAGGTGCACTTGTAAGAAAATATTTCACGTGCACATCATCATGGGAGCAAGTAAGTCCTGCTTGTTCTATAATATCACTTATCAACATTTGGAATGTAGTCTGATTACTCACAAGAATAGCAGAAGTTTGCTTGCTCTCCGCAACCCAATTCAAACACGTGGTTTCTTCTTCCCACACTCCAAGTGCAAATCCAATAACAAATTTTGACATAACCCAGTCGTCTTTCCTTTAAAACAATAACAAAAAATATATATATTAACCATGCATGCAGTACAAAACTGAGAAACAAAAAATTTGATCGCGTGGTCGATTGATAAAGTCGCGTGGGCGATTCCTCAAATTCGCGTGCGCGATTAAAGAATCGCGTGAGCGATTATGAGAAATCGGGGAAGCTATTAATAAAATCGAGTGCGCGATCACGTTGTATTGTCGTTATATTTGCGTCCAATTTAGGCTAGGGAATGTACTGTATTAAACCCAGATAGATGGGGTTCGGAAAAAACTCAGTTAAATCATTCAGTGAGAACGAAGTTCAATAAATAGGTTTGAGAAAAAATTCAAATGAATCGCGTGAGCGATTTATAGAAATCACGCAAACGATTAATAAAATCGAGTGCGCGATCACCATGTATTGGCGTTATATTGGCGTCCATAACAGGTTAGGGAATGTAATGCATTAAACCCAGATAGATGGGGTTCAGAAAAAACTCAGTTCACTCATTCAGTGAAAACGCAGTTCAAAAAATAGGGTTCAGAAAAAATTCAAACGAACCGAAACCTTTCAATACCTTTGATTGTTGTCGTTGTTGTTTGCCATTGTACATGTAATCAGAGAGAGGTGGGTGATACTTAGGGTTTTTGAAGAATCAAACGAACACTGGACAGCACTTCGATCGGAGAAGAAATATCAGAAAAATAGGGTTTTCGTCGCACATACAGGAAGGAGAGAGAAATTGAGAGAATTGGATTATTGTGATTTGGGGCCAGATTCTAATTTTGTATAAATTTTGGGGCCAAAAAGAGTCTGCAAAATCCTGACGTGGCAACTATTTAATTAAGCTGAGTAATTAATTAAGAGCTAATCAAGCAAAGGGTTATATAACCAATTCTTTTGAAACTAGGGGTTACATAACTAAAAAAAGACTTGGGGGTCCCTTTTAACCGAATCCCCACCAGAAACTCAGTACCCATCCTTTTATACTCAACGTCGTCACGGCCAAAAAAAAAAAAAAGATAAAAAAAATAATTTGATGTTTGAAGATCATTTTCTGTTCTTTCTCCTATTTTTAATTTGAGATTCCAGATATATTGAAAATCGAGTACTCATCTTCAAGAAGTTTGAAGGTGGATTACTCGATCTTCAAGAGATTTGAAGGTCGAGTACTCAATCTTGAAACTTTGGAGATCGAAATGAATAAAACTAATAAAAAAAATAGAAGAAAATAAAGGAAAAAGTGAAAAGTGGAAAAAAAAATTTAAAGATCGGTCACTAGATCCACATGTCGATTTACACACGCAAAAAATAATTATATTTAATATTTATTTATTAAGGATTATATAATGAAAATTTTAAAATTAGGAATTATTTTATTACAAAGGACTTATTTGTCCCTTTTAATAAAATGCGCCGTTAGGGTTGGGATCAGGGAGATTTTGTTGTGGAAAGAAGGGGAGTTTTGAGAAAATTCCCTATGGGTTGAAAAAATTTTAGTTTGCTCTTCAGGTCTAAAAAAATTTTAGTTCACTCCCTAATTCACATGCATAATTTGAATTAGCTCCCCAATTTTGGGAGCAGATACCACATATGGCGATTTAGATACACCATATGACGAATTAGGTACACGATTATGCATGTTTAATAAAACTCAATAATCGTGTACCTAAATCGTCATATGGTGTATCTAAATCGCCATATGTGGTATCTGTCCCCAAAGTTGGGGAGCTAACTCAAATTATGCATGTGAATTGGGGAGTGAACTAAAATTTTTTTAGACTTGGGGAGCAAACTAAAAATTGACTATACAATTAGGGAGTTTTCTCAAATTACTCCCGAAAAGAATCATTTTATTTATTTATTTTTTTTATTTGGTTGAATTTTTTTATCAGATCATTCAATCTGAAAATATTCTAAATTGGTATCCGAATCCTATACAACTCAGACTTGATTCGATTGTCCAAAATATATCATTCTATTCAATATCTATATCTATTCAATTTCCCCCAAATCTATCCAATTGAATTGCTATTTCTGAATTGAGATTAAGCTGTAAGCTTGTAACAGCAATTGCCATGGCCATGAATTACGCAGGATGGGCTGAGATGCAGCAGAACCCTAACCCTAATACCACCCCAATTATAGTCTCCTTGTCGCGAACATGTTATGAAAATCTCTTCTAATTATCACTCTAATATGGGTCGTTGGATCAAGAAAAATGGAAGAAATAGGGGCCTTACGATAGAGTCTAAAATAAGAAAGAAGGAGTAAGAGTGGGGGATTCGGTTAAAAGGGACGCCCAAGTCTTTTTTTAGTTATGTAACCCCTAGTTTCAAAAGAATTGGTTATATAACCCTTTGCTTGATTAGCTCTTAATTAATTACTCAGCTTAATTAAATAGTTGCCACGTCAGGATTTTGCAGACTCTTTTTGGCCCCAAAATTTATACAAAATTAGAATCTGGCCCCAAATCACAATCATCCAATTCTCTCAATTTCTCTCTCCTTCCTGTATGTGCGACGAAAACCCTATTTTTCTGATATTTCTTCTCCGATCGAAGTGCTGTCCAGTGTTCGTTTGATTCTTCAAAAACCCTAAGTATCACCCACCTCTCTCTGATTACATGTACAATGGCAAACAACAACGACAACAATCAAAGGTATTGAAAGGTTTCGGTTTGTTTGAATTTTTTCTGAACCCTATTTTTTGAACTGCGTTTTCACTGAATGAGTGAACTGAGTTTTTTCTGAACCCCATCTATTCTGGGTTTAATGCATTACATTCCCTAACCTGTTATGGACGCCAATATAACGCCAATACATAGTGATCGCGCACTCGATTTTATTAATCGTTTGCGCGATTTCTATAAATCGCTCACGCGATTATGGAATCGCTCACGCGATTCATTTGAATTTTTTCTTAAACCTATTTAATGAATGATTTAACTGAGTTTTTTCCGAACCCCATCTATCTGGGTTTAATACAGTACATTCCCTAGCCTAAATTGGACGCAAATATAAGGACAATACAACGTGATCGCGCACTCGATTTTATTAATCACTTCCCCGATTTCTCATAATCGCTCACGCGATTCTTTAATCGCGCACGCGAATTTGAGGAATCGCCCACGCGACTTTATCAATCGACCACGCGATCAAATTTTTTGTTTCTCAGTTTTGTACTGCATGCATGGTTAATTTTTTATTTTTTTTTATTGTTTTAAAGGAACGGCGACTGGGTTATGTCAAAATTTGTTATTGGATTTGCACTTGGAGTGTGGGAAGAAGAAACCACGTGTTTGAATTGGGTTGCGGAGAGCAAGCAAACTTCTGCTATTCTTGTGAGCAATCAGACTACATTCCAAATGTTGATAAGTGATATTATAGAACAAGCAGGACTTACTTGCTCCCATGATGATGTGCACGTGAAATATTTTCTTACAAGTGCACCTCCAACCTGTTATCCAACTGAAATAAAGACTGATCACGACCTACAAGTTTATTTTGCCGATATCTCTCCTCAAGGTTGGAGGCCCGTTTTGAAGGTTTCCTTGGATAGGAAGGAGAGTGGAACAGAATCCGAACATGTTGGTACAAGCGGGTTTACTTCTCAGGGTGAAGATCAATACCAGCATCAGTATGAAGACTTCAGTCTCCCTGATATCAACGATCAAGAATTCAATCTTCCCGATAACACCCTTGCTATAAACGAAGAAATGGTAGATCGTTGTAATCCTTCTGAAAATGTGGTCGAGGAAGAAGTGCCCGATCAATGTATTAATCAGGAGGAAGCCATTATATGTTATGATAATCCAGAGGCCAGGATTGAAAGTCATACATGGGATGATGGCTCAGGTTTTAATGAGGATGAAGAGTTTATTAACAAAGAAGATGCCATCATGAAGATCAACCTTGTTGCATGTAAGGGAAGCTTCCAATTACGAACGATAAAATCTACAAAGTCCCTTCTTGTTCTGGGATGTTATTCGCAGGATTGCAAGTGGTGGTTTCGGTGTGTTAAATATGTTAATTCTGAAAGATTTATCCTCAGAAAGTATAACCGGATGCACACTTGTGGGTTGGAAGAAGCAAGTACCACTCATCAACAGGCTACCGCAAAATTGATTGGGGACTTAGTGAAGCCATTGTTTTTTGACAAGAAAGGTCCCACACCAGGAGAAATTAAAAAGTACGTTGAAGCTCAATTCGGGGCCAAGGTTAGTTACTGGAAATGTTGGATGGGCAGAATACATGCCAAAAGTATTGTCAGGGGATCACCTGAGCATGGATATGCAATTATAGATGCATATCGTTATATGGTAACTCTTAAGAATCAAGGAAGCGTCACTGAATTGGTTCTTGCCAACGAGAACAGGTTTCTTCATTTTTTTGTTGCATTCGGACCATGCATACGGGGTTTTACGTACATGCGCAAGGTGTTAGCCGTTGATGGTTGTTTCTTAACCGGTAAATACGATGGTACTCTCCTTTTGGCTACTGCACAAGATAGTGAGAACCATACCTATCCGATTGCATGGGCAGTGGTTGATTCCGAAAATAATGCATCATGGGAGTGGTTTTTTATAAATTTAAAAAGGATAGCACCGGATAGTGACGATCTCTGTATAATATCGGATAGACATGTCTCCATAAAAAATGCGGTTGCTAAGATTTATCCTAAGGCTCATCATGGATTTTGTTCGAAGCACTTATTGGAGAACTTGAGACAACGGTTTAAAAAAAGTGCAATCCTTGAGCCATTTTTTAGGGCAGTTAAAGCATATACCGTCGAAGATTTCATGGAGCACTACAAAGAGATCGAACGTATTCACAAACGTGCTGCAGAGTACTTGAAGGATGAAGTTGGTTTTGAGTTATGGAGCAGGGTGCATTCTAAAACAAACAGGTATGATGTTCTGACTAGCAACATCGCCGAGTCTATTAATTCTAGGATTCGATTTGAAAGGGAGTATCCTATCCCTGCTCTGTTTGAGTCTATCATAAGAATATTGGCTGATTGGTTCCACACCCGGAGAACGGACATGATCAACTGCAGTACAGTCCTGGTGCCATCCAAAGAGAAACTTCTCCGGAGTAATCTGGAGAAATCCAAAGGATGCATTGCACAACAGTTCAATGCTCATGAATTTTCTGTTCGTGGAATTGGAGCAGAGGTTATGGTTGACTTGAACAATATGACGTGCACATGTGGTGTCTTCCAGATGGATAAGATCCCCTGCCCCCATGCATTATCGGCGTTAAGGGAGCAAAACCCAAATGGGTTTGGACAAGGAATATATTCCCTATGCTCCAAATTTTACACTGTTGAGTACTACATACTTGCATATTCTGAGACAATTTTTCCTACACCTCCAGAGTTACAGTGGGAATTGCCTGAAGATATAGGTATAAAACAAGTACTGCCACCTCCACTGAAGGTGCGTGTTGGAAGAAAAAGGATGACTAGATTCCGGGCACCTTCTGAGGGAAGAAAAAGGTACAATACCTGTTCAAAGTGTGGAGGAAAAGGTCACAAAAAGACTACTTGTGATCAGAATGTCATTTAGATAAATAATTGTGTAATAAATTGTATAATACATCTTTGATTTTTAATTAATCGCGCAGACGATTTAATGAATCTCTTACGCGATTTTATGGATCGCGTACTCGACTTAATCAATCGCGCAAGCGATTCTTCAGCCAAATGGGCATCTTTCTCTTTTTAGTTAATCGCGCACAATAAAAAGACACAAAAAGTCTACATGTGATCAGAAAGTCATTTAGATAAATAACCGAATGTCATTTAGATAAATAAATTGTATAATACATCTTTGATTTTTAATTAATCGCGCAGACGATTTAATGAATCTCTTACGCGATTTTATGGATCGCGTACTCGACTTAATCAATCGCGCAAGCGATTCTTCAGCCAAATGGGCATCCTTCTCTTTTTAGTTAATCGCGCACAATAAAAAGACACAAAAAGTCTACATGTGATCAGAAAGTCATTTAGATAAATAACCGAATGTCATTTAGATAAATAAATTGTATAATACATCTTTGATTTTTAATTAATCGCGCAGACGATTTAATGAATCTCTTACGCGATTTTATGGATCGCGTACTCGACTTAATCAATCGCGCAAGCGATTCTTCAGCCAAATGGGCATATCTCTTTTTTTAATTAATCGCGCCATTACTTTATTTTTTAAATAATCGGGCTCAAGATTTAGTGAATCGCTCACAAGATTTAATGAATCGCGCATGCGATTCTTCAGCCAAGGGGGTTTATTAACATTATGGATATTAACAGATCTATCTGTCTTCCTCCTTAATCACAAAATCTGCCGTATTTGATTGAAATGTTCATGAAAATCGTCATTTCCGTAGGACTTGTTGCCAAACAGTAACAATCAATAGATTTCTTTGTTTGGCCTTGCAATAGATCATTAGACATTGTAGAAGAACTATAAAACGTGCAATACAGGAGAGAGCTTTGAGAGTTTTGTGCAGACCGTTCATAACAATGGGAAGAAACCATAGAAAATGCAAATGAAGATTTATTATAGATTTAAAATCTATAATAATTCTTCAATTGCATTTTCCAGGGTTTCTTTCCAATTGTTATGCACAGGACGCATAAAACTCTCAAAACTCTCTCCTGTACTGCCCATCGTATAGTTCATCTACAACGAGTAAACACTACATCGACCAAACAAAGAAACATCTATTGATTGCTACTGTATGGCGGAAATCATACAGCAAACATGATAATTTTCAAGAGCAATTCAAACTAATAGGGCAGACTCTTACAAATCTGCGAAGGATTTTTCCTTTGGATTGGAGAGGGCGGCGGCGGAAATATTCAACATAAGATGAGAGGAGAGGATGGAAGATAAAAAAGTGAATTAGGGTTTGGCCAAAGGAAACAGAACAAATTTATTTTATATTTGAGTAGGAGGGGCAGTGCGTAAATTTCTGAGTTTGCAAAAGAGCCCCTGGATGATGATAATATTACAAAATATTATAGCCGTTATAATATGGCAGTTATACACTATTTATATCCTAATTATAGCCGTTGGTGGGGATCACTATATAATTCTTCTGATTATCATTAAGGAATTTAAAGATCATGGCAAGCTCAAATAGCTCAGCTTTTACACGCAAAAGTTCTCTTAGATATAGAAAGGAGAAATGCAGGGATTGCGGTCAGTGGGCTACAATCAAAGTGGTCGATAGAGCAGATAATTTCAACAGGGGAAGATTATTTTATTGTTGCAATTTGCATGGCTTTTCTCAATGGTGTAATCCAATAGAAGAGCCACAGAACGATGAAGGTGAAGTCTCAAGCAGGAGGACACCACTCATTCCAGAAGGAAGAGAACAAAATATTGTGAACAAGTTGATAATAGTCAATTTGTTGTTTTTAGCAGTATTTTTAGTGATTTGTATCTTGAAATCCATAACGTAACTTGTCTTAATGATTTGTATTTAGAAATTTAGATTGTAATCATTTAAGTTACTAAATCGCTCAACATCATCTTTGATACCATGTAGAAGGGATTGTGATTGGTACATTCAAATCAAGCTTCGCTATAACCAACAATAAAATGACCCCATTACAAATGTGACTCGATTCTCATAAGGTGATCTTGATTTTGGCCACAAAACGTATTAAATCGCGTGGGCGACTTCAAGAATCGCCCACGCGATTCTTACGGTAGTTCGCACTTAATATGGGTTTATATTACTTTGCTAGTCCCCCAGCATGTTTCTTTCGCGTTTGATATGAGCCCCATAGCGATTCTTATATGTGTAGTACAATGTATTGCAAACCTTAGTCATAATCCCAAACAAATCCTAACATCATCTTTGATACCATGTAGAAGGGATTGTGATTGGTACATTCAAATCAAGCTTCGCTATAACCAACAATAAAATGACCCCATTACAAATGTGACTCGATTCTCATAAGGTGATCTTGATTTTGGCCACAAAACGTATTAAATCGCGTGGGCGACTTCAAGAATCGCCCACGCGATTCTTACGGTAGTTCGCAATCAAATTCTCTAAAATTAAACCTCTTGTAATATACATGTCCGGTAAGGCGGCAACAATTGTGTACATTATATTAAAATTTTTCATTTTTTGTCTGGCAGTTATTTATATTTAATATATATATCACCACAAGAGTCAAACCAATCACATCATTAATTAATTCTCTCCAGTTATAAGCAAACTTTTAGCGAGAAAGCGGAGAAAGGTAAAAAAAAAAAAGGAAAGTAAAGTAAAGGAAGGAAAGGACTGTTCTTCTTCTTCTTCTTCATCTTCCTCACAAGCAAAAAAACTAGGGTTTTCATCCATTTTCTCTCTCCTATATTCAGATTATTATCACATTTTTACGATCAACCAAACAAGATGTCATCAGCGGGAGCAAACCAAAGCCCAGTAAGGGAAGGAGAAGGCACTATTGATCCCATGCAGATATCCCAAGAGGCCGATTACAACGTAATGGTTCTTTGTTTTTTGTTTTCAACTTTCGTTCTGGAGTTGATACTATATTCTCTTGTTTATATACTGTGTTTTTTGGGTTGTTTATACCGGAAGTATCTAGTACTCGCTTAATCGATTGATTGAGTCGCGTACGCGATCAAAATGGCGCCTTATGTGTATTTCAAATCTTTTATATTGACAAATGGTATTTTGATCATATACATCTCAGGAGTTCAGAGATGATGAACACACCGGAGATGAAGCGCAAGAAGAGGACTGGTACATAAGGGAAAATAGGAGTAAGCGAAGACATTCGAACAATATAGGTATGATTGGGTTATTTGATGAGGCGGAGGATGATGACAATGAGTTACAGGAAGAGTACGAAGAAGAGGTCACCCGGAGCATTGATTTTTCAAAATTCAACATGCGCCCTTTCTGGGAAAGGTACTTCTTCTCTTCAACTGTGAGGATCACAGTCCGGTCATCATGGGAGCGTCTTTCCCCAGTAAAAGAATTCCTTCAGGAGAACGAAATGAATTTCGAAGGAGTATTTAGAAAATATACCGAAGAGCTGCCTTCTGGTTGGAAGCGGTTTTCAGGCAGCCTCCTTCATTATCTTATGATGTACTCCCTACCCACCAAGAAAGAGAATGAGCTGTGGGTCCTGATAGGCCAAAAGCCAGTTAGGTTTGGCTTAAGGGAGTTTGCTCTTGTCACTGGGCTTTATTGTGGAGGAGGTAAGATGCCCGATAGAGCTGATGAGTTGAGTGTTATAAATAATGTCGAGGATTTTCTTAAGAGGATCCTCCGAAATAAATGGAAATCAAAAGTGAAGGACACTGATTTGGAAATTTTATTATTCAATAAAAAGATTGCGGTGGAAGACCGTTTGAAGATAGCACATGTGCTTTTTGTACAAAACATGTTGCTGGGTATTGAAAAGGGGAGAGTTGTAAATAGGGATCACCTTTGTTTTGCAAGTGACTTGGATTTTTTTTATTCATATCCTTGGGGACTAGTGTCATTCAAGGCGACAATGGATTCAATAAAAAAGAGGGAAAAGGATATTGCTAAATGGCTGCCCCCTACAGAATCTGACTCTAAACCGAAGACCTATCATGTTTCAGGTTTTCCATGGGCGTTGCAGGTGATTATGATCATCATATTTATCTTATTCAGCTTAATCGCTTACGCGAATTTATGAATCGCTCACGCGACTTGTTGAATCGCTCAAGCGATTTAATGAATCGCTCACGCGACTTGTTGAATCGCTCAAGCGATTTAATGAATCGCTCACGCGATTTGTTGAATCGCTCAAGCGATTTAATGAATCGCTCACGCGACTTGTTGAATCGCTCACTCGATTTAATTGAAACAAAATCTATAATACATCTTTTTTTCTGTTTGTTCCTTATAGGCGTGGGCTTACGAAATGTGCCCAACTATAGCAAGTTCTTATGGAGGCGGCCTAGAACATGATGATTCCCACATGTCCAAACTACCACTCCCCAGGATGTTCAGATGGATGCACAGTAGAGGGAACCCAATCGATATTGAAGAATTGAGGCAAAAGTTAAATAACCATGGACCTGAGGTTAGAACAAAATTTATATTATTTTCTTTGCCATGGATCATCGAATACCTTTAACATCTATTATTTTTTGATGTAACAGGATCAGGTACGTCCATTTTTGTTGCCCTCCAGCATTGAAAAGGATATGAGTTACATCAGGGACCTTCATGAACAAACAACTTCAGAAGAAGAGGATGCACCCATTGATTATCTACATCAGTGTTTGAAAGGGTGCACCCTTTTGATCATTGGGGATGAATTGCCCCATCCAGTCCGAGAAGATGATAATCTCATGAATTCTAACATGGATTGGTTCCCCTCACCATCACATCCAACTACAGCACCACCTACCGCAGGAATTGATTGGGGCACCGCACCCCCAACTTCCACAGCACCTGACACATCACCATCACCTGCACCAGCTGCTGCAGTGCAAATCCCTTTTGAAATTCAACAGTTTATCCAGAAAGTGGAAGCTAATTCTGAATCTTTGAATGCAACTGTTGAGAAAATATGGCTGCATTTGGAGAAGGAGAAAGAAGACCAAGCTGAAGCTCATTCTGAATATGTGAAGGCAACTGTTGAGAAGATATGGCAGCATTTGGAGAAGGAAAAAGAACACCAAGCAGGCCGTAGTGTAATGGTGCAGGAGGTTGAAGGGTCTAAACGTCAAAGACCAAAGAGAAATAAAAGAAGGCCCGCCTACCTCCTGTCACCTTATACGCTGCAACTTAAGAGGCTTTGCACAGCTACAGCCAGAGCTAGAGTCAAGGCTAAAGAAGCAACACCTGCCTTAACGGCTCAGCCCCAACTGCCTTGTCCGCAAACCGCAGAAACCATCTCTCAATCTCACAACAGATGGTTATCCAAAAATACGGACAAATCTGGTTCTAGCTACTTGTACAACTGGGTTCTTAGTGCAGGGCCGAAAGACCGAATTCCTGGACAAACTGCGGATTTCGACGCGGAATTCTTCCTAACCATCCTCAGAAATGGGAAATGGTTGGTATCCGAGGTAAACTTCCTATATAGTTTATGTTAGTCAATACCTGTATGATGCATAGTTGATCTTTATTGTTTTTTTTTTTTGGTTCACTCGTTGCAGCATTTGGAAGAGTGTTTGGCCAATATAAGGCTTAAACAAAAAAGGCTCCCAGATCAATATGCTCAGGATTGTTTGGTCCTCGATGAGACTTTCTTCCAACATCTTAAAACGAATTATTATCTATCAAGGGGTCTCATTACAGAGGAAGATTCAGTTTGCACAGGTGAAGATGGCGATCTCGTTATTACAAATAAGCCAGATACTGCTGCCAATGCTCCGAGGGGTGCCAAGGCTGGAGTTAGGGTTGGTGCCAAGAGTGCCAAGGGTGTCAAGGGTGTGAGGCCTGTGAATGAACACAAAGAAGACATCCGGACTGCCTCGCATTCATTTGATGTGATGCGAAGGATCTGGAATGATCCCATCAAATGGAAGGAGGACACTGTTCTGCCGTATACAACTGGTTCTCTACCATATTTGCATGGCCGTGCATGGGAAGGAGCTACAAAATTTTATGGCATTGTCAACTCAGGAAATTCCCATTGGGTGGCCGTCGAGATTTTGCCCCAAGAGGGAGTCATCAAAGTTTACGACAGCGGTGGTGGTTCCCTTGACCACAGGAATTACCAAATTGCTTTGAACCATCTGTGTGTTTTCTTTCCCAAATTGTTGGCCCACACAGGAAAGTTCAGGCAATTAGGTGACAGCCTCAAGCACATGTGGAAGCTGCAACTTGCTCCGTGTCCAAAAAATAAACGAAGGTACATTTAAAGTTTACTAACTCTAAAATTTTTTATTATATTTTTATTTAATTTCTTTTTTTTTTTTTTCAGTGGCGATTGTGGACTCTATTCCTTATATTACATTGAGCTTCTCATGCGTGGGGAACCACTGGATATTCTGGATGACGATAATACCTCTTTTTTAAGGTTACGTTTAGCATCCGAAATATTTTTTGGAGTTGATAAATACAATATTTAAGTTACACAGTATGTATTCATAATATTTATGTCCAATTCTTTAATAAATCGCGCAAAATGTACAATTCCCTAATAAATCGCGCAAGCGATTTAATTAATCGCTCACGCGATTCTTCATCAACATCTATTTATTTATTTTATTTAAATATTATTTATTTATTTTCTTCATCAACATCAATTGAATGCATGTTGAACCGAATAATATTGAATGCTAACTAGAATTATTGAAATATTGAAATTTGTGTTTATGTGTTTCGAAATATTAATTTTTTTAATTTAATCGTTCACTTGATTTGATGAATCGCGCACTAGATTCATCAACTAACTAGAATTTAATAAGATAAATAGAAATATTTATTTTTATTATTTAATCGCTCACGCGATTCTGTAAAAAAATCAAAATATTAATTTTTCCTAAATTAATCGCTCACTGATTTGATGAATCGCGCACTAGATTCTTCAGCTATATCAAATTATTTATGTTTTAATTGAATCGCGCACTTGATTTGATGAATCGCGTACAGGATTCTACAGCTAAATAGAATTATTTATTTTCTTTATTTAATCGCGCAAGCGATTTAATGAATCGCACTTGCGATTCATTAATTAATCTCCCGCGCGATTCATTCTTGTTCTAAATATTAGATACTATAAATAATTTGTTGTATTTTCATTGGATCGTGGACTCGATTCGGTTAATCGCTCACGCGATTCTTCATCAACGTCTAGTCCTTTATTTTATTTGAAGAAGGGACATAGATGTCCATTGTCTTCTTCCCGCGTCTGACAGATGTTCTCGATGAGATGCTTGAATTTAATGAAAAGCTGCCTGCACTCATCCCGGAATTTTGACCGTCACCTTTACAATGCGACCAAGGAAGGAAGGAAGGGGTGCGACTGTTGGTTGGTTTAAGGCCCAATCACCTTTATTAGTATCCTCAATTCTGCTCTGTTCTCAGATTTCTGCAAAATTTTCATCACCTGCAAGAAGCCTTGCTTCTCTTTCTCTGTCCTATATCTCAATCCTTGACAAATAAAGTCATGAATAACCCTCCAAGACCTATTCTGGCAGGGGTGGAAGAGTACATGGTTGAACGTCTTCGTATATATGCCGGAGACAACGAAATCGATCGGCTAGAAGTCTTAGACACGGTGCTATCTATTGTGTCGCGTGAATTGACTAAGCGATTCAAAACCAGATTCTGGGCACGAGATGTTGTAGCAGCAGTGAAAGGACTGCGGATAAATTTTTACGCTTTCCGTAGATTATTGGCGTGTCCTGGAGTTAAATTGGCTGCTAATCGTATTAGTGCCGAAATTGATCCCCTAGAATATTATGGTGCGAATACCATTGAGGTAAGTCGAATTCATCAGTGGCACTTTTTTTTTTTTTTTTAAAATCTTTGTTTGTTCATTTTTCAATGTTTAATATTGCATAGGTTATTCAGCGGGATTTCGATGCCAGAGTATTTGGATGCCGTTATTACGACGACCTAAGGTATATCTTCAAAGTGCGGCAGGCACACCTTTTGGAGGGCGGAGAGGAGCACCTCCACGCTTGCCACATAAGTGATAGGGACTCAGACCCCGAGTCCTTTTACGACGTTGTTTACCTTGAGTCCTCTGAGGGAAGTGTTAATTCCATTATCCCTCAATATGATCCGGAGGAGGTTAACCAGTTTCCCTCCTCCCCCATAAAATATTTAGTTTGATTGTAATGTATTTTATTGGTTTTGTAATGAAAGCAGACTGAATGTTGTTCTATTTTTATATATCTAGTATGCTGTATTTTACAGTTTTAATGGTTTTACTATTCTTCATTGAATCGCGTGAGCGATACATTGAATCGCGTGAGCGATTAACCAGAATCGCTCACGCGATTTGATGAATCGCGCACTAGATTCATCAGCTAACTAGAATTTAATCAGATAAATAGAAATATTTATTTTTAATATTTAATCGCGTGAGCGATTTATAAAATCGCGTGAGCGATACATTGAATCGCGTGAGCGATTAACCAGAATCGCTCACGCGATTTGATGAATCGCGCACTAGATTCATCAGCTAACTAGAATTTAATCAGATAAATAGAAATATTTATTTTTAATATTTAATCGCTCAGGCGATTAAATAAAGAAAATAAATAAATAATATTTAAATAAAATAAAGGACTAGAATCGCGTGAGCGATTAATTAAATCGCTTCAGCGATTTATTAGGCCTACATGCATTCAATATTATTCGGTTCGTAGTTTGCAGATGCATTCAACTATACCAAATTTTTAGGGTTTAGGGTAAAAAATAAATCAAATAAATATTTAAAACAAATAAAAAACTTGCTCTATATGAAGAATCGCTTGCGCGATTCATTAAATCGCTTGTGCGATTTATTTATTAAATTCAATTCTTTATTTATTTATTCCTCAAACAACCAACCGTCATAGTATTGAATGCATTGTAATTTAATTGAATGCATGTACACCTAATTCTTCCATAAATATTCCAATTATCACTTGTCATCCTCACACCTTACTTCAAGCAAAACCCTAGCCGCTTTCTCTCCCCCCTTCTTTCTTCTTCTTCTTCAACAGAGGCAGACGAACGCGAAAACAAATCACCGTTTTGGAGCTTGGAGTTAGCTTCTCAGTATTGGGGTTCATGTTGTTAATAGTTGTTCATTGCTCATGAAGCCCAATCCTGAGACTCGACTTCAAGCCCTAAAACCGGTGATGCTGATATGATATGCGAACAAATGGACAGATCTGATATGATATGCGAACAAATGGACAGATCTGAGGGATGTAGCCGAAGAAGAAGAACGGGAAAAGAGCGGAAGAGGAAAGGAAGGAAAAATGGAGATTTATGTTGGGTTTTTTTTTTGCTTTCATAACTTATAAATTTATTTTATTTACAGAAGGGCCCCTAAAGTTTCTTCCTTTTACAAAACGAGTTAATTGCAACTTGATTAGTATATAAAGATGCCACGTCAGAAAATATCGGGGAAAGAAAAAGGGAAAAGAAATTGAGGGTTATATCCCTAAAAAAAGACTTGGGCGTCCCTTGGGACCTAATTCTCTCGAGTAAGAAACGGTGTCTTTGGGGGTATTTGGAGAGAAGGATCTAACCGTTGAAAGTGAAGCCAATCTGAGGGCCAGGATTAAAGCTACTGCAACTTGTCTGAAAATGACCCCACCAATCAAGATTTCAGTCTGATGTAGCGGATGAATTTCTAACATTAATGTCCTTTTTATTTTGTGTATCGTAATTTTAGGGTTTTTTTTTTTCATATTACAATTTTGGTATAATTTTTTTTTATCAATTTTTAAAAAAAAATTACATCAAAATTATAATATAAATAAAAAATACATCAAAGTTACAATTAAAAAAAAAAGACAGCGATGTAGCCTGTACTATCTTTTGATTTTCAAGAAATGAAATCAGATTTCTAGCTTTCTCATCTCTTTCTTCTCTGTTTCCCATTCCCTTCTTATCAATTATATATTTATATGTGCAATGTTTACATATATTTTACAGAGCTGTACATTTGGTATCTAGAGTCATCTCGGTTCTAAGGGATTCACCATGTCTTCAGTGGCGGATAATCTGCGTTCTAAAGACCTTCAAAACCTAATAGAAGCTGTGAGGAAACAAGAGGCTTTGTTAGCTGAGGAGCGAGCATTGAGGGAAGTTGGAGAAAAACAGACCCATGAAAGGATAGACACGGTGCAAGCTCTCTTGGAGAAGATGTGTAAGATGCAGGAGAGCATTTTTGATCAGTTGCAAAAGTCCAAATCCATTCTAGGCCTTGGATTAATGGCTAGTCCAGACAAAGCATCAGGTTCGAACACTCCTAATTCAATGCTTGTTCCTGAAAATACATCTAATGGTAGTCAAGGCTCGTTCTCACATTATCCCAAAATTGAGTTTCCTTATTTTGATGGAGATAATCCTAGAGTTTGGATAAGAAAGTGTCAAAGATACTTCCAGATTGTTACTGGAATATCTGATGAACATAGAGATCCTTTGGCTTCTGTTCACTTTACTGGAAAAGCGGAGTTATGGTACCAGAGTTATGTGGAGGATATAGGGCGGATGAACTGGGAAGAGTTAATAAAAGCAATTCTTGAGCGATTTGATGATGTTGAGCCTCAAATGTTAGTGGCAGAGTTCAATAGATTACAGCAAACTTGCTATGTGGCTGCATATTATGAGAAATTTGAATAAATCACATGTGTTGTTATTTAACAAAGGTCTCAGTGAGGGATACTTTGTTACCTGCTTTATAGGGGGACTTAAAGAAGAGATAAAAGGTGTTGTGATGGCCATGAATCCTACCATAATGCAACAAAGCAATAAATCTAGCTAAGAGACAGAATCCACTATTGAAGCCATTGTGAGCAGAGCAAATCAGTCTCATAAAACCCATCCACCACCTAAACCACCTTTTAAGCCATCAAATTACACTCACCACCCCTCAGCCAAAAATACCACACATTATGTCAAACCTCAATCCCCCAGTAAGTCTGAGCCTACTCATCAACCACAAAGGAAACTACTTACTCAAGCTGAAATGAGAGCCAGGAAGGAAAAAACTTGTGCTACAACTGTGATGAAATATTTACTCCTGGACACAGATGCAAGCACAGACAATTATTGATGATGATGAAAGAAGAAGAAGAAGAAGAAGAAGAGGAGCAGTTAGCAAATGACATACAATCAGTTGAGGAAATCCCGCTTGAGGAGGAGGAGGGTGATACAATTGCAATATCTGTGAATGCCATGGTTGGAAGTGGAGGGGCTAATACTTTGAGAATAAAGGCAGAAATTGAAGGGAAAGAACTACAAATATTAATTGACAGTGGGAGTACCCAGTGTTTCTTAGATGAAAAGTTTGCAAAAAGGGTACAGTGTGAGAAACAATACACAAATCCTATGGTTGTCAGTGTTGCTGATGGAAGTAAGATAATCAGCAATGTTATTTGCCCAAATCTTTGTTGGCAAATGCAAGGTATGAAATTCAGTCATCCCGTGAGAGTTATTAAATTGGGAGGATGTGATATGGTTTTGGGGAGAGATTGGTTGAGAAGAATAAGCCCAGTTGAGTTTGATTACAAGAAGATGAGGGTTACATTTACTAAGAAGGGAAAGAAAATCAGCTTGAGAGCCAACACTGAAAAAGGGAGGTTGCAACTGATTTCAGGGAAATCCATGAAGAAATTGATCAAAAAAGGGGGCTTCTGGCATTTTGATCAGCTTTTTTCTGTAGCAGCCACTGACTGATATTTCTCAAGATAATACACTTACTGTACTACTAAAGGATTATGAGGATGTGTTTGCAGAACCTACTGAACTGCCACCACAAAGAAGTATTGAACATAAGATTGAGTTGATTCCACAAGCTATTCCCAAGAAGCAATTTCCTTATAGGTACTCATATGCACAGAAGGATGAAATTGAAAAACAAGTCAAAGAGATGTTGGAAGCATGAGTCATTGTTCCAAGCCAAAGCCCTTATGCTTCTCCAGTATTACTAGTCAAGAAGAAGGATGGAAGTTGGAGGATGTGCATTGATTACAGTTACCTAAGCAGTTTCACCATTAAACACAACTTTCCTTGTAGCACCCGAAGCGCAAAGATGCCACATCCCCGCACTATAGTTCAATCCACATATGAGATGGACGACCCATACATGAACTAAACTATAGCGAACGGGAGACAATAAAAAAAAAAAAACACTAGGTAGGCGGGCTAACCCTCAAGTATTACAACAATGCATAACAAAACGGAAACATAACAATGTACATTCACTTCATGATCCCATTTTCCATTTCATACCAACATGTCCCAAAACAATATTTCCATTTATATGCTCAAAGTCTCAAGTATAAATCATAATATATACATAAGTGCCAAACATTTCTTAAGAGCTATAATGTATTTATAATGTACATAAACACGAGAAAGACAATGCTAGACTCAAAAGAAGTAAAACTTGACTCAATCCCGCCTAGCACTCAACCTGTAATACCTGAAAATGTGAGGTGTCAGTCTATGAAAGACTGAGTGAGGGGTTTATGAATAAATATTAGCGCAATTAACATGCAAGTTATAATCCCGGGTAAAGCTTTTACAAATGAAATAATATAGGTTTAATAAAGGAAATATCTTCGCCCGAGATTACAACTATTCAATTTAACAATATAATCAATTTCAATTCATTTCAATCAGTGGCCCAGCAAGTGAGGGCAATTCTCCAACCTTACTCCGACTGTGTACAATAATTCAGTTATTCAATGATTAGGTGACCAAGCAATCAATTATAGTGCACAATTAGTAATTTCAATCACTCCTTCTTCCTCCGGGTGATGGTGGGATTGCAAGGCCCCACCACCCAATCAATCTGGGCATAGGGTTCATGAGTCCCTATGCCCGGCGGGCTCCTTCCTCCACCAAACCTCCTGGTGGATTCAGGGGTGACCCCAACAATAAGTGAGGATAGTGCAAGAGATCACCGTCGGCCCGATGCCTCCCCAGATTACTCAATACACTACCCTCGGGCCCAAAGTGAACATGCTTTACTCGCGAAAACAATCAATCAATCAATCACGATAAGTTCAATATATCACGATAAATCATTTACAATCTATAAAGGTTTTGAGAAAGATATATAGATATATGTATATACATTTTGGCCGAAAGATCACATAGGGTTGTAAGGGTTCTATATATCTAGAAATTGAACCTCACATGTGCCGACAAAATAACAAGGATACGGCTATAGAGCTTGCTCCTCGTAAACCAGAAGGAAATCTGTGTAGCAAGGACGAAGGTGTATGAGACACGACGCATATGAACCATTTACGACGCACGGCAAAGTCATGATCAATGTATCATGCAATAACAATTAAGGATTGTCACTTAAGAGCATAATTATCACTAAACCAAGTTTATAACTCATATACGTCACATACGGGAGCCAAAGAAGTGAAAAGAATGCAATATGAAAGGTTTTAGTGAAGTTTAGGAAAACTGACAATTTTTGGGAAATGCACACCTTGTAGAAAACCTAGAATAACTTGAGTTCTAGAAGTTAGAATTGAGTTTTGTTTATTGGATAAGAAACTAGACACATAGACCTTTCCAACGTTATATGGCACGTTTTCTAATTCAAACCGAGGTGAAAATGGCGTTGGTTCGAAGTTGGACAAAATGCAGTTTCTGGAGGGATCGCGGGCGCGACCAAAATCCTTCACAAAATGGTCGCGGCCGCGACCAAGTATTTTTGGCCGAATTTTTCATGCAATTTTCCAAAAGTCGAAAGTTGGCCAAAATGGGGTCGCAGGCGCGACCAGTTTTACACATAAATCAGGTCGCAGGCGCGACCAAGTTCGCAACAGCAGCAAAACAGGGGAAAACAGGGCATATGTACGGGAAAAGCTCCAAAATCATTCCCACTCCCAAACAAATGCAAGGAATTAACTTAAAACTAACACATAACATGTATAAGACTTAAATACATCAATTAGATATCATATTAACCAAGGAACATGCTTTGATTCATCAAGAAACAATCACACAATCCCCATTTAATTTCATATCTCTACACTTATATAAATCAAGAATTCATGCAAGTCTTCAATTATGATGATCCTAAACATGCTCCTAAACACTTATAACCAAGGAATCATATCATAATCAACAAACCCTACTTCAAATAAGTTCAAGAGATTCATATAAATACTCCATCTATACCTTAAAGTGAAAGAAAGAAGGGATGAGATGATGAGATGATGAAGATGCTCCAACTTATGCAATTAACTTCCTTGATTCAAGCTTGAAATGATGAAATCTCCTTCTTCTCTTCCATGGTGTTTTGATCGTGTATTAGTGTGTGTGTGTGTGTGTGAGGTTTTGTTAAAAATGATGAATGAATGAAATAAGAGATATACATATATTCCAAAGTCTTCCAACAAAATGGATGAATCATCAAACTTTGCAACCAAGTCCCTCTATAATTGAATTCATGCAACCAAGTATTGTCTCATGGAATATGATCAAGTAACTCCAAAGAATTTATGCAATTAAGTTCACATTTTTATGAAATAATCAATTAGAATCACATAATAGCAATTAAGCACGTTATCAATTAATTCACGTAAATTTCATGTTAATGGAAGTTCATATAAATACATGAGAATATAAGGCATATAATGCTACGAAATTTAATATATCCCATAATGCATAATGGAAAACGGGGCGTTACATTCCTATACCAGTTGTGGATGAATTGCTTGATGAGTTGCATAATGCTGAGTTCTTCTCCAAGATAGACTTAAGGTCTGGTTATTTTCAAATTAGAATGTGTCCTAAAGATACTTACAAAACCAGTTTTGTCACTCATAATGAGCATTATGAATTTTTGGTAATGTCTTTTGGTTTATGCAATGCCCCCATCTACATTTCAGAGTCTAATGAACCAGGTTTTCTCTGAGTATTTGAGGAAGCTCATATTAGTGTTTTTTGATGATATACTAATATATAGCAAAAGTTGGGATGAGCATTTGGAGCATCTTGCTATTGTTCTGAATATATTGAGAGCAAATAAGTTATATGCTAAAAGGAGTAAATGTAGCTTCGGGAAACAACAAATTGAGTATCCTGGGCATATAATCTCTAAGAATGGAGTATCTACTGATCCAGAAAAGGTGGAATGCATGAGGAAGTGGCCAATTCCCAAATCAGTGAAAGAGTTAAGGGGTTTCTTGGGGTTAACTGGCTACTACAGAAAAATTGTGAAGAATTATGGCTTAATCAGCAGACCTTTGACAGATTTGTTGAAGAAAGAAGGGTTTCTATGGAATGATGATGCCACCATAGCATTTGAAAGACTAAAGGAGGCAATGATCTCAACTCCAGTCTTGGCTTTACCCGATTTTCAGAAGCAATTCATAGTGGAAACAGATGCTAGTGACAAAGGAATTGGGGCTGTTTTAATGCAGGAACAAAAACCCATAGATTTTTTAGCAAGGGTTTAGGAATAAAGAACCAAGCTTTGTCCATCTATGAGAAGGAATTTTTAGCTATCTTATTGGCTGTCACCAAGTGGAAACATTATCTGCAAGGCGTCCATTTTGTCATTAGAACTGATCAGCAGAGTCTTAAGCACATTTTAGAGCAGAGAATGGGGACAATATTGCAACAAAGATGGGTTTCTAAACTACTTGGATTTGATTATGAAGTTCATTATAAAAAGGGAAAGGAAAATGTAGTAGCTGATGCCCTTTCGAGGATGGATCATTCACAGTTACAAGCTGTTTCTATGGTGGTGCCATCTTGGTTACAGGAGGTTATGGATAGCTAAAATAGTGATGAGACATTGAGGGATATTGTACAAGCTAAAGCAATGGATTCTGCTGCACATCCTAAATATCAATATCAAGCAGGGATTTTGAGGAAGCAAGTGAGGATTTGTGTTGGTAATAGTAAGGAGCTGAAAGAAAAAATACTTTAATCCCTTCACAACTCAGCTATTGGAGGACACTCTGGCATATTAGGAACTTTTTAGAGAGTTAAGGCATTGTTTTTTTGGCCAAAAATGAGAACCGAAGTGGAAGAATGGGTCAAAACTTGTGATACTTGGCAGAGAATAAAATATGAAACAAATGCATATCCTGGTTTGTTGCAGCCCTTTAGTATTCCTAATCAAGCTGGTCCCAAATCTCTATGGATTTCATTGAAGGGCTGCCTAAATCTTTTGGAAAGGATGCAATTTTAGTGGTCCTTGATAGACTGACAAAATATTCTCACTTTGTGGCTTTGACTCATCCTTACAGTGCTACTCAAATTGCACAGATTTTCATGGATCATATTTACATATTACATGGATTACCTGAATTCATAGTATCTGACAGGGACCGAATTTTATCAGTACATTCTGGAAAGAATTATTCAAGCTCATGGGGTCATCACTAGCCATGCCAACTGCTTACCATCCACAAACTGATGGTCAAACAGAAAGGATCAACCAATGCTTGGAAACCTATTTGAGAAGTATGTGCCAAAACAAGCCTAAGCAATGGAGCAAGTGGTTGACACTAGCTGAATTCTGGTATAACACCAATTTTCATACCAGTCTTCAATTAACTCCTTTTGAAGCTCTCTATGGTTATAAACCAAGCAGGATTCCCATTGAAAGTCATATGATCTCAGATAATTCAGAGGCTGTGGAGTTTGTAGTAGATAGAACCAAGTTGTTAGAGCTACTCAAGGAGAATTTACACAAGGCTCAGGAAAGGATGCAGTGGTATGTTAACAAAAAGAGAACAGAAAGGGAGTTTGATGAGGGGCATCAGGTATATCTCAAGTTACAGCCTTATAGACAGAACTCTTTGGCACTCAGAAAACACTTGAAGCTTGCTGCTAAATATTTTGGCCCTTTTACGGTTGTGGAAAGTATTGGAAAGGTGGCTTATAAGTTAGATTTACCTGTTGGAAGTCAGTTACATAATGTGTTTCATGTTTCATTGTTGAACAAAAAAATTGGTCAGAAATATACTCCCATGACAATGCTGCCTGAAGCTGATGATGAGGGTGTAATGAAAGTTCTGCCGATTAAAGTGTTGGACAGGAGGATTGTGTTAAAATTAAAGATGATTTTTTGGATTACATTCTAGAATAATCTAAGGCTAGATATTTTGGTAGTCTAGATATTTCTACCAAAATATCTCTCTAGATATTTCTACCAAAATATCTATCTAGATACTTCTACCTAGAAATCTCTATCCATTATTAAGAGAATGTAGAATCATCTATAGAAATATCTTAGGAAATATCTAGTTATTAGTTTATTAGAAAATCTAGAATTATGTATCAAAAAATCTAGTGACTAGAATCCTCCATTGAGTAGTATAAATAGGGGAGGTCATTTGTCATTTGTAACAAGCCAAGTAGTAAGCAAAAGTCCTCTAATAAAAGTTCCTTTCCTATAACTCTTTTCTTGAATCATTCCCTTTTTATTTTTGAGGTTGTTCTTCTTTTGGTTGTTTTCATCCACCCTTTTGGTTATTCGATCTTGGGCCAGCAGGCTTTCTCTATCTTTTCTGCTGTGTTAATTATACTTTTATAGATTGTGCCAAGGAACAATGCACCAGTTTCTCAAATACTAGCTCAATGGTCTCACTCATCCCCAGCTGAAGCCACTTGGGAAGACTATTCAGCCATGATGTCAAGGTTTCCTAATTTCAATCCTTGGGTACAACCGACAAGGATTAACTGAATAAGGGGGAAATGTTACGAAAATCTCTTCTAACTATCACTCTAATATGGGTCGTTGGATCAAGAAATAGGGAAGAGTCTAAAATAAGAAAGAAGGAGCAAGAAACGATATCGTTGGGGAGATTTGGAGAGAAGGATCTAACTGTTGAAAGTGAAGCCAATCTGAGGGCCAGGATTAAAGCTACTGCAACTTGTCTGAAAATGACCCCACCAGTCAAGATTTCAGTGTTTGTACTAGCTGTATCTTTTGATTTTCAAGAAATGAAATCAGATTTCTAGCTTTTCCCATCCCCTTCTTATCAATTATATGTGCAATGTTTACAAATATCTTACGGAGCTTTACAGAACACTACCAATTACTCTGTCAGTTATTCTCATGATCTCAGTGGCGCTCCTTTTCAACCGCCGGGCGTTGATCCTCATGGCACATTGTTTAAGACTCAGCCTCAGCCGCCGTCGCTGCCGGTGACCCTGCAATACGTGCAGCAACCAGTCAGCTATGAGACTCAGCCTCTGCATGTTGCTGATCCCACCACGGCGGCAACGACGGCTGATTTGTATTATCAGAATGCGAGTTGGGGGGCTGTTGTGCAGTTTGGAGCCACTTCTTATGCTGCTGTAAGGTTTTTGCTCCTTTGAGCCTGAAAAATGTTTCTGATTTTGCCTTGGGAATTGAAGAATGTGTTTGTCACTAGTCATAATTCATGCATGCCAGTGCTATGGATGAGATGGGTTTGGGAGAAATTTGATGGGTTAATTGTCACTTGTTTTCGGTAGATTTACATGTAAGTTGTTTCTCACAATTAAGAATGATAAAATGGGACTTGAGCTTTAATGTTGATTGTTTGGCTGAGGAGTTCTATCGGTGAGCTATTACACATTCATATTAATAAGCGAAGTTGATGCGAAGATGTCGAATGCCAAGAAAAGAACGTTTAAGATACATACTTTTCCAAAATAAATTATAGGATTTGTGGAAAATTTTCTACATGCTTAGTCCTCCTATGAAGAGCTATAATGTATGTCGGAAAGTTTGATTATAAGAAGAACTGGATAAATATATTTCGACATGAAAATGGTGAACTGGACTGCAAGATGACGACTGCAGTGTTGAATAATTGAGTATAATTGTTGCTCGAATTTGGAGGGAGGTATTTTGGCCAATAAACATGAGAGATATTGCGAACAAAAGTTGATCATAGTTTTTCGTAAAACTTGCTATGGGACATCAAAGAATTTTCAGTTTGAATTTCTTGCTGTGTATTTTAAACCTGCTTCGGAATATTTTAATCACTGAACCGTACGATCGGGGTTATGTCGATCCACTCCTGTATCATCATGCATTTGTTGATCTACTTCATATATTCTTGCATTTTTTGGCCAACCTATAATTATCAAATACCTTTGTTGGATGTATGTTGAAACTCGTTATGAAGTCTTCGAAAATAAAGAAGTAAAATTTTCCTTTCCTAACTTCAGACTGCAGCTGCACCTAGTGCAGCTCTTCAATCTCAAACAAGATATATTTGGAAGAAAGGACCCAAAAACACGAAGGTCGTCCAATCTGCTTGGTGTGAAGGTTGCAAAATTGATTGCAATAGTAAGGGTGTTGTTGACCAACATAAATTGGGAAAGAAGCACAAGAAAAATCTTGAAAAACTATAAGCAGCAACTACAACTATACCTGCTTCTACCATTGTATCTTATTCTCCCATCATACCTACTACTACACCTGTTCTCTCTACTGCCATAGTTGCACCTACACCTTTGTATGCATCGGCTTCAGTTCTGGTAGATAAACCTATCATTGGCCCTCAAGAGACTCCTGACAGGTTGATAAACTCCAATGCCTCAAAAAAACGAAAGAAGAATCTTATTCTCCCATCATACCTACTACTACACCTGTTCTCTCTACTGCCATAGTTGCACCTACACATTTGTATGCATCGGCTTCAGTTCAGGTAGATAAACCTATCATTGGCCCTCAAGAGAATCCTGATAGGTTGATAACCTCCAATGCCTCAAAAAACGAAAGAAGACAATTGTTGCACGTACTGAGGATTTGGAGACAAAGACAAGAAAAGTTTTGGAAGGAGCAGAAGCCAAAGCTGTGCGATTATGCAACATTTGTAATGTGGTGTGCAACAACGACACAGTATTCAATTTTCACCTTGCAGTTCAAAAGCGTCAATCAATGGTGAGGAAGCTCACATCTACGGCAAGAGTTGCTTCTGCCATGCGAAATTAGGTTGGTTAGTGTAGTTTGAGACTGAAAACTGTACATTCTATTGTGTCATTCCTATTCAGGTTAATCCTGATTGGATTTCTTTTGTTTTAGGGATTTGTAGCTCTAGTTTTAATGAAATCATGTCTTCCCAAATTGCAAATTTTACTATTTTCTACAAATGATGTTGCTAATTGAAATGTTGATTACGCTTGAGTGGGTTAGGCATTTGCATTGTGGGAGCTGGTAAGAATTGCACACAAATAGTTTCACTTTCAATTTGAACTGTGAATGACAATCTTCCATTTTAGATGAACTTTTATACTGTTTGGTAACAAGAAATTTGTAACAGATTCCAAACCTCTTCTTGCGGAAGGGCAAAAGTACCGAAAGGGAACCTCACCAATTTAAAATTTATTTTTATTAATTTTGATTAGTTTTTTCAATCCAAATGTACTTTTTACTTCGTTTCCCAATAAAAAAAGTCTTTTGATCTTCTTTTCTATATTAAAAAATCTTAAATTAATTTTTATGTCTCTTAAGTCTTTTGATCTTCTTTTTCATATTAAAAAATCTTAAATTAATCTTTTATCTACATCTTCTTCCTCTTTTATTTTTCTATTCTCCGTTTTCTCTTGTGCTCAACTTAAAACTCTCATTTATCTAATTTTCAAAATCGACATTTGTGGGGAAAAAAAAAAGTTGATCGTGATCCAAGTTATCCAATAAAACCAGTAGGTAATATTAACTTATATTTAATTTTAGTTTATTTTTTACAGTTTTATTTTGAATAAATTATTCAGATAAAATTTATGATTAATTGTTAATGATAAATCAGGTTAATATTTTGAGAAAATATTGTATAGGTTAAAGATAATTGCGTGTGTGTTTAATTTAGGATAATTTATTAGTGGTAGAGTTCTATATTTAAATATCTATGAGATTAGGATAACTGTGTTTAATTTTAGATAATATATACTCTCTTTAATTTTAGATAATTTAGTGTTGATATGAGTTCTGTATATTAAAATTTCTTTATTTATTATTAAGATAGTTGTGTTAATTTTATTTTTTATTATGGATAGATTATTTAGTTTAAAGATTGTATCTAATAATAATTTTAATTTGACTTTTATTAGGAAGATAACCATGTTAATTTTAGTTTTTCTTTTATTATGGATAAATTATTTAGTTAAAAATTTGTAATTATTTTTTTAATTATGGGTAACATTTATAATTAATTTGTTAAGTTATATTTATCTTTGTGACTATCAGAATAATTAAATATAAATGATTTTTCATTTATTTACGTTGTTTTGTTATTTGACTTATTATTTTATTTTAAATCATGTTAAATTGAGTCCATGATTTTTTTAATTTATATAAGAACTATGAGTAAAAAGAATTTGGAGCTTTACTTCAAAATAGCAATATACTATGACACTTTAACAATTCATGATAATGCATCTATTTTCTTGAGAGTTTACACTTCAACAATTCATGATAATACACCTATTTTCTTGAGACTTTAATGATAAAATAATAAGTTAAATTTTACTTTATACTCGTTTTAAATTATACTTGTTTTATTTATATATATCGAATAAAATAATATTTTTATTTTTAATAAAATAATATTTATTTTAAAAAAATACGGACAATTCCTCAAAAATCCCCAAGTGTAAACTGAATTTCCTTTTCACTCCCCAATTTTGAAAAAGTTCTTGTTCACTCCCCAATTGAAAAACAAAATTTCTTTTCACTCCCCAAGGTTGTATAATAATTCAGGAATTGCATACAATTTTAGGGAATTGCGTATAAAAACCCCGGAATCTTGTATATACGAGATTCCGGGATTTTTATACGCAATTCCCTCAAAAATGTACGCAATTCCTAAAGACAATGTACGAACATGTACTATTTGTGGGGACCTAAAAGGAATTTTGTTTTTCAATTGGGGATTGAATGAGAACTTTTTCAAAACTGGGGACCTAAAAGGAATTTTTTCAACTTTTTGGTACTATTCAAATATTTTCCCAAAAAAATATTATATATATTTTTAATTTTCGCCCCCCTTCCATAAAATCCTGGCTCCGTCCTGGATCCATTAACATTTATTACAATGCATCACGTTTCTCGTCGTGCATACTTTATTACTCGTAACTAGCCTTCCATACGAATATATTCGATCAAGTCCAGGATTGAGTGCCCTGGTTTAAACTTGAAAGTACTTCCAAAGGTTGAATGTTCCATATGTCCTTGGCATATTCATGAATGGTTCTATCGCTGCTGAACTTGTGGGAACCTGCGGTATTCAATATCGACATCTTCGTCCATCTCTGCAAAAATGACAAAGATATAGGATTAACATTTCACAAATGAGATTTTTGTGAATTTTATTGGGATAAGTCACTGATAACTAACTGGACAAACTTCTTCCAAGATTTGAAAAATTACAAAAACTTCTCTTGGTATACCTAAGGCTTGGCCCAACACATGCTATTATAATAATTAACTTCAAGATCAAATATTGGTTAGTAAGCCAAGAACATAATAATTAACATCATCAAAGTTTATCGGCCCAAATGCAAAGTAAACTTTGGCGGGGGAAGCTTTTGTAATTCTAAAACCTTAGGTAGGAGGGTAAGTTTGTGTAATTAGACGAAACCTTGAGGTATGGGTATCTTTTTAAATATCCCATTTTAATTTCATGAAAATACATGATAGTCTAATAACACTTACCTTTTGATCTCGATATACATCATCAACCTTCTCTTGGCATTCAATATAACTAGGGAAGTCCTTGCCCACTAGAAAATAATCTGCACGTCCAAATCCTTCGTTCCCTTCCAAGGATCCCATCAATTCATCGTACTTAGAAGCCCCAAAAGCACCACTTCTGACAAATTGTTTTACTTCTTCAAAACGTTGATCTGGCACAAACTGTGGTGATGCAGACATTTGTGGTCAAACACGAAAAATTTTGAGAAAATAAAGAGCAAGGTCAATTTGTGACTAAAGCTGCATTGTACCTTGCCAGCAGCTCTTTCTTTCCTAAGTGGGGCTATCTCGTGAGCTCGAGCACCAAAAAGGAAGAAATTTTCGTCTCCAACTTCCTGCCTAATTTCCACATTGGCACCATCCAAGGTCCCAATCAAGAGGCAACCATTCATTGCAAATTTCATGTTGCTGGTTCCACTTGCTTCCATCCCAGCAGTACTGAGGGGGATGGCCGAGTACATAAGCACAGAGAAAAGTCATGTGTGATTATAAGTACTAATAAGAAATCAAATTATTCTAGAAAAGTATCGTAATTTGACTAAGTTACTAATGTGCAGTCATTATCTAGAATCAGAAATGGAAATGGGGTCAGCTTGGGGGGTGGGGGGCAGCTATAATTTTTTTTCTCTTTCTAATCTCACACCCCTTCCCCGTAAACTCCATCCCTGTCCAGAATGAGGGTTTCATGAATTGTATATATCCATGTTTAATTACCTGATATGCTGTGAAAGCTCGCTTGCAGGAATTAATAATTCTGCAACGCTGACATTGTAGTCTGGAACAAATATAACCTATAGAGAGATTGAATGAATCAGAAGTACAGAACACATCATATGGTGCTACTTCCAGGCAACAACCAGTAAAATAATGTATTAAAGACACCAATGGTTTACAAGAAAAGTATGATCAACCCAAATGAACTAGCAATTTGGAGGAATTTTCATACCTTCAACAGATCACCGATATCGGGGTCATGATTTATGGTAGCCCCAACATCTGTAATAAATTTTACAATTCTCTTGGCTTGCACATATGTGGCAAATGCCTTTCCTCCAAATATACAAACTCGAGGAACAAACTTAGCTTTCCTTTCAGCTGCACTCATTTCTTTCATTTTCTTATAGCGATAAACAATTCCCAAGATGTTTAATAGCTGGCGTTTGTATTCATGGATACGTTTTACCTGGGAAATGGCGACTTTAGTCCACAACGTATATTGTGATGATAAATAGTCTGAAACTGAAAATCTCTCTTTACATGTGATATATAGCACAGATATATGATGAATCCCTATGAATGATTCTAAGTTAAAAAGAAAGAAACCTGGATGTCAAACATTGCATCAGGGTTAACAGTATACCCAGTCCTTTCTTTGAGGAATGAGGCAACCTTAACCTTGTTGCTTCTTTTTGCAGCCCTCCACTCATTGTGGAGATCCTCATTATCTGCAAACTGCAAATGGTTCCACTCAATTTAATCAGAATCGACTTCATGTTTAAAATAAATAAATACCCAGAAGAACATCATCTGAGTACCTTTCGCAATTCTGCCAACTTTTCAGTTTTCAGAACCCACTCATTATTGCCTATCCACTTTGTTATTACAGCACTCAGGCCAGGATTGCAGAAATCGATCCATCTTCGAGGTGTTACCCCATTAGTTTTGTTCTGGAACTTCTCAGGCCATAGCTGCAAAAGGTTAACTATTTAGAAATAGTTTACTTCTCTAGGTTCCAATCCAATTGGATTAGGTTATGGGCATATGGAATATCTTTTAAGTTCCCAATCTAGTGTTTACTTTGCAATGTTGGGGCAATGGGTTTATAGTGTGGGCTAGGTTGGTTGTTTACTATGGTAGACCCATTTCAATTGATAAGGGACAAAATTCCAATATTGCCCTCACATATTCTTTTCTCCTTCTTTTGATTTTTGCCAACTGTGCAGACATAAATAATGATAAAGGGTGAAAAGGTAAATCCACTTAGCCCATTGATTTTGGCTATTTAACAACATGATTTTGGAGTTGGTAGATTGCCAATTGTTCCCCATTGATACCATAGGGCCTAAGGGCCACAACAAGGCTTTGGGCAAATCAAAGTAAACACTATTAACACCTAGATACCAAATCCAATCTAAGGTTAAATTGAAAAGTAAACTATTTCTTAATAAAGATGGAAACCTATAGATGGAAACCTATTGCTAGCAAGAAAAATATGACTGAATGAGGATTTTACCTGGAAAAAATCATTAAAGACTTCTTCCTTAACTATTTCACTATGGATTTCAGCAACACCATTGACAGCATGACCACCCACAACACATAGGTTAGCCATCCGGACCAATTTTGGGGGTACAAAAGCTGGTTCCTGATCTACAACTTCATTCTTCTCTGCATCTTCTCCTTCAAGTTCATCTTTATCAGTACTTGTAACTTCAGTTTCATCAATAGGGCTTTCCTCTGGTTTGGCAAATAAGTCCGCAATAGAAGCAGGCAAATCAAAATTTTCTAAAATTCTCATGGCAGTCAACTTCTTTTCCAACATTTCAGGGTTTGATGTGCCGTATTCGGATACGATGTCCTCAACTAACTGAAAGATGTATATAGAGCACAGTCAAGCCAACTACTGTAATGAAATGCAAGCTTTTGTTAATAAATTGTGGATTTTATACCTGTTCATCAATCATTTCTATGATCTCAACATGTCTGGGAAGTAATCTCTGCATCAGATCATAGCTCCATTTTTCCAGGGCCTCAGGCAAAACAGTGTGGTTCGTATATGCTACAGTTCTGAATCCACAGTCATTGGATGAGCTAATTAAGTAACAGGACACTTGAGACTCCACAAAATTTGAACTATTAATTTGTAAAAAAGACCAAAAATTGTGTTTATGTCATCTGTTCAACTCTGACTGCATATCTCTTAGATGTAAGACCATGCAAGTACAGTATCTTAAAAGGTGATAGTTTAAACCATACCACTTATTTGTTGAACATCGTGTTTAAATAAATCAATAAATGTACTTTCAAGAAATCCGAAAAATGAGAAAATTTCTTATTTACAGACAGGAGAGAAATTACTAAGAGACTATAGGGCACCTTTGTGTGATCTTCCAAGCTGCTTCCCAACTCATGCCCTTCAAGTCCACCAATATTCTAATTAGCTCCGGGATACATAGTGTTGGATGGGTGTCATTCATCTGAACAGCAACTTTATCAGGAAAGTCTTCCCATCTCACATTTCCACCAGATCTCTTCTCAAACCGAGCAATAATGTCTTGAAGAGAAGCTGAGCATAGTGTATATTGTTGTTTCAGTCGAAGGATCTTTCCTTCCTCTGATTCGTCCCCAGGGTAAAGTATATAACAAATCTGATTTCAAAAGATTCGTGATATCTATTATTCTTGCAAATATATGTGATTATGTACCAAAATCACATTAAGTTTCTGAAAAAGGCGAAGATCAGAAAATTGTGAAAAAGACTGCAGAAAGGGGCAAAGAACAGCAAAAAGGAGGCAGATTATACTTCAGATAAATTACTACCAATGGCAACCTTCTCTTATTATCAGCCATTTCATTTCTCCAATGCAATCATAAGTATAACCACAAAACAAATAAGAAATAGCTCCATACGGTTGCTCATTCTAGTAGAGACATTATAGGGTATTCATGAAGCTAATATTGCTGCATGTCCATAAGATCACTATTATCTGTGAAAATAGACAGGTGTACCACAAGCAAGTCAAGCAAAAAGTCATATAACTGAAGTTCAGAGGTATCCATCGAGTATACACACAGCAAATTAGGACCTACAAGGAATCCTATGGCTAGATTTAGAACTAAATAGCTAGAGAAACAGAGATAAGGGAAAGAATAATTTGAGCAACAAGATAATAAATAGCATACATCTGTATTGGATAGACTTACTTTCTCTGCATTCGCTTGCGCCTCACATGCTTTAGTGTGCTCTCCTGAATTGAAGGCAGATAAATCAAAATGGTCAGAAGGTACTTTAGTGGACCACAACCGAAGATTGATTGTAGTTTTGGTCTTATATCCTGGTATTGGCACATCATATGCAACAGCTACTATATCTTCACCACCAACCCAGCGTTTTTTCCCATCTGGCCCAACAGCAACTTTTCCAAAAAATTTAATAGGATACTGAATATCATTTCTGACAATTTCCCAGGGGTTGCCAACCTGAAAAGAGAAGTTGCTCAAGAGGTTGCTGTCAATTGAAGAAAATACGAACAGAAGACAGAATGAAAAGACATAAGCAATTTCAGAAACAAAGTACCAATTTCTGCAAACAGTAATGGAACAAATGGACAGAACAAACAAAACAACTTTCAATAAGATGACCAAATTTTGAAAAGATCCCGCATCAACTTGAAATAATAGTGAAGTTAAGACAGCATACTTCAAGCCAATTTTCAGCGACCTCCTCTTGGCCATCCTTTGTAATTAGCTGCTTAAATAAGCCGTGCTTGTACCTAAGACCATAGCCCCATGCTGGATAATTTAAGGTAGCCAGAGAATCCAGAAAACAGGAAGCAAGCCGGCCCAAACCTCCATTTCCAAGTGCAGCATCTGGCTCCTGTAAGGATAGAAAATAAATTTTAGGACCTTACTAGTGCACGGAACTAAAAAAGATAGGGGGAAAAAAAAAAGAAGAAGAAGAAGAAGAATTCGTAATTTGTCGTTTATTCAAAATTAACGGCCAGACAAAATTCGGAGAGGAGCAACTGCTGCATCAACCCATGTGATAATTTCAGTTTGTGCATAGGTTCAAAACTAGAAGAGGTTAGATTACCTTTAATCAAAAACAAAAAGAGATAACTCATAAACCTTAAAAATAGTCGAAATCTGACCTGAGAAGCTACAGTTTCCAGAGTGTGCCCAAGCTTTTGCAAAGCCTCTGCATATTCTCCAGTAAGCTCCAAATTACCAATTGCATTTAATAATGCTCTACCCTGCAAAGAAACACAATGAAGAGAATTAGTAGTATATCTCGAAATGTACCTTACCTTTAGACTGTAGTACTGTAGTTTGAAATCAAAAGATAAATACAGAAAGAATTAGACAAACCTGTAAAAATTCCATAGACAAATAATATGCCTGCTTTACATTCATCTTTTCATAAAGATCATTTGTTGCATTCCAGTTACTAATAAGTGTATCCCGCACACATTGTGCGGTGGCAAAGAAAGCCTTGGAGGGATCAAAGTTCTGAGAGGAAAATAACGGTGTAAACTCCGCATGATATTTGATGCTTGAGGCAATAGATGCAGCATCACGGGGAAAAGAATTCAAATCAATCAGAACTCCTGAAATCATCACAAAAACCAGGAGTGTCATTGTCGTATTGTTTGATCAATACCGATGACATCAACAATTATTTTGATCATAAACCAGAAATGGCTGATAGTACCTGTAATCAACTAACCAGCAAATTGTCAACTGGAAAACCTTCCCCACCAAATCACTACTAGCCTACAATCTCAAAATCTTCTCTTTACCAAGTGAGAAAGATATCATTCCGCTTAAACTTTCAGTTATCAACTTATCATTTTTAAAACTTCTGATCGACACATTCTTCTAGAGAAAGAGAAAAATCCTTGAACAAAGGAAGGCCGTAAGAATATTCCCAACGACTCCAATTGTGGTAATTAGTTGTGATGTCAAAATTCTACTTAAACAAAGCAACATGACATTTGACACCGTTGAAACTTCAATTCTCATTAAATCTCTACATTCTCACTCAACAATCCCTCACTTAAGCACCTAAAAACCACCAATCCCAAATCCAACCAAATCACTTTTCCGCAAACATGAAAGTTAAAACAAACTTCACAACTATAAAATTTCAAGCAAGTTAAAACTAAACAAACACTCAGAAATCGCAGCAGCTAGCTACTCAGTTAAGCATCAAACTCCAAGGGGAATCAATAGAAACACACCTTCTTCAGTGATCGGATCGTTTGCTCGCTGCTTCGGCACACTGGAGACGCACCTGACGCATAACGACGGCTTTCCCGTCCTCAACAAGAACACCTTGGAGCTCCGATTCCTGGAGGAGAAATCAATCAGTCTCGCATTGGAAGAGCAGCGCGAGAACGCCGTCGCCACTCCGCCGCTGGATGAAGTCGCCATTTGCTACTCTATCCTCTAAATTCGAGCTCAAACACACACACAATCTCTCAATGCGTGGCAGCTGCAACCGAGACGAGAAGAAGAAGAAGAAGAGTGAAGAAAATCTGGGAGACAGCGAGTGATGGAGTTGGTTGTCACGTAGCCATATGTAGCCATTGGATTTGGAATTGATCGTTTCCTAATACCTTTTCTGGACCCGCGCAGTATGCCTCCGAATTCTGGGGTGGAATCCTCTCGACTCGGATCTCTAGTATAATAATATTCTTTAATAAATATGTAAAATGGGGAAATTACGGATTATCCCATGATCTTTTGCCTAATTACAGAAAGAACCTTCAAAATAAAGAAATTACAAAAAATGGCATGTTCCCGACTTCTCGTGGTGTTTTCATAAATTAGAAATTGGAAAAAATGTCATATTATCAAGGTGTTTTCGTAAATTTTAAGATTGTTTTTGTATCGGATCATTTGGATGTAAATCTTTTTTAGTAATAATAACTGCATTCACAAATATAGGAATTCGAAATTTTTGATTAAGTTAACACTTTTAATTTGAAAATGTAAAATTCAAACACAATCTTAAAAGTATGAATGTTTTAAAACTATATTAATAGATACACTAAAAATGGGTACTACGATGTTATAAATGACTATTTATAATAGTAATGGTGTGAGGAGAAAATTTTATATTATGGCTCAATAATATTATCTATGCCCCAACCCATTTAGGAAGTAGTTGAGGATCATGGATAATCATTGGGTTGCAGGAGGATTCGATTCATTGAGCAGACGAGCTGACCAATAGGTTGTTAAACCCATCTTCCCTTTGAATTTTAGGGATTGTTCGAGCCAATAGGAATATGAAAAAGTTTTTGGATATTCATTAAAATTCAAACAATTCAACCTACACGTCTCAACCTTACTCCCTTTTGTTATAAATGACTTTATAGCAGCTCAATTATCTAATTTTTGATAGACCACAAGCACCAGCTTACCCATACTTACTCTTATTGCTCTACAATATTCTTCGTTCAACACTTAATATTCTTTTATTTTTATTATTGCTCTTTTTATTATCTCTATTGTATTTATCGATTACTGACTTAATAATTAAGGAGTTTATTGCATCCACAACCATGTGTTATTTCGAATTAATAAGAAAAACCCTGTCATTTGAAATATCACATAGAAAACCTTGTGTTTTTAAAATAATCACTCACCACCCCCAGCCGTAATTTGTGTTTTATGAGCTATTAAAATGACTAAAATACCCCGGGTCTAATATATCTAAAACCTCACTTTTACCATTCTAAAAGAGTTATATGCACCCAACTCCCTTGTGTTATTCGAAATGGATGTAAAAAACCTCGTGTTATATAAAATCTCATAGAAAACCTTGTGTTTTCTTAATTTTGCACAGAAAACCTTATGGCCGGTAATTATATTACATGTTCGGGTTCTGCAAATTTTCTTTAGAAAAATATTGTTTTGTATTTATATACATGATATCTTAGTTTTTATAATTTCAATTTTGCCTCAATATTCATAAAATTTCTCAAATAGGTCCTAAAAATATATATTTTTTTATTCATTAATTTCTCTTTAATGTATTTTTTCTATCAACTTTTGATTTATTTCTTCCATTTCATGGTTTGCTTCCCGATAAGAATTTTTGTGGTATTTATATTCTTCATTTATTTCCTTTATATATCATTTCAAATATTTTCTTTTATATTCTATTATATTCCTTTGCAATTTTTTATTTCTAATTTTTTTAGTCTATTTTTTGCTTTTATTTTCTTGAATAAGGGCAACACATGCAAGTCAAACAATGCGTAAGGGTTTTTTATGTTTATTTTTATAAAACATAGGGTTTTCTGTGTTAATTTTTGTAACACATGGTTGTTTTTTTTTTGCCCATTTCGCCTAACACAGAGGGTATGGTGTAAATAACTCTTAATTTTAGTTCAGTCCAACGTTTTAGATGTAAATTTTATTGAACTTAGGGTTTTTAGTTTAAATTTTATTTAATATAGGGTTTTCGATACAAATTTTAATTAACACAGGGTTTTATAAGACACAAGGTTTTCAGTGCAAATTTTATTTAACACAGGGTCTTCATTGCAATTTGCAACTAAATCAAAACACAGGGTTTTTTGAAAATTTCAAATATAAAAGGGCGTTTATGTCTTTTACCTGTCAATTATGAAGGCAAAATTGATTCCAAAACGCAAAATAGGCGCGTGCATTTCAAACATTAGGCTTAGGGTTGTACGTGCTAATTTATTATCAACACAAGGTTTTCCATATGAAAATTGAAATGACAGGGTTATTGACGCTCATTAGCCATATCACAGGGGTCATCAATGTAAAAAGCCCAATAATTAAGTAGAGGATAATCCTTTGTTTTCCACGTTTTCCCCCTTTTAATCCAACAGTTTTTTCAGGCCAACGAGGTGAAATCGAGATCTTTAATGCGATCATCCATTCAAAATGATAAATATCTCAATCTCTTTCCCGTGATTGGTTAAAATCCTTGTGTATACTTATGGGCCTCAGGCCCTGAACCGAACCTCTATCCTAATTGGGCTTATCTCCGAGGCTAATTGTTGTTCAATTGGGGCCCAAAATCAGCCTGTTTACTGTTTACATTGTTAGGATCCAAAAGCATTCATAATTATAAAGTTTCTTAGCAAATTATTAGGAATTGTTAAATATTTAAAAAAATAAATATTTAGAAAATATAAGAATCATGATAATTGAATCGAACACAATGTAAAATAATTTTCCTTTCTAACAAGGTGATAATTGATATTTGCCTTTTGCCTTTGGGAATAAAGAAAAAGAAGAAAGACAACATTAAAGGCATCAAAAACGAAAACCCCTATACTCGGCAGTCGGCCCTTGCAAAGATTCCCAGCAAAAGAAATGGCTTCTCACCATTGCCTCTGCCACCACCCCACCACGGCCAGCTACTGCCACTGCTACTCCTCATGCCACCACCATCCTCCGCCTCCGCCGCCGGACTCTCACCCGGTTTACCACGCGCCACCTCAGCCCCACCGCTATTCATCCCAGACCCACCTCCCTAATATACAGCGATACCACCCCCATTTTCAAGAACCTTATTTTCAAGAGGAGAGAGAAAACCAACACGCAGTCTCCTCTCTCCGCCGCCGCATCGCCGCGCTGGAGGCCGCCCTCCGCAGCCGGTCCTTGCCGCCGTCGTTTTCCTCATCGGCCTTCCACTCCCTCCGCGATGCCGCTGCGAGGACCATCCAGACCCACTTCAGAGCCTTCCTTCTGCGCAGATCGAGAACTCTACGGCAGCTCAAGGACCTCGCTTCTATCAAGTCCAGACTCGGCCTTCTCAAAACATCGATTTCTGACAAAACCCACTTCGATTTTGACGTTCTCCATCACGAAACTGTGACCTTGCTCCTCAAAGTTGACGCCATTCAGGTAAAAATTGAAGTCTTTCCTCTGAAAGCATTGTGTGTAAAGTGTTTTTTCTGCGTTTGTAGTCTTGATGTTTTCATGGGGATTAATGTAGGCAGATCTGATTTGTTCTTTGCTTTAATTCTGTTTGTGATTTGAAGGGTGGTGATCCAATGATCCGGGATGGGAAAAGGTCTGTAATGAGAGGATTAAATGATTTTCTCGATTTTCTTGATGGATTTTGCGTGGAAAGGAGAGGGCTTTCACCTGGAGTAAATGCCAGATTTGGTAGGAATAATGTGAAACATGGGGTTGGAAATAATGAAAGAAAACCAGAAACTAAGAAATATGGGGGACCCAGAACTGGTAATATGGATAAATTGAAGGGTCTAGCCGAAAGAATTGATAAACTAGCCGAGGAGCTCGATGGTGAGGAAGGTGAGATGACTGAAAACCGACATGTCTTCGCAAAACAGAAAGATGTTTCCGGTCCTAAGAGTCGGGGTTTACTTAAGAATCTTTCTGGGGTTCAACCAAAAGTGAAGAAAAATGTTACCTTTGCAGATATCGGGAATGTTTACAGAGTATTGAAGAGAAATCTCGAGCCTTATATAGAGGAGAATGACGATGATCTTGAAGATGACCTTTGTCGGGAAGTTGAAGTAATCAGGATGGCTGAGGATGGTAATGGTGACGAAGTGGAAGCTCACTCGGAAAAGAGTAAAGAGGATGATGATGTAGATTCTTTATGCAGCAGTGATGGTGAAAAAGAGTTGCCAGAAATGAATGAAAAAGGCGAAGCTGATGACTTCACATTCGATGCCCCATTGCCTCCGAAGATGGAAACAAGAGCAACTTAATTGACAGGAGGTGAAACTAGCTAACTAGAGTAGATCATGCTAGGCTATTGTTTTGAGCTTTAAGTTTAGTTTTGTAAGTCTGCATTTGCTGGAAGACCGTGATCCATGAAGAATAAACCCGATGGTTGATTTCCAGACTGCCATGGATCACAGCAGCCATTTTTATTAATTTGAAACTGGGATGTGGAGAAATTTTGTTGTTTGTCGTTTTTGCTGATGTTGTATTTGATTTTCGTGGAGCACGTTGGAGTCTGCTTCTCCTCGGGTTTTAGATTCTTTTCGTGTGTTTCGTGATGAACTTGTTTCCCTGTGGAGTTTGTGCTGTGTAACTGTGAAGCTAAGTATCTGAAGTCTGGTTTGTGCTGCATGTTCATTTGGTAGCATGTTTGTGAAGAGTTCTTAGAATTGAAGAAGAAATCTTGTTTGTGATGGAATACCTTAAATACTACACATCATCATGTCAATAGATACACTTTTTTCTCCCCTCAAAAGATGCCAATAAGAAAAGTATTTGTACTCTATTAACAAATGTAGGGAGTGAAAGTGTAATTTTCAAAATTAAAAAGATTCAAATTTAAATAAATTTAAGGAAAATTTTTATTTAACAACCTTATATTTAGGTTTTATTAGACTGCAATCAATTTATATTAAAAAATTACATTTTAATTTCTAACATTTGAGAACCGTTTGTCATTCGTAATGTCCATCAGGTTCTGTTATGTTATCTCAATTATACTTTTAATGTTTTTTAAATTGATTTTTAATTTCAGGGACCGTGTTATTAAATTTAGATCTTTTTGCTTATATACCTAAACTTTAGAGATAGTTTTTTAATTTTAGTTATATATTTAATGTCACTCATACAAAATGTTAGGAATATAAGTGTATATTTATAAAATTCTTTAGAAATTTCAGACCAAATAATACTTATAGGGACTAAAATATAATTTTTTGATTTAGATAAATTATATTGTAATTAGGTATAAATGGAGGGTAGTATTTTTTCTAGAGGGGTCTTATATAATTAACGATTAAAATTTGGGATAGAAAGAAGAAAAGTAGTAATTGACTAATTTCACCTCACAAGCCAGCAAAATATTTCAAGCTCGCTCCTTTCCTGGAATCTTGGCGATATGCATCATACGATCAGCCATAGGCAGCAATGGCATTAGAGGTCAAGCTTGGAGAATTCAGTTCAGCTTTGCAGTTCATGAATGGTCAATGTACGCCCCTGTCTCGCACGCTGAAACACGTCTTCTCCGCCACCGTGGCACAATGCGAGTCACTCTTGTACCGCTGCGCCACCACCGGAAAGTCCTTGGTGACCACCAAGAAGCTTCACGCCTACACCATCACCTCCGGCCTCCAATCAAACCATTTCCTCTCTCTACTGACTTCTGCGTATGGTCTCTGTGGCCATGTGGGGTACGCGTGCAAACTGTTCGATGAATTGCCGAACCGGACACTGGTGGCGTACAAAGGCATGATAAGAATGTACACTGAAAATGGGCATCCCCGGGGTGCGCTTGAGCTGTTTGTGGAAATGCGTGGCTCGGGTTGGTGCTCGCCGGATGATTATATTTACCCGTTTGTTATTCGGGCTTGTGGGGTTTTAGTGTTGCTTGAATTGGGGAAGGTGATTCATGGGTTGACAGTTAAGAGTGGGTTTTTATCGGGGAGTTTCGTGGGCAATTCTGTGCTTGCGATGTATATGAATTGTGGGGATGGAGAGGGGGCTGGAAGAGTTTTTCGCACGATGGAGGAAAAAACTGTTGTCTCTTGGAATACGATGATTAGTGGGTGCTTACGATACGGCAGTGCTAAGGAGGCTTTGATGATATTTAGGAGGATGGTGGATAACAAAGTGGAGGTCGATTCTGCTACAATTCTCTCAGTCTTGCCTGCTTGTGGGAATCTCGAAGATTGGGAGGCTGGGAAAGAGGTTCATTTATTGATCAAAGATAAAAGTTTATGGAAAAGATTGCCTGTTCAAAATGCATTAGTTGATATGTATGTGAAATGTGGAAAGTTGGATGAAGCACGCCTTGTTTTTGATCAGATGGTGGAGAAGGATGTAGTCTCCTGGACTACGATGATTAATGGTTACATTTCTAATGCAGATGTTAAAGCTGCTTTGGAGCTTTGCAGATTGATGCAGTTTGAAGGTGTGAGACCTAATGAGGTCACCTTGGCTTCACTTCTGGCTATGAGTGCGAAATTTAGTGATTTGAATCTTGGGAAATGTTTGCACGGCTGGGCAATCCGTCAATATATTGATGTTGATGTTAATGTGGAAACTGCTTTGATTGATCTGTATGCCAAATGCAGTTCTTTTAGTCTTAGTTTTAGAGTGTTCTCAAGGACTTCGAAGAAGAGAACAGTGCCATGGAATGCTATTCTTTCTGGTTGCATTCACAATAAATTGTCCAAAGAAGCAATAGTACTTTTCAAGAAAATGCTGATGGAAGAAGTAAAACTCAATGATGCAACGTGGAAGAGCATCCTTCCTGCGTACTCCATTGAAGCAGATCTTCATCAAGCAATGAACGTACACGGTTACCTGATAAGATCAGGGTTCGTCAGAAAAGCTGAAATTACCACCGGTTTGATGGATATATACTCGAAATGTGGAGGTTTGCAATCTGCACATAAACTGTTTGATAATCTACCCACGAGGAAAAGGGACATTGTCGCATGGAGTGTGATAATAGCTGGTTATGGAAAGCATGGACATGGTAAAGCCGCTCTTTCTCTTTTCCATGAAATGGTTGAATCTGGGGTTGAACCTAATGAAGTAACATTTACTTCTGTGTTGCATGCTTGTGGCCACGCTGGATTGGTGGATGACGGGTTAAATCTATTTAATTTCATGCAAAAAACACGTCCCGAAAGTCTAAGGACAGATCACTACACTTGTATTGTTGATCTTCTTGGTCGTGCTGATCGACTTCAAGAAGCTTATGAAATGATCAATACCATGCCTTTTGAGCCAAACCCTACCGTTTGGGGTGCGTTGCTCGGTGCCTGTGTCGTACATGAGAATGTCGAACTCGGAGAAATTGCTGCCGAGTGGTTGTTTGAGTTGGAACCTGAAAACACGGGAAATTATGTATTGATGGGAAATATGTACTTTGCTGTTGGGAGGTTTGATGATGCAGAGAGGGTAAGGAGGATGATGGATAGCATTGGCTTAGTAAAAGCTCCTGCCAACAGTGTATCTCTGTAATATGGATAATTACAATAACATACTTTGTTCGACTCAATTACACAAACTTCTCCCGAAATTACAAAAACCTTTCCTCGTCAAATAATTTACATTACATCTACATCATTGAATCTCGATAAATTTCCCTGAAAACGCCTCCATTTTTCCCCTTGTCACCCGTTAGTATCCGAATTTAAATTTTCGATCACAATAGCCTTTTCTTACCCACACACATCTTAATGAGACTTAGATCCGTAACCTATCTATCTATAGGCTAAATACTAATAGTAATTAGCTAATTATCATTTAATCTCTTGAAATGCTATCCCAAATCACAGCATTAATTTCTGCTGCATCGGAATCAAACAACCAAACCCTAATCCCCAAACCAGAATTAAATTTCACCAATCCCGATTAACAAATAGGAACACGATTTATGAGGGATCCGTACTTATCTCGCGTTTTCAAAAACCACTTAAAGTTAAAAAATTGCTAAAGTCAAACATGCAGACACGATTACATAATTACGGCATAATCATTAGTTTTCCTATTTACCTTTTACAAAGAGGGGCCAATCATAATTAATTGAAAGAAAAAGGAAAATTACAAAAGAAAAATCTCTCTCTCTACATGCACTGTTCGGACATCTGATCCGGAGAGAGAAATTCTGATCTAGACGAAGCGGCAAAATATTTGGGGAGAGAGAAGCTGAGGAATTTATTGCTTGCTTTGCTGTGATGATTTAATTGATGCATTGGATCTCATTTTCACATTCATTAATCAATCATTGATTTGCCGAAAGTAGATTTTTGCCTATATAGGGAAATTGGATTTGGGGGAGGGACGTGAGCGCTAGGGTGAGTGGATTGGGGCGGGGATTTGTTTGCCGGGGATTTCCAATGCGGTGGCGGTGGCCGCTGGGGGGGAAATCGGTCGTTGTGGAGCTGCGGTGGCGGATCTGATGGTGAGGATTGCGTTGTTGATTTGGAGGAATTATTCGCGCCGGGTTTATTTGAAGAGTGTTAGGATTGATTGTGTTGGTAGTGGCGGTGGTGGTGGTTGTTGCTGGTGGAAGAGGTGATTTGGTGGATTGTAGGGGGTGAAAGGGGGAAGAGGAAGGTAGTGGAGAGGCGGGGGAGGAAGATGCAGCTGCACTTCTCACCTAGCATGAGAAGTATAACGATATCGTCAGGCAGCCCTGGAGGAAGTTGCAATGGAGGGGGGGATTTGATGAGGATCAAGGTCGCAGCTCGCAACATTTCGTACCGCACACTGTTCCACACCATTCTGTTTCTTGCATTTTTGTTGCCGTTCGTGTTCATTCTTACCGCCCTTGTCACCCTTGAAGGTGTCAACAAGTGCTCCTCGTTCGGTACTCACCCGAGATTTCCCTTTCACCTCGGTCTTTGATCAATATCTTGTTTTTTGGATTGGTTTTGTTCATTTAGATTTTCATGTTGTTAGTATTATGAGATCACAATTGCTTTAGGTAAGTGGTTTTAGACGTATATTTGTTTCGAGGGCGTATAGATTGGTGTGGAATCTGAATACTGTGATTTGTGATCTTCAACCTGGGGTCCCATACTCCGTTAGAGTAATATTGACTAGGTCTGTGGAACAGACTTTATACGTGAATAGATTTGGACATGAATCAAGGAATAGAGGTTAGGTGGCTTGCGAATCTGTTGGTAATCTGGTTTCAGCTGTGTTTTCTTAATTCAGTTCTTGCATTGGCTGAAGGTTCTTAGCTTCATTTTTGTAGTACAAAATCCATTTATCGTTTTTATTTGGGTAGCTGATTTTACTTGAACTAAGCAGTTCTGTCATTCCTGTAGTGGATGGTTAGTACTAAGTTGATCTTTTGTGCATTTGGTGTGTTCTTTACTGTACGTCTTACATCATTTGTTAGCATGTAGTTGTTTAATGGAGCATCAGGGAGGCATAACCTCATATTAATGCAAGAATCTCTTAAGCTCTATAGTCTATAACTTTATCAGATCTAGACTCAAGAAAGAATCAGAGCTGCCGGAACTACACTATAACTCTCAACCTATGTATCAAATATTCAATCTATGATCGTGTAGACAGCTAGCCCAAGATTGTTTCAAGTTCTTCATGTTAGTATCTTTCTTTTGTGCATTTGATACTACTTGGCCTGTTGATTGAACTAAACCAGAGATTTCTTGAAAGTTTTAGTTCATCCATATCCAGAAGTTTTTATTTTCATTCATTTGAAGATGTTTTACGATTTCTATATATATTTGCTTTCAGATTGTTTAGGACGACGGTTGGGGCCTAAGCTTCTTGGTAGATCCGATGATTCTGGGGTGAAGTTCTATTACTTTCTTTAATAAATTTCTTGTATATATTTGATTCTGTTTTCATGCAGTTTTTGAAAATAATTGTTATACCAAATTACCAATAACCAAACCAATTCGAAGAAACATGCTGAAACATAGTTATTGTTGTTATGGCAGAGGTTGGTCAAGGACTTGGTTAAAATCCTGCATCAAGTAAACACTGAGAAAGTACCCGATGGTCTGAAGCTTCCGGACACTTTTACTCAGCTTGTTTCGGAAATGAAAAACAGCAAGTACAGTTCAAAGGAGTTTGCTCTGCTTTTGAAAGGAATGGTATGTGTTGTGTTTCCTGAGCATGGTCCTGGATCATGTGCAGCATTCCTTTTCCCAATCTTATTACAAAAGAATATCTGCATTCTGTTTGGGTTTCTCTTTTATCTTTCCAGCATCTCTTAATCCAAGCTGGATGCATCATGTTGTACAAGTTGTCTGATCTTCACTTCTTCAGTTTCCCTGCCGATGTATTATAATGAAACATAGCTATTTATATGATACATGGTCAATGTAGAACTAGAATGCAATAAAGCAATTGCAGAAATTCTTCCTTGCTGGTCAAATTTTTGAATTTACCATTTGATAAAGGGCTAATGGTAGCTGAATAGCATTTCAGTAAATCTAAGGTTGCTGCACTCTATGTCAAAGGTCTATGTTAACAAAAACAGATATGCTAGTGATGAGTTTGAAATTGGCTTCTGCAACAGACAGTTTCAAAGACATCCTATTGCTTAATGCACATGTATTTTGACACTGACATAATTATAATCATTTTGTACCCCATGCAAGGTTTACATGACTTCCATAGGCAGACATTGTTTCACAAGTAACACTTTCAGTTAAAAATTTGTCTTTTTGCTAACAGATGGAGAGATCTGAAAGGGATATCAGGGAGTCCAAGTTTGCTGAGCTCATGAATAAACATTTTGCAGCTAGTGCTGTCCCTAAGGGCATTCACTGCCTTTCGTTGAGACTGACTGATGAATACTCTTCCAATGCTCATGCACGCAGGCAGTTACCTTCGCCGGAGTTGCTTCATTTGCTCTCTGACAATTCCTACCATCACTTTGTCTTGTCAACAGATAACATTCTTGCTGCTTCAGTTGTTGTTACGTCTGCTGTGCAGTCATCTGCAAACCCAACAAAGATTGTTTTCCATGTCATAACTGACAAGAAAACTTATGCGGGCATGCATTCATGGTTTGCTCTAAATCCACTGGCCCCTGCTATAGTTGAAGTAAAAGGCATTCATCAATTTGATTGGCTAACAAGAGAGAATGTCCCAGTTCTGGAAGCTGTGGAGAACCACAATGGGATTAGGAATTACTACCATGGAAATCACATTGCCGGGGCAAATCTTAGTAATACAACTCCTCGGACATTTGCCTCTAAATTACAAGCTAGGAGTCCAAAGTATATTTCATTGCTCAACCATCTCCGTATATATCTTCCAGAGGTAATCATTTGAAGTTGAACATATACTTATTTCACATTTTGTAACTAGCATGAATAAAATTGTTGGCATGCCACTGGACAAACCATAGATAATAAAAGCATGCTTTCGGTGTAGCCAACAACTAGGAATTTTCCAGGCACATGAGGAATGAGATTTCACTTTCTGGTGTTATGGTGGCTGACATTGACTATTATCTGTTTCATTTGTGTTTTAAGAGCCGGGATTAATATATTGCTATGCTTTGCAGCTATTCCCAAACCTTGACAAGGTGGTTTTCCTAGATGATGATGTTGTAATTCAACGAGATTTGTCTCCTCTCTGGGAAATTAATCTTAATGGAAAAGTTAATGGTGCTGTTGAAACTTGTAAAGGAGAAGACCAGTGGGTTATGTCTAAGCGATTTAGGAACTATTTCAACTTCTCGCACCCGCTTATAGCAAAGCACTTGAATCCTGAAGAATGCGCATGGGCATATGGGATGAACATATTTGATTTGCGTGCATGGAGAAAGACAAGTATCAGAGATACTTATCACTCCTGGCTCAAGGAGGTACATTAAGATTCTAATATTCAGTTTTAGGCAATAAACTCCAGTTACCTCGCTTGCACGATATTGACAAATTTTAATATTATGTTTGTTTTGCCAGAATCTGAAGTCAAACCTCACTTTATGGAAACTTGGAACTCTTCCTCCAGCTTTGATTGCATTCAAGGGTCACGTACACCCAATCGAACCCTCCTGGCACATGCTCGGGTTGGGCTATCAGAATAAGACCAACGTCGAATCCGTGAAAAAGGCAGCAGTGATTCACTACAACGGTCAGTCAAAACCTTGGTTAGAAATTGGTTTTGAACATCTTCGCCCATTTTGGACCAAGTATGTCAACTACTCTAGTGATTTTGTAAGGAATTGTCACATCTTGGAGTAGTAATGAACCAACAAACTCGTGCCAATGAAACGATGGGACTAAATCTGGAAGCATTGCTTATTATGCTATTATACTCAAAAAGTCTCTTCTGGAGGTAACTTTTTTTATCTATATCCGGTTATATGAGAAACTGTGAATACAAGCGAATCTCAAAACACATCCACAATTATGCCCCCAGGCTTGGGATGAGGACTTATATTGCCAGGAGGAGCATGAGATTCATTCTTTCAGTCTGTAAAGTAGCATTTATTCATCTATATTTGGTTGGGCAAAGGACATTATTTTTCGAAGGGAATAACGGTATGCGCTTCACTAATGCCTATCGATGCATGAAACCGCGAAGCTAATAGATGCAGGTCCTCTATAAGGCTCCCACTCTGGCCCCATTTGTTGTTAAGATGATTCTTTTTCTTCTTTTTTGTTCTGTATTTTGTTATATTTTTGTGCTTCAGATTCTATTACGATTCTACCATCATTTTACATTTTGCTGGCATGTTTAGAGATTATTACAGGGTCCTTGGTGAGTTAGGGAGGTATTTATTCTGTATGATTTTGTTAGTATGTGCAGATTATTCTTTCATCATATTTATTACATTTTAATATCAGTTTTACTCTCTCTGTAGTTCGTACCAAAGAGGGGTTTATTTATTGAAGAGTGTGGTTGTGATTTTGGTTATATTTTATGTGAAAAGGATTCTGGTTTTAGTGTTAGTCCAGATGGCCTCAACAAGTCCATTGATAATGAAGAATTTGATTGCTTGATTTTGGTTAAGTGCTGATTCCTAATTAGTTAATTAATTAGCCGCTTTAACCTTAATGGGCTTCATTATCTTTCTGTCATTTCTGAAGATTCTGTTTATTCTGGTTAGTATAGTATGGCGAGTCATTTTAAAACTACATAGAATGGTGATGCCACTAACGACTTCGTATTAATTTTTAATTAGATTAAATAGTTTCGATTCGTTTGAAAAAATTTAATGGACTCGAAAGTTGTATATTGATTGATTTAATAAATTTAGTACTAATATTGTGTAAAATATGGGTTTTTGAATTATAAGATAAAAGTGTAATATTTAGTCTTTAAACATACAGGCGTGGTCCAATACCGACATAGGCGTCTTTTTCAAAATAATATTGTCCTAAATCCTAATAATAGAAGTATAATAATTTTCAAATGAAAACGAAATTCGGGGTTTCTTTCTATACCGAAACTAGCTCCACATAATATCCATTGCCACGTTTTCTACTTTGTCCTACTGCGAATCAAATGAATAGACAATAAAAAATACTATAAAATATAATAAATCCAAAATATTCATGTAATATATATAGATTCTAACTATATTTGATGAGTATCTATTGACTTAATCTCTTTTCTCTTTTATATTAACTTGATCATTTGTCTAATTTAGACCCCTCATATATAGAAGAAGAGTCCTGTTAAAATTATATCCTCAGAATTTTTTTATATCTTTTACTGTATAAATATTAGTATTTTCTGAATTCGAAATTATGTGTTGTCGGAAGACTCTTATTGAGTTTGCTCCCATGCGAGTTTCGAACTCGCCCTTCCTAATTCTACCTCTCTCGGGCGTTAGTCACGTGTCTCTTAATTAGAACTATATCAATATATATTGAGGATACAAAAATTAAAAAAGAAAAGAAGGGGAAGAAAAAAAAAAAAAAAAAAGGTAAGAAAGGAGAGGGAAAGAGTTAAGCAAGACCTCACAGTATCTACAACGTGGCTGATTATCACTAGTAGAAGGCACAAAATAATGCAAATTATCATACCTAATTACCCTTTAGAGAGGGTTAAAACTCAAAAACAAAGTCATTAACTATTTTAGTATTTAGTAGTTATAACTTACAAGACTTGAAATCTACCAAAAGGAGACTTTGTAAACTAAGACCAAAGCCTCGTCTTTCTCACAGCTAACAAAATTTTCATATTCTTTTATCTATTAATGTCTGCCACTGACTAATTAATCAATTAATTAGCTTTTAATTGTCAGTTATTACAACGACTATTATTGTTCCACCTCCTTAAAGCCCTTCTTTTCTGGTTTTTCGTCCTCTTGGTTTTTCTTTTTTTCTGTTTATTGAAACTGAGAACAAGAATCCCTGCAAAAGGGAAGGAAAGGGGAGGACCCCAGATCAAGTAAGTGCTGTATTTCCAACTTTTTGTGTCCAATCATACAGTTAAAGATTGGCTTTTTACCAAAATAAGGAGGATTAGAATAGTTGCCATGAGAGATGGTGGGGTTTGACTTTTTGATTGATTTGAAGAGGTAACAGAAAGATGTAGTTGATAAAAAGCTTAAAAAAGCTATCTTGATGTTCTTTTTGAAGGGAGGGGAATAACTGGTAAGATTCTAGTGTCGTTTTCTTTCTTTAATTGGGTTCGTTTTCATTTTCTTTTTGTATCAGGTGAAGTTTTTGGCAGTGTATCTATAGATTCTTGGATATATGCAAGCTTTGGTTCTTATTCCTTGTTAATGGGCATTATTAAAAGATTTTGTTTTGTTTTGTTTTGTTTTTTCCCAGTGCTTAATCTCGGTAAATTATGAAATCTTGCTTGTAGTTGTCCGAATTTTAACTTTTGTTATGTGCTTAAATTCCTTTTAAATAAGAATCTATGTGCCTTTAAGAATTCAAAGATTGTAGTATTTGATTAGTTCAGAAGTTTACCTCAGATGCACCAAAAGACAAGGACATGGAAGGCTTGTCTGAATCTTTTCTATAGTTGAGTGGTTTCTTGATTCGTCATGAAATACTATTAAGTGGGATTGGAGATCGACTACTTTGTGGACGAGCAACTCGGAGATCGAGGTGTTTTTTTGTTGTAATCTCTTGTGAAATCGCTTCTGAATATGTCTGGAGCACAAGATCAGCTGGAGATCAAGTTTAGGTTGACTGATGGATCAGATATTGGCCCCAGAAACTTTCCTGTGGCTACAAGTGTTGCTAACTTGAAGGAGAATATCATATCTCAGTGGCCTAAAGGTTAGAAAAAATCTTTCAAGTTTGTTGTGTTGTCTTTCCATCAAAGTTGTTACAATGTTATGTCATATTGATGCGCTTAGGATTAAGTAAACGCAGACTTTAAGTTATACTCCTAGTCAGAGACTGTGCCAAGAATTCAGTTTGGGGAGGAAGGAAAACATTTCAACGTATCATAGGTAAGAATTTAACCTTTTGGGTGGAAGGGAGGTAAAAGATTTAATTCGATATGCATATATATTGGTTTTGTAAGTAAGCATCTGCGGCCTAAGCTCGTGTAGTTTCGTCTTGAAGATGACATAAAGTTACTTAGGATACTAAAACTCTTGTTTGCTTTTTCAACCTTCTTGCAACATTCCCTCCAACCCTTTCCTTGGAAAAGCTAAAAAGAAAAGAGGAAATATATACTGCCAAAAACTCAAATAGTTGATGTTGAATTGAATTGAACGGGAAACCAGCTAGTTTAGCTTGCGCATCGTCCAGAAGTAGTTATTTTCCGAGGAGTTGTGATGAATAAGACAACCTCGTTGTCGCCTACTCTACTAGTTTTTATAGTTATTCTTGATCTTCACACTAAATATACCAATTTACTTATCTTTAACAGAAAAAGAAAATGGTCCACGTACAGTGAAAGATATCAAGTTAATCAGTGCTGGAAGAATATTAGAGAACAATAGAACTGTGGGGGAATGTCTGAGCCCGTTATGTGATATTCCTGGAGGAGTCACAACTATGCATGTTGTCATTCAACCACCATCGACGGAAAAAGGTCTGTTTCTTTTTCTCTTTTTTTTTTTTTTTTTTTGGGTTTTCAACTTTCGTTAATCCTTCACACAAAATCGATATCGGGAAACTTGGTTTCACCACTTATCTTTCTCGTTTGTATCTTTGTTTTTTCAGAAAAGAAACCAAGTGATCTTAGTCAGAATAAATGTGTCTGTGAAATATTATGAGATGCAGCTCTCAGAACCAGGAAAACCATTGAGTGCAGGTGGCAATTCCCATCATCCATGTACTTCATTTTATGCGAGTTAAAATATGAATTTTCGTGTTTTTGTTTTTCGTTTGCTGGTTTTTTGTGCAGATGTAAGTTTATGGGGTTCGATAAAATCTCGAGGATCGACAAGATTGGTTATTTTGTTGGAAGCAAGTGGTGAATTGTGCCAGTCCACATGTCCATATAGTGATTGTATACCTGTCTTCTTTCATTTCTTCTTCTTGAAATATTTATTCCAGATTATATCGCTGTGTTCATGGCTTTTTCTCTAGCTAAACTCTTCGGGCCGTTCTGGAATAAATCATATACCATTTTCAGAAATGAGGCAATGGTTAAATACTTGTGTGATATGTTTCTTTGATGGTAAATGAAGGCTCGTGAGTGAGCTATTTTGCTTATAACAAAGAAGGCATCAGTTTCTTTTGTGAGTTATATGCTCATGACGGACATTGTACCTTCACAGTTTGTACCTAAGTTGCAATTTAATGGAGATCTTTGTGGTCATTTTCTCTAAATGCTGGTTCAATCTTGATTCGAGTTGTCGTTTTGGAGATTTATCAACCCATAACGGTGTGACTGAATCGCAGATGACAGAAAGCAAGCAAGAAATCTATCTGTAGTCTTGTTTAGGCTCTAACTACTGATTCTTGATATGACAAAATTTTGATACATCTCAGACACATCAAGGGTTGGTAAAGTTTAAAAAGCTGTCAAAAGGTAGGTAAAAGTTTGAAAATATCAAGTATCAACTAAAAGCTATGAATCTGAGTTGTTTTTAGCTAGTATTTCTTCTTATCAGATAACCGAATATCAAATATTTGAACTGATTTAGTTGCGGAGGTAAATCAAGAAACTCAAAAAGCACTTTTAGAAAATACAGGCGCAGGATTCATGCCCGGAAGCACTTTTTCCCAGTTTCTGCTGCAGAAGCAAGAGCATGAGTTGTATTCAGTTAAGAGTCAAAATACAGCAACTTCCGAATCAAGAACAATTTATACTATATGAACTGTATTTTACACTACTTCAAGCAGATTGCCAATCTACAACCAAGAATCATGTTTTATGCTTTGCCTACAATGACTGGACAAACTTGATAGCAAAATTCAACCAGCATATAACACTGAAATGCTACAAATTAAGTTATAGAAGCTAATCGAATAGCTAATTGATTGTTCGTATCACTAAAGGTAAGCAAACAAATGGGCTTACTATACATATATACTATTCTGAGAGTTTCAGATGTTATGTTCTAAACTATAGATGCATCAGCAGCCACGAAAACACATAGTAGCACAAGAACTGCACAAACACACTAAACCCCACAAGAACTGCACAAACCTTACACTAAACCCTGATATTTTCCTATCACCTTTTTGGTAAGTTTTGGAGCATTAAAGCCCGAGTCTTGCCATCGGGTTTGAGCCCAATCTCACGCATTTTCACATACACTTTTCTAGCAAGGTCTGTTTTGCTCCTCAAGCACATACCTTGAATAGCAGCGTTATATAGAGATCCATCTGGTTCAGACTGCAAAACAACAGAAAGAATGGCATAATCACACCAAGAAAAACATCTTCCGAATGTGAAGCATGTAATAACTTGTTTGAAAACTTACATTTAGGATATCTTCCACTTCTTCCCAAAGGGAACCCCAAATACAGCTTCTTATTAATGACAACAGAGTGAATATATCTGGAGACATTTTTTGCTTAACCATGTGTTGATAAACTTGCAATGCAACTTTCGGCTTTCTTCCAGCCTCACAAGCTGCAATAACGAGATTATAAGAAGTAACAGAAGCAGAAAATCCGGAAGCTTCCATTTCCCATATCAGCTGCAATGCTCTCTCCCATAACCCCAGCCTCTGACATGACATCAAACATGTGTTATACACATGCACGTTCAAAACAGAGCCATTGTCTTTTCTTATGCTCTCGAAAAGCCTAAGGGCATCAGCATGCTGATTGGCTCGGTTCAGTGCACCAATCAGGGAATTCCACGTGTACGCATCCGGTTCATGACCTAAGGATTTCATCAAGCCAAAAACCTTAAAAGCTAGTTCAACTTTGGCAGCTTTCCCAAGTGAGTTGATCAAAGCGTTACAAGTCGTTAAACTGGGCTTCACCTTATTATTCAACATACTTTGGAAGAGATTTAGTGCCGGCCCCCATTTTCCCTCTCTGGTGCATGCACCAATAATAGCTTGCATGGAATCTTCACACGGGCTTAGCCCGTTTCTCACCATTTCATGATAAGCATCGAGAGCCAGTTCGTTTTTACCACATCTGACAAATAAGCAGACCAAGAGACGATAGGTGACTATGGTCCCCACATGGCCATTTTCTTGCAAGATTTTCCAAATTCTCTCGGCCTGAACCCAGTTATTGACTTTTGCAAATATTGATATCATCGTGTTGTAAACAATTATGTCTATATATTTCTTGCTTCTTTCATCCCTTTGCGCTTCCTCAAACAAAGATAAGGCTGCTTCGCAACTCCTAACATTAGCAACTGCCTTTAAAATCAAGGAATAGCTATGGCCGGTGATGATGTCACTCGATTTCATAGAGTTGAATATTTTCAAGGCATCGTCTAGTTTTCTGTTCCGTAATAAACTGGAGAGAAGTGAATTACATGCATGTGGATTAGGAAGAAGATTGGAACACTTCATTGACTTGTACAATGCTAATGCACTTCTGATCTTATTTGATCTGCTGAGCTCCAAAATCCTCTTTGATAGTATTTCTTCATTCCTCTCCTCCAAATAATGTACCTCATCCTCAGCCTCATGGACGGTTTTTATAGACACTCTTGAATAATTATCCAAATGGTTTTCTTCTTTCAAATCACAATCAGATGAACTACCCCAAGGTGGCAATATCTGTTGAGGACGATTTTCACTAAGGCCTTCCTTTCCTTCCTGATTAATCGGTGTTCGTCCTTCTTCACAAACCAAGGCAAATTCAAGACTTGCAACCTTATTAGGCCTCACGTATGAATCTTTCGTTTCTATCAATTTACATAAACTAAAACCATGATTCTTGGCACATTTCAGCTTTATTTTCGAACCCGCATCAAAATATGCAGAACAACTGGTACAATTTAAATAAGCTGTAAAACCATGGATTCTTGAACTGCAGTAAAGGTGAGTTTGGCTGTGGTTCCTATACGTGGAAATAGAACGTGCTGGTGGGTTGCTGAGCAACTCGACCATTATCATATCTAACCCCACAGCTGAAAGATAGAATTTATATCGACTCCAACAGAATTACTATTCGAGAAAGCAAGTCATCGATTTAACTACTGTTTTAGACCACTAAATTTTGTGGCTTCAACGAAACCTCATACACTGAAGCAAGAAATACTTAAATCTTGAATTCCAAAGATAGCCAAAAGAAGAACTTCAGATAGCAATCATGTCCGAAATCTTAAAAAGTGACGAAATAGTGAAATTGTACCTCAAAAGATTTATGGGTTTCACTGTTGCGATGATAACAACGGGGGATGAAATCTCTCTCGCAGAGAGCAGGAGAGAGTGAGGGAGAAAGTCGCAAGGAAGGTGGAGGCGTGGAGCTGAAAAAATCTCAATACAAGATAACAAAAGTGCAAACGACGCCGTTTGACTGGAGTTAAAATATCACAAGCCTCTCTCTCTCTGCAGTATAAAATCTCAAAAACCCTCTCCACTTTTAGCCCCAAAACCCAAAACCCCGTCCCAGGAAGAGTCTTCCTGCAATGGGTAAATCCTTTAAGCTAATTTTAAGCTCTAAAAATGTGATCTTTTCATAATTTTCTTTAACATGTTGTCTTTTGTTTGTTGCAGATGAAAAGGTAGGCGAAGAAGAAGAAGTTGTAAAGGCGACGAAGAAGGTGATGGAGGGTGTTGCATCAATAGCCCTTTTGCCCAACGGCTCCATTTCGGGCCATTTTATTCACCTTCCCCATTCCAGATGCTATGGTCTCCATGGAATTGGTACATATCAAACTCAGTGTTATGATCAGTATTTTAGCTCACATCTAATTCTTGGACTTAATCCTGTGTGTGTGTGTAAAGATGTGTGTATTCAATTTTTGTTGAATTTACTCTTTGCTATCTTTCCCCGGCAAAAGAACTGGAGTGTGAAAGAGAGTGCAGCAGGGGTGAGGATTACCGCTTGATCAAGCTCACTGTAACGGACTTTAGTGTTAGTATACTTTCATTTTGTTCCCTTTATAATTTGTTAAACTAATATTCATTTGGAAACAGACAGAGTTCAGTTGACATGTTTTTCTGTGTAACTTCTCAATCAGAGTAAGAGAGAAAGAGATGTGGTGGTGGAGTGCAGAGGACATGATGCTGCCAAGATTTGTAATACTGAACATGCTCATGGGTAAGCCCTTTATATGTATATAGTGGCTGCAATGTTGGCATAGGGATAGTTTTGGCCCTCAAAATTCGATGGATCTTTTGATTGTTATATGAAGGCATTTCATCTTGGAACAGGTGGCAGAAGGATGTTGTGGGCATGGTGGAAGAGAAGCATAAGAAATCGAAGGTTTCGGTTTCTTTTGAATGTGAAACATTGAAAGCTGATGAAGCAGCTGAGGATCATCTCAGAAAGTTCATGCCCAAGTTGGTCGGGATGGACGCTGTTGGTAAATAAAATATTACTTCATCTTTTTAGAGTTTGTTTTGTTTGAAATCCGAATGTCTAAATAATGAAAACGGATTAATATGGGTCGAAGCATGAGTGGAAGAATCCATGATACCTGATTTTCACTTCATTTGCCTTTTGAACTATAGCGTTTTCTTGATGAAGCATATTATGTTGTGGATGTTGATTCATTCTGCACTCTGCAAATTTGTTGATACATTTACACTTAATGTTGGTTTCTTGATGAAGCATATTATGTTGTGGATTTTGATTCATTCTGCAAATTTGTTGATACGTTTACAGTTAATGTTGGCCCCATGATGATTGCGGGATTGGAGTTTGATGCAGATGATGAATACGAGCATATTGACACGAAAAATGGAGAGTGAATATATGAAGTCCCACCCGGCCACCCCCAACAAAAGAAGGGAAAAAACAGAGAAAATGGAAGAAAAAAGAAGTTTTCTTGTATGTGCAGACCCTTCTGAATTCTGTTGTTGCCTCTGGTCAATGTTCTACTGATACATCTTCATACAGTATTATATGTTCCTTATTATCAAATGCCATAGATCCTACCATTAGATGAAAAATGATTGTTAATATTACAACATATGTTTTGTCATTCAAACAAAGTACATAAATGAAAGCCACACAATATACAGCACAGACACATATGGTTTACAGTCACAGCATGGTAAACAAGGGTGGAATACAGAATGGTTATCACTAGACTGCTATAATTTGGAAGACAAAAAAAGATTCCACAGCAGCAGAGTTGAGTGGTATGGAACTCAACCTACCCATAAGACACAAGTTTCACTAAACAACCTCTGTCTGGTTCATCCACTTCTCCTTGAACGATTCTCACGAAGTAGGTGCTCGTTGCTGTAACAAACACCTGCAAATAAAAGGAAATTCTCATCAGCAAGTTGACAACGAGGTACTCTCGTTGCTGTAACAAACACCTACGCTCATGGTCTGTAAATATGCAGAGTACATAATATTACCCTCTCTTTTGATGAAATACATTCATGAAATACCCCTTCTTGCGAATTTGATGAAAACTAATATAATTTGTTGAGATACTCTCTCTTTTTTCGTGTGTGCGTGTTGGGAGGGGTGATGGTAGATGGAGATAAGTTACAGGGGAGGTATCTGTAATTTTAAGCTCAACAGGGAAGATTAATGTAAATACACATGGTTATGCATGTATGAGAGCATTGTAACCATTTTTCTATAAAACTAAACAGGAAACTGAAAAAATAAATAAATAGAGAAACAAGCCACTGGCTGAAACCAAAAAGGGAAGGAAGATTGTTCTCCCACAGAATTCAGGATATAACAAGAAGTTAAAAGGCTTTAAGCTACCCGACACAATCACTCCTCTGAGGCTTCATCAGTATCAGACAAGGGCAACAGCGTACAAATCCCAAGCACATGACCATTAAGGCACACATAATACTCGATGCAATCTTCATAAGCACCCAATCTACAACTAGCACTAGACGGTATCATCTTTGCAGCCAGCATATTCCACAGCTTCGCTTTACAGTAAGGACACACCTCACTCGGATGCGTGGGAGCCTTCCTACTTATCAGCATTTTCCTAACCTTAGAACCGGGAAACGATTTAAAAATCCCACGGAAAAAACCCACATCCCCTTCGTCCCCTTGATCAAGATGCTCACATGGATCGGACACATACAAGACATCACTCCTACATTGTGGCAACAAAAAGCTCTTTCCAGATGTCCTGGAAAAACGAGTCCTGTAAACAAAATGGCCCGGAATTTGAACAGTGTTGAAAAGACCATCTTTTTGGCATCCAGAACAATATATGAGCAGTTTGCCTAACGCCCTCCAGTTACCATCCACAATATGGCTTCCATTAGAATGTAAATCCAGCATCATCTTTGGGGCCCGGGCCTTGCAGAACTCTTTCCAGAGGACTCGTTTGGCGAGATCGTCTAGCCATTTGCACGTGCAGGAAAGGGCCACGATCAATTTAGGGTTCCAATTTAAGTGATTGAAAACTAAGAAGATTACTTCTTCAGTGAGGTGCCCTTTTGTGCAAACACAACTTGCTGAGTGTATGCACCGGATTTGCTTTGTTAGGATCATTGTTTTTGCCTGATTATAGAAAACAAGATTGACAGCTCTGTTATACCAGACAGGAAACCTCAAATATATCAATGTTCAAATCAAATCACCAATGATCTCCCACAACTAACATGGAAATAGCCTTAATAGATATCAAACAAAAGTACAGTATCTTGTACCTATAAAGGAAGAACCTGAAAACAATCTTGACCACAGAAAACAGGAATCAACGCAGGTACTCATCACACCCTAATATAGAGATATTACATTTACACAGACAGCTCTGGATTTCATACTCCACAGCAACAAGGTTCAAAGTTTAAAAAGTAAAAACCCAATTAAACCCACTTCAAACTCCGCATAATCAAACGAAATCAGCTTTAATTTACCATCCAAAACAGTTGTAAACAAATCCAAAAAAATCATCAAAATTTCTAAAGGACTTGATCTCCCAGAAGTACACTAGATCGCTTTCACACACTTCAAATCAAGACACAATCTAACCTCAATCCCAAACGGAGCTCGTTTCCAGCAAAAGAACACAAATTACAGCCTCACAAACAGAACCAGACGATTTTTCCAAAGATCGACGAGAAATGCAACTCCCCAAGTCCCGATGCGGATGAACTCCCGAAAGTCACACGATAACATGCAACAAAAACCGCGGATTTTGTCTGCTTGGTGGGAAAATATTCCGCCCAGAAAAGGAAAAATCAATCTTGAGCTTTCTAGCTGTAAGGGATTTTGCAGAAAGGAAAAATGATAATATGTAGTCGAGAAAGGGGCTTTGGAGTTGCAAATCTTCAACAAGAAAAGATTATATTAAAAAGAATTATAATTCTTGCAAATGATAAATACACCTGGCTGTCACGTAAGCTTGAAACAAACCAATGATTTATTTTACATATTTTATTTTGTGCTGATGTGGAAATTTTGAAACCCTATGTCTTGCGTGTCTTACAACCATTGGTTGTTGAAATATTTAGGTCAGAAATATCAAGATACACGGCATTCCCCCTTTTTCCATTTTTTTTTTTTAAACTTTTTTATGAATTAAAATTTATAGGATAATTAAGTAAAAAGAAAACATATACTTTTTTTTGACATATACTTTAATAATCGTCATTTAATTTTTTAAATTTTATGATTAAATCGCTGATGGATGGTACAGTATTCGACCTAAATATTCTACCAAAATTATGTCAACTGGTATTTGAGTACTAATAATAGTTTCAAAAATATACCCACTTGAAAGTTATTTATGGATACTTGATTTGTGGTTTAGCTTTCTTGGTTGTTTTGAACTCTTTGTGTCTATCACACAAATAGACACATTACAATATGATACGAACAAAATGTTGTTTTAAATAAATTTTAACACGAAATATTCAATATAACACGGTAAATAATATTATCAAACATGATTGTACTATCAACATCCATGTAACTTGTATATTGGTCTCAACCTATGATATACAGGTACAAACACGATAATATGAACACGACACAAGTAAAATGACACAAATTTTTTTAATTTTCTACATGAAAATTTTCGAACATAATGTCCGACACGATACAATACTATAAAGTGATATTTTTAAAAATATCGATCCATTGGTTCAAACTCTCAATAGTGATTTTCCTGTGAAGGAAATAAATTCAGAAAAAAAAAAAATTCAAATGCTTTTATTGTGATTTCCAGCGTAGAAGGTCCTTGGCTAGTTGGCTTGCATGGTCAAAGACATCCACATAGGTAAAAGAACAAAAGGAACACAAGACAATACCCACAAGAAAAACCCACTATAAAAAACAAGAGAAAAATCTGTAATCGTGTCAAAATACCAACCAATGACAAGAACTGAAAAGGTTTCAGATTCAAACTCAGCAGACTCAATCAAGACAACAATGTCCATGTCCAAACCCTGTAAGTTTTCCTTGTCCCCCTTCCCACCACTCTAAAAACCTAAAGCAAGAAGAAGGAAACAAGCATGCATAAACACTCTATTTCTAACCTCCTTCGAAGGAAGAAACCTACTTAGCACGTATGTTTAGTATTGGAAACTTGCAAATGTCACACACTCCCTATTCAAACACTTGCTATTATTGACCTAATGAAGTTATTGAGAAAACTATAAGAAAAAAGATGGCCGAAAACTATTCACACTCAACTGGCTGCCTGTGAAGAGGGCTTAGTCTCTTGGAGGGAGATCACCGTTTCGAAAGCTCCAACAAGAGCTTTAACCTTACTTTTCCTACTTTCCGCGAGTTTAGTTGCAGTTTCTTCGATGACATTGTTGAGTAAACCTTGAGCATCTTTCTTGTCCTGCACATCTTGGTGCTTCAAGACGACCTTTTCGGAGGGTTGCTCTTCTGCATCAGGGCCACCGTTATTGGCTGCATTCCTTTTGAAAGTTTTTCTCCTCGAATCACCCTTGCCTTCTTCTGTACCGGACACTTTTGCCCTTCTAAACCTCAGTCTTCTCGGGCTGTTAATAGGTGACTGAAAATCGACTACTTTCCCGCTCCTGAACTTTAACTTCATGGGAAAGCCATCTTTATCTTGAGGAAGTCCAGCCCGGCTCTTTGTTAAAGTTCTGTTGGGAGTCTCTTCCACAGGCGGTACCCCTTCAATCTCCGGAGGTTCATTTTCAGGGGTATATTGGTCTGCCTCGTCAATGATGAGCTCTGTGCTATCTTCGCTATCTTCTTCTTCATGAAGAGACAAGAATGGAGACTCTGCATGAGACAGTGATTTGGCTGAAGATGGAGATGAAAGTGAAGAAATGGCATTGTCATCGGGCATGGAGTGGGGTGTAATTTCTGTCTCAATGACATGCAAAGTTTTCTCAGAAACTTTCGCAGGTTCTGATGGCATCGACTTGACCCTGCGCAACCTGTTCAAATTTCCAGGTTTTCTAGATTTGATGGATGCTATCTTGATAGGTTTAGGGGACAAAGTAGCAGCAATAGGTGAGAATACTTTCTTTGCAGATGCTTTTGATGCCAATGTCATAGTTAGGCCAGTTCTGGCACCAATGTTTCTTTTCCCTTTCCCGTGTGCACCATCAGTATTTTCCGAAGACAATGATGCCTTACTAACCTTAACTGGTTTCAGATTTACAGGAGATGACCTCTGCTTGGAAGGATATGTTGTGTTCTTTGTTGGGATTCTAACATCACTCGAGGAACCTTGTGGCACTGGTTCTTGAACATCTTTTGATGGAAAGAATACTACACTCTTAACAATTTCAGGTGGTTCTGGAGAAGTGAGTTTCTTAGTTGATGAAGGCTTGTCCTTGGGCAAAAGGTTCTTTTTACCAGATGAAGCATTTTGACTCAGGGAATTAGTTTTAGCAACTGAGGATGCTTTGGATTTTCGCAAATAGGGTTTGATATCGGGAGAAGGCAAGTTCGGCAAATTGTTTCTGGAACCGGCTGAAGTCTTGCGCTTTGCAACTTTTTCCTCATTAGGGGATGTTTTGGGTTTTGGTGAATAGGATTTGGTAGGAGGATTTGGCTTCTGGTTTGATGAACGACTTTTGGCATCTGATGAACTCTTGTGCTTGGAAACCTTTTCCCCATCCAAGAATGCCTTAGGTTTTGCAGAATAAGATTTGGTGTCAGAAGATGGCTTCAGGTCAAGTGAATAACTTCTGGTATTGTGGTTGACAACCTTGTCTGTATCTGAGAATGTCTTGGATTTCAAAAATTGAGATTTGGAATCAAGAGACAGCCTTAAGTTAGGTGAATGGTTCTTGATACCTTTGGTTGGTTTATGATTAGCAACCTTTTCCTTCTTTTGCTCACCTGCAACTAAAATCTCCACTCGATACTGGTCGGTCGTTAAAGATTTTGCGACTCTTTTTCGCCAAGGTCTGCTTTCCTTCTCTTCAGATGAATGTTTTCTTCCATATTTACAGAAATCATGGCATGAACCAGTGGAAGCTCTGAGGTAACGAGACTGCACTTTTTGACTACTTTTGGTGGAATTTGATTTTGCAGTAGAATTCCTTGTTGAACTGTCTCCAGCATTATCGGCATCATCAATAGATGTTCTGACACGCTGGACATTACTGCTGCTTCCATTGCTCAGAACATCCGAATTCCCAGAAGAAGCTTTGCCAGTGTTGCATTTGGTCGAGTCATCTTTCGCAGGAATTATTACCAATGAATCAGTAATTTCTTCAGCAATACTGCTGCTTCCATTACTAAGAGCATCCGAATTCCCAGCAAAATTTATGCTTATGTTGCTTTCATTCAAATCATTTTCCTCAGGTGTAACCGGTGAATCGATACTTTCTTCTTCACCCATGAACATGGGCACTGAAAGAAAGTAGGAAACCCAAAATGCTGCCAAAAAAAAAAAAAGCAAAATGTAAATAATCAAATATTTTGGACTAAAGACACTCACAATAGAAGAAAACACCTCAAGGAAAATCATTTTGAAAAGATATAAAGAATTTATATGTATATATTTCCACCCTCTCAGTTCCCAAGACATTTGGTTACAAATAAGACGGTGTCGAGTTGAGGCTATAACTTCCACAACAAAACATTCTACAGGACCACAAACTTGTATACATCACCAATTACTGAGAGAGTTTTTCTACACGAATTCAACTTTAACGTTCTCATAGGATCTTTTGCAAACTACATGTAGGACTAAATCACAAATGATTTCTGCTACACATCAAATAATTAAGAGAAGAGAAGAGATCACAACAAATTGATAGGCCGACAGAAAACCACAAAAGATATATAAGACTATGATATCCATTCCATTTCAAAGAAAACAGAGTTATAAATTTAGTTAACAAACAAAGTGAAGATAACTCCAGCCCAGACGGGGAAAAACCAAAAGTTCAGCTCGTATATACCAAATTGCAGGAATTTTCTTGATGAGAAGGTATTCCAAATCCACAAAATTTCTCAGACCTTAAGCTTTTCCAACGTAAGAAACTTCATCATCATCATTAAGCACTCAATTACAAAAGCAAACAGTTTTCAATCCCCTTTAAACATAATCAATTACGCCGAAATGGGAACCGTACCAGATTAAAACCAATAATAACTCTTCACGAAAACCCGCACAACATGCAACCCAATCAAACAACCCCCCGAATCACGATCAGAGCATCAATCTCAAAACCCTTCTCCCCAAAAACAACGAAAATCACAGAACCAACAAAAAAGAATTAACAGAAAATAACAAATTAATAAACAACAAAATGCCGGTTATCCAATGCAGCATTAATTGAAAAAAGGCGTTAAAGAAGCTCAACAATCCGCGTACCTCTCCCCTTCGCCTTCCCTCCTAAGGTGCCTTTCTTCGTTACTGCTCCATCAAAAAAACGGAAAAAAGCGTCAAGCAAAGAAACGAATCGAATCAAGGGATACACAACACAACACAACACGATCAATACATCCCAAAAAACCCAAATGGAAAACGATAAACAAGAAGAAGAAGAAACCGACCTTTTTTGTGTCAACAAATTCGTTATTCAATTTCCCATAGCCGTGACAATTTTCAAATATATAGGGGGAGAGATCGTGCAAGCAACGCCTTTGAGCTCTGGAGAGTTCTGTGCTGTCTTGTTTTGCGCGTTTGTTTTGTTAGTTACACAAATCTCCGGCTCAGAGAGAGAGAGAGAGAGAGAGAGAGAGAATGAGAGAGATGGGAGAGATTGAGAGAGATGGGTTTAAGAGAGAGAGAACACCAATGGTGGGCAGGTGGAAATGAGCTTTAGCCTTTAAGGAGGAGCTCATAATTTCATCCAATATTTATAAAATCTATAATTAATTAATTTAAAGAAAAAAGATTTGGATAATTTTAATTAGAGATAAAATTCAGGGTTTTAGGTTAGTTAAGGATAGTAATTATATAGGTAATGTAGTTGATTATATGAGATACACATACATGTATCTATCTAGAAACTTCCCCAAGTAAATTAAGTCATACTTGTCCCCCTGTTGGTGAGATTTCTTGATGCTTGGGAATCTGAATTGTTGCAGTCCAACCCTATTTGACTATACTCGTCTTGAATATTATGTTAGATATTTTTAAACGAAAAATATCGTGATATTATGTTATATTTGTGTCACTGTATTTATATTTGTCCATTACGATGTGTACGCTATCTTTCACGAAACTTATTTTAAATTTTAAGATTATTTGTGTTTATTGATGCATGATGCATAAAATCTTGCACAAGAAAAATGTGTTTTATAATTATAATAACATGATTATGAATCATTAGAAGTAAAATGGTCCCGCATTAGGCGATATACATAATTTAAAGGTAGAGTTTTTCAAGAAAAATTTAAATATATTTTCATGTGGAAATGAATGGGCAGTTGTGAGTTATTATTGAGCATTTGAGGGAGAGCTATAATTTCATCTCAATTCATCAATGTGAAATGCGTTTTAAGAAGGATTGATTCTTTTAGCATGTGTATTTCCTAATGTCATCATGTCATATGATAGCATAATTGGAATTGTCACCATCTTGGTAAGTAAGTGCCACCCTTCTTCTTTGGCCCTACAACCACACCGGTCGAGATCAGGTTCGAACTAGAACAACCGCATCCATGTTTTTAGCTAGTCGTTGGGAAATGACGCTAAATTCTTTAATCAAGGTTCAGGTGTTCAAAAATTACTTATGAATGAAACAATTGGATTAGAAGGGTCGTTTCTGTACTGGACAGCTATAGTATCCGAACTCGGGAAACAAAAGGGAGAATGTGAGATGAGGGCAGTAGGTGGATGAGATTGTCAAGTTTCAACCTACCTGACCCTCCACCCAAAAACAAGAGTTTATTAACCACAAGAAAAAAGTGTGCCATAATTGACATTTGACACCCAGAAAACAACTTAGATCTTTAAGTCCTAACCCTACACTTAGAAACAGCATATGATAATAAATTGCTATTTACTTTCAACCATACTATCAATTTATGACATTTCCATCCTACTTTATGAGATCTAACTTTGCATAATCAAACAGGTCAAGATGAAGGGACAACCTCATATTTGCTTTGCTTTCCCTTTAAGCAAGTGAACAGCTTCAGAGCCCCTGCATATGAATTAAATGGTCCAAGTTCTACTACATTTTGTACCTATATTATCCTTTTTCGCCAATGCGAATCAAAGACGTGGACGATGTAGACCCGAACCGTGCAAGAATCTCTATTCCTAACTGCTGCTTGAGGAGAAACAGGGTTCTTTCTTCTAAGGGGATGATCCCTTGTGTATGTCTTAGCTTGAAAATACCATGGCAGTTTACATAATAAAATTAGAAAATTTCGTCCCATTCTTCATCGGATACAAATATGCTAGTTATATTAAGGGAATAGTCCTATTTTCACATTTAACACCGACCCTTTCCAGTGTAGATGTCGAATTAAGTAACATGATTTCCAGTGTCACGATATATATTTTACTAGATTTTTCACAAGATTCGGTTTACCATTCAAAGTAAGTGTACTAGAGGTATCTACAAAATTTACCAGAACTTTGTACTCTGATCTTGATCATTTCTTACGACCTTTCACGGTCTTCTTGACCGCTCCAACTGAGACCAAGAACTGATCGAGGGATGATAGAGTCCTCATGTCATCTGGAGGGAAATAACTGGCAGCCTTTCCCAGAAGTGATGTGAAAAGAAGGGATAGAGAAGGGCGTGTGGCATAATGTTCACCCAAAAGATCATCAAGAAACCCAAATGCTGCTAGAAAATCAGATCTGCTTGCATTAATTGGAGCAGCAAAATGGGCTGGGATTATTCTCTTGAACCTCCAGTCGCGTGCAATTCTATCAATCCAATCTCTGACCTGAATTTAAAAATGATCATACTTAGTATTTAGTATAATATGTTTAAGCTATGGGATAGTTACACTGCCATACCCTGAGATTTGATCAAATTACACAAACTTCCCCTAAGGTTTGTCAAATTACAAAACGTTCCCCTATCAAAGAATTTCAAATATGGACCAATAAGCTTTGATGATATCATCTTATGAATAGTGTTTTTTCATTTACACTTACTGACCAATATTTCAATCATGCATCAGGCAAAACTTAAGGCAACTCCAGGGAACTATGAGTAATTAGGCCAAACTTCAAGGTATGCCCGTGTAATTATCCCTATGTTTTTAAATTATTGACCGACTTGCCTTTTCAGGGACTTTGCTGAAAACTAGAGTCTTTACAATGGGTGAGACGATAAGTTTTTGTGACATCTGGGAAAAGCTTGCTTTTGGCTCCAACAGATTTGATGGGCCAAGAAACAAGATCTGAAGGACCATTCTTTCCCATCCTGTATTAAAAAAAATGAAAAGGAATTATTTTAAAGATCTGTGAAATAAATAGGTCCCTCAAATTGGAAAGCTAGAAGAAATACCCTTTTGTCTGCTCATGTTGTTGTCAACAACTGGTTCATCAGAGACTTCTTTTCCTTTACTAAGGATTTTTACAGCCAAACCATTCTTTGCAGAAGCTAATAATGATTCTTTGCTAATACATTCAGGAGGTTGCCGGGGAACATATATTACCGCATCGGTTACCAGCAGAGTCCTTGTTCGCTTATGATAGAATGCCACCTCAACATATGGTCCGATTCCTGGAATCCCATTTTACAAAAACAAAGATACATTTACGGAATAATGTAAGAGTAGAGCTTGGAAAGTACGTTTTAGTTACTTGACAATGTTTAATAACAGCAATAATTACCAACTTCAGGCGAGCTCAAAACTTTTTGTTCAATTTCACCAGCCCATGGGGCTGAATCATCCTCATCTATTAATGTTTTGGCACGAAAAATCCCAAAAAATTCGAGGGGCAGATTTAGGGGCCAGCTCCATTGCCTAGGTGCAACCCATACCTGAGCTTGAGGAAACTTTCTTGAAAATGGGCCAACAAAAATCTTATGCTCATATGCAAATGTAGGAAGGACTATATATTCCACAGGAGCACCTAATTCTTTCAAAAGCTGCAACAAGAGAAGAAAACAATAATCAAACGAATCTGCGACAAACAGATGATGCAAGCAAGAGGAGTAAATTGAGCATATGCTGTTTACGTGCATAACTCAATGTATCAATAATTGCTCAGAATCAAAAGGAAATAATACACTTCCAATGTAATTACGACATAGCACCTGGATGCATTCTTTAGTTGGAGCAATAGGGGCATGCACCCATAATCCGCCTGATTTCAGCTTGATAACCGTCATTCGGATGTTTGTCGAGACACTGCTGAAACCCAGAGCTTGCTCTTGTTCAAATAACCATATACTCCCTTTCACAGCCTGAAATCAATCAATCACAGATAAAATAGTTACAGCCCGCAACCGAAAGTAAGCACTACTTTATTGATCTCGCACTACATAAGATAATTTCGCAGAATTTCTAGCAAACCTCAGTACTTTTGAATATTGAAAGAACCTCGGAATTATCCCTAATCAAACTCAAATGCACAACCAATACCACATTATAAGCAGATTCTTACGTTTGGGTTCAAAATTTTGTATCCAGGCAGTAGTACTATCAGCAATTACTTCTACTCGATGGAGTTTCATACAGAAGGGTGTTTTGTGTTAAGTGTTAACACAACAGTTAACATCGCATCTTACGTAAAAATCAAACACTTCAGCTCGAATTGACAATATGAAAGCTAGAAAACAGTTAATGACTGCATCTACACACACACAGAATGACCCAGACAAACAGTCGTACTAACCTCGTATCTTGTAGTACGACGATTGAGAAAAGGACCGAGGGGGAAAGGGAACCCAGTGAAATTGAAGTAAAACGTTCCTCCGCCACTTGCCTCGCCGCTAGCGGCGGCGGCCACCACCAGTCTAACTTCATCTCTGTGTTTTCTTCCTCTGGGTTTCACCTGAATGCACAAACCCTTCATCGACGACCCATTACCAAAGCTAGAACTCAGTTCCCGACAACCCAATCGTAAGGATTTTGGTGAAGGCGCAGCAATGGCTGCAGCCATTCTTTCCTGTCCAAGAATTAGTTAGAGCTAACTCGCACAACAACCGATAGAATGAAAAATCAAAAGAAAAGAAAAAAACAATATAATTCAAAAATATTTTAATTTCCAGGTTCATTTAGTTACACGTGGCAGGTTCCAGGTGGGGTTGTCCGAGTTGGAATTTTATTTTTCCCATTATTTTCTCCGGTGAGAATCTCACAAATTTTTCGTGGATGAGAGAAATTCAGCCATTAAAGGTTGAACCTTTTTTATTTGAACAGCATTTTTACAGTGTTTTAGTAAGAGAGAGCCTTCATGTGTTGCACATAAGCAGTTAAATCCAGCGTTGAGTTGCAAATAATTGAACAATAAGTAGGGTCCCAAGAACTCAGCTTACAAATAGTAATGGGAGCAGAATTTGTACAATCAAATTCCAGCCAACATTCTTGGCTGACACCATCAAATTGTTGAAAGATTTATAGTTTATGCCATAACCAAAACCTAACAAATAAGGCTATTAAGCACACCGACTTACAAAAACACAAAAGATTTCCAGGAAATGCTGGAATCTTGGAACAACTGGACGGCGAGAATAATACCGGCACATCTTCAAAGGTTGGAGATTGGGAACTACCATGAAGATGAGTTACCATGTGACGATCTCCCTCACTAGCCAATCCAAGCTCGGGTAAGCAAAGTACAGAACAAGGAAGGATGGAAGAGCGAAGAGGACTGTGATGAGTATGTACAGGGCCAAAATGGCAGCACAGGCAGGTATTGCATACAAAATGATGAGGAGAAAAATGATGACCAGTGGGAACTTGGCAGTCAAATGGACAAAGAAAACGAGGGACTTTCTGAGGGACAAATGCAGTCTCTCGATTGCATGGAAGCTGTTAAACTGTTCTTCGTCATTGCTTGGTTCTAATGGTTCGGAGTGATGAACATGATGATGCCTCTGGCTTCCTATTGTTCTCATGCTCGATGGCCACTGATGGTCCCCACAGACGGTGGAATGAGATTTCCCTCTATCACCGTTCATGCTCTCAAGCATCCAGAGAAGGAAGAAGTTTTTACGGGGAAATTTGAGGGCTCCTCTGTAAACCAAACGGAATGATAAGAGATTGCACCAGGGGCAGGATATGAAGAGTGGGAGTTGAAGAGGTAGAGTAGGGTATTTGACAACAGCCCACTGTAGTCCAAGAATGCAGTTCTTGCATAACGTGTGTCCACACCAAAGAACATATGGAATGTTTTCGACAAGGTTAAAGGATTCCCAGCATATTGGACATTCCAAGCCCTCATCTCTGCTACTGATGGAAGAAGCTTCATCGTCTGAACAAACCACAGAATCTTGCATTGGCTTCGGAACACCCTTTTTCGGTGCTATATTTCCAGCTATACAGTTAGATGCGAAATTCCACATGTTGAGATATGTGGAGAGCCACTATAACAGGATCATTTCACATCTACGCAGCAGCGGCTCAGACCCTAAGAAGCGAAAGGAAAAAAAGAGTAAGGTAAATACAATCATTCAGAAGCTGAAACTGAAATAGGCACATATCCATTAAAACAATCACAAATTCACAACTAGCTCACGTAAACTACAGAACGCATCAATGGAATCAAAGCATCTTAAAAAAGCAAAGCTAAGCACAGTGAATTATGTTTTACCAGTGCACTTTACTCCAATATACCTCGACTATGTGCTACACGATAAACCCAATGGCAAACCTCAGTAAATTTTGTCAAATGAAGTTAATTAAGTTACCCACCATCCAATATCCCCATTACCAGAAACCATACTGCTACATTTCATCGCATTGATCCTTCCAATACCGAAGGAAATATCCATAAAAAATACCCGCTAGACTAGCTAGAAATTAACATTCTTAGTAAACAACAAAACTGCGAAAATTGATCAGGCAATGCAGCAGATTTCATGACTATACATTATCAAATCGACAACTGTAAACGCCTTCATCGCTGAAATAACCACCAAAATCTACACATACAGAGGTGTACAACAGCACCAGATTTTTCCAAAACGGTAGATCGATCATGAATCTGAAAAGAACAGCTGAAAGATAAGCGATCTTACCGAATGATCGAATGAAACCGGAGAGATCGGAGTACTGTTTCTGTGGCTGAGCTTCAATCAATGATAATCTCTGCAGTTCCCATTTTACTTCCTTTCTTCATTTTATACCTTTTCAGTTACCTAATTGGGCCATATTGTTTAATTGCAAGTGAATCAAGATCGGCCCAACTAATTAAAGAGTAACCGGCCCAAATTTTAAACCGGGCCCAAAATACACGTATGAAATTAATTTTAAACATTAAGGAAGGAATTTAAATAATTTAATATGCTTGGGAAATTAATGATCATGCCATAAGAATGATTGAAGTTAGATTATCCTTTAATGTGCTCAATATTCTTAAAGATCATGTATTCATGTTTCAATTATGTGTTTTGATTTCTCGTTTCACTTATATTCTACACACGTTAATTATATCCATATACAATTAAGATTAATTCATCCAAAGAAAAGCTGCATCTTAACTCATCGTTATGAATGTATTTACACTCCAATTAGAGCTATCAAACATACAATATTTCGAAATATTAATTCAACTTTAGTCCTCAATATTATTTTGTGCTTCTCACTAAAATTGTACGTGCATGTGAATTAATACCTCCACATGGGGAGCAGAAGCTATAACGGGAATCAATTTTGATCTGATCAATTTTATTAACAGTAATTTATTACCTTACGACCATCACAAATAATTAACGTGCCTTCCCACATGGTAGGGTACGTAATTCTTGTCTTCCCTAACCAAATTATAGAAAAAGTTTCAAATTGCACCCGTCATTTCAACACCAAAAATTACAATTTTCTGTCTTCCTTCGTCATTATAAATTTACATTGAGATTAATTCTAATTCGAATTTGAATTGGCTCGTGAAGATATTGAATATTGAAATTCGGGGTTTCGGGTTGAATTAAATATTGAGCTAAATCGAGTTGAACACGAGTTTTGGTTTCCTTGATTCGTTGGGTTCGAACTCAAATTTGATCAGTTTAATTTCAAGCTCGAGCTCGAATGTGGTTGGGATATATGATAAGTTTGTGTATCCGAGCAGCTGTATACTTGCATGAAATTGTACTTTGGCTGCACATGCATCCTGACATTATACATTACAAATGAACGGTCAACAACCACAGCTATATATACATATATAAAGGTGAAAAGAAATCTTCAGTCTCTTATTGGTTGATTCCCTTGTATGGAATGTTACGTAAGATATTTGCATCGAATATCATATCAGACATTTTTCGTATATATCATTATGTTAGCGTCGTGTCATGTCATATTTATATGGTCGTGTAGTTACCTATTAATTTCGAGAATTTCTGAAAATTAAAGACATGGAAGAAGCATGTGTTCAACTTAGATAATAATGAGAGAGTGACAAAAATCTCATATTACAACAAAGTGAGGCAGACAATATGTAATATACGGGGATCTGCATGGCCCCTATATAAAAAACTCAATAATTAATTGATTAGGTTTTTACCAAAATATTAGTTCGTTTTGTCACCGTGTGCATAAATCATAATCAATCGCAAGATACATATACATAAAATCAACTTAATGTTTTTTTTTTTCATTAAATATGAAAAAAAGGTAAATTAAATTCATATACACACCACGAATTCTCTTAGAGTTTTATTTACAGGGATTTCCGAATGAATAACTCAGAAACGACGGCCAAAGCCGTAGAGGGTCCTTACCGCTGCATGAGTGGTAGCTCATGCTCAAAACTCCTTCGACACGAGCCCTAGTCATTGCTTGCTCGGCTTCACTGTGGTGAGAGCTTCCGACCGGATTCATTCATCCCTACCCTAACCCTGATGAATGGACTATGATCGGGTCTGAGTCGAGCGGTTCGGGCTGGTTTCCAATCGGTTTCTCCCAAGAATTAAGATTATTTATTTTAATTTAAAACTTCTCACATGTTCATGGAGTTATTAACAAAGAAACCAGCTTCTCCTTTTGAGTTATTGGTGACAAGACTCATTCATGGACCTTCAATAATCACAAACAACACAGAATTATTCCTAAGAGGAGAATTTTTCTGGGGACATATTGTTGGCAGTTGATGATATAGGTCCGCTTCTAAACTTATACAATTATTTTGTCTATCACATATATTTTTATCTATAAATATTGAAATTTAACAAATAATTAAACATATAGAGGCTTGACTCGATCAAAAAATTTATTTTGGATGTAGTAAAAGGACTTTTTTTCGGGTAGACAAGTAGTAAACCTTTATAAGCGGATTGTTTCTTCCTTTTTTTGACGAGTAGTAAACCCTAAACGGAATATCATCCGTATTAATGTGGGGGTTTTAATTAAATGATGTTTTGTACGACTCCAGTTAGGTATTTTTTGGTTTGAATTTGAGTCTGAAATGTGGAAATAGATTAAATCCTTTGCATGGAATCATTAATAAACCTTTTATGTGTTTAACAGCGTGATAAGACCATATAAACATGCTATTATCATTCATGGCAAGTGAAAAGAATGCCTTGATCGCTAGCTACCGTCTATATTAATATATGAAATCTAACTTATAATTATCTTAGTTAATTTTGGGGGATAATAAACTAATTGTTAATTTGAGCTTGTGGGACTAATACGTGACTCAATTATTATCGGTTTCATGTTGATCTCTGCAATCCCCGAACAAAATAAAAAAAAAAGGCGGAATAAAATAGTGAATATAATAAATGTACAAAATAAATATATATGTTTTTTAAATCTAACATTTAAGTTTTTAGATGTACCATTGCAAAATACCAAAACATGAGACGTGGAATAAGCTAAGAAACACTTATGAATTATACATTTAAATATATTTAATTTGAACCAAGGAAACAAATAATTTTGGAAAATATGTAACAAAATTATATATAATTATTTTATTTTCTAATTTTTTGTAGGGTGGGAGTGGTACAGGTTGGCAGATAACTCAATTATTTTGTATAAATCGATGCTGTCTGTTTTAGCAAAAAAAATTGGAAATTCTTGGAATGTTTTAGGTTTTGTTTGAGCTAGACGTGGATATGTATGCCAATTCATGAAGATAAAGGGACAGATAACATAAAAAGAACGTACACAATCAAAAGAAAGTGGAAATAGAAATATTGAAAGCATCATATAACTGCATGTTTACTATTAAGGGTAATTTTAACCTGAATTTGGTTCGATTAAATCGGAGTAACGAGGAACGTGTGTTTATATTTGTCGTATAATTGGTGAAAAATTTAGAAAGAATAACGAATCAAATGATAAGTATAATATATTTCTCGTTATGATTAATTAAGTTTAACCGAGTTGAATTTGAGTTAGAATTTTTTTACCGATCAACATGGGATTACTCACATCAATAATGAGAGAAATTAATGTAATGCATGCAATTCAAATAACATTACATATTTTATAATTCAGGATAATTATATCATGATGCAATAAAATTATATATATATAATAAAGTCACGGGCCAAGAGTGGACAACCCTCAATTTTAACACCCCCTTATTAGTCCTTACAAAATCAAGTTATGTCATAATTTTTTTTGTAATTTTCTAAGATCCTGAAGCAATTTTAATTAGCAATATCTCACAAATAGATTAAAATTACACAATCACACTAGAGAGAACTGAAAAATAGGATGAAGTAACCAAGCTATAAAAATTGACTTTACATCTTTTTCATTCGCATACAAGCACCTAATATATTAATACAAGATCAAAATTAAAAGATAGATCTTTCAATTTTTTTAAATTATAATTATCTCTTTGATTTTCTAATTTCAATTGTCTATTAATACATTTGACATGTATATACGAGCCAAACAAAAAATAGAACACAAACTTAAAACAAGAGTTACAATTTCGCAAAAATTAAAAAGGTTGATGTGGTAAGAATAATATAGGTACTAAAACTGTAGAGATCGAGGGGATGGAACTCGTCCTTAGGAGTTAGGACAAGTTCCGTTGTTGATGATACTGAGTTATGTTATATGGATACGGATACGAGCACGACACGACACGATACAACACAAATGTGACGGTATGAAATTTTTTATGAATTTTTCACGTGATCAGAAATGTTGGACATATACGCTGGATTGATATTCTCAATTAATCGTTGGAGAGTTATTGAGAATATCAAAAAGCAAAAGACATATGAAGAGGTTGTTTGGAAAACTAAACTTGTCCCGCATTAATTTAATAACATAGTATGGTCAACTATATAAGTTAAAACACTAAGAGTGTTATTAAATTATGAAATGTGAGAGTCGACTGATGGGCTCATATGCGGCATCGCCTGCCGGGCTTGGACGATTGTAGCGTTTGATGGCACACTTTGCACGCGTATCATCGCTAGGAGCTTGGAGCCTCTCATCCGAGCCTAGAGCCTTAATTTCTTTTTGGTCCAAAGTTGACAAGTCAAAAATGTTCAGATACATCTGAATCTGTAACACCAATCACAGATCCGCTAGCTGGTGGTGTAACAATTGAGTAGTGGGCAAATTAATGAATCAATTTTCAGGCCAGTAACACCTAAAATAATAACACCCTAAAAGTAAATATTCGTTTGCAACCTTTAGCAAAAACTCAGAGAAATTAGCGACAATTGACACTAAGAACAGGGATCACCCTTGCCATTCTGAATCCCAATAATACCGGAAAAACGAAAAGCATTCTCATCACTTTCATGACCTAGCCAGCTCGCGCGGTACTTCACTCTAGTTATCATCAAAGATTACAGACATTTACCTACTCATAATCACAACCACTTTTTCCCCATACACAATGCCCCAATTAAATTGATCATCATCCTGTTGTCATCAGTTTGATACAACAATAGTATATATATATATATATATATCGATCTCTCGTCTTCAAAACTCGTCCATTTTATAAACAACTCTAAACACTTGATCTTCTCTTCCCTCCATGGTTTCTCTCATCCTTCATCAATGCCTTCCCACTATCCACACCCCACTTTCTCCTTATCAAGGTCTCTCTTCTCTCAATCTCAGACATATATATATATATATATATGTTTGTATAATTGTGTGTATTCTTTCCTTTTGCAGATAAAAGATCATTTTTCTAACGTTGCCATCTTCTTGATATATATGGTTTAATTTACGATTATGATTGATATGCTTATTGATAAGTGTTATTAATGCACACATGGTGTAAAGCACAGGTGGTTTGGAATATTCCGGCGAGAATCAGCCGAGCAGGACGCCGGGGAAGACAGCGAGGACAATCAAACCTCCGCCGCCGCCGCCGCCGGCGAATGCTACGCATGCACTCAGGCGGGGGTGCCGGTTTTCCACTCCACCAGCTGCGACAAGTCCCACCAGCCGGAGTGGGAGGCATCCGCCGGCTCTTCCTTAATCCCCATAAAGTACCGGGATTCCGGCGGCCGGACCCCTTCCGGCGCCGCTCGTCGGCGGCGGAGCGTGCTGGACCCGAGGACCAAGCGAGTGCAGCGGTGGAACCGGGTGTTCCTGGTGGCGCGTGTGATGGCGCTGGCGGTGGACCCGCTGTTCTTCTACGCGCTGTCGACCGGCCGCGGCGGGTCGCCGTGCCTGTACGTGGACGGGGGAGTAGCGGCGGCGGTGACGGTGGCGCGTACGTGTGTGGACGCCGTGCAGCTCTGCCACGTGTGGCTGCAGTTTCGGCTGGCGTACGTGTCGAGGGAATCGCTGGTGATCGGGTGCGGGAAACTCGTGTGGGACGCACGTGCCATTGCGGCTCATTATTTGCGCTCGCTCAAGGGCTTCTGGTTTGACGTATTTGTTATTCTGCCCCTACCTCAGGTCAGATTAATTATTAAATTGAGTAGTTATAGTTATGTGTATTTATATTTAGATACTATTTAGATTCATAAATTACATTTCTACCTCCCAAATTATACTAGAAATGCCTTTTGTTTGGCTATATGAGATTTTGTTACGTAGAATTAAAGTTCTCTCACTACTAATACAGTAACTTTGGTATCTTTCGATAGTTATCTATACTATTTTATAGTATTAGGATAGATAAAAATAGTTTTGTATCGAAAGACTCTCAAATTATTTTTTTTTTCTGCTTTGATTTTTAAAATTTTTTCTCTCTTGAACTCTTTTCTTTTTTTTTTTTTTTTTTGAACTTTTAAAATCTTTTCTTTGTTTTTAATTTATTTATATATTGCCTTTTAATTTCAATTTTCTCTCGTTCTTTCCTTTTAATTTATTTACATATTATCTTTCTTTCCTTTTAATTTATTTAAGTATTATTTTATTAACTTTAGTTTTCTCTGGCATCATAAATTTTCTTCTTCATACTTTTAATTTTTTATTATTTTGATCAATAGAATTCTGATTTTTTTGTAAGCTTAGTTTATTTTTATCTATATTATTATATTAAGCATCACATCCATTAATAATTATTTAATTATTATTAATATAAAAAACTTAATTTTAATATATTCTAATAGTTTTTTTTTTTTTTTAAATTAATAGTATTTTTTTCGTGCACACGCATCGAGTGTGCTTGTTTACTATTAGTGATTATATGTTTATTTGAGATTCAACGATCTCAGTTGTTTAATACGGGTAATTTTGAAAAGTTCTAATGGCGACGACGAGTCCATAGAATTATTTAATTTCTAATTAAGGTTCGTGTGGAAGGTGTATGTAATTTCTATGCTAATTAAAGGGGGTGAAAGTGTAATTTCTAAATAAATACAAGTCCTTGTGTAAATATGTCTAGTTATAAGGGGTCTTGATGTAATTTACCCTAAATATTATAGAGCCTTAAACAACACAACAGGGGCTTATTCGACACTTCATAATTTCACATATTTAAACATGCGATAATGATTAGCGAATGACATGCTACGAGATAGCAGTCTTCCATGTCCATATTCAAATATAGAAATCCAGTCGGTTAGAATTTGTTAAAGTTTTAGAGATAATTCATTTCTGTTACAGATCACTCAGAGTTACATAGCGTTCTTGTATATATGCTTTTATTAACAGAGATACCTTTTTCTTTTTTGGTTTTAATCCAACAGGCAGTGTTCTGGTTAGTGGTGCCAAGATTGCTGAAAGAGGAGAAGATAAAACTGATAATGACAATCCTCCTCCTCATCTTCCTCTTCCAGTTCTTGCCCAAAGTTTACCACTGCTTAAGCTTGATGAGGAGAATGCAGAAGGTCACGGGCTACGTCTTCGGCACCATATGGTGGGGTTTCGGCCTTAACCTCTTCGCCTATTTCATCGCGTCCCATGTAAGTTCGCTGGTTCCGGAACCCTGATGGGATGGAGTTAGAAATTTTAATGAGGGAAATGAGTTTTGATGGAAGTTATATGTTTGAGTTGTTGTATTTGAAGGTTGCCGGAGGCTGTTGGTACGTTCTTGCGATACAGCGCGTGGCGTCGTGCATCAAGCAGCAGTGCAGCAGAAACAGTTCGTGCAATCTGTCTCTGTCTTGCTCTGAGGAGGTTTGTTATCAGTTTCTGCTGTCGGGAGGGACTTTGGGGAATCCGTGCGGTGCTAACTCGACCGTTGTACCTCGAAAGTCATTGTGTTTGGATGTGAACGGGCCGTTCCGTTATGGGATATACAAATGGGCTCTTCCCGTGGTGTCGAGCTCCTCTGTTGCTGTCAAGATTCTTTATCCCATTTTCTGGGGATTGATGACTCTTAGGTAAGATTTCTGTTAAATATCTTGATGAGGAATAGCTTTTCTAGTGGTGTTAGTATTTTGGGGTAATTACACTTATATACCTTAGGATTTGGTCTAATTACGTAAACTTCCCTTACAGTTTGAGAAATTATAAAAACTTTCTTTGATATACTCTAAGGTTTTGCCTAATACATTATATTATAATCATGAAATTAAATTTGACGCTATAGGGAAGGTTTTTGTAATATCTCAAACGTAAGGGGAAAGTTTGTGTCACTAGGTCAAACTTTAGGGTATGTTGGCGTAATTTTCTGTATTCTTTTACTCCACTCATTGAAAGTTTTTGGTGATTTATTGCAGCACATTTGGCAATGACTTGGAGCCGACGAGCCACTTGCTGGAGGTGATGTTCAGCATATGCGCCGTGCTTAGTGGATTGATGTTGTTCACTCTGTTGATTGGGAATATTCAGGTGGTTTTAATTGCATGAAATCTTGATCCGACGTGATGAAATTGGAGATGAGAGTAATGAGTGTGTGCACATTGAGTTGTAATATTGGAAATGACATTATAGGTATTTTTGCACGCGGTGATGGCGAAGAAGAGGAAGATGCAGCTGCGGTGCGGAGACATGGAGTGGTGGATGAAGCGGAGACAGTTGCCAACGCGCTTGAGGCAGAGGGTTAGGCGTTACGAGAGACAGAGATGGGCAGCTATGGGCGGAGATGAGGAGATGGAATTGATACAAGACTTGCCCGAAGGACTCAGGCGGGACATCAAACGCTTCTTTTGCCTGGATCTCATTAAAGAGGTATAGTACTAATCTTATTTCACAAGTAAACTTTAGTGAAGATTTCAGCTGATCTTGTGCCTTTTTTGCATTGTTTAGGTGCCACTGTTCCATAACTTGGATGATCTCATCCTCGACAACATCTGCGACCGTGTCAAGCCCCTCGTTTTCTCCAAAGACGAAAAGGTAGAATTTTTTTCGGGTCTGTTCTTTGCTACACATGGTGTATTCTGTCACTGCACCAGCTGTATAATAGGAAGCTCGTATTATGCATACTTACTGACCATACTGAACAAAATTCCTGGCTCCACCACTGAAACAGATTATACGAGAGGGAGACCCCGTGCAACGAATAGTGTTCATCGTGCGTGGTCGTGTAAAAAGCAGCCAAAACCTCAGCAGAGGAATGGTGGCTACTAGCCTACTCTGTCCAGGCGCCTTTTTTGGCGACGAGCTTTTCTCCTGGTGCCTTCGCCGCCCTTTCATTGACCGGCTTCCAGCTTCCTCTGCTACATTCACCTGCCTCGAGTCAACAGAAGCATTTGCTCTTGATGCAAACCACCTGAGGTACATAACCGATCACTTCCGCTACAAATTCGCAAACGAAAGGCTTAGGCGCACGGCCAGATACTATTCATCCAACTGGAGAACATGGGCAGCTGTGAACATCCAATTGGGCTGGAGACGGTATATTCAGAGGACGAGACATGTGTTGAGATACGAGACGGGCAGCAGCGACAGTGATCGTCGCCTTAGGCAATACGCCGCGTTCTTTATGTCGATAAGGCCTCACGATCATCTTGATTAAAGTAGGGGAGGGACAAAATGGCTAAATTCTTTCATTAATGTATGAGTTTTTTTTCGACTTTTCGATTCGACGGCTATGATTCCATCGGAGCTCAATCCAAGAATGATCATTGTTTGCGAGAGTGACGGTGCAACCATATAATAATCTTGATATAAAGAGAAAATTTTGATTTTTTTTCTTTCTGTCCGTGCAATGATCACTCAGGCTTATATCCGCATCGTGGTGTATTCGTTTAATAACTAATAAAAGATATTATTCTTTATATTATGGTGTATAAGGTATTTGTATTGGATGAAAATGCTCCTAAAATAACTAAAATAGAGATAAATATCCCACATCGGCAAAAAAATAACTGTAGAGATCTAAAACATGCCACCCTTTTTTATGGCTCTAACTAACTTCGAGCTCTACAAGAAATGGAGGAGATGTCAGAATGCCCTAACGAAGCGGCCTCAATTTCTCCAAGTTTAAGGTTGTTTAACCTGTGGACAAAATTCTCGAATACCCAATTTAGCAGAAAATCTATGTCTGGGCTAATTACACATTTGTCTCCCCTAATTTTGACATGGAATTCATCTCCTACTTTTGGCCACCTTAAGAAAAATCGATCAAAATTTCATTTTTCTTTTTTTTTCCCCCTCTTTTTGTTGCAGGGACTGAGTTTTCACATTCTTTTTCGTGATTCTTGGACCAATCCTGGTGATCTTGGATTCACTTTGATTGTTCCAAGGAACCCTTCAGAACAAGGAAAAAAGGACACATAACCTGTACGTACCATGATGTTTGAATTGCTCTGTCTGTTTCTGTGCAGGATTCGTGGATTGTGATCTTGAATCTTGATGAGTTGTTTTTACATGTAAAGATAGGATTTTTTTCACATTTTCCAGGCACCTTTTCTCCAGCTTATGAGCTCATCAGGGCGGTTAGATGGGGTTGAATTTGTCAAAGAAAGAACCAGAAAGTAACGAGAGTAGTTTGAGTTTGCAGATTGTCCAGACCCAACTCTTCAATTGTTTATGGAGCAATTACATACGCAATTTAGTTTCCAAGAAACGACGGCGGATGCTAGTTGCTGGATATGACCTTGATATGACGTACATAACAGATAGGCTGTTGGCGATGTCATTTCCGGCCGAGCGCATGAGGGCCGTCTACCGGAATCCGATGTGGCAGGTGAAATCTGCATTGGAAATGAGTCATCCTGGTCATTATAAGGTTATATAAATTCTTATGTTTTTGAAAAATAGAAATAGAACATATGTATATTCTTGTGATAATCTCTCTGATGCTTCACTTTTATGGCTTGATCAGGTGTATAACTTATGTATAGAAGAAAGTTATGACGAATCACATTTCAATGGATGTGTTGAGAGATATCCATTTGATGATAATCATGTGCCACCAATACCGATGATCAAGGATTTCTGTGAAGATGTTCAATCTTGGCTAGCAAGTGATACCCAAAATATTGCTGTTGTGCACTGCATGGTATTCGAAACATTGTTTTTGTTGAGAAAGATTGCGTGTTTGTTATTTTTCGTTTTAATGTTTTCCGATTTTTTACATGTGAGTGGATATTGTCTGATTTGTAGGCAGGAAAAGGCCGAACGGGCTTGATGGTATGTTGTTATCTAGTTTACACAGGCATGACAGCCGAAAAGGCTTTACAAATGTATGCAGAGAGAAGAACTACCAATAACGAAGGAGTAAGTTATTTTTCTTTTCATGTAAGTTGGAAGTGGCATAATAATTAGACTCGTATACCCTGTGGTTCGAGACGATTTCAATAACTTCTCCTGACGTACCTTGAGGGTTGGCCTAACGCATTCAATTATAGTGATGAATTTAAATTCAAATATTAAGAGAAATAGGGCATTCATAAGAAATTAGAGGTGAAATCATCATAACTGATCCATCCAAAAGAATGTAAATTATTTGACAAGGGAACTTTTTGTAATTTGGTTCAAACCTCAAGGAAAGTTTTTGTAATTAGGTCAAACATCGAGGGAAGTCAATGTAGTTATCCCTTTTCTTTATTTAATAACTTCGTTTATTTGAATTAATTAATTTATCGCACTCAACAGGTCTCGATAGCAAGCCAACGTCGATATGTTGCATATTGGGAGAAAGTACTTTTGTTCTCTGGTCGTGACCTCACAACTCCGCACATTACATTGCCTAGACCGTGCAGTAGAGAACTTCAGCATATTCGGCTATATGACACAGAAAACATTGACCAGATCTTCGTTGTGGTTAATGAGTTGCAAACAGTAAGCAATCTTTTAAAAAAACACAGAAAGAATTTTTCTTCTTTTCTTTTTCAATTTTATTTAGTGTAATTTCCTTTTATTAGTTTGTTGTCCTTCGTTCATGCAGATTCCTGGACAGAGGTATCGCCCTCCGGCAGAAGTCTCCAAGGTTTGTTGTAGAAGAATAGACAAAGATTTTGAAGGATGTAATAAGCCTCGATATTACTACTCCTTTGTTGAGAGTGATCAAGAAGGACAGGAAGAAGTCGTGGAGCCTCGTTTGGTTGTGCAAATGGATACCGAAAGTTCAATTATCTATCAGAAAACTTGCCTCGGTCACTGTTATGACTACCCTGTGAACGTAAGATGTTGTTTTGAAGTTTTGAGTGTAATGTGCACATATTTAATTGGGATAATTACACTAACATGCCTTGAGGTGTGGTCTAGCTACACAAAGTTCCCCTACAGCAAAAATTTCCCCATTCAAAATTTGTCGACTTCTCTCTAAACCTTATAAATACCATATTCTGTCATTGGTACTTACTGATTAATATCTATTCCAAGTTCATGACTGCAATAGCATGTGTGAGGCCAAGCCTCACAATATTCCAGTGGAAGTTTATGCAATTTCTCGAAACTCAAGGGGAAGTTTATGTAATTAAGCAAAACCTCAGTGTATGCTAGTGTAATCATCCCTATTGAATAGTGAACTTCAATTTCTGTGTAACATATCATGCTCCATCAGGTAAAGGGCGACGTCCGCATAATTTTCTATGAAAAGATGATCGGAAGCCGTCTCTTTTATGTCTGCTTCAATACAGCTTTCATAACAAGCAGCCTCCTCCAGGTACTATTTTCCTTTCTGTTCATTTGTTTCTTCTCCAAGAGAATTATGTTCATCTCTGTTGTTCAACTTTCTTGTTTCAGTTTACGGTACGAGATCTCGACAAAGTCGGGAAACGGGGTCGATCAATCTGCGGCCCCTCATTCTGCTTGGAGTTATTTTTTGGTCCCTCAAGCACTAATTCTTGGCCATCAAATGACAATCTTCTTCTTGATGAGTACCAAGTAAAAAGCTGATATTAGGCCTTTTCTTGGTCTGTCTATCCCCTGTGCATATTTTAGCTGTCTTGTTCTGAGGATATAGAAAAGAGTTTAGGATTTGGTGAGAAGTTTGTAGTCTTTTAGGGTAACTATTAATTAATTTACACACACTGTTCTCATAATTGTAAAGCCAGAAACTGTTGTTATTACACTATTTCTCATAATTGTTTTGTACATCCTGTTTTAACTTTGTTTGGAGTTTCCTATACTTTTCATATATGCCTTGGTATATTGGCTAAGAACAATATAGAAATACCAACACAACACGGAAAATGCGAGACAAAAACTTTTTTAATATTTACTACATAATAAAAGAAACTAGAAAATCATGATGTAGGAAACTAGAAAAGAAAATCTAGCGCAAAAATCATGATGTAGAAACTAGAAAAGGAATATGATTTGTAAATCATGATGTAGAAACTAGAAAAGGAATATGATTTGTAAGTAGATTAATTTTCCAAATATTTAAAAAAAAAACAAAACCAGCAAAGTGCACACAGTCATTTATTATGTGTATATATCTCATTATATTTGAACAAAAAAAATATATCTCATTATATATTTACTAGAAAAATGCACTTGTCTAAGACTATTTTTAAGATAAGTTATAAAAATTGAATACAATAAATTAATTATTTATACATTTCACCCCTATAAATTCATATTGGATCGAATGCTGAAAAATAATTTATAAAAATATTATGAAATATACTATAAAATTTTAAAATTTTCTCATATATTTCACAAATAATGAATATTTTAGATTTTGAGTAATTTCTATATTATTATAAATGTTTGTAAAATATTTTATAATTATTTCTCAATATGAAAATTATTTTTTTATATACTTATTTCAAATAATTAAAATGATTTAGGAAATTAAGAATATTAGATGATAATTAATGTGACTTATGAAATAATAGAAAATAAAAATTACCATAAATAATGTGAATCAACCATAAAAAATATTTATCAATTAAAAATAATTTAAAATTCTAAAAAATTATAATTCAGTCAAAATTAACATAAATGGGTAAAAAGACACCCTTCCAATATATATTAATAGCATGTATCCCGTACTATGCATGAAAAAAGTTTAAAAACTTCTTAAAATTTTTTTTTCTAGTGCTTAACAAATTCTCTTTACATCTTTTAAAAAGAAAAATATAAATGGGGGCTTTATTTTGAAAATAATAGAAAAAAATAGTGAAGCATGAAATAGATTGTGATTGCACTGAACAAATATATAAAATCAAAAGATCCATTACAATTAAAAACTAAAATGATAAGCTAAAAGAAATGATAAATATCTAAAAGTAATTAACTTGTGAAATTAGAACCAATTAAATTATGTGATATATTATAAAAATATTTAAATCAATAAATATCGCTTATTTAAATAATATAGTTAACTGATAAATGGTGACAAATAAAAAAATAACAATATTCAATAGATAAACTATTAAAAAATATACTAAAATAAAAAAGATCAATAGATGGCTTGATCAATAAAATATTGAATAGAAAATTAATGTGAGCTCTAAATTTTTTTAAAAAAATATATAGACTAAGAAAAAAACTCTAAAATAAAGAAACCATGCAAATAAAAAAGCAAAATATATATTATAATAAATTATGAAAATGTTTATCAAAATTAAACGAATCAATGTAAAAGTAGAAGTTATAACATATCAAAATTTTCAAAAAATAACATAAAAGCTCATTAATATATGAATGCATAAAACTCTTGAATCAAAGAAATCCATTAAAATAAGATAGGACTAGACAAATAAAATAAGTGAGAATTACAAAAAAAAAATGATTGTAGGTAGAAGAAAAAATCTAACAAATTTTGCATTCATCTTAGCACAATATATAAACAACATAAGATATTGAGATTTTTTTAAAAAAAAAAAAAAAGAAGCTCTATGTAAGTTAAAGTTGTCTGTTTCTAGAATTCAATAAAAACATTCATTATAAATTAGTAGGTATGACTATATAGAAGTGAAAGAATAAATTTAACGATCCAATTTTGAAATTCAAAATAACAATCAATCAAATAAAAAAAAGAGACTACAAAATAAAAAATAAAAAAAATACCACGAGCAACCATTGTACTGCAAATCGTTAAAGTTTATAAAACAACCACTGTTCAAATTACAAAAGTGATACGTTTTAGATAACTCATCAAAGTTTAAACGAGTTTAATGTAGATTAATTTTCCTAAATCACAAAAAGTATATACTACCAACAACACATTATAATGCAAATCATTAAAGTTTATAAATTAAAACAACCACTGTTTGAATTATCAACGTGGTACACTTTAACTAAATAAGTTAAAGTTGAAATAAGCCCAATGTAGACTAATTTCCTAAAACCAAAAATGTCAAAATACGTACCATGAGAATCCCATTGCCAATGCGAATCATTAAAGTCTAACCTAGGCCAACAGACTGCAGCAGAATCATGCAAAATAACCTAACGTACAAATGCATAAATTGACAGAAATTCGAGCACCACGGCTATATATAACACACCTTCTAAACCAGATGACAAACACAAATTTACAAGCACACTGCATGCAGAGTTGAAAATTCCTGCCATATTCGCAATGGGGACCGAGGAAGATTACGGTTTTACATCTATCGCAGAGCCACTCTTGGTTGACAATGGTGATTCCAAGCCCGACTCAGCTAAGTTCTCCACTTGGGGCTCTACGTCTTTCTTCAAAACCTACATCAATGGCCTCAATGCTTTATCAGGTTCATATCCATTTCAGGACCTCTTTTGTTTTCGATAAAATGTCTCACTAAACAAAATCCCTTCTTTTATTATTGTTGTTGATATTGCTTGGGATTTCATACAATAATTAGATATATGGCCTTGACAAGATCAATACAGTTCTAATCTTGATATCATTATATGATGAAAAAGAAAAAATAAATTTGGAAGACATAAATGATAGGAGAAAAAAGTGATTTAAACTTCAATTAATGATTTAGTGAATTAAGAACAATAAAGGATAATTAACGTGATTTTATGAATTAATTTAGAAAATAAGAATCCATCATAAATAATGTCAATCAACCATAAAAAATATTTATCAATTAAAAATAATTTAAATTAGAGAAAATTAAATTTCATTTCTAATTTATAATATTGAAAGAATAAAACAGTTAAAATATAAAAAGAGGAAATCGATAGATTGGGGACAATCATTTTACATCAAGAGAGATAATATAAAAGGTAGAATTACAAAATAAATTTATAAATAATGTGACGGTGTCAAAATCTGGCTACGCGTTGGATTGCAGACTAGGACTCCCAATCACCCAAGATATTTGTATACGTGAGGCGACTCTGATGCTTTCCTGGACTGAGAAGGATGAACAAACTGTTAGGAATAGTGCCCTTAAAGCCGAATGTATATCCGTTTTAATACTTTCCTTTTGTAAATCACAGGCAATCTTTGAATAGTACGAATTAAGTCAACACTTCTTTATATGCTCTTGTTTGATTGTATGTTTATTTTAACTGCGCATGTATAAGAACTCTTCTAATCAATATGACTTATAGGACTCAACCATTTAGAAGAAGTGGTTCATAAGACGAGCCCTATATCACATAAGTCATGATTAGAAATCACTCCAAGCCGATGAGTCCTATAGACAATGGGAGTGTCAACCTAACTCGTTCAAGGCTTGCTCGTGTGATCACGCCCTTAAGGACCACCTTGTTTCATGAGGTGCAAAGTGTATTGTTGATATGTGCGTGATACATGGGGGTGCTTACTCATTCTAAGTAAGTACACTGAGGTGTCCCGTGTGAGAAAATTCCTAAATGGGAAAGGAAGTTTCTATATCTGAAAATAAAAACTTCCAGATTAGGAAATATCTCACGAGTCATTAATGTGAATAAGTGATCCTTAGACTTGAGACTCCATTGATACTTTATGGGCTAACTCTGTAGTATTAGGTATAAGCTTTAAAGGGTGTCGCGTTGGATAACTGATTCAAAGCTTATGCTGAGGCTGCACAAGTGACACATGAAAGTATATGAGAATCGATAAAGGACCTACACTTGCATAAGCAAGTTGATCTCTTATTGTGTAAGTCATTCATATGCCATCTAGGAGTCCTTAGCCAAGGCAGTGGATCAAGACATCAAGAAATGAGTTTCTTGGATTGAGATCAAATGGATATGAAATGCACGTAACATTAAGATCAAGATTATTAGGGTTCTAATTATTCTCTTGCCCTAGTTCTTGATTGAGAGATGAGATGTAGGAGGATTGTATCTCACATATGTCAATGACTTAAAGGTTCTGTCGGATCGAAACATTCTAATTCAGTTAGGGGTCAAACACCTGTTGCTAGACTATGGTCGTTTGATCTGTGTACTGATTAATTAATTAAGGAATTAATTAATTGGGGTCACTATTAATTGAATTAAGAACCTAGAGGGTCACACACAATAACCCGGTCACGTGGGTTAAGGCTTGAATCGATTAAACGAGTTGATCAAACCATTAAGAGAATGGTGGGGCCCACACGTGTGATGACACGTGTCCTTGGGGACACGTGTAGTCACGTGTATATATGTGTATATATTAAATAATTAATGTGTTAATTATTTAATGGACTTTGATTTAATTTTGAATTAATATTAAAGTCCTATTTTGGAGAATTAATTAATTATTAGTCTTCAAGTTATTTATTATTTAATAAATAAAGTAAAAATAAATATCTAAGAGAGTTAGATATTTTCTTGCTCATCAAGTTGGTCAAAACTTAAGAGTTTTGGTCAAAGTTGGAAAGCTTTCTTTCCAAGCAAGAAATAAGAAGCTAGTGGGTAGCAAATCCTATCTCTATTAGGAGATGGATTTCGAACCCTAGCCTTTAAATACAAGGGAATCGAGCCCCTTAATGGGTGATACGAAATTCTCCTTTCTCCACTAATTATACACTAAACCCTAGAGTCTAAACACCGAATATAGAACTAGCATCCTCCCTGTTCGCATCGTGGTCGAGGTTGGTGGACTAATTCTCTAGAGGGCTACTATCGTTAAGTCTTGAAAGATTCGAAGGAGCTTTTGGGAATCAAGCCGCGTGAAGAACATTTTTGGACGGCTAGAACGTGTCAAGAAAGCTACTATCTAAGTGAGTTTCTTGATCTCTATGAATTTGGGAATAGGAATTGCAAGACTCGATCCTAACTTATTGGGAAAATTTTTAAATTTCCACTGCGTTTCTGTCTCGTTTTCCCAACACAAACGTGAGCTCTAAGGCCAAAACAGGGAAATGTGGGGATTTGACCCGTTTTGGAACTCCAACGCTCAAGTCAGCAAAGCTCTGGGTCGAAAATACGAAGGAAGTAAGGACTCATAACGTAAAGGAAAGCTTACCCTTCTTGGTGCTGAAGATGGGTTTATATAGGAAGGAGATGGTCTTCATAGGTGCAAGTACACCTACAAGAAGGTGTGGATCTGGTCTGATTGGAGAGGGACGACTGGTGGCCGGAACAGTGCTTTTACAGCTAAAACATTGTCTGTGTGCTCCTGCCAGGATGCTTGACACCGTACTTGGTGCGGCCGCAATTAATGTGGCCTGCAGTGGGTGGTATTCGCATTAAATGTGGTGGTACTGTAGTGAGTGGGTCGATCTGACGCGTGGGTCGACCGCCTCTCGGTCGGAGGAGGCCCTGGGTCGAGATTCTCCCTTCGTAGAGCGTGTGGCCATTTTCCCTTGTGGACCAAGTGCTGGCTCGATGGGATGGCGCCTGGGTCGGGTTTATAGGGCTGACCTGGCTGGCGACGACACATGGAGCTTAGTCATAGCTCCCGATTTTTCTCTTATCATAATGTTTTTACATTATCAATAGAATAAAATATTAAAAATATAATATAAATATTAAAAAGAGAAAATCAAGGAAAAAATAAATAAAACTTATATAAATAATTTCATTGAATCCATCAAGGTACATAGAACAACCGATAACGGATATGGACAAAATAAATATAAGAGAAAATTGCATTTTTGGTCTCATAGGAAATAAGTCAATTTTTTTGTAGTCCCGTAGTTTTTAAATCGTCCCGCACTTTTTGTTTTTCGATAAGTGTAGTCCCAAAGTGAAAAATTTTCACTATTAGTCCCAAAAAATTTAGAAATATATATTTATAATATTTTTCCTTAATTAAAAAATACATATCAAATATTAGGAATAATTTAAAAGAATACCAACCACATGATATGCATTTTATTTTTATAATAAATAATAATATTACATTTTAAATTATAAATATAACTTTAAAATTATAAAATAAAAATATTATACATAATAACATAATTAATAAAATAATCTTCAATATTGCATTTAGTTAAAAATATGTAAAATAAAAAATTGAAAAATAATTAATATTTATAATATTTAAATATTTCTTATATATATAACATTGCAATTATTTAAAATAATTAACGTTAGGTTTATTTAAAATTGAAAATAACTGAAAATTTATATATATTTTATCCAATGACATAATATTAACTAAATAATTAAATAATTATTATAATTGTACGTTATATTATTATAGTGTTTTACAATTTTGATGTTATTTTTTCATTCTCATTAAATATATATGGCTACTAATTACTTTTTAATTTTTTAATTTTATTATAAATATTAATTATTTTTTAATTTTTAATTTTACATATTTTTAACTAAATACAATATTAAAGATTATTTTATTGATTATGTTATTATGTATAATGTCTTTATTTTTTTATTTTATAATTTTAAAGTAATACTTATACTTTAAAATGTAATAATTTATTATAAAAATAAAATGCATATCATGTGGTTGGTATTCTTTTAAATTATTCCTAATATTTTATATGTATTTTTTAATTAAGGAAAAATATTATAAATATATATTTCTAAATTTGTTGGGACTAATATTGAAATTTTTTCACTTTGGGACTACATTTGTCGAAAAACTAAAAGTACGGAACGATTTAAAAACTATGGGACCAAAAAAAAAAAAAAACCTATTTCCTATGGGATCAAAAATACAATTTTCTCTAAATATAATTATTTCTACTTTGTTTCATGTAAATCTAAAAAATGATTAAAACATTCTACAAAATATTATAAAGTTGGATGGCTTAAAACATTAAAAAAATATATATATAGAATTGAAAATTATATCATTAACCAAATAAAAAATAATAAAGATATATCAATCAATAATATTTCTATTATCTAAATAGTTCAATCTCCTATGTTGTTTGAAGAAAAAGATTAAAATAAAAAAATAAATCAAAACATAAATGATACCTCTTTTTTCCTAGCTTGAAAGACATTACAATGTCTAATTGATAGTATGAATTGTAAAAACATTGTCCAAGAGTTTCAAAATATATTGATTTGTTTTAGGGTAAATTACAAATCCCCCGTCCTTTGCCCTTTAGGGCGGATTGTCCCCTATACTTTATAAATATTTGGACATTATTGTTTGGGGTAATTTGAGAAAACTCCCCAATTGTATAGTCAATTTTTAGTTTGCTCGCCAAGTCTAAAAAAATTTTAGTTCACCCCCCCAATTCACATGCATAATTTGAGTTAGCTCCCCAATTTTGGGGGCAGATACCACATATGGCGATTTAGATACACCATATGACGATTTAAGTACACGATTCCTGAGTTTTATTAAACATGCATAATCGTGTACCTAATTCGTCATATGTTGTATCTAAATCGTCATATGTGGTATCTTCCCCCAAAATTGGGGAGCTAACTCAAATTATGCATGTGAATAGGGGAGTGAACTAAAATTTTTTTAGACCTGGGGAGCAAACTAAAAAATTTTCAACCCATAGGGAGTTTTCTCAAAACTCCCCTTATTGTTTTGCAACTTTAACTTCTATTCCGATTTTTTGTAAGTAGACAAGCCTTCAAAATCTCTCATTATACACCATCAAATCAAATGATGTAACTTAACATTTCGGTGTTATATTAGCTTAACTAGAAATTTCGTGTTCAAGTTTTTTACAATGCAACTATAACTAGCAGGAGAAACTTTTATATCAAATTGGTCTAACCCGATTCGGCTCATAAATGTCCGATAAAAAAAAACCGATATTGCTTATGAAATTTTAATGAAGCATTCTTGAAATCACTTTTTCTAATTATTTGTTTTTTTTACTTTTAAAAATATCACTTTAAATAATTATGAAAATAAAAATATAACTCGGATATGATACAGTATTAATGTGATAAATATATATATATATATATATTGTTTGTACAAAAAATTCGCGTTTATTGAATTTGGTAAACACAGGATAAATAGTACAAATATTTGAGAATTTAAATATCAAATACGATACGACACCGAAATGTTAAGTTACATGATTTGATTTGATGGTGTATAATGAGAGATTTCGAAGGCTTATCTACTTACAAAAAGTCGGAATAGAAGTTAAAGTTGCAAAATAATAATGTCCTAATATTTATAAAGTATAGGGGACAATCCGCCCCAAGGGGCAAAGGATGAGGGATAATCTGTAACACGTATATTTTTATGAACGGAATATTCTAAAAGATGACGCCGAAACCTTATAAAGAGGGAAAGTGTAACAATTATGAAAGTTTAGGGGGAAATCGCCCAAAATCAAAGGAAAGGGGGCAAACCGCAGTTAACCCTTTGTTTTATATTTAAAGGGTTAATTTTAGAAGTTTGAATTTTAACTATAAATCTTGATAAATTTTGAAAAGAAAAGATAAATAAGAAAGATATATAGAAGTTGAGTATTTCGATCAAATAAACAGAATGATTTAGTAAATTAAGAATATTAAAATGATAATTAATGTGATTTTATTAAATAATTTAGAAAATAAAAAATTACCATAAATAACGTCAATCCGCCATAAAAAATATTTATTAACTAAAAATAATTCAAAATTCTAGAAAATTAGAATTCAGCGACTTTAAAAAAAATAAAGGTTTTATAAAATTGCTAAATTAATTAATTAATTTAATAACTATTAATCAATTACAACTTTTAGTTATAAGTAAAAATCTAAAAAAAATCCACAAAATTATATTCAGTCAAAATTGATTCAATTAGAGTCAAATACACCCTTCCTATATATTATAGTATAGACAAAAAGAAAAAAGATTTTTTTGTCATCCGAACTTTGTGCATTTTTGCAATTTACCATATCAACAAACTTTCCTGGCAAACTGCCAAGATCTTTTGTCATCCAAATTTTATGCATTTTTGCAATTTACCATCTCAATAAACTTTCATTGCAAACCGCCATCTAATCTTTGCATTTATAACATACCGCCATCTAAACTTTTTTTAGTAGTTTTGATTAAAAAACATAACACGTGGTATGTTTATAAAACATACACGTCAGATATAATTTTCCTCAAAACCACAAAAAAAAAAAAAAAAAAAAAAAAACTTTAGATGATGGTATGTTATAAATCCAAAGATTGGACGGTGATTTGCAATGAAAATTTATTGGGATGATGGATGATAAAAAATCTTTTCCCCTTTATAAAATATAGTTTGACATGGCATGATAACACGAGGACACGTGGACGCCCGCGTAGGCACCACGTGGACTCCGCGCCAACCTGGACAGACCAGAAACGGCCTTTTGGACAGATCATCAGATCGACACCAGGCCCTCAGATCATCAAATCTACACGAGGACATTAGATCGATTTACACACCGCCTGATCATCAGATCAGCGGATCGATTTCAATAAGCCAGGTCATCAGATCGATCTGTTCCCTTCCCATGGGAAACCCAGTGTTATGGGTCCTGGAAGGCAATATCGATCTCCAGATCGATTACATACGTCACCGGACACCCGAATACTGTAAAGCACTCCTGTCGGGACGCGTGCACCCTTCTCATTCCCTGGAACAGGTGTACTACGGCTCATTAATGACCGTCAGTCCCTGCTTTTACCCAAAGGGGAAAGAAGGTACAAACGACCTGCCTCAAGCCAGTCCCATCGTCCGACATTCAGATCGACGACTGGCCACGCCATTAATGCACACCTACAGTACACGCATTACTGCGTTATTTGGGCATGGCTATAAATACTCGCCCCTTGAACAGTAGTTGGTAAGCTTTTAATACGCATTCAATTGCATTTATCCTCTCTCTAAAGAGCTCCATTACTGACTTGAGCGTCGGAGTGCCAAACTTGGGTAAAACCCAAGTCCCCCAATTTGGTACTTAGCTCACGTGTGTTAGTGCTTTCAGGTCGATAAGAACCCACTCAAACAAATTCTTGACTGATTGACCCATATCTGACAGTCAGATCGACCACGTCAGATCGACCAGATTTGAGCCAGATCAGTTTGGCGCCGTCTGTGGGAAATCCCTTTTTTCACATCGACCTAGATAAAAGCCCTTTCACCCCATTCCAACGCAATGGTAAACACCAGAAACACTTATCGGAAGGAGGACATGGAAGAGGTAGCCAAAGGCAGGCATGATCATAACGCGCCGCTTGGCAATACCCCCACTGCTCCCCCGGTCGGGCCCAGCGCCAACGTCTCCATCCATCCTCTGCCTGACGCCGCGCCCCGGGTCACAGTCACCCAGGTGGACCTAAACGCTTTTCTCGACCAGTGGCGTGTCGAGATCGAGCTCGCCCAAGCAGAGGGCCGCGAAACCAGGCGCCCTGAGCTACCGAGGGCTAGCCCAGCCACCACCATACCAAGCCCCGTGGTGGGTAACGCGTTGGCCCCCACCGTCCAAGCATACGGGAACCCGGTTCCCTATGTCTTTCAACCACTTGATGGGTGACCTGCCCAGATCATCTGGGGCCTCAGTCCCCAGATCGGAGCGGGACAGTTTCAAGGATTCGCTCCGCCAACACCGCCTCCCGCAGCGAGCAAAGAGGTCCCCCGTGAAGGCCATGGGGACTCCGACCACCCCAGCCGCAACAACCGCGGCAAACGCGTGGTCGACGTGGACAATGAAGAATTCGACGACCTCCGAGATCGGATTCCCCCTCGATCCGCGAGGGAGGAGGCCGCCCGAATCGCCGCGGCTCGCGCGGGGAGATAACAGGATTACTGTGAGGACCTGCCTCGAAAAAGGGTCCAGGACCGCCTGGGTAACCGTGGCTCCCACGTCACCCAGAGGCAGGTCGATCTTCGAGAGGGGTTGAACCGATGCCCTCTCCGTTACCGCAGCGACAGGGAAGAAGCTTCCCCCTTTTGCGAGGACATTCTCCGCACGACCTGTGATGGAGATCGAATTCCGACCGGCCTGCCCATGTACAACGGGACCACAGATCCCGAAAAACATGTGACAGCCTTCGAGAACCGGATGCTTCTACACTCCCATCCCCAACAGATCTGGGCTAAGCTCTTCGTCACTACGCTGACGGGCCCCGCTCAAGATTGGTTCATCCGCCTGCCACCGCGGTGCATAACGACCTACAACCGGTTCATAGATCGGTTCACGGCGCACTTCTCCTCAATGACGGGAGAAAAGCTCCCCCCTTCCTATCTCAACAGCATCTATCAGAAGGAGGGTAAGTCATTGCGAGATTTCATGACTCGCTTCGCGAGAGAAGTGGTTCGGGTCGAAAACCCGACGATGGACACGCTGCTCTCTGTGGTCCATCGAGCTCTCCGCAACCGCCTATGGGCCGATGAGATCGTCAGGGCCGGGCCACGCAACCTGACGGAGATCCAGGATATCGCCCACGGCTTCATGCGCGTGGAGGAGATCGCCCTCGCGCACGGACCTCCTCCTCGATCTGAGAGGCAGGTCACTGGGTCTGGCTTGCCCTTGCACCGGAAAGGGAACGAGCAAAAGAAGATCAAGGGGAAAGTCGACCAACCGACCCAGGTCGACCGACGAAACTATGTTCCCCTGACCAAATCCATCGACCAGATCTATGTGATCATGGACCAGAGCCTTCTGAAGAAACCAAAGCCCATCCGGGAGGGCCCGAAGGCTGAAAAATCGGGAAAATTCTGCGGCTACCATCAACAATGGGGCCACACCACCGCAGAATGCAACGCCCTTCGGGATGAGATCGAAAGACTCATCCAGGGAGGGCACTTGAAGGATTTTGTTCGACGCATCGACCACTACTCTGAAAAGGCGGGCAGATCGAGCGAACGCAACCGCTCCAGGTCTAGGTGTCCCCCGAAAAGATCTGGAAAACCACCATTGGAGAGAGCTGAAGATAATCCCCCCATTCACGGTAAGATCTACATGATAGCCGGGGGGCATGAGGGCGGTGACTCCAATGCAGCTCAAAAGAGGAACATCAGGCTGTTAGGAATAGTGCCCTAAAAAGCCGATTGTATATCCGCTTTGTGCTTTTCCTTATTGTAATCACAAACAATCTTTGGATGAAATAACGAATTAAGGCAACACTTCTTTATATACTCTTGTTTGGTATGCGATTACTTTATTTGTGCATGTATAAGAACTCCCCTAATCCTGATGACTTTAGGACTCTACCATTTAGGTGAAATGGTTCATGAAACGAGCCCTATATCACATAAGTCATGATTAGTAAAATACTCCAAGCCGATGAGTCCTACAGACAGTGGGAGTGTCAACCTGACTCCTCTAAGGCTTGCTTGTGGGATCACGCCCTTAAGAAGGACCACCTTGTTTCATGGAGGTGCAAAGTGTATGGTTGATATGTGCGTGATACATGAGGGTGCTTACTTTAACAAGTAAGTTCACTGAGGTACCCCGTGTGAGAACATTCCTAAATGGGAAAGGAAGTTTCTATTTCAGGAAATGGAAACTTCCAGATTAGGAAATATCTCACGAGTCATTGATGTGATTAATTGATCCTTAGACTTGAGGTTCCTTGTCACTTTATGAGTTAACTCTGTAGTCTTAGGTGTAAGCTTTAAAGGGTGTCGCCATAGACAACTGACTCAAGGCTTATGCTGGGGCTGCACAAGTGATTCATGAAAGTGAATGAGAATCAAGAAAGGACCTACACTTGCATTTGCAAGGTGATCTCTTATTGTGTAAGTCATTCATATGCCATATGGAGTCCTTGGCCAAGGCAGTAGATCAAGACATCAAGAAAAGGGTTTCTTGGATTGAGATCAAATGGATATGAAATGCACTTAGCTTTAAGACCGGATTATTAGGGTTCTGATTATTCCCTTGCCCTAGATCTTGGTTGAGAGATAGTAAGTAGGAGGATTGTATCTCACATGAATCAATGACTTAAAGGTTCTGTCGAATCCGAACATTCCAATTCAGCTAGGGGTTAAACACCTGTTGCTAGACTATGGTCGTTTAATCTGTGGACTGATTAATTAATTAGTGAATTAATTAATTAGGGTCACTGCTAATTGAATTGAGAACCTAGAGGGTCACACACAACAACTTGGTTACATGAGTTGAGGGTTGAAAATGATTAAACGAGTTAATCGAGCCTAAGGGGTTCCACACGTGTGAAACCACACGTGTGGTTCACGTGATTGGACACGTGTCATTAAGACACGTGTGCCACACGTGATTATGTGATGTTAAATAATTAATGTGTTAATTATTTAATAGACTTTGGTTTAATTTTGAATTAAAAAGAAAGTCTTATTTTGGAGAAAATAATCTAGTTAATTAATTATGAATTAATTAATTAGATAAAATAAGTTATTTATTTTAAATAAATAAAGTATAAAATAATCCAAAAATAGTTTGGATATTTTTAGCTCTCTTGAAAGTTGATTTGAATTAGAATTCAAAGTCAAAGTCAAAATTACTTGATGATCAAGTAATAGGAGAGAGGGACCAAAATCCTAGCCCATAAAGGACTAGGGATTTCGGCACTCCCCTCTTTATATATAGGGGAGCTCGAGCTCCTCTTGGAGCTAATTGGCAATTTTTTTGGTTCATGTGTTGAACACCTTCCTTTCTCCAAGATTAAAATAAAACCCTAGGTTAAGCCTAAACACTAACTAGAGAACTAGCATCCTTACTAGTTAGATTGTGATCAAGTTGGTGGACTATCTCTAGAGACTTCAAGTTAGAAGTTTGAAGATTCGAGCTTTACCAAGGAGAGGGGATCAAGCCGCGAGAAGAGCGTTCTTGGGTGGCTTGAAACGCTTCAAGAAAGAATAAAAGAAAAGTAAGTTTTCTTTCTTTACGAATTTGGATACACGATTGCGAGTTCAAGATCCTTTTGTTGGAAAATTTTTTAAATTTCGCTGCTTTCTGATTCGTGTTTTCCAACACAGGCGAGCAGCTCGAGAGTTCAACGGCCCCCACGAAGAGGTCTTCCAGATCGACCAGGGTAGAGGGTGGGAGAGGCAGGAGGTTAGCTTTAGTGAGAGTGATAGCCGCCCAGGCCCCCATCGGGAAGGCGAGACGCCTAGCTGTCCGATGGTGGTGACCTTAGGCGTGGCAAATTATGATGTAACAAAATGCCTAGTTGATAATGGAAGCAGCTCGAACATTATCCCTTACTCGACTCTTGTAAAAATGAAATTGCATAATTTAAAACTTGACCCGATTCGAACACCACTCTCCGGGTTCGGCGGATCGGAAGTTATACCATTAGGGCGCATCCGGCTCCTCACCTCGATGGGAACATCCCCCAAGAGGGTGACCCAAGAGGTCGAGTACGTCGTCGTTAACATGCCCCTAGCGTATGATATGATCTTCGGTCGACCTGACCTTATTCAGTTCAAAGCAATCATCTCAACGTACCATCAAAAATTGAAGATGCCCACCCCGAACGGGGTCGGTGAGGTGACTTGCGATGTCATGGACAGCTGGGCTTGTTATGCCATTGTCCTAAAAAAGCCATCCGGGAAAGAGGTCGAGGAAGAACTCGACCTACAGACCTATGCCGATGGAGAGATCGAGCTTCCCACAAGGGAGTGCGAGGCGGAGAGATCCCCCGCAGTTCGAAAAAGAAAGGCCAGCGAGCGGCTCGAGCCCTCGGAAGAACTAAAAGAAATCGCCCTGGTCCCCGGAGACAGCAATAAAACCACCAAGATCGGGGCGAACATGCATCTTCAACACGAGGTCATGATGATAGAATTCTTGCGAGATAACTCAGACATCTTCGCATGGGCAGCTAAAGATCTGGTCGGTGTCGATCCGAAGGTGATATGCCACCGGCTTGGAATCGACCCATCGGTTAAACCAATCAAGCAAAAGCTAAGAACTTAGAGTCGGGCAAGGAACGATATCATAGAGGCGGAGGTCAACAAGCTTCTCGATGCGGGATACGTTACCCCAGCTCAATACGTTGACTGGTTATGCAACGTCGTCCTTGTACAAAAAACCGGTGGGAAATGGAGAATGTGTAACGACTTCACCGACCTCAATAAGGCATGCCCGAAAGATCCATATCCGCTGCCCCGGATCGATCAGCTCGTTGACTCGACAACCAGGTGTGAGATGCTCAGCATGATGGACGCCTTCCAGGGCTATTACCAGATCTCTATGGCCCCCGAAGATCAAAAGCACACGGCCTTCATTGTGGTAAAAGGAATATACTGTTTCAAGGTTATGCCCTTCGGACTGAAGAACGCGGGAGCCACGTACCAAAGGTTGGTCAACCTGATGTTTAAGGAAGAGATCGGGAAGACCATGGAGGTCTACGTCGACGACATGATCATGAAGAGCCGCTGGGCTTACCACCACCTAGATCACCTGCGCAGATCGTTCGAGATCTTACGACAGTATGGGATGAAGCTCAACCCAGACAAGTGCACGTTCGGGGTCAAAGGGGGAAAGTTTCTAGGATACATGGTGAGCCAGCGGGGCATCGAGGCCAATCCCACCAAGATCAAAGCCATCCAGGTCATACCACGACCTCGATGCATCAACCAGGTCCAATCACTCGTAGGACGGATAATCTCCCTCAATCGGTTCATATCACGATCGTCAGAACGGAACCTCCCGTTCTTCAAAGTTTTAAGGAATCTCAAAAAATTCGAGTGGAATGAAGAATGTGATCGAGCGTTAAATCAATTGAAAGAGTACCTGGCCTCTCCACCATTGCTGGCCAAGCCAAGTGAGGGAGAGACCTTGTACCTCTACTTGTCCCTTTCTAACGAGACCTTCAGCTCAGTCTTGGTCGCCATTCGAGATCGAAAACACCTACCGATCTATTACCTGAGCAAGATTCTGCACGGTGCGGAGCGCAATTTTCTCGAGATCGAGAAATTCGTGTTCGCCCTCACACACGCAGCCCGGAAGCTACGCCCGTACTTCCAGGCTCACCCCATAATTGTCCTAACAGATCAGACGCTTAGGCAGGTGTTATCCAAACCCGATGTGTCGGGTCGAATGATGAAATGGGCGGTCGAGTTGGGTCAGCATGACATCACCTACCAACCTCGAGCCGCCCAACAAGCTCAAGTTCTGGCTGACTTTTTAGTCGAAAAGAACACCAGCTCGATGGAGATCGTTCGTACCTCGCCAAGCTGGACCATGTACACGGATGGCTCATCGACCTCTCAAGGAGGGGGAGTGGGCATATCCCTTATAAATTCAGACGGACTACAGCTCGATTTCGCCATTAAACTTGATTTTAAAGCAACGAACAATGAAGCCGAATACGAAGCACTTGTGGCAGGACTGAGGTACGCCACGGAAAACCAGATCGACAGGTTAGCCGTTGTAACTGACTCCCAGCTCGTCGTCGGCCAAGTCAACGGCACGTACGAAGCCCGGGAAGAGTCCATGGCAGCATATCTCAAAATGGTGAAAGAGCTGACCTCGAAACGAAAGAGTTCAAAATCGAACAGGCCCCCCGCGAAGAGAACGGTCGAGCTGATGCCTTGTCGAAACTGGCAAATGGGTTCCAAGGGACAAAGGATGCGACCATCTCGTTCATGATCTCGGGGGGCCATGCGATCGATGAAGGAAAGGTCGAGATCGCCACCATCGATCCGCCGGAGCCTTGCTGGATGGACGATCTAATCGCTTACCTCAAAGACGGTCTTTTGCCCCAGAACCGAACCGAGGCCAGGAGAATAAAATATCGATCTCTGCTCTATATGATAGATCATGAAGGCAGGTTGTTCAAAAAATCCTTCACCGGTCCCCCTCTAAGGTGCCTACGACCTAGCCAAGCCCAAGACGTCCTGGAAGAAGTCCATAAGGGATGCTGCGGAAACCACTCCGGAGGTCGAGCTCTAGCTCGAAAGATCTTAAGGAGTGGGTACTTTTGGCCGACCATGGTGAGGGACGCGAAGATCCATTCCAGGAAATGCCCTAAATGCCAAAAGCACGGTAACCTGATCCACACACACCCGGCATCCATGATACCGATCGACGTGTGCTGGCCCTTCGATCAATGGGGGATCGACATCATCGGTCCCTTCCCCTTGGCACCAAGACAAAAAAAGTTTGCCATAGTATGCGTCGAGTACTTCTCAAAGTGGGTTGAGGCCGAGGCAGTCCCCAAGATTACTGATGCAGTGATAAGAAATTTCCTCTGGAAGAATATAATCTGCCGATTTGGGGTTCCGAGGGTGCTCATCTGTGACAATGGTCCTCAATTTCGATCTGAAAATACCAAGAGCTATTGTCGAGACCTCGGTATCGACCTCAGATTAACCACTGTCGGTCATCCACAAGCAAATGGCCAAGCCGAAGTCACCAATCGAATCATTATTCAGAATCTCAAGACCCGCCTCGACGCCAAGCTAGGAGCGTGGGTGGACGAACTCGACGGTGTGCTATGGGCTTATCGAACTACCCCACGAACAGCTACCGGGCAAACCCCATATTCATTGGTTTACGGATCCGAAGCCGTCATTCCATCAGAGCTGTTACACGAAACAGCTCGTGTATCGCAATACCAGCTCGATCGGAATACAGAGATCAGAGCTGAAGATCTAGATGTGATTGAAGAAAGTAGAGAACATGCCTACCAGAAGCTCAAACAGTACAAAACAGCGGCGGCCCGATCATACAACAAGCATGTACGGCCCAGATCATTTCAGATCAGCGACCTAGTGTTAAAAAAGGTCGAGGTCTTGCAGCATGTCGGGAAACTTGAGCCCAACTGGGAAAGACCTTATCGCGTCACGGAGATCGGGAAAAACATAGCCTACCGGCTCGAAGACATGGCCGGGGAGCCGCTACCCAGACCGTGGAATGCGCACAACCTGAAGAAATTTTACACGTAGCTCTCAAATTATTTCAATTTTTAATAGTTAAAGAGGTCGAATTCGCTTGAGAATCGATCTCCGTTTAGTAAATTAATTTACATGTTTTGGGACATCCGATTAAAGTCAATCCGCAACCCCATACCAGGTCACTATCCCCTCAATTAAGCTCATTCGACCTACGGTCATGAGTCGAGGAGGAAGCGGACCCCCCCACATCTAATCGTTAGCGATCGAGATCCAATGAGGTCGTTTTTAGACCCAACGAGATCCTAAAAATCCTAACATATTTTAATGCTTTTAAATCATTGTTAGAGATCGAGATCCAATGAGGTCGTTTTTAGACCTAACGAGATCCTAAAGATCCTAACGTAATGCTTTTCAAGTCATTATTAGAGATCGAGATCCAATGAGGTCGTTTTTAGACCCAAAGAGATCCTAAAACTCCTAACATAACGCTTTCAAGTCATTGTTAGAGATCGAGATCCAGGGAGGTCGTTTCTAGACCCAAAGAGATCCTGAAAAGTCCTAACAAACCTGATGATCCAGAGATCCAAAGAGACCGTTTTAGGTCCGAGGAGATCCAGAGATTAATAACTTGATTAATAATCCCGAGATCCATGGAGATCGATTTAGATCCGAAGAGATCCAGAGATTAATGATCTTCCAAGCAAAGTGGTAAAACGACTAAGGCAAGAACGCAAACACCCAACGAGACTAGATAAACATCCAACTGAGATTGAGAGCATGCTCCATCAATCGATCCGAACGCGATAAAATAAATCTAGCTAACGGCAAGGGTAAGCGAAACCTAGTTCGACAAACCACGCGCATGACAGATCGAATTAACGTTCAGCTCGCAAAGTAAAAGAAAACATAAGTATGAAAAATAATTCATTCATTCAAACGTCGATCTCTAAAAAATTACGAGAGATCGACTGTACCTAGCGCATCGAGCTCACCACGCGATGTGGCTCGATGGGCAAAATATTCATAAAAAGCAAAGCAGAAATGAAATAAGTACTCGCACAGCAACAACCCGGCTGGAAGGTGGAAATTAATAAGACCGAATCAGTCGAGCTCAACAAGGGCCGAGGTGGATTCCAAAGCAGATCGACGGAGGGTTCTCTCGAGTTCTCTATTAGTAGGAAGGAAGCTCTCGACCTGGACCGGCATAGGAAGCTCACATGCAACTGGACGCTTGTCCCTCTTCGCTTGAGCGATCTCAATGGCGTGACCATATTTGTAAGTCGCCCATTCGATCTGGACCGGTTCTTCCTCTTCTTGCGCTTCGGTGGCACCTGGGTCGGGGAGCATGGGGCCAATGGTCTCAAAGTTAAAATTGGGGACAATTGCATCCTGGGCTTTGAGCTGATTAATGGTGATCTGGAACCCCTCAGCCACATCGTTCATCCCCACGATCAAGCTCGCCTCTTCGAAGCCAGGACCCTCCATGAACTCGCGAACGGCGTACCGCTCGATCTCCAGCTTGCACTTCTTCATTTCCTCAGTGGCTTTGACAATTTTCGCATGGGCCAAGCTGAAGACCTCGTTCCGCCCCTCCTCATTCGAAGCAGCCCTAGCGGTTTCGAGCTGGTTGGCGAACTCCTCCTTGATTTTGGTGAGCTCGATCGCATGAGCCTTTTCCGCCTCCTTAAGGGCCTCCTGCGAGCTCACCCACTGGGCCTCCATGGTCTCCTTCTCCTCGACCCGCTTCCTCTTCTCTTCTCGAGCCTCCCGGAGGTCTCGTTCGAGCTGCTCAACCCTTTCAGGGTCCGCGGAAGCGAGCCGGCCTTTCATCATCTGGTACTTCTCTTTGTACTTCTCCTTGCCGGCCTTGAAGATCTCAGCTTCATGGATCGAGTTGATGAGGACGGGGAGAACATCCTGAGTAGGAAACCAGATCGAATGAGTCCGATCTCCAGGAGTTGAAAGAAAAAATCATAATAAAAACACCAACTTACACCAAAGAGGCCTCTGGCAGCTTGGTATCTCTTCTGCCTTGCCGACCTCTGAGAGAGCTTCTTCTGCTCGTCAATGATACACCCGGAGTTGAAGAGGGCAGCCAGAAGTTCGGGATCGGCTTTTTCGAACGCCAGAGCTCGTTTGGTCCCATCGGCCTTTTCGAGCTTAAGACCGGCAGACCATTGGGGAAGGGGAGTCTTGGGAAAGTTCAAGAGTTGGGCCTCCTCATCGGACTCGTCAGAATCCTGCAATTCGTGAACCAACTCTCTAAAGGGTCTTTTTCCTACCCCATGCCTCGCCTGAATAAACTGAAGTTGAGAATCAACATCTTCATCAAAATATAAAGGGAGATGATCGAGATTTATTACTTGTTCGACGTGGTCCCCGATCTGATCGCTCGGCTGCGCAGATGGCCCGGCTCGATCTTCGAACTCTTGACCCCGGAGTGGCTCCCCAGCGGTCTGTTCCGCCAGATCGGCATCCAGGTCGTGTAGTTCCTTTGAACATCTTTCCTGCTGCGCCCGCTGGGCCTCAGGTAGGGCATCGATGATTGCCCGAGCAGCCTCCGCCACGGTCCGCAGCTTGTCGGGCGCTGCATTCCTTTGATTCATCGCCCTCATTCTCGCAGCTCGAGACATGATCAAAGGTCGTAAATCTGCAGAACGACAGGAGTCAGATCGAACGAACACAGAAAGAAAAGGAAATTTGTGCAAGCAAATAATTTTAAGGACCCTGAACGAGTAGGGGTCTGGTCGAAGTGAGAGCATACCGAAGCGGAAGTTCTTTTTTCGGGTCCCAAGGATAATGCCCGCTTCGACCAGGTTCCCCGTCCTCGATAGGTTAGTGTGGTCTAGGAGCCCAATGTTGGTTAGCAGTTCGAAATGGTTATGGATCCAGGTCGACGACTTGGTCACGAGCCGCCTAGGACCGTTGTCCCCCCAGGTGATCCGAAAGCGAGGCACGATGGGCAGATCGATGAAGAAAAATTTGGACTTCCAATTGATCCCATGTGATGAGGACGGGATCGATACGATTTTCCGATTCGGCTTTGATTGGAGATTGAAGTACCCTACTCCCGACTTGGTGGCGCTATTGAGTGTGAAGAACTCCCCAAAGTCCCAGATCTCCGGCTCGAACCCAAGGCACTTCATTATGATGATCATACAGTGCATTAGTGAGAAAGAGTTCGGGGTCAGTTGAGAAGGGCACAAGTTGTATCGAACCAAGAAATCTGTGATGACCCGGGGAAGAGGGAGCCTGAATCCATATTTGACGGAGGCGTAATACATGCCAACCGACCTCAACCCCCTCGGTCTCTCAACGGTCTCCTCCTCCTCAGGCATTCGAACCACGTATGAAGGACCTAATCCCAATAGCCGCGTGACCTCCGCGAGCTCCTGAGAGGTTATCTTGGAGAACCTCTCAGAAACATGTGAGAGAGTCCTGTAGATATGCAGAGGCCGAGCCGGAGGGTTTCTAGAATGCACCATAGGTTCCCCTCCATCGATTTGCCCCTCGCCGACCTCCTCTTCAACATCCCCCTCCGGTTCGTCCATGAGACCCATAGGTCGCCGCACCCTCGACGTCGAAGCTAACCCCCCTCTGTTTGCCGTCGGAGCCTCAAACTCAAAATTTCCGCTTGGCAAAGGGGGGACCGGCAGATCGTCGTCCCGTTCCGGCGAAGGCGTGAACGCTACCGACTCATGAGCCATAGAAGTGGGGGAAGAGATTTTACCTCTAAAAGGGAAGGAGTTCGGATGCGGTGATTGCCGACGAGCTGATCGCGGCCAAGAGCAGTTCGAATTCCTTGAGTGTGAAAGTAGTGAAATGAGGCAAGGGGCTGAACCTCTATTTATAGGAGTTGAAAAGTAACGCCTCGAAATGCGAAACGACGCCATTATTACCCCGAACACGCCACCTCCCTCAAAGGTCACGTCGCATTAAATGCGACGTCAGATCGAGGAACTCAAAAGACGCGCCTCATCATTAAGGCAACGGTTCGATTTTAATGGCCACGACGGTTCCCCTATCCAATGCCAGATCGATGAAATTACCACCGCGAAATTTCACACTGGTAATTTGGGGGGCCTCTGACATGGCATGATAACACGAGGACACGTGGCACGCCCGCGTAGGCACCACGTGGACTCCGCGCCAACCTGGACAGAAGCGGCCTTTTGGACAGATCATCAGATCGACACCAAGCCCTCAGATCATCAGATCTACACGAGGACATTAGATCGATTTACACACCGCCTGATGATCAGATCAGCGGATCGATTTCAATAAGCCAGGTCATCAGATCGATCTGCTCCCTTCCCATGGGAAACCCAATGTTATGGGTCCTGGAAGGCAATATCGATATCCAGATCGATTACATTCGTCACCGGACACCCGAATACTGTAAAGCACTCCTGTCGGGACGCGTGTACCCTTCTCATTCCCTGGAACAGGTGTACTACGGCTCATTAATAACCGTCAGTCCCTGCTTTTACCCAAAGGGGAAAGAAGGTACAAACGACCTGCCTCAAGCCAGTCCCATCGTCCGACATTCAGATCGACGACTGGCCACGCCATTAATGCACACCTACAGTACACGCATTACTGCGTTATTTGGGCATGGCTATAAATACTCGCCCCTTGAACAGTAGTTGGTAAGCCTTTAATACGCATTCAATTGCATTTATCCTCTCTCTAAAGAGCTCCATTACTGACTTGAGCGTCGGAGTGCCAAACTTGGGTAAAACCCCAAGTCCCCCAATTTGGTACTTAGTTCACGTGTGTTAGTGCTTTCAGGTCGATAAGAACCCACTCAAACAAATTCTTGACTGATTGACCCATATCTGACAGTCAGATCGACCACGTCAGATCGACCAGATTTGAGCCAAATCATAGTTGTTAATTAGCTAATTATATCTGATCTCTCATATTTAGAAATAATCATACTTATATATATATATATATATATATATATATATATATATATATATATATATATATTACTTACATAGAAAAATGAGATATATTTAAAAGATATTATAATTAAAATTTTATAAATATTGTTTTCTAATAGAAAATTAAAATTGTCTAATGTAATTGTGATTACATTAAAGTTTAAATTTTGTAGATATATACACTATGATTTGTAATTATCTCTTCAAATTTGGATGTTTGATGTTAATTATGTAACACATTCATCTTGTTTTTCTTGAACTTACCCCACAAGTTAGAAAGATATTATAAAATGCACCCCATTGTTTCCTCCAGCTTTAAACCTCTGCGGTCTGCAGTACCATTTCTCGGTAAAACAGTAAAAATCACGAAGAACACAGTTCGTAATCCCCACGTTTTGTTGGTCCTGATCCATACTTGAAGAGCCCTAATTTAACGAGGTCGATTTAGTGTTGTATTCAGGGCATTGATTGATTTATACTTGGTCTTCAGCTATGGCGACGCCGAAGCCCACAAGAACGCCGGCGGAAATCGAGGATATTATCCTCCGGAAGGTATTCCTTGTGTCTCTTATTGATTCCATGGAGAACGATTCTCGAATCGTCTATCTGGAGATGACGGCGGCCGAGATTCTGAGCGAGGGTATGGAGCTGAAATTGTCGCGAGATTTGATGGAGAGAATCATAATTGATCGGCTATCCGGAAGCTTCCCTGCAGCCGAACCTCCATTTCAGTACTTGCTGAATTGTTATCGCCGCGCATATGAGGAAGGGAAGAAAATTTTATCGATGAAGGATAAAAACGTGAGATCGGAGATGGAAATTGTTGTCAAACAAGCTAAGAAGTTGTCTGTTTCGTACTGTAGAATTCACTTGGGGAATCCTGATATGTTTTCTAATCCTGATACGAACAAATCAAATGTTTCGCCCTTGCTGCCTTTGATTTTTTCCGAGGTTGGGGGTAGTCTTGACGGGTTTGGAGTGAGTAGTAGTGGAGTTTCGTGTCCCCCAGGCTTTTTGGAGGAATTTTTTAAGGATGCTGATTACGAGTCGATGGAGCTGGTTTTGAAGCAGTTGTATGAGGATTTGAGAGGAAGTGTTCTGAAGGTTTCAGCTTTGGGGAATTTTCAGCAACCATTAAGGGGGTTGTTATTGCTGGTAAACTATCCAGTGGGGGCAAAAGCATTGGTAAATCATCCATGGTGGATTCCAAAAAGCGTGTATCTCAATGGGAGAGTGATTGAGATGACTAGCATATTGGGTCCCTTCTTTCATGTTAGTGCTTTACCAGATCATGCTATATTCAAGAGCGAGCCTGATATTGGGTGAGTGAGATATTTTCTTGTCTCGATTTTACTGCTGTTGTGTTGGCAATTTCTTCGTTTTTGGGCTAGCCTAATTGTTGGTCTGCAATGCAACAAGTGAATAATTGCTTGCAAATGATAGGAACTTGCATTGTTTTTCTATCCCAAATTTTGATATAATCTATTTTGGTAGTATGTGATGCGGGTTATGGGTCTTTCTATCATTACACTTGACGTTTCTGGTATAATTGGGGCTTTTCTAGTTGAAAGTGAGGTTATGAAGCCTAGATATTTTCATTTGGGAAATTTTATTGTGTTGATGGATGCCTGTGTTCATGTTGCCAGCCAACAGTGCTTTTCTGAATCATCAACTCGCCGCCCAGCTGATCTTCTATCATCATTCACAACTATCAAAACTGTTATGAACAACTTGTATGATGGGTTAGCAGAAGTTCTTAGGTGCCTCCTTAAGAATACAACTACTCGTGAAAGTGTACTCGAGTACCTAGCAGAGGTCATCAACAGAAACTCTTCAAGGGGACATTTGCAGGTATCTCTTTTCAATATTGATAGAGGATTGGGTATTTTGGCTTTCATTTGACATTGATGATCTTAAGAGTTTCATCTGAATTCTTGCGCCGTGATACTCTACTTCTAACCTGATATTGATGTTGAACTCAACTTACAGGTTGATCCATTATCCTGTGCTAGCTCTGGCATGTTCGTAAATCTCAGTGCCGTAATGCTTCGCCTGTGTGAGCCATTCTTAGATGTCAATCTGACAAAAAGGGACAAAATTGATTCTAAATATGTGTTTTACGGTGATCGCCTGGAATTGAGGTAAGAGTTTTTCTTTATTTTCTTTTCCACCATTTTCAGCCCGATACTGAAACTTCTGGTGATAAACTTTACCAGAGGATTGACTGCTCTGCACGCATCATCCGAAGAAGTCACTGAATGGTTTGGAATAGATAATTCAAAGGCTGATGCCTCAACAAATGCTGGGGATGGACAAAATCGGTTGTTACAATCTCAAGAAGCGACAAGTTCAACCAGTAATACAAATCAGCATTCTCTCCTCCAGAACAATGTTTCAGTGTCGAGAAATGCTGAAAAAGGCAAATATCCATTCATATGTGAATGCTTCTTCATGACTGCAAGGGTGCTTAACTTGGGGTTGCTAAAAGCATTTTCGGACTTCAAACACCTTGTTCAGGTTTTGCCTGTTATTTAGTTAAACAAAGGAATATACCTTTAGCCTTTTTCTTTCCGTTATAATTTGGATCTCATACTTATTCAGGATATTTCTAGAGCCGAAGATACTTTAGCCTCTTTTAAAACCATGCAAGGGCAAGCACCTTCTCCACAATTGCAGCAAGATATAGCCCATCTTGAAAAGCAAATTGAGTTGTACTCACAGGAGAAGTTATGCTATGAAGCGCAAATACTAAGGGTATATAAGTTTGACTGCATGGCTTTCTCTTCAAAAAATGAGCTTTTTCAAAGACTTCAAACTTCACTCTCTTATAATGTAGGATGGAGGGATTCTTCAGCGTGCGTTATCTTACTACCGTCTAATGGTGGTTTGGTTAGTTAGTCTTGTGGGTGGCTTTAAAATGCCTCTACCACCAACATGCCCAAAGGAGTTTGCTTCTATGCCAGAGCATTTTGTAGAAGACACCATGGAGTTGCTAATTTTTGCCTCACGAATTCCTAGAGCCTTAGATGGGGTTATGTTGGTATGTTAAAGAATTGATTTTTACTTAGGGACCCAATGCTGTTGTGTGCACTTGATACATCATAGATGTTTTACATTCGTCTTGACAGGATGATTTTATGAACTTCATCATTATGTTCATGGCCAGTCCAGAATACATCAGAAATCCATATCTAAGAGCCAAAATGGTTGAAGTCCTTAATTGCTGGATGCCCCGGAGTAGGTATGGTTTGATGAATATCATGTCCAGCACATCAGATAGTTTCCTACATCTTTGCTTCTCTAAATATATTCACTTACTTATCCCTAATTTATGTGTTAAGTGGGTCAAAGGCAACAGAAACTTTGTTTGAAGGGCATCAGTTATCCCTGGAGTATCTAGTGAGGAATCTTCTGAAGCTTTATGTTGATATTGAATTCACTGGTTCCCACACTCAGGTGATTTTTGCTAAGGGTACCCTGACATACATGCTTAGAACTGCAAATTTATCTGGATTTTAGTTTTTAGATCCTTGCCATTCAACATAACCATAAACCCTCTTCAAAACTTTTGACTGCTTGTCCTGTAGTTCTATCTTACTCAGTAATTGTGATTTGTGAATTAAAATGTACTTAGATTACAGATGGTGTCAATTTCTAAAACATATTGATATGTAAATTACTTTTTTGAAATACAACATTGCCTCTTAAATTTTCTATTTCTGATCCAATTATTCATGCATTTTTATAAAACTTGAGATGTCCATGGCATGATTCTGGCAATCTTAAATATATATTGATATGATCATATAATATAACCCTTACTGATTTGAGTTCTATGCCACCTTATGTCAGTTCTATGACAAGTTTAACATCCGTCACAACATTGCCGAACTCCTCGAGTACTTATGGCAGGTTCCTTGTCATCGTAATGTCTGGAGAAAGGTGAAACTATTCATACTGGCTCTTCATTTCTACCTGCGTTCCCTAATTTGTTCCAATGAAATCTTACATTTCAATACTGCGTGCTTCACCAGATTGCTAAGGAGGAGGAGAAGGGTGTCTATTTGAACTTCTTGAACTTTTTGGTTAATGATAGCATTTATCTGTTGGATGAAAGTCTCAACAAGATTCTTGAACTTAAAGAACTAGAAGCTGAGATGTCCAACACTGTGGAATGGGAGAGAAGACCAGCCCAAGAGAGGCAGGAGAGAACTCGACTGTTCCATTCTCAGGAGAATGTTGGTGAACTGCTTCATATCTTTTGTCTATCGTTAGTGTGAAATTCCTTCCTTTTGAAAGGCTAGTTTATTGGTGTGTGTGTGTAGATCATTAGGATTGATATGAAATTGGCAAATGAAGATGTGAGCTTGCTGGCGTTCACTTCAGAGCAGATTACATCCCCTTTTCTATTGCCAGAGATGGTATATTTTGTCTTTCTTGTTGTATGTTCTGATAGTCTGTATTTCGAAATTCAGAGTTTTCTTGACATGGCTTTTGTCATTCAGGTGGAAAGAGTTGCTAGCATGCTTAATTATTTTCTTTTACAACTTGTGGGGCCACAAAGAAAATCTCTCAGCTTGAAAGACCCTGAAAAGTATGAATTTCGTCCAAAACTGTTACTAAAGCAGGTATCCAGTTCACATCGCTTGTGCCTATAAATCTTGTAGTTTGCATTTATCATATGTTGCTTGTATAATGCTCTTTCTGTTTAGTTCTTTTTTTCCTGCAATTCTTCCTTTGGATTACTGTAAGATAGGTGAGTCGATGATTAAAAAAATCTGACTACAATATTCCATTTCTGTATTTGAAGATTGTCAATATATACGTCAACCTAGCCAGAGGAGATGAGCATAAGATTTTCCCAGCAGCCATCACAAAGGATGGTCGTTCCTACAATGAACAAGTAATCTTTCTGTGTCCTTTCCTTTCCCATTAATACTCCAAAAGCACGACATATACTATACCACCTGTGAAACCTGGTTCTGATAAATAACAGAGAAACATTATGTATTTCTCTACGAATTGTTTTTATATTTGGGTGTGGATTTGTGGGGGCAGCTATTCGGTGCTGCGGCCGATGTCTTGAGGAGGATTGGGGAAGATGGAAGGATTATACAAGAGTTTGTGGACCTTGGAGCTAAAGCCAGAATTGCTGCTTCCGAAGCCAGGGATGCTGAAGCTGTTCTTGGAGACATACCAGATGAATTTCTTGACCCGATTCAGGTAAACTATTACTTGCTTGTCAATAGTGGATTCACTAGTAACAGATTATTCTATATGCTTTATTACTATACTACCTTTTCAAATGTGTGGTCTAATTGTAAACATATGGACGTATCTCTGGTTTCAGTACACTTTAATGAGGGATCCTGTCATTTTGCCTTCATCGAAAGTCATTGTGGACAGACCAGTTATTCAGAGGCATCTTTTAAGCGATAGTGTATGAATCTTCAACTTCTGCTTTTCCTTCGTTCCTTATTTTAGAAGATAGAAACTGATTATTATTTGGTTTTGGAAATTACAGACAGATCCATTCAATCGGTCTCATCTCACTACGGACATGTTAATACCTGATGTGGAGTTGAAGGCAAGAATTGAGGAATTTATTAAGTCCCAAGAATTGAAGAAAGGTGAAGGGTTGAACACTCAAAGCACCAAAGACATGATACAGACAACTAGTCCGGCGACCTTAATAGATTAGCCAAGATTTCCTTGGATGTCCCAACATTTGTAAATTGTTATTTCTGTATTTTGTAATCAGTTTATTTAACATAAACTTGCATCCTTGCTTTTGTTTCAGGGTAAGAGTCTTTATTTTCCATGCAGAAATATGCACAGTGTGCCAGATATTCAAAAATCTTTCATATCTATAAATTAATTAGTGTTGAGAAATTCTGTGATGTTGCATCATATATGTATTTCGGACAGATATAGGAAATAGGAAATAACCGGCCCACGATCGATGCTGCTCGATGCACTCAGCACGAACTTGGGGCATGACAGTCAGCAGTGGAAGAGTTCAAGGGCAGTCAAATTGAGTTCTTATTAACCATACTGCAAAATGTCAGCATTTTAACAAGCTCACAAACAACAAATTCGCTTTTCTTGTCAATATAGCTGAAGCGTGGTGCGCCATCAATAGATACACAGCACATCTTTGATCTTATGCTTACATACTCGGACAAAAATGTAACATAGTTCTCGATCAATCTAACACGATTCCCGTTGTGCTGGTAGCAGCTGAAGACTTCCTCCCAGTACTAAAACCCACCTTCACAATAAAGTTTTAACCGATTGAATGCAATTAAACATAAACACAGTAATTGGAGCATTAACACAAATGAAATGAAGATCTTAAGCAAACAATGTGATACCTGCAAAAGTGTGCTATGGTTGATTCGGAGATTTCTGTCATGGGGTGTTTGCAGAGTAAACATATGACTGCTTTTATAGTTTGGACACGGGCTCCCCTATCTTCCTCTTTGAATATTCACTAGCAATACGCAACGAATTCTTGTTATGGCGCAAATAGAACTCTGCTAGGAGAATCTGACGCTCTTCCTCTGATAGATCTCCGTGACAACCCTAAAACATCATCATGTGATTAATCCCTTAAGTATTAAACAATGTACTAGATTTTAAATCAAGAAAGGCTCTCAGACAGCTCGGGTTTTCACATAAAAGAGGCATTAATTACCATGCGCGAAGTCCTATCACACACAGCTTGGTGCATGAGAAGGCCAGCAGCTACAGAAACATTAAAGGAGTCTACCATGCCTCTCATTGGGATACTACAGTGCAGATCTGATAGCTCAAGTGCCTCATCGCTTATACCCCTAATATCAATAATTTCACTTCACTTTTGTGTTATATTTGTTCAAGGATTGAAAGCACGTGTTAACATGGAACTAAATACAGAGAAGTTGGGAGGATAGAAAATTCATACCTTAGTTCATTCCCAACAACTATTGCAGTCGGACACGACCAGTCAACGTCGTAGACAGAGACCTGGATAAAGTACCAAGGATTTCATTATGTGAATTGTTAGTTGTGTATTGAAGGTTTTGGTCACTTGGTTAAACAATAGAATATGGAAGGACAGATTTTCCATTACCGAGTCCACCCCCAGGTGGGTTGTAGCAATTCTATAACCGCGCGCTTTCAGAACTCCAAAGCATTCTGCAATGGAATTCCAAAGTTCAATATCCAACCATTTCTCTGCCCCCATGCTTACATGACGATTATCTCTATACCTGCACGGCAAAGATGGAAATATTATAAGCTAAATTATCAACGGCAAAACACAAACATTGTATTCCAATGCATTTCTCTACATAACAACAACTTGCGTCCTTGTCCCCGTATTACCATGCTTTCACATTTCTCAATCATTCACTTAAACTAATACCTCAATTCAAGTCCCATTCAAGCAGTTTCACATGTTTAGTACTAATTAAGAACTCAGTATAAAATTGGACCAATAATCAGGCAGTCAGCAGAGCACCTTCTTGAGCTGTCGGGCGCAACAACATGAACAGATTGAATTCCAAGGGCATCAGCAGACCTAAAAGCGGCCGAAACATTCCCAAAATCAGTCAATCCTTCTACCACCAAACACACGGAATAACTTCGGTTATTCACAGCTTTCCTAAACCTCTCCTTCCTAACATCCATTATATACGGATCCATTGCTGCTAAAACTACACTACTATCCAGATAAGCATCCCCTGCTTTACATTTATCCAGATATGGAAACCAACGCTCCTTCTTCCCATCATCTTTTGATTCATTACCACCATTGTCCGAACGGCGTTCCATTTTCATTAACCTCGCGATGTCATCCTTGTTTTTCTTAAGTAATTCTTCTACTCTGTCTTCACAAGAATCTTGGGGTGCTTCTAAGGTCACATTATGGGGCGCAGCTTCCTCTGTATTATCCGAAGTTTCTAAAGGAATAGCCCCTTCTGCATGACCGAAGCTTCTCGAAATTGAAAAGGGCTTGTGGGATTTGATCTTAAACCCTGTTTGAGCAAAGAAAAACCAGAACTTGGCAATACATACAATGATAAAACCGTGGAAGCACATGAATATGCTCAAATGCGAAATGCGCAAGTAGAGAGAGATATATATACCTGAATTAGGCAAAATGGAAGAAGGAAAATGGCGCAGGCTAGTTGAATTTGGTATCCGAAGTCGGGATTCCAGACATGATAGCGAAGTACGGATTAGGGTTTTGCAGGCACTCATTTACCAAGCAAGAAGATGAAAGCTGAAGTTCTTTTACAACGTCCGAGTTAATGAAAATGGAGGCTATTTAGTATTTACTTACTTTTGGCTATTAGATTAATATTTGTTTTAGGAATTTCCTTAATATTTATATTATTTCATTACCCAAAAAAATTATTTTAATTTCTTTATTCTACTTTTAAATTGCTAGGAAATTGGCATTAGAAAGCGAATATCATAATTATTCTTTTCTAATATTAAATTTCTAAAATTTCCAACAATTTGTACTGTGTTCTTTAATCTATGTTATAGTCTGTAAAATATGCCTAATTTCAAATTTTAGTGTTTGATTTTCTTGAAAAAAACGACACTTTTTAGTTTTTACTTCTCAAGTTTTGCATTTAAAGTATGATTTTTAGAAGTTTATTTACATCATTAGTAATATGAATGTGTGTTTATATTCTGACTCCTAACTTTGCATTCAGAGCAATTTTAAATTTTTTAGGCGGTTATCCCTCTCTTTAAATAAATACATATAATTCATAATTTACATTTAAAATATGACATTTAGAGGTTTATTTATATTAGTAATATAAATATGTGCCTGGATACGGATCTCATTTTGCGTGGGGAATAATATTAGATTTTTGATTAGTTGTCTCACTCTTTAAATACATACAATTCACAACTCTTTAAATATCTGCAATTCACACTTTATAGTTCCGTAAGATTGTTAGTCACTACAGTCGCCTGTTAATGTCGAGCCTCGACATAAATAATAACCAAGTTGTTTATTTGATGTTATTTTAATATATGAATTCTGAATTTAATAAACATACAAAGAGAAATCTAACTGAAAATACCGCATTTATTAAACCATTACCATCCTACATATTTCAAAACTTGGTACAATCTCAATTCTCAAAGATCATGTGGAGAAATCCTCACCATCCACCCCACCTAAAACCATACTTCTTGGTACCAATAGGCTTCACCTACAGCAGCACCATTCTAAAAGACTGAAAATACAAACTAGCACAAGCAGAAGCCCATCAAATTTAACCAACATTCAGACAGTTTCCAGGAATTCTTGCAACAAACAATGGCTACAGCCACCACCACAAAACCAATCAGCAACAAACCTCCTCACATAGCTCTGTTCCCCTGCGCCGGCATGGGCCATCTGATGCCGTTCCTCCGCCTCGCCTCCATGCTAGCCTCGCGCGGCTGCACCATCACCTTCATCACAGTCCAACCAACTGTGAGCTCTGCAGAGTCAGACCACTTATCGGATTTCTTCAACGACAACCCGCAAATCAAACAGCTCGAGTTCCATCTCCTCCCGTATCAGAAATCCAACTTCACCAATGAAGACCCTTTCTTTATTCAAGTTGAATCCATCTGCAACTCGGTTCATCTCTTGCAACCACTCCTTTCTCCTCTGTCTCTATCAGCCATTGTAGCAGATTTTCCGGTTACTAATGCCGTCTGTCAGCTGGCGTCTGATATGTCGGTTACTGTGTATACAGTAATAACAACTTCTGCAAGATTTCTATCTGTTATGGTTAGCCTTCCTCAGCTAGAACAGGATAGCAATAACTGTGTTCAGATTCCGGGTCTAGGAACAATGCATGTTTCGGATATACCTCCACCAATGCTCGATCCTAACCATTTCTTTGCAGCAAATATAACTTCAAACGCCTCGTCTCTGTTTAAAACAAAAGGGATTCTGATCAACACGTTTGATGCTTTCGAACCAGAAGCAATTCCGGGACTGAATAGTCGTGGCTTTAAGGTTCTTCCGATCGGCCCGTTTGAGTCTTTTGGGCCCGAAGAGGACCATAATCTTCCATGGCTAGATGAGCAAAGCCCGCAAACTGTGGTTTACATCAGCTTTGGGAGCAGAACAGCACTTTCTAAAGATCAAATAAGAGAGATTGGCGTTGGATTGGAGAGGAGCGGGTGCAAATTCTTGTGGGTGTTGAAAACCAGCAAAGTGGACAAAGAAGACAAGGAAGAAGTGGAAGATATACTAGGAAGGCCTTTTCTTGAAAGAACCCGAAAACAGGGGAGGGTTATAAAGGGATGGGTGAGTCAGGAGGTGGTGTTAGCACATCCAGCAATCGGAGGATTCGTTAGCCATTGTGGATGGAATTCAGTGACTGAAGCAGCTAGATTAGGGGTGCCTGTATTGGCTTGGCCACTGCACGGGGATCAGCGAGTTAATGCCGAGGTGGTCGAAAAAGCAAGTTTAGGATTGTGGGTGAGGGGGTGGGGGTGGGGTGGAGAGAAACTTGTGGGTGGAAATGAGATAGCTGAAAAGATTAAGGAGCTAATGCTGAGTGAAAGCTTGAGGGCTCGGGCGAAAGAGGTGAAGGTAAAGGCTCAGATGGCCAGGGGAAGAAGTGGTACATCAGAAGAGATGCTTCAGAGCCTGATTGATTCATTAGCTAAGTGATTTCCATGGCTGTGTAAACATTTAAGATTAGTTAAATAATGCAGCATGAAAGCTCAGGTACTATGAATTGCTTAAACACAAGTCACTGTCCTAGATAGCAAAATCTGTTTTTCAAATAAGAATAAAAATAATTGAACTTGTTTAAACTTGCATATTCTAGTGCTTAAGGATCTTTCATGGGCCAGTTAATCATATGCATAACTTTGTTTGCTTCCTGGAAAAATGCTGAAGAAGATTCCTTTCAGTTTTCAACAACTATCAAACAAACAAGAAATGCAGAGAAGTTGAAAAATACATAATAACCACAGATTTTATTTTACATATGCCTCACGAGTGGCAAGCGAAGTTCATACATACGGAGAATCCACTCTCAGTCTGTGAACTATAATGTCGGTTGCAGACCGCTTCATTCCTCACTTTGTTTTTCTCCCAAGTGGTGTTGGAAACTTGAGTCCATTTTCTCGGCTTGCTCTTATGGTGGCAGCGTGTAATTGCGAAGTTACCTTCATCAAGATTCACTTTCAGGCCCCTTCACCTGAATTTACTAGCGTCTCCAGTATGATTGCAGACCATCCAAGAGTGGAGGTTCTTGATTTTGAAATGGATTTGCATAATCTGGCAGATTCCGTGGTTGCTGATCCTTTTATCACGCGTGTGAAAAAAATCAACAGCTCACTTCACCAGCTAATTCCTATACTATCTTCTTTGCCAATTTCTGCTATAGTCTCAGACTTCGCTATAGCAGCTACCATGGCTCAAATCTCTGAAGGTCTTGATATCCCACTCTACTTAGTTTCTACAACTTCAACCCAATTTTTCTCTCTCGTGGCAAATCTCCCTGTTCTGTTGTCTGAAGATTCCAACATGTTTAGCAACTCTAGTGGGGACATTAAGATCCCAGGATTAGCGCCAATACCAAAATCGACCATTCATGGGCCAGTTAATCATATGCATAACTTTGTTTGCTTCCTGGAAAAATGCTGAAGAAGATTCCTTTCAGTTTTCAACAACTATCAAACAAACAAGAAATGCAGAGAAGTTGAAAAATACATAATAACCACAGATTTTATTTTACATATGCCTCACGAGTGGCAAGCGAAGTTCATACATACGGAGAATCCACTCTCAGTCTGTGAACTATAATGTCGGTTGCAGACCGCTTCATTCCTCACTTTGTTTTTCTCCCAAGTGGTGTTGGAAACTTGAGTCCATTTTCTCGGCTTGCTCTTATGGTGGCAGCGTGTAATTGCGAAGTTACCTTCATCAAGATTCACTTTCAGGCCCCTTCACCTGAATTTACTAGCGTCTCCAGTATGATTGCAGACCATCCAAGAGTGGAGGTTCTTGATTTTGAAATGGATTTGCATAATCTGGCAGATTCCGTGGTTGCTGATCCTTTTATCACGCGTGTGAAAAAAATCAACAGCTCACTTCACCAGCTAATTCCTATACTATCTTCTTTGCCAATTTCTGCTATAGTCTCAGACTTCGCTATAGCAGCTACCATGGCTCAAATCTCTGAAGGTCTTGATATCCCACTCTACTTAGTTTCTACAACTTCAACCCAATTTTTCTCTCTCGTGGCAAATCTCCCTGTTCTGTTGTCTGAAGATTCCAACATGTTTAGCAACTCTAGTGGGGACATTAAGATCCCAGGATTAGCGCCAATACCAAAATCGACCATTCCTCCCACATGGATGCATGAATTCTCAACAAATAATCTTCTGACAGAATACCTTTTACCAAATGCAAAATCACTCTCAAAAGCAAAAGGTGTTTTCTTGAATACCTTTGCCTGGTTTGAACAAGAAACAATATCAGCCCACAACAGCAGCAGGGTTACGAGCCGCCTGCCACCAGTATATCCAATTGGGCCATTGCAATCTGATGAGCCTCAGAAAAGCGATCATCTTTCATGGTTAAACACACAGCCTGATGAATCAGTGGTATATATCAACTTCGGAAACCGAGAAGTGATGTCAACAGATCAAATCAGAGAACTGGGACAAGGGCTGGAAATATGTGGCTATTGTTATCTCTGGGCGATCAAAGGCGACATTTATCAAGGAGGAACCAACAGCAAAGGTAAGATAATAAGAGGATTTGTGGATCAAGAAAGTGTTCTGGCTCATAGTGCTGTTGGAGGATTTGTTAACCAATGTGAATGGGACTCAGTCATGCAAGCAGCTTGGCACGGGGTCCCTTTGTTGGCATGGCCACTTCATGGTGACCAAAAGATGAATGCAGCAATTGTAGAGGAGAGGGGTTTTGGCATTTGGATTAAGGAGTGGAGCTCGGAACCGGAAAAGTTGGTGGAGGGTGAAAAGATTGGTCAAGTGGTGATGCAAATCATGGGAGACTTGAATATTAAAAAGAAAGCTAAAATTGTGCAGGAGAGAGCAACGGAGGCTTGTGAAATTGGTGGCAGCTCTAAAGAGGCTTTCATGGAGGTGATTCAAATGTCGAGAAGCAATAAGAAATAGCCCGGACTATCAAGCATCAATACCAAGTGTATGTTTGTGTCATTGTGTGTGTAATTTCAGATATCCATGTTTACTAAGAAACATTCTCAACTGATAGACATGTCTTTCTTATGCTCACAGCTCACATTCAGAGCAACCTCACAAACAAGATCAACCAAGAAAATGCAAATTATCCCAAACAAAAGACAGATGACAAAAATAATTTCACAGAGAAAAAGCAAAGCCTTCATTGTATTCCCATATATATATAAAGAAAATGTTCAACATTATTACACTTACAGTGACGCAGAGACAACAAGACTCAAGACGAAAGGGCCTTCTTAGAAATGAAGTCGAAAGATATTCCATTCTCTTGAAGCCGCTTTTCTAAGTCCGTCGGACCAAACACAATTCCAGGGGTGAAAACCCCTCCTCTCGGGAGACTATCACGATCATTCAGCAAAATAAGAGCACACTGAACAAGGATTACAGGAGTTGTCAGATATCCAATCTCAGGTCCCATTATCCGAGTTACTATTTCAGTGTCAGGTTTCTTGTTTCCCTGCAATGCAAGACTTCGATCAGAAAAACCCTGTCCAACAAACCACATCGTAAAGGTAGCACTCGACACTTGATCCTCCGACGGCCCTTCCTTCTTGAACAAACCCATGCTGAAAAACGAAGGAAATTTTAACAGAAGCCATCTTCCTAGTGAAAACTTGCTCAGGAGCCCTAGGAATACACCGAGGGTGATGATAGGTGATAAACCAAGCACTGATTTTGCCCCTAATTTCACACCAAAATGAGCTGGCTTCACAGATGACCAGAAAGTTTCCCTTTTTTCAAGATTTTCAACATGTTCATTGACACCAGGTAAACCGTGGGAGTTCTTTCATTCTTTGCACCACAGATGAATCTGCTGAAGTTAGGCTTATACAGTTATACCCCAAAGGCAAAGGCCGAGCTCCTTCTGGTGTTTAACGAGAGGCCATTCTGAAGGTCTGGGCCCTGGAATCTGGATAATTACGAACGTCCCTCAGAAATACAGTGAAAATACAAATTCGTCCGTAAATTTTAAGAAATTACGAATTTTCATGACCCTTATTTCTTTTGTTAGATTTACCCCTAATATGCTGAAATCGGGGAGTATATGTAACAAAGAGTTCACAGATAATGTAATTAATGCTCGTATTGAAATTGACGTTGGATTGTCGCATTAGAAAAGGTTTGTACCTACCTAGCATTTTTTTCTTTTTCTTTTTACAATGACGTTTACTTAATTATATTTTGAATTAATTTTATGCCTAAAGTTTATGAATATCTAATATCTTTTGTAGATATTGGGCAAGCATGTTATACGTTTTTCATTGTATCTAAAGTATGTAGATTACGGATCATCACGGATGTTTGAAGTATTTGTTCAAATAATTTTGATGGATATTTATATGAATTTATTAATATTTATGATTTTATATTTCATTGAAAATTTTTATTATTTAAATGAATAAAGACAAAACATAAGATGGAATTTATCATTTTTTACATCCTTTATAGGGATAAATATATTTAAAATATCTATTTTGATTTATACTTATAGATAAAATTAAATTAAATTACAAATTTTCAAATTAAAACGTAGAATTTAATTAACATTATAAATATATCATTATAATATACTCCATAGGGCAGAATTAAAATTTTTAAAAATAATATGTTCGTGAGTTATCAAAATTAATTGCGGCAATTTGTGATACAGTTCCCATATTCTTGCTATACCTTAGGGTCTACGTCGTATCATCCCTTTATAGTGATTAGTGAGATGATTTAGCTTATTTCTTAAAACGAGGGGTGATAACCCGCTTAATCCGCTCAAGCTGAATCAATCCATTTGGAAACTGTTAATTAAAATTCTTTAAAAAATAATCGTGGTTAGAAAATATTACAAAATCGCAATTCAACTACTGCACGTATGTATTTTTATATTTTATATATAGTTCTAATTATATAAATAGATAATAAATAATACGATTATTATACGTGTATTATACAAAATATATATTTAATACATATTTTTATTGAGCTAATATTAAATAAGTGGTTGTTTAACAAACAATCAAGTTATGCCACATAACATTTATGAAATTATATTATTCATTTTAATTATGTATAAATTATTCTTTTCTTATTTTATTATTAGTGTCGTAATAGGTTAAATTAAAACAAAATTTTCATATTTTTTAATTTTTCTTATTATTGAATTTAAATTATAAATATAAAACCATTTATAACAAAATATATATAAAATATGTGGAATCGATCACTAAATAAACATATTTATCCAATTCGAAATGAAAAGGTTATAATATATTTATGATTTGTATTTTTATAAATCTACATATTTTAGATCAGGTGATATATTTTACTTATAAAATCATCCGTACCCGGCCAACGGACCGCGCGCACGTTTACCCCTACTCGAAACTACACAAATTAAATCAGCCTAGTATGAGGACCAGAAAGAATTAATGCAAGATATACATTGGTTTACTCAATCCATACCTCAATTCCCTCAATTTATCAGCATTAGCCGCGAAAAGAACCGCGGACTCATACGTCCCACAATTAAAAACAATCTCCTTATCCGACTCCAAGCTCAAATACGCCTCGACCCGGTTCGGGACAGACGCCCCAGTCCAATGCCGGGAATGGAACAGCAACCCGATCTCCGCCAGAACGAAGTCGAACCCGCAAGCCGAAATCACCAAAGAGCCGCCTTCTCATGGTACGAGGCCTCCATCCTCTCCATGAACTTGTGCTCGCCGCATATGTCTAAGTAATCGCAACCCGAATCAACGCAGGCCGAAACAACCGGTTCCCCGTAGCGGCGAAAGGGGTCGACGCAGTCCAGCAAGACCTTCGTTTGTGCGGCGAGGAGGCGGAGCCGCGGAGGGAATCGGGGTCGGAAGTGTCGCGGTGAGGAGGGGGATTTGCGGCGGGGGATCGGAGGCGGAGGCCCATTTGAGGGCTTCCGATAACCGGGACGTGCTTCGACCGGCTAAGGCGAGGGGTTTGAGAGGGGAGTTGGGAGCGTTGAGGAACTTGAGGGCTTCCCGGATTACGTATTTTCCAGTGTAACCTGAGGCGCCGAAGATTATAACGTCGAAGGTTTTCGAGGTTTTGATTGGGTTATTTTCCGCCATTGTTGAGAAGGATGTTAGAGTGAGACTGTGAGAGAGAGCGATGATCAAGAAAGATTCAGGTAAGGAATATATATATAGTGCAAGTTCGTTTGAGCATCTTGTCATGAAATTAACGGTTAATATGCCGTTAATGGCGGGATTGAATGTCAGTCGTAGGATCAAGTCTAATCTGGCGGTTGGAAGTCTAAGCTTGTGACTTACTTGAATTTCGTGAAGTACCTGAATTATGCTATTAATTGTCAGTTTATTGATCTTGAATTGCTTGGAATTTTGTGATTACCGTGTTTCATTTTAAATTTTGATGAATTACCTGCTGTATTTTATATTAAATTCTTGTTATCGACATCGAGTATGTGACAACTACGTGGCAACTATGTGACATGAGCACGCCTTATCCACATGCATTTAGTTTCATGTGAGTTGTGAGTGACAGGTTTTGAGAATATATGAATCAAGGCCGGAGGATTTTGAAGATTTAAGAAACGGATCAGCCGTTCGAATCAAGTTGCAATTTGGCCAACAAGGAGTGGACACCGGAATCGAGCCCAACATTTCTACGGTGCCAGGTTCTTCGATGCATTCATAAACACGTGCATCATAATTGTCAATTAAACTGCTTCTCATTTATAAATGTTGCTTTAATTGTATTTTAAATTTCCTACATGATGCTTTGGATACATGTTCAAATTATTTACATTATTTACATTTCCTTACTTATAAGAATATTTTCAAAGTGATATAATTATCCCAACGTGTTGCATTTCAACTGTTGGTAGATATACTATGTACATGTACATTTTAACCATCATGCATTATTTAGTGTTTATTGGTAATAGGTTCCCTTATGCTCTGCACAATCCTTGATCTTATTCCTATTGACTTGAATTAAAGAAGAGGTTTCTGAATCATCGGGCATCATGTTGTAACCGGGTTATTTGGTTCTGATTGAAAGTTTAGCAATATTTGGGGGCTGTGAGAATTTAGTTATCCAGAATATAGTAAGAGTGGGCATGATATAGATATTTGGAAAATTTTTGGAACGAGAAAGGTGATAATTCCAAGCAGGTAAATGTTCACTGGGTCCTTCAACCTTCAGGAATTAATCAGTTTTGGGGATTCAGTAAGGGTAGGAGAAAGAACTTTTCTTACTTCGGATTCGGGTGTTAACTTGGCAAATATTAACTCTAAAAGCAGTGGGTGGTAAGTGCAGGGTATGGCATTTTCACGAGTAGCAGAAGGGTTGTAGGATGCTGGAAAATTTTAATATCAAATCAGAGTGGTGACAGTCAGGGAGTTTCAAGTTGGGTATGTTGCTAGCAGAAAGAATTAGAAAAGAACTATTAATCAACATCTTGATTAATAACAAGTAGGTCGAGGAGAAGGTTACAGGAATGAATTCAGCAGAGAAGCTTGCAAGTGGGGAAGGATAGAGTGAATTTAAGGAATTAGAACAACTCTATTTTCTTAAGGGGGAGAGCCGGTCTGGGAATAAATTTAAGCCTGAAGCCAGGTAACATTCAGGAGAGTTGGATTTGAGAAAATTGATTCCTCCTGGAATTTTCTATCCGAACCATGTGAAAGAAGTTGCAACAATTCAAAATTTTTCTCCCTCTTACACAAAGAAAAGTCCCATCACCGACAATACCTTTGTTTTATTATCATTTTCAAGAAAGTGAGTTCGTTGTCTGCATTTCTCCGACAACCTCAGGATATCATTTGACTCAGTAAATAGAAAGGGATTCAAATTGTGGTGATATCCGGAATCAATCTTAAGTTGGCAGGATAACTCTGACAAGAGTTTTCTTACGAAGTTGTTACTTATACCCTAGAGATGCCTATAAATGTACACCGTGCTGTCATCCGTGCTGTCGCCTCCATGAATATACCAGCTCACCATGAACATTTCAGAGAATACTGAAGATTGAACGATCCTCTCTTTCAAAGATATTTTGTGGAATTGTGGGGTATGTTACCAAATTACAAGGATCAAAGGAAGACATTTCACTAGGACCCGATTTCTTAGGGTTTGTGTAAAACTCATGGAATAACAACCTGGATTCTCTTCCGTATTAAATATCAGTCGTGCTACCTTCCGAGGGAATAGAATTGCTACTGTCGAGTTTCAAACAAAAGAATTAGGATCGTTGCTTCGGGAATTATTTTACTTTGAATATGAAGGTCGAGGAATGGTATAACCTGTTCTCTCGGTTTGTCGGATAAGAGCTTGCGGGGAGTACAAAGCCAGTCTTTTAGATTTGAATATACAACCATTCTATGACCAGAAATTCAGGGTTAATTTCAATATTCCAAGTCTGAAAGAGAATGTGGGAGTTGGCCTAAGAATAGTTCAACCGGTAAATTTGAGATTCAAACAGGTATGAAATGGGGTGATTAATGATGATTTACGGATTATGTCAGAAAATAGCACAAGGGCAGAGATGGTTATCAGGAATGGGAATATCGAACCGTAGCGGTACAAAGTGGGAAAATTTCAATTAAAAGAATCAAGGATTCAGTCAAGTTATTTCAATATCAAAACTTTGATCCCCGGTGAACGGTACACTTAATCATGCATATCACGTGCATAATTATTTTCTCATTATCATTATCTTGTTATTTTGTACATGACTCTGAGTTTGTTACTAATTGATTATTATTAAGTCGTTGGTGTGTATATGATTCATTGGTTATTATTAATTGTTATGTGATCAATTAGTTGCATAAATGATAACTTTATCTGATCCTTGTGTATTAATTGTAAATTTGTACCTAAGTGCTAGCTTGAATTTTATTTCGTGTGTGTGAGGGACGGGGATTCTCTCAGGGTTTTCAAGAGATGGGGTTCTCTTGCTACTTGCTCGAGAGACGGGGTTCTCTCGTTAATTGTTTGAGAGTCGGGGCACTCCCAATATTTTCAACTACTTGTCAATTTGTTTTAGTGGAAAGATTAGATTTTCCTCTGAGTGAATAGGTTCCGGAAAGTTGAGGGCCGTGAAATCCCACATGAGATGATATGGTGGACCGAAGACCTCTTTCGAACTAATCCCTGACGGGGAGTAGCTAACCCGCGTGGGATGAACACGTAAGAGCCAAATAAAATTTCAGGAATTCAGGACAATGAATCTGAGGACGGATTCTCTTAAGGGGGAGAGAATTGTAACGCCCCAATTTCAGGTACGCTCGACACGTGTGAGTTCGAGCGTTAGGATTTTATTTTTATTATTTTCGTTTATTTAATTTAAACGTGTTACATTAATTTTATAAATTGTTTTCAATATGATACGTGAAAATACATGAAATATGTGTCAAGTTGAGAATTATTGTATCGATGGAATTTAATTGCTACATGAATTAATTGTCCAAATTTCATTAATTGTATAATTGTCCTTAATTGTTCATTTCCCTTTTCTTTAAAGGACCTAATTGCATGAATATGTTAAGGGACCTAATTGATCATTTCCAAACCTTAGATACCCAATTGCATAACTTATGGAACTATAGGGATTGGATCATAAATATTGCATATTTCTCCCAAATATATCGATATACATATCACTCTTCCTCAATCTTCATCTTCATTCCATTTCTCCAATCATCTCTCTCGGTATTCACTCAAGAAGGAAAGGAAATGGAGAAATCATCATCTTCAAGCTAGAAATTGTTAAGGAATTCCATGATTCAAGCTCAAGCATCCATGATCATCCATCTTTCTTCCTTCAAGCTCATGTAAGTGGAGATATATGATTCCTTGGTAGCAATTCATGAAGCTAGGGTTATGGTTTTGCTATAATAACTTGTCTATATGATACTAGAAGCAATATTCCAAGCTCTAGACTTGAACTCATAGCATAAATCTTGAGAATTAGGTGATGTTGTGATGAATTTATATATATGCTCAAGTTGGAGATTATGATGATTAAAGCATGGATTGTGTGTTTATATTGGGTGTTATTGCACTATATGCATATATACATGTTTCCCTTCATGAATTATAACATATGGGATTGAAATATGTGAGTTTGATGTAAATTGAGAGCTTGGTCGTAGCTCCCCTGTTCTTCTCCCCTGTTTTCTGAACCTTCTGTGTAACGGGAATGGCCCTTCCCGTTCCCTTTGTAAATGGGGAACGGCCGTTCCCATTATTTGAATATTGTGTCAGGCGGCGAGGACGGGAACGACCGTTCCCACTTTGTCTCACAGACGGGAACGGTCGTTCCCATCTTCGGGGAGCCCGACAGCGGGAACGGCCCTTCCCACTTTGAACTGAACCCTGGAACGGCCGTTCCCAGCCTTCTGGTAGGGCAGAAAGTTTCTGCATAAAAATGGAATTTTGGGACGTCATTCCAACGGCTTATTTGACCCCAAATTGCTATTATATGATTGCTTACATGTCAAAACGTGATATTTGCATGCTACATTGTTTATTATTCGACGTCTCGTACATGATCATGCCGTGCGTCGTTATATGAAGTAATTGCTTGAATTGTGGTCTCATGCACGTATATTGTCCCATTTCTTGTCCAGTTATTCTCCAGGGCGGAGATTATCAAGCATGAGCATGTTCACGCAATCATGAGTCGTGTGTCGCCTGTCAGGTGAGGTTTAATTTCTAGTTATTCAGAACCCGTATAACCTTTACGTGATCGTTTTAGCCAAAAGGTATTTATAGTTATACTTTCATGAAATCATTTACCATTTCAAGCATGTTAGTGTTCACGAATCAAGCATGTCATGTTCATGAAGCAAGTTAGCGCGTTCTCTTGGCCAGGTCCTCTTTAGTGAGGGCGCTGGACTGGTCCTCGAGCCAGTGATTGTCCGTCCAATCACAAGATGAACAACACCCTACCGTGTACGTGTGTTCTCTTGGCCAGGTTCTCCTTAGTGAGGGCGCTGGACTGGTCTTGCCAGTGGTTGTCCGTCCAACCACAAGAAGAACAAAGCCTTATCGTGTACCCGTGTTTCCCCTGGCCAGGTCCTTCTTAGTGAGGGCGCTGGACTGGTCTTGCCAGTGATTGTCCGTCCAATCACAGGAGAAACAAACCCTATCATGTTACAAGCAAGCCATGTAGTGATTGCATGATTTCCATTTCATGAATGTGTTAATTGAATACACCTACATGATTGCACGATAGTTGAATTGCGTGGTCACCTAATGATTAACAAGCAAGCAAGCATGTTTATCGATTGCATGAATTGAACAAGTATTTAATATTGGTAGTTGTATCCTCGGGTGAAGCTACATTATTGTTAAACTTATATATATTATCTTTTATAAATCTTTACCCGAGAATATGACTTGCATGTTATCTGCGCTAATATATATGTAAACCCCTCACTCGGTCTTCACAGACTGACGCCTCCACCTTTCAGGTATTGCAGGTGCATGCTAGGCGGGAAGTGAGTCGAGTCCCGTTCATGTAGTCGTGTCATCCGTGGTTCGTGTATTTAATTATTATTGGTAATTATGGAATTGTAGTTACTGTTATTGTTTAATTGAAGATGATAATGTATTGATATGTAATTTTAGAATATTTCTTAATTGGTAAATGAGAAATGTCATGATTGGATAAATGGAAATATTTGATAGAAACTAGTTTATGCTTCCGCTTTAATTTTGCTGCATGAGTTAGTTTTCCCGCCTAGCTTGTCTTGTATTGCATTGTCACCCGTTCGCTATAGGTTAGTTCATGTACGGATTGCCCGTTTCGTATGTGGATTGGCCTATAGTGCGGGGGTGTGGCACCTCTACGTGTAAGGGGTGTTACAAAGTACCTGAAGCTAGTCGAACCCATATGCTCGGTTACATCATCCCTATCAATGGCCCGAATGTCAACATATGTCAAATTGAAGGTTTTATGCAGTTCAATCATGTTAGAAACATCTTCATAATTCAATAACCTAACTTCATGATCCTTGGCATGAGGCGCAGTGTATGTCAAAATTAATTCCGCCATATTTATCTCAGGCCAATAATCACCAACAATTGTCTTCATACTCATCAAATTGAAATCAGCCCTAATTGAGAAAACATGTATTTTTTTATTATAGCGTATACCACCAAGGAGATGCACGAGTGTGCTACACTCACCACCTTCGTCTGGGTTATCCATGACTAAATCCGAAATAGAGGCAAAAAGTAATTCAACAAATTCAGCTCAGAGATTGTGAAAGGAACGAAATTGCCTGAGCTTATCGGCGAGAGGAGTCAACAATCATGCCTTCAGTTCGTCGGAGAAAGTCGTCGGGGCCGATTCAAGGTAGCTCCGTCTTTTCCGTTGGCGAGAGAGCTGAGATTAGCTAAATCCCGCGAAACACGGTGAGAGAGGGTACCAGAGTTGGCACGCTTCCCGTAATGGAGTCGTCGTCGGGACAGCCTTGGGGAACGTCTTCAGATTTGCTTCAGCGAGCTAATTGGGGGCCATTATTCATGTTCTTCTTCCTGTTCAGACAACCCTTTCTCTTGTTGCTAGTAAAGACCCTTAGCTGTATTAACTCAACAATAAATGGATAATAAATGGTGGTTTACATGGTGGCAAAAAATTTGGGTGGAATCACGTTAAATGAGGGGTAAAGCAGACATTCTAGGTCATTGAGGAGCAAACAAACATTTCAATTCTCAATTGGGGAGTTAGTGGGAACAATTTCAAAAGTGGGGAGCAAACAAACATTTTCACAACCCCTAGGTAGTTTTAAGAGATGACCAGGGGCGGATTCAGGATTTCCCGGTAACCGGGGCTGAAAATTTGTAGTCTCTGGATCACTAATTATGTTTTTAGAATTAAATTCTACACAATCAATATTAATTCTTTTTTGGTTGACAATCGAACTTGATGATTCAATAGAACTCTTCGATCTTTTACTAAAATACCTATGCATGATTACAAACTATGATGTCAATTCAAAAAAATAATTCATTAGTTAGCACTGTCAATAAACATATAAAATTTGAATATCTTATAAGCTTGCAAAGCTTAAACATTCAATAAGAATTTACAGAAACAACTATTTCACAAAAATTGAAAACTAAAAAGTAACCCACTTCATAAAAATCTTCAAAATTTACACAAAATAAAGCTGAAAAATAAAGGGATGAATTTACAATTGGAATTCGGGACAAGTATATGTGGATATTTAATTTTAGAGAGGGGTTGTATAAATTTATAATTGAGTTTTTAAATTAGAGGTTTTATAAATTTAGGGCTATGGGGGCGTGGGCGGGGGAGGGGGGTATACTTTTTTTTTTTTTTTTATTAGGGGTGGGGGGCTCAAGCCCCCCCTGGCCTATGCTGGCTCCGCCCCCGGAGATGACCCCTTAAATTATTATTATTATTATCAACACATGCTTCTTTAGATAAACATACATACATTTGGTAACAAATTTATGAAACACGAATTTAGTATGTATATATATATATATATACAAAGAATCATCAACAGATTATTTATTTGCACGATCGAGAACATGATCACAAGGAATAAAAACAATAATTGAAAATATATATTCTCAACCTCTAGATTTGGCAAATTGCAAAAATGTGGTACATGCCACTCATACAAATATGACAAAAATATTAAATACATTAAATTTATACGGTTTAGATGTAAAAGACGAGACACCAAAATAAAGGAATAAAATGGAAGATCAAGAAAAACTCAACTTTAACAGTTTTACATGGAGGTAGGAGTGTAAAAAGATAATAAATGAAGTAAATGTACTGTATCTAAAATCGAATCCGTTTCGTATATTCGTTATCTGAATCTGTATTCATTATTCGATGAATAACAAAAATACTACCTGAACCCAACGGATATTATCGGAATATCGAATTAATCGTATTCCTGAAAATTTCCGATTAATGATATGATAATATGGAATTACCTTATTAATAGAATATATAAATATCTGCGTTCTAGTCAAGAAAGTCAAGTAAAAGACATATATAAATCGATCCACGACAAGGTCACGCCGAATATTTTTTAACTTACACGATCCCTCATACTTTTATTTAAATGGCACTACTTTACATTATTGAAGTTAAATAGTTAATGGGAAAGACCATAATTAATATGAAATCATTCTTTTGTTTTAATGTTTTGAGGGAAAATAAAAGAACAAAAAGAAATATGGGACACGTTTAATTATAAAATGACAATTATTTATTTAATTTAATGATGGTTGAGGAGTGGAGGCTCACCATATATTATTGACAGAAAATCTCCAAACAAACATGATTCGTGATTGTATATTATTGACAGAAGATTTCCAAACAAACATGATTAGTGATTGAGTTTAATTTCTTATTTTGTTATTATTTTGATTTAGGTTGTTTATTTTTATTTGTTAACCATACTTTTTTGTTTTTTGTTTTTTATATTATTTAAAGGAAACCACATATTTCTTTGTTGATATGGTTAACACAATATTTAGTACTTAGCTTTTCTATTGCGGGGCTTAATGAGTGAGTATTTTAAGTCGTCGGCTTGTACTACGTGAAGTCACGTGACAATGACTTAGAAGTCATTCTAGATATCTATTTGACATCGGTTGTTCCGATCCACGGCTCTATTCTTGATACTTGATTTATAGTGTGGATGCTTTCTCAAAGTTACTTGCTCGATCAAACCTCCCTTGGAGGGCATTTCTCGAGTCCGAGTCCCCTCAAGCAAACGATCGATTTGACTCAAGATGTCAAGTACGAAAACAACACATAATGTAAGATAGCCTCTCTGGCCCTGCATTTAATGTCTAAGATCTCCCTGCAAATTTTCTGACAAAGCAGGTACGACGTATCATGTTATTGCTTACATGTATCATACCTCGCATTTAATGCACCTTTAATTATATATACTAAGCACGTACAAGCCTTTCAACTATAACTATCACCTGCATTTATTACTATTTCAACATTAAATATACTTTTACTTCCTATCTCTCTCGACCTCATATCGAACAATTTGACTGTCTTCGATCAAAATAAGGCACAACTCCTATCCCCTCTATTTTGTGCCAAATATTGAGTTATTTGAGTTCATTCTGTTTCACCAGCGCCATGAACTTACCAGACATTTTCAAATATTTGTACCGGTTATTGATGAGGCCAAAAACACGAATCCTCGTAAAATCACTCATGGCGAGATGCATGTAACATTCATAGGGTTATTACATTAAGAGTATCAATCTATCCCATCAAATTCCCAGAAATCTCCTGAAGAGATGTACAAGACAATTGTCCATACGAAAATTGTTTCAATTTCTAATCTTGGGTAAATTCTTGAGATCTTCAAGAAGCACAAACACGGAAGAATAACCAAAACTGTCGCGCTCAAGAACGCTCCAATGAGGACATCAGAGCTCCAAAGCAGGGCACGAGCAATGCCACAGCCATGGTGCTGATTACCAAACAAGTCCTAATGAATCTGCTGCCCCTCGTTTAATCCCAGAAATGATGCGCACGCCTTGAAGAGGAAAGGAATGTATGCTCGTTGGCTTGATTCCCAAACGGCGCATATCAAGGAAAGTCCCTACGGCTTCTCTCTGCGAGTCCGAACTAGAAGTAGCATATGCCCTTATCACATTGTTCCACGACAAGGGTTCCAACCCGTGGGAGAAGTAAACAACAGAGCGGCTGTGATTAATTAACTCAATTCGACGTTTTGTCTTAAAAGAATCCCAAGTACAAAGCTGCAGGATGGTTTTGTCCGTGACACTGGAACTGCCATGGAGACCTGATTCAATAATCTGGGCATGAACCACAACAATTTGTCTCTTTAATGTTATACTATCTTTGACACAAGAATTCCAAATTTATTAAACAAAGAAAGAAAAAATGTAACCAAATATGCAATAGCATCTATCAAACCACCCTACCTACTTCAAAACATGGTACAAACCATACTCCTCGGTAACAATAAACTTCCCCTACAGCACCCCTCTAAGGGAGTCTTTACTTTACTTGTTTGTTATATATTGGGGAGGGGTTATTTTTTTGAAAATTTTGGGTTATTTTACCATGTGGGTTATTTACTTTGCTAGGTTGACATTTTGCTTAAATAGTCCAATAATATCTTGCTTTACTTTACTAATTAAGAAACCATTGGTTTATTGTGTAAATGACTTGTATGCCCCTCCATCGATTTGCGCACTGAACAGTTACTTTGGGAATGATGAGGGCACAGTACGTAAATTTTTTAAGGCAACTATGGGCATAATAGTAAAATTGGTCAATCCTTTCCCACAGGTTTATATAGCAACAGCCTTTTTTGGTTGCTATATTCCCACCCCATTTCCAAGTTAATCTCGGGGCTCCAGGAAATCAGCACTTTAGCTAACTTGCAAAGTAAAAAATGGAAATTGGGGGTTTAAATAACCAACAAGCCATTTTCCACAAAAGTAAAGATGTTCTAAAAGACTGGAAATACAAACAAGCAGAAGCCCATCAAATTTAACCAACATTCAAACAGTTCCAGGAATTCTCACAACAAACAATGGCAGGAGCCACCACCACAAAACCAAGCAAATGCTAACCTCGCGTGGCTGCACCATCATCGTTATTGCAGTCCAACCAACTGTGTGCTCTGTCTGCAGAATTGGATCGCTACCTTTGTTTGCTTCCAGGCAAAAAGCTGAAGAAGATTCCTTTTCAGTTTTCAACAACTACCAAACAACCAAGTAATGCAGAGAAGCTGAAAAATACAAAATAACTAAGGGTTTTAGTTTATATATATACCTCACGAGTGGTGAACGAAGTTCATACTGAGAATCCACTCTCTCTGTCTATGAACTCGAATGTAGGCTTCGGACTGCTTCATTCCTCACTTGCTTTCTCCCAAGTGGTGTTGGAAACCTGACTCCATTCTCTCGACTTGCTCCTATGGTGGCATCATGTGACATGTAACTGCAAAGTTACCTTCATCAATATTCACTTTCAGGCCCCTTCTCCTGAATTTACTAGCTTCTCTGGTCTGATTGCAGACCATCCAAGAGTCGAGGTTCTTGATGTCCAAATGTATTTGCTTGATCCTGCAGACTCCATGATTTATGATCCTTTTATCACGCATGTGGAAATCATCAACAGCTCACTTTACCAGCTAATTCCTACACTATCTCTTTCCCAGTTTCTGCTATAGTCTCAGACTTCGCCATGGCAGCTACCATGGCTCAAATCTCTGAAGGTTTCGATATCCCTCTCATAGTCTCACTTGGTTTCCACAAATGTCAACTCAATTTTTCTCTTCTGTCGCAAATCTCCCTGTTCTGTTGCCGAAGATTCCAACATTTTTAGCAACTCTAGTGGGATATTAAGATCCCAGGATTAGCACCAATTCCGAAATCGAGCATTCCCCCCACATGGATGCATGAATTCTCAACAAATAATCTCCTAAGAGAACACCTTTTACCAAATGCAAAATCACTTTCAAAAGCAAAAGGCGCTTCCTTGAATACCTTTGTCTGGTTTGAACAAGAAACAATAGTAGCCCACAATAGCAGCAGGGTTACAAACTGCATGCCACCAGTTCATCCAATCGGACCACTGCAATCTTATGAGCCTCAGAAAAGGGATCATCTTTCTTGGTTAAACACGCAGCCTGATGAATCAGTGGTATATGTCAACTTTGGAAGCCGAGAAGTGATGTCAACAGGTCAAATCAGAGAACTGGGACAAGGGCTGGAAATATGTGGCTATAGTTATATGTGGGTGATTACAGGTGATGTATATCAAGAAGGAACCAACAGCAAAGGTAAGATAATAAGAGGGTTTGTGGATCGAAAAAGTGTACTTGCTCATAGTGCCTTTGGAGGATTTGTTAACCAATGCGAATGGGATTCAGTCATGCAAGCAGCTAGGAATGGGGTCCCTATGTTAGGCATTCAGATTAAGGAGACGAGATTGGTCAAGCGATGATTCAAATAATGGAAGACTTGAATATTAAAAGGAAAGCCAAAACTGTGCAGGAGAGAGCAAGCGGTACGCCGGTACCTATGATATTGGTGGGAGCTCTAAGAGGCTTTAATGGAAGTGATTCAAATGTTGACGAGCAATGAGAAGTAGCTCGGATTATCGAGCACCGATAGCATGTGAGTGTAAGTGTGCGTGCGCAATTTCGAATATCTCTGTTTACTAGGAAACATTCTCAACTGATAGACATGTCTTTCTTATGCTAACATTCAGAGAAACCTCACAAACAAGGCCAACCAAGAAAATGCAAATTATCCCAAAAAAAAAAAAAAAGACAGATGAGACAAATAATTTCACGGAGAAAAAGCAAAGCCTTCATTTTATTCCCATATAAGAAGAACATGTTCAAAAGTTACTACACATACAGTGACACAAAGACAACAAGACTCAGGACGAAAGAGCATTCTTAGAAATGAAGTCGAAAGATATTCCATTCTCTTGAAGCCGCTTTTCCAGGTCCGTCGGACCAAACACAATTCCGGGGGTGAAAACCCCTCCTTTCGGGAGATTATCACGGTCATTCAGCAAAATAAGAGCACACTGAACAAGGATTATAGGAGTTGTCAGATATCCAATCTCGGGTCCCATTACCCTAGTTATTATTTCAGTATCAGGTTTCTTGTTTCCCTCCAATGCAAGACTCCGGTCAGAAAAACCCTGTCCAACAAACCACATCTTAAAGGTAGCACTTGAAACTTGATCCTCCGACGGCCCTTTCTTGCTGAACCCACCCATGCTAAAAAACGAGGGAAATTTCAAGAGAAGCCATCTTCCTAGTGAAAATTTGCTCAGGAGCCCAAGGAATATCCCGAGGGTGATGGCAGGTAATAAACCAAGCACTGATTTTGTCCCTAATTTCACACCAAAATGAGCTGGCTTCACAGATGACCAGAAAGTTTCCCTTTTTTCAAGATTTTCAACACGCTCATTAACACCAGGTAAACCCTGGGGGTTTTCTGTTAGAGTGGCTAGAGTTCTTCGCACCACAACCGAATCTGCTGAAGGTAGCCTTATAGCCCAAAGGCCGAACTCCTTCTGGTGTTCAACAAGAGGCCCTTTTGAAGGTCCGGGTCCTGGAATCTGGAAAAAAACATACAAATTTCAGTAAGATGATCACAACCTACATCCTGAAACTAAACAAATCTAATCAGGCTACTATGAGGACGACAAAGAATGCAAGAACATACAATTTTTACGTCGCAGACATCATTATCAGTTATTAACAATCCATACCTGGGGCCGGGCTCTTCTTGGCCTGGACCTTCTCAATTCCATCAATTTACCAGCATTAGCGACGCCAAGAACTGCCGACTCATAGGTCCCAAAATTCCCAACAATCTTCTTATCAGACTCCAAGCTCAAATACGCCTCAACCCGGTTCGGGACAGAATTCCCAGTCCAATGCCGGGAATGGAACAACAACCCAATCTCCGCCGGAACTGAATCGAACCCACAAGCAGAAATCACCAACGAACCCTTCTCCACCGCCTTCTCATGGTACGAGGCCTCCATCCTCTCCATGAACTCCGGCTCCCCACAAATGTCTAAATAATCGCAACCCGCATCAACACAAGCCGAAACAACTGGTTCCCCGTAGAGGCGAAATGGGCCAACGCAATCCAATAAAACCTTCGTTTGTGCAGCAACGCGGCGGAGGGAATCGGGGTCGGAAGTGTCGGCGGTGAGGAGGGGGATTTGCGGCGGGGAACTCGAAGCAGCAGCCCATTTCAGGGCTTCCGATAATCTGGCCGTGCTTCTACCCGCTAAGGCAAGGGATTTGAGAGGCGAGTTAGGAGCATTGAGGAACTTGAGGGCTTCTCGGACTACATACTTCCCGGTGTAACCTGAGGCGCCGAAGATTATAACGTCGAAAGCTTTGACCTTTTCGCTTGGATTACTTTCCGCCATTGTTGAGGAGGATGCTAGAGAGAGAGAGCGATTGTTACGAAGAAGGGTTTTTGTAGAAGTTGCTTTCTAGCGCCTGCTCTTAGGAACGCGCGCCTAACTGGGTGAAAAGGCAGTAGAGCATGTTCCTTTTAGCAATTTTAGTGACAAAACTAGTAAAATTGCAGAATGCAAACACAGGGGTTCTATGGTGTAGTGGTTAGCACTCTGGACTTTGAATCCAGCGACCTGGGTTCGACTCCCGGTAGGACCTCTATTTTGCACTCGTAAAGATTGAATTTTTTTTTTTTTGAAATTTGCTGCTGTGAATCGTAAAGGTTGGATTTTTTTTAAAAAAATTTGCTGCTGTGAATCTTAGAAAGACGACAACATTCGAACCATATATTTAGTTTGAATGAAAACTGTGATCGACCGCAGTGCGTTCGTACATTTCAATTGTGCCATCAACAGCAGTCTTGTTTCTTGCAGGGAAACAAACTTCAGGCAGTTTAAGCTTACCTGGATAGCTCAAGATGGAAACGAAACCCGAACTCTAGTGGCTGTTTGCAAGAATTGATATTAGACCTCAAACGTGTCATTACAACAGATTTCCTATTAGCATTTTACAGCAAAAGAAAGAAAAGAATTACTACATCTCTGTCTCGGCAACCGCCTCGTCCTCTTGCCCCATCCCATCAGGCTTCTCTCCACGAGTTGACAAACGGGCTGATTTTGTGGGGGCGGGCAGAGTTCCATTGCTTTTGGGGGTGTTGTGGGAGTCGCGGTCCGTTTCCTTCCCCTACATTTCCTGGCGGAGCTTCGTTGTGACATACATAACTTCAAACTGTTGTTAGTATTACCACCATTGGCTTTCATCAACTCATCGAATGCCTGAAGATCCTCGGTCACTTCCACACGTGAGAGCGTGACCAAACCGGGAAGTATGTCCCTTTTGAAGTCTTTGTTTCTTTGCCTCCCTCTTCTACACCTCTTTGACCTCAAATTTTCGTCATCACTCGGATTAGAGGTCAACACCGTCGTCTGCTCATAATTCTGCACTTCTTCTTTTGTGTCCTCCAATTTCAGTGTCATGTATTCGAAGTGATCCATGCCCTCGGGGATACCAGATTCTTCTGAAAGAATGTTGGAAGAAACTATTTCTGCAAACCTTTTGAGACGGTCGCATTCACCTGCATTATCCGGATTTTCTCTCTTGGACTGTGAAATAACGATTATGGTCTCGGCTGCAATTTTATCTTCCTGAGATGCATCTGTTTTGTATTTAATTTCCATTGTTGCACTTTTTACAACTGATGTTGGGAGTGAAGGATCTTCCTCTTCGTCCAAAGACAAGTTCAGGTCAATTTGATGCCTCATTTCAGACATGTGTTTGTTTAATCCTTTGTTTAATGGAATCTCCTCAGTTTTGGGCATATTCTTTGGACAGTCTTCACCGGTATCGAGTTTCTCAGCACCATCACCACCAATTTTAGCCGAGATTTCGATCTTCTTCTGCTGTGGCGTTGGAAATGTGACATCAGCTATTTCCGGTTTCTTGAAGAATTTATCAGAGCAATGTTGCAGGGAGTCGAGATTCATGAAATACGAACCCGTCCTCTCTTTGTTCAAATCATTGCTACTAACTTGGGAAGTTCTAAGAAACCACGGTAATCCTGCCTGCGGATTCTCTTCCTTCTTTTCACAATCTGAGGGGAAAATATGATGGTGAGCAATCTTTGAGTTCATGTCATTCGAATTCTCAAAGTATCTTCTCTGATCACTTTCCGTATAACGCTTTTTGATAAAGCTGTTCGCATTTGTTCCTCCGAGATTCTGCATGAACGAATTATCAATCCATGAAGTTGTCTTAAAGGAGACAACACACTGATTCTCACGATGCTGTCCGATTTCCGGCTCAGATATCTCAACCCCGAAAAGTTTCCTTTTTCTCTGAGACACTGATGTATCCAAATCTTGTGCAGAGTTTAAAATTTCTTTCAATGATTGAGAATGTTCGTCAAATCTTCTTTTCCCTGGAAAGTTTAACCAGTTAAATACAGCAAAGTATAGCAAGAAAGTAAAATTAAACCCGAGAAATGGTTTCTATGCTTAATTACCAGCATAATCATCAAAAATAAGCTCGTTCTTCGATCCCATGATACTCATGGAACTTCTCCCATTCATGCCATCAATATTGGAACTTTTGAAGAAATCTTTAGTCACGGGATTCAAACTCGAACATGAGTTTGTTGCAGATAGTTCACCTGCCTGGTTGCTTCTTTTCAAGTGAAAATTATATTTCAAAGCATCGGCATCATGTTGAGTTGTACGAACAGAAGATAGAGACAGCGTAGTAGCTCTATGATATGAGTATGACTGATCATTCCTGTTTCCCATATCACAGTTCCTCAAACTTCTTGAGTCTTTGTTTATTCCTCTCCTTTTAATTTCGTTCATCAATTCTTGCTGTCTACCATAAAGCCGATGCAGTTCTTGAAGCTGTAAACATGCAGAACAATTTCAGATTTTGAAATTAGAAATTTTCAGTAGTGCAATAATAATACGGATAATTACACTGATATGCCCTGAGGTGCGGCCTAATAACACAAACTTCCCCCGAGGTCTGAAAACCACGAAAATTTCCCTTCAAAGAACTTGCATTACATCAAATACCCAGTTCATCCCTTGACACTATAATAACATGCTTCACGCAAACCTCAGGGTATATTCAAGGGAAGTTTATGTAATTATACCCAAACTTCAGGGCATGTCCGTGTAATTACACCATAATAACAAGAACTCATACCTGATTTCTGAAAATTGACTCATGCTCAAGGATTGTCTGCCTCACTTTCGCCGGGTCGTATCCGGGCAAATACCCATTTCTGACTATCTGGCTTGGTTTATACAAGGACTTCATGATACCGTTGCTAGAGCTTCCATCAAGATCAATCACGGGACGATGCTCCCGAAAAAATGCATTAGCTTGAATCTTAGTACCCATTTCTGGCAACCAATTCACAAAGACAGCATAACTACTCAGACGACAATAAAGGCAACAGATGTAATGAGCAATCAAATAGTATGTCAATTACAGTCCAGAAAATCAAGCCTCAGCGAATCAGAAATTACGAACTTTTCACCATATATGAACAGAAAACAAACACAGATCATCAATTTTCCAAAGAGACACCATTATGACATTCTTGAGCTGTTTTCTTCACATTTGGGATATGGTAAGTCAAGAATTAATGGCTAAATTTAGTAAAGATCCAATTTTTAAGCAATTATTGCACAGACAAAGAGCACCAAGCAAGAAAGAAAGAACAAGATTTCAGGTTTAATGGAAGAAAATCGAGACAGTAAAACATGAGAGGGTAGAAAACAGAATTAAATTACCTCAAAAAATCAGATTCTGTTTCTGACTCCTTTAATCAAAGCTCCATATAAATCAAAAATGATCCACAGAGCAGAAAGCTACAAAGGACGAATTCATTTTCACAGCTTGGATTCATTCTCCTGCACTAAATGGACAGCAATAAGGACCACAGAAAGAAAAAGAATGAATCTTTGGGCTGCCATTGGAGAACTATCAACGGAAACAAAAAAACCCAAGAAAAGAAAAGGCAAAGATCAAACCCACAACCCAGAAAGAATCGTAAATAAAAATCAATTCTTTTTACAGAGAGAGTGTAGAGAGAGAGAGATCCAAGATAAGATCTTTCTCTGTACAAACACAAACATGAAGAAGAACCTCTGCAAAGAACAATGACTTGAGATTTGTCAACATGTGGACTCACCTTATTCTATGTACGTTTCTCTCACTCACTGCCTGCCTTTAGAATCAATCATTCCCTTCCCATTTGGCCGTATGAGATTTAGATAAAAAGAGTACACTTACAAATAAAATAGCAGAAAAATATATGCAAAGACAATATATTAGTATTATATCTCATCCAGATTTCCTTGGTTTTTTGGAAGTGAAAGACATGGCTCTCTGTTGCCAACATTTATTACATCTCTTTCAAGATTCTCCCTCTTTCCACGCTTTTTGATGCATTCTAGTCGAAAAATTTTAGCTCAAATCTGTTCGATCAAATCCAACTTATTATAAAACAATCATTTTTTTAAATAGTAATACAACAAGCATAAAAATTTTAACTTTTCGTTAAAATTATGTCCTATGTCTGACTCAATCGAACCAATCAATTAAAATAGCGAATGTATTGCACTTATCATTTGATTGATCATTCTCCTAAAAATACTCGTCCCTTATTATACTAGTTTATCCGATCCAGGCTCGGGTTGGAATTAGCCCTCACAATACAATAAATTTAGATGTTGCAAGAAAATGGTTCATAATTTTATGGGATTCTACTTCTTGATTTTACATCAAAATAAAATTATTTACAATGAAATTAATATAAAACTATTGGGGAAATATTTATATATATATATATATATATATATATATATATATATATATATATATATATATATATATATATATTTATTTATTTTTTTAAAATTTATAATTACTATTTAGTAAGTTTGGTTGAATCTTGGTTTATATAGGAGAGATGAATAAAATTGCAACAACAAATGTGACTCTCACACAGTTCCCTAAAAGCATCTAACTGACCTCATCTACCTGTTTCATTCCCCACGCGCGGGGCTGGCGACTGAAGGATATGTTATCTGCGACAAAAGTACAATCAAAGCGTACTTAGGACGTCAGTGTAGGGACGTGCGGCGAAGGCGCGTGGAGGGGAGTATGTTGGGAAGATTGACTCGTTACATGGCTGTTACAAAGGAGAATTAAAACGACCGAAGTGGGGGAGAAAAGATGTTTATTTATTCCTCGAGGACCTCCAATTGTAATTTATTTATTTAATAATTAAGTCATTGACAAATTACAATAGTTGGTGAAATAATTTAAAAATTATTAGAGATATGGAGAAACAAATAGTGGGATAATTTAATTTTAGTTTTGTGATTCTTGGTGCTTTGTTTTCTGCAGGCCAATTAAATAAGATATTTGACTGTAATAATTTAAAGAAAAAGAATCTTTTTTAGAAAATTATTAGCCTTTTTTCTCTAGGGTTTATGAATTATGATTACTTAGTTTATATATTTTATTTTGTCTTGGTTTTTTTTTTTTTTTTTTTCTCTTGGATAAGTTTATAAATATGATATGTCACTAAATAATTGACTATCTTAGCCTGAAGGGAAAGTCAGATAATGTTTTTCAACACCTAAAAATACAAGAGAATCGTGAAAACACACACTAAGTTCAACCTCTATAAAATTCTTTGGGCGTTTAAATCGGTCTAATAAAGAATTGCAATTTTTATTATATTAATTGGGTTTGTAGTAGTAATAATAATAATGGATATTTCACCATATCATTGTAGTTTAATTCTGAATTAAAACTTTTGTGGCAGTAAATTGAAAAGGGTGAATACAAGTAGCAGTTGGGATCTGAGATTTGAATTTGTATAAATTTGTAAGTTAAAAGCACATTTTGTCACCTACCTTGATTAACTCATTTAATAATTTTCAACTTCATTGAAGCGATTAATCAATAAGCAATTAATATTTCCAGCTTAGCCCCATGAAAACATGAGCATTAATGAAGAATAATGAAACAGGAAAAAGACTATACTGCTACTATGGATAGCTATTTAAGAGGATACTTTCAGCAACACGAAAAATCTTCCCAATATATATATGTGTGTGAGAGAGAAAATTCAACTTTTTTTGACTTTAAAGAATTATTTGGGCTAAGGAATTCACAAAAATACAAATAACTAGCCTATCATTGGTAAATATAGGATGCATATATAAATTAGGGATGTTACCGATTCTCGTAAATTCAGAATTTACCCTTATAAATGTGGTATCAGCTACGTAGATTTAGGAAATACCGATTACTTGTGACTCCACTGATAATAAATTTACACACACATAATAGTATATACTGTCACTGACAATCGAAAACCCCATAGTTTCAAGATCTTGATTCCGGAGATGATCAATACTACATGCATTATAAAGTTAGATTAAAGACTACAATGATGTGTGTTGATATATTTAGGAGTGAATGGTTAGATAGGGTTCATAAATAGGTAGAAAAATTGATGGATGGTTGTTGTGTTGTATGTGTCATCTTGTGAATGTATCAATGGTCCCTTATTCCTCCTTATGATTTTGGTGGGCAAAACTTTAGTTCCAGATTTGATATATCATTTCTATTTATACATGTGATCTTTCTGACAATTGTTCTTCTTCTACTTTTGGGAAAAATACCCTTATTTTTCATGAATAATTTATTTTCTTTTAGGTTTGTATTATTTGCTTTGGAGCTAAAAGAATAGGTGAGGAGATTTTTTTCATGTGCTATTAGGGAATTGTATAAGAATTATTAATTGTGGATATATTAAGGCAATGATAATGTAATAGTTATTTGGAGGGGTGTCTGCAAAATATTAAAATATTAAAATAATAAAAGTGGAGAGTGTTCAGAAAATAATGTCAAAAACTAATTAAAAGTATTAGAGTCTTTTGAAAAAATAAAAAATATGTTTAGTAAATTATACAAGGTGTATTTATCTATGAAAGTAACCTAAAACCTAAAGCTATAAGTTGGTCGTATAAACTCATAGCATCTAATTATTTCCACTGATAATAAACGGTTCTAAAGTATTTAGAAATGAATAAAAAAGTGCATTTTTTGTTTTTCTATAAGTGAAATCATCTTATTAATATTTTATTTTCTAATGCATACGGTCATTTATTTGAAATACTAATTAATAGCTATATCAGAGTACATAATTATCATGATCGAGATAATTTTATATCTTAATAGTTCGATTCGACTCAAACTCATAATAGAACACAACAAAACGGACACGAGTATTAGCTGGACAGACATTAGATCTACAATATCATTGTAGCCCAAATAATTCATCTAACTTAACTCAAAATTTACTTGGAAAATTTCCACTTTTATTACAAGAAATGTGATCTCTATCGTCCTATTATTTTCAAGTAGAAGAATAATTGATGCAGCTAGCGCCAACTACCTCTAGCAAAGCATATCAAAACGCTTTAAATAAATAAATCTCTCTTGACATAACTAGCACTTTAGAATAAGCTAATAATAGAGCTAACATATGCCCTTTAGTAAAGGAGAATGCCGTAGAAACAATTGAAATAGATCAACACAAGTACCTTTTTGTGAGGATATTGTTCTATTATTACAAGTTTTTACAATGCTCACTTGTAACTAATAATCAAACCAAGTGTCGGGTTGGTATAGTCAGCGTTAATGAGATACTGGATCTCTTAAATAATATTTAGAATTCAAATCCTGATTTTACAAACCGATCTATTGAACTTAAAATTTTGCCTCTAAATTATCTTATGGAACGATTGAATTGAAAGGGTCGGGTTCAAATTAATTAGACGTTTGCAGTATCCCATAAAAATAAAAATAAAATGATTGGGTGTTAGAAAAAAGATAATAATTCCCAACTAACCAAGATGATAGTCATATAATACAAAGCCTTTACCCCAATAATAAAATATATGACTTATCATTAGGTGTTTAAGACTTATGAGTAAAGTCGAATTAATCTCACTACAAAGAAAGATCCCTTCCGTGACAAAAACTTCAAGACTTACCTAGTAATAATACAATGAGTTAATCACGGTCATCCCCTGTCCTTTGGAGGGTTTGCAATTTCCCCCTTGTACTTTCATTTTAGTATTTATTCCCCTAACTTTGAAAAATATTACACTTAACCCCATTAAAAAATCTTGACCGTTGATTTTTCTCCCGTCACGGCGACCAAGTTTCAAGACCACCACCATAGTGTTCGTCTCTCTAAGGAGAACAAAGCTCATACCCCACCAGACCCTATTAGCCGCTAAAAACTTCGTTCGTCGTGCGTCGTTTTTAACCGATGATTTCTGCTTGGTCGGTTATCGGATTTTGATTTCGAGATCATTATTATGTTTCTTGCGTCGAGAGCTTCAATTTGATATATAATATCAATACATTTGAGATCAAGTTAGTACATATTTGCTTCGTTAAAATTTGTTACAAGGGGTTAAGTGTGATATTTGAATGTTAGAGGATAAATGCTAAAAATCAAAACATAGGGGGTAAAATGCAAAACCCCCCAAAGGAAAGGGGGGTGACCGGGATTAGCCCTAATACAATTTAACTCTCTATTATTTATGTCATCAAATACTACATCATCCGATCCAACAACATTCGAATTTTGTATGGATAAATCCGAACCCTATAGGATTCGGATCCAGATTCAGTAGTGGAACTCTATTGTGAATTCGGATTCGAAAATTCGAAACCGATCCGAATCCGACCCGTCCACTGCCCTAAATACAACAATTGAAACATGCCCAAGAATTGCTCATCAACAATCCCACACACAAAGTAGAAAACAAAAGGTTGTATTTACACAAATACCATCAAGGCCCATTACCAGGCCCAAATAACCAAATCACCAAACTTTTCTTGGGCCCATAAGCCCAAGAATCTCCTCCCAAAGCCCAACACTTCCCACACTCGTAAGCCCAACAACACTTGGGCTACAAGCGGCCACAGTCCAATACCCACCTCTGATCTCATCCCTGAGCTGCTCTCTCTCCCACGCACAGTAGCCATCGAAGAACCTGAAATCCTCAACCTCAACAGCTTCTCTCTTCACCATTTCTGCAGCGCATCCAACGCTCTCCTTCGTCCCGTAATAAACCCCCTCCATCACCTCGTCGTAGACGCCGCATTTGCGGACGCCCTCGCGCCGCCCTCCGCCGCCGGGGCTCACCAGAAACAGGCCCTCTTCAAGCGGGCCGCCGAAGAACAGAGGCCTGTCGGAGAACGTGCCGGAGAGGTCGAGAACGGATGTCCGCATTTCTTTAATGGACATCAATGAAGGTCTGTTGAGGATTAGCCCCGTGGGGCCGATTGGGGTGGCGGAGAGGAGGAGGATCACGGTGCGTTCGAAGATGTGGACGCCGTCGAGTTTCTCCGTGGCGATTAGGAGGCAGCCCTTTTCGGGCTCGTGGATTTTGTGGGCCCATTTTTCGCCGACGGTGAGTGGGTGGTAGTCCATGGGGGCGTCGGGGTCGACGGCGGAGGAGAGGAGGTCTTCGGCCCGGAAAGCGCGTTCGGTGGCGATTAGGCTTGCTCGGAATGATCGCCAGTCGGAGTTGAGAGATGGGTTCGGCTCGTCTTGGGGTGATTGGCAGCCTGACATTGAAAAAAATTTGATCTTGTTTCTTCATGAATTCAGTGAAATTGGAATGAAGAATGACAGAAGGGGGAGATACTTACATGATACGGAGAATGGAGCTCGTGATTTCGTGGGTTGGTGCTTGTTTGAGGATTTGGCGAAGTATGTGGGGTTTCGGGGCCTGATTGGTGGAAGAATTTCCATGGTTTTAGTGAAGGAATTTGAGGGGAGGAAGCAACATTCCATGGCGGGTTGTTGAGTGAAGGTGATGGTACTGTGTTTTAAAAAGGGGGTATGTTTGTGTGATGAAATATATGCAGAAAAGTATGTGCTATTTTGGATATACGGATAACATGAAATTTGTGTGCTTATTTCTTTCTGGGGTTGAGAGGTTGGTTTTCCACCACAAATTGGTACAGAACCCATACTGTCCAAGTAGGATTCTTTGTTGTTTTCTGCGTCTTATTAAGGCTCAAGAACAGATTAGGTTTGAAGTTGTTTTCATGGAATATGTGGCTCGTTTTGAACCATTCCTGTATTTTCTTTTGTGGCTGCTTTGTGATCCCCTGTAGCTGCAGTAGGAGAAAAGTCCACTAATTTAGTGTGGGGTGTGGGGATTCGGGGACCCATCTCGTTTACTTGAAAAGTGAAAAGTGTCTAATGAACGTGGCGTTATGGGATTGGTGGTTTGGATTCTTTCATATCTAAGAAGAGGAAGAAAAGTTTGGAGAGTTCTTTGCAGTATGGTCCAATTTGAAATTTGGGTTGTTTTCTATCTATGTTGAAGTTGTTTGTGAAAGAAAGTTGGTTATCTTGCTGAGTGTGGTGGACTTGAGTCTAAGTTCAATGTCAGGTGGGTTAGAATTGTGCGTCCTTGGTAGCTCGTGTCTCTGTATTTAATCGGCGTGGGATAGTTATAATTACGGATTAGATGTATGTGACAAATTAAAACAGGCATCTCTTGTTATCGTGCACCTAGAGATGATCGATATTTCTGGGAGAAATCTGATATAGTTCAAGGGCATATCGTGTATGCTATTGCTCGCAAAGAAGCATATCACGGCAAGGCTACGGGTGCAGAAGGAAAAGGTATCAGTTATAGAAGACAAGCACTACTTGCATAAAGGAAAACGATGGCATAACGACTTAACTTTCCAAATCACTGCTTCATTGCTAGCAAGACTGTAATAGGATACCTTACTTCTTACAGCAGCAAGAATGCAAGATTACATTTCCCATACATGATAATAATCAGAGCTATTTACAGACAAATACTATCTTTTTCCATAAGCTAAATTTTGTTACAATTGTTACTATGATTTCCTTCGGCAGAAATGTATAGGGTCTGATTCATGCCTGAACAGAGATAACTGCAAGATATCCACATTTCTACACAACAGCATTCGGAACACAAGCAATTCTCTTAAGGTGCAGATTCAGTCCATTGACTGCCTCGTATATTCTGTCTGATTTGGGGTGAGTTGTGTCCATAACAGTGAACTCGTGAAACTCGTCATTCAATTCTATTGAACTCACCCCAGAAGGCCGTTTGCCAACATTGTCCCTCATCTGTAATCTCGCATTTGAAACACTTTCCCAATCCTCACCTGCAGCATACATATTTGACAACAGAGAAAAATTTGCTGCACCATCAGGGTCTAATTTCACTATTTGATAAAGAACCTCCTCTGCTAACTGCACAGCATTGTGCATTCTGCATGCTGCTAAAAGGGAACCCCAGATAACAACATTTGGTTCAAACGGCATGTTATGCAGAAGCCTAAAAGCTTCCATGAGGCGCCCCCCACGGCCCAAAAGGTCAATCATACAACCATAATGCTCAATTTCAGGATTTATCTTGTAGTCTGTCTTCATGATGTAGAAATAACAAACACCTTCATTAACCAGACCAGCATGACTGCAAGCAGAGAGGATGCTTACGAAAGTCACTGCATCAGGTTCAAATCCTTCTCGTCTCATCATATCGAAAACCTGAAGTGCCTTTTGTCCGTACCCGTGGATGGCTAAACCATGGATCATGACATTCCAGGAAACCAAGTCTTTTCTTTTCATGGAATTGAAAAAAACCCATGCATTGTCCAAGCTGCCACATTTACAATACATATCAATCAAAGCGTTGTTGACTGCGATACTACAAATATAGTTACCTCTTATTATAGACCGGTGTACTTTCTTGCCCAACCCCAGCAAACCGGATTGTGCACTTGCTGATAAGATACTAATAAAAGTCGCATCGTCTAGCTTCATTCCTGCCTCCTCCATTTGATGATAAAGCCAAGTTGCCTCCTTTGCTAGTCCCTTATTAGCATAACCCGATACCATTATCGTCCATGTAACTAAATTCTTCACCGGCATATTATCAAACAGTACCTTAGCCATTTCAATGTCACCAGTTTTAGCATAACCTGTAATAACTGTAGACCATGACACCACATCCCTCGACGGCATCTTCTGAAATATTTCAAAAGCCACGTCCATCTCTCCAGCCTTGACATACCCAGACAAAATAGCGTTCCAGCTCACCCTATCTCTCTGAGGCATTTTATCAAACAGTTTCTTCGCTTCTTTCAACTCCCCAACCTTCACAAGCCCACTAATCATCGAATTATAAGTAACCACATCCCTCTTGTCCATTACATCGAAAAGCACCTTCGCCGCTCTAACGCCCACCAATCCACACTTGGAGTACGCATCAATCAAGGAATTGGGCACGAACAAATCCGAGTAGATATTAAATTTCTCCACATGGGCATGGATCATCTCCACTAATTTCAACCCATAACAACCCTTCAGAAGAAAAAAATAAGTATAGTTATCCGGCAAGATTCCCTCCCACCGCATTTCATAGAAAACCTCAAATGCTTTCTCCGGCTCGGAGCAACTAATATAAGCCTTAATTAACGTGTTGTACAAATGGGCATTCCGGCTCTGAATTTGATCGAACACGTTAACTGCTAACGACATTTGGCGGCATAACGATAACGCCGTGATGAGCTTCGGCGCAACGAAGGGATCCCTGTGAAGATTGAATTTGTATATGAGAGCGTGAAGTTGCTTTATCTGCTTCAAGTCCGCGCACTTGTGGAGGTCTGTTAATTTCTGCTCGAAAAGCCTTCGCCGCGAGAAAAACGTCGGAGCTCGAATCGGCGTGGGCATCTGCATTCTGCAGCGAAGCGAAATCGCATAGAGATGACGAAAATCGAGGGCTTTTGAATTGGAATTGCAGTAGAAATTGAGTGTAATCGTATGGATAGTAGAGCGACTACAGACTGAAGATAAGATATTTCTCGTTTCGTTGTTTCCCAGTTCAAATATAAGGTTTTCTGGTGTTTTTGTTTTTAATAAAAAGGTTAAACTTTTTTTTGTATGGGTGTTTTGTATTTTAATACCCAATTTTTGAATTTTTACATTTTAGTATTTAATCTTTGAATTTTGTTGTATTTAAATGCTCAATATTAGACGTGTTATTTTTTTATTGGTTGGTTGGGTATATGTGTAATTTTCTTATTGGTTGGGGATACTTAAATATAACAAAATTCAATGGTTGGGTACTAAAATGTAAAATTTTAAATGTTGGATATTAAAATATAAAATACCCCAAACGTTAGGGTGCAAAAAAGTTTAACACTTAATAAAATAACAATTTGGGCCCTCAATTATGGAGTATTGCACATATTTGCACTGTGCTTATTGATAATTTAATATCCGGTTAATAATGGTCACTTAATTGGTGAAAATTGTAAAAGTGAGTATAACCTCAGGAAAAAGTGATTTTTGAAATCGAGGGAGTTATCGGTATTTAAATTTTATGTCATGATCATAGTAATAACCCCATAAATTAAAGGCAATTACAAGTACAATACGTACATGATGATTTTTTTTTTAATTTTTTATTTCTCACATGGAAAGTGTTCGGTCATGTTTGTTTGATACGGAATAACATGATAAAATAATTTTTTTTTAAGTATTTGTAAATTAAATAATGCAATGTAAAATATTTTCCTTTTTTTTCCCCTCTATATAAGTTATTTCCGGTACTTAAAGCATTGTTTGCATATAATTAGGATTTTCTCTCTTTTTCTCTTCTCTCAAAGAGTCATCCCTTCATCCCAAATATCATTCAAATTTAGATCTTTATTTTTAATTCCAACGAGTATTTCTCTTTTTTTAAGTTGTCCCTTTCTCGTATGAGTGTAGTTTTTTCTCTGGTAGAGAAATGTTATTATCTCAAATGAGAGTTGTTCTTCTTCTTTTTATTACAGGGTGATCCTCTTTTGTCACTTCTGAATGGTTGTCTTTTACTTCAAGGTCACAGAGACACACCTGATCACGATTTGCGGTGTTGGTCTTCTTTGTTAGTTATATTCTCACGGTCTTTATAAGTATCAAATCTAATTTTGAAAATGATAGTTTTTATTCTATTAGATGTGGACAATAATTATCCAAAAATTTGTTAGAATTGCGACCTCGAGCCAGCGTTACTTTTTTTATTGTTTCCTTTGTAAGTTTTAATTCCAGTTGATTTAGTAAATTTTCCCTTTGGATTTGCGTTTCAAAAAAAAAAAAAAAAAGTGTTTGCAAACTCTTTTACTTATAAAAAATTAAAATTAAAGCCGACATTATGAAGAAGTGTAATATTAAAACCAACAAGTATCGGAAATAAAAATAAAAAACAAAATCGATATTAGTGAGTGTTGAATTTGATAACAAATTATAGATTAAAACTTATTTATTGGGGTATAATATTATAATTTATTTCTATTTAAAATAAGTAGGGATGGTTTCCAAGCTTAAAAAAACTAATGAAATAAAGAAAAATTCCATAATCTCGCTTTCTTTCTTTCTTTTTTTTAAAAAAAATTAGGGTTTAAAACATTCTCGTGTTGTGAATTAATGATTGTCATTTGTCATAATCAGCAATATAGCAACCAACCAAGATTAAGTAATTAATCCGTCTAAAGTTAAACTAGTATTAAATATATTTTCAAATTATGGAAAAGGTAATCCTAGAAAAGTATAAATTATATGGAAAAGATTAGGCATTAGATTATGATTATAATTAATAATAGGGACATAGTATGAAAACAAACTGCCCACCTAACTGGATTGGGACCTTGTATTAATAAGTTAGGCACAACTTTAGACAACCATTCATCACTTTATTAATAACTCCAAAGTGCAAACATAACCATAATATTGTGTGCTCTGTGTTCCAACACGTTCCAATCTCTCCTCTCTCTTTCTACCAATTCTATGGATCAATTCTTGCCACCTATGATATATGAACTACAAAATACAATTAAAAATTTTCGTCATTTTCTTATTCTTCTCATCTATTTTATTCTTCAATTTTAGGTTTCGATTCGATTTAAATACAAAATAAATAAAATTTGAAATGATTAATAGTATACGATGATTCTAGAAAATGTTTTATCTTGAATAGTTGGTCACTCGTCGGCTGCTAGTGCTAGGACATAGGAAACGGAAAGAAGTTCCAGAACCAACACATAAAACAAACGAGTACGAGATAAAGAGAGACTATTTTGCATCAATTATCTTGGCATTTTAGACCCATTATTTCTAATTTATAATACTTTTATATTGACAGATCCTGTTAGTCAAAACTGTATTCTATCAGTGGCCATGGAAAGTTTCAAAAGTTTATATCCAAAAAAGTGACGAAATAAAAATATGATGAAACATTGGGATTATTTTAATGGGAAAATGTAGATTATTTTACATTTTCCCATTTGAATCTATCCAAAATTTATTTTTATAACAAATTTGTTTTTGCGAAAAAGGTGTTATTAGATTTTTTTTTAAAAATATATATTAAAATGATAAAATAAAAAATAAAAAAATCAAACATCAAATTGCAATATTTATCCTACTTAATTAATTATAAAGTTGGAATAACAAAGTGTAAAAAATAAAATATTTTAGAAAATATAATTAACCCTATTTTAATTTATCCAAACATCCTAAAGGATTAATGGATTTGAAGCAAAACAACATAAATAGACTAATAGTGAATAATATTTCCTTAATTATTATTATTTGCGGGAGTTTGGTTAGTAATTCTAGACAGGGTAATTAAGCCCGTTCATATGTTTTAATTGTTGATAAAATGTTATTTACGATATTACAATATACACGTACAAATCCCTTATCTTTGACATAAGGAAATTACAAATAAATCCAATATTGATGACATAATCAACTAATTAATCGTGAAGCTAATTATTGTGATCATCAATTAGGTGTGAAGTGTGATGCTGACCTGTACCACCAAATAATCAATGCTTTAATCTAGATCAAGATGCCAATTACATCACTCACCTACCAATTCTCCTTGTTTGTTACTTTGTTTATGTTAGAGATCACCTATTTAGGGGATGATTGATCATATCCCTAATCGATAAAATTAGGCTTGATTTGTAGAGATTTATTCCCGGGTAGTTGTTAGATATTCTTCCTAGACTCCTGTACTTAGTTTCATACGAAAAACATATGATTCTCAATGAATACACAAAAAAAAGCTTTCCCGAATACCATGTTCTAACATGGTATCAGAACAGTGTTAGAACCTCTGGGACTCAGTACTAATGTCATCATCATCCCTACCAATCCCGAACCCCAAATCTGCTGAACCCCAGCATCAACCAAACATGTCAAACCCAACCGAAACCAATCAAGATCTCTCAATCCAGATAGCAAATCTGTTGAGAAATAACAATCAAAACCAACAACACGTACCTAACTCAGAGAGTTTATCCAACGGAACTCAGGAGATAAGGGCCGGACTCATCTCGAGAAGGGAGAAGGCGGGGGCGGAACAACATCATCTCAGACGGTGCCGGACGCAACGATAGCGCCGATCGCCGGACATCATTGCGGGAGAACAGAGGAAACCGGCGAGCCAACGTCGCGATTGGCGACAGAAAAATGACCAAAAATACTGGATCAGAGACTGCCGCTGTAGGTGTCATCCGGAGAGACGCCTGTGCAGCGGCGGCGAACGTTGGATGGGCTAGCATCGCCTTTACCAACGGCAGTTCTCGATTTATGGATGCAGCAACAATTCTCGAAAATGACAAGAAAAAGGAAAGTGGCGCAGCAGGTAGAGGGTTTGAGAGTGGTGACTCAAACCCTAAATCCCTTTTTAATATGGAGTCAATTTGTGATAATAGGTCCCCAAATTCTCAAGAGTTACAGATTGGACCCCAGAATTATGATAGCTGTGCTTTCCACACCGAAACCACTACTAATAGATTCTCAAATTGGATTTTCGATTGTGGGGCAACTGATTCTATGACATATGACTCAAATGATTTAATCGAACCAATAAATCCGAAAAAATCTCATATTGAAACTGCTAATGGAGATTTGGCTATGGTTGAAAAAGAGGGACCAATTCTTATTACTCCTAAGTTGAAATTGAGCAATTGTCTTCATGTGCCCTCTTTATCCTGCAAGTTACTTTCCTTGAGCCAAATCACGAAAGAACTGAATTGCGTAGCCCTGATATATCCTCGGTTTTGTTTATTACAGAACATTCATACGAAGGAGATCATTGGGCGTGGTACTGAGCGGGGTGGATTGTATTATGTTGATGAGGTGGAGAACCCGTCTAGAGCTCTCCTTTCAGCTGGAAAAACAGATACGCAACTGTGGTTTTGGCATCGCCGTCTTGGACATCCTTCAGTTGGGTATTTGAAGTTATTATTTCCTGCTTTGTTCAAGAATAATCAGAATATGAACTTGTCGTGTCAGACTTGTCTTGCTGCTAAGAGTTATAGGACTTCCTTTAAGCCTAACAATACTAGAGTTGAGACTGTGTTTTCTTTGGTACACTCAGATGTTTGGGGCCCAGCCCCGGTTACAAATCAAAGCCAGTTTCGATATTTTATATTGTTTATTGATGATTTCTCGCGCATGACTTGGGTATATTTTCTGCGTCACAAATCTGATGTGTTTGATACATTTGTGGCTTTCTATAAGATGGTGCAAACACAGTTCAATCACAAGATTGAAGTACTAAGGTCAGACAATGGGAGAGAATTTGTTAATCAAGAGATGAACAGGTTTTTTCGAGAACAGGACCTAATCCACCAAACCTCGTGCCCCAACACCCCACAACAAAATGGTGTTTGCGAGAGAAAGAACCGGACCATACTGGAAATGACTCGAGCCCTGCTAACCGAATCCCACGTTCCTAATCACTTTTGGCCCGAAGTTGTTGCCACTGCAACCTATTTGACAAACCGGTTACCCACTAAAATCCTAGACCACAAGACACCCCTAACTGTCCTCCAAACACAAACCAACATACCACCTCATCTCACCCTACCACTTCGAATCTTTGGATGCACTGTGTTTGTGCATATTCCCAAATCTGACAGAACTAAGTTGGATCCCTGCGCGACTAAATGTGTCTTTGTGGGATATGCCCCTCATCAGAAGGGATATCGTTGCTACAACCCCATCAGTAAACGTATTCATGTCACTATGGATTGTGACTTTGTGGAGACTGAGTACTTCTTCCTCACCCAGCCTAATGTTCAGGGGGAGAGACAAAATGAATCCCTGTACTGGCTGAGCTACCCTGATTCAAGTGATCCGATTTCTACCTCTGAGTCAGAGCAGAACAATGAAGACCTCAGTACCACAATCTCAACTCTGCCCAATGATCCTCCTCCGGATGATGTCCAAACCGAGGTAACCGAAAATTTTAACTCCCTCTCTGGTATTCATAATAATATTGATTCCACAAATGCTGCTGATACTGTTTCGGAGAATGTAACAGTGGGTCACAGGTACTCTCTACCTCAGCGAAGCAACAGAGGGATTCCTCCCAACAGATACTTCCCTGATCGTGGATCCCGTACCACCAAATATCCCATAGGAAACATGGTCAGGGGGAGCATGTCCGAAGTCGCTAAGGCATTCTTTGGGAACCTCTGTGCGGAACAGATCCCTAGAACAGTCCAAGAGGCCAAACAAAAGGAAGAATGGGAGGAGGCTATGAAAACAGAAATGGAAGCCCTGATAAAAAATGGAACTTGGGAGAAATGCCAGCTACCCAGTGGAAAGAAAGTGGTTGGATGCAGATGGGTGTTCACGGTGAAACATAAGGTTGATGGCTCTGTGGAGAGGTATAAAGCCCGATTGGTGGCAAAGGGGTACACGCAGACATACGGAATTGACTATTCTGAGACCTTTTCTCCAGTGGCGAAATTGGATATTGTTCGAGTATTACTTTCAGTAGCTGCTAACAAAAATTGGCCCCTCCATCAATTCGATGTAAAGAACGCCTTCCTACATGGGGACTTGACAGAAGAGGTATACATGGAACCCCCTCCGGGTTTCGCAGGAGACTTTGGGAGAAATAAAGTGTGCAGACTCCGCAAAGCCTTGTATGGATTGAAACAGTCACCACGCGCCTGGTTTGGCAGGTTTTCCCTAGCTATGCAGCGTCATGGGTACATTCAGAGTAACTCTGACCACACCCTGTTTCTAAAAAGACGAGGAGACTTAATCACTTGTTTGATTATCTACGTTGACGACATGATCATAACGGGAAGTGATTCAGAAGAGATAAGCCAACTCAGAGAAAATCTCTTTAACGAATTCGAAATGAAGGACCTCGGGGGCCTGAAATATTTTCTGGGAATTGAGGTTCTGCGGTCAAATAAGGGGATCTTCATCTCACAAGGAAAGTATGTCTTGGACCTACTAGCTGAAACGGGGATGCTCGACTGCAAACCTGTGGAAACCCCGATACAGGTAAATCATAGATTGAAGATAAAAGAGAATGGGGAGCCAACCGAAAAGGAAAGGTACCAACGCCTGGTTGGTAAACTGATTTATTTGTCCCACACAAGGCCCGATATTGCATATGCCGTGGGGATCGTTAGCCAATTCTTGCATCAGCCACAGAAGGAACATAGGGAGGCGGTAGAACGGATCATTCGATATCTGAAAGGAACAGTTGGAACCGGAATTATGTTTGGGAGGCATGACCATCTTGACATAGAGGCTTATACTGATGCAGATTGGGCTGGGAACCCAAATGGCAGGAGATCCACCTCTGGATTCTTTACACTGGTCGGAGGAAATGTGGTGACATGGTGAAGCAAGAAGCAAAAGGTGGTAGCTTTGTCCAGTGCAGAAGCAGAGTTCAGGGGCATAGCAAAGGGAGTGGCTGAGATAATTTGGCTGAGGAAACTGATAACAGAGATTGGGATGTCACCTTCAGGCCCGAGTTCCCTGAAGTGTGATAATAGAGCTGCTATCAGCATCTCTGAAAATCTAGTTCAGCATGACAGGACTAAGCATGTTGAGGTTGATCGACATTTCATCAAAGAAGAATTGGAGAATGGTATCATCACAATTCCGTTTGTCAGGTCAGAAGATCAGCTGGCTGACATACTGACCAAGGCAGTCACCGGACAGATATTCAAGACAACGCTGAACAAGTTAATGATTGGCGACTCAATCACTTAACTTGAGGGGGAGTGTTAGAGATCACCTATTTAGGGGATGATTGACCATATCCCTAATTGATAAAATTAGGCCTGATTTGTAGGGATTTATTCCCGGGTAGTTGTTATATATTCTTCCTAGACTCCTGTACTTAGTTTCATACGAAAAACATATGATTCTCAATGAATACACAAAAAAAAGCTTTCCCGAATACCATGTTCTAACAGTTTATATATTTTCCGATAAAATCGAACACGTTCGAATTTAATTAATTAGAATAACAAGTATATTATATTTATTATTTTAATATACTCGTTCATTCATTATATTATTATTTTTAACTCAAACACATTCAAGTAAGATTCGAACCTAAAACCTTACCTTAGAGAATTGACCCATCAACCAATTGGATCAACCCCTTTGACTCGTCATATCAATTTGATTGATCTAAACTCGATTAGAACTACGCTATTTTTGGATAGATTTCCAAAGTTTTTTTAAATCAAATTAATAAATTTAAAATGAAATTATATTAAACTATATCTATTTTTCAAATAAAAGAAGTATTTTCTTTATAATAAAAGCTTCCCAATTCCCATACCCAACTCGCATCATTAAAATATTGATATTAATGTATGTATAAGACCAAAGCCAAGATTTATATTTAAAAATGACACGTTATGTATTTTGATGATTATAAAATAATGGGGGACATGTCAACCGCGTGTGAGGGACTAAGTTAGGGTTATCGAACTTTCTTTGGACTTCCGTAACGCAAACGAGTTGTTAGAGAAGTTTCTTTTAGACTTTATCGGAGAAAAGAAAAAGAAATGGGAATGAAAATTGAAAACGAGATCTAGTTTGTTGAATGGTGGATGTTAGTGGTTAATTATTATATTTGTTTAATTTAATGTCTTGTGATTAAAATTTTAAAAATACGTGAAAATGGAGATTGTTTGGAGTTCTTGCTTTGAAATTCCTGAAAATACTTATTTTAATTCCAAAAATAATTGAGAACGAATAGATATTTTTCATCCCTAAAAACGCAAATACGTCTTGAGGAGGGAGACAATATCATAAGGGGGTATGAACTATGAATGTTCACAATCCCTGAAAACACAGATACGTCTTGAGAAGGGAGATCTTGAGAACGAAGAGAATATTCAGAAAGCAAACGTGATATTGAGATAATATCAAGAATCCCGATAAAACTGAGATAAGATAGAGAATGTTCAGAATACAGAGAAACGAATACGGTACACACAACTATCATAGATAGAAAGTAACAAATTAGCAATATTTTAGTTTACCTGGTCTCCTAATTACAACTTAAAAAAGCAATGAGAAAGGAACCAAAAAAAAAAAAAAAAAAGTCTAAATAACAAAAAATGAGAGGTTTGTATTGTACGGCTTTATTCATAATTCATGGACGAAGATTAGCCCACCAACAAAAACCATGGTGGATTCCATTTCCTACCTTTACCTACCACATCTCTCTCTCTCTCTCTCTCTCAACTACTACATAACCCCAAACCCACCACAGAAACCCCCACCATTAATTGTTTTCTTCCACTTTCTTCTCTCATCTTTGCGTTTCCCAGAAGCATTACTCCTTCTGTACACTGTTCTCATTCTTGTTCTTGCGCCACGTTTGTCGTTTTTTTGTACAATGGAGGCGAAGTTGTTGGGAGCGTCGTCGTCGTCGTCCCTGCTCAACCCCTGTTCAAAGATTTCTAGGCCCAGTTGCATTTTGGTGAAACAAACATGGGCTAAGAACTGTGGGGTTTCAGTTCGGTTTCGGAATTCCAGAGTTTCGGGGAATGCGGTTCCTGCGATTCAAGCTTATGCCGCGACTATTCGGTAATTGTTTGTTTCGTGTCGTTTTTGTTCGCGGCCTTCAATTGTTTCGATTATGTTGTTGATTCTGTGTTGCGTGCAATGTAGATGAATTGGAGCTCCGTGTATTATGAGAATTTCCCAGAAGTTATTTATTTGTTTATTTAGTTTTCCCGTGATTTGGGTTTTCTGGAGTTTGATTCTTGAAGTTATGAACTTACAACTTTGCATTTTCGAAACCTAGATTCGATTCCACGCCAAAAAGAAGGGCGCCCAAGGGTTTTTTGATGCTTTTGTTTTTCTGCATGTGTATGATACAACATACAGGGCATGTTTAACCTTCCTTTTGGGAGTGTGTCTATAGAGCTTTACATGTGATGCGAGTTTTGGATCAGTAATGGAGCCAAAGAGGGTAGCTGGTGGGGGTTGCCGCCCCCACCTACCCCAAATATCTCCAAACTAATGAATTTCTTGTTGATTTCTATAAGCTGATTGGACCAGTTTATCGGTGTCACCGCTTTAGATTTCTGTGATTGATCTTGTGAAAGTCGAATAGGATATGTATGTAGTTGTTTAGTCTAATGAAAAGTGTTTTGTAGTTCTTGTTAACGTTTCTATCTAATGAAGAGGAATTTTCTAGTTCTTATCATTTCTGAATAAACTAATGTGTTAGTTATCTATGTTCTTTCCATAAGCATTGACCTCTTCGTTTGGTGACGTAGCACTAGAAAATCTTGAGCCTGCTTGAATTCTGAATTGTGTTCGATGACCAAGAATCCAATGAAACTGTTGTTCTTAAGGTATTTTTTATTCTTTTCAGATTGCCCCAAAAAGGCAGGGTTGATGAAAGCCAGAGCTACACGCTTGATGGTATCAGAAACTCGTTGATTCGGCAAGAGGATAGCATTATATTCAGTCTAGTGGAGAGAGCTCAATATTGTCACAATGAAGAGACATACGACCCCGAAGCTTTCTCAATGGATGGATTTCATGGCTCTTTGATCGAGTACATGGTTAAAGAAACCGAAAAGCTTCATGGGAAGGTATATATATGATCAAACTTTGAAATTCTCTTGAAACATTTGATGGTAAAATGTAAATAATGTTTTATATAATGGGTTTTTCGGATTTAGGTTGGAAGGTACAAGAGTCCCGACGAGCATCCATTTTTCCCAGATGACTTACCTCAGCCATTGTTGCCCCCACTTGAATATCCACAGGTAAATTGCCTAGCAAATCTAAGTGAAAATACTTTGTTCAATGTTGGAATTTCCTTTTCTATACTTCATTGAATTTAGGGATAGTTACCAGAATTGCCTTGTGCTCTGGCCTGATGACACAAACTTTCCCTAAGTTTGAGAAATTACAAAACCCTCTAATGAGGTTTGAAAATTTACAAAAACTTTCCATGATGTTTGTGAAATTACAAAACCTGGCCAATTGAACTTTTATGATTTCATCTCTAATTTTTTTAAATACCCTATTTTGCCCTTGACAGATATTGGTCAGTATTTGATTTTAAATTCAAGATTGTAATAGCATTTGTTAGGCCAAATCGCAGGATTTTTTATTCTTTTTTGAAGTTTGTGAAATTTCTTGAATCTTGGGGGAAGTTTATGTTATTCAAAAAACCTCTGGTATGTGACTGTAATTATTTCTAGATTCTGCGACGAGTGTGATTATTGAGAGAAGCATGTTGTTGGAATTTGTACAGGTTCTGCATCCTGCAGCAAATTCAATCAATATTAATATTCAAGTATGGGATATGTACTTCAAGAATCTCCTTCCTAGATTAGTTAAACCAGGTGATGACGGTAACTATGGATCAACTGCCACCTCGGACACAATTTGCTTGCAGGTATATATTTGTGGGTTAATTGCAGACACACCCCCTTAGATAACACTATATTACCAGTTGCTCCCCGAGCCATTACGACGACCCTTACGCCCACTTATCAAATTATGAATTACGCTTTGCAGACTCTGTCAAAGAGGATTCACTATGGCAAATTTGTTGCTGAAGCGAAATTCAGAGAATCCCCTGATGTCTACAAAGCTGCTATTAGAACACAGGTAAGTTCATATTACTTGCATCTTGTTCGTTTATTATTTCTGTTATGAATTTTCACGAAATATGTTGGTCAATGTCGCAGGATAGAGCCCGACTGATGGATTTGCTAACATACCCGTCTGTGGAGGAGGCGGTCAAGCAGAGGGTGGAGATGAAAACAAGAACTTATGGGCAAGAAGTAACCATCAACGGTGTAGAAGAGAACACCGATAAAGTCTACAAAATAAACCCGAGCCTCGTTGCTGAGGTGTATGGGGACTGGATAATGCCGCTCACAAAGCAGGTTCAAGTTGAGTACTTATTGAGAAGACTTGATTAATTTGAATCTGTAAAAATGTACGACTTTCAAGATTACACGAGTAGTACTGTGTTTTTATCATTACTCTGTCTATATGCCTGTAGGAAACTGTAAACATTTCATGTTTAGGGAACTAAGCTCCAGATAATGATTGTTCAAGTGCTTCTCTAATTAAGTGTGGAAAGTAGTTGAAGCTTTTGTATCAAATCCTAATATTGTATATGATTATTGTTTGTTTTGATTATCTCTTGTTAGCAAAAGAAAGTTGGGTTTTAGTCTTGGTGATTTCTTTTTCTATATTATCATTAATCATTCTTGGCGTCTTGGTGCAGTAATGACGGATTAGGTCATGAAAAGTGGACTTTACTTGATTGTAGTTGAGGTTCAAAAACTTATTTGATAGAAAAGTTGAAAACTATTTGTTAGAAAAGTTTTTTTGAAAAGAATTTTACTTGTGGGACTGTTCAAAACCAAAACCAATTAAATGAGATACAGATACACAAAAAGAATGATATAGAAATACAAAAAGAAATCATTCTTGACTTGCAAAATTCAAGTAAGCCCAGGTTAAGTAAATATTTAACCACTAAATCCACACCCTAGTAATTTGATTTATATTTCAGTTTGGTTATATCCCCAAAAAATGAAATGATTATGATGGGACTCAGAAACGCGCTCATATCTTAGCCGTCCACGTGTCACCTTTGACGCGCTTGAAGATTATACGCTCGGATTGAGGGATTCGTGGGCTAACCTAGCTCATCCACTTATCAACTAGTTTGGGCCTTTGGGCCTCGGCTGATTGTTCAAGCAAAGGGCCCTGGCCGACAGGCTTGGCGCTCGTATTTAGGCCCTCGGGGACATCCCTCTCATGGAAACATCCACACGAGGGCCCATTCTTGATGCTCGGTATTTCGGCGCTCAAGGGTCATATATCGTGAGGAGGCCATCCATACACCCTCCGAGCGTCACCGACGTTCGTGCATGACCGTGCTCAACTGCGTTGGATCCGAACCTCAGCAGAGGGAACCTTAAGCCCGCCTCTCGTGTTACCCTCGCCAACAACTTCTGACACAAAGGTAGTGCGCACTTCGCGTCTGACACGCCGCCTCCTTTTCAGAAACGTCCTTCTCACGCCCTAACGGGCCGCCACATGTTAGGGCAACACAGGTTTGGGACCACACGGTCAATTTACCCTTTTACCCTCACCCCTAACATATAAATAGGGAAGAACTCATGCATTCTCCCCCAAGTCATTCTCTGCATATACAGTACACACTTTTTCTGGGCATTATTCCTCCATCTCGCCGGATCCTCCCAAGCTCCTGAAACCATCACCACCGCTGCACCTACTCTACACTTGCACTCTGGGTGTTATCCTAGCTGGAAGAACCCACGCTCAAAAGGAAACCCAGATCCTGAGGCTTTCACGCCTGTGATGGTCTTCCCTTTCACAAACAAATCTTAAAGTGATTGCTGCATTTAGGAAACTCACATTCCTGCACCATCATTTTTGGTGCCGTCTGTGGGAACCATCATCACCTTCTTCGACATCGCCAGTTTCTTCCTCTCAGAGCTAGTTGAAAAGTAACACCCGCAACTTTCATTATGGTGGCAACGAGATCCGGAACCCAGAGGAACAAGGATGCTTTGCCCTCTGTTGGCGAGGAGAATGCTGGGAGCCACACCCCAGTAGGAGGAAATCCCCCACCTGTTCCGGAAACCCTTGAAGCTGCAGCTGCGACGCTCCTCCCGGGCAGAAATGAAGCAAGAGGATCTGGCTCCAATCCTCCCCCCCCCAACCATGGCCCATGCTGTTCCCGCTTCCCATCCCGGTATGTACTCCGTAGCCATGCCACCACAGGGGTACACACTTATGCAACCTGGCGTGATGCCCGGGATGATGTCCGTGGTTCAGCCATATCCTGTGGGGACCTTGAATCTCCCCCTGTCACTGCCTAGGGAAATTCAAGGGGTGGAGATGCCCCAAGTAACAACCCAACAGCTGCAGGCGCTTTACGCGCAGTGCGAGGGCCAAGCGGTCCAGAATGCCTGGGAACATTTTACGGCAGCCTATTTTCCCTCACTGGTGGGCTCCCGAGCGGCCCCGCCTCTTGGAGGACTTCCCGCTCACCCTCTGACAATGGCGTAAAATGCGCTGAGGGCCCAGCAACCTCCACCGCCCCCAAACCAAGAAAGGGAGGCCCCTCCGAGGGTCTCGCAAGGGCCACGGCTTGACGAAAACGAGAGGCCTCCCCAAGAAGAGAGGGCAGTGGACAATGAAGATGTTCAATCGAGGGCCACCAGGAGGGCAGGCCACAGGAATGCCGGGGACTCTCAACTTGCTGCGGTTCAAGACCAGCTCAAGGGGCTCCAAGACGTGGTAGCGCAGCTCTCTCGAGCACGGTCTCAAGCCTCCCATGGCGGGGGTGAGAGGTCCAGGGCCAGAGACGCTCGCCGGACACGCAGCCCAATTCCTCGCCCTGAGAGGGCCGCAGGCGATAGGGAGTACAACCCTGAGGAGAGATCCAGGGCCAGAGATGTGCGGCGCCCACGCAGCCCAGAGACCCGGCGAAGAAGGGAGGCCAGTTATGAAGATCCCGACGAGCGGGACTACAGAATCATGGCGGGTGATTCCCCCCTCGTCGAAGAGGTCCTGATGACCCTCGTCCGTCAACAGATACGACGGAACCACGGATCCAGCCGAGCATCTGGACCATTTTGTGCACTTGATGCACCTGTACGACCACCCGAACAACTACTGGGCCAAAGTGTTTGTCACTTCCCTCACGGGGATGGCCCAAGAATGGTACAAAAAGCTTCCCCCGCGCTCAATCCGGGGGTACTATGACCTGACGGATGCTTTTGTCAGTCACTTCAACTCCCTGAAGGCACCAGCTCCGGCTGCGACCGCTCTTTACAGCCTGGTCCAAGGGCCGAATGAGACTCTCAGATCCTTCATGGGGAGGTTCAATAAAGAGATTTTGTTAGTAGAAAAGCCCTCGATGGACTTTTTGAGGCACGTTCTGTTTGGGGCTGTCAACATGAAGCATTACGTCAGTAAGGAATTCGTGGAAGAGGTGGCCAAGAAGAAGCCGCGCTCGTTGATGGAAATTAGGGAGATTGCCGATTCCTTCTTTACCCTCGAGGATATGTACATAGCAAGGGATCAGAAGATGGCAAATGCCCCTCGCCCCAACAGAGCCCATGAGGACAAAGTGGAGCCCCACCGGAGTCGCCGCCGCAGCCCAATACCCGCTCGTCGTCATTCCTCTCCTCCGCGTAGGCTCGAGCGTGTCCCCCTCAACCGCCCAATTGCCGAAGTTTATTCCCTGGCGGACCAGAAACTGTTTAAGAAACCGCCCAATCTGAGAGAAACCGAGGCTCAGAAGCGCTCAGGGAAATACTGTGCCTTCCATAAACAGAAGGGGCATGACACTAATGAATGTCGCCACCTGGAGAAGGAAATTCAACGGCTAATTGCTGGGGGGCACCTCAAAGAATTTGTGAAAGTACTGGAGGGGTACGATGAGCATTGCGCGGAACGAGCGCTGGGGAGAAGAAGAAGCCGTTCACGCTCCCGAAGCCCTCGCCGCCAGCGCCCCGAGACCAGCGAGCGCGGCAAGGGGAAAGGGGCGGATGTGGAAAATCAGCCCTTCGCGGTCATTCACATGATCGCTGGAGGACCCTCGGGGGGCGATTCCAATGCTTCACGACGTCGCCATATTCGGAGCTACAACCAAGGAGCGTCGCTCCCTCGTCCAGTGCTCTCCGTTAACAACTCTTCACGCTCGAAGGAAGATGAGGTCATAGGGTTCACTGAGAAAGATCTTGAACATATTGTAACACCCCATGGGATAGGAAAAACCTCTGACTGTCCCATGGTGGTTAGTTTAGACGTTCATAACCATACTGTAAAGAGGGTTTTATTTGATAGTGGAAGCTCTGTGAACGTTCTCCCGTACTCAACGTTTCAACAAATGAACATAACAAACATTCCCCTCCAGCCTCTTAAAACTGCCCTAGTAGGGTTTGGAGGTTCTGAGATTGTCCCTCGCGGGCAGATTCGCTTGGCCACCTCCTTTGGTCGCGCCCCACAACGAAAAACTTTGAGTGTTCTCTACACTGTCGTGGAAGTGAATCTTCCTTACAATATCATCATTGGGCGCCCAGCCCTCGTGGATTTCAAGGCCGTGATTTCCACATATCACCAGAAGGTCAAGTTCCCTACCCCCGAGGGAACTGGAGAAATTCTGTGCAATGTCAAAGAAGCTTGGGAATGTTACATACTTTCGCTTCGGAGCCATAAGCCCAAGCAGTCCATTCAGCCCGGGTCTACTAAGAAGTCCGTTGACTTCCCCAAATTAGACGAAGATGGCCCCGAGCGTAAAAGAGCCAAGCTGTACAGAAAGAAGAATAAAAAGAAGACCCTTAGAGATGCCCAGTGTGCGGAGAATAGGCCCCCGGGGGCCGTTGAGGGCTCCTCCTCGGAGAACAAGGGTGATGAGCCCGAGAGTACACTCACAGGGAAGAAGCGAGCATTAGAGGCGCCGAGGCCGGAAGTTCAAATTGAGCCCACCGAGAAGTTTTTGACCGTTGAATTGGAGCCAGGGAATCCGGATAAAACCACCCAAATTGGTTCGGGCTTAGATGGGCCCTCTCAAGTTTTGATGATCGACTTCTTATGGGAAAACTTGGATATTTTTGCATGGAAAGCCTCTGATCTTACCGGGATAGATCCGAGCGTTATTGTCCACAGGTTGAACGTGGACCCAACCTTCAAGCCTGTCAAACAGAAGAAGAGGGACGTTCATGGCTTTAGAAAACGGGTCATCGAAGAAGAGGTCAGTAAATTGCTTGACGCTCAATACATCGAGGAAATCTTGTACCCAGAATGGCTCTGCAATGTGGTGCTCGTTCCCAAGAGCGCCAATAAATGGCGTATGTGCAACGACTTCACAGATCTCAACAAGGCGTGCCCCAAAGACCATTACCCATTGCCGAGGATCGATCAGTTGGTAGATTCTACAGCAGGGTGTGAACTCATGAGTATGATGGACGCTTTCCAGGGATATTATCAGATATATATGGCTCTTGAGGATCGCCCCAAAACCTCATTCATTGTGCATTTGGGTGTTTACTGTTTCAAAGTCATGCCATTTGGGCTAAAAAACGCGGGTGCAACCTATCAACGCCTCGTCAATAGGATGTTCGAGCGCGAAATTGGAAAATCTATGGAAGTATATGTAGACGACATGATAGTCAAGAGTGAGCGCCAGCGCTCCCATCTGGAAGACCTCAAGCAGACTTTCGATATCCTTCGTCGCTACGGAATGAAGTTGAACCCTTCAAAATGCACCTTTGGAGTTCGAGGTGGTAAATTTCTGGGGTACATGGTCAGTCAACGTGGCATAGAGGCAAACCCAGAGAAGATTAAAGCGATAATGGATATCCCCTCCCCTCGCAATCTGAGAGTGGTCCAAGTGCTTGTAGGTAAAATCATCTCGTTAAACAGGTTCATCTCTCGCTCAGCAGACCGGAATTTGCCCTTTTTCCAAATCTTGCGGAATGCTCGTAACTTTTCTTGGAACGAGGAATGTGAGAGGGCTTTGCAGGACATGAAGCAGTACCTCGCGAGCGCTCCCCTGCTGACTAAACCCAATCCTGGGGAAGGATTGATTGTTTATCTCTCGGTCTCCGCGGAAGCTACGAGCGCTGTCCTAGTAGCGGTCCGCGAGCGTAAGCACATGCCCGTTTACTACCTAAGCAAAACCTTGCAGGGAGCCGAGAAGAGGTACATGGAGATCGAGAAATTCGCCTTTGCACTCGTTAACGCGTCTCGAAGGCTGAGGCCTTATTTCCAAGCTCACTCCATTACAGTGCTTACAGATCAACCCCTCAAACAAGTGTTATCTAAGCCGGATGTTTCGGGGAGGTTAATCAAATGGGCGATTGAACTTAGTCAGTTTGATATCTCCTTCGAGCCTCGTACATCCATACAGGCACAGGCCGTGGCCGATTTACTGGTGGAGCGTTTCAATTTAGATGCTGGGACCCCGACAGAGGATGGTTTATGGCTTTTGCACACGGATGGCTCCTCGACCTCACAGGGGGGAGGAGCCGGGGTAACCCTCAGGGATCCCCTTGGGGCAGAAGTTGACTACGCAATCAAGCTGGCGTTTCAAGTCACCAACAACGAAGCTGAGTATGAGGCCCTCATCCAGGGGCTCAAGATTGCACTCCAGAATGGTGCCACCCGGGTCACTGCATATGTGGATTCGCAATTGATCGCAAGTCAAATTGATGGCTCTTATGAGGCTCGAGAAGCCACCATGGTGTAGTATCTGGCCAACGCTAAGGAGGTGATAGCCAAGTTCAAGGAATTCCATCTTTTGCAAGTTCCGAGGGCAGAAAACGAACGTGCTGATGCTCTCTCCAAGTTCGCATCGGCCCTAGAAGGCTCCCGCGAGCGTGCTGTTACATTCCTTAGGACTGAAGAGCCGTTGATAAGTAGAGGAGGACCTCTGGAAGAGGTGCATATGATTGACCCTTCCGAGCCTTGTTGGCTCGACGGAATTGTCAGATTCCTTCAGGATGGAACCAGTCCGAGCGACAAAGTTGAGGCACGGAAAATCAGGAGCAAGGCCCCTCGTTTTTCGTTGGATTCCGAGGGTCGTTTATTTAAGCGGTCCTTCCAGGGCCCACCGTTGAGATGTTTGAGACCCTCGCAGGCCAAGGAAGTTTTAGAACATGTGCATAGTGAAAGTTGTGGGAATCACTCGGGTGGTCGAATCTTGGCGAAGAAAATCTTGAGGAGTGGATTTTACTGGCCCTCGGTTTTACAGGATGCCGTTAGCTACTCTAAGAAATGCCCTAAGTGCCAGTTTCACTCTAACACACCCCAGTTGCCAGCCGCTCAGATGATTCCTATTGATGTTTCGTGGCCTTTTGATCAGTGGGGCATTGACATTGTGGGACCCCTCCCCATGGCGGCCGGACAGAAGAAATTCGTAATACTTGCTGTGGATTATTTTACTAAGTGGGCTGAAGCCGAAGCGGTCGCCAAGATAACGTTCAAAGTTATTAGGGACTTCATCTGGAAAAACGTCATTTGCAGATACGGCATTCCGAGGGTGCTCATCTCAGATAATGGGTCCCAGTTTATTGCTGCTGACACACGGGATTGGTGCTACGAGCTAGGGATTGAACAACGGTTCACTTCCGTAGGCCATCCTCAAGCCAATGGTCAAGCGGAGGTGACCAATCGAACCATACTCCAGCACCTGAAGATGATGCTCGAAAGTAAGAAAGGTGAATGGGCTGAAGAGCTTCAAGGAGCCCTGTGGGCATATCGTACTACTCCACGAGCGGCAACAGGGGAAACCCCTTACTCCCTCATTTATGGCTCCGAGGCTATGATACCTGCGGAAATTGCCCAAGAATCCGCACGCGTTGCCTATTTCGAGCCAGCTCATAATGAAGCCAACAGGGAGTTCGAGTTAGATTTGTTGGATGAGAAGAGAGATGCTGCTTGGGCACGTATCCACAAATACAAAGCGACCGTAGCTCGCCAATATAACAAACGTGTCAAAGAAAGGACTTTCCAGCTGGGAGACTTAGTCCTCAAAAAAGCTGAAGTCTCCAAACATGTGGGTAAGTTAGACCCCAATTGGGAAGGCCCCTTCAAAGTCATCCAGGTTCGAGCAAACAATACCTACCTATTGGAAACTTTGCAAGGCGAGCGACTCCCTAGGCCGTGGAATGCATGTAACCTTAGAAGGTTCTACGTGTAGACATCAGCTCTTTTGTAATTGCCCATCCGCGGCATGGAATGCTTTCCTTTGACGGAAAGCGTGTTGTAATCATTTCCAAAAAATGCTTCTATATAACAGTAAGTATTTAAGTCTTTGTTTTTTTTTGTTTTTGTTATCTGCTTGCCTTCTTATTTGATCTAAGGATTCGAGCGGCGAGGGGCCTACTCCGTGTCGAGCATCCTCCACGTCGAATGGCCTACGCGGTACGTCAATCGTTTCTAAGGTACACTATCCAAGGTGTTGATAGCCATCTACTTGGAACAGTTTGAGCGCTCACAAGGGTTTAGACCCTAAGAATGAGCGTGTCGAGAGGCGGGGTGCTAAACGCTTAATTTATGCACACTAAGTGCTCGTCACGTTAGTTCGCGCTTGTAAACCCCCTGTGACCCTCATCTATTTGGGGAAGAGCATGCTCGTAAATAGTGGATGCCACTAACACTATGGCTACGCTCGTTTTAACCCCTACTTAGCAACTCCTCCAGGCGATTTCTAAGTACGATCAGTTTTCTGGAACAATTAAGATGGAGATGCACGCCAAAGGTCTAGGGCCGGTACTTAGCTAAATCTTTAGGGATTTCCTAAGTTCAAATTCGAGCCTCATTGAGAATACAGCCAGGGAACATTCATAAGAATCGCCCTCGTGCCCATATTTGCATCTCCCAAGATTCCAGCCATAAGCCAATTCTTGGCTAAAGATTTCCTGAGTTTGGATTCGAGACTTCATTTCAAAAGCAGCCAGGGAACCCTCACACGGGACGCCCTCGCACCCATGGATCCCTCAAAGATTTACTTAGACCAAATTCAAACCCCCTTACGAATGTGGTCAGGGAACCCTCTTAAGGGTCACCCTCGTGCCTGTATTTCCTCAAAGGTTTTCTAACTCCAAATTCAAGGTTCATTTCTACCATGGCCAGGGAACCCTCCTAAGGGTCACCCTCGCGCCTATATTTGCAATAGGCCAACTGCCTAACGACGTGGGCTTCTAAGCTTAATACGCATGGTGATAAGCGTCAGAGGACCATTGTAAAAGACACCCCTGCACGCTTACACTACCATCGAAAATGTTCCAAACAAAAGACATTGATATAGAAACGGCGAACGTAACAAAGCAACATCATTCCCCATTTAAAAGTAAGGAAGAAAGCATTCATACATTCAAGCAGTAGAAAAAAGTGCAAATATATTAAAAGTAGCATCAAGAAGTCCAAAACATCCAAGGAAATAGTTTGAAGATTGATTACAGATGTAAATTGTTCATGGGGAAGACAAGGAAGTGAACTGGCGAATTAAGTGATTCGTCAACAGAAGAGGCTTCACTGGGCTGGAGCATCAGGCTCGGGGGGAGCAGTCGCAATGGGGACAGGGGCCAGCACATCAGCGTTAGAAGTTGGAGCCTCGTCTAGTTCCTCAACATCTGCTTCATCCATGACAGTACCCTCGTCCTCGATTTGGATGGGACCAGGACCAATAGTATTAGCAGCAATGAACTCCCGTTGGAGTGTTTCCACCAGCTCCTGATATTCTGGCTCCGCCAAGCCTTCATTAGGATCCTCATCCTGGAGCACCGGCTCGCAGTTTTCGCCTAGATCCATCCGTAGGCGAGCGTCAGTCCGAGCGCTATCAGGGGTCAAACCAAGATGCACCATTTGTCCGATGGCTTTCCGGAAGAAACGCCGCGCATTGTCAAAGCAATGAATATTGGCCGCAAACACGAAGGCTTTGGAGCGCACGAACTTCTTCACTGCCTCCCAGGATACCCTCGCCTCCAAGCCCTGTACTTTGCCCTGCAAGTCCGCAAGGGCCTTGTTAGTTTCCTCATTTCGGCGAGTGCTCTCCGCCAACTGCTCACCCAGCTCCCGGTTCTGTTGCCTCAGCTGGTCACGCTCAACATTCAACTCCTTATGACGCTCGTCTAGAGTAAGATAGGCCTCGTCCGCCTTCTGCAGGTTCTCCCTCAGCTGGTCCTTATCGCGGTTGGCCATGGACAGTTGGGCATGGACGTTGTTGTAATCCTCTTGCAGTTGAACAGGGTCAGAGATTCGCAACAGTCTCTTGTATTTGGCCTTATGCTCGGAGTAGGCCTGCGCTCGCCCTTGCAAGTTCTTTAACCTAGGGATTACCTCCTGGGAAGTCAGAAACAAAGGTTAGCATTAAAATGGGAACAGTGGAAGCTGGAAACCTTCAGAGGATACTGAGGACTTACTGTCAGAAGGGCGTGACAGGCGTCATCTGCAACACGAGCGGCGGCATGCTCGTTCAGCTTATCGTGATCGCCAGAAAATTGGAGTTTCCCGACGATGTCAGAAACGAGGTTCACAGAGTAGGCGCTCTTTTTCAAAAGTACTGGACCCTCGGTCCGCTGGCGCTTGTAGAGAGAGTCGCCCTTGCAGCCTATTTTCCAGAAATCTTCATCCTCTGATGAAGAAGTGTCGCTACCCTCGCCTCTGTGCCCTACCACCACCTCCTTCCCCTTGCCGAAAATGGGAATTGAATCCGGAAGCCTCTTTCTTTTCCCTTGGCGATCGGCCCGAAGGGTTTCATGTATGCGGACGTGCTCGCCCGAGCGATTCCGTGACCCGCTCGAACTCAGTGAAATTGGGCCTACAGGGGCCGCCGGCGGAGGAGTAGCCTCGTGGGTACCCTCCACTGTCAGATCCTCGATAGGGCCTCTGAGGGGAGCCTCATTCCTTGCTCCCCCGCGAGCATTGTTGTGCCCTCGGCTAGCTCCTCGCCTGGTGCCCCTTCCCCTCGGAGGGCGGTTTTGCTGTTGCTGCGGAGGCTGAGGGCCGGCGGCAGGTCCTTGGGCACCCAACATAAGGGAAAGAGCTTCAGTATTCATGCCTTGAGAAAGTATTCGAACACCTGCAAAGGAGAAAAAACGAGCGTCAGGAGCCGGATGCTTGGATTACATATGCAAAAATACAATAATTACACCAAGTTAGGAGGCTACTCTAAAAGTTAGTGCAGTTAGTTCCTAGAATCTAACCGTCGAGGGCCATGATGTCAGCGGGAGGGTTGAGTATCATTTCTGGGGGGCAAGATAATCCGTAGCGGAACAATACCCCTTCGTTCTTCACCAATGTCTCCGCCTTAATCCACTTCTTTTCAGCCCTCATCTCGAGGGCTAACCCCATCGCCCAGTCCTCAAACTCTTTATTCCTCGTCCTTTCCCTAACTAAAGGACCCTCGCCATGAATCATCCATTGCCGATGAACCCCGAAAATCCCCCCGGGGGCCCCCACAAAGAAATATCTCTCTTTCCAATGCTCGCCGTAGGAGGTTGACGGGGAGTCTATCATCTTAAAGCCTGATTTGGCCTGGGCGTAGTAAAATCCGTCTGTGGGCGACGAGCGGGGCGAGCGAGCTACTTGTATCAAGCTGTCAAAGTTGACTATCGAGGGTGCTTTGCCCAAGGCCCTCATCGTTATTATGAATGAGTTGATTAGGGCTATGCCGTTGGGTAGAATTTGTGAAGGGCAGAGCCCTAGATGATGGTAAATGATGACAGCGTCGTGAGCGATTGGAAACCTCAGACCCCCAGCTAAAACTGCATCCCAATAGACCATCATCATCCCTGGCGGTGGTCGATTGGCCCTCTCCCCTTCCTCAGGAAGTCGCATGGGAAATATTGCTTCATCCCAATAAGCCTTCATCCTCAAATCCTCCAAATCGTCGACCGTCAGAATACTCTCAATGTCGTCCAGAGATCTGTCAGTTTGATGGCGGTTATCTTGCCTCACTCGAGTGACAGGCTCCTTGCCTCTCCTATGGCGCCTTTTGGAAGGCTCAGCCTCAAACTGACGCCCGGATGGCCCTGCTTCGCCCTCGGGAGCCATCATAGCCACAGTGATCCTGTGATCTTGGGGCCGCACGGCACTATTCAGTACCGGGAGCACTCTCTCCCCTTGCCTCTGCATTTCCATCACATTGTCCATCTCCTCAAAGAGATCGTGGACCCCCCCAGGAGCACGCTCATTCATCCCTTGAACGGCGGCATCAACCTCTTCATCCCGGGCGTCATCCGGAGCCTGGGCCACCGATATCGCCATGGGAATCCCCTCATCTGGGTACACCCTAACCAGGGGAATCGCTGTGGGGACATCACCGTGAGGGGAAGAACTCCCCACCGACATCTCCTCAATCTCCCTTACGTAATCGTCTGCTTGGTTTCCGGTCATGCTCACTTTTCAATTTTTGAAGGCGGGATTTCTAACAGAGAGCTCAAGGAGGGAGAAGTTTTCTGGGACAGGTTCAATGGTAGACAAGGGCTCTTCACTCGAGGGTTTCACTCACACAACCTAAAACTAATGTTAGCACGGGGAAAATAAGAAGAAGGGTAAGGAATTTTTACCTAAGATTTGAAGAGAAGAAGTTCGCCGGAATCTGTAGAATTAACAGAGAGTTCTTGCTGAGGATGTGCTTGAAAGAGTTTGGATGCGTGAAAAAAGTTCCCAAAGCCCTGCCAACTCCTATTTATAGGAAAGATTTTACATGGATTAGGGCTGAAAATTCAAAACGCAATCATTTCCCGCCTAGGAAATCCCCCCACTTTTGCTAACCGCCTCACGTCTCCCGAAGTACACGCGCCCACGTACCCACTCCGCATTAAATGCGGACGTGACATCAATTAATGCGATGTCAGATTGTGTATGTTACAGAAGACAAACGGTCACTTCTCTAGCAGGGGCTTGACCCTCGGATATTCAAAAATTCAAGGCCCCATTCTTATTAAATTCTACAGTACGCTCGAGCGATACTACAGAATTTGGGGGGCAAAATGATGGGACTCAGAAACGCGCTCATATCTTAGCCGTCCACGTGTCACCTTTGACGCGCTTGAGGATTATACGCTCGGATTGAGGGATTCGTGGGCTAACCTAGCTCATCCACTTATCAACTAGTTTGGGCCTTTGGGCCTCGGCCGATTGTTCAAGCAAAGGGCCCTGGCCGACAGGCTTGGCGCCCGTATTTAGGCCCTCGGGGACATCCCTCTCATGGAAACATCCACACGAGGGCCCATTCTTGATGCTCGGTATTTCGGCGCTCAAGGGTCATATATCGTGAGGAGGCCATCCATACACCCTCCGAGCGTCACCGACGTTCGTGCATGACCGTGCTCAACTGCGTTGGATCCGAACCTCAGCAGAGGGAATCTTAAGCCCGCCTCTCGTGTTACCCTCGCCAACAACTTCTGACACAAAGGTAGTGCGCACTTCGCGTCTGACACGCCGCCTCCTTTTCAGAAACGTCCTTCTCACGCCCTAACGGGCCGCCACGTGTTAGGGCAACACAGGTTTGGGACCACACGGTCAATTTACCCTTTTACCCTCACCCCTAACATATAAATAGGGAAGAACTCATGCATTCTCCCCCAAGTCATTCTCTGCATATACAGTACACACTTTTTCTGGGCATTATTCCTCCATCTCGCCGGATCCTCCCAAGCTCCTGAAACCATCACCACCGCTGCACCTAGTCTACACTTGCACTCTGGGTGTTATCCTAGCTGGAAGAACCCACGCTCAAAAGGAAACCCAGATCCTGAGGCTTTCACGCCTGTGATGGTCTTCCCTTTCACAAACAAATCTTAAAGTGATTGCAGCATTTAGGAAACTCACATTCCTGCACCATCAGATTAATTTCAGTATTTTAATCCCAATCTTAAGACAATAAATTCTTTTTTTCTTTTATTATATCTTATAAAGATTATGTATATAAGTATATTCAAGAATTCGAATAAAAAGACTTGTGAATAAGTCAACACAATATGCAATATATTAATCTTAAATGTAGGTAAGTTAGCACTTAGCAAGCAACATGCCATGCAATCATTAAGTGACGGAGTTGTTGCCAACTATTTTTACAATTTGTTTATTTCGTCTCACTCACAGTTTTTAATTAAGTTATTATTTGGGTATGTAAAATTATAGTTTTATTTATACTGTGACATTAGGAGGTTTGACCTAAGTTTTTTTATCCCCCTCTGAAGTGTGTGAAGATTTGGCGTAATAGAATATGTAAAAAATAACAGATGAAATCGTCAAAATAGATTAATTTACATGTAATTTAAACTTTTAGGCCAAAGAAAGTTTTGTAATTTATAAAATTTCATAAAATATTTGTATGGTTAAATAAAACTTCAGATGTCATTACAATTATCCTAAATTTTGAAAAATAAAATACTGCAGTAGAATTCTCAAAAAATTCCCCCACACTTGCCCATTACTCGTCCTCGAGGAATCATGAAAATCAAATGAAAACAATACCACCCATCAAACACAATCACAAAGGCAATCATCGAATTCTTGCCTAAACAAGTCTAGCTCATCAACACACTACTCAATTGTACAAAATTCAATAATTTAGTATAAATAGCATACCCTCGTGTAATGTAGTGTGAATTGAACAAAAGAATGTACAAGGACTAGATTGATTAGTCTATGATTACCGCCTAAGTACTAATTATCAACTTCGAATGCATCCTTCACTCCAATCTCCACTAATGTAGTTAATTCATGACTCGAGATCGATAGGTCTTTCGAGCTTGTAATGTAAGGCTTGGGTAAAAGGTTAGGAAAATTTAGAATTTAGTGGCTAACACACCAAGCTTACACACTTTACAATAAAACCCATAGTAATTCCCTTTTCATCTTACCGGACTCCTCTTATTTTGCCTTATACAACTAATTTCCCTCCTGTTTCATATCAAACACACTCTCACTTTCTTATTTTCTTCTTTGCATTTTTTTTAACTCTTTTTTTTTTCCTGCTCATTTTTTTCTTTTCTTTTGACTTCTTTCCCTTTCATCACTCTTTTTCTCTGTATTTTCAACATTGCACAATCTCTCAACTTTTTTTTCAGCACCAAGGGTAAAGGGAGTCTAAAGAGATCTAAAAATTCATACCCAAAATGAGCAAGCAAGGTGTGATTCAAAGTAGGGTAGGGATAATAATGTTGTGCATCGGCTTGTAACATGGCTAAGAAGAAATTTTGCACAACATTCAGGCTCAGCGGGGTCAAACGGGATAATTTTATTTGTGAAAAGATCAAGAAAAGGCTTACCACCGACAACGATCGCCTAAGTCACTTCCCAAATCAATCATTAACTAAAAATTTCGCCTCGAAGGGAGCTAAGATGCATTCTAATCAACTTTTAGACTTAATTGAAAAACACAGACTTTTCTATCTAAGCAAAGCACATTAATTCGTTCAATAGTGCGCGAAAAATGAGGGTATAAGATTATACTAATTCATCAAATTTCACACAAATTTCATGCATTCAATAAGCCTAACTCGTTCTAGCAAAATTCAACAATCAAACTTAATAGAGAGTTTTCAAAACGGGAGAAATATTTCCACAATTATCATCATCCTCAAGTTCGAAGTAAAATCACAAGTTCAGCAACAAAAACAAAAAATTTCAAAAAATTTTCAGTTCTAGCACTAGTGGATCCCCCCACACTTATAACATGCATTGTCCTCAAGGCATAAGAAAAATCAAGATCAAGAGTAAAGAGGACTTCCCTGAAGTTCAGGTTGGGGAGGTAGGGCATCTGGGCATGTAAATTTCCCATTTAATTTGAAATTCTGGAAGTGGCGTGGGTGATAGGCGTGACCACGCTCAAGGGTCATGTCAGCAGAAAATTGACTGCAGTTATCAGCAGCATATCAGCATTATCTGGTCCAAGTTATACGAGCCTGCAAGACAAAAAAGGGTAGAAAATCAACACAAACACCACGAGAACCGAAAAAAACAAAAGAAAAAGAAACTGAGGGAAGAAAAAGGCGCCTAAACCGCCAAAACTTGGGTTGCCTCCCAATAGCGCCCTTGTTTTATGTCTTAGGCTCGACAAGACTTGTTAAAGTGCTACTCAAATGGAGGTACACCCTCCATACAAATCCCCTCGACTGTGTGGAGATGAATCTTCTAGTCCATTGCGGCCTCTAGTTTGGGGATGGTAAGTCGTAGAGGTTCGCAACATGACTTTATACTTCCTCATCAAATACTCCATCAATCGTTTGTAGAAACGCTTACCCCGATCACTAAGATTCTTGAACTCGAAAAAGATATGAGATCTGAGGAAGGTAGTTGTCAAATAATCAATAATATCAGCATACCAGCGCGTGACCATAGAGCGTGGCCACGCCTTATGGTCACGTGTCTCGAAAAACTGCTCATCCAGAAATTCAGCTCGTGTAGGCATTGAATCTGCAAATTTTCCTCCACCTTTAAAGGTATAACTCAGATTATCCAAAAATTTCTTGAGTCCCACAATAGATGCCTGCAAAACGAAAGAATTCAGTTTAGCCAAGTTATCAAGTAGTTTCAAATTCGAAGCCTTTATACTTAGATACTCTAATGGAATAACCATATCATAGATATCATCATGCAAACCAATATGTTTCGGCTTATTCTCAAAATTTTCAACTTCCAAATTTTGAAGAGGTTCAAAACTTAGCTTTTCCACGTTGTTAGGCTTAGGGGTGTACATAAACCAGCACAACCCGCTAAATCCGCCCGAACCGAATCAAACCGCCCGAAAACCGCCGGTTGAAATTTTTAAAAAAATAACCGCGGTTGAAAAATATTACAACCCGCTACTTTCGGTTCGGGTGGTGGGTCTAATAATTCAAATCCGCCTACCCGCTACCCGACCGCTACACATATATTTATATTTTATTCGTAATTATAGTTATATAAATACATGATACACAATACAATTGTCATGTATATTATACAAATTATACATATATATAAGATATATTTTTATGTTAAACTAATATTATACAAGTTCTTTAACAAAAAATAAATTTATTTTTATAATATGATATTATTTATTGAATAATGTATATATATATATATATATATATATATATATATATTCATCTACTTTGAAATCATTATGTATTAGCTGTAATAAGTGATAAACTAGAATAAATTCTCATATTCTTTATATCTTTTTTATTATTGAGTTAAAATTATGAGTATAAAATATTTTTATTAAAAAAATACATATAAAATTCGTTAAACCGCCAATCCGCCCGCTGTAAAACCGTACCCGCCCAACCCGAACCGCTCGGTTTGAAAAAATAATTATGTATTTACGGTTTATATTTTTACAAACCCGCATACTTCGGGTCGGGTGACATTTTACTTAGAAACCGCCCATACCCGACCGCGTACACCCCTAGTTAGGCTCAAGAATTTCAATACTTGGGTTTTCAATCACATCAACACAAAACACACTAGACAATTCGTTAGGATGTTTCATAGCATCGTAAACATTAAATTTAACAATGTCACAGTCAAATTCAAAAGTTAACAATCCATTATAAACGTCTATTTTGGCTCTAGCAGTGTTTAAAAATAGGCGACCAAGCAAAATATCAGAAGGCTTAGAGGATTTATCATCCTCCATATCTAGCACGAAAAAGTCAGCAGGAAAAGCCAAATCGTTGACTTGTACGAGCACATCCTCCAACACTCCTTCCGGGTACACTATGGATCGATCAGCAAGCTGGATTATAATACCTGTACTTTTCAAGGGACCAAGATTAAGCGCAGTATAAATAGATAGAGGCATAACATTAATCGACGCACCCAAATCGCACATAGCTTTCTTAATACCAAGGTTACCTATTTTACATGGAATTGAAAACATACCTTGGTCTCTGCATTTCGGTGGTAATTTCTTTTGCAAAACCGCGGAGACATTTTCTCCAACACTTACCCTTTCATTACCTTTTAGTTTCCGTTTGTTGGTGCAGAGTTCTTTAAGAAACTTCGCGTAGCGTGGAATTTGTTGGATAGCATCCAACAAAGGAATGTTGACCTCAATCTTTCGAAATGTATCAAGAATGCCTTGTTCCTCTTTCTGTTTTCTCATTTGGGTTAGGCGCTCTGGAAACGGAGGTGGTTCCACCCATGGCTTAGGCTGGACTTTAATTTCTGCCTCTCTGTCGCGACTGGAGCTTAAGGTGTGGTCACGCTTAACGGTCAAGTCGTCTTTCTGATCAGTTTTAGCCCTGTTCTGGCGAGTTTTGGTCTTCTCCACAGCCAAAGGCAGTTCCTTACCACTTATGACCGTGACTGCACTCACAGTGTGCCTTGGGTCCTCCGTTTGTGACGACAATTTCCGCTGATTCTCAATCCTGCTCAAAACCGTTACAATCTGTCCCAATTGAGTTTCCAAATTCTTGACTTGATTTTCCAAGCTACTGAGCCGGATGTCTTGGGGGTCGAGGGTTTGATTGGGTTGATTCGGTTGTTGGTTGTATTGTTGGGATTGCGGAGGTAATTGGCAAACTGTCGCTACTTGTGGGATTCCTGCACTCATGTTAGATGCTAAAGCAGCTATCATATTCTTGAGTTCCTCAAATTGGGAAGAATTTACCTTTTCTACCTGTCTCGTCATGTCGGACTTAGCATAGTATTTTTGTGAGGCTCTAGAGATTCTGCTAATTAATTCCGTCAATTCCACAGGTGTTTTGATCATAATGGAACCTCCACTCGAAGCATCCAACTGCCTTTTGTCCGCAGGCATCAGGCCCCTATAAAAGTTATGAATAACTGAGTTTTCCGGCAGGTTGTGATGCGATCACATTGCAAGCAAATTCCGGTATCGTTCCCAATACTCATGCAGGCCTTCATGCTCCTTCTGCTTAATGGTGATTATCTCCTGAAGGAGATCCAGGTATCGATCAGCAGGGAAAAATCTGTCCAGGAATTTATCGTGCATCTGCTGCCAAGTAGTAATGGTTGCTGATGGTAGAGAGTACAACCATTTTTCCGCTGCATCTTGCAGGGAGAACGGGAAGGCACGGAGCTTGATTTGGTCCTCGGTAACTCCATGAGGCTTTGTTGAGCAGCAGACCGTGTGGAACTTACTTAGATGTTGGTGAGGATTTTCGTTTTCCAGACCGCGAAAAACGGGAAGTAGGTGAATTGTGCCCGTCTTCAGCTCGAAACCAGCACCTACCTCTGGAAAAGTGATACAGAGGGGCTGTTGTGTGGCGGCGGGGCGCGCCAGATCTTCCATGGTTCTGCGTTGGTCCGCCATGGTTAAGGCGTGGTCACGCTTAACGGTCAAGTCAGGCTTTCCTTCGCTCGAACTGTCCGATTCAGTCCCTGATTCAATCTCCTTGACCAAACCTGATGTCTCAGCTTGTTTCTTGCGTGATTGAGTTTGTTGCCTTAATTTCCGAGCAGTTTTCTCGATTTCTGGATCGTAGATTGTTTCGTCCTTCCCGCGAATACTCCTGTTCATGAAAAGAAATAAAATCGATTAGAAACACAGTCCCCGGCAACGGCGCCAAAATTTGACAGGTGTCGAATCCGTCAAAAATAAATGTAAAACCTATTCAACGACTAAACACAGAGTATAGCATAAACAGGGTCGATCCACGGAGACTGGTTGACTTATTTCTATCAATTCCAAGTAATTCACGAAAAGCAACAATTAAAAGGGGGGTTTTAGAATTATTCTAACCTAAGTATGCGATTAAAATAAATAACAAGAATTAAAAACCAACTAAAATTATAAAGCAAAATCACGTAGGATTAAATCAATGAGGGAAAATTACCTAGCCAGGGATATTCGATTCGAATTGTTATATTGATCATCGACTCAAGGATAAATTCAAGTTATTCAGACAGATTGGCTATAGTTGATAGAGACACTCGACTCAACCTCGTTTTTACTTAATTTATCGGATAACCTAGAGACACTCGACAGTTATCTTCCCTAACAAATTCACAACCCCTAGAGACACTCGACAGGATTTAATGAATTCGCAGCATTAAGAACCATAAAAACACCAATCCTAATTAACCAAGTCGTGACACACGCAAGATTTAAATTAGATTATCAAATCCCTTAGTGAACGAGGAATTTTATCGCTAAAACCCTGTCACTAATTTACCACAATTTATCAATCAAACTCTACTACACTTCAAGCATCATGAATGGCTATATGCAAATTAAACAACCTAGAGATCGTGCACTATCCCGAAATTGCCTAATCACAATAAACACGAAACACGGAGATAAGATAAATGCCTAAATAAACATGAATTAATAAAAACGTTTAGGTCTCACAATATCCAAATCGAATCTATAATCCCTAGCTAGATAATTAAAGTTTAGCTACTAAAATTCATAAAAATAAATAAAGAATTCTTTAAAATAAATAAACTAAAATTGCAAAATAATTAATCTAAGAACAAGGCCGAAGCCTTCCTCCGAGAAACCATCGAGTTGCTGCGTCTGTGTCGTCCCCAGTTATTCCCCTAAATTTGTTACGTCCCCCTTCTCTAGCTGCTGTCCGATAAATATAAATATGTCATCAAAGTCGTCCCACCGCCAAACTTGTATTTCTCATCAAAATTGAATTCTTTTCTTGCACTTCAAGTTGACCCAACAAGATTATAATTGTCCAACAAATTGGACCTCTTTTCCTTAATACAACGCAGCCTTGTCCCACAATTAGTGGCAACCCATCACAAAGAAAATTGGGCTTTTCCAACTAATTCCATGCGTCCAGCCCACTAAAGCCACGCCAATATGAGCTTCTTCCATGCAATTAAATCCACGGCCGAAAATCAATTCCAAAAGATGCAAACCAATTGTAATTACAAACAATTGCAACACCTCCCCACTGCCACGACATGCATGCAGAGCTTCAAGTTTGCTTCCCAATTCTTCTAAATTTCTCTCGCTGCAAGTTGGCAAAATTGTGCATGACTTTCTTCATAAAAATGATCAATTTTGTTGCAATTTCATATTCAAGCCCCGATTCTACAATATAAATAACAAAGCCTCAAATCTCAATTCTTTCAAGATAGTATCAATTAAAGCACAACTCGAGGCAAAATCCAATTATAAAGATGAAGAAACAACGAGTTATCAATTTTAGTAGTAAAATATTATGGTAGTTTGATTAAGTATGTTAGAATTTAATTTCTTATAACTGCAGTTTTCATATTACAACCAAAATGAAGGGGAAAGTTGAAGGGAGAAGAAAGATGCGCATTGTTGTTGCGGTGATGCTTGCGGCGGTGATGCTGCCGGAGGCGGCGGCTCTGCGTTACATAGTGGGTAGCAACAGGGGCTGGACCACAAATATCAACTACTCAGTTTGGGCTCAGGATAAGCACTTCTACAATGGGGATTGGCTGTGTACGCTTCTCTTCTCTTTTAGTTTCAGATATGCTCTGTTTTTTTTTTCTGTGGGTTTGTTTTTATTTGTTCATTTTACGTGCATGGTTGGGGAGCAAATGAGAATGTTCTCGGCGCTAAGTGTGTTTAAATGCTAAGAGTTTCATGGGTTCTTGTTTAGGTTTGAATTTTCTTTCTTGCTTTCTATGGATCTGCTGCTTAAGCTTACTTTCTTGTGTCTGTCTCTGTTTTCTTGCTTGATCGCTTGCTGAAATGTTGAGCTCTGTCGCCTTCAGTAATTCTTGGATTATGAAATAATCCGAGTGCTACTATTGATGCTGTTTGGTGATCTGATGTTGATACATTCTGGTAATAGATACCGTTAGGGATAACTTGCCCATGTGATGTTCTTGAGAGATTCATAACTGGAAAATGGTGCCCTATTCCCTAATAATGTCCATCCATCTTGCAAATACCAGTTCTTTTACTAGAAACAGAATGATGATGAGCATCTTCGACGAAGTTCTTGCTTTTCCAGTTTTTATGTATGACAGGGACCGGATGAACGTTCTGGAGGTAAACAAGGACGACGACGACAACTGCAGCTCCGACCACCCTCTTCACAACTGGACAACCGGTGAAGGACGAGACAACGTTCATCTCAACGTAACAAAGACCTACTACTTCATAAGCGGCAAAGGCGTCTGCTTTGAAGGCGTGAAACTAGCGATTCACGTCGACAATCCACCACCGCCACCACGGACGGCTTCTCCCCCTGTCTCGACACCCCCTGCTTCAGCTCCAGTGTTGCAGAGCGGGGCGGGGAGATTGATCAGCATCCGAAGTTTGGCCGCGGGCGGGGCTCTGGTCCTTGGATTATTATTCTAGAATATAAAATTGAAATAAGAGATCTAAAACTCGTTATTTTTTATTTTGTCACACTTTTGTACGGCCCGCATTTTATTTAATTCTATTGGTTAAGTAAATAGTAGCTATTAGTCCAAATAATTAATGAATTTATTCTCCAGATAATGATTTGTGGGCCGTGGTTCGAGGGGAGATTGATCAGCATCCGAAGTTTGGCCGTGGGCGGGGCTCTTGTCCTTAATTGGATTATTATTCTAGAATACAAAATTGAAATAAGAGATCTAAACTCGTTATTTTTTATTTTGTCACACTTTTGTACGACCCGCATTTTATTTAATTCTATTGGTTAAGTAAATAGTAGCTATTAGTCCAAATAATTAATGAATTTATTCTCCAGATAATGATTTGTGGGCCGTGGTTCGAGGGGAGATTGATCAGCATCCGAAGTTTGGCCGTGGGCGGGGCTCTTGTCCTTAATTGGATTATTATTCTAGAATACAAAATTGAAATAAGAGATCTAAACTCGTTATTTTTTATTTTGTCACACTTTTGTACGACCCGCATTTTATTTAATTCTATTGGTTAAGTAAATAGTAGCTATTAGTCCAAATAATTAATGAATTTATTCTCCGGATAATGATTTGTGTTAAAATTTTAAAAAATTATATATATATATTTACTACTAAATTGACATCCGAGTAATTTGATTTATTTTTATATGTTGTAATATACCTAAAATTAAATGATATTTTTTTAAACACACACCCAAGAATCCGGATCATTATTTTAGATAATGACCACTTAGCCAATATCTGTTGACACCTAAAATTAAATGATAGATCTTTATACTTTAATCCCAATTGAATTCATCTTAGCTATTCTAAAATAATAAATTTTTATTTTTATATTTCGTGAAAAAATATGTTTTCAACCTAATTTATCTCGAAAATTAATTGACGTAATTTGTTATTCAATCAATTTGGAATTTGTTAACATTTCATTATGGATTCAATCAATATATTCAAGAATTCAAATACAAAGACTTTCGAATAAATCAGCACATGAGACAAATTACTAAATAAATTTGGGTTAAATTTGTTAGGCAAAGGGTGGGTGGCAAGTTATTTTCGTTGGGCCCACCTCAGGAAGCGATTTTTGGGCCATTAGTACGGCTAAGCCCATTTTTGTAGTATTTCCATTTATCGGATAAATACTAAAATTGGGCCGCTTCGATTTCAAAACCATACGATTGGATTGTTTGGTAAATTTTTATGAGCTTTTTGAAATGGCGAAATCATGTGTATTTGCACATTTTAAAATAATATTTTTAATTATAAATTATGAATCTTACCGCATTGTAACAAATATACTAATTTAAAAAATATTTGACTTGATTTAATTATGAGGTGAGACAAATTCAAATAGTGGTGCAATGACTAGTGTCACAAATTTAGGCGGAATAATTTGGCCAACCTAGCATACTAAATATATTAATCTTAAATTGGAGACGTGAGTAATTGACTTGCCAAACAACATGCCATGCAATTATTAATTTTGTTGCCAACTATTTTAATTTCCAGTTTGTCTCCCTCATAAAATTCTAATTCAAAATCACCTTGTTGAGCTCAATTAATTAATTAAAAGGCCATGTATATTACATTTTGATTTATTTCTTTCCTTAAATTTTTTCAGTCCCTTTTTATATCGCCTCGAAATGGAAATTACCCTTCTCGCTCACTCAATGCATGTTAGCTATTAATTAAGTCATTAATGGGGCATGTAAAATTATATGAACATGATAAAGACTTCCCCATCCTTATAGAGAGCTGAGGTTATACATACTAGACTGGCACTTTGGAGAGTTGAACGGAGAAGAAGAAAGATGGTTTTGGGGCAGGGAATTGTTTTCAAGTTTGCGGCGGTGATACCGCCGGAGGTGGCGGCGGCGCGTTACATAGTTGGTGGCAACATGGGATGGACCACAAATTTCAACTACAACACTTCTACAATGGGGATTGGCTGTGTACGCTTCTCTTCTCTTTTAGTTTCAGATATGCTCTGTTTTATTCTGGGTTTGTTTTGATTTTCTCATTTTATGTGAGAATGTTCTCTGTGCTAAGTGTGCTTTCATGGGTTCTTGTTTGCGGTAATAATTGGTGTTTAACTGCTGAAATTTGCTTTGGGGGTGGGGGATGTTAAAGTTTAATTTTCTTGCTTTCTATAGATCTGCTGCTGAAGCTTACTTTCTTGTGTGTGTCGACGTCTCTGTTTTCTTGCTTGATCACTTGTTGAAATGTTGAGCTGCGTAGCCTTCACTAATCCTTGTGGTTCATTACCAGAAACAGAATGATGAAGAGAATCTTGGATGAAGTTTTTCTTTCCCAGTTTTTGTATATGACAGGGATCAGATGAACGTCCTCGAGGTAAACAAGGGCGATTACGACAATTGCAGCTCCGACCACCCTCTTCACAACTGGACAACCGGTACGGGCCGAGACGTGGTGCCTCTCCACTTAACAAAGACCTACTACTGTTGGAATTCGTCAACCCTAACGCAGCGGAAATGAAAATTTTTAGGGATTATAAAACAAGTTTTATTGGAATTCCAATTAAGATCAGCCTTTGATTCAGATTTACGATTTAAACGGAAGAAGAATCAAATACCTCTTTCGCTTCCAATTGATGACGATGACTAGAAGGTTTTCCAAAACCTACCCGCTTCTCTTCTATCCGATCTTCTTCCAAGAATCCCACGCGGAATTCCTCTAAGGTAGTCCACGACTCGTAATTGAATAACTAATCAATTAGCACACTAGAACACTAATTAGATATTGATTATCTAATAGTATTCTCAATACTGTATTGAGAAAAGAGAGAGAAGAGAGAGATGTGGACTTAAAAATTAATTACTCCTAATTAAATTTCAAGTCCAATTAATTTAAATACACTTATTTAAATTAATGTTAACTCTTTAACATCTATTCTCAATAGCTTAACAATTAAGCATAAATTAATTAATACAATTATTAATTAATTACTCTCTCATAAATTAAACTCTTTTAATTCATCAATCAATCTCTATTGATCTTTAGATAATCTTGTTATTCAATTCGAGTCATTGTGTGACCCCTTAGGTTCACCAATGAATAGTAGTAGGCCCACATTCTTAACGTGGTATTTTAGATAACAATTTATCTTATTGATTCAATTAAACTCTTTTAATTAATCATTGTTTAATTAAAACTCCTTTTAATTAATCAGTACCTACAGATCATGATCGATGTCTAGTGACAAGCTCATGACCACCCATCCAATAGGTGAAGTTTATGTTGTGAACCTTTCAGTCTCATGGATACCGTGAGATAAGATCCTTCTATCGTCCAATCCCCGATTAGGACCTAGGGCATGGGAATAATAGAACCCTATTAGTCCTAATGCTATGAATTAATTCTAATAGCAATTCCTTTTGATCTACCACTCTAGGAAACTCATTTCCTAATTTAGATCACACTACCTTGCGCAAGGATTTAAGTGGAATGTACTACAATAGAATTCATGGGTGATTCACTCGTTCTTCTAGACGAGCGATAGATTCTATGTTGGCTTCTCATATGCCCCCATACATGATTCGAACAATACCAACATACAACCATAACGAGATTCATGGAACCCATGAATCTCTAGGCGCATATCAAACATTGTCCTTGTCATGCACAGAGCATCAATGGAGCCTCAAGTCTAAGGACCATTTAGACACTACCATAACCAGGGAACCAACCTCATCATTAAGGCATAAAAGTCTTACCCCATTGAGGTGTTCCTGTCGGGATCCTCAGTGTACTTGTTCCCTAACAAGCACCCCCATACGCATGTGAATGTCCCTACATTCAATACTTATGAAACAAAGTAACCTTTCTAAAAGGCACGTCGTATGAGCAAGTCTCAAACGAGTCAAGTCAACATCCCCGTGCTTATTAGACTCTTCGACTTGGAGTTGGTTTAGGTCATGCCATAGAGACTTGTTTCATAACCTCCATCCCTATGCGAGGTCAAGTCCCGTAGCTCAGTATAACCTTAGGGTTTCATCCATACACAAACAGTTATAATATGCAATTAATAAACGTGAATGAGGCATGATGAATTGGCCACATAGAATTAAACGACTATAAAACGTTACATTTATTATTTCATTAATGTCACAAATTGCTACTAAAAAGAGTAGTTTTCAAAAAGAGGCCTAAACTATTTGGCTCTTCTAGGGCACTACTCTAACAATCTCCCACTTGCCCTCAGAGCCAATTGCCCATAGCCTTAAGACCCATCTCCTGGAGATGTCCTTCAAAGACCTTTTGGCTAAGAGGTTTAGTAAGCGGGTCTGCTACGTTTTCTGCCGAGGGTACACGTTCCACGATAACGTCGCCTCTTTCTACGATTTCTCTAATTAGATGAAATTTTCTTAGGATGTGCTTTGACCGTTGATGAGCTCTTAGTTCTTTTGATTGTGCAATCGCTCCGTTATTGTCGCAGAAGACAACGACCGGGTCAACAATGCTAGGCACTACATCCAACTCTTGGATGAAGTTTTTCATCCACACACCTTCTTTCGCTGCCTCTGATGCAGCTATGTACTCCGCTTCACAAGTGGAGTCGGCAGTAGTTTCCTGTTTGGAACTTTTCCAACTTACTGGACCACCATTTAACCGAAATATGAATCCGGAAGTGGATTTAAAGTCGTCTACATCCGACTGGAAGCTTGAGTCGGTGTATCCTTCTAATTTCAGTTCTCCCTTTCCGCCGTATACAAGAAATAAATCCTTAGTCCTTTTTAAGTACTTAAGGATGGATTTCACGGCAGACCAGTGACTCTCACCAAAGTTTGACTGAAATCGACTTGTAACGCTCAAAGCGTACGCGACATCAGGTCTAGTACATAACATAGCATACATTATGCTCTCTATTGCAGATGCATAGGGTATACGAGACATCCTATCCTTCTCTTCTTCAGTGTTAGGGCACATTGATTTAGAGAGGATCAACCCATGTCTCATTGGCAGGAATCCTTTCTTAGATTCCTCCATACTGAACCGTTTCAGTACTTTGTCTATGTACTGAACTTGGGACATACCTATTAATCTCTGTGATCTATCTCTATAGATTTTTATACCGAGAATAAAGGAAGCTTCTCCCAAGTCCTTCATGGAAAACTGAGTAGACAACCAAGTCTTTGTTGTTTGCAGCACATCTTTTTCATTCCCAATGAGTAAGATATCATCTACATACAACACCAAAAATTGTACACTCGCCCACTGATTTTCTTGTAAACACATGGCTCATACTCGTTCTTGATAAAGCCAAACGATTTGACTGTCTCATCAAAACGGATGTTCCAACTTCTAGACGCCTGTTTGAGTCCATATATGGATCTCTGGAGTTTGCAGACTTTCTGTTCTCTCCCACTGGATATGAAACCTTCCGGTTGTTCCATATAAATGTTTTTTATCCAAATCTCCATTTAGAAAAGTCGTTTTCACATCCATTTGTCATATTTCGTAATCATAGTACGCAGCTATGGGTAGAAGTATCCGAATGGATTTAGGCATTGCTACAGGGGAATACGTTTCCTCAAAGTCAACACCTGGCCTTTGAGTGTATCCCTTAGCAACCAACCTAGCCTTGTAGGTTGCCACTTCTCCATCAGCTCCAAGCTTTCGCTTGTAGATCCATTTACATCCTATAGCTTTCTCGCCTTTAGGAAGATCTACCAAGGTCCATACCTTGTTGGAGTACATAGAGTCCATTTCGGAATTCATGGCTTGCTGCCATTTTATCGAATCTCTATCCGATATTGCATCACCATATGATCTCGGATCACTATCCGATTGACCGGTTTCAGTTAGTAAATTGAGTGGGTCTGGCGGTCTAGTTGTTCTCGCGGATCTGCGAGGGCTTGTGTTTACTTCTTGTTGTTGAGAAGAGGTAGGTTCCATTGCTTGATTATTTGTAGGTTCTTGTTGAACTTCACTGAGTTCTGCGATCTTGCCAGACTTTTCAACTAGAAACTCTTTTTCTAGAAAAGTGGCATTCCTCGAAACAAACACTTTTTGTTCCGAGGGATCATAAAAATAGTAACCCACAGACTCTCTAGGGTATCCTACAAATTTACACAAACTGGATCTGGAATCCAATTTGTCTCCCACTAGTCTCTTGACGTATGCAGGACATCCCCAAACTCTAAGGTATGAATAAGTAGGGGGTTTTGAAAACCACATCTTATATGGTATTTCTGGGACAGATTTGGAAGGAACTAAATTAATTATCTTCGCGGCCTTTTCAAGGGCATAACCCCAAAACGATATTGGAAGATCCGTGAAACTCATCATGGATCGGACCATATCCAATAAAGTCCGATTTCGTCGCTCGGAAACCCCATTCAGCTGAGGAGTCCCGGGCGGAGTCCACTGTGAGATAATCCCATTATATTTCAAATAACCAAGAAAGAGATCACTTAAATACTCGCCACCTCGATCTGATCGAAGAGCCTTAATTTTGCGACCTGTCTGGTTCTCAACCTCTGTTTTATACTCTATGAACTTTTCAAAGGCCTCAGACTTATGCTTCATCAGGTACACATACCCATATCTACTGAAATCATCAGTAAATGTGATGAAGTAATTACAGCCGTTTCGGGTACTAACATTTAGTGGTCCGCAAACGTTTGTATGGATCAAATCCAAAAGATTTTGGCTTCGCTCTACATGCCCTTTAAAAGGGGACTTAGTCATCTTTCCCTTTAAACAGGATTCACAAGTGGTTAACTCATTTAGATCATTCGTACTGAATGATCCTAGGTTACCCATCTTTAGAAGCCTATTCTTGGAGATATGTCCAAGTCTAGCATGCCAAATCTTTGCTGAAGTTTGGTCATTTGATTTTCGTTTGTTTTCTCGTTCGACATTTAGGAGATTTAAATTAGTATTAGTTAAATACAAACCATTTTGTAAAGACCCTAATGCATGTGAAGAACCATTCTTCAAAATGTAAAACATAGCATTAGTAATAGAGAAGGAAAAACCTTCCAAGTCTAGTACAGGAATGGAAATAATGTTTTTAACTAACTCAGGAACAAATAAAACATTGTTCAATACTAAAATAAAATCATTTCCTAACATTAACCTAACATGTCCTATGGCCTTTGCTGCAACTCTTGCTCCATTGCCCACTCGAAGAACATGTTCTCTTTCATCAACCTCACGGACGTTGCTCATTCCCTGTAACGTATTACAGATGTGAGAAGCGCATCCAGAGTCTAACACCCAATTATTAGAATTGAATGAAAGGTTAATTTCGATGAGATTTATACCTTTTGTAAGGGTAGCTAAGTACTCCTTACAGTTCCTTTTCCAATGCCCTTGTTTCTTGCAATGGAAGCACTGGTCCTCAGCTTGATGGGCCTTCTTCTTAGTGTTCGTTTTCTTAACCCCACCGGTGGGCTTAAGAGTTTTTTTCTTCTTTTGGAAACCCTTTCCCTTACCCTTCTTTGGCTTTGCAGCCTTAGTCTGGGATGAAGATGAACCTACTAAGAAAACAGTCTTATCCTTCTTCATAGTTCGCTCGGCAGTTACGAGCATGTTCATCAGTTCCGCAACTGAGACTTTAGCTCCATTCATATTGAAGTTTATTATGAATTGTTTGAATGAAGGTGGCAGAGAGGTTAAGATCAAATCTACGTAAAGCTCATTATCCATGATCACCTCGAGACTTACAAGCTTTTCAATAAGGCCTAAAGCCTTAATACAGTGTTCATGAACACTTGATCCCTCAACCATCTTGAGTGAGAATAACTCGTTAGATGCCGCGAATCGATCAATCCTATTGATGGGCTTGTAAATCTGTTCCAAGTGAAGATGGATCTCTGCCGAGTGGCGCATCTCAGCATGCTGCCTCTGCAACTCGGGAGACATAGTGGCAAGCATTAGACATCTAGCCTGTAGATCATCTTCTTGCCACTTGAGAGCTGTTTCCCTCTCATCGGCTGCCATGTCATCAGGTATGACATCAGGAGGAGACTGTGTCAATACATAGGTCCTATTTTCAGAATCCAAGACAATCTTGAGATTGCAAAGCCAATCAGCATAATTCGAGCCAGTCAATTTATTGGCCTTAAGGATAGCACTAAGTGGATTTTTAGACATCACGATTTTAGCAGAAAATCTACATGTAAGCAGAAAACGTAGTATGAGTGACGGATATGAAATAATAACAATTACAAATGATATGGACTTTTATCAAATGTAGTCTCCCACTATTTTAATCAAACTCCTTTGACCCCCTTATAATTTTAGAAAAATCATGTTTTTCAAATAGTGGGTATTAAGACCCCCAAGCACTTATCACCGAACCCACGACTCGTGAGACATCCGACTTTAAGCCTCAAGGTAGACGATCTTATCATCAATTGTATCTCTATACAACTCTTAATATTATTTTGCATTACCTTTCATATAGACCCACGACTCGTGCGACATCTATACTAATTAGTATTTAAATCCGACCCGTCAATCCCTAAGATTTCTCCATCGCCATTATGAATATCCCACGCCTCGTGGCCAATACCATAATTTTGACTTTGAAAAATTGCATCTTTTATGCAAAGAATTATTTTAGTTCAATTAATCTCGTCATTTCGTATCCCACGCCTCGTGGCCAATACTTAATGATTTGATTAATTCTAAAACAAATAATTCTATTGACGGAATGCTTGGAAATTTATAAAATCGAATTTTATCCTTCAATTTCCATTTGGATTTAATATTTATATTGTCTGAGACTATCTAAGACGGTTCGGGGTGTAAGAATTTCAAAAATTCTACCAAGACTCATCAATTGTAATTATTATCTCATTTTATCTTAATTAATGCATGAACACATTTATGCACATAAAGATAACATTCATAACAAGATAATAAAAACCTAGCATGCTCCTATAAAATATGGATAATCATGGGCTTCCTATGCATGGTCCATAATAGCCATTTTATGGACCATGGTTCTATTCATGCATCAAGCGGAATTAAACACATACACAGAGAGCACTCAAATAGAATCCTATTCTATTACATCAAAATAAATGCACCCAAACACTTTTGGGGCCTTGATGGACTTCTTATTCCGTTGCTTGCTCCGTCTTGTTTCTACATCTCCTAATCTAATTAGAGATCTCACCCTAAACCTACTCTCTTTACAAAATAAAGGGGGATTACATTCAAAGGGGGAGAAAATTAAAACAATGCTTACAACAATTGAATAAGAGGCTCGCAGGCTCTCGTTTAAAACCAATATCAAAATGCATCAATAAAATAAAACCATACATCGTACAAATAAGGCCCATGATTGATCCAAACATACATCCAATGCATTGCATAAAATAAATTTACCAAGTAAATAGTCATTATGCGATTTAAAGCCTTTAAATAATTTCTAAAATTATTTATTGACCAAGGATTATCTTTTAATTCACTAATTAAATTAATCCTTCAATTTTAATTAAATTGAATTCTCTACTCCAATTTAATTCCAATTAGATCTCTATCTAATACATCATGCTTCTATTTTAACAATTATATTTTGGGCAAAAATAATTAATTTTCAAGTAAAACAATTTTACAAAATTAATTAAAAGGATTTAGTTTTAAAACAAATTTTAAAACTGTGTTTGCATATGGTAAAATTAAACTTTACCGAAAAAAAACCAACAATTGATTTGTGGCAAAGTGGTTTGCTGCTCCTATCTCATATTGGAGGTCATGGGTTCGAACCCCATACCCTCCATTTTGCAGAAATTAAGAGTAGTTTGGGCCTTGGGCCATGAGGCTCAAAGCGGGCTGCCCGATTGGGCCTTCCTGACCGCGGGCTAGGGCCATGGCTTGGCAGCATGAGGAGGCCAGCGAATTGGGCTTCTCAAGCAAGCCCATTCCAGGAAGCCAGCGGTTTGGGCTTCAAGCAAGCCCATTCCCGCTGCCCTAATCTGCAAGGGGCTTCGACTTGGGCTGCAAGCAAGCCCAATCCGCTGCCCCAAAGCAGCAGCCACACGCACACACTGCACACTGTACAGATTCGCCAATTATGTACATATTCATTTTAAAATCTTATTTTAAAATAAAATATAGATGAATTATAATTTTATGAAATTATGAAAAACAGTTTTTCGATTTTCACAAAATCTCATAATTTTCATACAAGTTTTAAAACAAGAACTTTTCTTGAAATTTTAAAATTTTGCCCAAACGAATATCAAATTAAAACAAGCATGACACGCATCAAAATATTAATCAAATTAATACGAGGAACATAAAATCGTAAATCAATCAAAGTATGGCTCTGATACCACTGTTGGAATTCGTCAACCCTAACGCAGCGGAAATGAAAATTTTTAGGGATTATAAAACAAGTTTTATTGGAATTCCAATTAAGATCAGCCTTTGATTCAGATTTACGATTTAAACGGAAGAAGAATCAAATACCTCTTTCGCTTCCAATTGATGACGATGACTAGAAGGTTTTCCAAAACCTACCCGCTTCTCTTCTATCCGATCTTCTTCCAAGAATCCCACGCGGAATTCCTCTAAGGTAGTCCACGACTCGTAATTGAATAACTAATCAATTAGCACACTAGAACACTAATTAGATATTGATTATCTAATAGTATTCTCAATACTGTATTGAGAAAAGAGAGAGAAGAGAGAGACTTTGAGAGAAAGCAGAAAAGAAGAAAAAAAACAACGATCTTTGATTTCTCTCCCTTATCTTTCTTAAATACTTAGCCCTAGGTCAAAAGCCCTATGGACCAGTCTTGGACTTATATTTAATTACTACTTAATTAAATTAAAAACCCAATATTCATTTTAATTAGTGGACTTAATTTAATTACATTAATTAAATCACAAGTCCAATATCTAATTAAATTTGTGGACTTAAAAATTAATTACTCCTAATTAAATTTCAAGTCCAATTAATTTAAATACACTTATTTAAATTAATGTTAACTCTTTAACATCTATTCTCAATAGCTTAACAATTAAGCATAAATTAATTAATACAATTATTAATTAATTACTCTCTCATAAATTAAACTCTTTTAATTCATCAATCAATCTCTATTGATCTTTAGATAATCTTGTTATTCAATTCGAGTCATTGTGTGACCCCTTAGGTTCACCAATGAATAGTAGTAGGCCCACATTCTTAACGTGGTATTTTAGATAACAATTTATCTTATTGATTCAATTAAACCCTTTCAATTAATCATTGTTTAATTAAAACTCCTTTTAATTAATCAGTACCTACAGATCATGATCGATGTCTACTGACAAGCTCATGACCACCCATCCAATAGGTGAAGTTTATGTTGTGAACCTTTCAGTCTCATGGATACCGTGAGATAAGATCCTTCTATCGTCCAATCCCCGATTAGGACCTAGGGCATGGGAATAATAGAACCCTATTAGTCCTAATGCTATGAATTAATTCTAATAGCAATTCCTTTTGATCTACCACTCTAGGAAACTCATTTCCTAATTTAGATCACACTACCTTGCGCAAGGATTTAAGTGGAATGTACTACAATAGAATTCATGGGTGATTCACTCGTTCTTCTAGACGAGCGATAGATTCTATGTTGGCTTCTCATATGCCCCCATACATGATTCGAACAATACCAACATACAACCATAACGAGATTCATGGAACCCATGAATCTCTAGGCGCATATCAAACATTGTCCTTGTCATGCACAGAGCATCAATGGAGCCTCAAGTCTAAGGACCATTTAGACACTACCATAACCAGGGAACCAACCTCATCATTAAGGCATAAAAGCCTTACCCCATTGAGGTGTTCCTGTCGGGATCCTCAGTGTACTTGTTCCCTAACAAGCACCCCCATACGCATGTGAATGTCCCTACATTCAATACTTATGAAACAAAGTAACCTTTATAAAAGGCACGTCGTATGAGCAAGTCTCAAACGAGTCAAGTCAACATCCCCGTGCTTATTAGACTCTTCGACTTGGAGTTGGTTTAGGTCATGCCATAGAGACTTGTTTCATAACCTCCATCCCTATGCGAGGTCAAGTCCCGTAGCTCAGTATGACCTTGGGGTTTCATCCATACACAAACAGTTATAATATGCAATTAATAAACTTGAATGAGGCATGATGAATTGGCCACATAGAATTAAACGACTATGAAACGTTACATTTATTATTTCATTAATGTCACAAATTGCTACTAATAAGAGTAGTTTTCAAAAAGAGGCCTAAACTATTTGGCTCTTCGAGGGCACTACTCTAACAACTACTTCATATGCGGCAAAGGGTTCTGCTTTGGAGGCATGAAAGTAGCAATCCACGTTGAGAACCGACCACCGCCACCGGCCGCTAAGGCTCCTGCTCCCAGCAAGAAGGACAATGCACCTGCACCGGCTCCCGATACTCCAGCTGCACCACCAGCTGGAGCTTCCGGACCTAGTGCCGACTCCGTTTCTCGTAGTCGTAGCCCTACAACAGTACTCAACGATGAGGTACCTACGCTTTTTATAACCATTTGCCTTGTCTATTATGCGCTGCGTTAGTAATACACTTCCCGAGGTTTGTCAAATATTTATTAACTAACTAGCACATGATTTGATTTTTAACAAATTAATGTGGGACATGTTAACCTTGGTTGATTTGTGTTGTAGAGCCAGGGCGGGGCGGAGAAATCGATGAGCGTCGGAAGTTTGACCGTGGTCGGAGCTCTTGTTGTAGGATTATTATTATTATTATTCTGAAATACCAATTTTATCCCCGACCCATGTCCATGCTCGTAGGTTGTTGTCGGATCAAGATTTGAGGATATGTATTCACTAATTTGCCTATGCACCCTATGTAAGATACGATAATTATAATTCCTACTCCCTTTGATGACATATAAAGTGATTGTTGAAGTGCCTTTTTAAGGGTTCGATCTGTGTATTCAAGAATTGGAATGCAAGATGTCTGAATAGGCTAACACATCAGATAATAAATTTTGGTTAAATTTGCTAGGCAAAGGGAAGGTCTCAAATCAATGTATTTTCACCGGGCCCACTCCAGGAATCTATTTTGGGCCATTAATGGGGCTAGGCCCAAGCCTCAAGTTTGTATGGTTTCTAGGGCTGTCAATGGATCGGATTTTAATCCGAATTTTAGCATATTCATCTGATAAAAATGTCCGATGGATCATATCCGATTATAAACATTTGAAATCCGAAATAAATAGATAGAATATGGAAATAAGGAATTCGATCAGTTAAGAATCCGAATTCGATTATACATATAATATTTAATTAAATAAATTATTTACTAGTAAATAATACTAACTAAAATGATTAAAATTAGAATTTTAAATATTTATCACTTTAAATAATAACAAATTTTGAATTATTTACCCTAAAACTATATATTTTTCTTTATTAATAAGTTTAAATTAACCTATCTTAAGTAAATATTAACAAAACCATCAAATAATCTATTAAATAACCATTGTTTATTAAATATTCTCTAATTACATTTATTTTTTTTTTATTAAATTTATTATTAAAAAAAATAAATTTTATTATTAATCAGGTCAGATCTTTTATCGGATCTGATCCGGCCCGATTATATATGGATTTAAAAGAAATGAATTCGAATCCTATAAGATTCGGATTCGGATCCGATTATCGGATTGTCTTATCGGATTCGGATTTAGAATCTCTTAATCTGGTCTAAATCCGATCCGTTGATGGCCCTAGTTTCTAACTTTCTATTTATTGCATAATTACCAAAATTGGGCCACTTTCCTTTCAAAATCACACGATAAGGACGCGTTTGGATTGTTCTCTCAAATTGCACTAGAAGAATCTATTCTTATACACACACACTTAGGGTTGTCAACGGGTCGGATTCGGGCCGGATCAGGGGATTCCGGATCCGAATCCGACAAGAAAAGAGACTGGTGGGTATATAAAACAACTGAAAACAAACCGGGTTCAGTCTAAAAGAGACTGGTGGGTATATAAAAAAAAAGGCATAATATATAATACAACGGAATTTAAACATATACATGCAAGCCCTAATTCCATTCGAAGTTTGATAAGAATTTCCCAGGCGGGCAAAACAAAGAAAACATCAATGGAATTACGACTATCATATTCATTCATAAATAATTATAGGGTTTCATGGCCCGGCGAGTGGGCGTGCATTATCTCCATCCATCACCTCGTGTAATCATATTCATAATTCATTTATTTTCATGCATAATAATCTTATGTGCACATTCATACGATTCATAATCATACATATACACCTTCTTCCTCCGGTGGTGGACGGGTTTGCAAGGCCCGACCACCTCATACATTGACCCAGGGGGGTACATGAATCCCCCAAGGGCGCTCAGCTACCATTCCACGCTAATCTCCTAGCGAGTTCAGGTCTCTGTTAAATGGTTGGGACTAGCACATGGGATCACCGTCGGCCCTAGCCTCCCCGGATAGCCACATGTGCTAGGTCCCGGGCCCGTGCATCATTATCAATCATGTCTCGCCAAAACATAAGGTAGGATTCATAAAAGAAAGGCTTACGTTTGAAATCATTTACTCGAGAAAAGACTCTATATACGTATATTATACATTTGGTTTAAAACTTTGCACATTGGGTTTATATAGGGTCATTTTAGCTAGTAGAAGAGAAACCCACCTTGAAGCAACAAAAAGATAAGAGTAGAGCCTCAAACGATGCCCTCGTCTCCAACTAAACCCGAATCTGTGCAAAAGAGGTAGTGTGAGACTTAAAATGACCATATACGACGCGCGGCAATGCAATGTGGATGATATGAGATGCCTAAGAAAATGTTCTCAAGTCAAGGAAGTATTCTTATGCACAATTAACACGATAAAGTCATATAAAAGTTCAAAGTCATTCATTGCATTCAATAAGTGGAAGTACCAAGTTCATTCATTCATAAATCATAACAAAACAAGCCATAAACTTGATAAATTAATCATAACACATAATAATACATATTAACATAGCATAGAAGTCATAAAAGAGGTGGAGGAAGATCAAACAAGCGGAGAAAAAGAAGAAAAACGGAACCGGAATGACGAAAAAAACGCAGGACAAAATCCACCCCCATGGATTTTTCCAAAGGGAAAAATCCACCCCCATGGATTTTCAGAAACTGACTGACCTAAATCCACCCTCGACCCCCATGGATTTTCAGAAACTGACTGACCTAAATCCACCCTCGCGAATTTTTTTCAAAGAAAAAATCCACCCCCGTGGATTTAAGTCAGCGGCCAAAAAAACACAAAAACAAGGCAAAAACCGAAATGGAAGCTAAAAGGCACAAAACCAACTCACAAATCTCAACCCAAAATCATGTAAAATCAGGTCATTAACTCATTATTCAAGCTATATCACATTAAACAACAAGAACTCCAATTAAAGCATCAAGGAATTAACATCCAAATTATAACTCCAAGATCCATCAATGGAAAATCCAAAAATATTCCACAACCATGCAAAACAAGTTCATAACCATCTAATTACATACCTAAGGAACACATATTACTCATGCAACTCAAAGGAAATCCAAGGGATTCAAGTTAATCAACAAAATTGCAAGAAATCCACTATTCATCATCATCTTCATTCCTAATTCATAAATGGATGAAACCATGCAAGACTTAGCATAAAATAATCACAATGAGCTATACTACTAAAAAATAAGCTTACCTTCAAGAAAAAGTGAGGAAAGATAGGGAGATGAGCTCAATTTCTCCAAGGGTTGCACTATTCCTCTTTCTTCTTCTCTTTTCTTCTTTCTTGCACTTAGTGGCTGAATGAGGGGGTTGTGAGTGAGGGATGGCTCGGTTGGGGCAAGTGGGAAGGAAGAGAGAGTGATGCAAGTGGGAGTAGGTCATGGTTTTAGGGTCTAGGGGCGTTGATTAGGGTCGTAGCTTAGAGAAAAGTCAATGGTTTGTCGTTTTTAAGCACGAGGTGCTCGATTCGGTTGAAAATTGAGAATCTAAATGATCTTAAAAAGGCATGAGGCTTGTCCCATTGTCTCCGAATCGTCGATGCGGATTCAATGGAGGTGACGGAACTCGAATCCGAGTTCCCGAGCTCAAGATATCACCTATGGAACCAAGGGTGCGCTAATTGCCCGTTAGCCCCCGTTTTGGTTCCAATAATCCAAATAAATTCAAAACTCATGCAACAAAGAGCAAATTCATGCAACGAACACATAGATGGGATCATAATACACATAACTCAATTATAACAAGTTATAGCGAAAAACGGAAATCAAATCGGAATCAAACAAGGCATAATCATACGCATATAAGTAAATAGGTTGGAAAATCAAATAAAATTCAAATGCAACAAGAAATAAATTCAAGTATGGAAAGAATGAAATAAATAATGAAATTTAAGCAATTAAGTAATTAAATCGCTCAAATTAGTAAACACATACGTCATACCTGTTTGACCGAAAGGTCGGGGCGTTACAATAATTACATAATATTAATATATAATAATTATTTAATGGATTATTTGATGATTTTATTTATATTTATTTAAAATAAGTTAATTTAAACTTATTAATAAAGGAAAATATATACTTTTAGAGTAAATAATTCAAATTTTATTGTTGTTTAAAGTGATAATTATGTTAAAATTGTAATTTTAGTCATTTTACTTAATATTATGTACTAGTAAATAATTTATTTTAATTAAATATTATATATATAATCGGATTCGGATTCTAAACGGATCGGATTCGTTAATTCCATATTCGCTCCATTTATTTCGGATAACGAATATTTATAATCGGATATGATCCATCGGGTATTTTTATCGGACGAATATGCTAAAATTCGGATCGGATTCGGACCGGATTCGGATTAAAATCCGATCCATTGACAGCCCTACACACACTGACACACTATCCTAGATTGGTAAATTCTTATCAGCTATTTTTTTTTTATTGGACAAAATCAGGTACGTATAGGCGTTAAAAATAATATTTTGAATAAAAAATTATGAAACTTATTAGTACCAAATTAATAAACAATATGTTAATTTCGAAATTTGACTTAGCTTTACACAAGGTGGTAGAGAAAAAGTAGGGAAATTCAGATATTTGTCACAAATTTAGGCTTGAAGTAAGGCGGAGTGATTTGCCCAAGCTAGCAAATAAAATTAATTTAATGTTGAAATTGGAGACATAAGTAATTGACTTGGCAAACAACACGCCATGAGATCATTAAGTGACAGAGCTGTTGCCGACTATTTCCATTTTGTCTATTTTTGTCTCACTCACTCTTTGCATCTGGAAAAATTTTATGGGAAATTCGGTTTGGTCGAACTCGACTAATAAAAAGGAAAACTGTATTATTCTTGTCATTTAATTGGTTATTCTTTTTAAATTTTTTATCGACTATACGACAAAATATAAAATACTCACTCACATCGAGTTTATTAAAAAACATTTAAATTATAAAAGAAAATCTTTTTTTTTTAATATTTTTGATGAGACTCATAAACGCGCTCGTATCAAGGCCGTCCACATGTCGCCGCCTATTCGCTTGAAGACTATACGCTCGATTGATTGGCCCGTGGGCCAATCCAGCCCACTCACAGGCCAACTAGTACATGTCATTGGGCATCGGCCAACTGTTCAGGCAAAGGGCCCGAGCCGACGGACTAGACGCTCACATCTCAGCCCTCGGGGACATCCTTCCCAAGGAAACACCCACACGAGGGCCCCATTCTTGATGTTCGGGATTTCGGCGCTCAAGGGTCATCTATCGTGGGGAGGCCATCCTTACACTATTCGAGCGTCGCCAACGCTCGTATATGACCATGCCCAGCTGCGTTGGATCCAAACCTCGGCAAAGGGGATCTTAGGCTCCTCCCTCTCACGCGACCCTCGCCAACAACTTCTGACACAAAGGTAGTGCGCACCTTGCACCTGACACGCCGCCTCCTTTTCAGAAACGTCCTTCTCACACCCTCACCGGCTGCCACGTGTTAGGACAACACAGGTTTGGGACCACACGGTCAATTTACCCATATACCCTCACCCCTAACATATAAATAGGGGAGAACACCTGCTCTCTCCCCCAAGTCATCTTCTACACAAGACATCTCACTGCTGAACTGGGCATTATTTTTCCTCTGCATCTTCATCTTCCCCAAAGCTTCATTTATTTCACCGTTTCCGGCCCCCTTGCTGCTCGATCTCTTGGTGTTATCCTAGCTGGAAGAACCCACGCATAAAAGGAAACCCAGTTCCTGAGGCTCTTGCGCTTGTGATGGTCTTCCCTTCTTTAAACAAATCTCAAAGTGTTGTTGCATTTTAGGAAACCCACTTTTCTGCACCATCATTTTTAATTATTTTTTCATTTATAATCTCAACCGTCTATCAATTCGCGTGATATATGTATATAAGTTAATTAGGAAATAAAACACAAAACTAAAACATGAGATACAAGCTATTTTTTTTGGGATTAGAATTTCCTATTTTATGTTTTTGTTTCATATCCTATTTTAATCATATTATTTTTTTCAGTTTAAAAATGTCTGCTTCATGTTTCATAAATAGGTAGTTCAAATTAGGGAAAAGGTCTTTTAATCTAAGTCGCATCCCTTCTAATCTGAGTCATCTATTTATATACTTAACACGAATGTATTCGAATAAAATAAGTGATGAAATATAAATATAAAATAAGAAATTCTAAGGAGACCAAAAAAACCCTTTCGTGTATGTGCAAAGAAATAACTACAATCACAATGGCATTATTTTTCTTTAAATCACATATAGAAAATGAAAAATGATACTCTTACAAAATATCACAAATAAAAAGAAAAAAAAAAAAGGGAAAATGACAGGTTATATATTTTTATTTAATTATGTTTGAAAATTTACAGAGAATCTACGGACAATGAGCTGTCCGAACTGCAAGTTTGAACGTTGCTTGTGAAAGATGTAAAAATTAAAGGTCTTAGTTACTAAATTTCAAATATTTATTACAATTTCGGCCCATAATTTTAGAACTACCTACGAATAAATAATCAAGGAACGAACATACAGATCTGCACTCAGCCCCACACGCTCCCTTATAACTGCTGCTTCGAGTTCTTTTCTCCCCCACTCTTCTAGAGAGAGAGCTGAGGTAATAGTAATACTAAGAATCTTGAGCGGAGGAGAATGATGGGCCTGAGGCGGAGCATTGTTTTCGCGGCGGCGTTGGTGATGTTTGCGGCGGTGATGTTGCCGGAGGTGGCGGCTGTGCGTTACATAGTGGGTGGCAACCAGGGTTGGAGCTCGAATGTCAACTACACTGTTTGGGCTCAGGGGAAGCACTTCTACAATGGGGATTGGCTCTGTATGTTTGCTTCTCTTCTATTTTAGCTTCAGATCTGCTGCTCTATGTTTGTTTTTATTTGCTCATTCTGCATGGTTGAGGTCCTTGAGGAGTAATTGAGAATGTTCTCTCAGCTGCGAGCGTGTAATTAACGGTGTTGTTTAGATGTTAATTAAGAGTTTCATGGGTTCTTCTTTTGGTAATTAATTAGTGTTAATTGCTGAGGTTTGATTTGAAGGGGGTTCCCGGGGTGAGTGTAAACTCTTGCTTTCTTTAGATCTGCTGCTTGAGCTTACTCTCTTTGTGGGCTTCTGTTTTCCTGCTTGATTACTTGTTGAAATGTTGAGCTGAGTAGACTTGGGTAATTCTTGGATTACGAAACTTGTTGATTATCCGAGTTTTTGAAAGATTTTGATTCTATAATTAGATGAATTGATGTTGTCTGGTGATCTGATGTTCATACATTGTTCTGCCTAGAAAGGATATGGATTGTTTTGGTATGATGATGTTAAGCTTTTCTGGTAATGGATACAATTATGGAGGACCTGCCCATGTGATGTTCTTGAGAGATTCATAATTAGAAAAATGGTGGGGAGATAACTTTTTTCTCTGCTTTATTACACCTCTTTATCTCTGTTATTGGGTCCTGATTAACCTAGACATCTTGATGATGTGCCCTATTCCCTAATAATGTCCATTCATCTTGCAAATTGCATGCCTTGTTGGCCATTACCAGTTCTTTTGCTAGAAACAGAATGATGAAAGGCATCTTTGATGAGTTTTTGGCTTTCCAGTTTTTGTGTATGACAGGAACCAGATGAACGTTCTCGAGGTAAACAAGGACGATTTCGGCAACTGCACCTCCGACCACCCTCTTCACAACTGGACAACTGGAGCCGGACGAGACGTGGTTCCCCTCAACGTAACAAAGACCTACTACTTCATAAGCGGCAAAGGCTTCTGCTTTGGAGGCATGAAGATAGCAATTCACGTCGAGAACCCACCACCGCCGCCAAAGGCTGCTCCCATAAAGAGCGGCTCCCCAACTCTCACATCCGTTTTCAGAAACCACATTTTCGTGCCGGCCCTCTTCGCTGTCGCAGCTGCGTGGGACTCGTTCCTCATGTTCTTGTAGCCGTCTTTCCCCCGAGTTGGGATAATTTATTCTAAAACTTCGAAAGCAATTGTGAAGGAAGTAAGTATCTGAGTCTTTGTGTTGTTCCATTTCTTTGTTCATCTCGGTTGTGGCCTGGATTTAGGAGACATTTACAGGTCCAGATTGGTGGGGTTCAGTTCTTGTAAAAGCAAGTGTTGAAAACTTTTTGTTTGTTCAACAACTTCTGATTATTAAAAAGTGCTTTTCGAGTTTATTGCTGCGCTTTTTTCTTGGTTTGTTTAGCTTTTAAAAGTGTGGTGTCATGGGCCCGTAATACCATGTGAATTCAAGCGCCTGTAACGTGGGTTGTACATCTGATCTGCTGTGATTTGGTCACTCACATGATTGTTGCAGAGTACAGATGATATCCTCCCTTTTTTTAAGGTGGTGTTTTCAATCATTTTTAGTCAATGTATTAGATTGTAATTAAATGTGATTTCGTAACAGAATCGAGAGATAAGTGAATCTTGTAGGATGACTGTCCATTAATATTATCCTGGATTAATTTGAACTAGTCTAAGATCTAGGTACTAGTCTGTGTGGTAAAATAACAGAAATGCAATCGAGAAAGAAATGAGAAAAAAGAGGAGGAGAATAGGAAAAAGTGAGGAGAGAGGATATCCTGCTCGATTGAATCATGACCAATTAAATTGCAAGTTCGCAAAACATATGATAAGCGTAAAAGACTGACTTTTTTATTATACTTCGATCGAATGAGTTTCGGGCTAGAGTTACCGATTTATAATATTATATAAATTAAGACCACTAAAAAGTAAAATCTAAAATTCATTACGATGTTTGTCTAATCTCAAGAGTATAAGATTGAATCTGCAATCTTAAGGGCCGCTCACATTCCTGTCCGAAAAAGCAAGTGGGAAGAGATAAATCAAGCATTCAGCGACCCGTTAAAGGAAATGTGTGCCTCCCACACGGATTTCAGGTTAGTATTCAGATTTGAGAACATAGGATTTTATTATTGGGCCCCCACAGCGAAAATGGGCTTTGGACAGATTTGCAAACTTGGGCTGATTTGCTTCAATATAAAACCTATCTTTATCAAGCCTTTGTATTTTTCTTTTCTTTTTTTTTTTTTTTTGAACTTATTAAGCCTTTGTATTAAATCCCCCTGGTTATTACATATTTATATACGCAACCCTAAAATTTTAGCCCAAACTCGACTCGACCGAATCTCAACCAATTAAAAAGATAAATGTGTTACACTTGTTATTTAATTTGTCACTCTCCCTAAATTGCTAATCAACCACGGTATAAAACACTCGTCACTAATTACACCGGTTTGGCCGAGCCAATTTCGGACTAGAATTACTCCAAGCAACAAACACATAAATACATATTAATAAATGTAATAAATGAAAAGCGTTAAATTCGCAATAAATTTGGTAACCTCTCATGAAAAGCATGGTTTTCTCACTAAGCTACAACTGTCCCTTCATTGGAATGTATATATATATATATATAGGGGAAATTACATCTAGGTACCCTGTATTTAGGCCTAATTACAATTTAGTCCTCATATTTTCGTTTATTACATATTAGTCCCTAAAAATACTGTTTCAATTACCTTTTAACCCCTAAAGAGGGACTGATTTGTAATTGAAACAGTATTTTTAGGGACTAATATGTAATAAACGAAAATGCGAGGACTAAATTGTAATTAGGCCTAAATACAGGGTACCTAGATGTAATTTCCCCTATATATATATATATAGCATGAAGTTGGCATGCCACAGCCATATACTGAGCTGGATTATAAGTAGTGACACTTTCTTGCCCAAAAATGATGAATTTTTGCTTAATTCGTGCGTGTTTATAACTTCGGTGTGAGTGTATATATATGAAAGAATATATACAGCGTGGGTAATTAAACTTTTGATTTTCGTGCCATAAATACCTGGTAACGGTAGGCTTTGAGGAGACTTAAAAGGAGAAAGACGAGTGGCCGGGGTTGTATATACAACCGGACTGATTAAGGGCGGCGGCGGAGATATATCTATATCTATATACATACATGGGGCGGTTGATCTGTTTGCCGGTGGTTTTGGCGGCGGCGTTGCTAGCATGCGCGGCCGGTGAACTTATCAAGGTTGGAGGAAGGGTTGGCTGGAGACCCAACGTCAACTACACCACTTGGGCTTCTCACCGCCGTTTCTACGTCGGACAGTGGCTCTGTACGTAATTATGTGTGACTTAATCTTCATTTCATAAGCTAGTTTTTGGGATGAACACCGTCAATTATGTGTTACTTAATTAACATGGTATATCAATATTAGGGCAGAATGTATCGGTTTAATCTCCGATTATTCGGGTCTGGACATGCTCTTAACTACCTACTACGTAAGGGCCGGTTTGACTTGAATTACGTCGAACACGCACGCATGCATGTATAATTTCGTGTTCTTCTTTTTGCAGATTTTGTGTTTGACAAGAGGTATTATACGGTGTTGGAGGTGAACAGATCGAATTACGAGCAATGCAGAGACGATGAGGTTATAACCAACATTACGAGGGGAGGGAGAGATGTGTTTAATCTCACTGAGGCAAAGCCTTACTATTTCTTGAGCAGCGGTGGTTATTGTTACGACGGAATGAAGTTCACGATCAATGTCCACCAAGGGCCGCCCCTCACGCCGCCTCCACCGCCGCCCAAGTGTTCGTCCGCGGCCAAAAATGCTGTTAATCCACTAGCTATGATCTTGATCTCCTTCTCGTTCGCTGTTGCTTGGTTTCGATCTTTGTCATGAATTCATGTTTTTACTTTTTACTTTTCGTGTTGGATAGATATATGTTCAAAATTAATGTGCATTACTATGTATGTTTTGATTGTTTTCTTATATGGTAATTAGCTTGAATTTATGGTATTGTCATTATTTTCTTGTTTTCCCTCTTGACTAGATGATTCTTGTTTAAAACATAGTTTTTCAATGGGAAAATTGTAGTCCAAATTCTTTCGATCGAAAGGGATAATCACAAATACGTCATGTGATTTAATCCAATTTTTTTTTTTTTTTTTTAAGTGATTGATTAAGGAATTAATTATAAATTTTCAAGATATTTTTCAACCCTACTCTCTTTTTTTTGATGAAAAAAAAAATGGGTTGAAGAGATGGCACCCCAATTCAAGGTAGGGAATATCTTCGGGCTGAACGCACTTACAAAATACTTACATTATACTTCACCCATGAAGACAATGAGAGTTTGAATATGCGACTTTGTCAAGATAAAATGCTGTCACCATGGGGTTTTAGCCTACTCTCTTGTGACCTAGTGCAGTGATCACTGATCTGCTCAATCTCCAATCCCTAAAACCTAAGTTCAAAGTCAAACATTAGGAGAACCGTTTAGGTATTTCTAGTGCAAGACTTTTTTTCCTAAACACTCAAATCAAGTAACTTAACGTTAATGTTTGAACACGATAAATCAAAATGTAGAGAATTTAGACAAATTACGTTTCACCATTCTTCTGGTGCCGATTAGGGTTGATTCAAGTGGTTAATGAGTTTATTCTTCAAAACAATAATTCTCGTTCGAATCCCACATGAAGTATGTATTAAAAGTTTTAAAAAAAAGCTCAATTCCCTTGGGACACGTGGCATCATCTGCGCCATGTGTAGCCCTAGTATTAAGGGTTTAGACTGATCAAGCTTACTCATACGTTGGGCTGACGTTTTGGGCCAGAGTGCTCTTAACTTGGGCCGACTCGATATTGGCGTTAATAGCCATACCATAGTTATTTGGGCTTGGGCTCATATCAGGTCCATATTAATGTTCAAACTTCAAAGTGATCAAACATCACCCTATATATATTTTTTCCTATAATTTGTTAATAAAATTTTCTTTTATTATTAAATTGAACTTCAAGAATTATTCCTAAAATGAATGAATTTGTCCGTGTATTTATGCATTACGTTGGGGAAATGGTGGCGGGCTGGAACCCGTACATTAATGTACCTTAACATTAATGAATGAAGCCAAGTTGTGGTCTGAAATTTAATTAGTTCTGAAAAAGTTAGTAGAGCAAATTGGCAAGTGCAATGTTTGAAAAGGAGTTGACCAAAAGTCTTTTCAATTTTGATGCAACAGCAAATAAATGTGATAGCTCATTAATACCAACGCCGATCATGTCTCTTTTTACAAATTTATGATGTGCACGTCAGGAATTTGGCTCTCGAGGCATCACTTTCATTTCATACGTAATTTTTCTCAAAAACTAATCTAGAAAAATATTCCTTATGATATTATGTTCCTAATATTTGCATAAGGAGGCTAGTCAAGTTAGATAGTAGATTTGAGTCATATAAATATGATCTAAATGCTTCTATTATATAGTAATTTATTAAGATTTAGAATTCAAAAACCTTATTCAACGACCTCTTTAGGTGACCTAATATAGTGATATACTATCTTACCTATCATCAATGTTATAATTTTATTTATTTATTTGCTAAATATTGGTGTTAAAGATGGTGGAATAACAGATAAGTCACTTGGCTTACGTCTTAGGTTTGGATGTATTTATTTTCTAAATTCTGAGAAATTGCGAATTGAGATATCCACAACATCATTCCGCACATTTTTTGTTTTTTATAGTTATTCTTGGAACAAGTTCGAAGGCATTCTATTCGTTAAATCTGGCTATGCGTTGGACTGCAGACTAGGACTCTCAATCACCCAAAGTGAGGCAACTCTGATACTTTCCTGGACTAAGAAGGATCCAAAACAGGGGAATGTGAGGGTTTAACCGTTTTGGCACTCCGTCATCGTAGCCCTCCTCAGCATGGACACCAAGTTGGACCTGGTGCTGGGCCCCAGAAGCTGGGGCGATGTAAATGGTTTGGGGCTGAATGTAAGGGTTTTGCGCGTAAGAAAGAGACGGATATCCCCAAAAGCTAGGCTGGTTGGTGGGCTGCTGGTCAGAGTATGACATCTGAACAGAAGGCCCTTGGACAATAGGATACGCAACGTTTTGTGGAGTCAGTGCAAGGGAACTTCCTCTTGGTGGAGCCGGCATATTGGGCTCCCTGTTTTCTCTTGTCGCCGCCACAACCTCCGCGCGGCACTGTTCCATGTACGCGGTCAGATCCGCTTCCGAGAGCACCACCCTAGGCGGTGCGTTAGGATCAGCCTCGGGAGCTACAATGCCTGCCACAGGAGGGCGATAACTTCCCCCTGGGGCGTTGATGTTGGAAAAACACGATCAGAAAGCACAACGGAATTTAAAATTTTTCCCCAAAAAGCAAGATTGGACTTACAATTTCTATTTCTAATCTTAGGGATTCAAAAACTTACAAGAATCATCGCTTTCTTGACACGTTTTGAGCCACCCTCAAACGCGCTTCATGCGGTAATGGCAACCCCATCCCCCGAAAGATTCTTTCTACTTTAGATTCTATAGTAGGTTTCCTCTAGAGTAATAATCCACACCAACCTGGATTCAAATCATTTTAGGGAAAAGTGTTAGCGATATAATATGTGTAAAGAAATAAACATAAAATGAGAAGAAAGAGAGCAAGAGGATTCTACCAAATTCTTGAAGCCATGTAGATTGGGCGTGATTCCCAAGTCACGCGTAAGGTGAAAAATTCGAACCCCTTAGCTTATTTATAGCCTAGGGTTTACCGACCGAACCGATCGATACCGAAAATTCGGTATAAAGGTTTTCAAAAATTCGGTATTCGGTTCAGTATACAAGTGCGGTATACCGAACCGACCGAAATACCAAATTAGATATTATATATATTTTTTAATATATATTTTTATTATATTATATATATTATATTTCTAAACAAAGCATGTAAAATTCTTTATTGGTTTATATATATATATATATATTCCTACACACCCACAACACATATAGTTAAATATATTTATTATATTATATACATTATATTCCTACACAAAGCATATGAAAGTCTTTTTTGGTTTATATATATATATGATGGGTTCAGTAAGAGGGGTCCAAATCCAATCACTTTACGATTTGTTTTTGTGGAGGAAACCACCGGATACTCGCCGGAAATGAGAAAGGGGTTCTACCTGCTGGGACAAACACAAGAAAAGTCAGAAGGCCAAGCTGGGGGGACTGGGGGTGATTCCCAGTTTGGCTCTCCGACGCTCAAGTCAGACCAAGATCAAGATATGGAGGAAATATAGGTTCAGTAGCAGTTTCAGTGATGGAGCATGCTTACCATTGTAGAAGATGACTTTGGCCATTTATAGGTGAGGGTCAAGGACCCTTTGGTCATTTGCCTCATGTGGTCCTGGCCGAATGTTGCCCTAACACGTGGCGCCATGGGAGAGAAACCTAGGAGGAATCTTCTGCAAAAGTGGCTAAAAGTTGGTGCGGGCAACAGTGGCAGGTGCGCGGGCATGTACGATGTGTCAGAGAGCCATTTGGGGTGGTTGGTAACGAGGGCTTAAGAGCCCGCTCGTGACAACCTGGAGTATAGGAGGCCAAGATATCCGCTGGGGGGAATGAAGGCTCCAATTCAAATAACGAGCCAGAGGGGGAGGCCACTCTGAGGGAGTGTGACGCTCGAAGAGAGCTCCCTTGGCACGTGGACGCGCCAGTCATACAATATGGGTGGCGCTCGTGAGAGTGATCGCGCTCGTTGGGCTTAACTCCTGAAGAAGTATTGTCGGGCTTAGCGCTCGTGCATTGGCGGTGCTACCTTGGGGAGACAGACGTCATCATCTCGGTAGTGCCACGTGTCCTCGCGTGGGACGATCGTATTTGGACCCCATCATTTTGCCCCCCAATTCTGTAGTCCTTAGTGATAAGGACTGTAGAATTTTGACACGTTCTAACTCTTGTTGAGCAATTTTCCTCTGTTGCGCATTTAATGAGGTCTCTTCAACTGACCGCTCGTAACGCTTCCGCATTAAATGTTGTACTGTTCTTGAGCATTCGAAACGTTAGAGCATTAAATGCGGGTGCGCGTGGGGCGCGTGAGTATTGGGAAGCATGTGACGGTTCCATAAAGTGGGCGGTTCCCTAGGCGGGAAATGATTACCATTTTGAATTCCTTACCGGAAAAGGTACTAACTCCCATCCCTATAAGTATGGGATTCTGAAATCTTCCTACTCTTTACGCATTCTTAACTTTCAAGCATCCTTTGCAAAAAAAACTCTCTTGCGCGCCAGTCCTTAGTGCCTCTTCAACCTCTTCCTCAGATTTTTCCAGAAATCTTCAAGGTAAACTTTCAGCGAAATTTTCTAACGTTGCTAACTCTAGATTCAGACTCTAGGCCTTTGCGAACCTTTAGATTTCATTCTCCTAGGAAACCCAGATTTCTTCCAAAAAAAATCCCATTCTCTATCCCTAACTGAATCTTTTCCCAAATCTCAGCTTCTGCCATGGCCGACCAACATGTTGAGGAGTTTGCTCGCGAAATCCATGAAATGGCCATTGAGAGTTCCTCTTCCCCTGACTCTCCCAGAGATGAGGAGTTGGGGGTGGCAGTGATGGCCATGGAGGATAGGAATCCAGGTGGAGTGGAACCTCTCTTTGAAGAGATGGATTTAGTAATGGAGGCAGAAAGACAAGGGGTTACTCTCCCCATAACCCAGAGTGCCACACACCCTCACCGCCATACCGTGACGGTGGCCGTCGGGGCCCCGCTACCAATGGCCGAAGCCATAACAGGGCCTTCAGAACGAGCCCGCAATAAAGGAAAGGGCAAGAAATCCAGGAAATCCAAAGGACCCCACGAGGGTGAGGGATCAGGCTACCAGGCCACCGAGCGCACTCCTGAGGAGACTCCTAGCACAGTTACTTTGGGAGAAGTGAAAACGATGATGGCGCCTATCTACTGGGACGAGCGCTACACATGGAGAATTCCCGAAAGCCATGAGCGCGCTAACAATCCGCCTCCAGGCGAAATGGCAGTTTACGTGGCTACAGTGAGCTCAGGAGGCTTGAGGTTCCCTGTTTCGATCCCGATGGCCCATCTGCTGAATGATCTGGGCCTTTGTCCGTCACAAATCGTGCCCAACGGCCTGGCCCTCCTGACTTGCTTCGTAATTCTGATGAGGAGCATGGGTTACGACCCCTTCGTGAGGAACTTCAATGCCCTTTTCCAAGTGGTCAGCTCATCCCGTTCATCTCCCGAGGCGGGTTTTTACTATATCCAAGCGAAGGCCCACATGAGACTAATCAACTCACCCTCGTCCACTTACGGCCCCAACTGGAAGGAGAAGTTCATTTTCGTCAAAGCCCCTACAGAAGAAGGCTTTGGGGTGTCCTCACACTGGGGCTCGTTTGAGAAGAGCCGCTTGCATCCCGCACTTCCCAAAGATTGGGCCAAGAATCTGGCGGTAGCCTTGAGGGACGAGGGCCACCTCATTCAGGCGAAAGACTGGATAGATGACGAGGAGCTCATGTTCCTGTGTGGCCTTTCTGACGACCCCTATTTCCTTGACAACCCTCCGGCTCGTGATATAGAGAGAGATGGTTAGATTCTTAGGGCGCTAACCTTTAGATAGGAATACTGACTACATCCTTGTACTTGTAATTTGAACACTTAATGGTTCTTATTTAAAAATTTAAAACCCTTGCACTTTCTGTTTTTGCAGGAGTAGCTATACTAGAGATGGCAGGAGGAATCAGACAAGCCGCTCGCTTCGCCAGTGCCAACAGGAATCAAGCCCAGCAAGGGGACCAACAGCGCCCCAGAAACCGAGGCAGCAGGGGGGACGCTCGTAGCGGGCAACGAGGCACCGGCTCGAGCGCGGCTTCAGAAGTTCCACCCCCCCGAAACCGGGAGGGAAACAGGGCGGCCGTACCAGAAAATAGAATAGTGGTGCGGCCCTCTTCTTCATCCGATTCGAGGGTGGCTGACCCTCGTGCAGCTGATCAAGTGAGGCCTCCCCTCAATTTGGCCATGAACGAGGCCAATCCCAGCGCAAGTAGACCTTCCCGTAAGAGGAAGAGGATGCCCGACTCTGTTGCAATCAAGGGCAAAGGAAAACGAGTGGTCGAGGGCCCCAAAGGCGAGGGGGAAACTTCCTCTTCTGAGGAGGAAAATCTATGGGAGTTCTCCCGACGAGGGGACAAGGACTTCACGGGTGCCCCTGACGGTGGGCCAGTTCTGCTAAGGCCCGGCACGCTCGCACAAACCGTCAGCGAGAATCTTTACGACCGGGCCCAATTCACGGCGGACCACCGACATCTCTTCAGTGAGTCCGTGGAGAAAGTGACCTATGACGCGGCCCACGCCTTAATCTCCGTAAGTTTCCACTCCCTTGCTTCACGGTCGTCCTTGCAGCTTTCTAACACTTTCCCGCTAACATTTTCCCTCTTTCAAACCCCCGCAGCAAGTGCTCCCTAGGCTTAAAAACATCCAAAGGCGAGCCTCCATCTACGCTGACCGCAAAGCCAAGTACAAGAAGATGGCTCGTTCCAATGATCCGGCTCAGATTCAAGCAGAGCTGGACACTGAGATAGCCAAGTACGACTCCCTTAAGGATTTGTTCAAGAAGACGGAGGGGGAGCTGGGAAAATTGAAGGAAGACTTTCAGGCGGTGGAAGGCGCTCGAAGCAGCTTGAGCGGCAAGTTGGCCCAGGCTGACGAGCGCTGCAAGAAGGCGGAGACCGAGCGGGAGAGCTGGAAGACGAGGGCTCTGGAGGCTGAGAGAAAATTCAACGACACCATGAACGAGTGGCCTCAGAGTCTTGAACGTGCGAACAAGGAGGCCCTTGTCAAGTTCTGCCATTCGAAGGCCTTCAACTTTGCAGCCTCGTTACATTGCTTGGATGAGGCCCAGAATGCTTTCAACTTGGCTGTTGAGCAGGGCATCCACAAGGGGCTAACTGACCCGGCTATGAGGGGAGCAGAGGGCACAGGGCTTACGTTTAACGAACGCTGTGAGGAAGAGGATGAAGACCCAAATGACCCGGCGGACACCATTGCTGAGCTGGAGTATGATTTCTTGGTAAAACTTATCCAAGATGAATACACAGACTCTCATCCATCAGGAGATGCTGCTCCATCTGCTCAACAAGATAATCCTGAAGATGAACCACAAGCGCCACACGTGGAGGATGCCCCTGTCCCAGCTGCTGAGGGTGCTAACGCCCCCGTTCCTGGTGCCAATGAGCCCGACGATCCCCAAGCCCAACCGCAAGAGCCTGAGGGCCCAGTTCATGGCCCCGTAGCCCAGAATATACTGGTGATCATTGATGAAGACGTTGCTCCAGCTGCCTGAAACTTTTCTCTTGTAAATTTTCTATGTATTTTCCTGCTTTAATGTTTTCTTTCCTTCTTTTGAAACAATGTTCAGAGGCCCTTGAGCCCTTATTTTGTAATGCTTCTTGCAATGAATATACATCCCTTTCTCCCTAACTTTGTTCTTTTGCTTATTTTGAAATCAAAGCTCATGCTTATAGCTCTCTGGAACAAATCTCATAATAATAAGACTGTGTGTCGCATACTCTGTGGATGTTTTATTTCTCTGTTAAGCCTTTAGCATTTTCTGGGAAATTTTGGTAATTCTGTACCACCTGAAAATTCGCCTAAGTCCTGTGCGATCGTGAGGGTCTTATTGTGAGACTGCCCCCCCTTTTCAAGACTTGTATAAATTTTTTGCCTTTGTCATAAGACTTGAAAATTTGTCTAAGTCTTGAGCGATCGTGAGGGTCTTATTGTGAGATTGCCCTCCCTTTTCAAGACTTGTATAAATTTTTTGCCTTTGTCATAAGACTTGAAAATTTGTCTAAGTCTTGAGCGATCGTGAGGGTCTTATTGTGAGATTGCCCTCCCTTTTCAAGACTTGTATAATTTTTTTGCCTTTGTCATAAGACTTGAAAATTTGTCTAAGTCTTGAGCGATCGTGAGGGTCTTATTGTGAGATTGCCCTCGTTCAAGACTTGGGGACTTTCTCCTTGCTCCCGGGAATTACGCTAAGTCTTGAGTATTCACGGGGGTCTTACTGAGAGGTTGCCCTCGTTCAAGATTTGTGAAATTCCGTCTACCGATGATCCCGTTTTCGGGCGCAAGGCGTTGTAAGAAACGGCCAAGGCCTACTAGGATTTTCCTCTTATCATTTAATTGGTTATGAGCGTAACCAGTCTATCCTTATGAGGGCGTCCCCCCAAGCGGAATAGAATGCTGGCCAGCGTAACCCGTGCGAGATATCATCATATCTATTGGAAAGGATTGCCAACCACGCTCGTGAAAACGAGGGACATGGGTCTCATCCATTCAAGCAATCAAAGAAACATAATGCTAGAAAAATTAAGGAAAAGTTATACTGCCACTTACTCGCGATTGGAAGTACAGAGAAACCCGATAAAGAGGGTTGTTACATCATGTTTCGCAAAGAGCTTTTAAACATAAAATCGTCGGAGGTTACATGCGTTCAAAGGGCGAGGCAAGCGCTCACCTTGAAGTGTCTCCAGGGTGTAAGTGTTGTTAGCTCTGAGTTGTACGACTCTGAATGGGCCTTCCCAATTGGGATCCAATTTCCCCACGTGCCTGGACACTTCCACTTTCTTCAGAACCAAGTCTCCTAAATGGAAAGTTCTTTCCCTCACACGCTTGTTGTACTGTTGGGCCACAGAGGCTTTATAATGGTGGATCTTAGCCCAGGCTTTGTCTCTCCTCTCATCTAGTAAATCCAATTCCAAGCTCCTGTTGCCATCGTTGAGCAGAGGCTCAAAATAGCCTACGCGAGCGGATTCATTTACTATCTCAACTGGTATCATCGCTTCGAACCCATAAACGAGCGCGTAAGGCGTCTCTCCAGTGGCCGCTCGGGGGGTAGTGCGATAAGCCCAAAGCGCTCCTTGCAGCTCCTCAGCCCATTCACTCTTCTTGCTCTCAAGCATGGTTTTCAGATGTTGCAAGATGATCCTATTGGTAACTTCTGCTTGCCCATTGGCTTGAGGGTGTCCTACGGAGGTAAATCACTGCTCGATCCCAACTCAGAACACCATTCTCGCGTGTCGGCTGCTATGAACTGGGATCCGTTGTCAGAGATAAGCACCCTCGGGATGCCGTACCTGCAGATGATGCTCTTCCAAATGAAGTCCCTCACAACCCTGAAAGTGATTTTTGCAACGGCCTCGGCCTCGGCCCACTTGGTGAAGTAATCGACGGCTAAAATGACAAACTTCTTTTGCCCGGTAGCAATGGGCAAGGGGCCCACGATGTCTATACCCCACTGGTCAAAAGGCCAAGAAACGTCTATTGGGATCATCTGTGCGGCTGGCAATTGAGGGAGATTTGAATGAAATTGGCACTTATGGCATTTCTTCGAAAATTCAAGGGCGTCTTGGAGAACTGTAGGCCAATAAAACCCACTTCTCAGAACCTTCTTCGCCAGGAAACGCCCACCGGAATGGTTCCCACAGCTCCCCTCGTGGATGAGTTCGAGCGTCTCTTTCGCTTGAGAGGGCCTCAGACATCTCATTGGGGGTCCCTGGAATGATTTCTTGAACAACCTCCCCTCGTGATCCAAAGCGAAACGAGGGGCCTTACTTCGGATTTTCCTAGCTTCCACCTTATCAGTGGGGGGGATTCCATCTCTAAGGAAAATGACGATGTCGTCAAGCCAACAGGGCTCGTTTGGGTCAATCATAGCGATTATTCCAATGGCGACCCTTTCCTTGATCAAAGGTTCCTCAGTTCTAAGGAACGTAACATAACGCTCAGAAGTGCCCTCCAAAGCTGACGCAAACTTTGACAGAGCGTCCGCACGCTCGTTCTCCTCCCGTGGTACTTGAAGTAGATGAAATTCCTTGAACTTCCCGATGATTTCTCTGGCTTTACTCAGGTACTACACCATGGTGGTTTCTCGAGCCTCATAAGTTCCTTCAATCTGGCTCGCAATTAACTGTGAATCCACATAAGCGGTGATCCTGGAGGCTCCATTTTGAAAAGCAATATTCAACCCTTGCACGAGGGCTTCATATTCTGCTTCGTTATTAGTGACTTGGAAATCCAGTTTGATTGCAAAGTCCAGCTCAATCCCACTGGGGCTTATAAGGGCCACTCCTACTCCTCCCCCTTGAGAGGTTGAGGAACCATCTGTGTGCAGGACCCATAACCCCTCACTCTTCGCAACGACAGACTCTAAACCAAAGCGCTCGGCCAACAAATCAGCTACAACCTGAGCCTGTATCGCCGTCATGGGCTCGAAGCATAAGTCAAACTGGCTCAATTCGATGGCCCATTTGATTAATCTCCCAGACACGTCTGGCTTAGACAATACTTGCTTCAAGGGTTGGTCGGTGAGGACCGTTATGGAGTGCGCTTGAAAGTAAGGTCTCAGCCTTCTTGAGGCGTTAATGAGTGCTAACGCAAATTTCTCAATCTCCAGATACTTCTTCTCGGCTCCTTGCAGTGTTTTGCTCAGATAATAGATAGGTAAGTGTTTCCGCTCTCGTACAGCGATCAGAACCGCGCTCGTGGCTTCGGAAGAAACAGAAAGATACATAAATAGCCTCTCTCCTTCGACGGGCTTGGTTAGCAGCGGTGCGCTCGACAAGTAAGCCTTCATGTCTTGCAGCGCCTTTTCGTATTCTTCTGTCCAAACAAAATTACGTGCGTTCCTCAAGATTTTGAAGAAGGGTAGGTTCCTGTCCGCCGAGCGCGAAATAAACCTGTTCAACGAGATGATCTTTCCTACTAGGACTTGCACTTCCCGCAAATTTCGAGGGGATGGGATCTCCAAAATGGCCTTGATCTTCTCCGGATTGGCCTCAATTCCCCTCTGACTGACCATGTATCCCAAGAATTTTCCCCCTTGTACCCCAAAGGTGCACTTTGAAGGGTTCAACTTCATCCCATACTGGCGCAAGACTGAAAAAGTACGCTTGAGATCTCCTAAATGTGAGTCCTGTCGTTCGCTTTTGACAATCATATCATCCACGTAAACTTCCATGGACCGTCCAATTTCTCTTTCAAACATTCTGTTGACGAGCCGTTGATACGTGGCTCCGGCGTTCTTGAGCCCGAAAGGCATGACTAAGAAACAGTATACCCCCAGATGGACGACGAAGGAAGTTTTGGGATGATCCTCAGGGGCCATAAAGATCTGATAGTATCCCTGGAAAGCGTCCATCATGCTCATGAGTTCGCAGCCAGCGGTCGAATCCATCAACTGGTCTATCCGAGATAGTGGGTAAGGATCTTTAGGGCAGGCCTTGTTGAGATCCTTGAAATCGTTGCACATGCGCCATTTATTCGCGCTCTTGGGCACCAAGACAACATTACACAACCATTCCGGGTACAGGATGGGCTCGATATACCGAGCCTCCAGGAGCTTATTAATCTCTTCTTCAATAACCCTCTTTCGAAAGCCATGTACATCCCGCTTTTTCTGTTTGATGGGCTTGAAAGAGGGGTCCACATTAAGCCTATGGACGATGACGCTCGGGTCGATCCCTGTGAGGTCAGAGGCTTTCCACGCGAATATATCACTGTTCTCTCTGAGGAAGTCAATCATCATAATCTGAGAAGGCCCCGAGAGGTTGGATCCTATCTGAGTAGTTTTATCCTTGTTTCCGGGCTCCAGCTCAATGGTAAGGAACTTCTCCGAGGGTTCGATCCTTACTTCAGGGCGAGGGAGTTCGAGCGCCCTCTTCTTTCCTGTCAAACGATCACCGAGAACGGGTTCACCCTCTCCTCGCTCGTCTCCTTTCGAGGAAGATCCACCAACGGTCCCTGGGGGAGCATCTACGAGGGGATTTTCGACGTGGTCTCCTCTCTTCTTTTTGTTCTTCTTCTTGTTCAGTTTTGCCCTTTTTCGCGCTGGGCTGTCCTCATCTAGGTTGGGAAAATCCACAGATTTATTGGTGGAACCAACTTGGAAAGTTTCCCCCGCTTTAGGCTTCCTGAGGGACAACATATAGCATTCCCAAGCCTCTCGTACATTGCACAATACTTCCCCCACGCCCTCGGAGGTGGGGAATTTAATCTTTTGATGATAGGTGGAGATGATGGCTTTGAAATCGACAAGGGCAGGGCGCCCAATTATGATGTTATAAGGAATGTCAATCTCTACCACCGCATATGTTACCATAAGTGTCTTGCGCTGAGGGGCTCGGCCGAATGAAGTAGCTAAACGGATTTGCCCTCGGGGGACAACTTCCGAACCTCCAAAGCCAATGAGGGCTGTTTTGAGAGGCTCGAGCGGAAGGTCAGTCTTCATTTTTAAGAATGTAGAATAAGACAAAACATTAACAGAGCTTCCACTATCCACCAATACCCTTCTTACAACGTGATTGTGAACGTCCACGCTAACCACCATGGGGCAATCGGAGGTTACATCCTCCCCATGGGGTGTTACAATATGCTCTAAATCCCTATCATCGAAGCCTATTACATCATTCTCTCTTGACCGCTGGGCGCTCGAGCTCTGGATGGCATAGATAGGTTTAGGCTCGGTTGGGCGTTGGTTGTAGCTCCGGACATACCTCCGCCGGGAAGCGTTGGAGTCCCCTCCTGATGAGCCTCCTGCAATCATATTTATGACCGCGAAAGGTGCGTTTTCTTGCTCAGGGGCTTTTCCTTTATTGCCCCGATGGCTGCTGCTCTCAGGAGGTCCTCTGCCTCTAGGGCTCCTTGATCGGGACGGACTCCTCCTTCTCCCTCCAGTACGCTCGTTGCAGCGTTCATCATAACGCTCGAGCACCCGGACAAATTCCTTCAAGTGGCCCCCTGCGACGAGCCTCTGAATCTCAGCCTCCAATTGGCGGCACTCATCCGTGTTGTGCCCCCTCTGTTTGTGGAATGCGCAGTATTTGTTCGAGCGCCTGAGCGAGTCCGTTTCCCTCATCTTGATGGGTCTCTTAAAGAGCTTTTTATCGGAGAGGTTGTAGACTTCTGAATTCGGCCTAGTGAGCGAGACTTGCTCGAATCGACGAGGGGGTGGTGGCGACCTCTTGCGCTCTTGAGGGCGCCCTTTCTGACTACCACATCTCTCCCCCGCTCGTTATGGGGTCGCTCGTTCCTTGCTGGACTGTGATGCCGGGGACCGTTCGTCCCATACATGTCCTCGAGCGCGAAGAACGGCTCTGCTACCTCTCTTAAGGCCATGAGGGTCCCTGGCCTTCTCTCCACGATGGCATCGGCAAACTTCTTGCTCACATACTGCTTGTGATCCACAGCCTGAAAGAGCACTGGGATCAAGAAATCCATAGAAGGCCTCTCCACCTGCAGGATTTCCTTGTTGAAGCGGGCGAAGAACGAGCGTAGAGACTCGCTTTTGCCTTGCACCACGTTATAAAGGGCGGTAGGTGCGGTGGCTGGCGCTTTCAAAGAATTAAAGTGGTTGAGGAAAGCATGAGCCATCTCTTCATATGAGTGAATCGAGCGCGGCGGCAGTCGCTTGTACCACTCCTGGGCCATCCCTACCAAGGAAGTGACGAAGACTTTTGCCCAATAATTGCTGGAATGCTCGTAGAGGTGCATTAGATGCAAAAAATGATCCAAGTGTTCAGCTGGATCAGTCGTCCCGTCGTAGCGGTTGATGGAAGTGGGGATTTTGGCCATGCCCGCTTGGGCCATCAGAACTTCTTCCACGAGGGGTGAGCCCCTTGCCAACGGGTGGTACTCATACGTGCCGAAGTTTTCCTCCGGCTCCTTGCGGTGGGGGACCTTTGGTGGGTGGTCCTTGGGACGAGCGCTTCTGGCGTCAACCCGTTCATCCCGACTAGGGGAGATCTGAGCTGATCGCCCTCGTGAGAGCTGTCCCACAATATCCTTTAGACCCTGCAGCTGGTCTTGCACAGCCGCGAGGATATCAGGATTCACGTCTCCTTGTCTATCCCCCTGTCTGGGGGCTCGTGAGCCTCTCCTAGAGACATGAGAATCCCCTTCGTTCTCATTAATTCGTTCTGCGGGCTCTTTATTCCTGCCCACGGAAGGACGCTCGTCGCCCTCTTGTTGGTGCGTTCCTCTGACTGGTGGTGGTGGCGGTTGCGCCCTCAGGACAGCCTGAGCCTCTCTGAGGGGGAAGTTCTGCTGGCTACCCAAAGGGGCAGCAGCTTGAGTGGCCTGCCCAGAAGGAAAGTACATGGAATGGAACCTTTCCCATGCTCCATGGGCCGCCTGAACCTCACATTGGGCATAGAGAGCCCTCAGTTGCTGGGTTGTCAGGGGAGGTAACTCCACCCCTTCAATCTCCCTTGGGATCACCACCGGGAGCTGGATCTGGCCGGCATGATAGGGCTGGACCGGCGGCACCATCACGGTGGGGGTGAGCGTATATCCTGGCGGTGGCATGATGTAGCTCTGTACCCCGGGGTTTGCATGGGCTTGAACCCATTGACTCTGAAGAAGATGAGGAGGAGGAGCAGAGAGAGGGACTCCTCCAGGGGTGGCGGGAACTGGCAAGGCTGGGAGTGCCGGTGGAGGAACTGAGGCCTCTGCCTGAGGCGCTACTCCCGTGGCGGGGAGCGTCTCTCCCCCAGCGGCGGTGAACGGCGGGCCTCCTGCCTCGGGGACGGAGGGGAAAGTAGTGTCGACATCGGGAGAGGTGGTGTTTCCCCCTCCCACAGCCCCAGATCTTGTAGCTACCATGGCTAAGAAGCTAAAAATGAGGGGTATGTATAGGTGTGTTTGCTTTTCTCCAGCGGAAGGTAAGAAACGGAGCGCGAGCTGGTTTCCCACAGACGGCGCCAAAAATGATGGGTTCAGTAAGAGGGGTCCAAATCCAATCACTTTACGATTTGTTTTTGTGGAGGAAACCACCGGAGACTCGCCGGAAATGAGAAAGGGGTTCTACCTGCTGGGACAAACACAAGAAAAGTCAGAAGGCCAAGCTGGGGGGACTGGGGGTGATTCCCAGTTTGGCTCTCCGACGCTCAAGTCAGACCAAGATCAAGATATGGAGGAAATATAGGTTCAGTAGCAGTTTCAGTGATGGAGCATGCTTACCATTGTAGAAGATGACTTTGGCCATTTATAGGTGAGGGTCAAGGACCCTTTGGTCATTTGCCTCATGTGGACCTGGCCGAATGTTGCCCTAACACGTGGCGCCATAGGAGAGAAACCTAGGAGGAATCTTCTGCAAAAGTGGCTAAAAGTTGGTGCGGGCAACAGTGGCAGGTGCGCGGGCATGTACGATGTGTCAGAGAGCCATTTGGGGTGGTTGGTAACGAGGGCTTAAGAGCCCGCTCGTGACAACCTGGAGTATAGGAGGCCAAGATATCCGCTGGGGGGAATGAAGGCTCCAATTCAAATAACGAGCCAGAGGGGGAGGCCACTCTGAGGGAGTGTGACGCTCGAAGAGAGCTCCCTTAGCACGTGGACGCGCCAGTCATACAATATGGGTGGCGCTCGTGAGAGTGATCGCGCTCGTTGGGCTTAACTCCTGAAGAAGTATTGTCGGGCTTAGCGCTCGTGCATTGGCGGTGCTACCTTGGGGAGACAGACGTCATCATCTCGGTAGTGCCACGTGTCCTCGCGTGGGACGATCGTATTTGGACCCCATCAATATATATATATATATATATATATATATATATATATATATATATATATATATTATATTTTATATTTTTTTATTTTTTATTTTTTTGGACCCATCGCAATACGTATATCAACAAACATAATCCTAAGGACGCCATGACCATTGTTGCGACCAGACGCTGCAAGATACTCTCCGCTTTGGGGACTATCGCTGCTCAGGCCCCTGGGCGTCTTTCTAGACCATCGTTTGGTTCCTTTAGTGTCATTGGTAGCAGGGATTGCTGGAGCTTCGATACTTGTTTTAAGAGTCATACCCCGTGCTCTTATCATGCTCCGAAGTGTAATCGTTTTGTCCTCTTGTGGCTGATTGTTTTTTGCTTTAGAGTAGGGCTCTTTCACGATGCTAGCTTTTTGGACATCTGGATGTACGTGCATTATACCTTTTCTTGGGTTTTTCTAATAAAGGAGGTGAGGACCTCGCCTAAAACCTCACGGTCTCCTTGACCGGTTCCTCCAAAAAAATATATATATATATATATATATGTTCCTACACACCATCAACATTTTTAATATATTTAGCTATTCTTGTTTCAAAGTCTAATTAACACTTTTATGCAAAAAAAAAGGAATACTTTTATACTCCTGTCTTAAATCTTATTATTTGTTTTTTTTTTTTTTTTTTTGTAGACTTGGAGAAACTTTAATTAAAAATATGTAGTTCTTTCATTTTTCTCTCTTTTTTTTTTTTTTTTTAACAAAAGTCGGTAATTCGGTTATATACCGAATCGTACGGAATTTTTTTCGGTAAAAACCGTACCGAACCAAAAATTTCGGTTCGGTATTCAGTACGCCATTTCGGCGTACTGAAATTTGGGTTCGGTATATACTGAATGCACACCTCTAGCCTAGGGTTCGAACCCCAAAACCCTAATTGGAATCGGATTCCAACTTTGATTTTACTTCTATTTTCCTTCTCTCCAAGTAATAGGAGTCTTATTCAAAATAAGATATCTATTCTTCTAGAAAGAGAGTTCCTAACTAATTAGGAATATTTAATTATTCAAATAATAATTAAATATCTTATTCCAATAATATTTTTTCTAATCATATTAGAATTAATATTTACTAGAATAATAAATAGAAGATATTTAGTATTTATTTATTTATTTATTCTAATCAAATTAGAACAACTAAATAATCAATTATTAAATACTTAGAATTAATTCTCTAATTAATTCCATGAAGGACTCTAGAAATAATTCTCTAATTAATTCTAACGAGCTAAAATTAATTCTCTAATTAATTTTATTTGGATTTATAATTAATTCTCTTAATTAATTATACTTGGGCTTTATAATTAATTCTCCAATTAATTAACATATGATTCAATTTCACAATTGGACCCCACGCCCCAAACCTCTCTCACGTGCCACACGTGTACTTTACACGTGTGGTCTCGTTTCGATCAAATTATTTGATCTTTCCTTCAATACCCTAGGGTTCGAACCCCAAAACCCTAATTGGAATCGGATTCCAACTTTGACTTTACTTTTATTTTCCTTCTCTCCAAATAATAGGAGTCTTATTCAAAATAAGATATCTATTCTTCTAGAAAGAGAGTTCCTAACTAATTAGGAATATTTAATTATTCAAATAATAATTAAATATCTTATTCCAATAATATTTTTTCTAATCATATTAGAATTAATATTTACTAGAATAATAAATAGAAGATATTTAGTATTTATTTATTTATTTATTCTAATCAAATTAGAACAACTAAATAATCAATTATTAAATACTTAGAATTAATTCTCTAATTAATTCCATGAAGGGCTCTAGAAATAATTCTCTAATTAATTCTAACGAGCTAAAATTAATTCTCTAATTAATTTTATTTGGCTTTATAATTAATCTCCTAATTAATTATATTAGGGATTTATAATTAATTCTCTTAATTAATTATACTTGGGCTTTATAATTAATTCTCCAATTAATTAACATATGATTCAATTTCACAATTGGACCCCACGCCCCAAACCTCTCTCACGTGCCACACGTGTACTTTACACGTGTGGTCTCGTTTCGATCAATTATTTGATATTTCCTTCAATACCCTTTGAATCTGGCATTTGTGTGTGACCCCCTAGGTTCATTTTCAGTTAGCAGTGAGACTAATACTGATGGGTTCAGGAACGTATAGGTCCGAATCCGATCACTTTACGATTTGTAATAGTGGAGGAAACCACCGGAGCTTCGCCGGAAAAGAGGAGATGGGTTCTACCTGTTGGGACAAGCACGAAAGTCAGAAGGCCAAGCTGGGGGAACTGGGGGTGATACCCAGTTTGGCTCTCCGACGCTCAAGTCAGTTCAGTGTATGAAGAAAGGATGTAAGTTCAGTCACAGTTTCAATGATGAAGAAAGCTTACCAATGTAGAAGATGACTTTGGCTATTTATGGTTGAGGGTCAAGGGCCCTTTGGTCTTTTGCCTCAAGTGGTCCTGGCCGAATGTTGCCCTAACACGTGGCGCTGTGAGAGAGAAACCTAGGAGGAATCTTCTGCAAAAGCGGCCAAAAGTTAGTGCTGGCAACAGTGGCAGGTGCGCGGGCATGTACGTTGTGTCAGAGAGCCGTTTGGGCGGTTGGTAACGAGGGCTTGAGAGCGCGCTCGTGACAACCTGGAGTACTGGAAGCCAAGATATTCACTGAGGGGAATGAGGGCTTCAGTTCAAGTGATGAGCCAAAGGGAGAGGCCACTCTGAGGGAGGGTGACGCTCGAAGAGGGCTCCCTTGACCTGTGGACGTGCCAACCATTTAGTATGTTGGACGCTCGTAGGAGTGATAGCGCTCGTGGGGCTTAACTCCTGAAGAGGGATGACGCCCGTTGTGCTTGGCGCTCGGGCACTGATGGGTGCAGCCTTGGGGAGACAGATGTCATCATCTCGGTGATGCCACGTGTCTTAATGTGAGCCGATCGTATTTTGACCCCATCAAATACGCTTTATTAGTTCACAGATCATACGACCATAATCTAGCAACAGGTGTATGACACTACCCGAACAATAAATATATATTCGAAAGAACCTTTCAGTCAATGACAGCTGTGAGGTACGATCCTCCTAGCAACCCATTTCTCGATTAAGATCTAGGGCATGGGATTAATGAGAGCCCTACTAATCTCAATCTTAAAGCTAAGTTCACTTCATATCGATTTGATCTCAATCCAAAAAACTCTTTTCTTGATATTTTGATCCACTACCTTGGCCGAGGGTTTAGGATGGCATATGAATGACTTATGCAATAAGAGATCTTATTGCATTTAAGGAAGTGTAGGTCCTTTGTTGATTCTCATATGCTTCCATGTGCTACTTGTTTAGCCCCAACATAAGCCTTGAATCAGTTGTCTAAGGCGACACCCTTTAAAGCTTATACCTAAGACTACAGAGTTAGCCCACAAAACATCAATGGAATTTCAAGTCAAACGATTAATTTACTCATGCCATTGACCTGTGAGGTATTTCCTAGTCTGGAAGTTTCTATTTCTAGGTATATAAACTTTATTTCCCATTTAGGAATCTTCTCACGCGAGACACCTCAGAGTACCCCGTCTTAACAACGAACACTCTCATGTATTGCATACGCATCAACTATGCACTTTACACCCCATGAAACAGGATGCTCATTCTTAAGGACGTAATCCCACAAGCAAGTCTCAACCGAGCCTAATTAACACTTCCACTGTTTGTTGGACTCATTGACTTGGAGTGGTTTCTAATCCGGCCTTGAGTTAGGGTTTATTTCATGTGCCATTCACCTAATGACAAAGTCCCTAACAGCCTTATGGATTAGGAGAGTTCTAATACATGCGCACGTAATGGAAACACACAAAACACGTATTGGCATATAAAAAAGTGTTTGCCTATGATAATAATCAGTCGTATATTATTCAAAGATTGTCTGTGACATAAGGAAAGTCCCAAAGCAGATTACGACGAATCGGCTTTCTAGGGCACTATTCCCAACAGTTAAGGTCAGGGAATATCTCCTCCCTGTTTTTACCGTAGACTAGTCGGCCTTGGCGGGTTTGCACCATGCTTGCGGATGTGTGTGATGTTTGTTGGAAAAGACTTAGGCTTTTGTTCAGAGTTTCCACAGACGACGCTAAGATGATGGTGTCAAAATCTGGCTATGCACTGGACTGCTGACTAGGACTCCCAATCACCCAAGATAGTTGTATTCGTGAGGTAACTCTGATGCTTTCCTAGACTAAGAAGGATGAACAAACGTGAACTCAAAGGCCAAAATAAGGGAATGTGAGGGTTGAACCAGTTTTGTCACTCGGACGCTTAAGTCAGCTAAAGCTCTGGGTCGAGAATGCAAAGGAAGCAAGGACTCAGAGTATAAAGGAAAGCTTACCCTTCTTGGTGCTAGAGATGGGTTTATATAGGAAGGAGATGGTCTCCGTAGGTGCAAGTACACCTCCAATAAGGTGTGAATCTGGTTTGGTTGGAGAGGGACGGCTGGTGGTCGGAACAATGTTTTTTCGGCTAAAGCACTGTTTGTCTCCTCTTGCCAGGACGCCTGACACCGTACTTGGCGTGGCTGCAATTAATGCGGCCTGCAGTGGGTGGTACTTGCATTGAATGCGGTTGTACTGTAGTGCGTGTGTCGATCTGACGCCTAGGTAGGCCGCCTCTCGTTCGGAGGAGGCTCTGGGTCGAGATCCTCCCCTCACAGAGCATATAGCCGCTTTCTCTTGTGGGCCATGTGCTGGTTCGATGAGAGAGGTGACTGGGCCGAGTTTAGGAGCTGACCTGTCAGCTTTCCCCAGAGAGAGAAGGACACGTGGCGCCTAGTCATAGCTCCCGTTTTTCCCCTTATCACATACATGTTCAAGCAAATTTAAATTTAAAATATTATCTTAGAGAATTTTTTTTTTCTTAACACACGCATCCCAAATGATATTCGAATTTGGGATATCATCTTGAAGAATGAACCCAGTAATCACTTGAACCAAATTATATTGATATTTTTTATTAATTTGATCCAAGTAATGCGAATTCATTGGGATCGAATCTCGTTTGAGTGTGCGTGTTAAAAAAAAAAAAAAAAAAAGCACCACGATACAAATTTTTTGGGGAAAAAAAAAAAAAAAACTAAACTTCTAATGAATTCGCATGTACCTAAGAATTGGAGAATAGAAAAACTTGTAAATTGTTTTACTAAAGAATTTAACGTTCATATGGATTTGGATAGCAAAATTAACCAAGAATTAAGTATCCAAAATTCACCAATACCATATTTTAGTAAATGCAAAATACAAATTTAAATTAATAAATATAGAAAAAAGAAGAAGAAATCAACTCAATTCTATAAATACGTACCAAAAGAGTTTAAGCCCCCTATCATTCTATATGTATTAATTTGATCCAAGTAATGCGAATTCATTGGGATCGAATCTCGTTTGAGTGTGCGTGTTTAAAAAAAAAAAACAAAAAGCACCACGATACGAATTTTTTGGGGGGGGAAAAAAAAAAACCTAAACTTCTAATGTATGATGCATTGATGTACAAATACCACATGAAAATATGGCGACAATTTAATTAAATTTTTTTTTGGAATTTTTTATATAAAAAATGAGAAATAATATGATATAATAATATTTTTAAAATTGTTTATGTACGGAACTCGGAAGCATCAGACATTAATTTATGTAGAAATTAATATGTATATAGTAAATAGCATAGGGGGCCTGACTCTGAGGCTGATGTGCAGTGAGCTAATTCCTTCACGTTTGAAAACACAAACCTACTTTTTCTCAACCAGATAAGACGAAAAGCAACCATTACCAACGCCCATTGAAGACTACCGACGAACAGAGACAAGTGGGAGAGAAGATGATCCGAATTTGTTTCAGTTTTCAGTAATCGCATTAAACTCCCAGTGGGCCCAAATCCCTGCTGAACTTGCTGCTTTCGCAAGTTGCTTAATGCAAACATACAGATATTTATATATACAGAAACATATGCAATTCCACCACACATGTGCAGCAGTTGAGTAATTGAGAAAAAGAAGAAGAAGAAATGGGCGAGACAACTGTGGAAGATGGGGCGGCGGGGAAACCCAAGCCCACAATCATGGTGCCTCCACGTGCTTCAATGGAGTCCTTTTTCACCGGGTCGGGTTTCGGGTTCAGTCCCGGTCCGATTACTCTGGTTTCGAGCTTCTTCTCCGAGCAGGGTCCGTTGTCTTTCTCCCAGCTCTTGGCCGGCGCCATGGCTTCGCCGATGGCGGCTAAGCAGGGTTTCGTGGTGGGTGGTGAAGAAAAGGGGGGCGATTTTGGTGGTGATGGGGGAAATAGTGGGAGTGGTGGAGGGTATAAGAGGAATAGGCCGACGGGTTTGGTGGTGGCTCAGCCGCAGATGCAGATGGAGAGTTTGAGCCCGCTGTTCATGGTTCCGCCGGGGCTCACCCCTTCCGGGCTGCTTAATTCGCCTGGGTTTTTGTCGCCGCTTCAGGTGAGGGTTTTGATTCGAATTGATTTCTGGGTTTTGATGGGATTGTGTTTGTGTTCTGGGAATTTTGATGAAGGATGTTTTTTTGATTGTTTCTTGGAAATTAGAATTATGCAGTCTGGTTTATTTGAACTAAATCATTGCAAAAAACGATGTTTGTGGAGGGGTTCAAGATTTGAAAGATTGGATTTTTGGCATTTTCAAGGAATAAATGCACGAAAATCTGGAATGATTATGCTAATAACTTGAGAATTTAATCAAATATTAAAGGGAAATCAATCAGTAACCATTCCAGAATATAAGGATTGGTAAAGATTGATTTCTTGTTCATTTTCTGTCTTAGGGTGTTGGTTTCTTGATCCAGTTTCAGCTTGGCCATGAATCTTGGCATTATCATTGGGGGATCATGTTCTTACCTCAACGAAATTTCCAGTTACTTTATTCGATCCGGAAGTTCGACGAAAAATGCTTGAATGTTGATTCTTGTTATCAGTTACATCAGAATTTCACATTTTATTTGCACATAAGTAATCAATGATTTCCTGTTAATTTTCATGCAGAGCCCTTTCGGAATTTCTCACCAGCAGGCCTTAGCCCACGTTACAGCACAGGCAGCATTTTCTCAATCTTTTGCGCAAATGCAAGCAGAATTTCAACGCTCTTTATCTACACCAAAAGCAGAAGCACTTACTGACCAATCATTCTCTGCAACCAATGAAACTCCAGCGCATCAGCCAAACCCAACACCATCAGAAGCAGAAGTTTCACAAACGGAAACATCGGAAATTTCTCAATCAGATAGAAAAGCTGCTTGCATTTCTGGTGATAAACCAGCTAGTGACGGTTATAACTGGAGGAAATATGGGCAGAAGCATGTTAAGGCAAGTGAGTGTCCTCGGAGCTACTATAAGTGTACATATCTTAATTGTCCAGTTAAGAAGAAGGTCGAACGGTCTTCTGATGGACAAATATCTGAAATTATATATAAAGGGCAGCACAATCATGATCCTCCTCAGCCTAATAAAAAGGGAAAAGACAGTTCTGCCACCCAAGGTAACAGGTTCAACGAGGGCGTTGGTGTCAAATCCGAGCCCGCTAGTTTTCAAACAACGACCCAAAATATGTATGAGCATCATGATACTACAACAAGTTGCAATGGTGAAAAGGAAGATTCTGTAATAGTAATAGATGATGGAGATGATGATGATGATGAACCAATTGCCAAAAGAAGGTGAAATTAATGTCTTGGGAATTTTCGTGCTTTTTTTCTCCATTTGTTCATTTACTTTTCTGAAAAGCATTCATCTTTTTGAATCAGGAGCATGGATGCGGGGCAATCCCTGCCTGCTTCAACGGTAACTATTACAGAGTCGAAAATTGTGGTGCAAACGAGAAGTGAAGTTGATCTCTTGGATGATGGATATAAATGGAGAAAATACGGGCAGAAAGTCGTGAAGGGCAATCCAAATCCAAGGTGCAACCCGTTTGATCAATCTAAGATAATTAAACCGGCCTATTCTGTGGTTTGACCTAATTACACAAACTTTTCTTGAGGTTTGCTTCCCTTAACACACCCTGATGTTTGGCCTAATGCACGTCATTATCGTGTCATTTGCCAGATAAAGATGATATCATCAAATATTCTTCAATGCAAATGCAATATAAATTCTATGATAAGGGAAGTTTTCGTAAATACTCAAATCTTAGGAGAAATTTGTTTGATTGGATCAAACTTCACGTCTGTCCGTCTAATTATCCCAATACGAATCTTTCTGTAGGTTTGGACTAATGCATGTAAAATTTCCGTCTACAGGAGTTACTACAGATGTACATATGCCGGTTGCAGCGTTCGTAAACATGTTGAGAGGGCTTCGGCAGATCCCAAATCCGTGATCACAACATATGAAGGTAAACACAATCATGAAATCCCGACAGGGAGACACAATAGCCATAATCAGCAGTCGAAAACACAGAAGCTAGTTGCTAAACCTAAGAATCCTTCTCCCGGCAGAGAAGTAGGTTTCGGGAAAATGGGTCCGATACCGATGACTCTACAACTCAAAGAAGAACAGATTGCTACTTGATCTCCGAATCAAGAACCATTGCCGGAAAGTAGTACACTATGAAGAGTCTTGAGAAGCAACTTTTATGGGACTTGCAGCTGTGATTTGAGAATATAAATAAGCTATAGTTTGTCTCTGTTTTTTGTTTGTATAAGCAATGTATATTGTAATCCTGTTTCAGTACAAGAACTTAATGTCAACATGTTTTGGTGTAATTTCAATATCTCTTACTCTCACTTCTCCGTCTTTCTGGAGACCTGTTTTCAAAGTCTAACCAAACAGCAAAGAAAATTCGAAAGAAAAGATTACAAAAATTACTTATGACCAATTGGTTGTCAATTCTATTTCTATGCCAGTTTACTAGATTATGAGATTAATTTAATTTAATATAATTTTGGATGATACACCTAATTTAAAATAAAATATTAATATTGCACAGCCAATCTTTGCTTCATAATAGGCGCCTTTTTCACAGTAGTTGGGCGGTTGGCCTATACTCCTTGAAACAGAGCATCCATGGCAGAGGAACACGGACCCCGCCACTGCCACACCTCCATTTACACCAAAACCGAACACAGAATTTTCTCATTTTCCACAAAAGGAACACATTCATGATTATAAAGCAACAAAGATCAAAAGCGCATGAACGTATAATCATAGATTCTTACATCATTATTATTCATAGGACCCCACGAAAATATGCCAATGTCTCCTCCTCCTCCTCTCCCTCTCATGCGCATATCTCGCACTACTCTGATGACAGAAAGAGGAAAAAACAGGGAAATCTTTGACCCTTCCTTTTTCCCCCTCTCTCTCTCTCCTCCAATTTGTCACGTCTTCCGAACTATAAGCTCTGTTTCCTGAAGATTTCCCCCTTTCTCTCTCTCTCCTCCCCTGTTTCTCTCTCTCTCTTTCTCTTCAGGGGTAAGAAGATTGATTGCAGGGGATGCAGCAGGGGTGATTTTTCTGGGAAAAGATTTGAAAAAAAAAACCAACCCCTTTCACCTGTGACCCATTCCCCCATCTGGGTCCGTTTTGAATTCGAATTATGGTTGGATCCTTTGGATGGGTTTAGTCGGTCATGGGTTGTGTTAGTTCCAAGAAAGCCAGGGCTGATTCATCACCTGCATTTGAAGATGTCTCTCCGATTTCAGCTAATACTGGTCGGAGTGTTAAATCGGGTTGGGTTCATTCAGGCCCGTTGGAGAAGATAAAGGAGAATTCCGATAAGGGGAAGGATTTGGAGGAGAATGGGAAATCTGGGAAGAAGAAAGGAGGAGATTCTGAGGATTATTGGGAGAAATTGAAAGCTGTCAAGAGACTTTCCTCGAGGAAGAAGCCGGCGATTAGCTTGAAATTGGGGAGGCTGCCGGAATGCGAGCTGGCGGCGGCGGGTTGGCCGCCGTGGCTCTCCGCCGTCGCCGGCGACGCCATTGATGGGTGGCTGCCTTTGAGATCAGACTCGTACGAAAGATTGGAAAAGGTGAGATTTTTCCTGCGTTAGTCCTGTTATCAGCCCTTTTGCATGAATTTTTACCTGAATAAACTGCGCCTACGCTACACTTTCTTATATGATAGATTGAAACGTTTATAGATTGGACAAGGTACGTACAGCAATGTATACAAAGCCCGTGATCTGAACACAGGCGGCATGGTTGCTATCAAGAAAGTTCGATTCGATAATTTCCAACCGGAGAGTGTCAGATTCATGGCACGCGAGATTCTGATACTCCGGAGGCTCGACCATCCGAATATCATGAAGCTCGATGGTATTATTACGTCGAGATTATCGTGCAGTATATACCTGGTATTCCCGTACATGGAGCATGATCTCGCTGGACTGCTATCGTGTCCGGACATAAAATTCACTGAATCGCAGGTTTTGCTTTAACTTTCTCATTATGTTATTGGGGTGTTGTGTTTCTATTTATGTCTGAAGTGAGTTCTTGTTATGGGAATTAGATAAAATGCTATATGAGGCAGCTGCTCAGCGGAGTCGAGCATTGTCATTCGCTTGGCTTATTGCACAGAGACATTAAGTCGTCGAATATATTAGTGAATAATGAAGGGATTTTGAAGATTGCTGATTTCGGGCTGGCGAATTTCATGAGGCCTCAAAACGAGCAGCCATTGACGAGCCGTGTGGTGACTTTATGGTACAGACCTCCGGAGTTGCTTCTGGGGGCAACTGATTATGGGGGAGCAGTTGATTTGTGGAGTGTTGGCTGTGTTTTTGCTGAGTTTTTTATTGGGAAGCCTCTGCTTAAGGGCAGAACTGAGGTTAGGACATTCTTGAAATCCTATTCTGTGAAATTTGTCTGAAAATCTGTTTGAGAAAATTAGAAATGGGAACTTCATTTTTTTGCCCATCAGGTGGAGCAGTTGCATAAAGTGTTCAAACTTTGTGGTACTCCCTCAGAAGACTATTGGAAAAAATCCAGACTTCCACTAGCAACTATGTTTAAACCCCAGCAAACTTATGAAAGTACACTCAGAGAAAGATGTAAGGAGTTCCCAGAAAGTGCTGTTGGCCTCATAGAGACATTTCTGTCGATCGAGCCTTGTAAGCGTGGGACTGCTGCATCTGCTCTCGATTCTGAGGTGGGATTTGAGAGAAAGGGTGGACGAATGAGTTTTTGTTGTTTGATCTTGTAATCTTACTTAATGGGATGTGATTCTTGTTTTTGTAGTACTTCAACTCAGTACCGTACGCTTGTGATCCCTCGAGCTTGCCACAATATCCACCGAACAAGGAGATTGATGCCAAAATACGTGAAGATGCAAAAAGGTTCACTATCTTGTTATTCTACTTTGATATGTAAACGGACTTGGTATTTTCAGGCGTAGTTTTAATTGGAAGGTTTACTCATTTATTACAAATGTCATGGAATAGACCGTGATTTCTCATACCTAAAATGGGTTTATTTGTAATTTCACATAACCTTAGGAGTAGCAATCTAATCTGCCATAAATTTAAAGCTTATGAATGAGTGAAGAACAAATTTTTCAGGAAGGGCGCCCCTAGAGGAGACACGGGCTCGAGAAAACCAAGAAGAACTCGTAGAAGTTTGCAAGAATCGAGCGATTTCAGTAAAGTAGTCCCGTCTGAGGTCTCTCTCTCTCTCCCCCTCTCCCTCACAAACTGAAGATGTTCATCTGTCTGAGATTTCACTTTTGTTTTCTTGTAGGAGGCTGAAGGCAATGTACAAGCAGACAACAAGACCCATGGTGTTAACGCCCATGTAAATAGAAGAAGAGGTTTGAAGCAATCATATGACACGAAATCAGACCTGTCTCAGGCTTCACAAACAACTCAAGGATCTCTAGCATCCACTACTCGTTCGGTTCCTGCACAAGTTTCAGCTTCGAGTGGCTTCGCATGGGCGAAGAAGGGAAAACAGCGCGATGTATTCACAAGATTGTACAGCCAGCACACTCCAAGAAGCCAAAAATATCATCAATCAGATTCTTCACGTAAGCTACACGCATATGATTCGTACGATGAGCAAGAAAATAATGATGATTCTTCGGGAGGGGCTTGTGGCGTTGAGGCCACCAAACCTGCAAAGCATAGGGGGCGAGGGCAGCTGCGTAGGCCGGACTCTTTCGATTCGTCTGTTGAGATGTATGAGCATGAAGAATTAGCAAAGGTAAGTTAAAAGCATTTTCTTGGAATGGCAGATGCTTCTAGGTTCTAGCTCAAGATAAACAGAAACAGAGTGCCTGTTTTGCTGCTCCTGCTTATTATAAGCTAGAAGCACTTTCCCGGCTTTTACTACTACAAACAGCTTCAAATTTCAATCTCCATAAAACTTGTTTTCGCGTAAAATTTTACAAAATTGTTGTAAAATTTAAATATTGTTCTCTAAAATTAAAATTTCTGACACCATCCTGTATACGTTATTTTGATCCTTCATTGAACTTTACATAGGAGTACCGGAGGAAGACGAATGGGAAGATTGGATACTCGGGGCCGTTGCAGCATCACTTGCAAAGCAACGGTTCGAAACAGTACGACGCCCCTCATCATAGATCCCGATTCTACAAAGGTAATGGTAGTCATCCCGAAAGTAAAAATAGCTCTGTTTTGATTGCAAGAACGATCACTTGTACTACATTCTATATCTGCAGATTTCTGAGACATTGCAGAGGGAGAAGATGAAGATGGAATCTTTTCTGCAATTTATATATGAACAATTTTGAGTGAAACAAATATATACGATATGATTACCAACAGAGAAACCAATCTGTATACTAAGACATAGATGGATGGCCATGTTTGATTCAAGACTTCATCTTTTTATATTTTTTGGTGTAATACTGTTCATATCAACCCTTTTAGTTTAATATGCTGAATCAAACGTGCCCAGATTAATGTGTTCTTTTTCAGTATTCAACATGAAATCTAATTACACCTTTATTACGGTTCTTTAGTTTTGGAATACAAAATTGATTCTCTTTCCATAAAAATCCATTCTTTCTCGCAAGAAAATCCGCAGGAAAGTTAAATCTATGAATAAACCCAGAAGAACGAAAACCTTCAAAACTTCATCGGTTTTTTGCAGCTAAAAACAAATCAAATCAAAGAAAACACTGCTTTGAAAGAAAAAGGAAAGAAGATATATATATATATATATATATATATAGGGCAATCCTCTCGCTGTTGACTGCAAAAGCTTGAGCAGCAAAGCGGCCATGGCAGCCCCGATTAGATTAATATGCGCCAGTCACACTAAAGTGCGCCACGATTAAAACCTCTCCCGTGGAATACCACGCCACCCCTTGTTTCACGGGGGAAGCGCTCGGCCTACGGCGCTGATTTGCTTCTCTGCTTTCTTCTTCCCCAATTTATACATCGACTGAAACCCTAATTAACTTCCAAAAATGTCCCTGCTCTTTTGCTTATTCCATATATGTCCCTTAAGATTCCATCTTTTTCTCTCTGGGGTTTCTCCACATTAAAGTTGCAGAAACAAATGGCAGGTAAAAGAAGTCCCTTTTTTTACCGCAGAGTGAATCGTATTCATAAAGATTATGCGGTAAAAAGTTAAAACATAGTACATGTTATTCGCCTATAAGATGAATTATCGCCATGATTGATATATTGTGTTTTTAAAGTTTGGATAAATGTGGTTTATCGACCAAGTGGGAGAGAATGTTAAAAGTTTGTGATGTGTAAGGACTCGTAAACGGATTAAAAGGAGTTATCCAAATTATAACTTCTCATGTTTAATTAAATCACGTGAATTAAGAATTAAGAATCTCACAATTTCAATAATTCCCTAAATTCTAGCACTATAAAAGTATATCGAGTTAAGGATATGTAAAAGAATAAAAAATTCCGAAGGTTCTAAGCACGAAAAACACATACAGAGTATCCATCAGAGGACTTAAGTTATCGACGAAACTGAGGTATTTCAATAAGTAATGGTGGGAGGTATTTCGATACTAATTCCGCTACGTAGAATTCATAATTAAGATTTCTATGAATTTTAAAGATTATGCGGCTTCTAAAATTTATGGTTCCTTTTTTTTTTTTTTAACCTTTTTCTTGGGTGAATTTACGTCCCATTTTCACCGTGGATTGAATTTCTTTTTTTTTTATACCTGGGTTTTGTGAGATTTGTAACTTTTCCTCGTTTTTGTTTTCGTTTTGTTTTTTTGGGGTTGAATTTTGCAGGTGGTGAAGTGGGTAGCTCAAGTTCGAATCTTTGGCTGGCCGAAGACCCCAGCAAAAGATGGGGTGAAGTATTCTTCCTACTTTTCACTCCCTTTTGGCTCTCTCTTTGCCTTCACTGCCTTGCCATTGCTGTTACTAACAAACTTTATGAGGTAATTTCAGCACTCGTATTCATCGCTTTTGTATGTACTTGTTCTTAACCATGCAGTAATAACAGTTTCGACTTTGCTAAGTTTCTTCCACTGCAATCTGAACTTCTGTATCAGAGAAAAAGAAGGAACAGAATATTTATTTGTTTTCCATATAATGAATGACAGTATGGTACCAATTCGAAAGTATGAATATGTGCTGATACAACTTTCACTGCCTTAATGTCGATGCAGATTGTGTTCAATACCATGATCGATGTATATCTTGTTTAGGGTTTTCAAATTGAGAATGGAGCGATTATAATAGAGTCACGTTATGGGTAGACTCTTTTAACATCCCACATTGGAAAAAGATCAATTGAATTGAATTGGGTTCACGCTCCAGGGTAGACCGTTGATTGTTCAGGCCTGGGCGTACGAGGGGTGTATTAACATTCCACATTGGAAAGAGATCAAACTATGTGCTAGTTAATAAATGTAAGACAAACCTCACCTCATTAGCTAGTGAGTTAGGCCGAGCATAAACTTTCATAGCTCGAGATCCTCTTCCGATCATTTCCTTGATCAATTCTCATCTTCATAATTCGTCTGAAAATGACCTGAACGGCATGTAATCTTTTAACTGCTTTCATCCTTTTTTTAGGGGGATTACCTCTTTCTGGGATTTGTTTCAGCACTACCTGCTTTCATTATCCCTTTGTTTCTCGGTGGAAAGGTAAATTAATGTTTACTTAATAAGTTCATTGCATACACTTCTGTTAGAACGGATAGCTGAGATGCTATTGTTTGTGACTTGTGCAGGCAGATAGCACCAGATGTTTGAAGGATCGTTATTGGGTCAAAGTAATTTTCTTTTCTTGCTTTTGTTTTTCAGTCATTTACCTCGCTGTAACTAGAAAACAGTTGTTCTCCCAGGCTAATCTCTGGATCATCATTTTCAGCTATGTTGGAAATTACTTTTGGACCCCCTGTTTTTTCACAGTTTTGGGCGCCTCATATACATTTCCGTCGTGGAAGATGAGTAATGTGAGTATTGTGAGTATTGTATTTTTCCTCGTGATGGCAATTTTATTAATTCAAGATCATTTTGTAATAAGTGGTAATGTTATGCAGGTACCACATGCGACCCTTCTTCTCACACACGCGTGCTTCTTGTTTTACCATGTTTCGTCGAATATGACACTCCGAAGACTCCAGCATTCTATTTCTCACTTGCCACAGAGTAGTCAGTTGCTCTTCAAAGCTGCTTGCATTCTTGCTCTTTCGTATTTTGTAGCTTATCTTCAGACACTATTTATTTCCAAGGTAAGTGAAGAGGATAGTCTGCTAGAAATGTATAGGGATAAATTAGTTATACCGACATACTCTGATCATGACTTAGTTACACGAACTCTGCTGGGGTTTGAGAAATTACAAGAACTCCCCTTATTCAGAAATTTACATTATATCTCAAAATGATTTCATCTCTAATTTTTTCATGAATACCCCTGTTTTACCCTCGACACTATAATGGCATACATTCGGCAACCTCATGGTATGCTAGAGGAAGTTATTGTAATTTCTCAAACTCTGGGGAAGTTTCTGTAATTAGGTCAAACCTCGGGGTATGCCAGTGTGATAGACCCCTATTTATGTGATAAATCTTTTGAAATGATTCTTGACTTCTTGTGTTGTGATCCTATGCAGTTTCCCTATTATGAATTTGTGGACCGGTCTGCAATGTACACACTGGGCTCTTTATTTTATGCAGTTTGTTTCTTCGTGTTCCCTATGTTCTTAAGGTAAATATTACTTGGTGAGCACGTCGTATAGTCTTTCTTTTTTCTCTTCATCTCTTGTAACGGGCATTATTTGCTATTTCCAGGATTGATGAGAAACTTGACGAAAAATGGGACTTGCCACGAGTTGCAGTTGATGCTTTAAGTGCTGCCATGCTTGTGACAATTATACTCGACTTATGGCGTATTTTTCTTGGCCCGATTGTTCCTGTACCTGAATCCAAACAAAGCCTTCAACCAGGACTCCCCATGGTTTCCAGGTAATGCCTAGGCTTTGCAAGAAAAAGTTTGTTCATCTTGTTAGTTCGGCTCGTTAGGTTCTTGGTGGGCTCGGTTCCTTTGCATCCCTAAACAGAACTAAGGAAGTTCATTGGCTGTTCCGGAGTTCTGCTATGACGATTGAGCTCTTTAAGATTTGACAATCAGCGATATATTTAACCTCCTTAATTGTTTCTTTTCTTTGTTGTTTTGTTTCATGAGGATGTCTCTTGTATCAGTAATCAGTGATTGTGTTCTAACAGTTTCAATAACAGAGATATAATGCCTATAATTCTACACATACTGAACAGATTGACAACTGATTACATTACAGATTTACAGTATATGCTCCTAGGTGTGATACACAATCCACAGAGTTCGATTGAATACCATCACGAGCAGCTTCGATTTGTGTAGTCACCTCGATCTTCGGGAACGCTGGTCTTCGTTTGCATACACACGACTGGTTCTCCATAATCACCATGAATCAAACAAGCTTTAATTTCATAATCACTATGAGGGGGTCTCTGTGTTATTTCGAACTCTAGGGATCCATGCCAGTTAACACATCGAATGCGTGTTGATGGGCAGGGGTGTTAAATGTAATTTACCAAAAACAGGAAACAGTGAATACATATATGGATACTTGGGAGTTGGGATTTCTTGAGAGAGAGAGAGAGAGAGAGAATTCCCACTAAAATAGAATTACAATATTCCCATTAAAATAGAATTACATTTCAACTAAGGCGGTATCAGGAATCAATTCGAAAATACAAAAAGATGAAGAAAAGAAAAGAAAAACAACTACAAGTACAGCAGCTCAAAACTATATGTTACAAATCAGAATGCTATCATTCTGATGTTAAAGAACACATTATTGAATCAGTATGAAATTAATACTCTAGTTTACAGATTACTGGGCAGTTTCCACTTCATCTTCTTCACAAAAAGCTGCTTTTGGCTTTTCAGGGTTGCTTGGACACAGCTCAGGCAGCTGACAAAATCCGGCTTGCACGATGGACAGCGGTGGATTCACTCATCTTCTAGCCTGAAAATGTTAGGTATTTGTCCGAGGTTCACGAAATCAAGCTGGTTCAATCTCACGCAGCACAGGACTTGCTCCGGCAATTCTTCCGGCTTCTGTGCCTGTTCATCATAGAAGCCATTTTAATTTTACAGGGGAGAAAATTCAGAATTTTAATAGAAAACACAGATAAATGGGGATAATTGCACTGATATCCCCTCATATTTGGCTTAATTATAAGAAAATTCTCTTAGTCAAAGAATTTAGGATACATGTGCATCGATGAGTTTTGATGATGTCTATTTCTAGTTTCGTTTAAATATTTACCCATTGGCATTTACCGGTCAATATTTGACTTCAAATTCAAAAGGTATGTCATGGAGGTTTTTGTAATTTCTCAAACCTCAGGGAAATTTGTATAATTAAGCCAAGCCTTAAGGGATGCAACTGTAATTATCCCAATAAAATATAGCCCTCTATAGATTTGTCATAAAACAAAACATTATTCACCTGAATAGTCAGTCCAAGGTCCAATATTCCAGTCCCTAAACGCTCCCGGAATGCTTCAAGTCCCTTTCGGGCTATGTAGCTAAACCGATGAATGTCGAGGTCAATTTCAAAGTAATTTGGCCCCTGCGTGAAAGTGGAAATAATAAGAATCCAAATCATATTAGAGGTAGGTATGTTGCAAAATGCGTGATTCAACAGGTCATGTAACGAGTTTAGAACATTTCTAAGTTAAGAATCATAATAACTTGATAAAACTCGTGCTGAGGACGAGAAAGAACTGGTTTTTCATTGTAAGCTTGCAAAAGTTTTCTTTCAGTAGCACTAGAGACAAGATCATCTGGATTAACAACTCCAACCATAATTTTTAACCTTTCTCTGAAAGGAATCGTTGAATCTTTAGCAAATCCTTTCACCTTTTCTACATCATCCTCAACCAATCTCTGCATCACACATAGAAAACTTTACACTAAGCAAAGATAGCGTACTTACTAAAAAGAGAAACCCAGTATTATTGTTATTTATTACCTTGATACTTTCCTGAAATTGTGTAGATACATCTTTCTCAAAAGTTTCAGAAAGTCTAAAATATAGTACAAGACTCAAGCCCTCTCCATCGCCATCACCAAGAAACATGGGCGCTGGATATGTCGGTAGCTGCGTCAAGATAATATTTTTCTTAGACAAGATTTTAATCCACAGAAAACCCACAATAAAAAACAAAATCTTGAGATACTTTAATTTAATTACCTGAATGTTAACAATAAGCAACGGTGGCAATTTTCCATCTGCTTTTAGAGACGGTAGCTCGAGGTGTTGCGCAATGTGCTTAATTTTTCTTGGAGAGGCAAATAAATCTACACCAAATGGGGTGTAAGGAGCGGCATTTGGTGCAGGGCATTTCTTCTTGTCCCTGCGTTACTAAATTGTTAGATGTATTTATGATAATAACGTGGAACAAAGTTTCATGGTCAATAGATGGGGGGTTTTGACATCATACTTGAAGTAGTTTTCTCCTCGGAGTTTAAAGGTTGAAGGTTTGATTTCAGACCAAGTTCCAGAAGTTGGCTTCTCATCAGTGCAACATGGAATCATTAATCCAGCTCTGGGACGATAAAGATACTTTTTTGATGCACCTGAAATGATCAACACGATTAAAAAATCAGATGAAGAATTAAAAGAAGGGGGATTTTTATTTTATTATACAAGCAAGTCGGAGAACAGATACCCACACAGTTCACTTGTTTCCTCTCCGTCAGCAGATTTCCTCTTGAAAGAGAGGCGGATAACAGCCGGTTTCTTTCTTGAGCCCCCACTTAATGCGCTGTTTACCTTATCATTAAAACTTACAGAGGGAACCAAACGAGGTATAATGGTTTTCAATATTTTTTCTGGAGCTTTCTCCTCGTGATTGTCATTTCTGTCATCTTTCATCCCGTTAAAGCTCAAATACGCCCTCTCTAAGTTTTTGATCCTCTTGGTTGCAGAATCATCGTTCTTCTTAACATCTTTGTTGGAGAGCGACTCTCTTTTACCATTACTATCTATTGTTAGATATTCATGGTATTCTTTGAAATTACGCTTGCTGTCCACAATGCACGATGAAGTTTCGAACTGGAGAACTTGTCCATTTGAAATGTTTGGGTAGAAATCTATTGGAGAAGAAATGGAGGAAGTTAGGAATAAAGTTTTTCAGCACAACACAATATTTGTCACGAGAATATATTATCCAAAAAGTTCATTGCTAAGTACGAAAAGAATGATGATTTTTTTTTTCGGTTCTGTTTACCTTCACGAACACTACTAAAATCATCATCCGAGTCGGAATCTAGTATGCTGAGTGTGTCAAACCATGCATCTTCTTGGCAAATTCCTTTAAGATCAAGAATAAGATGCCAGGTTTATTATCTATCCTTTAAGAAGTAATAATGCAGGGGGAAAAAATGGAACAAAACTAAGAACATTTAATGAAGAAAGTAGATATATATACCATTGGCATCAAGTTGGCTATGATGCCACTGCATCTGAGTTAGATGGAAGGTAGAATTGGAGACCTCAGATCTTCTACAGGTGGTCGTTGTGTGAACAAATTCACTAACTGAAAAATCAGAAACTCGAGCTCCTGCATCTTTCTTTCCTTTTCTGTTCCCATTTATGATTGAATTCAGATGAAGCTTTCCGGGGCGAAGATGGCGTTTTTTTCTTCCTTTCACAGGTTTTAATGGTTTTCTTGCTGTAGCCAGTGATGATACACAACCGCCCATTTTGATTACTCAGTTTCTAAAATAACTGCAACATTCCACAAGATTTCTACTATAATTTCGGAAACTTGAAATTGTAGACTATGAACTTGGATTAATATACTTTGACGTCACAACAGGCATACCTTATGGTGAGTTAAGAATGCTGTCATGTTATTTGCAACTTTAAAAGTTTGATTTCCAATGGTGATTCAGAATTTCAGCTCAATGATCATAAATTACGCGCGCCACTTCTCCTTGGGGCCTGATCACATCAAAAATGCAGATTTTAAGTGGAACCGAAAAGGAAGGTGGAAATCAATAACTTGTCACATCTATTAAAAACAAGGCAGATCCAGAAATGAACATTAACAGAGCCAAATTTCTATAATTTAAAACAATAAAGAAAAGAAAGTTTCAGCAGCTCCATGTGATCACATAAAACAAGACTGAAAAAAGTGGAAACCTGAAACATAGTATGCAGGGATCATGTTCTACACAACCTTTCTCATGCCCTTAAGCAATATTCTCTGAAAGTGCTGATAAAAAGAAGAGGATGAATGTGGAGGAAATGACCTCGGAATGTTCAATTTCATACATCAATCGAAAGGAAAAGAATATTATCGCATGAAAGGAAAGTGGAGGATACTCCAATCCATATGGGCCAGCATCAAACGAACAATACAAGACAAATCAGAAAAGATTAAGAATATAATAAGATAAAAGATTCAAGAACAAATATGTGCTGTTGTTGCCTTCGATTTGATGCAATAAAGCCCAGCAGCATAACTAATGGGATCATTATCCCAAATAACAACATACAGACTGAGACACCCATAAAATGAAGACAAATCCACACCCCATTTCAGACAAGATGCAGAATATATCAGAAATCATGCATATTCATCCAGTCACCTAACGCAAGAGCAGGAACCCAGATCAGAAAAACGTTCAAATCGCCAAATATTTAGCCATAATCCCCTCAATCAAACCAAGACAAAAACTTTGAAGAACAATTCCTCACAAGAAAACCCTCGGAAATGCAACAGGATCATAATTCATTACAAAAAACAACAAGAAACCACCACCACCAATCTCAAAAACCACAATCATAAGAACAAACACACATTACACATACACATCAATCCACACACACACACAAACACGCACGCACACGTGTGTGTGCGTGTGTCCATACATCAAGAAAAGGGACCTGGAAAGAGAACAAAAGGCTTTAGAGGAGGGAGACGGAGAAGTGGGTCCGACGATGTCGGATCCGCAGTGCAATTCCAGACCCTTTTTCGTGGCTTTTTTCCAACAGCGATTCCTCTTTACGTTATTTTTCCTGCTCTTAATTCCATAGAATTATTGAGCAGCGAAGGCTTCATACATACAAGAAGATATGCATGTATGATATATGAGATGAAAAAGGAAAGAGGGCCAAAAACAGAGTGCTTGCTCTGTTTTAATTGCCCTGTTCCGCCACTTTTTCCTCGCTGCTCGAACCAAAATATTTTATTTTATTTTTAAATTGAATTATTATTATGAGAGATTGAAAGTAGATAATATGATGTTTTAATTTTGTTTATTTTTTCTTAAAAGCAACTAGAATTTTTATCTTTTTGAAAGGGATAAATGGTATTTGTCTTGGCTTAAATATTGTGTGTAGATATTTTTATTACAGCCTCTTGAAAATAATAAAAAAAGTGCATAGTCAAGTCAAACTCGGTTGTGCACGTATAAAAGGACGCGCACAATTAATTGCAAAATAAATATTGTTACTATTTTGCCTACACGAATATTTATAAGAATACTAATGAATATATTGTGTGAGATTTTTATTATGTGAAATTTTCAAAAAATAATTATTCTATTTGTCATGTTTGTATTGTCGGGTTCGTCTCGAATCATCATGGCTGGATATATTTTTTGAAAAAAAATATTAAAAATATTTTAAAGCTTGTAAGATGCTTGGAGAAAACGTATTTATTAAGGATGGGTTGAATGTGTCCTACTTTTAATTTGAAATAAGAACATTAGACCTCGGAGTTTATTGTTTTGTTGATAACTTTGAATTAAAAAAAAAGAGAGAATAAAGGAAAATTTAAGTTCAAATTCGACTAAGTTGAATTCAATCAATTGAAAAAAAAAATTGTATTATATATACTCATCATCTGATTTGTCATTTTTTTAAAATTTTTCATTAACCAACGACAAGTGTAAAACACTTATCCTCTCATTACACTAGTTTGATCAAATCAGACTCGAGTTATAATTATTCGAAATTAAATAGGAAATAATATTGAAAATTGATAACGAGTATGTTTTAGCCTTAAAGGAAGATATTGATGAGACTCAAAATCACACGCGAATCAGAGTCGTCCACGTGTCAATGCCTTAAAGACCGAGAGCCTGTACGCTCGCATCGATGGGCTCGCGGACCCTCCCAGCCCATGGGCTCGCCTATCAGTACCTATCAGTGGGCCTCGGCCAGCTGCTCAGGTGAAGGCCTCAAGTCGACTGGTTTGACGCTCGCTTTACGACCCTCAGGAACATCCTCCTCAGAGAGGTGCCCATCCGAGGGTCCCTTCTCGATGCTCGGGACTTTTGCGCTCAAGGGTCATTTACCGTGGGGAGGCCAGCCTTACACTCTTCGAGCGTCGCCAACGCTCGTGCATGACCATGCCCAGTGGCGTTGGATCCGAACCTCGGCAAAGGGGATCCTAGGTTTTTCCCTCTCACACGACCCTCGTCAACAACCTCTGACACAAGGGTACCGCGCACTATGCACCTGACGCGCCGTCTCCTTTTCAGAAATGTCATTCTCACCCCCTCAAAGGCTGCCACGCGTTAGGGCAACACAGGTTTGGGACCACATGGTCAATTTACCCGTTTACCCCCATCCCTAACATATAAATAAGGGGAAATCCATGTATTCTTCCCCAAGTCATTCTCTGCATACACACCACACACATTTTCTGGGCATTATTCCTCCGGATCCTTCTAAGCTCCAGATCCCATCACCACAGCTGCACCTACCCCATACTTGCACTCTTGGTGTTATCCTAGCTGGAAGAACCCACACTCAAAAGGAAACCCAGATCCTGAGGCCTTTACGCCCGTGATGGTCTTCCCTCTCACAAACAAATCTTAAAGTGATTGTTGCATCTAGGAAACTCAGATTCCTGCACCATCATTTTTTGCGCCGTCTGTGGGAAACCATCACCACCATCTTCGTCATTACCAGTTTCTTCCTGTTAAAGCTAGTTGAAAAGTGACACCAAAATCTTTCATCATGGTTACTGCCACAAGATCTGGAACTCTGGGGAACAGAGGAGTTCTCCCTCCCGCCAATGGAGAAGACGCTGAAAGCCCTGCCCCCGCCGGAGGTGCACCTCCTCTCGTTGCCGGGGACGTTGATGCCGTTGCTGCTGCTCCTCCCCCAACTGGAATCGAAGCGGGAGGATCGGGCTCCAACCCTCCCCCTCCAGCTTTCGCCCCAAACATCCCTACCTCTCATCACAGCATGTACTCCATGGCCATGCCTCCGCCGGGATACTTCCCTATGCAACCGGGAATGATGCCCGGAATGGTGCCCATGGTCCAGCCATACCCAGTGGGCACGCTAAATCTCCCACTGTCACTACCAAGAGAAATACAGGGGGTGGAAATGCCCCAGTTAACAACCCAGCAGCTCCAGGCTCTTTACGCGCAATGTGAAGGGCAGGCGGTACAGAACGCCTGGGAGCACTTCACTGCCGCCTATTTCCCCTCTTTGGCAGGAGCTCGAGCGGCTCCGCCCTTGGGCGGGCTCCCTGCACATCCCCTGACGATGGCCCAAAATGCGTTAAGGGCCCAGCAACCTCACCCTCCCCCTCCTCAGGAAAATGAGGCCGCTCCGAGGGCCCAACAAGGGCAGCAACCAGCGGGAAACGAGAGAGCCCCTCAAAATGAAGAGGCTGGAAACAACGACGAGGTCCAGTCGAGGGCCACGGAAAGGGCAAACCGCAGAAATGTCGGTGACCCTCAGCTTGCAGCAGTACAAGACCAAATTCGAGGGCTCCAGAACGTGGTGGAGCAGCTCTCTCGAGCACGGTCTCACGCCTCCCGCGATGGGGGCGAGAGGTCCAAGGCCAGAGACGCACGCCGACCACGTAGCCCCATTTCCCGGCGCAGGAGGGAAGCCAGCTACGAGGATCCCGACGACCGGGATTATAGGATCATGACTGGCGACTCGCCCCTCATTGAAGAGGTACTGATGACTCGCGCAGGGAAGGGCAAAATCCCCTCGTCTGTCAATAGGTACGATGGAACCACTGATCAAGCCGAACACCTGGATCACTTTGTACATTTGATGCATTTATATGATCACCCCAACAACTATTGGGCCAAAGTGTTCGTCACTTTCCTCACTGGAATGGCTCAAGACTGGTACAAAAAGCTCCCCCCACGCTCGATTCGGGGCTATTATGACTTAACAGATGCCTTCATCAGCCACTTCAACTCCTTAAAAGCACCGGCCCCAGCCGCAATAGCCCTGTACAGCTTGGTCCAGGGGCCGAATGAGACCCTTCGGTCTTTCATGGGAAGGTTCAACAAGGAGATCTTGTTAGTGGAGAAACCCTCGATGGATTTCCTGAGGCATGTTCTTTTCGGAGCTATAAACATGAAGCACTATGTCAGCAAGGAATTTGTGGAAGAAGTGGCCAAGAAGAAGCCCCGCTCGTTAATGGAGATAAGGGACATCGCTGATTCGTTTTTCACCCTGGAAGATATGTACCTTGCGAGGGAGCAGAAGATGGCGAATGCCCCTCGCCCCAGTAAAACCTTTGAGGAAAGAGGAGATTCAACCAGGGGCCGCCGCCGCAGTCCCGTTCCCGCTCGGAGGAACGCCTCTCCTCCTCGAAAGTTCGAGCGCATCCCTCTCAACCGCCCTACAGCTGAAGTGTATGCTATGGCGGACAGAAAGCTGTTCAAAAGGCCAGCGAAGCTAAGGGAGACCGAGGCCCAGAAGCGCTCGGGGAAATATTGCGCTTTCCACAAGCAGAAAGGGCATGATACCAACGAGTGTCGCCAGCTTGAGAGTGAAATTCAGAGGCTGATCGCCGGGGGGCATCTTAAGGAGTTCGTTAAGGCATTGGAACGTTACGACGAGCATTGTGCAGAGCGAGCACGCACTAGGGGAAGGAGTCGTTCGCGCTCACGCAGCCCCCGTCACCGTCACACCGGACCCAGTGACCGTGAGAAAGGGAAGGCATCGGACATGGAAAATCAGCCCTTCGCGGTTATTCACATGATTGCCGGTGGACCCTCGGGGGGTGATTCCAACGCTTCCCGACGTTGCTACATTCGGAGTTATGACCAAAGATCTTCTCAGCCCCGCCCGGTGCTCTTTGTTGATAAGTCGTCACGCTCGGAGAAGGATGAGAGCGTAGGTTTTACAAAGAAAGACTTAGAGCACATTGTAACACCCCATGGGGTCGGTGAAACCTCTGACTGCCCCATGGTGGTTAGCTTAGACGTTCACAATCATGTTGTAAAGAGGGTCTTGATTGATAGTGGAAGCTCCGTAAATGTTTTGCCTTACTCCACGTTCCAGAAGATGAACATCACAAACATCCCGCTCGAACCTCTTAGAACAACCCTTGTCGGCTTTGGGGGTTCCGAGATCGTCCCTCGCGGACAAATTCGCTTGGCCACCTCTTTCGGTCGTTCCCCACAGCAAAAGACTTTAAATGTTCTTTATGTGGTGGTCGAAGTGGACCTACCATACAACATCATCATTGGGCGCCCAGCCCTCGTCGACTTCAAAGCGGTAATTTCCACCTATCATCAAAAAGTCAAGTTTCCCACTCCCGAGGGAACTGGAGAAGTATTGTGCAATGTAAAAGAAGCTTGGGAATGCTACGTACTTTCCCTTCGAAGCCACAAGCCCAAACAACCCACCCAGGCGGGCTCCACCAAAAAGTCCGTTGACTTCCCCAAGCTGGATGAAGATGGCCCCGAGCGCAAGAGGGCCAAGCTCTATAAGAAGAAGAATAAGAAGAAAGCCACGGACAAACCCGAGGGTGCCGGAAACTCACCTCTCGATGAGGTTGCGGCTTCCTCCTCGGAGGACGAGGATCATATACCCTCGGGAGATACCAACGAGAGGCTCACAGGAAAGAAACGGGCGCTCGAACTGCCGAGGCCTGAGGTAAGAGTGGAACCTACAGAAAACTTCCTGACCATCGAATTGGAGCCGGGGAATCCAGAAAAGATCACGCAAATAGGTTCCAGCCTCGACGGTCCCTCTCAGATTATGATGATTGAGTTCTTGCGGGAGAATATTGATGTCTTTGCTTGGAAGGCTTCCGACCTCACCGGCATAGATCCAGACGTTATTGTCCACCGGCTGAACGTGGATCCGGCCTTCAAACCTATAAAGCAGAAAAAGAGGGATGTCCATGGGTTCCGAAAGCAAGTCATAGAAGAAGAAGTCAATAAGCTACTGGACGCTCAATACATAGAAGAAATCCTATATCCCGAGTGGCTCTGCAATGTGGTGCTCGTTCCGAAGAGCGCCAACAAGTGGCGTATGTGCAACGATTTCACGGATCTCAACAAGGCATGCCCAAAGGACCCGTACCCGTTGCCTAGAATTGATCAATTGGTAGATTCGACCGCTGGGTGTGAACTTATGAGCATGATGGATGCGTTCCAAGGATATTATCAGATATTTATGGCCCTTGAGGATCGCCCTAAGACGGCGTTCGTAGTCCATATGGGTGTCTATTGCTTCAAGGCTATGCCTTTTGGGCTCAAAAATGCGGGAGCGACATATCAGCGCCTCGTCAACAGAATGTTCGAGGGTGAGATCGGAAAGTCCATGGAGGTATATGTGGATGACATGATCGTCAAAAGCGAACGCCAACATTCTCATCTAGGAGACCTCAAACGAGCGTTCAATATCCTGCGGCGTTATGGCATGAAACTGAACCCATCCAAATGTACATTTGGCATACGAGGTGGCAAATTTTTGGGATATATGGTCAGCCAACGAGGCATAGAGGCAAATCCAGAGAAGATCAAAGCGATCCTGGACATACCCTCCCCTCGCAATCTGAGAGAGGTCCAGGTGCTCGTGGGTAAGATCATTTCATTAAACCGGTTCATCTCCCGCTCGACGGATAGGAATCTGCCCTTCTTCAAAGTCTTGCGTAACGCTCGGAACTTTACTTGGAGCGAGGACTGCGAAAAAGCTCTGCGAGACATGAAACAGTACCTCTCGAGCGCGCCCTTGCTGACCAAGCCTATCCCAGGAGAGAACTTGTTTGTTTATCTTTCGGTCTCCTTGGAAGCTACAAGCGCCGTTCTCGTGGCGATCCGCGAGCGTAAGCATATGCCGGTATATTATCTGAGCAAAACTCTACAGGGAGCGGAGAAAAGATACATGGAAATAGAAAAGTTTGCATTCGCGCTCGTTAACGCCTCGCGAAGATTAAGGCCATATTTTCAAGCACATTCTATCGTGGTGCTCACAGATCAGCCCCTCAAACAGGTGCTCGCAAAGCCAGACGTCTCAGGGAGATTGATTAAATGGTCAATTGAGCTCAGTCAATTCGACATCACCTTCGAGCCTCGTACAGCGATACAAGCTCAGGCTGTAGCCGACCTATTGGTGGAACGTTTCAACCTAGGTACCGAGCGCTCGGAGAAAAATGGTCTATGGCTGCTACACACAGATGGCTCCTCGACCTCTCAAGGGGGAGGAGCCGGGGTGACCCTCAGGGACCCTCAGGGAGTTGAAGTTGACTACGCCATCAAGTTGGCGTTCCAAGTCACTAACAACGAGGCAGAGTATGAAGCCCTCGTTCAGGGACTCAAAATCGCGCTTCAAAATGGCGCCACTCGGGTTACCGCATATGTGGACTCGCAGTTGATCGCGAGTCAAATCGACGGTTCTTATGAGGCTCGAGAAGCCACTATGGTGCAGTATCTGGCGAGCGCTAAGGAGGTGATAGCCAAGTTCAAGGAATTCCACCTTTTACAAATCCCAAGGGCAGAAAACGAACATGCTGACGCTCTTTCGAAGTTTGCATCTGCCCTAGACGGCCACAGCGAACGCGCTGTTACATTTCTGAGAACAGAGGAACCGCTGATAAGTAAAGGCGAACCTTCGAAAGAAGTGCACATGATTGACCCCTCCGAGCCTTGCTGGCTTGACGAAATTGTCAGATTCCTCCGTGATGGAACCATCCCGAGCGACAAAATTGAGGCTCGGAAGATCAAGAGCAAGGCCCCTCGTTTCTCATTGGACGCCGAGGGTCGATTATTCAAGCGATCCTTCCTGGGCCCACCGCTGAGATGTTTGAGACCCTCGCAGGCTAAAGAAGTTTTAGAGCATGTGCACAGTGGAAGTTGTGGGAACCACTCAGGCGAACGAATCTTGGCAAAGAAAATCTTAAGGAGTGGGTTCTATTGGCCCTCGGTATTGCAAGATGCCATCAGATATTCCAAGAAATGTCCCAAGTGCCAGTTCCATTCCAACACTCCTTAGTTGCCGGTAACTCAAATGATTCCTATCGATATTTCATGGCCTTTTGATCAGTGGGGCATTGATATCGTGGGACCTCTCCCAATGGCGGTCGGGCAAAAGAAGTTTGTAATACTTGCTGTGGATTATTTCACTAAGTGGGCTGAGGCAGAAGCGGTCGCTAAGATAACGTTCAAAGTTGTGAGGGATTTCATTTGGAAAAATATCATCTGCAGATACGGCATCCCGAGGGTGCTCATCTCAGATAACGGTTCCCAGTTTATCGCTGCTGACACACGGGATTGGTGCTATGAACTAGGGATCGAGCAACGATTCACTTCCGTGGGTCATCCTCAAGCAAATGGTCAAGCTGAAGTGACCAACCGAACCATACTCCAGCATCTGAAAACGATGCTCGAGAGTAAGAAGGGAGAATGGGCTGAAGAACTCCAGGGAGCTCTGTGGGCGTACCGTACTACTCCGCGAGCGGCAACGGGGGAAACCCCTTATTCCCTCGTGTACGGCTCCGAGGCTATGATACCTGCGGAAATTGCTCAAGAATCCGCACGCGTTGCCTATTTCGAGCCTGCCGCCAACGAATCCAATCGAGCGTTCGAATTAGATTTGTTGGACGAAAGAAGGAATGTTGCGTGGGCACGTGTCCACAAATACAAAGCGACCGTAGCCCGCCAATACAACAAACGTGTTAGAGAAAGGACTTTCCAACTAAGAGACTTGGTCCTCAAAAAAGTTGAAGTCTCCAAACACGTAGGTAAGTTGGACCCTAATTGGGAAGGCCCCTTCAAAGTCATCCAGGTACGAGCAAACAACACCTACCTATTGGAAACTTTGCAAGGCGAGCGGCTCCCTAGGCCATGGAATGCATGTAACCTTAGAAGGTTCTACTTGTAGACATCAGTTTCTTTGTAATTGCCCGTTTGCGGCATGAAGTGTTTTCCTTTGACGAAAAGCGTGTTATAATTATTTCCGAAAATGCATCTATATAACAGTAAGTATTTAATTCTTTGTTTTTATTATTTGCTTGCTTTCTTATTTAATCTAATGATTCGAGCGACAAGAGGCCTACTCCGTGTCGAGCATTCTCCACGTCGAAAAGCCTACGCGATACTTCAATCGTTCCAAAGCTACACTGTCCAGGTGTTGATAACCATCCACCTATAACAGTTTGAGCGATTTGTAAGAATAAATCCTAAGAATGAGCGCGTCGAACAACAGGGAGCACAATGCTCAACTTACGCCAGCTGAGTGCTCACCACTCCAGCTCGTGCTCGTAAGAACCCCAACGACCCTCAACTTATTGAGTCAAAGTACACTCATGGAGTATTGGATCCTGAGCCAACTCTTTCATTGGTCCCTCGTACCGACGCTAACCCTATGGTTACGCTCGTTTTAATCCCAACTTAGCGAATCTTGCAGGAGATTTCTGAGTACGATCAGTTTTCTGGAATGAACAAGATAAAGATGCACGTCAAATGTATAAGGCCAATACTTAGCTAAATCCTTAGGGATCTCCTAAGTTCAAATTCGAGCCTCATTGAAAATACGGCCAGGGAACCCTCGCAAAGGATACCCTCGCGCATATGGATCACTCAAAGATTTACTTAGTCCCAATTCAAACCTCATTACGAATGTGGCCAGGGAACCCTCCTAAGGTTCACCCTCGCGCCTGTATTTCCTCAAAGGTTTTCTAAGTCCGAATTCAAGGTTCATTTCGACTATGGCCAGGGAACCCTCATAAGGGTCACCCTCGCGCCTATGTTTACAACATGCTAATTGCCTAACGTTGCGGACTTCCAAGCTTAATGCGCATGGTGATGAGCATCAGGGGACCATCGTAACAGACACCCCCGTATGCTTACACTACCATTGCAAACGCTCAAATCAGAGAGACCGATATAGAAACGGCGAGCGTAACAAAGCAACATCATTCCCCATTCAAAAGTAAGGAAGAAAGCATTCAGACATTCAAGCATTCAAAAAGGAGTTCAGTTATATGGGAAAAACAACATAAAGGGTCCAAAGTACTCAGGGAAATAATGGAGGATTAAGTACAGACATAAAATTGTTCATGATTGAAAAGAAGAATTTAAACTGACAAGGGCAAGAGGTTAGTGGCCAAGAGAGCATCACTGGGCTGGAGCATCGGGCTCGGGAGGAGCAGTCGCAAGGGGGACAGGGGCCAGCACTTGTGCGTCGGAAGTCTGGATCTCGCCAGGTTCCTCGGCATCAACAGTATCCATGACGGTGCCCTCGTCTTCAATTTGGATGGGCTCGGGGCCCGCAGTATGGGCGGCAATGAATTCCCGTTGGAGTGTTTCCACCAATTCTTGATATTCTGGCTCCGCCAAGCTCTCGTTGGGATCCTCGTCTGGGAGCATAGGCTCGCAATTTTCATCCAGGTCCATACGCAAGCGAGCGTCCGTTCGAGCGCTCTCAGGAGCCAATCCGAGTTTCACCATTTGCCCGATGGCCTTATGGAAGAAACGCCGGGCATTGTCGAAGCAGTGGATGTTGGCCGCGAACACGAAGGCTTTGGAGCGCACGAACTTCTTCACGGCCTCCCAGGATACCCTCGCCTCCAATCCCTGTACTTTGCCCTGCAAGTCCTCAAGGGCCTTGCTAATCTCCTCATTTCGGCGAGTGCTCTCTGCCAGCTGTTCACCCAGCTCCCGGTTCTGTTGCCTCAGCTGGTCGCGCTCAATCTTCAACTCCTTATGACGCTCGTCAAGAGTAAGATAGGCCTCGTCCGCCTTCTGCAGATTCTCTCTCAGTTGGTCTTTATCGCGGATGGCCTCGGTCAGTTGAGCGTGGACATTGTTATAGTCCTCTTGCAGTTGAACAGGGTCTGAAACTCGCAATAGTCTCTTGTACTTAGCCTTGTGCTCGGAGTAGGCTTGCGCTCGCCCTTGCAAGTTCTTCAATCTAGGGATTACCTCCTGGAAAGTCAGAAAGAAACCAAGATTAGCGTTCAAATGCGAACAATGGAAGTTGGAAGCCTTCAAAAAGATACTAAGGACTTACCGTCAGAAGAGCACGACAGGCATCGTCAGCAACCCGAGCGGCGTCATGCTCGTTCAGCTTATCATGGTCGCCGGAAAATTGGAGTTTCCCGACGATGTCGGAAACGAGGCTCACGGAGTAGGCACTCTTTTTCAGAAGCACAGGACCCTCGGTCCGCTGGCGCTTATAGCGAGCGTCGCCCTTGCAGCCTATCTTCCAGAAATCTTCATCCTCTGATGAAGAAGTATCGCTGCCTTCGCCTCTGTGCCCCACGACCACCTGTTTCCCCTTGCCAGAAATTGGGATAGAGTCCGGCATCCTCTTCCTCTTCCCCTGACGGTCGGCCCGGAGAGTTTCGTGGATACGGATATGTTCCCCCGAGCGGTTCCGGGACCCGCTCGAGCTCAGTGTAATCGGACCTTCGGCAGCCACCAGCGGGGGAGTAGCCCCCCGGGTACCCTCCACTGTTAAGTCCTCGATGGGGCCCCTAGGAGGAGCTTCATTCCCTGCGCGACCACGAGCGTCGGTATGTCCTCGGCCGGTCCCTCGCCGTGTTCCTCTCCCTCTCGGAGCGTTAGGCGGACGGTTTTGTTGTTGTTGTGAGGTGTGAGGGTCAGCGGCGGGTCCTTGAGCGCCCAACATACGAGAAAGAGCCTCAGCATTCATTCCGTGAGAGAGTATTTGAACACCTGCAGATGAAGGGGAAACGAACGTCAGAAGTTGGTTGCTCAAATCGTAAGATGCATAGATATAGCAACTACTCTAGGTTAGAAGGCTATTCTAAGAGTTAAAGCAGTTAGTTCCTAGAATCTAACCGTCGAGGGCCATAATGTCGGCTGGAGGGTTGAGTATCATGTCCGGGGGGCAAGACAAGCCATAACGAAACAGCACACCCTCGTTTTTCATCAGGGTTTCAGCCTTAATCCATTTTTTCTCAGCCCTCATCTCGAGGGCTAATCCCTGTGCCCAATCCTCAAAGGCTTTATTCCTCGTCCTTTCCCTAATCAGAGGACCCTCGCCATGTATCAGCCACTCGCGATAAACCCTAAAGATTCCCCCTGGAGCTCCCACAAAAAAATACTTCTCCTTCCAATGCTCGCCGTAGGAAGTGGATGGAGAATCTATCATCTTAAAACCAGATTTGGCCTGGGCATAATAGAATCCGTCCGTAGGGGACGAGCGTGTTGAGCGGGCCACCTGTATCAAGCTATCAAAATTGACGATCGAGGGTTCGCGACCTAAGGCAACCATCATAATCACGAAAGTGTTGATTAAGGCTATGCCGTTCGGCAGAATTTGTGAAGGGCAAAGCCTCAGGTGGTGATAGATGTTGACGGTGGCGGGAGGAATTGGAAATCTCAGGCCCCCGGCTAGAACCGCGTCCCAATAGACCGTCATCATCCCAGGCGGCGGTCGGTTGGCCCTTTCCCCCTCCTCAGGAAGTCGCATAGGGAATACTGCTTCATCCCAATAAGCTTTCGCCCTCAACTCCTCCAGGTCGTCGAGCGTTAGAATACTCGCAATCTCGTCCGGAGATCTGTCGGTTTGATGACGATTATCCTGCCTTACTCGAGTGGCAGGCTCCCTTCCTCTCCTTTGGCGCCTGCTGGAAGGTTCAGCCTCAAACGGGCGCCCGGATGGCCCCGCTTCACCCTCGGGAGCCATCATAGCCACTGTGATCCTGTGATCTTGGGGTCTCACAGCGCTGTTCAGAACTGGGAATACTCTCTCCCCCTGTCTCTGCATCTCCATCACGTTGTGCATCTCCTCAAAGAGGTCATCCATCCCTCCGGGAGCACGCTCGTTCATCCCTTGAACGGCGGCGTCCACCTCTTCTTCCCCGGCGGCGTCAGCCGGAGCCTGGGCCACCGAGATCGCCATGGGAATTCCTTCATCTGGGTGCGCCCTAACTAAGGGAACAGCCATGGGGACATCGCCATGAGGGGAAGAGCTCCCCACCGACATCTCCTCAATCTCCCGTACATAATCATCAGCTAGGTTTCCGGCCATGTTCAGTTTTCAACTTTTGGAAGCGGGATTTCTGACAGAGAACTCAAGGAGAGAAAAGAATTTTCTGAAGCAAATGCAATAGCAGGAACTGGCTCTTCACTCAAAGAGTTTCACTCACTCAACCTAAATCTAAAAGTTAGTATCAGAATATCAAGATTCGTGGAGCTTTACCTAAAATTGGAAGAATGGAAGCTCGCCGGAGTCTGTAAAAATTGCAGAAAATCCTTTGATTGCTTAAAGGCTGGAAGATATCTGAGTGCGTGAAAAAGTCCCCAAAACCCTGCAAATCCCTATTTATAGGGAAGATTTTACATGGATTGGGACTGAAAATTCAAAACGCAATCATTTCCCGCCTAGGAAATCCCCCCACTTTTGCTAACCGCCTCACGACTACCGGAGTCCACGCGCCCACGTTCCCACTCAGCATTAAATGCGGACATGACACCATTTAATGCGATGTCAGACCGTACCCGTTACGGAAGTCAAACGGTCACCTCCCATGCTGAGGCTTGACCCTCGGATAATTCAAAATCCAAGGCCCTCCATTATTAAATTCTACAGTACGCTCGAGCGATACTACAGAATTTGGGGGGCAAAATGATGAGACTCAAAATCACACGCGAATCAGAGTCGTCCACGTGTCAATGCCTTAAAGACCGAGAGCCTGTACGCTCGCATCGATGGGCTCGCGGACCCTCCCAGCCCATGGGCTCGCCTATCAGTACCTATCAGTGGGCCTCGGCCAGCTGCTCAGGTGAAGGCCTCAAGTCGACTGGCTTGACGCTCGCTTTACGACCCTCAGGAACATCCTCCTCAGAGAGGTGCCCATCCGAGGGTCCCTTCTCGATGCTCGGGACTTTTGCGCTCAAGGGTCATTTACCGTGGGGAGGCCAGCCTTACACTCTTCGAGCGTCGCCAACGCTCGTGCATGACCATGCCCAGTGGCGTTGGATCCGAACCTCGGCAAAGGGGATCCTAGGTTTTTCCCTCTCACACGACCCTCGTCAACAACCTCTGACACAAGGGTACCGTGCACTATGCACCTGACGCGCCGTCTCCTTTTCAGAAATGTCATTCTCACCCCCTCAAAGGCTGCCACGCGTTAGGGCAACACAGGTTTGGGACCACATGGTCAATTTACCCGTTTACCCCCATCCCTAACATATAAATAAGGGGAAATCCATGTATTCTTCCCCAAGTCATTCTCTGCATACACACCACACACATTTTCTGGGCATTATTCCTCCGGATCCTTCTAAGCTCCAGATCCCATCACCACAGCTGCACCTACCCCATACTTGCACTCTTGGTGTTATCCTAGCTGGAAGAACCCACGCTCAAAAGGAAACCCAGATCCTGAGGCCTTTACGCCCGTGATGGTCTTCCCTCTCACAAACAAATCTTAAGTGATTGTTGCATCTAGGAAACTCAGATTCCTGCACCATCAGATATATTCGTCAGTCGTTATATCAACTTAAAGACTAATTTATAGGTTTTTTTTCATGGCTAATTATTCGACCATATAGCAACATTCCCATAATTTTTTTAGTTTATTAGGTTTGGAATAATTCAAAATTTGAATTATAAACCATCAATATTAATATCATACATATCAAGTAGGACCAATATTAAATATTGCTAGGTAGAAGTAATGGTTTCCTCCCTAAAATAGTCCATTATATCTCCAACAATTATCAAATTTTATTATTTTATTATGAAATTATGAGAAGTTAGGCAAGCAAGACTTGGGGAAATTACTCAAGACTTTACTCCTAAGACCTAGTCCCTTTGAGCTGCATTGACTTCTTGCAATTAATTATACGACTTCATGGATCTCATATTTAAATTTATCACCGGAAAATATTTAATATAAACTCTAACATATGATATGATAGAATAATATTTTTAAAATTTTTGAGTGCGATAGCTTCCCTTCATTTAATTATTTTCAAGTGTCTTTTTTATTTTTAAATTTGAAATTATTATTATTTATAATTTTTTTTAAATCCACATATCTAGGAATTTTCGAAGAGAAACAGATCATGTGATGGCAGTGAAATTATCCAAATAATACAATAATTATGGTAGCCATGTGATGAAGTTGGCTTTAATAATTTCTCAATTAATGTGCAATCCTCAAATTCTACACTATTATTAATAATTATTATTGCAAATGCTCTGCGCTTTATGTGCACGGTGTCTCCATGTCAACTTACCACATGACACCACCCATTATTAAGGACTTCCACTTTGTATATTTAATCACAATTTTAGTAAAATTAACTTATATTAGTTTAATCTGATATATTAGTAATTTCCGAACTTTTTAAAAATATAATTTTTGTTTATTATTATGACGATTTGTTTTGTTATGCCTTATTAGCTCATGGGGAAAATAATTACGCAAATTATTTGATGTTTATTCTCTGAAACAATTCTACTTTTTTTTCTTTTTTATTTTTGAGTTATGCCTTTTATCTATTTCGAACTTTTTTTATATAGTTCAAAGTCCTCGTATTTCTTGCTTTTTCTTGTTTGTATTCCACCATATCTCCTGATTCGTTATTATCTTATCGTCTCCTAAAAACTTATCCTAACTTTGGTGTACATGTCTCCGTCTCATTTTCTGAATCTACTATTGTTAAACTTCTATTGAAGTTCGTATCCATATGCGAACTCCCGAACTCATTCTCGTTTTTATATTCGTAGATTTATTTACATATCTTTAATACGACTGACCACGTGTTAGTATTTCGTACTAGCACCAACACCACTCAAATTAAACAGATTAAGAGAAAATAATGATTAATTGATTATACTAAAAATAAGCAACATAAGTTTGCATTGAAAGAATTATCTTGCGTCAAAAATTCTAAGTTATTATTTTATTGTGTTGTATTAAAAGTTCAAACGTATTAAACATCATATTTCATGCCTGATTTATAGTAAATTAAATAATATATGTTGGTCGCACAGATTATGAAATCTTACCACAATAGTTGCCTAAAGTAAGTATAGAATCACATAGATATTAAAGTTTGATTGTCATATGAACTACAAAATTAGGTATGTGTTCTGAATTTGGCATGTTTATGAAAATGGAACCCCCACACCTAATAATTGCCCACTCAGCTGTCCCTTAACTTTGCTTTTAAAGCTGTGCATTATAATTTATAATATATATATATCCTATTGAGAAAGTGCTAGCATTAAATCGATTATTTATTAAACAAAACCCACATTATGTAGAAATTATTGTATCCAAAAAAATAAATATAAAAAATAGTTGGACAGATACAAGATCTTAATTATATAATACATGAATCTTTGCCTTCACATGTGTCATTCTTCTAATAATTTGCTTCTTCCTTTTCTTTTCTCTATCCATATTTAAAAAAATAAAAACAGAAAATCATCATCAACCTTCAAAAGAAAAAAGAAAAAGTTGTATTTGAATTTTTACATGCATTTGTTACAAAAATTATTTAGTTGTCTGCTTTTAGCGTTGGATTTTGAGCCAATGTTTAATTATCTGAACTATTATTTTTATGGTTCGAATCGGGTTATATTATTAAAAACTAAAATTTTCGTATTAAACTACAATTATAACAATATAAAATCTTTTATATTCCGAGCTCCACTTTCGAAATATCCAATTAAACCGGTATGTGCGTAAACAATTGGAAATGTTTGAGCCACATATAGCAACAGTTGACGTTGCTGTACTGTTTTGTTTTGTTTTTACCCTATTTTTGGGATTCTTGATTGTGCTCTCCATTGTTTAAACTTTAAAGTTGAAACTTGTGTGTATTGTACGCTCATGATTTCAGATCAAAGTGCATTTCCACGCATTTTGATGGAAACTCTGCGGTTCCGGGTTGCTGAAAGCGTGCTTCGGTCTTGCCAATGTACTTGAGGGTGGAAATACGAAATTGTTAGACATGTTATTGGGCCAGAAATGATATAATGTTACAGGCCTGTAATGTTGGGGGTGGTGATGTAGAGAAGGTATTGGCTCATGGGCTTAGGCATATATTGGATGAAATTTGATCCCCTTTTATATCGGTTTGCTTAAATTAGGGCTGTCATGGGTCGGATTTTAATTTGAATCCAATCCGAATTTTTGCCTATTCGTCCAATAAAGATGTCTGATGGATCATATCCGATTATAAATATTCGTTATCCAAAATAAATGGATCGACTTTCCTAAAAGCAGTGGGTAACTTTGTGCATCGGATTTTTTATCTTTGGAATTCCTTATTATTCGAGAGTCCATCTTCTACTCGAGAAAAAAAGAGAGTCCATTTATTTTAGGAATTCCAAAGAGTCCATCTTTGGAAAGAGAGAAAGAGAGAAGACGATGAACGCAACGACCAGTAGAAGATGATGAACGCACGAGAGAAAGAGAAGGAGGGAAAAGGCGAGAAGAAGAAGAAGAAGAAGAAATTAGGGTTTGATTTGGGTAGGAGATCTGAAATTTGAAAGATATGGCGTGGTTATCGATATAATATTGAAGAGCCGCGTCAGATAATAGCGAAAAAAATAAAGGAAAAAGAAATTGAGGGTTATATCCCTAAAAAAATTATTGGGTGTCCCTTGCACGCAAATTGCCTCAACAAATTTCCTCAGTTTTCAATTAAACCCAAAACCTTTAAATAAAATTTTGAGCAAATTACATTTTTTGTCTCATAGGATTAATCCTTTCGCAATTTTAATCTCATATTTTCAAAATTAGACACATTTAGTCCCATTGTTTTTCAAAAGTTACACTTTTGATCCCAACCGTCAAATTTTGGACAGAAATGGGATTTTTGCCGTTAAGTGCACTTGGGCCAAAAGGCCATATAAATTCTTTGAAAGTGAAATTAAGTGAGATCGGAAGCTCTTTTCTTCCATTTGAGGTCCTGAGTTCAAAACCTAAGCTATCCATTTTTTATATTTTTAAAGCCAAAATACCTCTTATATATGAATTAGGTTTAAATGAGTATTAATATTTTTGTGGTCACATATTTATCTTGTTTAAATAATTGTCTTATATCTTTTCTTTTTTCTGGTAAGGATTGCCTTATATCATTTTTGTTATTTAAAGTAAAATTTGAATTTTTTGTTAATATTTTTTATTTGAAGTTGAATTAAGAAAAGAAACATACAATTTTTTTAATTAATTGTTGTTAAAATTACATATTTGAACATAAATTGAGAAGAAAAAAAAAACATACTTTTTTATGATATTGGAGAAGATGTCGTTGTCCTCCCTGTTAACTAAAAATAAAATAAACTAAAAAAATAAGAGAAAAAAGAAACGGAAAATAAAAGTTGAATAAAAAAAAAATTACTTAAAAAGAGAAAAAATATATTTTATATTAAAATAATAGGATATTTTTAATATTTTAACACCTAGAAATGAATTACATTTTCAATTTTAAAGAGTGAAGTTCACATGCCACTATTAAGGAGGTTATTTGAAATTTATGTAAAATGAGAAGAAGTCTAATTATAATAAAATTAATTAATATAAGGAGGTATTTTAAACATTTTATAACTCACAAGAGTGTAAAATAATTTTACCCTACCATATTACCTTGCCGTATTTTTTTTATATTCACCATGGCTTCTTCTTCTTTCATTTCATTTTTATTATTATTTTTTATATTCACCATGGCAATTATTTTTTATGTTCACCATGGCTTCTTCCTCTTTCATTTCTTTCTTCTTTTTTTTTTTTTTTTTTTGTTTTTGTCCAAAAAAACAGGTAATATGGGATAAATCCCCAATTGGACATCATATTTTTACTTAACTCCCCATTTTGGTAAAATATTGTATAATTTTTACATAATATAGTACTAAAATACCTTTCAAAATATGTAGTATAATTTTCACAAAATGTAGTACTAAAATGTTTTAATGCAGTATTTATATCCTATTATGTTGTATAATTTTATAGGGAGTAAAGTAAAAATATCCCAAATTGACGGGGAGTTTTTTCAAAATCTCCCAAATACATGGCTTCTCATTTCATTTTTTTTGTTTTTTGTTTTTTTGGTCCAAAAAAATGGGTGACCTGGGTTTTGAACCCAGGACCTCAAACATGCAAAAGGAGCTTCCAACCAACTGGGATACTTGATAGTGCAGAAACTTGTGAAGGAGTTATACACCAATCACTTTAGAATTTGTACGTAGGAGGGAAGACCATCACAGGCGTGAGGGCCTCAGGATCTGGGTTTCCTTTCAAGCGTGGGTTCTTCCAGCTAGGATAACACCAAGAGTGCGAGCTACAAAGGTAGTGTTACTGTGATGAATGAGGAGCTTGAGAAGATCGGCGGAAAATGCCCAGAATCAGGTATGCGTTTTGTATGCAGATGATGACTTAGGGGAGAATGCATGAGTTCTTCCCTATTTATATGTTAGGGGTGAGGGTAAAAGGGTAAATCGACCGTGTGGTCCCAAACCTGTGTTGCCTTAACACGTGGCGGCCCATTAGGGCGTGAGAAGGACGTTTCTGAAAAGGAGGCGGCGTGTCAGACGCGAAGTGCGCACTACCTTTGTGTCAGAAGTTGTTGGCGAGGGTAACGCGGGAGAGGGGCCTAAGATCCTCTCTGCCGAGGTTCGAATCCAACGCCGCTGGGCATGGGCATGCACGAGCGTTGGTGACGCTCGAAGAATGTACGGAGGGCCTCCCCACGATATATGACCTTTGAGCGCCGAAATACCGAGCATCCGGAATGGGCCCTCGAGCGGGTGTTTCCCTGATAAGGATGTCCCCGAGGGCTGAAATGTGAGCGCCAAGCCTGTCGGCCAGGGCCCTTTACCTGAACAATCGGCCGAGGCCCAATGGCCCAGCTAGCTGGCAAGTGGATGAGCTAGGTTAGCCCACGAATCCCTCAATCCGAGCGTATAATCTTCAAGCGAGTTAAAGGTGACACGTGGACGGCTATGATACGAGCGCGTTTCTGAGTCCCATCATTTTGCCCCCCAAATTCTGTAGTATCGCTCGAGCGTACTGTAGAATTTTGCAATGAAGAACTTTGGATTTTGAATTATCTGAGGGTCAGGACTCAGCAGGGGATGTGACCTTTTGACTTCTGTAACGGGTACAGTCTGACAACGCATTAATTGGTGTCATGTCCGCATTTAATGCTAAGTGGGAACGTGGGCGCGTGGACTCCGGTAGTCGTGAGGCGGTTACCAAAAGTGGGGGGTTTTCCAGGCGGGAAATGATTGCCATTTGAAATCCTCAGCCTTAGTTGGTGTAAATCCTCCTCTATAAATACGGATTTTCAGGATCTGGGAGTCTTTTTCACGCATTCAACTTCCTCTATAGCAATTCGAAGAAGGCAAGAAACTTCTGCGTTCTCTGCAAATCCCGGCAAACTTCTTCTTCAATCTTCTAGGTAAAGAATCTGCAAGCTTTCATTTCTTCTACTAACTTTAGATTTAGGCTGTAAGAGAGAGATTTGCTAAGTGTAAGACCTATTCTGCCACTGAAACCGTCCCAAAATCTCCCATCACCACCTAAGTTCTTGCACAGGATTTCCCCTTTAGTGCTCAAAAATCCAGATATGGCGGACCATAATGCTGAAGCATTCGTACAGGAATTAGATGAGATGTCGGTGGGGAGTTCGTCCCCTCACGGCAATGTACCAACTGCAGTTCCGATAGCTAGGGCATCCCCCAATGAAGGGATTCCCATGGCGATCCCAGTGGCCTTAATCCCGGCCGGTGCCGGAGACGAAGAGGTGGACGCCGCCGTTCAAGGGATGAACGAGCGTGCTCCTGGGGGGATCAACGATCTCTTTGAAGAGATGGACAATGTAATGGAGATGCAAAGGCAGGGAGAAAGAATGTTCCCGGTGTTGAATAGTGCTGTGAGGCCCCAGGATCACAGGATCACAGTGGCTGTGAGGGCTCACGAGGGCGAAGCAGGACCATCCGGGCGTCAGTTTGAGGGTGAACCTTCCAGAAGGCGCTTCAGGAGAGGAAGGGGGAGCCTGCCACTCGGGTAAGGCAAGACAACCGCCATCAAACTGACAGATCTCCAGACGAAATTGAGAGTATTCTGACGCTCGGCGATTTGGAGGAGTTGAGGGCGAAAGCATATTGGGATGAAGCCGTATTTCCCATGCGACTTCCTGAGGATGGGGAGAGGGCCAATCGACCACCGCCAGGGATGATGACGGTCTATTGGGATGCAGTTTTAGCTGGGGGTCTGAGGTTTCCAATCGCTCACGACGCTGTCATCATCTACCATCATCTAGGGCTCTGCCCTTCACAAATTCTACCCAACGGCATAGCCCTAATCAACTCATTCATAATAACGATGAGGGCCTTGGGCAAAGCACCCTCGATAGTCAACTTTGACAGCTTGATACAAGTAGCCCGCTCGCCCCGCTCGTCGCCCACAGACGGATTTTACTACGCCCAGGCCAAATCAGGCTTTAAGATGATAGACTCCCCGTCAACCTCTTACGGCGAGCATTGGAAAGAGAGATATTTCTTTGTGGGGGCCCCCGGGGGGATTTTTGGGGTTCACCGGCAATGGATGATTCATGGCGAGGGTCCTTTGGTTAGGGAAAGGATGAGGAATAAAGAGTTCGAGGACTGGGCGATGGGGTTAGCCCTCGAGATGAGGGCCGAAAAGAAGTGGATTAAGGCGGAGACATTGGTGAAGAACGAGGGGATATTGTTCCGCTACGGATTATCTTGCCCCCCAGAAATGATACTCAACCCTCCAGCTGACATCATGGCCCTCGATGGTTAGATTCTAGGAACTAACTTCACTAACTTTTAGAATAGCCTCATAACTTGGTGTAATTACCGTATTTTTGTATATACAGGCCAGGCATCCGGCTCATGACGCTCGTTTCTTTCCCTTGCAGGTGTTCAAATATTATCCCAAGGCATGAATGCTGAAGCTCTCTCCCGCATGCTGGGCGCACAAGGACCCGCCGCCGGCCCTCAACAACCTCAGCAACAGCAAAACCGCCCTCCCAACGCTCCAAGGGGGAGGGGGACCCGACGAGGGGCCGGTCGCGGCCACCACGGCGCTCGTGGGAGCGCAGATAATGAGGAGCACAGGGGCCCCATTGAGGACCTGACCGTGGCCGGCGCTCGCGGGGCTACTCCTCCACCGGCGGCACCCGAGGGCCCAATCTCTCTCAGTTCGAGTGGCTCCCGCAACCGCTCAGGCGAATTGGTCCGAGTCCATGAAATTATCAGGGCCGACCGTCATGGGAAAAGGAAAAGGCTGCCAGACTCCATCCCAATTTCTGGCAAGGGCAAAGAAGTGGTGGTTGGGCACCGCGGAGAGGGCGGTGACACTTCCTCATCGGAGGATGAGGATTTCTGGAGGATCGGCTGCAGGGGCGACGCTCGCTATAAGCGTCAACGGACCGAGGGCCCAGTGCTCCTGAAGAAGAGCGCCTACTCGGCGAACCTAGTTTCTGACATCGTCGGAAAACTCCAACTCTTCGGCGATCACGATAAACTGAACGAGCATGACGCCGCTCGTGTAGCCGATGATGCGTGCCATGCCCTCTTAACTGTAAGTCTTTGATATTTTACGGGGAGATCCGGTTTTCTGTACTCCAATTTTGAGTCTAACCCTCGTTTCTGATTTCCCAGGAGGTGATCCCCAGACTGAAGAACCTGCAAGGGCGAGCACATGCCTACTCCGAGCATAAGGCCAAGTATAAGAAACTGTTGCGAACTTCGGACCCTGCCCAGATGCAAGAGGATTATAACAACCTCCACGCTCAACTGACTGCCGCCAACCAAGACAAGGCCAATCTGACGGAGAATCTAAAGAAGTCTGATGAAGCTTATCTGGTTCTTAACGAGCGCCACAGGAAATTGAAGGACGAGCGGGATCAGATGAGGGAACAGAACAGAGAGCTGGGCGAGCAGTTGGCGGAAAGCACCCGCCAAAACGAGGAGACAAAAAGGGCCCTCGCGGATTTGCAGGGCAAAGTGCAGGGTTTGGAAGCGAAGGTATCCTGGGAGGCGGTGAAGAAGTTCGTGCGTTCCAAAGCCTTCGTGTTTGCAGCCAATATTCATTGCTTTGACAATGCGCGGCGTTTCTTCCGGAAAGTCATCAGACAAATGGTGCATCTGGGCTTGGCCCCTGAAAGCGCTCGGACTGACGCTCGCCTATGAATGGATCTGGGCGAAAACTGCGAGCCGGTGCTCCAGGATGAGGATCCTAATGAAGGCTTGGCGGAGCCAGAATATCAGGAGCTGGTGGAAACACTCCAACGGGAGTTCATTGCTGCTAACACTATTGGTCCTGGTCCCATCCAAATCGAGGACGAGGGTACTGTCATGGATGCAGCAGATGTCGAGGAACCCGGTGAGGTTCAAACTTCCGATGCCAACGTGCTGGCCCCCGTTCCTATTGTAACTGCTCCTCCTGAGCCTGAAAACCAAGCCCAGTGACGCCTATCTCCACTGCTGCTCTCTTTCCTTGATGGTTCAAGTTTCTTTCCATATTCATAAACAATCTATGTCTGTATTTAATCTTTCAATTATGTGTTGAACACTTTGGGCCCTTCTATGTTGCTTTTCCATAAATTTGAACTCCTTTCCCTTTGTTTGAATGTATGAATACTTTCTTTCTTACTTTTGAACGGTGATTGATGCTGCTTTGTTACGCTCGCCATTTCTATATTAGTATCCCTCGTTTGAATGTTTGCGATAAGCGTGTACGCTGATGGGTTTTTCTTCGATGGTCCCCTGACTTTCGTCGCCAGGCATGTTAAGCTTAGAAGTCCTCGACATTTAGGCAATTGACATGTTTGCAAATATAGGCGCGAGGGTGACCCTTGGGAAGGTTCCCTGGCCATAGTAGTGATGAACCTTGAATCCGGACTTAGAAACCTTTGAGGAAATACAGGCGCGAGGGGGACCCTTAGGAGGGTTCCCTGGCCACGTTTGTAATGGGATTTGGATTTGGACTAAGCAAATCTTGGAGGGAACACAGGCGCGAGGGTGACCCTTAGGAGGGTTCCCTGGCCACGTTCGAAATGAAGTTTTGAATCTAGATTTAGAAAAGCTTTAGCCAAGAATTGGCCTATGTCTGGAATCCTAGGATCCTTAATGAGGCTCGAATTTGAACTTAGGGAATCCCTAAGGATTTAGCTAAGTATTGGCCTTAGACATTTGGCGTGCATCTTTATCTTGTTCATTCCAGAAAATTGATCGTACTCAGAAATCATCTATAGGATTTGCTAAGTAGGGATTAAAACGAGCGTAGCCGTAGTGTTAGTGGCATCCACTATTTACGGGCGTGCTCTTACCCAAGTAGATGAGGGTCACAGGGGGTTTACGAGCGCGAACTAGCGTGACGAGCACTTAGTTGGCGTAAATTAAGCGTTTAGCACCCCGCCTTTTGACACGCTCATTCTTAGGGTTTACACGCTTATGAGCGTTAGAGTGCTCAGTGTATAGCATTTTTACCGCATACGTAGCGTCGATTTGAAATCAATCCGGGTTTTAATCAAGCCGTTCGACGTGGAGTACGCTCGACACGGAGTAAGCTTTTTATCAACCAGATTATTAACCAGATGAAAGGGCAGTTTGAATGATATAACAACATACAACATACTTACCATTATGCTTAGAATGCTTGAAATGATTACAGTCGTTCCTTCCGTCAAAGGGAAGTACAAAGTGCCGCGAGCGGGCGAATACCTAGGTAGATATTTATACGTAGAACCTTCTAAGGTTGCATGCGTTCCACGGTCTCGGTAGTCGCTCGCCTTGCAAAGTTTCCAATAGGTAGGTATTGTTTGCTCGTACCTGGATAACTTTGAAGGGGCCCTCCCAGTTGGGGTCCAACTTACCCACATGTTTGGAGACTTCAACTTTTTTAAGGACCAAGTCCCCCAGCTGGAAAGTCCTTTCTTTGACGCGTTTGTTGTATTGGTGAGCCACGGTTGCTTTGTACTTGTGGATACGTGCCCAAGCAGCATTCCTCTTCTCATCCAGCAGATCTAACTCGAGCGCTCTGTTGGCTTCATTGTCAGCAAGCTCGAAATAGGCAACGCGTGCGGATTCTTGGGCAATTTTCGCAGGTATCATAGCCTCGGAGCCATAAACGAGGGAATAAGGGGTTTCCCCGGTTGCCGCTCGTGGAGTTGTACGGTAAGCCCACAGGGCTCCTTGGAGTTCTTCTGCCCATTCCCCTTTCTTACTCTCGAGCATCGTCTTCAGATGCTGGAGTATGGTTCGATTGGTCACTTCCGCTTGACCATTGGCTTGAGGATGGCCCACGGAAGTGAATCGCTGTTCAATCCCTAGCTCGTAGCACCAATCTCGTGTGTCAGCAGCAATAAACTGGGACCCGTTATCTGAGATGAGCACCCTCGGGATGCCGTATCTGCAGATGATGTTTTTCCAGATGAAGTCCCTCACAACTTTGAACGTTATCTTGGCAACCGCTTCGGCTTCAGCCCACTTAGTGAAATAGTCCACAGCAAGTATTACGAATTTCTTCTGTCCGACCGCCATTGGGAGGGGTCCCACAATATCAATGCCCCACTGATCAAAAGGCCACGAAACATCAATAGGAATCATTTGAGCGGCCGGTAGTTGGGGGGTATTTGAGTGAAACTGGCACTTAGGGCATTTCTTGGAGTAGTTAACGGCATCCTGCAAGACCGAGGGCCAGTAAAACCCACTCCTCAAGATTTTCTTTGCCAAGATCCGACCACCCGAGTGATTCCCACAACTTCCGCTGTGCACATGTTGTAAAACTTCCTTGGCCTGCGAGGGTCTCAGGCATCTCAACGGTGGGCCCTGGAAGGATCGCTTGAATAATCGACCCTCGGAATCCAACGAGAAACGAGGGGCCTTGCTCCTGATCTTACGAGCCTCAACTTTGTCGCTCGGGCAGGTTCCTTCCTGGAGGAATCTGACAATCTCGTCGAGCCAACAAGGCTCGGAGGGGTCAATCATATGAACCTCTTTCGAAGGTTCTCCTCTACTTATCAATGGCTCTTCAGTCCTAAGAAATGTCACAGCACGCTCGCTATAGCCGTCCAGGGCAGATGCAAATTTGGACAGAGCGTCAGCTCGTTCGTTTTCAGCTCTCGGAACTTGCAAAAGATGGAATTCCTTAAACCTGGCTATCACCTCCTTGGCGCTCGACAGGTACTGTATCATGGTGGCTTCTCGAGCCTCATAAGTACCGTCAATTTGACTCGCGATCAACTGCGAATCAACGTATGCCGTAACACGAGTGGCCCCGTTTTGGAGTGCAATCCTGAGCCCTTGGATGAGGGCCTCATACTCAGCTTCGTTGTTGGTGACTTGAAACGCCAGCTTGATCGCATAGTCAACTTCAGCTCCGTGAGGGTCTCTGAGGGTCACCCCGGCTCCCCCCCCTTAGGAGGTCGAGGAGCCATCGGTGTGCAACAGCCAGAAACCCTCCTCTGTTGAGGGCACGGTATCTAAGTTGAAACGTTCTACCAATAGGTCAGCCACGGCCTGAGCCTGTATCGCCGTGCGGGGCTCAAAAGCGATGTCGAACTGACTAAGTTCAATTGACCATTTAATTAACCTCCCTGAAACGTCTGGCTTCGCAAGCACTTGTCTGAGGGGCTGATCTGTAAGAACCACGATGGAATGCGCTTGAAAATATGGTCTTAGCCTCCGAGAGGCATTTACGAGCGCGAATGCAAACTTCTCTATCTCCATATATCTTCTCTCCGCTCCTTGTATAGTCTTGCTTAAATAATACACCGGCATGTGCTTACGCTCGCGAATGGCCACTAGGACAGCGCTCGTGGCCTCCAAGGAAACCGACAGATAGATAAACAAAGTCTCCCCCGGGTTAGGTTTGGTCAACAGAGGCGCGCTCGAAAGATACTGCTTCATGTCTTGCAGGGCCTTTTCACAGTCCGCGCTCCAAGTAAAGTTACGAGCGTTACGCAAAATTTTAAAGAAGGGCAGATTCCGGTCCGCTGAGCGGGAGATGAACCTATTTAGTGAGATGATTTTACCCACAAACACCTGGACCTCTCTCAGATTGCGAGGGGAGGGTATGTCCAGAATCGCTTTGATCTTCTCTGGATTTGCCTCTATGCCTCGTTGGTTGACCATATATCCCAAAAATTTGCCACCTCGTACGCCAAATGTACATTTGGAAGGGTTCAGTTTCATACCATAACGCCGCAGGATATTGAACGCTCGTTTGAGGTCTCCTAGATGAGAATGTTGGCGTTCACTTTTGACGATCATGTCATCCACATATACTTCCATGGACTTTCCGATCTCACACTCGAACATTCTGTTGATGAGGCGCTGATATGTCGCTCCGGCATTCTTGAGCCCGAAAGGCATAACCTTGAAGCAATAGACACCCATATGGACTACGAACGCTGTCTTAGGGCGATCCTCAAGGGCCATAAATATCTGATAATATCCTTGGAACGCATCCATCATGCTCATAAGTTCACACCCAGCGGTCGAATCTACCAATTGATCAATTCTAGGCAACGGGTACGGGTCCTTTGGGCATGCCTTGTTGAGGTTCGTGAAATCGTTGCACATACGCCACTTGTTGGCGCTCTTCGGAACGAGCACCACATTGCAGAGCCATTCGGGATATAGGATTTCTTCTATGTACTGAGCGTCAAGTAGCTTATTGACTTCTTCTTCTATGACTTGCTTTCGGAACCCATGGACATCCCTCTTTTTCTGCTTTATAGGTTTGAAGGCCGGATCCACGTTCAGCCGGTGGACAATAACGTTCGGATCTATGCCGGCGAGGTCGGAAGCCCTCCAAGCAAAGACATCAATATTTTCCCGCAAGAACTCAATCATCATAATCTGAGAGGGACCGTCGAGGCTGGAACCTATTTGCGTGGTCTTATCTGGATTCCCCGGCTCCAATTAGATGGTCAGGAAGTTTTCCGTAGGTTCCACTCTTACCTCAGGCCTCGGCAGTTCGAGTGCCCGTTTCTTTCCTGTGAGCCTCTCGTTGGTATCTCCTGAGGGTATATGATCCTCGTCTTCCGAGGAGGAAGCCCCAACCTCACCGAGGGGTGAGTTTCCGGCATCCTCGGGTTTGTCCGTGGCTTTCTTCTTATTCTTCTTCTTATAGAGCTTGGCCCTCTTGCGCTCGGGGCCGTCTTCATCCAGCTTGGGGAAGTCAACGGACTTTTTGGTGGAGCCCGCCTGGGTGGGTTGTTTGGGCTTGTGGCTCCGAAGGGAAAGTACGTAGCATTCCCAAGCTTCCTTTACATTGCACAATACTTCTCCAGTTCCCTCGGAAGTGGGAAACTTGACTTTTTGATGATAGGTGGAAATTACCGCTTTGAAGTCGACGAGGGCTGGGCGCCCAATGATGATGTTGTATGGTAGGTCCACTTCGACCACCACATAAAGAACATTTAAAGTCTTTCGCTGTGGGGCGCGACCGAAAGAGGTGGCCAAGCGAATTTGTCCGTGAGGGACGATCTCGGAACCCCCAAAGCCGACAAGGGCTGTTCTAAGAGGTTCGAGCGGGATGTTTGTGATGTTCATCTTCTGGAACGTGGAGTAAGGCAAAACATTTACGGAGCTTCCACTATCAATCAAGACCCTCTTTACAACATGATTGTGAACGTCTAAGCTAACCACCATGGGGCAGTCAGAGGTTTCACCGACCCCATGGGGTGTTACAATGTGCTCTAAGTCTTTCTTTGTAAAACCTACGCTCTCATCCTTCTCCGAGCGTGACGACTTATCAACATAGAGCACCGGGCGGGGTTGAGAAGATCTTTGGTCATAACTCCGAATGTAGCGACGTCGGGAAGCGTTGGAATCACACCCCAAGGGTCCGCCGGCAATCATGTGAATAACCGCGAAGGGCTGATTTTCCACGTCCGATGCCTTCCCTTTCTCACGGTCACTGGGCCCGGTGTGACGGTGACGGGGGCTGCGTGAGCGCCAACGACTTCTCCCTCTAATACGCGCTCGTTCAGCACAGTGTTCGTCGTATCTTTCTAGCATTTTCACGAACTCCTTGAGGTGCCCTCCGGCAATAAGCCTCTGAATCTCACTCTCGAGTTGGCGACACTCGTTGGTATCATGCCCTTTCTGCTTGTGGAAAGCGCAATATTTTCCCGAGCGCTTCTGGGCCTCGGTTTCCCTTAGCTTCGACGGCCTTTTGAACAGCTTTCTGTCCGCCATAGCATACACTTCAGCTATAGGGCGGTTGAGAGGGATGCGCTCGAACTTTCGAGGAGGAGAGGCGTTCCTCCGAGCGGGAACGGGACTGCGGCGGCGGACCCTGGTTGAATCTCCTCTATCCTCAAAGGTTTTACTGGGGCGAGGGGCATTCGCCATCTTCTGCTCCCTCGCAAGGTACATATCTTCGAGGGTGAAAAACGAATCAGCGATGTCCCTTATCTCCATTAACGAGCGGGGCTTCTTCTTGGCCACTTCTTCCACAAATTCCTTGCTGACATAGTGCTTCATGTTTATAGCTCCGAAAAGAACATGCCTCAAGAAATCCATCGAGGGTTTCTCCACTAACAAGATCTCCTTGTTGAACCTTCCCATGAAAGACCGAAGGGTCTCATTCGGCCCCTGGACCAAGCTGTACAGGGCTGTTGCGGCTGGGGCCGGTGCTTTTAAGGAGTTGAAGTGGCTGATGAAGGCATCTGTTAAGTCATAATACCCCCGAATCGAGCGTGGGGGGAGCTTTTTGTACCAGTCTTGAGCCATTCCAGTGAGGGAAGTGACGAACACTTTGGCCCAATAGTTGTTGGGGTGATCATATAAATGCATCAAATGTACAAAGTGATCCAGGTGTTCGGCTGGATCAGTGGTTCCATCGTACCTATTGACAGACGAGGGGATTTTGCCCTTCCCTGCGCGAGTCATCAGTACCTCTTCAATGAGGGGCGAGTCGCCAGTCATGATCCTATAATCCCGGTCGTCGGGATCCTCGTAGCTGGCTTCCCTCCTACGCCGGGAAATAGGGCTACGTGGTCGGCGAGCGTCTCTGGCCTTGGACCTCTCGCCCCCATCGCGGGAGGCATGAGACCGTGCTCGAGAGAGCTGCTCCACCACGTTCTGGAGCCCTCGAATTTGGTCTTGCACTGCTGCAAGCTGAGGGTCACCGACATTTATGCGGTTTGCCCTTTCTGTGGCCCTCGACTGAACCTCGTCGTTGTTTCCAGCCCCTTCATTTTGAGGGGCTCTCTCGTTTCCCGCTGGCTGCTGCCCTTGCTGGACCCTCGGAGCGGCCTCATTTTCCTGAAGCGGGGGAGGGTGAGGTTGCTGGGCCTTTACCGCATTTTGGGCCATCGTCAAGGGATGTGCAGGGAGCCCGCCCAAGGGCGGAGCCGCTCGAGCTCCCGCCAAATAGGGAAAATAGGCGGCAGTGAAGTGCTCCCAGGCGTTCTGTACCGCCTGCCCTTCACACTGTGCGTAAAGAGCCTGGAGCTGCTGGGTTGTTACCTGGGGCATTTCCACCCCTTGTATTTCTCTTGGTAGTGACAGTGGGAGATTTTGCGTGCCCACTGGGTATGGCTGGACCATGGGCACCATTCCGGGCATCATTCCCGGTTGCATATGGACGTATCCCGGCGGGGGCATGGCCATGGAGTACATGCTGTGATGAGAGGTAGGGATATTTGGGGCGAAAGCTGGGGGGGGAGGATTGGAGCCCGATCCTCCCGCTTCATTTCCAGTTGGGGGAGGAGCAGCAGCAGCGGCATCAACGTCTCCGGCAACAAGAGGAGGTGCACCTCCGGCGAGGGCGGGGCTTTCAACGTTTTCTCCATTGGCGGGAGGAAGACCTCCTCTGTTCCCCAGAGTTCCACATCTTGTGGCAGTGACCATGATGAAAGACTTTGGTGTCACTTTTCAACTAGCTTTAAAAGGAAGAAACTGGTAATAACGAAGGTGGTGGTGATGGTTTCCCACAGACGGCGCCAAAAATGATAGTGCAGAAACTTGTGAAGGAGTTATACACCAATCACTTTAGAATTTGTACGTAGGAGGGAAGACCATCACAGGCGTGAGGGCCTCAGGATCTGGGTTTCCTTTCAAGCGTGGGTTCTTCCAGCTAGGATAACACCAAGAGTGTGAGCTACAAAGGTAGTGTTACTGTGATGAATGAGGAGCTTGAGAAGATCGGCGGAAAATGCCCAGAATCAGGTATGCGTTTTGTATGCAGATGATGACTTAGGGGAGAATGCATGAGTTCTTCCCTATTTATATGTTAGGGGTGAGGGTAAAAGGGTAAATCGACCGTGTGGTCCCAAACCTGTGTTGCCCTAACACGTGGCGGCCCGTTAGGGCGTGAGAAGGATGTTTCTGAAAAGGAGGCGGCGTGTCAGACGCGAAGTGCGCACTACCTTTGTGTCAGAAGTTGTTGGCGAGGGTAACGCGGGAGATGGGCCTAAGATCCTCTCTGCCGAGGTTCGAATCCAACGCCGCTGGGCATGGGCATGCACGAGCGTTGGTGACGCTCGAAGAATGTACGGAGGGCCTCCCCACGATATATGACCTTTGAGCGCCGAAATACCGAGCATCCGGAATGGGCCCTCGAGCGGGTGTTTCCCTGATAAGGATGTCCCCGAGGGCTGAAATGTGAGCGCCAAGCCTGTCGGCCAGGGCCCTTTACCTGAACAATCGGCCGAGGCCCAATGGCCCAGCTAGCTGGCAAGTAGATGAGCTAGGTTAGCCCACGAATCCCTCAATCCGAGCGTATAATCTTCAAGCGAGTTAAAGGTGACACGTGGACGGCTATGATACGAGCGCGTTTCTGAGTCCCATCAATACTGGTGTCAAAAAAAATTCATTTTTGTTTGTACTTAGTATTTTTTTTCTTATTATTATTTTTTTCAACCACTTAGTGCTTTTACTATTACAATTTTTTTTACATCTTTCACTCAGGGGTGTACGCGGTCGGGTATGGGCTATTTCTAAATAAAATATCACCCGACCCGAAGTATGCGGGTTTGTAAAAATATAAACCGTAAATACATAATTATTTTTTCAAACCGAGCGGTTCGGGTTGGGCGGGTACAGTTTTATAGCCGGCGGATTGGCGGTTTAACTAATTTTATATGTATTTTTTTAATAAAAATATTTTATACTCATAATTTTAACTCAATAACAAAAAAGATATAAAGAGTATGCGAATTTATTCTAGTTTATCACTTATTACACCTAATACATAATGATTTCAAAGTAGATGAATATATATTTATATATATACATTATTCAATAAATAATATCATATTAATTTAAAATTATGAGTATAAAATATTAATTTATAAAATATTTTGTTAAAGAACTTGTATAATATTAATTTAACACAAAAATATATCTTATATGATATTGCATAAAATGGCCGAGCCACGTGGCACGCCTTAGGGGAAGCCACTTGGACATCTCGCCACCTCAAGCGGACCAAGGTCCCCGCGCCATCGGATCAACGGATCGATCCGATCCCTATCCCGGAAGCGGATCGATCCGATCCCCATACACCTCATGGGATCGATCCGATCCCGTACACCTCACCGGATCGATCTGATCCCTAGGATCAACGGATCGACCGACCGATCCCATACAACTCATGGGTCGATCCGATCCCCATACACCTAATGGGATCGATCCGATCCCGTACACCTCACGGGATCGATCCGATCCCTAGGTTCAAGGGATCGATCGATCCGATCCCATACACCTGAATGGATCGAACTCGATCCCTTAATCCGCAACGGACGGTCCACCCTTGTTCCCGCATGGGGACCGCGCATGAAGCGTCCTTATCCCGCACAGGTCTTGGGGTCGAACTCGACCCCACTAACGGGTTCCTCACTGCGGACATGCTTCGTCACGACCCGCTTGGCCTCGACCCCTCGGATCGAGATCCTACGTCACCTGGCGACAAGATGCCATAAAGCATCTTTGTCGGGACAGGTGTAACTCCCCTATTCACCACGGCTAGACGCGCTACAGTGCGTTTAATGCTTCTGGTACATGTCTACGCCCAAAAGGGAAACTAAGTACACTCGACCTCAAGGCACCCGCTCAGGCGTCCGACAAGCGACCCGATCGACTGCAGAGCATTTAATGCATAGTCGCGGTACACGCACTACTGTGTTAAATGCTCCCAGCTATAAATACCCAAGTCTTGAACAGTAGTTGGTAAGCAATTAAGAGCATTTATTTCGCTTCTCTAGCATTTATTTCTCTCTCTAAGAATCTCCTACTGACTTGAGCGTCGGAGAGCCAAACTTGGGTCCAACCCCAAGTCCCCAATTTGGCCTTTGAGCTCACGTTTGATCAATTAGGTCCCAAAAGATTTTCAGGCAATTGAGTCCTTTAAGAAAAGAAAATGAGCAATTAAGGACAATTAGGCAATTAGATCATGTTTAATATTAATTCATGTAGCAAATGGATCCAATTCGTGCCATAATATTCAAATTGATACATATTTCACATAATCATATTGAATAATAATAATTTATATAATTTATCATGAAATGTAGGAATTTAATAAGTAAAAGAATTAAGATTAAATCCTAACCCTCAACATCACACTGTCGTGCGTACCTGAAATTGGGGCGTTACAGCTAGGGGTTAAACACCTGTTGCTAAACTATGGTCGTTTAATCTGTGGACTGATTAATTAATTAGTGAATTAATTAATTAGGGTCACTGCTAATTGAATTGAGAACCTAGAGGGTCACACACATCAACTTGGTTACATGAGTTAAGGCTTTAAAATGATTAAACGAGTTGATCATACCAAGAGGGTTCCACACGTGTGAAACACACGTGTGGCTCACGTGATTGGCACGTGTCTTTGGGGACATGTGTATATTATTTATGTATTAAATAATTAATGTGTTAATTATTTAATAGACTTTGGTTTAATTTTTGAATTAAAATGAAAGTCCTATTTTGGAGAAATTAATCTATTTAATTAATTATGAATTAATTAATTAAATAAATAAATAAGTTATTTATTTATTAATAAATAAAGTATAATATTATCTAAAAGGGTTTTGGATATTTTAACTCTCTTCAAAGTTGATTTGAATTAGAATTCAAAATCAAGGTTTGGAATTACTTGATGATCAAGTAATAAGAGAGAGGGACCAAATCCTTAGTCCAATAGGACTAGGTTCGGCCGCCCCTCAAGCTATATATAGGGGTGCTCGAGCTCCCCTTAGGGATTGATCAATTCTTTTTGGTTCATGTGTTGAACACCATCCTTTCTCCAAGATCAAATAAACCCTAGGTTAAGCCTAAACACTACCTAAAGAACTAGCATCCTTACCAGTTAGATTGTAGTCAAGTTGGTGAACTATCTCTAGAGAGCTTCAAGTTAGAAGTTTTTAAAGATTCGAGCTTTACCAAGGAGATGAGATCAAGTCGCGAGAAGAGCGTTCTTGGGTGGCTTGAAACGCTTCAAGAAAGATTATTGAAAAGTAAGTTTTTTTACCTTACGAATTTGGATTCATGATTGCGAGTTTCGATCCTTTTGTTGGAAAATTTTAAAATTTCCGCTACTTTCTGATTCCATTTTTCCAACAGATCACTGGCCTACAACCTTCTAAGAACCCTTTCCTCAAAGCACTCTAGCAGATGTACATTCTCTTGAAACTAGGCACACCATTCATTAGCTTGCACTTGATCTTCACAGTATTATCAGGATCACTCTTTTTAATCTCTACAACATAAGACCAAAGCAATGCATATTCCACTTTTTCAGTAATATTACCCATAGCAATTACCAATTTCTTTGCCCTGTAACACTGATGGGGTTGAAACTGCAACTTAACATCATGTTGTAAAACATACATCATAGACTCTACAGGCCAGGAAGGATCTGACCATATTTTAGCCTGATATCTCTTGGCTATCCACTCAGCATTAGCACATTTCAATTTCTACTTTCTAGGATAGTTGTGCTTGGGCATGTATCTTTTCACTTGCATAGTTTCCTCCTCGGGCACCCTAGATGCATAAATCACCCATGGACAAGTCTTGTGTTTACACTTAGCCTGAATTTTTTTCTTATCATTCAATGACCATCTTATATCCCTACCACAGCTGATAGCATGTTGTCTAATAACTCTCCTTAAACTATCAGCATCAGGATACTGTTTAGTTAGCTCAAATCTAGGATCCAACTCAGTTTCTTTGTGGCTAACTACTGGATATACTCTATGTAAGTTTGAAGCATTCTTTACTAATCTTTCCTTACTAGTACCCTCACAAACAACTGCTTCATTGCTGCCTATCTTAGAACCCCACTCAGCTTCAGGATCAACAACCTCTTCAAATAATACATCATCATCAGACACATCATATTCACTATCAAATAGGTACACTGAATTATCTGAATCACTTCCCACAGATACATCATCATCATTGTCTGAATTCTGTGTTGTATCTCTTATGTCAAAGGCCATCCTATATCCAGCATAATTCTCACATACATTATGAACTTGTTCATTTTCAGCTTGGCTCTCCACAAAAGGATCATTAACAGTTTCATTATCCTTACTTTCAAAATCTTCATTGTCACGTAAAAATTTTAACCCACAATTTAATGATTGACCAATATCAGATTCATCATCATCTTCTTCAGGATGTTCAACAAATACAGCTACCATCCTATTCACATCAGCATACTGACCTAAAGTACATGTATCTAAGTCATTTTGTAACAAAGATAAGGCATCAAAGCAGTTCACTCCAACTGTGCTAAAATGATAAACACACTGGTCTACATCAGTTACACCTATTTCCTTCGCCATGCGCCTAATCTCCAACATTGACAACTCATCACCATTACAGAAGTCAACATGTCTTACCTCTCCACCAAAATAACTAGGGCTTCCCAAATTTCGCAAAATCCTTCCCCCATAATGCATTCTAATGGTGAAATCACTAGAATCTTTTCCTGCAAGTTAACAAGATAGTACATAACATGAGCCCTAGATAAAATTAATAAAAAACGAAAAAAAACCCAAAAAAAGGGACATGTGGGACATTAGCTCTAGACAAAATTCTTTAAAGCAACAATGGCTTCTAGTTGGACCACTGCTACTTAGGAAAACATACCCCAACAATATGGGACCATAACCGTGAATAAAAAAGGGGGGGGGGGGTGGAAACGACGACAAAGAGACAAAGCACATGAGACCATTTTCACTCTCTGTTACAAAATCCAAAACTCACCGTAATGGGGCGTCAATCTCCTGATTGGAATATGGGCTTTTTCATCGTCCCTCAAAGTCCACACCATTGCGCACGAAAAAAACTTCAGTTCAAGCTTCCAATTTCTGTGAATTTCTTCCAAATCTAAGATAGGGTTACTTTTCAAGATGTTTTGTGTTTGGGGAGAAGTGAAGCCTGATGTTTGTTTGTTCATCTTCCCAATTCAATGGTAATATAATAATATTTGATGAAATGTCAAAAATACCCATCCCATTTTCACGTGTGAGGCGCGAGTGTGTAGATTTTGGGGGTAAACCACTCATAAAGGGGTTTGGATGGTGGTTTGTTAGAAACTAAAACTGGGTAAATCTTACTTTGCACCCCAACCTTTGAGGTGCATTGTACTTTAGTACCCAACCTTTGAAATGTTGCACTTTAGTACCCAACCTTTGAATTTTATTGCACTTTTGTGCCCAAGTGCAGATGTGTACCCCAATGGTTGGTACCACATGGAATTTTCTCATTGGTCGGGGCACTAAAAGTGCATAAAATTCAAAGGTTGGGTACTAAAGTGCAACGTTTCAAAGGTTGGGTACTAAAGTGTAATGCACCCCAAAGGTTCGGGTGCAAAGTAAGATTTACCCACTAAAACTTTAGATGGCGGTTTCGGGTGAAAAATAGTTGGGATGGTGAAATGCCAAAAGGGCCACAGTTCGGATGGACAAAAATCTTTATCTCTAGTATTTAATATAAGTATCTAATTCAAATATAACCATTAAATCATATATATATATGAAAATTTAAATTTTAGATTTCTTCGATTAAATCGGTGTAATTAAAGAATAATTATTTTATATTTGTCATGTGATGGATGAAATTTTTAAAAAATTGATAAATTAAATAATAAGTATAGTATTTATCCTTTTAATTTATTCGATTCAGTTGAAATGAAATTGGATTAAAATTTACTTAAATTTTGTTAGCTAGTTCCCACGTCAACAACAAAGCCAAGGAATCAACTTTGTTTCCACCAAAAGAAATTAACAACAAAAAAAAAAGAAAAAAAAAAAAAAAAGAGCAAAAATATTCTGAGCCCCTCGATTTGCTCTCAATATCGGATTATCGACATTTAACACACTAAACCTCCATTTCGTTAACTGTAGCTCAACCAATAATCACGATTAATTTATTATTAATCAAAACTTATTGCTTTAATTATATCAAAATTAAATTTCACTCTATTACTCCAGTAAGTATCTAAAAAATATAAATAAAATAAAAATAAATAAGGAAGCAAAAGGCTCCGGCTCTTCGCTTTCAGCATCATCATCATCTCCTCAACCTGCATTGGAGGAGGCAATCAACCATCTTCGATTTCACACTCAATCAAAGCTCCTCCATTTCGATTTCATTCCGATGATTTCTTTCCCCCTTCTTCAATTATCTTTGCGACACCATCTTCGGAGTTTGGGGGATTTTGCTGCACAACTTGTATGAGACATCAGTACTCCTGCACAACTTGATTAGAACTGTTTTGATTGAAACCAGCTTATTGCTAATCGTCTTTCAATATGTCTGCTGGATCTATTTGTTTCGGTGAAATGTCTGAAAGCTGTGGTTTAGGAATCAGGAGTTCTAGTGTAGCATGTGATGGTGAGGCTTTCGGCAAACACACTTTGAAGGCCCTTTACTCTTTACTTTTTACTACTGGAGCTAGGTCCACAATTCCACATTAAGGCATACGATACGTCATGCATTTCGCTCGTTCTTTCCTTTGTCCTTCTGATTTGATTTCGATGCGCTTTTCTACTGAAACTGTGTCGATCAGTTCGACACAGTTTCTTACGTTCGATCAGTTCGACACAGTTTCTTACGTTCGTGCCTGGTTAATGTAGGGCTCTCGTTGTAATAGCCGGTTACATTGATCTACTCTGAATCTTTTACTGCAATTGCCATGGTTAAGCTTCCTCTGCTTCCCATATACAGTCGCGGTGAGCTCAACATACTTTACCGAATGTCGACTCTCCTATGTGATGTGAGTTAAAGTTCTTAACATCATTTCCTCACCCCAACCCCACCATCACTTTTTCTTAGGTAGAAGAACAGAACAGATTACTGATGCTTTTATTCCTTTAATAATTGTTGAGTAGCACCCCACTTTCCATACCGTCTCTCACTGACATGGCGACGGACCATGGTGACGACGGCTCAAATCCTCCCGCCCGAAAAAGGAAAGTACCTTTAAATCTCGACAGGTATAGCGGCCCAAAAGCCATGGAACTAGTTTTGGGGATCTTAAAGAATGACTTTTTCTTTTGTTTTCCCCATCATTTTGCTGTGTTATGATTATGGAAATTACACATAGTACCCCTAGCACCTCATCACATTACTTTATTTTCGATTCCTTACTGTTGAGGCTTCTGCTGCTTTAGTTAATTCAACCTTTTCACATCAAATATGTGCGTGGTGGGGGCATAAAGCTTCCTTGTCTCAATTTACCAGCATAATTCCCCACTTTGTTAGCGTAGCTAGTTTCAGGAATCTCTATATTCTTTCTGTGAAGTGTAGCAGAGAAACAGTGCCCTATGCTTGGACAGCTGCTTTAGCTTCATTGATTCTTTAGCTATCATGCACGGATACGAACAAGGCGACACGGACACGACACGACACGGATACGGCGACACGGATTTCTTCTTGAATTTTCCACGTGAGGAGTGTCGAACACGGTGTCCGACGTGACACGACACGGCCCGGCAAAATGATATTTTTAAAAGTGTCCGTGCATCATAGTTCTTTAGTGTGAGAGTTTATTTTTTTCGACGAGAAAAAGAATAATTTGTTCGCATATGAGAAGGATGGTTACGAACTTACAGTAGTCACCTATGATTCACGTGCATTTCTAAATTCGTATCGCTACATCCATATCATCTCATGTCATATCCGTATCGTTATATTCGTATCGTGTCGTATTTGTAAATCATAGTTAGCCACCTATCTGAAGGGAAAGTCTGGGGATCTGGCCTACAAAGTAGAATTTATACTTGTCCATTGTCATAGGCAAATTTTTATTCATTAATTATTGATGCCTTAGTACTATTGTTGAGCTAGTTATTTGAAATGAAATGTATTATTGTACTTTTATCAACAGATTTTATAAAGTCAAGTATGAACTGTTGGATGTCAATGTCAGAATAAAGGCCATGGTTCTCAGGTTTGGTATCGCCTGTTTCTCCATTTGAATGATGATTGTTCAGTCGGGCTAAAGTTATCATGCATCCATATTTTTTAAAATATTATTTTATTATATCAGAACTCGTATTAGATATTATCTCCGACACTCTTCAATTGAAAATTCAAAAAAAAAAAAAAAAAATCACATCTTATTATATTCATATATCGTCGTATACGTATCCATACATTATAGGTCTTAAGTATTAACATATATTATAATTTATGTATATATAAGAATACGACAAATCAATAATAGAGACACAATACGAATATTATATTAAATACTATATCAAATATCTATTATATAAAAATAAACATATATATATATATATATATATATATATATATATATATGGAAATATAAATTTCGAGTCTATTCGATCAAATCCGTGTAATGAGAGAGTGTTTTATATTTATCGTGTGATTAATGAAATTCTTTAAAAACTAAAAAATTAAAAACAAATATAATACTTATAGTTTGAATATGGATTCAATCGAATCGGATTTAAATTAAAATTTACTTAAATTTTGTTAGCTAGTTTCCAAATTCCACGTCAACAACAAAGCCAAAGAATCAACTTTGTTTCCACCAAAAGAAACTAACAAAAAAAAAAAAAAAAAAAAGAAAAGAAAAGAAAAAGAAAAAGCAAAAATATTCTCAGCCCCTCGATTTGCTCTCAATAATTGGATTATCGACATTTAACACACTAAAGACTAAACCTCCATTTCGTTAACTGTATTTCAACCAATAATCACGATTAATTAACTAATTAATTAATCAAACTTATTACTTTAATTATATCAATTTATTTAATTCCACTCTATTACTCCAAGGAAGTATCTAAAAAATATAAATAAATAAATAAAATAAGAAAGCAAAAGGCTCCGGCGCTTCGCTTTCAGCATCATCATCTCCTCAACCTGCATTGGAGGAGGCAATCAAACCCCATAGACGTCACTCACAGTGAATCAAAACTACTCGATTTCGTTTCATTCTGCTATTTTCCCCCCTTCTTCAATCTCTGCGACGCCATCTTCGGAGTTTGGGGGATTTTGCTGCGGCTCTGCGTCGTCGTTGTTGGTTCCGCGTAAGTTTTTCTATTAATTTCTGCGTGCTTGTGAGTGTGTGTCGGGGAATTCTCCAATTTGGTGATTTGTAATTGGGGATTTTGGGGGAGAGTTTGGTTTTAGTTGGGTTTGTTTGTGCGCGAGTTTCGCAGATCTGTGTTGGGGGAACTGGTGCGAGTTTGTGGAGTTTTGCATTTGTAATTTCGGGGGGGTTTGTTGGCTGTTGGTGAAGATTGGAGTTTTTAGGGCATTGGGTTGAGTGGTTTTTTTCCCCTTTTTTTTTTTTTTTTTTTTTTTTTCTTGGTGCCGAATTAGGATATGTTTATGATTAGTTTGTGATTTCGGGGTTTTGTGGCTGGCTTTCACCTTTTAATTTGCCTTTTTCGTTGTTTAGCTTTAATTGCGCATGTTATTTTCCTGAAAAGGGGTGGTTATATGTTTTGAGCTCTTTCTGAAGAAGGGATTTTATGGGTCTTCTGAGGGGGGAAAATGGCACTTCTGGCAAAATTGGATTTAATTGCTGTTATCTGTGTTACAACTGATAAGGATGTTTTGATTTTGAGGAGTGATTTATTCTTTTGAGTGTCCATTTCTTTGTTTACACCATGTCAATTATTCTCCTATTCATGTGTCCTAAGGATTATGGATGGATCAATTCAAGAAGGTAGTACTGTGGATTCATTCCTAAGGAACTACAAACTTGGGAAGACTCTTGGGATTGGTTCATTTGGTAAAGTTAAAATTGCTGAGCATACATTGACGGGGCACAAAGTTGCTGTCAAGATCCTTAACCGCAAGAAAATAAAGAATATGGATATGGAAGAAAAAGGTTGGTCAATGAATACCCAGTGATTGTTTATGTATCTTCTGCTAATCCCATATGTGAAGCTTGTAGTGTATAACCTAGTACTGCTCTCGTCTTTCTTTTGCTCATTCTCTCTTATGTTTCTCAAAATATTGTCTGAATGGCATTGTTCAACAACCTAATTCACCTTTTTCTTTTGTACATTATGCTTTCAGTGCTGTTTCCTTCACATTAGTTGTATAAATGTACAACCATTTCACTATGTGTGGTTGTTTTTGCCTATATGTATATATATATATATATATATATTCAAATGTACTGAATATAAGACACCATTTATTAGAACTAAGGTGAGGCTTCATATATGCAAGTGCCAAGACATCATAAGTACTTTGAAAAGGACTTCATTTAGTGGTGTTTGGTTGTTCTCGTATATTAGTTAATAAAACATGGTGCATTTATGCTCTTGCAGTTAGAAGAGAAATAAAAATTCTGAGATTGTTTATGCATCCGCACATTATACGTCTATATGAAGTTGTGGAGACACATTCCGACATATATGTTGTGATGGAGTATGTGAAGTCAGGTGAGTTGTTTGATTATATAGTGGAGAAAGGTAGGTTACACGAGGAGGAAGCCCGTGTTTTCTTTCAACAGGTAAGGAGCCTTTCTTTTGTAGAGGTCTCAAGCTGTTTCTTTTTACAAGAGTCAGTATCATGTCTTTGTGATTCGATGATTGCAGATAATATCTGGAGTGGAGTACTGCCACAGGAATATGGTGGTTCACAGAGATCTGAAGCCGGAGAACTTGCTTTTGGATTCAAAGCATAATGTGAAAATTGCTGATTTTGGTTTGAGTAATATCATGCGTGATGGTCATTTCCTGAAGACAAGTTGTGGAAGCCCCAACTATGCTGCTCCAGAGGTAATCTTTAATACAGCTATGGTGATTATGTGTTATACCTGTACTAAGATTGTTACAAGAAATGTGAACTTGGACCATTTGAATGGTTCAAAACTGGTTTATTCAAGTCAATTTTTTGTATTCTTCCACAGGTTATATCTGGCAAGTTATATGCGGGGCCTGAAGTTGACGTGTGGAGCTGTGGTGTTATTCTCTATGCTCTTCTCTGTGGCACACTTCCTTTTGACGACGAAAACATTCCCAACCTGTTCAAGAAAATCAAGGTATATTCATATTTAACTTCTGCCTATCAAAGTCAAGTCCCTTAGGAAATTTAGTAATAAAGTTGAGTCATTACCCACTTTATAATTAATGCAACCCTTGCTTATCCTGTTTTGGTTTTTAAAGGCTGTTAGTGCTCTAGTTGTCACTCAACTCTAGGTTTTTTAAGTTCCAGTTGCTAGCACATATGAACTTCGAATTAGGCCCAATTTAAGAAATAATTCAAGCTTAAAAAATCTTGTGGAGCTTTTCTTGTCTTCACTCTCGCACTTAATCATATGAGCCCCAGCTGGTCTCAGTTACCAGAGGTTATATGTGACTGCAGAAGTTGCCTATTGCAGATGCTCAATCTTTAACTCACAAGTTTTATGTGGTGCCTGATTAATCCTATTGACAACTTTTGTAAGGAAAGAGTACTTCATGCTATTATGTTCAATTTGTCTCTAGGGTGGAATATATACACTTCCTAGCCATTTATCTGCTGGTGCAAGAGACTTGATTCCGAGGATGCTTATTGTTGATCCTATGAAAAGAATGACTATCCCTGAGGTTCGCGCACATCCCTGGTTCCAAGCTCATCTTCCCCGGTATTTGGCTGTGCCACCACCAGATACAACACAGCAAGCTAAAAAGGTTTTATAACTTGCATTTCCATACTTGACAATTTGACATTTATATTTGATGTATAAATTAATACATGTAGTGTACTCTAGGAACAGAATGAGATTTGATGACAACATTTGATTATCTTTCACAGTCCTTCCGATCTGTAACTTATGCTCACTGATTTATGACTTCTCATCATAATTTGGCAGACCTCTGCTTATACTGGTTTATTTTCTTCAAATGCTGGAAGTCATTCATATGTTTTCAACTTGTAACAAGTACAAATTTCATCATGTGCAGATTGATGAAGAGATTCTTCAGGAAGTGATTAAGATGGGATTTGACAGGACTGCCCTCGTTGATTCTCTTCGAAACAGGGTTCAAAATGAGGTACATTTTGTTGCTGTATCATGTTAATATTAACGTGGAAGTTTTCTTATTTTTGTGTATGTTTTTCAGGGTACTGTTACATACTATCTGCTGCTAGACAACCGGTTTCGTGTTTCAAATGGCTACCTTGGAGCTGAGTTTCAGGAGACCATGGTATTCTTTCTAATTCCATGTTATTAGATAAAGCTATAGTTCACAATATTTGTAAGGAAAAGCAAGTTTAATACACTATTTTCTGGTACCTATTCAACTGTCAGTATTATGGGTTCTGTAATCTGTGCCATTCTGATTTTTCGTTTCTGATCTTCATCTATCATCTTGACCTCAGTGATATTTGTATCTACAAATTTCTGACTCTCAGTCTCTTTAGGAATTTGGGTATAATCGCATGAGTCCAAGTGAGCCTCTGGCATCTCCTGGTGGGCAACGTTTTCCTGGAGTTGTTGATTATCAACAATTTGGAGCAAGGCAGCTTCCAGTGGACAGGAAATGGGCTCTTGGACTTCAGGTTAGTTGGTTGCCCTACAATTCATTGACAAGAGGATAATGGACTGTGGATATAAATTTTAGCTTTATGGGGAAGATAATGAACAAAAAAAATTTCATGTGCCTGAAATGGTTCTACTGTGATGTAGAGGAGCAGATGATTTTGAACATTCCATCTTTAAACATTCATGATATACAATTCCATTTCCATATCATTGCTGGTAGTTGTAGTTATTTCTGTTCATTTATCTTTTCTGATAGTCTCGAGCCCATCCTCGTGAGATAATGACGGAAGTTCTTAAAGCCCTACAAGAATTGAATGTTTACTGGAAAAAGATTGGGCACTACAACATGAAATGCAGATGGACACCTGGCAGTCCTGGCCATCATGAAGGAATGCTCAACAATTCCATGCACGACAATAATTTCTTTGGAGATGAATCTGCTATTATTGAGAATGATGGCAACATCAAGCCCCAAAATGTGGTCAAGTTTGAAGTGCAGGTGAATTTTCCGATCATGTGTTTTACTTTATAGCGATAATTACAGTGATATACTCTTAGGTTGGCCTAAGTACACAAACTTGCCTTGAGGTTTCAGAAATTACAAAAGACTCTCCATCTCAAATATTTTACCTTAGATCTGGAACTACAAATTTTGATTGATGTCATCTCTAATTGTTTATTACTACCAAAATGTACCCTGACGCTTATCGGTCAATAATTGACTTTAAATTCATGACTATAGTTACATGCATTACACCAAGCCTCAGGGTAACAAACTATAGTAGGGGAGGTTGTAATTTCTCTAACCTCATGGGAAGTTTTTGTAATTATCCCAAACCTCAGTGTATGCCAGTGTGTTATCCCGGTTTTATAATTTGAATACCTAACTACTTCTCTAGTTTAACGAACAAAATGTTGAATTGAATCGTACCAATCTCTACTGGGGGTTATTACTAATTTTTGTACTTGCTATTTTATTTTCCAATTATTTCTTCAATTAGGAAAACGAAAGAAAATAAATAAGAATTCTAGACATTCTCTTAGCCCATTCGGAAGGATGTCATCTCGTAATTATCCATGATTTGTTTATAATTTCAGCTTTACAAAACTCGGGAAGACAAATATCTGCTTGATCTGCAGAGAGTTCAGGGCCCGCAGTTCCTATTTCTCGATCTTTGTGCTGCCTTCCTTGCTCAACTCCGCGTACTCTGATATTAGATCTCTACGTCAGGCTTCTTCAATCTATGTGGGATACTAGAAGTTGATGCTGTATATATAATTTATTGCCAGCTTGGGGTCGAAAGTCTCCTTAGAGATGAGAAAGTCATGCGAAGCCAAGCCGATATTTTTGTTGACTCGGTCGGAGTTGGCTTCCGCAACAAGCTTCTCACATCTCATTTTCATAGCTGTAACTTCTCCTTTTCATGATTTATAAGGGATTCAGGAATGTTACTATTAATCCTTAAAAGCTTCTGGTAGATATAGTTCATATGAGCCAGCTGCTGCAGCTTGGAAGATGCAATACATAATTAAAGACTGTCTTATGTAGCTTGCTGATAATCCCCTGTGGCCAGGCTGTGCTATGTTCAGTAGAATTTATTGTTGCTACTTTTTGTATTTCTTGTTATTTTAATTTGAGCTTATTTTACTTTTAAAATGTTTCAGTGTCTGACATATGTTGTTGATATGTTAGAATATTAATGAAATAAATGTATGTCTTATGTTTCTGAAATATATATGTTGGTCATTTTCATATTACCTTAACATTAAACCATGTTTCTGAGAATATGTCTGAAATTTGGGCAACAAGGACGAGTTTAATGCACCAAATCCCTGTTTTCCATTGATTTCTGATCAAGGAAGGGATGTAATTGTAATTTCATAGGGAGATCCCTGCAGAAACACCAAGAACTTTAAAAATTGCCTTACTGCGTTGAATCTTGACATTCTTTAGCAGCTGAACATGATTCAAGAATGGTTACAACAAAACCTGGAAAAACAATTAGCAACGTATCTTTCGTTAAACCCCTCGAGACGAACAATCTCACAATCGCCGGGGGCTCGAAAACGTGAGAGAAAAACAAATTCATCATAACTAGAACCTAAATTGTTATCAAACGATCATCGTCATCCAAATCAATTAACGAAGCAGATTGGTGGAAGATCAATGGAGCTCCAAAGCAACACTTCTCCATCATGATTCTCACAGCGCTCATCATTTTCCAGCTTCTCTTGCCCTGCCTCTTCATTCTTGTCCACCATCATCATCTCTTCTTGATTCAACGATTTGCAGGCATTTCTCAGCCTGGATACCTGATCAGACCTGTCGACTCGACTCGAATTCCCCAGCTTCAGCTTCAAGCACTCCGTGATCCCATTAAAAGCATACAAAGAAGCTGAAAACTTCCTCTCGTAGTTCATCCTCTTCATCGCTTCAGACAGCATCAACGGCTCGTCTTCTTGAGCCATCGGCTTCGAAATCTCCTCTGCAATTTCGAATGGCGAATACTCGATCGAGGTTGACCCGATCTCATCAACGAAATGGAAATCAACAGGCTCCAGGGCATTATTGACGTTTTCCTCCTCAAACTCGTTTTCCCTGGAAATTTCCTGGACGACATCGCTGGAAACTTGCTGGAAACTACTATCTGACGATGAATCGCATTTGTAATCACTGTTACCGATCAAGCCATTGAATTCCAGGGAGAAATCCTCATCCGGGTCGTTGAGAAAATCCGTGAAATTCGATTCCGAGAAATCAGGGACGACTTCATCTGTGTAATCCATCCCAATTTTTTCCTCCAAGCTCCCCGAATTCGAACTCAAATTGGAATCAGCACTACAATTAGCATCAGAACCAGAAACCAGGGCATTATTTCTCGCCTTAAGCCTGCTGAGAAGAAGATTCGTGATCTTCGACGGAAGTGCAGGCGTCGCTGAAGAATTGGGCGTTGCAGGCCAGAAATTAGTTCTCGTATTTGCACCGCGGAGCAAACACGCCGCCTCGTCGTAGGCCCTGGCGGCTTCCTCCGCCGTGTCGAATGTTCCCAGCCACACCCTGATTTTCTGTATGGTGTCCTTTATCTCCGCCACCCACCGCCCTGATGGCCGCTGCCGGACGCCCACGAACCGTTTCCGGGCTCGCCGGACGCCGCCTAGCGCCGCCACGGCTGCTGCCTCCTTCACCATTTCGTCCCAGGCGGCTGCGTTTCCTTCTCCGGCGGCCTTGAGCCGCTCTTGATCGTCGCAAGATTTCCTCTTCCTCGCCATTGGTGTTTCTTTAATTATCTTTCTTGTTGGGTTATGAGCAGTGTTGTTCTTGGGTTAGTATTGTTGTTTGGTGATCATGTTGGTTGAAGCTGTGGAAAGGGAGCTATATATATGCAGGAAACTGGAGATACTGTCAAAGATATATTGCAGTTGAAATGGTCCTTTTTTTTTTTTTTTTGGCTTTGTTTTATTATTATTATTATAGTAATAATAATAATTATTATTTCTTTTTGGTGCCATTTGTTTTGATTCTTTTGTTGCTTCTGATCTTGGGCTTAGAGAGAATAAATTATTTAATTACACCGTTTAATTTACAATGAAGTTATTACTAAACATCAATACATATGTGTGCTTTGACTTGGCCAAAGAGTGAAATGAAATTGGGTCGAATTCTTTAAAACAAAACTTCTTTTTTTGGTGGGACTTTAAAACAAAACTGATTATATCGAATTACATAAATTCGGTAAGTCCGGATACTGCGTTAGCTAAATCAGAGGATTGAAGTTTGGAAGTCGAGAGAGTATGACTAATTTTACCATGCTTTTTCAAGAAAAACGATACGATTAGTGATAACAAGTATAATACACTTTTTCCGGGATAGTTATCACTTATTATAAGATGAATTCCTGTGTACGGATGAACTGGTTTTGAAAGCTGTTGATTCCTCTCAACATGTAAGTACAAGAACCAAAGTAAAATGTACTGTTAAGATGCTCATAACTCTGGCATTGTTGATTATCTTAGTCTTGATTTTTCTTAATCATATTTAATGATTATTTAAGCCAAAAAACAATCTGGAGTTGAAACCATCAACTTGTTTTTTAATTCTTTCCTGGGAGCAAAGAATGGCGCAATGATTGTATCCTTATTTTAATGCACAAAGGCATAGAGATTATCAATCCATCGAAAAGGACGTGTTTTTATCAGCTTATAATATCAGGGATTAATCACTTTAACCACTCCGCCAATTTTTATTAATGTCGACAACAATAACGGAAACAATCAGGGTAGCATATCTCACTGGTTTTGATGCTCTGTTTATGCCGTGCATTAATACGGATATTGGGATACGAATACAACAAGTTGAAAATATAATAATATGGATTTTTTTTTTTTTTGAAGTATCATATCAAATATGGTGTTTGACATATTTGATAAAATCATTCGATGCAACACGACAAGACTAAGATGATATTTGATGATAAAACCTTAATTAATTTAAAGGGATTATGAAACAGTAATTTGTCGAGGCTGATAGAGGTCAAAGAAAGCGATTTTTACAAAGGCCATCGACAAGCAGCATTTCAATAGATTGATAGCAATATGCAAACCAATTAAACTAGGGCAATTGTGTACAATTACTCTTTAAATATCTGTAAAATTTTCTATAGGTTTGATGTCAGCCAAACGTATACACAGCGACATTTAATCTCGAGCCCCCAACCTATAGGGCTATGATATATGGATACGGACATATGAACACGACACGAATGATATAGATTTTTTTTTTTAATTTCTTACGTGAGGAGTATCGAACACGGTATCGAACACAAGTATGATACGACACGACACGATACAATAAAATAATATTTTTAGAAGTGTTCGTGTATCATAACTGTAGGGTTTTTTGGCGAATTCTAGACCATTTGGGTCAAACCTGATAGAACTTTTTCGAAACCAAGTGCTCTTACAACTTTCGAATACAAAATTTCTGATTAAGCCAACATCGTATCTGTCGCACTATTGAGTACTACATTAATTTTCGATTCACACGCAACGATACGCAAAGAAACGAAACGAAGATAAAAATCATGTAAACAAGGAAAGAAGGGAGTCAAAGGAAGAGACACAAGAGATTTTGTGCAGGGCCATTTGGTATTAAATAACAAAGGGAAAAGACATACAAGAGTTGCATTGTTGTGATAAGTACCTCTTTTCTGTTCCTTATGCTGGTGTATTTACTTCAATCCCCTTAAAAAATTGCAGACAAAGAAAGGAATTTTGGTTTGTGTACTGCCCATATGAAAGCTGACAGGATGCCAAATGGGTAGCGCCTGATACATACAAATTACTGTAAAAAGCAAGAAGAAGATATCAAAGTAGTACTCTAATGGCTCCAGGTGGAGCTTCAAGGACACAATACCAGTCTTCTTCCTCAACCTGACGTATATACACTATCTGCTATAGCTTCTCTAGCATTTGACTTAGTTGTTGTGCATCTACGTCGCATATACATGCGGAACGATACGATACAAATATGACGATATAGGCTTTTTTCGTGAATATTCCATGTGAAAAGTGTTCGGCACGACAAAATGAAATATTCGTGCATTGGGGTTGGAAGTACTATTTCGAATGCATGCACTGATTGATACATTGTACAGTCGGTTTCCAGGATGTAACTTTGATGGGTTGTCAAGAAAACTCCAAATGTTCCAACCTCAGAGATTATGGGCTAGTATAACCAAAACAGCTGAAAATATCAAAACTCACAGTTCTTTACATGTGGGCGTAAGATAGAAGCAGCAAACAGAATGATAGAAACAAAAGGAAATAACACCGATTTCGTTTAAGTTTATGAGTAAAACCACTTAGAAACAGATCCGTGTGTTGTACTAACCATTACAAACTCAAACTGTCCTATCAGCATCGCGCAGAAGAGGAGAACTGCTACTTTCACCGTTTCCGGAGTATCTGGCCTGTTTCAGTGCAGGATCTCGATATGCAGTGGTGAGTTCGTCGTAGAAAGACTGTATAGTGGGATCATTTTGATCGAGTCTATCCTTGGTTATCATGCACTGCGGTGAAAAGGCAAGCACTTGGTAAATGCTCAATCACCAGAAAGAAAAGATATAATGCATGAGAAAAAATTTACCTCAGCAGGATAGCCTTTGAAACTAGGCAAGAACCGTCTCCGGCAGTAACTATTGAATATGAGAGTGAGGATTGGAAGAGGAATTGTTAAGCTTGAAGCTAAAGGAACTTTCTTCAGACCAAATATCCCAATTGCAATAACATGCATCAATATTAAGGAAAATATCGTTGCATCATGCACTACGGGCCAAAACCTCCCACCAGTTTCAAACTTGGGTTCATAAACATTCAATATCTGCTCCAAGCAGATTAAAAGTGATTATACAAGACCAGAAAAGGCAATCGTAACAATATGATGGCAATTTTTAACAATTAACTGACCTGGTTGCGGTATATGATATATCCAAAGCAATAGTAAACCACAACGAATGGCAAAATTAGTGGTGAGAGGAAGAAGTATGTGATACCAAGAAGGCCGAAAAATAGAATTCTTGGAATTTCACTGTGATACGGATTTCCAGGGACCTCGAGTTCCTCATCAGACATGCAACAACAAAGTCCTCCTTTAATAAAATTCCAAACGAGGCGCTTCACCCGGAAAAGTTCTGAAGAAAATGTTTTGGTCCAACCAGATGTTACAACATATGCAATGAAGAACGACGCCTGAAATTGAAATAGCAAAGAATCATTAAGTTTACAAAAGTCTATGGTGCCACCATTACATTACTTGCATTAACAATATCAAAGTACTTAGAAGTACCTGTCCAGGAACGGCCACAGCTAATATTTCAGGAATTCTTTTCGGCTCAAGAAAGATGTCAACCCTGTACAGTGCTGATCCCGATAGCACGTTTGCAAAGAAGATGTTCCATACGGTGAACCACAGTACCTTAATACAAGCACTCTTCTCAATCTTACTAAGAGCAATGTACCCTTGTATAGAGGAAAGCACAACCATGACAGGTGGGACTAATGATAGAAACCCCTCGAGAATGAGACTTGGAAGATATCCTGTAACTACTTGGCTGACAATTTTCCTGCATCAAGGATCCAAATTTACCATATTTGTCAAATACTTATTAATTTTAAGAAATGTCTGGAAAAAAGAAAATCTGGTTATGAGTCTTTTATAGAACAGTATAGAAGGACAAAGTAATTACAATTTTAATACGCCTGCCAAAAAGGGAAACCAGAGCTCCAACTGTTCCAAATGAGTAAGACCTTGTACTAGAAGAACAGGTACAAGAAACAGGATGGTTATAGAAATACACGCAAATATAACAATGATGTTGCACATCCATCTTTTGAGGAAAGAAGCAGAAAAGAAGGGCCAATATACATCCTGAGGATCAGGAGCTAGCTCAGTAAGCCATTCTGTGGGTTTAACCCCTTGTTGGATGTGTGCAGCTACTGCAGCACTAAACCGAGACTTAAAGGATACAAATGCAGCTGGAACTTCCTATTAAGGGATATTTTAAGGACAGGGCATCAGTGGATATCCTGAATCATAATTTCAAATCTATGGATAAGAACTACAAATAAATAAGAGCCAATCAAGAAAATGAGAGATAAGGCCTTCTTGAAGGGAAAAAAAAAGAAAAGAGTTGTGAGAATTTGTAAGAAAAAATAAGCTCTGATACTATTGTCTGTTCCAAGAAGTTACATCAATTTAGGAAAACCACTCCTTAGATTATCTATTCATGATTATAGGTAAAGATTGTTACCTTTCCAGTAACATAAGTTCGTTCTGTCCTCACATTATCTTCCATATCTTCAAGCTTCTTCTCATAATCTACAACATCAACTTGTCTTCCAAAAAGGCCCATAAAACCAGGTCTCTTGACTCTTTGTTGAGGATACTCTTTTGATTTCAGGCGAACAAGTTTTGTATACATCTTGTCCGCTTTATTCTAGAAGAACATTGAGCATGTCTCAGAAAACAAACAAACAAAAAATAAAGCGAATGTGTAGGTGTTATGCTGCACTTACGAATCAAGTATACATCTGCGCAAAAAAGTTTTACGATTCAAATTTAGAGGGAAGGGCAGTTTCTGTTTCAACTCCTATAATCTTCTATAACATTGAAAAAAAAAGAGCTTACAGTGAGGCTTTTGAGCTTGCTTGTCCTACGAACCACGGAATGGGAAAGATAGGTAGAAGGATAATACTGACTGAAAAAGCTCTCTACACTTTCACCAAAGCTCCTGCCAGAAGTGGCCGGGATACTTCGAACTAAAACAGTGAACTGACTAGGCTGAGGTTTTGAATCATAGAAGTAAGCAATGCGTTTAGCAGCAATGTAGTCGTATTCCTGAAAAGAATAGAAAAATCAAGGTTCGATCAACTCTACCTTCTAGGATCAAAGATTTATCAGGACGGAAATGGGCAGTGAAGCACTCACAAAGTAAAGAAGATAGCAAACTACTGCTGTGAATACATAAACGGCAGTGAAATGTATCCATAACCTTCAACAAGGAAGCATGTAAATATCAGATAAAAAGAAGTAAAAATACTAAATTTAACCAAATCAAGCATTTAATGTTTAAATTTGCAGTGGTATCTACCTGTTTGAGCCATCATCAACATTTGAAATGCTGAATGTTTCCAAAGACTTGTTTGGTAAGTCCGTAAAGTCAATATTTAGCTGATTCCCCATATAATTGAATGGAAGAAGAATGAAAAGTCCAACTATCACAGCAAATCTAAATACTTTCAGCCTGCAACTCGAGAAGAGCCATTATGTGAAAACAAGCTGGATAGTTTTCAGGGGATAAACAAAGAGATTTAGAGAAAGAGAGAAAACTCTAAATTTCGATGAATTAACTAAGTTTCTCTACCAGACCTGGGAATAGCAGTAATCAGTCAAGAAATTAATCAAGTGAACATAACATCTCAAAATCAATACATTCTTTTCAAGCTTTATGCAGAAATTTTGCAGAACTATGCAGTCACCCCTTCCCCATAAGCAAAATCAAAGTTCAAAGGACCCAGACAATTTAACAAGAAATTACGGAAGAAGAGAGAACTTAAAGGACTCAGACAGTTTAACTTAATGTACTACATTAGTATTGCTACCGATTTGACAAAACCCCCTAATGCAAATAAACTTGTGCAAGTTATTGCTCTAAAAATGTAGAGTTGTAGACCTGTATGCCAGCAATGTAAATTCAAACTTCTATATCAAAATTTCATTCTTCACTAACCCGAATGTGAAAATGCGTATGAACACTACAGCATCCAGTCCCGAATTCGCCAGAAGCTCATCTTCAGAGGGCTGCCATGCTCTCTTTACCCATCCGAGAGAAGAACATAACCTTCCCCTGGATTCATCTTCCTCCCCAGATTTCCCTTCAGCAACCAAGCGCGGTATGTAGAGATGGGCATTGCTTGGCCGGTTTCTTAGCACAGAATAAAGGACGAAACAAACACAACAAAGAAAAACATTTATCCCCACTGAAGTTAAAAGAGCAGAAAGAATCATCCTTCTAACTTTCAACTTTCAGCCAAACCCAACTTTTTCTCGCTTCCACAACTTCCACCACCGATTCAGAAGCCCACCGGGATCATAACTTCAGCTTCTCAAATCAACAGCTTAATAAGCAGGTAAGCTGCAAAATGCGTGCAACTATCATAAGAAAGCATAAAGCTACCAACTATGCCGACAAAACCAAAGGCAAGATAGCTCAAGTAAAGTATCAAATATCTACAAGAAACATTAAAAAAGAAAAAATATATACTTGTCTCCTTTTCTACCCCTTGATTTAGACAAAGAAACTTCAAACTTGTACATCGAACATCTCATTCAGTTCACACTCAGGCTCAGGCCCAAAAAGCATGTGATTTCCGAAAACAAATTCAGCCTCTGCTCGATCACTGCACAAAGAAAATAGTCAAATACCAACTCCCACAACAAATTGCAAGCAGTACTGCCATGTGCCGTAAAACCTTGAGCTTCGTGCACTTGAAGAAATTCAACGTCTTTAAATAAAGGCACGTCACGTGCCTCCACAACCGCAAAACGTCAGCTTCTGCTACAATCGGAGGAGATAAACTTGAAAACGACAATCGCAGTTCGGATTGATCAGCGCAGAAAGAAATCTTACAGTAGAAATATCAATCCTTTTTGTGCAAATTGAGGAAGCTGAAGATGATTTCAGCTGACTTGCTCCAATTGGTGTGAATGTGCAGTTAGCATACCGGTCGCGCGATTCCCCTTTTTGGTATGATGTGTCGAGCTAGATAAAGTCCACGCAATACTGAAAACGTGTCTAGGGCTGTAGCGCTTTTGTAACGATATTTTGTAGCTCATGTTTTATTACATGAAATTATTCTTCCATCCCTTTAATTTTTTTGAGGGTATTTAAATCAACGACAAACTATTATCTTTATGTTTAAAAGTTTCATATATGTCTTCCTTTATAAAATGCTGTGACAAATCGAAAAAACGAGCTTTTGTTTCATTTTTCGAGAGACGATAAATACTGATTGTGGCGAAATGAGGATAAAGAGTTAATTCGATTGGACAAATATAATGACCATAAGGATACAGAAGTCGTCGTCGACATGGATAAACACAAGTTATGAACAAACAAAGTAGAATTTTGCTATTTACTTTGCTATAATATTGCGTCATTTCACGATGTTCTGGTACTTCTCAACCTGTATTTTCCGGGATGTGTGTGAAAACTAATTTTTGGTTTTAAAAAAAAAAAAAACAAAATTAAAAATGTGATGTATCTATGGATATCATTTTCAATTTTTTTTTATAATTTTAACTTTTAAAATACACGTAGATAGGGTTAGTACAAAACTACAAATAGTTAAAAGTTTTTTTTAAAAAAAATTAAAGTGGTTAAGATTTTGACTCAAATCCAAATCCCCTGGGTCACCGCAGGTAGCAGGCGACGACCCACCCTGGCCGAGAAAGGAAACTCCACATCTCCTTCGTCGCTCTGATCTTCAATCATACTGGTACATCTCCTCGATTTGTTTTCTGAATTTTGCATTCTAATTGCTGAGCTTCTGGCTGACTGTTAATCACGCGTTTTCGTTTCCAATTGTCTGCGTGATTTTCGCTTTTGAGGGGCTGTGGTAGATCTTGCCGTCCAATTTGGGTGTGTGTTGGGTTTTGCTGCCGGTGATTTGGATCTGTTTGCTTGAGTTGTTCGTTTTTGTTATTTCTGTGTTTGATTTATGGGGAGAGGAGAATGCTGAGCCGTTTGATGTTATGATTGGTTGGTTTAATGGTTTCTCTCGTGTGATTGGATTGGAGTTATTTTTTGCACTTGCTAGCTTATTAAGCAGGATTGTTTAACTTTACTTCGGAATGGAGATTGTACTGAAAGAGATCATGTTGGATTCAGAAATGAGTTTGATTAGCTTTGTGATCAGATCTTAGTCTTGCATGTTTAAGTTGCTCACTTCTGAATGCGTGGAATGAAGAAGATATGAAATGTTGTGTTTTAAAGTAGCAAAATTAGTCATTGCAGCTGACTGTTAAAGGTATTGTTTCGCTAGGCCAGTTTTACTTAGCTTGAGCTTGATTTGCATCTTGGATTTTATTGAGGACTCGTAAAAAATATAATTTTTTTATATGGTTTGGCCAACCAGATGGAAACATAACGTCTATATGGTATTGTTGTAAGCGCAATTGTACTGGCTGGCCTAATCTGGCTCTATTATCTTCCCATGTTTGGTTATCTAACCTGGACTCGTCCATGTATATATACCAACTCAGTAAAATCGTTTCTGTTAAGTGTGCTGATCTTGTTGATCTGTGATTTTTGAAGGGCAATATTTAGTTGTGCCGGAGGGCATTCTTCATGCTTGTACTGTATGCATAGTTTGTGAGGCACAGAAGCAAGATGAGTATGTGTTTGCTGAGACCGCAGAATGAAGTTAATAGGTTGGTTGAACAGCCAAACCTTTTGCCCAAGCCTCCTGGTGGAGCCTTAGCCTGTGTGGTGAATTCAGAAATTGGTGCTGTTTTGGCTGTGATGAGGAGAAATGTGAGATGGGGAGTTCATTATGCCACTGATGAAGATCAGATAGAGCACTCTCTCATAACATCCTTCAAGGAACTCCGGAAGAAGATCTTTTCATGGCGAAACCATTGGGAGACCATCGATCCAGTTTTGTACCTCCAGCCATTTTTGGATGTCATTAAATCTGATGAAACTGGTGCACCAATCACTGGTGTTGCTTTGTCATCCGTTTACAAAATCTTAAATCTGCAAATACTTGATTTGAAAACTGTGAATGTAGATAATGCTTTACACCTAATTGTTGACGCTGTGACGAGCTGTCGATTTGAAGTGACCGATCCTGCATCTGAAGAAGTTGTATTGATGAAGATTCTTCAGGTTCTTTTGGCTTGCATGAAAAATAAAGCATCGGTGAGTTTAAACAACCATCATGTATGCAGCATTGTCAATACTTGCTTTCGAGTGGTTCATCAGGCAAGTTCTAAAAGTGAACTGCTGCAAAGGATATCCCGCCACACAATGCATGAACTTGTTAGGTGTATATTTTCACACCTTCCGGAACTGGAATATAAACAGCAAGAATTGACTCTTGGAAACAGGTCTTCTCCTGACAAAGAGGTAACTTGGGAGTCTCATTTTATTTAGCATATCTCATCACTTTTTGAAACTATGATGTGTTTCAGCCAGAATGATAACGTTGCCAATTTGAAACATTTAACTGAGGATACCAGTGTAGGAGTCTCAACTAAGTAAACCTAACAAATGGTTTCTTTAGGTTGTCTGTATTTAAAGATATGTTGACAGATTAAAACTCCTCAATTTGGGCTGACAAGTATTTTTTTTTTTTTTGCACAAAGGATAGTTTTCTCAACAGTGTCATCCCTGTTTTGGAAATTGATGCTTATCTTGAGGATGGTTGTCGACTTTGAGGGTTAAATGAGTGATTAATAGAAGAAAAAATTTCTTGCAATTGTTGTCTGTTGTCATTCCCATTTTCTGTACAACTTTATGCATGGTTACGATAATGTGGTGCTAAGTTATTCATTTTTGAAACCCTATTTGCTTTGCAGGATGATTTAGCAGGACAAAGTCACACTCTTGAGGAGAAGCAAAACATGGATGGTTACACTGCAGAATCTGAAAACAAAGATGAAACTGTTTATGGGAAAGATAGCACACTTGGTGCTGATTCTTCAATGAAGGATCCTTATGGTGTTCCATCAATGGTGGAAATATTCCATTTCTTATGCTCTCTTCTAAATGTGATGGAAAACATAGAAATTGGTCCGAAGTCAAATCCAATAGCATATCACGAAGATGTTCCTCTATTTGCTTTGGGCTTGATTAATTCTGCAATAGAATTGGGTGGGGCTTCTTTTGGAAATCATCCTAAATTATTGGCTTTGATACAGGAAGAACTGTTTTACAACTTGATGCAATTTGGTTTGTCGATGAGTCCATTAATTCTTTCAACTGTATGTAGCATAGTTCTCAATCTTTATCACCATCTCCGTACTAAGTTAAAACTGCAGATTGAAGCTTTTATTTCCAGTGTGTTGTTGAGGATTGCACAAAGTAAGTATGGAGATTCTTACCAACTGCAGGAGGTTGCAATGGAAGCTCTTATTGACTTCTGCAGGCAGCCCATGTTTGCTACTGAGTTATATGCCAATTATGACTGCGACATATCCTGCAGCAATGTGTTTGAAGGCCTTGGCAACCTGTTATCCAGGAGTGCCTTTCCAGTGAACAGCCCTTTATCTGCAATGAATACCCTTGCTCTGGATGGTCTGATTGCTTTGGTTCAGGGTATGGCCGAAAGAGTAGGACAAAGTTCATCAGGTTCAGCTGAAGCCCCAGAACTTGAGGAATACAAGCCGTTTTGGACAGTTGGATGTCATGATTATGGTGAACCTCTTCATTGGGTTCCATTTGTTCATAATATGAAGAACATTAAGAAAAAGTTGATGATTGGTGTCGACCACTTTAACAAGGACCCCAAGAAAGGTATGGAATTTCTTCAAGGATTAAAGTTGTTGCCTGACAAACTGGATCCCAAAAGTGTAGCATGCTTCTTTAGGTATACAATGGGATTAGACAAACATCTCATTGGGGATTTTCTAGGAAGTCATGATGAATTTTGTATACAAGTGCTTCATGAATTTGCTAGGACATTTGATTTCAGGGACATGAATTTAGACACTGCTTTGCGCATTTTCTTGGAAACCTTCAGATTGCCTGGAGAGTCCCAGAAGATACAAAGAGTCCTTGAAGCTTTTTCGGAGAGCTATTTCGAGCAATCATCAAATATTTTGGTTAATAAAGATGCTGCTCTCCTGCTTTCGTACTCCATAATACTGCTCAACACAGATCAACACAATTCACAGGTCAAGAAAAAGATGAGTGAAGAAGATTTTATTCGGAACAACCGGAAAATAAATGGTGGAGCAGATCTTCCACGTGATTTCTTGTCTGAGCTATATCACTCCATCTGTGAGCATGAAATTCGTATGGTCCCAGAGCAAATTGGATCTGTTGCGGTTCTGACACGAAGCCACTGGATTGGTCTAACACACAAAGCAAAGCAGACATCTCCATTTATTGTTTCTGATTCTGGATCCCACCTTGACTATGACATGTTTACTATTTTATCTGGTCCTGCAATTGCTGCTATTTCTGTGGTGTTTGATCATGCAGACCAAGAAGATGTTCTGCAGTCATGTATTGATGGATTTTTGGCCATTGCTAAACTTTCAGCCTCATATAATTTGGGTGAAGTATTGGACGATTTGGTTGTATCTCTCTGCAAATTTACCACCTTGTTGCATCCATCATTCAATGAAAAATCAATTCTTTATTTTGGAGAGGACATAAAAGCTAAGATGGCAACTGTAGCAGTTTTTACCATTGCAAACCGGTATAGTGATCATATTCGCTCAGGTTGGAGAAACATACTGGACTGCATTCTGAGTTTGCAGAAGATAGGCCTTCTTCCGGTACGTCTAGCCAGTGATGCTACTGAAGAGTTGGATTCTTCTCTTGACAACAGTCAGGTGAAAACATCTGCAAGTCCTTCTCCGGCATCTCAGGTTCAGGCAACAATTCCTGCTAGGAAATCATCTGGCATCATGGGTCGGTTTAGCCTACTGTTATCTCTTGATACAGAAGAACCCGCACCCCAACCCTCAGAAGAACAGCTTGCTGCTCGTCAGCGTACTCTGCAGACAATACAAAACTGTCACATTGATAGCATATTTGCAGACAGTAAGTTTCTTCAAGCAGAGTCTTTATCACAGCTTGTCCGTGCTCTTGTCATGGCTTCTGGACGTCCTCTAAAGGTGGGGAAGAACTCTCCTGATGATGAAGACACAGCTGTTTTTTGTCTGGAGTTGTTGATTGCAATCACTCTAAACAACCGTGACAGAATCATGCTTCTCTGGCAAAATGTCTATGATCACATAGCCAGTGTTGTTCAATCTACTGTAATGCCTTGCACACTTGTAGAGAAGGCTGTTTTTGGTCTCCTTCGAATATGCCAGAGGTTGCTCCCTTACAAGGAAAATCTCACAGACGAGCTTCTCAAGTCCCTGCAATTAATACTGAAGCTCGATGCCCGAGTAGCTGATGCTTATTGTGAACAAATCACCCAGGAAGTGATGCATCTCGTCAAAGCAAATGCAATGCAGATAAGATCTCATATGGGTTGGCGGACGATCATATCCTTACTTTCGATCACAGCTAGGCATCCTGAAGCTTCTGAAGCAGGATTTGAAACCCTGTCCCATATCATGTCAGATGGAGCCCACCTCTCGCCTGCAAATTACGTGCTATGTGTAAATGCTGCCAGACAATTTGCTGAGTCCAGAGTAGGTAATGTTGACCGATCAGTCAAATCCTTGGACCTGATGGCTGGTTCGGTTGTCTGTTTGGTAACATGGTTTTACCAGACTAAGGAAGGAGCAGGGGAGGAGGCTGCAATAAAGATGTCTCAAGATATACTGGAAATGTGGATGAGACTTGTACAGGGATTGAGGAAAGTGTGTGTGGATCACAGAGAAGAGGTGAGGAATCATGCTATTGTGCTGTTACAAGGATGCTTGAGTGGTGTAGATGGGATTCATATACCAACCGATCTTTGGGTCCAATGTTTCGATCTTGTGATCTTCACACTGCTCGATGAACTGCCCGAAATGGCTCAACAACAGTCTCAAAAGGAGTACCGAAGTATGGAAGGATCAATGATACTGTCCCTGAAACTGTTGTCCAAAGCATTTCTACAATCCCTGATCGACCTCTCTCGGTCCACATCCTTCTGCCAACTTTGGATAAAGGTGCTTGGTTGCTTGGAAAGATACATGAATTTGAGATTCAGAGGGAAACGGAGCGAAAAGATCCACGAATTAGTCCCCGAGCTTCTGAAGAACACACTTCTGGTAATGAAGAGCAGCGGGATTCTCGTGCCGAGCGATCCTATCGGCGGGGACAGCTTCTGGCAACTAACGTGGCTGCACGTTAAAAACATAGCCCCTTCTTTGCAGCTGGAAGTTTTTCCAAGTGAAGAACATGCCAAAGCCGGCTGCAGCCCTCTTCCTGAGGGAAATGTACTCGTTTCACCAAACGAAACTGCAGCTTGAGGATGTTCATTCAATTTGTGTTTTATTTCTGTACAAAATTCCCGGGATTGTAGAAATTGGAGTCGGCATTAATTTGGTGCCTCCAAGGCCTAAGTTTTTGAGGATGGAATTGGAGAGGGGTGAGTGATATACTTGAATTGTTCTCTGCAGAATTGTACGGTTAGGACATATACTACTGTGTTTTTTTGTAAAATAGAATCGAGCATTAAATACACTGTTACGTTGGACTTGATCAGCTCAAATAAGACAGATGCCCAGGAAGAATACATTCGGTTGTAGTAATTCTTGCTATCTTAATTATCCATGAAATTTGAACGTTGCCGTAAGGCTGAAAATGGATATCCGAAAATCTGGTATTCGTTCGCAGCCGAATTCGTTTAAAGAGGATATTATTCATATCTATGTAAAAAGAATATTATCCGTATCCGATTATAGACATTCGAATTATAAACAGATAAGGATATGGTAATCATATATTCAATCCGTTTATACATCCGTTATCTATAATCCGTATCTGATAACATATATATCTGTATATTTTTTATACCTTGATGAAACATATATAATTATTTGGAATTATAAAAAAATATAATAGTAATAAACATATATCATATTATTTATAATAATAAACTTCCTTAATAACAGTGAACATGTATTATAAATTAGAGCAAATTACATTTTTGGTCCCGTAGTATTGACCCATTTGCAATTTTGGTCCCATTGTTTCGAAAAGTGACAATTTTGGTCCCATTGGATTCAATTTGTGACATTTTTTGTCCTAACCGTCAAATTTTGGACGGAAACCGTTAAATATGTTTGGCGGTTATTGGTTAAAGGTCAAACTAAATCATTGACAGAAAAAGATAAAATAGTACATTGGTGTCCAAGTGGTTGGGAACCTCTTTTCCCTAGTTGAGCTCCTGGGTTCAATATCGAGGGTTATATTTAGTTGAGCTCCTGGGTTCAATATCGAGGGTTATATAAAATATGTCATGTATTTATAAAAAAAATATTTATATATAATATTATATATTTACGTGTGTATATTATATATAAATATATAATATTTGATACATATAGTATATAAATATTATTTTATATATTAAATAATATTGTTGCTTAAAAATTATTTTAACATAATAATATATTATATTTTTATCAAAATTAATTTATATTTTAACATCATAATTATTTGTACAAAAAATTGTATACCCTGGGTATTGAACCAGGACCTCAACTAGGGAAAAGATGTTCCCGACCACCTGGCCACCAATGTACTTGTTCACTAAATAATAGACAATAACACACAAGTGCACGTGTGACAATTGTAGATTAGGCAAGCAAGTGTCGTATCCACAGAGACTATTAAATTATAGGGCAAATTACACCAAGGTCCCCTGAGGTTTGGCATAATTACAAATTAATCCCTCCACTTCTGGAAATTACGGATTAGTCCCTATAAATACTGTTTCAATTGAGGTCCCTAGACGCCGTTAGGGTTCCGTTAATTTTGACATTTGAATTTTCGAAAAATATTACAAAAAAGTCCCTGAACTATGAATTTTCTTACAAAACGACCCCTTAACTAAATCACATCAATAATGTAGTCCCGAGGCTAGCAATAATATGTCTATCTTCCTAGCAAATCAATTAAGGGGAAATTACATCCAGGCCCCCTGAGGTTTGCTATAATTACAATTTAGTCCATGCTTTTTCGTTTATTATAAAAACACCCCTATAAACACTGTTCCCAGGGACTTTTTTGTAAAAAATGAAAAAGTGTATGCCTGATTTCTCCACTATTACGCCAGGGACCTCAACTGAAACAAGGTTTATAGGGTTTTTTTTGTAATAAATGAAAAAGCAGGGATTAGATTGTAATTATGACAAACCTCAGGGGGTCTGGATGTAATTTGCCCATCAATTAATCAAATCCTAATTAATTGAACATGTATCGTTTAATCCTCATCCGACATTAACCTTTCTTCATCAATACTCAGTTAATTATCTCTCAAAATAATCGATGGCCAATCAATTATCACAACAATACCCAAATTAAATGATCAAAACAACACTAATCATGAATATGGCAAATGAAAATCAAATTACGAGTCAAAATCCATTGCAATCCAAAAGAAAACTTAACTAAACTAAACATGCTAAGATCTATCAACATGATAAAATTCATCTTTACAAAAGATAAAAAGAGAGAAGAGGATAAGAAAAATTTGTAGACGCGATGCGCTTCCGGATTAGTCTTCTTTCTTCCTCCAATTCTTGCTCCAATGATTCTTCCAAGTTGATATTCTAAAAACTAAAGAACTAAAACTAAGAATAAGCATAAAAAGTGATGAATGATTGTTCAGATCTGAGTTCCCCTCTAAAAATCGTGTCTCCCCCCTTTAAAAACTGCTCACGTAACTTCCTTTTTAATTGAAACCGTCAGTTGAGTAGGTACTCGAAATTATTTGTGCAGGTACTCAAAAGTACAGGGAATTTAGGGAAGTTTCTGCACGCTCCTTTCTTCTGAGTAGGTACTTCAATTTCCTTGAGTAGATACTCAAAAGTACAGGGGATTCTTCAGATTTCGCCTCTTGAGTAGCTTCCCAAAATTCTTCACGCAAATACTCGAATTCTGCACTTCTTTGAGCCTTTTAGTGCATTTCCTCCTCTTTCCTACAATTGAACCAATTGATTTATTAAGCTACCATTTTCGGCACTAAAGAGTTAGAAAATGTAATATAAGTCCTATTAATATCACTAATAAAAACATGAAAATCCGGACTTATCAGTACTCTTTGTCTATTTTTGTCAATGATTTTATTTGACCTTTAACCGCCAAATGCATTTAACGGTTTCTATCCAAAATTTGACGGTTGAGACAAAAAATGTCACAAATTGAATCCAATGGGACCAAAATTGTCACTTTTGAAACAATGGGATCAAAATTACAAATGGCCCAATCTTATGGGACGAAAAATGTAATTTGCTCTATAAATTATATATCATACTTATGAGTTAATGCTAGTATAGATTCAATAGATTTATAGTTAATTATATTAATCTTCGTATGTATTTAATATTTAATTGTGTTATAAAATTTTAATCTATTATTTTTATTAGAAAATGTATTTAAAACTGGTAAATGGATTCGGATATCAGATATCTTCACGGATATAGATAATCCGATATTTGGATAATATCCGTTGAATTCGAATAAGAATAGTATTTTCATCATTCGTCGGATAAAGAATATGCTAAATGAATTAGAATTCGAATACTGTACATCCGTCCGTTTATACTCCTAAACGTTGGTAGAATTTGATCTTATCCCACATCGGCCAAGCACATACAAAACTTTACTTCACTATGATTTGTTTTGCAATCTGGGGAGGTAGCTTCGTAATTAGGTGTTAAATAAGGGGCGTTTTTGCAATTTTTGTAAACTTATTTGTTTTCCTGTATCGTAAGAGGGGCGCGAGAAATCTCCACGTGCCTTTCATCTTCCACGTATGACCCCAACGTCTACTCGATTCTGTTCCCGTTTTGCTCAAATTCCAAGTGGAGTGTGTGTTGTCACTCGGATCGGTATGCCAGAATTCTCTGTTTTTGCACAACTGCGATTTGAATGATTGAACGTTTGATGTTGTTGTTGCTCGCAGTTTAATCGCCAGTGTCGCGATGAGCGAGGCATTTGAAGGTTACGAGCGTCAGTACTGCGAGCTCTCGGCGGATTTATCGAAGAAGATATCGAAAACCGGCCTTCTGGATGGGGGTTAGTCTTTGTTCATGTTCATGTTCTAATTCGGTTTGAAATCCTTTGTTTGTTTTGCTTTCACTACGGTGATCTGGTGTATCTATGTGATATGAGTTCGAATTTTGATGTATGGTTGGTTCACACTTCACAGCAAGTAATATCTGTAGTTCTTACATGGAGAAGTTAAAGGTGGTCTGTTTTGAGAAAGTTTCTGATATCTGTATAATTTTCATTATGTTTGTAGCTGAATTTGAATTGATGTTATCTCCACAGAGCAAAAGAAGCAACATGTTTCGGAAATCAGAGCTGGATTAGATGAGGCAGAAGCTCTGGTAATAAACGCAGTCCCTTCAGTAATTTTTTTTTTCTGTTTCTTTTTTTAGAAAAATTTGAGATTGGCTGATGGTTTTGTAGATTCGGAAAATGAATGTTGAGGCCCGCGGTTTGCAGTCGAACATTAAGGCAGTGCTACTTGCCAAACTGAGAGAATACAAAGCGGATTTGAGCAATTTGAAAGATTCCATAAAGCGAATTGATTCGACAAACTTAAATGCAGCTGCTCGAGATGAGCTGCTGGAAGTAGGAATGGCTGATACATATACAGTATGTTTTACAGCTTCAATATGACTATATTTATGTATCATTTGCACATCTCAGTTTAATTTTGTCGCGTTCTTTGGTTTCCTTTTCGTTCGTTTTCAAATATCAAGATATAATTTCTTTATCCTACAATGGAATATCTGTTTTCTTCCCTGAACTTGTAGTTTGATTCTGATCCAAACATCAGACATTATTCTCCTGGAGCATGAAATGCTTCAAATGAATAATACTTGTGCGCTTGTGGTGATTATCGTAGTCGCAGGCATCAGCAAACCAAAAGGACAGATTGTTAATATCAACTGCAAGATTGGACAACTCCAGCAACAGGATCATGGAAAGTAGAAAGGTCATGAATGAGACAGAAGACCTCGGTGTTTCACTTCTAGAGAATCTACACCAACAGCGGCAGTCTCTTTTGCACGCCAATAACACAGTATGAATTCTTCATCTTCTCACATTTTTATCCAGTCCCTTACAATCTGCTGTACTTTCATAACATCAAGAGCAATTTTCTGACATTTTTTTCTCGTTTAATTTCAATGTTCTATCTTTAATCTACTGAAGCGTTATGGCTGATAGAAAAGTAAGAGTGTCTGTTGAAGTTAAGTGACATTCTACCGAAATGCTTGATTCGATTGTTCTGTTGCAGATGCATGGGGTGGATTACAACATAAGCAGGAGCAAGAGAGTTATAATTTCTATGTCGAGGAGGATGAGTCGAAATAAGTGGATTGTCGTTGCCGTAATATCAGCCCTAGTTCTTGCTATTATTTTGATCTTGTATTTCAAACTTTCGAAATGATCAGAACCCGTTTCCTTTTTTTGGTTTTCCTTTGTAGCAGTAAAATATAGCTAGTTTTATGTTTTTCTTAGCTTTTTAATCTGATTATACCGAAGAGTGCAGACACTGTTGTCGTTGTTTGTTTCTGCAAATGTGGAATAGTGTTACAACCTTGAAGCGTTCCGGAACACATGAACACGAATGGTTGGATTTCTTCTTGTTTACGAGTACTAACAGTAATTTCATCACCTTGTATACCCAAATTTGTTCTTTTATGAAAAAATAAATCAAGCCTATGCTTCTTGTGGAGCGGAAAATTCTACTTCAAACTTGGTTCGATCGAACCCAATTAATTAGAAGGATAAATGTATTAGATTTTTATTTGATTAATTATTTTCCTTAAATTTTTTATTAATTACACGACAAGTATAAAATATTTTTAGGATTGTTCTTTGTTATAAAATGTTGGGATTTCAATCTTGTGAGTGAGATATGAGAAAAATAATAGTTTCTAATAATTCACATCTCTCATCTAAATTATAACCTATTATGCTTTATCATCATCTAAGTTCCGATATTCGCACCCTGCATTATAAATTCAAACTATTACGTTCCAAATTAATTGTAAATAAGAAGCAGGTCCAAATAATAATTTATAACGAGTTTTAAAAAAAAATTATAATAATAATTTATAACCGACTATTTATAAATTATAGGGGAAATTACATCCAGGCCTCCTGAGGTTTGTCATAATTACAATTTAGTCCATTCTTTTTCGTTTATTACAAAAACACCCCTATGAACACTGTTCCCAAGGACTTTTTTGTAAAAAATGAAAAAGTGTATGCCTAATTTTTCCACTATTACGCCAGGGACCTCAACTGAATCAGGGCTTATAGGGTTTTTTTTGTAATAAATGAAAAGGCAGGGATTAGATTGTAATTATGGCAAACCTCAGGGGGGTCTGGATGTAATTTGCCCTAAATTATAATGTGCTTTAATTTTTCACATGATTACTAGCATAGTATATTATATTGAGTTGACTAGGTTTCCGAGTCAAGTATATTAACAAGAACTGACATTGCATCGTTTTGATCACTTGAATGCTCAATTTCGCCGAGAATTCGTGGTTGCGACTTTGCCTGTTCCTGTAACTCTGTAAGCATTCTTATGAGATGGCCGGCCGCGTGCACCACTCCCTCTTCAATGGCTCGCCATTGCCGAGCGCTGATGAGGTCATGCGCTCGAGACTCAGTTCTCGATGCCGGACAGAAGCTACACGCCGCCGCCATCACCACCGGTCTCCTCACCTTCCCAAGAATGTTCCTCCGCAACGTTACTCTGCAAATGTACGCTGCCTGCGGGGATTTACCATCTGCGCGCAAGCTGTTCGACGAAATTCCTCTGTCAGAGAAAGATACTGTGGACTGGACCACGCTCATGGATTGTTGCAGCCGCTTTGGGTCGCCCATTGATGCCCTTGGTTTGTTTGTTGTCATGCGGAGGGAGGGTGTTGTGATTGATAATATCACGATGGTTTCGGTGTTCGGTGCTTGTGCCAAGGTGGGGAACAGTGTGTTTGGAATTCAGGGGCATGCTTGTATGGTGAAGATGGGGTTGGGTTTTTGCGTCAAAGCGCGGAATGCTGCCATGGATATGTATGTGAAGTGTGGGCTGATGGGCGATGCGAGGGTGTTGTTTGATGAAATGACTGAGAGGAATATTGTTTCCTGGACTGTGCTGTTATGGGGTGTGGTGAAATGGGAGGGCTTGGAGATGGGGAAGAATCTGTTTGATGAAATGCCTGAGAGAAATGAGATTGCTTGGACTATGATGATTGCAAGGTATGTCGAGAATGGGTTTGTTGGGGAGGCTTTCGAGCTTCTGGCTGAAATGATGTTTGATCTTGGATTCCGCCTGAATTCTACCTCTCTTTGCACATTGCTGTCTGGCTGTACTCAGTCCGGTAATGTTGTAATGGGTAAATGGGTGCATTCATATGCTCTCCAAGCAACAAAAGATGCGTCAGCGGACGTTAAATTTGCTACGGCTCTGCTTGATATGTATGCGAAATGTGGCCGGATCAATACTGCCATTCAAGTATTCAAATCTATGCGTGTGAGGAATGTGGTTACATGGAATGCCATGCTTGGTGGATTAGCTATGCATGGAAAGGGTTCTATGGTCCTCAATATGTTCAATCAGATGTTAAAAGAGGTCAAACCAAATGATGTGACTTTCACAGCTGTCTTAAGTGCATGCAGTCATTCCGGATTGGTTGATGAAGGCCGAAAATTGTTCTACAACCTCGAAAATGTGTATAGAATCAGGCCTTCCATGGAAAACTATGCATGCATGGTGGATCTTTTGGGCCGTTCTGGACATTTACAAGAAGCAGAGGATGTGATAAGGGCAATGCCAATGAGGCCAAATGAAGTTGTCTTGGGGTCTCTTTTAGGAGCCTGCACTTTTCACAGAATGCATGAAATGGGAGAACGTATTGTGAAGTCTCTGGTTCAACTGTATCCAGACAACACCGATCATCATGTCTTGCTTGCAAACATGTATGCTTTTTCAGGAAATTTAGATAAAGCCAATTCCTTCAGGAGAGATCTTAGAGACAAAGGTATAAGAAAAGTTCCTGGGATTAGTACTATGTATGTCCACGGACAAATTCACCAGTTTAGTGCTGGAGAGAAATCACATCCACAGATCAATGAGATATACTCGAAGTTAGATGAGTTGATTCTGAAGTTAAAATTGGCTGGTTATGTGCCTGATATAACTTCCCAGATCTTATCCGGCGGTGGAGAAGGTGATATCGATGAGCATGAAGAAAAGGAGCGAGCTTTGATGTCTCATAGTGAGAAGTTGGCTCTCTGTTTTGGTCTGATTAGCACTAAACCTGGCACAACACTGCATATTTTTAAAAATTTGAGAATATGCCAAGATTGTCATTCTGCAATGAAGATGGCCTCCAGAATCTATGACAGGGAAATAGTTATTAGAGATAGGAATCGTTTTCACTCTTTCAAGTTTGGCTTCTGTTCTTGTTCTGATAAATGGTGACCAAGATCATGCAAAATTGGGGTTCTGGAATGTTGTGCTGGTTTATTTAGAAGAATTGTACAAATATGACTCCAATTCCTGTTAGTTACTGTCTCTCTGAATAGTGAATTCCTTTCTGCCCTGTGAAAATTCCTCTACCTATGTCTCAACTTTCAAGAATGTCACAGAAAAGTCTGAATCCACATTCACATTTTATGGTAATAACTAATAATGAAGGGGCCTTTACTTCTACGAACATCAGTTACAAAAGATTCATCAATCATGACGAGGGAACACAGGGCCTTCGTACAATTACAGAAGGGCTGTTGTCGTGGTGTTGGGAGGAAAGTAAGAAAGACTTCATTCACTTACTCAGGACTACATAAGACATGTTGTGGGCTGTCTTTTATGTTCTGAATGTATCTGCAATGATCGAACAAAATGTCACCATTCGAGTCCTGATCTCAAGCTAACGCTTTTGGTCTTTCCCTCTTGAATTCAGTGTAGTCCGCAATCAAGCTACCATTAACTTTATCTTTCATGTTCTCCACCAATCTCTTCAGAACCTATTCATAAAAGTCAGAACCAACGAATCACTTAGTAAACACACACCCCTTCTCATTCTCATCTAAAATATATTCAGAAACAGGAAAACAGACGAGCGCTTCAATCAAGAAAGGAAAGAAAACACACTCATATGTAAGAAGAAAGGAGGAGGTTTCTAACCGACTCAGCAACATCTCGGCGGATATCATCAGGGACCAAAGCAAGCACAGGAGGAAGGACGAAGCTTATGCTCATCTGCAGTTGACCTTTCAGTCTGCTTCTTGGCCCTCGTCTATCAGGGTACAGAGCACCTTTTACACCAAGTGTAAACTGCGATGGTTTGAGCATGTCGTCTAATCCCTGCAACTCCCATCTAATCTGCAAAAACAGGACATCGGTTGGTGATTGATTGCAGTCAAGAAAAGCTGGACGGAATTCTTTTAAAAGCGTATATATACAATTTACTTACAATATCAAGCTCAAGAACCTTGGAGATCTCTCGAGGGACTCCGCTCGGGTATCCATCGTCACTAGATTTACATCTTAACCTCATGTCGATGACGGGCGACACGGTCAGAAACAGGAACTCTATTGGTAGCATGTGAACTCTCCACTCTTCCTGCATGCAACTAATACAGAATCATAAAGATTATGCACATTCATGTTAGGAACACCATCTGGAGGAAGTGGCGGTTGTTAATTTCCCTCAAATCCGTGCCCAAAAAAGCCATTCCCATGTATGTCCCCAGTGTGATTTCAGTTCTCGAATTGAAGGTGTTTTTAATTGTGAAAAAATGGTGGAAAATCCTAGTTTATTGCATTTTCTCCCATTTCTAATCCAAGGGATTAGTTCATTACGCATAAAGTTTGACGAAAATAATCAAATGGAATTCTTTCTGCAAACCCAAAAGTAAAGGAAGATTACCTCGTTGAGTTGCCGGCTTCTCCGTTTATCAGGAAAAATGGCTTTGAAAACCCTAGGTTTATCTTCCAGATACTGATCAAACGAAGCCTGCCCATTTCAATCAAATCCTAAATTAAACACCAAAAACCCGAAAAAAAAAAAAAAGAATCGTTGGCAGCTGATGAACAGAAATTAGAATGTTTTACCCCTGGAATTTCATACAGAGGGATGTCGGTTGAAATTCTGGAGGAATAAGTCGACGGATTCACCATCTGAGCTTCTATTCTCAATTTCGTCTTCATTCTCAAAACATTGGACTGCAGTCTAATACTTGGCTTCAGAGAGTGTCTCTTCAAACGCGGTGCTCCGCCAGGTACCTGCGCGGTGCGGCACGGCGGCGCCGCTGCAAAATCGGCCATCTTCAGGTTTTGCAGGCGAACATGAAGATTGAAAGGTTAAAGGAGTGGCAATGAAGAAGACAACCATATCTAAGTTTTGTAGTGCAGCAATTTGATGTGTCCACTTATTAATGGCTAAGGACGTGACAGCTCTCCAAAGCGGGACCCCTGTAAGCACACTCTTTATCCTGATTCCTTTCTTTCTCCTTTCCTTTTTAACAATTTTGAATGAGAAGAAAATGTGTAAACATTGCAACAAAAATGAAACTTGATGATCCCAGAAAATTGAACTTGATGATCAAGTTCATTTTAAGCAATTTTAAGGTTTTTTTAGGTGAGTTTTACTGTATCAAGATCGTTGAACTTGATCGTTTTTGAAAAAGCTGGAAGCTTTACAAACATGAATCATCTTTAATCCAACATGGTCAAGAACCAACAGACTAGAATAATATAGCAAGAAGCTTTATTCAATCGATTTCATTCTTTCCAATTCACTGACTGGAAACATCCATCCTTAATTTTCTCAAACAAGTATCAAACAATACGTGATACATGACGGCCCTATCAAGCCAAATTTATTTAGTTCTTTGTACATATCTTAGGCAGCATGCGGTATCCTCACAGCCATCCTCAGAGCCAACCACGGCCGTTGTGGATTAGGGTCGATAAAACTATGACCAACAAACTGTTCTGCTTCATCCTCTATCAGCTCTCTCGCCCATGTCACACGTTTGGAGGGGCAACTACCTGGTCCAAAGCACCTGCAATTGATTAAGGTATGACAAATGTCAGCATTTCACTTTCTTGCATCACCTCATTCTTAGCTAATGTATGGAAAAAGGGTTTAGTTGTATTTAGTAACTCACTTGTACTCATAAAAGCAAGCAGTCCTTTCGTTTTCGGCCTTTCCCCAGTTATTCCAACCATCATGCTTAATACAGGTGTCCATATACGTGTACGCAAAAACCACCCTCCCAAACGGCCCCCATGGTCGTCCCAGATGCGCATACTGGGCCCCACCATTGCCAGTAATAACACATCTGCATGGAAACATCAATTGATTATCTCAAATGTAAACATGAAGTAGCATATAAAAGGAATAGGACCATTCCATTCAAGCAAAACCTAGAAGCCACGAGTGAAGCTCAAGTCGGAAAATTTTAAATGTTTTCGAACCTCAAGAAAACATAACCCGTGGTCTCTTGGGAAGTTTTTCTGCTCTGAGCTGTTATAAATCCAGCTGACTTGCAGTGGATATGACAATGCTCCAAAAGAGCTGTGCTGTTACCAAATATGAAGTCTACACTTCCTTCAATATAGCAATCCTTCAAGTATTGCTTCCCATAGTGCAAATACAGAGTATCCTACACAAATTTACCCCCTTATGAATATCAACCGAATCACCCTTTGCAAAACGCAAATCAGCACATAGTTCTAAGTTCTAACATAAAAATTCCATCTTTACACAAATGATGCTCTCTTAGGTAGGGGGATTGATAATAATAGATCAATTTAGCAAATTAGGAAAATAGCACGATGAAGTCTGTATACTATACCTGCCAACCGAGAAATCTGCAGTTGTAGAAAGCGCATCGATCAGCAGTCACTCTGATTGCCACAGCCTGCCCCGATCCCTGAAAAGATTTCAACAGTAATTGCATCTTCTATCAGCAATTTCGAAGAAGAAAAGAACCGAATCAATGGGGAACAATTTGTACCTGGGGAGCAGAGTTTTCGAAAGTGATGTTCTCAGCAATAAAGTCCTCCCCTTCAACAATCGTGCTCCCGCAGCCAAACGTCCCGGTCCCAATCACACGCGCCGCCTGGTGGTGCTCGATTTTGGTGGCGGTGTTGTTCCAAGTAAGCAGCGTGTCCTCGGGGCGGATTCCGGCGAGTGTGATTAGGTTTTTGGTCTTGGGCACGTAGATTGGCTGCCGATAAACGCCGGGAGCGATGCGAATCACGGTCCGGCAGGAGTTGCTGAGTGGGACGGCGTCTATGGCTTCCTGCACAGTCCGGTAATCGGCGCCGCCGCCTTGCGCCACCGTGATTATTCTGGAGCCCATGCTCTTGCAGATGATCTTGCGGAGAATCGACGCGAGAGTGGTGAAGTGAAGTGAAGAATCTGGGAAAGCAATTTTTTTCTGTTATGAGTTGAGTTTTCTATGTTGAAGATAATTGACATTTGACAATTGACTCTATTCAACTGCTGTTTTTTACCAACAGTAATTATGAAGCCTGCTTCTTTAGTAATTGAACAATTTACTACTACATTTTGTTTAGGGATAAAAAGTTTGATTATCCCAATTAGCACATTTTTACACTAGAATCAAGTCTTGTTTCGTTGCATACGGCTATCCTTATTTCGTATCTTGTTATATTTCGTCATTCATACTTTGTGAGTTTTGTAAAAAATTTAATGGAAACTATTAAAAATTAACCGGAAATGTTTTATTTTGTGAAAAAATGCAAAATAGGAATGACAACGAGCAATAAAATTTAGTTTGGGTGTGAAAGTGTAAAAATACCTATAGTTGATGCTACAAATTTTTGATCCCTTTTTATCTGTTTTGAGGTTAACTACATAATTCTATTATTTTGTGGGGTTAATTACATCTAGACCCCTTCCGAGTTTAATATATTACAATTGGACCCCTGTTAGTCATTTTATTACAGTTTGATCCCTTCTAAAATTTCGAAATTACTAAACGATGAAGAAAAGATACAATTTCGTTAAATATTTCACGGAATGTTCCAAATAATTGTGAAATAACTGTTATATTCAAAATAATTGTGAAATAATTGTTTGTTTAACCGTTCATTTATTCTAAAAAGACGTGATTTTTTTTTCCTACTTTTATAAAACATGATCTTAGAACCAAACATAATGGTCATTTCAAAATTATTTGGAATATAACGCAATTATTTGGAATATAACGTGAAATATTTAACGGAATCGTACCTTTTTTTCACCATTTAGTAATTTCGAAATTTTAGAAGGGGTCAAACTGTAATAAAATGACTAACAGGGGTCCAATTGTAATATACTAAACTCGGAAGGGGTGTAGATGTAATTAACCCTATTTTGTGTGGTTAAGGTGTTTCTCATAAACTTCTATGGGGAATGACCATAATGCCTTTCATGTTTAGATTATTCAAGATGCTTGTTTTCAGTATAACTACAAGGTTTATTTGATAGAAAAATAATGATTTAATTAAATATATATAGTATATACTAAAAAAAGAAAGAAAAAAAGTACTGGTTTGAAATTAATAGCAAATTAGATCCTAATAATCAGGAGAAACGTATGCTTAATGGCTAAATTGTTAACTTATATCCCACGTACATTTTTCCAAATAAATACTCCATAGCACAACATACGAACTTGTAAAAATTTCTACTGATTGTTCTTCAAGAATACAATCATAATCTCATATCAATCCATCAACCAACCATGTCACACTCGGATGACGAAGGTGAATACGATGATGATGGTCCGGAGAACGACGAAGGGTGCGAAGATGAGCACGAGGAAGAGTGTGAGCATGAGGAGCCTATGCACGCTCACCATGAGGAGCCTGTGCACGCTCCCCAGCCCCACCATGATCAACATGAAGTGCAACATGAACACGACCACGACCATGACCACGACCACGATAAGAATAAGGATAAGGGGAAAAGTAGTCAGGTAAGCTTGATTTTTCTCATTTGCTAATTATTATGAGTTCCATACCAGTTTGATCTTACGGTCGTTGTGGTCATATTGATTGGGAATATTAGGGACTGGGAATGGCCATTGGCATGGGGGCATTGTCGTTAGGGAAGACACTGGCTAAGTCATTTTCATCAAAATCTAACAAGTCACCAGTGGAGGATAATAAGTCGGCAGGCAATAAATCACAAGCGCCAGGCAGCAAAGCCCCAGGTTCAACCCCTGCAGGACCGGGCAGCAAAGGCCCGACATCGACAAAAGCACCAGGCTCGACCCCAGCATCGGCAAAAGCGCCCGGTTCGACTCCAGCATCCGCAAAAGCACCAGGTTCGACCCCAGCACCGGGCAGCAAAGCCCCAGCACCGAGTTCGACTCCAACACCGGCGGCGAAAGCACCAGGTTCAACCCCAGCACCGGGTTCGACTCCAGCACCGGGGTCGACCCCAGCACCGGCTGCGCAAGCACCGAGTACGACCCCAGCACCGGTGGCGCAAACACCGGCTTCGACCCCAGCACCGGCATCACAAGCACCGAGTACGACCCCAGCACCAGCAACGCAAGCACCGGCTTCAACCCCAGCACCGGCACCGGCACTGGCAACGCAAGCAGCGGCTTCGACCCCAGCACCGGCGGCACAAGCAGCGGTTTCGACCCCAGCACCAGCGGCAGAAACACCACCACAATAAGCCTCTGCCAACAAACCATGACCGATGGCCAACAACCCTTATGCACCACAGCCAACGCCTAACAAACCATAAACATCAAACAGAAGCCGCCTCCCATCATGATTTGAATTTCAATTCAAAATCTTGAATCCAGTGAGACACTGAAAAAAAAATTAATTATTTCAAATTCTTTTTCTTATTTGAAAGTTAAAATAAAATATTTGTTATTCTAAAAATTAATAATAATATTGATACTGAATAATACTCGTGCTTATTTCCGTTCCAAGCTAATTGCGGCTTGCTGATTCTTGCCTCCCTCTTTATTATTTAGCAGAACAATAAGGTTTCTAGAACAAAATCTTGTCACATTTAGATACTAAATAAGTGTACTAGGTTTTCCAATATATATATTTTTTGCTTTTTTCATTTTTTATTTTAAAATTAGTATTGTAAGCATTTTGCAGTTTAGCCATAGCCCATATGAGGAAAAAGAAAATTTGTATGTACAAGGTCAAATTTGTGTGACCTATGTAGGCTACAAACCTTGTGGGAGTATTAATACTTTTTTAGTTTGAATAATCCCATATTCACAAATTATGTTGGGATGCCTTTGATCTATTTATTCTCTATGTTGCTAATACTATATATATTCGTATATAATGTAAGAGGTGTTGGTTAAACAAAACTAATTAGCCTTAAAAAAGATAAATTTGCTCTAAAAATTCTAAAAAATTTAGAATGGTAGAAGTAGAAGATTTTTGAGGGAGGTTGGGGCCGAGGAGGGAATGTCATTAGGTAGTGTTCATTTTATATGATATTGAGGTACTTGTTTCTTAAAAATAATAATAATAATAACTAAGAAATTTACAATTTAAATGACACGATGCGAGTCTTGATTAAGAACACTTCTTAATAATATTGTTTAATTCCATCAACAATTCGAATTCAGATCGACTAGAAAATCCTGTTCCATAAAAATTTCAACCGAATGAATATAAATTAGGTAAAAAAACGATTCCTAGTTAAATCCAACTCGATTAAAAATTCAACCTAGTTAAAAAATAATATAATATTTTTTAAATATTAATAAATAAATATTAAAAGTGTACACGAACATTGATCGAGGCAAAAATCGGTTCGAAACTTTCGAACGCCAAGTTGGGTCGACCACTTAGAGTTTGAAGTTGGTTGGAGCCTGTAACCTAGTTGATTGTTTGGAAAAGAAAAGGAAACGTGAGCTCAAGGCCAACTCGGTACTCGGGATTGGAGGGATTGTTACCCGAGTTGATATTTCGACGCCCAAATCAGTATTCGACTGAAAGAAGTCGAGAATGAGTGCAATAAATAAAGTAGTTGAAAAGTTGTATATCTAGAGGTGTAAATGTAGGGTCTTTATACTCAAAAGGACAATAATGAGCTCGGATGACGTGGAAGTATCTCAAACTGATAACTGCCCATTAGAGAATGCACTTACTGCACGTCGGCCACTTCCTCTTAAGACTGTGCGTGGACATGTGGCCTTTTAAGTCGAGGGGGGATCAAATCATTTTGTCGGGTGTAAGGTTTCGATTATGGAGTCGAGTGCTTTGGCCATTAAAATGAACAAAGTGTTTTTTCGAGATTGGGATCGGGAAATAAGTATGTTGAGTTCGTCAAGGATCCACATGTCGAGTATGCATTAGACCACGCGAATTAGTGAATCAATGGCACCTCAAACATGTAACCCTATTTTGTTTTCCAAAAGTCGACATCTCTATGCGCGTATAGATTCGATCACAGGTTAGATCCTAATAACCCGCGAACAAACCGTTAAATCCCAATAATGCCCCCAAATAGCATCTGCCGACACCTGTAGGCTGTAACTAACTCCACTGTACACTATTGTAATAAATCTCACATCTAAGGGCAATTAAAAGACATCCGTCACTCTCCTTTCTTTTTTTTTTTTTTTTTTTGGTCAGAATCACTCTCCTTTCTATATAAATACATATATACTGAACTGTCTTTATCCACATTCTTTACCTTGCATCAAGATCCGAAATCAACCAAGATCAATCAACAATGTCGTACTTTCCCAAAGGCCACACCGGCGATGAGGTCGACGACTTCGACGAGTACGATTCCACGCCTTACAGCGGCGGATACGACATCGCTTTGACCTACGGCCGTCCGCGGCCGCCATCGGAGGAGACCTGCTACCCTAGGTCATCTGGTTCCAACGAATTTGACTACGATCGCCCACAGTACTCTTCCTGCGCTGAGCCTTCCGCTTATGCGGATGAGGCTTTGGACAACGAGTACAAGAGCTACGCGCGTCCTAAGCCCAGACCCGGCCGCCCTGCTTACGGTGGTCCGCCGTCGTCGGAGGGTGGATATGGATACGATGGGCCTAAGCCGGGAATGAATCGCCCCGGCGGTGGGTACGGTGGGGAGAGTGAGTACGGATCCGGTGGTGGTGGATCTGAATATGGCGGGAGGACTGAGTATGGAAGGCCGGAATCAGAGTCGGAGTATGGATCTGGGTATGGAAGGAAGCCTGAGTATGGTAGGCAGGAGAGTGAGTACGGATCTGAGTACGGCAGCAAGCCGGAGTATGGTAGGCCGGAGCCTGAGTACGGCAGAAGGCCGGAATATGGAAGACCTGAGCCGGAATATGGATCTGGATATGGGAGAAAACCGGAATACGAGAGGCCTGAGTCTGAATTCGGGTCTGGTTATGGAAGGACTCCTGGATACGAGCAACCTAGTTCGGAGTATGGATCTGGGTATGAGAAACCTAGTTCTGAGTACGGTTCGGGTTATGGGCGGAAACAGAGCGATGATGAGGGATATGGTTATGGAAGGAAGCCTGAATCGGAGGAATATGGTTCTGGTGGGTATGGTCGGAGACCGGAGAGAAGTGAGTATGAAGAAGAGAAGCCGAGTTATCAGTCTGAGGGATTTGAAAGGCCCAGCTATGGTAGGTCTGAGGAGGAGGATTACAGGAAGCCCAGCTACGAGAGGCGTGATGATGATGAAGGCTATGGCCGCAAGAAATATGTGAGCTCTTCTTTTAGCTTGCTTTTGATTGTTGTTATGATCTTTCATGCTTTATGATTATGTTTTTAGTTGTTGGTGCACTGTTGTTGCATAATTCCATAGCTGAAATTGTGCTTTCCTTGTTTTTCGGCACTCTGCATTTAGCTTTCTTGTGTTGGCCTCTTGATCATAGGATTTGGTGTTGTATGATCTCATGGATTTGAACATAGGGAGTAATTGATTAAGTGATGATGGAATCATTTCTTGGTTTTTACAAGCTTTGGCATCATTTAGAAGACGAAATGAAGGAATATTTGTTAGGATAAAGAGCTGGTTTACTTCTTTATTGCTAAATTTGAAATTCTAAATCAATAGTATACTGTGTTTGCAGGGAGACAATGACTCTGATGACGATGAAGAGAGGAAGAAGCATCACCACAAGCACCACCACCGCACACACTACAATGATTAAACGGAACGCGTTGAACGGTATCATGCCACAATGATGTTGAGTATGAGTTGGTTTCTTTTTCTGAATGATGTTTCTTTCGAGTGTTTTGTTTTGAAGCAATCGAGCTTTAGCCGATTGCGAAAATAAAGAGAAAAACTTCATGGCCCTGTGTGTAGGCCTGAAAATGTGTGTGAATGTTGTGTTATGTTTGAATAAACCCAGTATCTGGGGTGGCATGTTACTGGACTTGTGTTGTCTGTGTTTGGTAATCATATGCGCAATTTCACATGTTTATCTACGAGTTAAAGATGATCTCTTTGCATTTGTTGCTGCCCAGAATCATTGTTTTCTTGATTTCTTGCTGAGTATAATGCTGTTATATTGTAATAGTTTTGGTTAAGTGTCATTAGTGATGCTCTAGTAAATGTTTCCACAGGGCAGTATCGGTTGAAAATGGTGATGTTTGTGGCTTGGGCCATGGATAATTGACAGTAGTATAAGTTCACTTAACATATTTAGAGGTTTGGCCTAATCTTTTTTACAGAGGTAGATAGATAGTTTTCTTGAGGTTTGAAAAATTACAAAAACTTAGGCGACCTAAACTCTGTTATGATTGTTTTGAACTTTAACAAAACTTAGAAAAATTTAATATCGAAACTTAGGTGTGGATTATATGGAATTCATTAGAACTTTCAGATAATATCAATAAAATTCATATTTAAATAGATTTTGATAGAGAGAGTTTTTATAAAATATCAAAACTTCAAACAGTAGATATAATCAAGTGTAACTATCCCTAGTACGAAAGAAGAAAGTCAGGAACAAACGTTAAAAGTTACAAAAATGATAAATTTTGATTGGCCAAAATAAGAAAAATATGATATTTTGAGTGATAAATATATATTTTTACAAATCATGTATTCATAAAACCTTGAAGGGGGCCACATTTGAGGGGCGGTGCTCCAAAAATCGAGAAATTCTTAGGCACTTACTTTAGAACCCATTTATCAGAATAATCAAGATTTATGTATTAAATATGTTTTAATATTAATTATATTTCGTTAAACATTCCGCTTTTGTAGGGAACTCAGAATAAAAATTTCAGTAATTGCCTGGAAGCATTGTATTTTTTTAAAAAAAAAATGAAAATGGATCATGATCTTGAAATTACTAACAGGACTCCTCTCTTATATAAACCTATCAAAATTAAATTACAAACAACGAACTATAATCCACATGTCAAGCAAAATATGAAAATCGAATGTCACATAACATAACAACCAAAAAGACTCACAGATTTTAAGACATACATTAAGTAATTCGTAATACTCATGGACTCTAAAAGATCATTATCTATGAAAATGACATCCAGATATAAGTATATTTGTCAGTTTTAATGCAAGGAAAAATATCATTTTTGTCGGGTCGTGACTTTTCATGTAAAAAATTTACAAAAGAAAATTTATGTTATCGTATTAATATCGTCTCGTATCCGTATGGAGCTTGCCGGTGAGTAATTGCTTGGAAGGTCCCTTACGCGTGTGTGTGTGCACAATTCACAATAATTATGTCCGAAGTTTGAGACGTGGATCACGCTTCTATTCAGTCTACAGAAATTAGAATGCCAACATTTAATAAATCACAAATTATAAAAAATATACCAATGTCAGAGATTTGATTTTTCTTAATTCTACTTCACATATATATATATATATATATAAGAGGTTTGAAACTTAAGCACGTCAATGACCATAACTAATTCAATATCTATCACTCTTGTTGCAGTATCAAGATTGAAGCTCCCTTTTAATGAAATCAGGGTCTCAAAATCTCGACATTTTCATCATTGTGATAGTCTCTCTTCATAAGATCTTTAAGGCTTAAGCTGAAGAAATGGTCGCACCAATTCATTTGCAATAGAATGGGACCCTATTCGAGATAAGTGATTTACAATATGTAATAACTTGACAATTCTTTCCTCGACAACTATTTCATGAGATAAATTAGTCCAAATACATTATTCATTGCACCCTATCAAACGAATATTAACAATAAGAAATAAAATTATTGTTGAACTTTCTCATATATATATATATATATCACTGGATTGTGGTTTGGACTCGATTTCAGATTTGGGAGAGCTTCTGAGCTTGGGGCGTCACATGAACACATAATTTGGCCGCAATAGGTCATTTAGTGGTTGGACTCTCATTAAAAATAGGTAGGAAACGAGTAACAATTCTTCCAACTACCATTTATGGATACTCAATTTACCCACATTAAAAAAAAATTAGACATGAAAAGAAAAAAAATAGAAGTCATCAATGTCAAGGGGCTTAAAAAGATAATTATTTTTGGAAACGGGGCTTAAAAAGATAATTAATTTCGTTTTCTTGTTGAAAGCAAATGCTTATAAGGTCGAGGTAGCAGAAAGGTGTGGTTAAACAAAACAATTAAAATAAACTTTATTTTGGTTAAATATTTCAAGGCCTGTAAGTTGTACCATCATACTCCCTTGGCTATCAGCTTTGTTTATTTTGCATTAGAAATTTCTCAGCACAAGTTATCCATTTTCCACAAATGGTGTCATTTTCTCGCTACCCGTAATTGAAATTTTAATGTCAACTGTCAAGGTGAAAGTTAGTTAAGAAAATTAAAAAAAAAAATCAGTGCGAAAGTAATATACTCTCTAATTAATTGAGAGTCGGAACAGACCACTTAGAACGTAAAGTTTTTCCTACTAATGGTAGTTGCATTTTCAGGAATTCGAACTCGAACTCGAAAAGTTTGGTTAAGCTAGCATAGCGCCGAAATATCAAGTTACACTATATGATGGTATTGCAGACCCATAATTAGGTATACCGTAGATCAATCATTTGATTAAACACGTTTGGGGCAAACTTGATTACCTGCAAGATTTTCGTCGCTAATTACGCGGGTACTGGAAACAGGGTTAAATGCACCATATATCAATAAAAAAACCAGCAAAACTGCAGCTGTCATGGCTGCCAATCAAACAGTGGAGACAAGAGAGCTTCAAACTTTGATTTAATGCCTGTATTCAATCAAGCAGACTGATTCTTGTTCAAATCCCATTATTTTTTTTTTTTTTTGGGCTCACACATTGTTTACTCGTTCTTGTTCATTTCTTTAATGTACTTGAATGGTCTACGGTAGGCAATAAGCTACAAAACCCGGCGCCATGAACATTGTATCTTCTTCATAACCAATCACAGCACCAGAAAGAAGAAACCCATTGAAAATTATCAGTAAAGATTGCAGCTTTGTTGACATCTTTGCTGAAAAATGAAGTTCGGGAAGGAATTATCTTCCCAGATGGTGCAGGAATGGCAGGGAGCGTACATGGACTACAACAATCTGAAGCAGATTTTGAAGAATCTGCTCAGATTCCGGAAACAGAAGGCGTTATCGCAGTCTCCGGCGAAATCGCCGTCGCTGAAGCGGAGGCTGACCATGTACAGGGCTTTCAGCGGGCTTACGGGCCGATACAACAGTGTCAAGAACGAGGATGAAGTGATATTAGTGCAGGAGGGGTCTGAAAACCAGTACCAGACAATGTTTCTTAAATCTTCCGAGGAAGGCGGAGAATACGAGATGGTTTTCTTCAGGAGGCTCGATGATGAGTTCAATAAAGTTGTTAGGTTTTATAAGGAAAAAGTTGGGGAAGCTCAGACAGAGGCGGAGGAGCTGAGCAAGCAGATGGATGCGCTGATTGCTTTGAGGATTAGGGTTGATAAGCCTTCTGTGGGACAGAGAGTTGGAACAGAAGCTAAGGTTGTAGTAAATGATGGGAATTTGTCTCCGGCTACTGTTATTGCATCAGTCAATGGAGTTAAACAAGGTAAGATGAAACAAGGTTTCTGGGATTTGGGTTTTGTTGATTTCATTGTTGGGATTTCAAGAATTGCTAGATAATGTTGAATTGGAAAGAAAATGAGGTCATGTTCATATACTGTGATATTCTTGTAAACTCTTGATTTTTCTCTGGACATCATATTCATAAACATAAATCTTGTAATATGAAGGGGGGCAGCGTATGAGTACAATCCAGGAAATTGAGATGAGCTCAGAAGGCAATCCTAGCTATGAACAGAAAGCTGAGGAGAACAGGAAAGCTGTTGAAATCTTTAGGCTTGCTCCTTTAGATGTTTTGGATCATGTCAAAATCAATGTCGATCCCGACACTCCAGTTTCGACGTTGAGGAACTTTATCAAGAGTTCGAGAAAATCAGACCTATCATTCAGCAAGGATGAGCTCAGGAAAGCAGAGCAGAAACTGAGACAAGCCTTCACTGAATTCTACCAACAGCTCCGGCTTCTGAAGAGTTATTGGTAGGAAACACGTTTATTTTTCCTGCACGTTTTCCATTTGAGGTTGAAAGTACTTCTTAACATTCTCTGCATTGTATGCCAGTTTCTTGAATATGCTTGCATTCTCCAAGATAATGAAGAAGTATGACAAGGTAGTACAATTATCACTCAATGGAGCAAACATTTATATTTCCTTAACATTTGTCTCATTGATCGACTTTCTATTTTGCAACAGATTACTTCAAGGCATGCTTCGAGAGCTTATTTGGATATGGTTGACAAATCTTATCTCGGCAGCTCTGATGAGGTTTGTTCAATATGACTTGCTAGTTTAAGGTTTCACATTCAAGAAAATAGCTTTATTTGGATATTTATTTATTACATTCCTGTTATTCGGCTTTCCAGGTCAATAAGCTTATAGAAAGACTTGAAGCCACATTCATTAAGCACTTTGCAAACGGCAACCGTGGAAAAGGGATGAAATCGTTGAAGCCTGGACAGAAAAAGGAGAGGCACAGAATTACATTTTTCCTTGGTAAAAATACTACTCAGAAATTACTCTGAAATTTATATGCGGTGAAACTTACTATATCATTGTAATTATACTTTTCGGACTGCAGGTCTATTCACTGGTGGCTCAATAGCTCTCGTTGCTGCCATTCTCGTCGCCATTCATTTAGGCAATCTACTAAACCACGAGGGACGAGGCCAGTACATGGACAATATATTTCCACTCTATAGGTATCCGGAAAAGTAAATAAATAAAAATTCTTTTCTTTTGAAGGAAAAAAGATCATGCTGATGCATAAATGTTAATATCTGCAGCTTGTTTGGATATATTGTCCTGCACATGATCATGTTTGGTTCGAACACTTACCTTTGGAGGCGATACCGAGTGAATTATCCTTTTATATTTGGATTTAAACCAGGAACAGAATTGGGATTTAGAGAAGTTTTTCTGCTTGCTTCTGGCCTTTCGTTACTCGCATTGGCTGCTGTACTTTCAAACCTGGATATGGAAATGGAACCAAAAACACAAGGTTATGAACAGCTAACAGAACTGGTCCCACTAGGCTTGGTCACTGTAAGTAATTGGCATTGTACATAAACTAGTAGAATTGATCATCGTTGTCAATTTTTCTAAATATAATGTAATTGTTTACAGCTTGTGCTTCTTATAACCTTCTGTCCTTTCAACATAATCTACCGTTCAAGCCGCTTCTTTCTGATCAAGTGTGCGTGGCATTGCATTTGCGCGCCACTTTACAAGGTATTATTGATAATAAAGGTTCTAAAAGAACAGAAAGTGGATGTGAATTATACTTTTTTTTCACCTAATTGTGAGCTTTCTTTTGTTGCTCTCTTTGTAGATTACACTTCCTGATTTCTTCTTGGCAGACCAGTTAACGAGCCAGGTTCGATATCATCCTCATAGCAACCAAACGAAAACATATTCAAGAAATTTATCAGAATAAAAATACTAAGAAATCAGGGGCTGGGGGAAATCTCATTGGCTTTTTTTGCTTTTACATATTTCAGGTTCAGGCTATCAGAAGTTTACAATTTTACGTCTGTTACTACGGTTGGGGATACTTCAAAGACAGAAAGAACAAGTGTAATGGCGATGTTTATGATATTTTGAATATCGTTGTCGCCATTATTCCATTCTGGGCTCGAGCCATTCAGGTTAGTGATGAATAATCATATAACTGAATGAGTAATACATGGAAAAACACAAATTTCCTTGCCTCCTACATCAGAATCAAAGATTGATTTTCGGTTTTTCTGTAACAAAATGCAGTGCCTTCGCCGGCTGTTTGAGGAGAAAGATCATGCGCATGCGCTCAATTTCCTGAAGTACTTCTCAACTATTACCGCGCTCGTGATGAGGACAATGTATGATCAGAAGAAAGGAACATTCTGGAAAATCATGGCTGCATCAACTTCAGGGGTCACAACTGTTTACAATACGTATTGGGATATTGTCATCGATTGGGGTCTTCTGAGAAAGAATTCAAGAAATCCTTGGTTGAGAGATAAGCTGCTGATATCGAATAAGGCTGTGTATTTTGTGGCTATTGTGAGTATTCTCTCAGCATACATACACGTATATACATGCATTATACGTATTATAATGTGGTATGATACTTTGAAATGCAGGTTGTCAACATTCTTCTCAGACTTGTATGGATGCAGTTGGTTCTTGATTTCACAGAGACACGGTACATACACAGGAGAGCCATGATCGCACTCGTTGCTTGCTTGGAGATACTCAGACGCGGCATCTGGAACTTCTTTAGGTAATGTTGCATTTCTGGTTTACTGGAAACTTCACACACACACACACACATGAAGCAGAGTGGTCTGATGTTATCTGCGTTTGGTTTAATCGAACAGGTTGGAGAACGAGCACTTCAACAACGTTGGAAAATATAGAGCATTCAAATCAGTACCGCTGCCATTTCATTACGAAGATGAAAAGGATACGTGACGAAGAGTATACAAGTTACAGGAAATTACAGGGTTTTTTTCCTCGTTTTCGTATACAAATACACGCAATAGAATTCGAATACTGTTTTCTTCTCTTAGCATTCTTTGATATTCTTGCGATGAAGGGTGGAAATATGTACAGACATATACTCGTTATAAGTATTAAGTCGTATTCGTTCAACTATTTCTTTTCATTGCATCCTCAATTCTTAGCTTTTTGTCACCCGCAACTTAAACAAGATACACCAGCACTGTTGCACATAAGATGTTCAGACTTTGTTGTTGTTGCTTATAATTCAGCGAGGAAGTAAGGGAGTGTAGAGCACCAAAAACCCTGTGATATACCTGATTAGCACTCAGAACCCTATGATTTGAAAATTCTCAAATCGAACCCTGTAATAAATTAGCACTCAATTAGAATTTCAAACCTTACCGCCGTGGTTGTAGGGTTTTGAGTGATAACTTTAATACAATCACAGGGTTTTTAATTTATATAATCACAGGGTTTTCTTTGAGAATTTTCAAATCATAAGGTTCGGACTGCTAATTAGGCATAACACAGGGGTATCCAAGCAAAAAACTCGGGAGTGTATGATATAGGAGATAAAATAAGTTAATTTAATATGATCAACACTGATTAAATGAATAGTAATCAATAGTAGTCAATAGTGTCGAACAAAGAGATTAAGTACTACAATATGGAATACATAAATCTTATATTCTGAAGGTGATACAATCTTTCACATCGAAAATGACACTAAAATGATTAACGGGTCTAAAGTCTAATCAAGTCTAATAGTGCATATAGGGTATTTTGCAGCCAGTTCCCTTGTGGTTTGAGAAATGTTCAAGAAAAACCCCGTAATATAAAATATAATGTAAAAAACCCTAAGGTTTAAAAAATTATACACGTAGAACCTCGAACCCCTCGTATGTACTGCACGCGCCTATTTTGAGACTAGACTTCGGTTTTTCATGCATAATTCGAGGTAAAATGTCATTTTTGCCCTTCTACAGCAACTAAAGTAAACGATCCTCAAATAATGATTTTAAGACCCAGAAAACCCTCTGCTTTAAGTAATATGCAATAAAAACCTTGAACAACCCAAAATCACCAAACAATTGCACCATTTCTGTCGCTGTATTTGCACCACCACCATTCATCTTCTTCTCTCCTTCTAATTCAACCACCACCGGCACCGACACCCACCATCAATCCCGCCACCTCCACACACACACAATAACACAAACATATAATAAAACTCATAAAACATACATGCACAAGCCTACCAGCTCCGTCTCATCCAGCAGCGCCGCCAGGACGGAAAAGGTTGAGCAAATTTGTCTCTCATAACTTGGAGATTTGTTGGGGTGCACATTGATCTGGTCGTTTGGTAGTGGTAGGGCATAGATTTGGTTTCCGGTGGTGTTGGGTGTGGATCTGGAGGGAGTGTGATGGATTTTGGGCCCGGAGAGGTGCGATGGTTGTTTTGGTAGTTGTGAGTCTGCAGATCGGGTTTCCGGTGGTGGTGGAGAGGCGGATCTTGAGGGATTGCAGTGGATCTGGGGAGAGAGGTGGTGGTGGTGGTGGTGGTTGGCACGCGGCGGTAACAACGGTGTCAAAGGTGGTGGTCGGCTGTAGCAACGACGTTGGAGGGGTGGCAACAGAGCTGGGGAGTAATGGGGTGTTGTGTAGCGGCGGTCTTGAGAAAGAAGGCCGGCGGCGTGGTGGTGGTGCTGCCTCGGTTGCTGCTGTTTTGAGGTTGGGAAGGGTTGAAGGGATGATTAATTATGGTGGGGAAGTAGATGATTATTAATTATGTATAAATATTTTATTTTTTTATTTTATAATCTTGAAATAAAATTCATATAATTGTGTGGATATATTTTAAAGAATTTATTTCTAAAAAATCATATTTTCATAAAATTTGAACACGTAAATTTTTATTTTTATTTTTTAATTTAATGTTGTTGTATTTGAAGGGGTAATTAAGGTATTTCACCCTCAAAACGTGCTAGAATCCTGTCAGGGGGCGGTGAGCCGAAGTTTAAAATCATAAGGTTTTACGTATGATTTTCCAAAACATAGGATTTTTTCCGCCACTTTTGAAAACCACAGGGTTTTTGGTGCATATACCTCAGTGCATATAAAGTACTTCCAGAACAAAGTACCAAGACTAGTTGAGACCTAATGAGTAAAGTTAGAAATAGCAGCATTTATCATGCCAAAAATCCAGGTCAATTCTTTGAAATTACTTTTAAAAATACCATTTTTCTGTATTATGTTAGATCGAACACTCATATCCAACACTCTTCACGTGATAAATTCATAAAAAATCTATATTATTATATCCGTATTGCATTATGTCTGTATCCGTACATCATAACATCCTACAAAAATATCCAAAAGAATCCAATAGTTCCCAAGTACTGGTGGCGAAATAATTCAACATTCCAATAGTAGGAAACAATTTAAATTTTAAATGGAGAATACAATAAACTATACATACATCAAACAGTATATTTTCTTTTCAAAAATATATATCTCTAATCAGTCAACCAAGTTACATTCTTTTTTAGCAGAGCTTATTTCCCACTGTTCATTCAAGAACTTCGGCGCCAGACAATAAAAAAAAAAAAGTAAATTCCAGTAGAAAGATTATTAGGGGTAACAAGCATCATCATCCTCGTCCTCATCCATAGACACAAACGAGTTGCAAGGAGAGTTTTCGGCAGTGATATCACCAGTATCGCCATGATCTTGCCGTCCAAACACAAACGCCATGGATAACGGATTCGGTGTAGAACTCCCATTTTTTAGTACCTCAAAAGCACTAGTCGTAGCAACGGTCCTATTGTAAATATCTATAGTTTCTTTCCCAAGCAATGAGATATATTCCGAGTGCAGATCTCTTAGCCCTCTATGCTCCTCTGTCGATTCCACCACTTCTGCTTCGAGTGGGCATAAAACCTCATAACTTTCCTCGCACTCCTGAATTAATTGTGTTAGAGGCTCGAATGTGATGAAGGGCTGATGAGAGGCGTGCTGATTAAAAGGTAGGCTTAATAATTCCCCAGTTCGCTTGTCATATTTCTTCAAGATTTTAGTAATACCTGATGATTAAGTAACACCAAAGACATTTCTAGTGACTGATCTAGGTGCAGAAAGAGGAAAGGAACCGGAAGAAGTTTTCTTTACCCGTAAAGTTAAGGGAGCTGTAGCTTTTGAGAAGAACCATTTCTCCATGTATGGAGACGAATTGCCTGCGAATCTCCAGTAGTTCTTGCCTAAATTCAGCGTCTGAGGTAAATACTCTATTACGACTTCCCCTCGCCTTCAATCGCTCCATTCTTTCCTTTAGTGCCTGAGACAACCGAAGTGCACAATCATCAGAGATAGTTCAGAGAAGAGATATATAGAATCTGGAAGAGCAATATAGATGAGAATCCAATTGGATTGATGAAATAATATAGATGATCTACGTCAAAGTTACTCTCTGTTTTATTCCTGAACTACGTCTGCTTCTGCAATATAATGATCGAAAAACCTAGTAAGATTGTATGGACAGCACAAAATCTTACCAGGTTCAAGCTTTATGTCCCAACAGTCTTAGCCACTTAATCAAGTTAAAACACATGACTGTTAATGATAAACCATCTATCCGAAACCTAAGGTTGTTCAACCATGTGAAACAAGGAAAGCGACACGACCCTCGAGTTAAACACGTTATTTTCGCAAACGATGAAAGCTAAACAACACTGATGTGGAACAAAAATTTAAAAAAAACACGCTGAAATTTCTTTTTTATTTTATTTTTTTGTTCGCACAAACGTAGGCATATTCGTAGAAGCGTTCATTAATTAATAACAATATGAGCACATCTTGAGCCCTTTACAAACATTTTATCAGATTCCAGTCAGGCCAAATAAACAAATCCCCAGATAACTGGAATATACCTTAAGAGATACTTTGAACCTTCCAACTTCCAAGACTGTTGTGCTCTTAAAATCTTAGTACCTAAATTCATGATTTTCTCACCTACTCTTCTGTCAACATCATCTATGAGCAAATATAACTCCAGCAGAAACTTCCCTATCAAACATCATAGTATCTTTTTTCAGCTTCTCATGCACCCACCTTACATGAGCTTTCCTCCCACACTTCACTGAGCTAAACTCGGATAACGTTGAATCGTTGTGAGTACTACTAAATGTCCTCTTATACTTGAAAATGAAGTTCAGTTTGCAGGTCTTAACATCTTGGATCGGAAAAGTTCGACGGTTTCTACGTTGATAAGGAGGAGCAAAGGCTATCTGAGTTTCAGGAGTAAATTCTTAAGTCTTTTTTCCCCTCAACACCGTGCACACACACAAAAACACAGCCATCATAAGCATATATAACATAAATCCTTAGATTCAATCAGTGCACAAATCAGGGTGTTTATGCTAAAAAACATGTTATTTACTGTTCATATATACAAAACCAAAGCTGCAACTTTCTTCTGCTTCAATTATTTGGTTCACATATTTTACTTTGAACAACAAACATAACATCCTAATGAGTATCAGCCACCACAATTGAGATTTAGATTTTAGACAATGATATCCATTCTTCAACCAAAACGAAAAAATCCTCAAGAATCCAACTGAATTGAGAATGATCAACAAAATTCAGAAACATGAAAAAGAGAAAAAGATTCTCCCAGAAGATTGCAGTAGCAGAAAAAGTAGCAAACCTGGACCCGGATGATAAAAAGCGTCTCCTTGTCGACGTAGAAATCGTTGAATTTTTCCAGTTCCTCGTAGAGAATCGCCAGAAACAATTCCTGAAGCTCCCGCAACGCCGGCGGGTTCTCGCCGGCGCCCACCGGAGTATTCTTCTTCAGCAGCTTCTTCAGGAGCTTGTAGCAGAGGAACTTGTCCCTCCACTCCGGTAGGGTTTTCTCACGGTAAATCCTAAGCTCCTTCTCGAACTTCATATCTACTCCGACGATCAAATTCCCTTCTCCAATCCCAAAAATCAAATCTTTCTCCTGTCCCGGAGAATTTTTCACCAAGAAATTAAATTTAACGGAATAAAACGTGGAAAAAATCAGAAAAAAATTGACGAAAAACGTGAAAATTTGGGAAGGGGAATCTGCTTTTGGAATCTAATCTTATCTTGAGATAGACTTGAACAGATGTGGGCAATCACATTATAATCCAACAAATTGCAGCCTGCATATATATATACACATATATATCTGGGGTGGGGGCGGGGGAACTTGTTCTGTAATGTGTAAAGAATTGGGATATCCTGCAAGTATTCTCTTCTTGATTGTTTTAGGGAAGGAAATGAGGGATTAATTAAATTAAAATTTGGAGAAGATGACTAAGTAAAGCAACAATTGCCTAGAAATCGTAAGGAATATCCTCAGTGGAATTAAAAAGGAATATTATCATTAGATTACCTTGAGATAAAAGAGAATATGTCAAAGTAAAACGACGATTTAAGAGTTTACCCTTTGTCCTAAAGTGTTTCGATTTTTACGTTTGCAAGTGTCTCCCATATGGAAGATAATACAAACCCCAGATTGTATTTGAGTTGAAAAGCCCAAAGATTTCATCATTTCATGGCTGCCTGCACAGCCACTTGTATTATAATAAATTCAAGAATAATAGTTCCGAATATAGGGGAATCGAAACTCCAGTATAAGGTTAATTTGAAGTTAGGAGATTAAGAATAATCTAATTTTTTGATTTCTTAGTTCTCACTATCTATATCACTTATGAATATAAATAGTTTGGAATTAAGAATTATCAACATTTTTAACTTATACGTGATCGATAGATATGGATATGATGTTGTATTATTTGGTTATTGGTTAGTGAAAGTGAGGATGGATTAATGAGTAAGAAAGAAGAATAAGAGTATATTGAGCATATTCGAGTATGGATTCCTGAGAAATGAAGTTATTGGGTGATATTTTAATAGTATGTGTAGAAATGCTTGGAAGAATATTCCGTGGCAATCATGCGGCGTTGCCAAAGCGGTATTAATGCTGCAGATACATCCAATGTGCTGTCCACTTCTCCTCCAATTTTTTTTTTTTTTTTTTTCCTCTCCATTCTGAATAACGTAACGTGGGATAAATTATCAATTAGGCATCATATTTTTATTTAATTTTTCATTATGGTAAAATATTGTATGATTTTCATATAATATAGTACTTAAAATACCTCTCAAAATATATTGTATATTTTCACAAAATATAGTACTAAAACGTTCTAATATCGTATTTATATCCTATTATGTAGTATAATTTTATGGGGAGCTAAGTAAAAATATTTCAAATTGATGGGAAGTTATTTCAAATTACCCAGAATAATAAAGTATTTTACTGATTTTATTTGTAATTTACGGTTCAAATTGTGTGAAATTTTACTCATCATGAAGAGATAAAATTGTCAAAAGACAAATAGATGATTTCGATTTAGGGATAAAGGTCTATACAAGTGAATAGGTATATGGATTCAAACATACTAATATTATTTGTAATTCAAAGTTCAAATTATGTGAAATTTTACTCACCATAAAATGATAAAATTGTTAAAAATAAGGGAACATGATTTTTTTGCCATATGAACTTTGTGCATTTTTTCAATTTACCATCCCAACAAATTTTCATTGCAAACCGCCATCCAATCTTTGCATTTGTAACAAACCACCATCTAAACTTTTTTTTGGGCGGTTTTGGCTGAAAAACTTGACACGTGGCATGTTTATGATAAATACACGTCAGTTATATTTTCACCAAAACCACCAAAAAACAAGTTTAGATGGCGTTTTGTTATGAATGCAAAGACTGAATGACAGTTTGCAATGAAAGTTTGTTGAGATGGTAAATTGCAAAAATATACAAAGTTCGGATGCCGAAAAAAAAATTTCTCTAAAAATAAATAGATGACTTAGTGATAAATATTTATACCACTTGTTAATAGATAGACTATAAATATAAATATAGATTATGAATTAATTTAAACATCAACACCTGTAAATAGGTATTATGAATTTAAACATCGGCACCCGTGATAAAATAGATTATGAATTTAAACATCTACACTTATGAATAGGTGGATGATGAACTCAAATCTTGTTAGCAATGATTGGGGACCAACAATCATATATTTTTTTGAAAGAAGAAGTAACAAAATTGTCGATCTTAGTGATATGTAACAAAATCCCAACCTCGAAATATTACACTAATAATCACAAATTACGCATCACTTGGATTTGATTTGTGAAAATTCTCATAATTTGTGAACTAATGTATCTGATTTACTCAAGTTTTGCTTAAACAAAGTGTGTTTTTTTCTAATAAATAAACATAAAGATACCTATAAATGGATCATGCTGAAGAAATTGAAACAACAGTATCAATAAGATGATGAAAAGCAAAGTTGCAACCATCGATGGATCACTTAACTTGATGATCCTCGAATCAAATAAGCAGAAGTACAATTTCATGTTCGACACCAAACAAAGCTACGAAATCTTGAAATGATTGAAAAATGTAAGAGAAATCAAAATACTCAGCAACAGCAGAAGATCAGACGGGCCTATATTGTGTCCAGGGCCTGAAGAATGTCGGCCTTCAAGTCTTCGAAGTCCTCCACTCCAAAGCTGAAGCGAACTAAGTTGTCCAGGATACCATACTTGGCCCTGTCCGCCTGGGGAAGATCCCTGTGAAAATCATATTTCGTGGAGCGATTAGGATCAACGACGTTTGTGGGAAATATTGAATGAAATACTAAAGTTTAATTCGGGTCTCAAATAGTTATTGCAATTCGGACATACCAGTAAGACATAATGGCGGGTTGATCAACAATGCTTTCACAGCCTCCAAAGGAAGGGGCTATGTATGGTATTTTCAGTGCGTCAACGAACTTTGCAGTGGTTAGAAGGTCTCCATCAACCTGATAAAATTCAAATCATGATAAAGTTTAAGAAGCGAATTGGGATATTATGTTGTGGGTTTTTATCAAAATATAGATACTGACCTCAAAGCTAACCACGCCACCAAAACCATTCATTTGCTTCTTAGCAAGTTCATGTTCTGGATGACTAGCCAGGCCTGGATAATACACGCGGCTAATCTGCAATTCATGTAGAATGAATTTTTGGAATTAAAAAATGGAGAAAGTTTTGTATGTAGAATAATGGTTAAAGCGATGGGGTACCTTGGGATGTGCCTCTAAAATTTCGGCCATCCTTTGTGCTGTTGAGTTTTGTTGCTGTACACGAAGATGCAGCGTCTTCATGCCTCTGATGATTGCATACGCGGCGTTCTGCACGACAAGGGGAAAAGTTAGCCGTGTTTAATTATGATACAATTACAAGATAAACTCCAGAATATGTAAAATGGTTTACAATGCAATAATCAGGATTAGTGCCTCAAGATCAATGAATGCAGCAAACTATATCATAAAGTATTTGCAATTTAGTCTATGCAAGAAGACAGAAGTGTTGAACCATGGAAATCTTTTGATCTTGATAACTTACGGGATTGAGAGTACCGCCCAGAACATGATGCAAGTTACGAACAGGAGCAAGCACTTTCTCTGAACCACTGATACATCCTGCGAGAACCTGTAAAGAAACATGCTAGTTTAATAATAAGACATGTGGTGCTGGTAATCTTATTGTTGGCTTCATATAGCATATATGTCAGTGTGAGTATGAGTATGAGTATGTGTGTGTGTGTGTGTGTGTATGTATCAACTATCAAACAAAACGTACATCATTGTGGCCCCCAATGTATTTAGTTGCAGAGTGTAGGACAATGTCAGCGCCGAGAGCCAGGGCCTTCTGGTTTAAAGGAGTTGCAAATGTCCCATCTATGCACACCAAGGCTCCTTTCTCATGGCAAAGCTTCGTCACACGCTCAATGTCGACACATCTCAAGAAGGGATTTGTTGGAGACTCGGTAAAGAAAAGAGTGACCTGGAAAGAAGATGATACCTCGTTTGTTGAGAACTTAATGAGAAAAACATATTATAAATAGAACAAAGTGCAGAATGCAATTTCTGTTAATACTGACCTTGTTCTTCTCTAAAGCAGACTCCAGACCTTCGATATCAGCAGGATCAATGACAGTGGCCTGCATTCATTGTCACGGAAGGACAAACATCCCGTTAGGCCACAAATTGCCAAAAACGTTCATGGTACAAGTATTGAAGAAAACGTATGCTTGCTTATTCCGGTAATATTAATAGAGTAAAAATTCCTTTCCTTGACATCATTTTCCCAAATAATGGAATAATTGAAATGCTTCCCAAACAGAAATCTGAAGAACACAAAAGAATTAGGACAGAAAGATCATACTGTGATGCCCATTTTGGGAAGAAAAGTTTCTATGAATATCCGAGTTTTCCTATAGCAGTCTGTGGTAGTCACTAAATGCCCGCCAGCAGGGATCAGCGCCATCAACAAGACAGTGCTAGCACACATTCCAGATGCCATCAAAATTGTTGTTTCAGCCCCTTCCAGTGCACTGGCGGCAAGAGACAGAATGAGGCAACTTTAAGCTACTCGTGCATTATTCCCAAATATAGTGTTGAAGAGGAAATAAATGGGAGACACAAACTGACCTTATCTTCTCCTCTGCAGCAACAGTAGTGTAATTCCCATAACGACCATATTCGAAACTTGTGCTTCTTTTTTCCTGCCAACAAGACAAAGAGATGATGGTTTTCCGACATCCACCTCAATCAAGCATGGTGCATAAACTGCGTTCAGGAAACTGGTATGTCCAAATAAATTTTGGCGATTTGTTTATAAAATAATTATTTTGGTTCAGAAGTTCAAACAAGGCCTAGAAGCTTCACCTGGCATAAAGAAATCCAAAGCAGAAGATAGTTCTTGACTAGATTTCATTCCTTAAGGTAAACTAGCTTTTAACTTAGAACCATTTTGCTCTTAGCAAATTCTAACTCGAGTGAGTAATAACTTTATCTTTTACATGTAGTCTGGATAATGCTTGTTCATGCTAGATTTGTGGCATGGTACACTATCAGGGTTGCATTAACATGTCTAAAAGAAGTATGAGAATCCCTCCAATTATAATAGAACTAATTGAAAGTACCTTAAAATCAATGAGATCGGCAGTTTTCTTGAAGAAATAAGCAGATGTGTTAACTACCGGAGTAGTTATTGCATCAGACACAATGCCGCGACCCAATCTTTCACCTGTCCAACAAATGCATTTATGTAAATCTAAGAACAAGGAGCCATTTATGAGAAACTGTAACACTAAACAAATGCCAGTTGTTTCTTAAAATGGTGTGTCAAAACGAGCAATCAGCAAAACAAAAGGAACTAACAGCAGAGAGCAAACTTTATACATCATTTAATTATCTTGCATCGTCACTTGGAACTTGGAAGTATACAGTGTTAATGAATAAAAGACTAGGTTAAACTGTTAAAGCTCCATTCTCTCCTAAACGAAAAATACCAAACTGAAGGAAGCGAACATTTATAGCTAGGAAACAAAAGAAATTCATCCACAGTGGAACACGTAGAATAACTGAAAAATCAGACGCTATTTCCATAAATTAATTACATACCAGCATGAATTGCAACGCTGCCATCCGAATTCAAAAATGAAGCGTATTTGAAATGAGGCAAACTCTGTACATTCTCGCCACTAACTAACGGATCCGCCGCGGGGACCACCTTTTCAGCACCGGTCTCAGCCTCGACCGGCGCTACGGCGGCCGCGGCCGCATCGACGGCCTTAGCCGCCGGCGTGGAACCCGAGGCTCCTTGGTTGTTCGACCACGAAGCCGCCACCACCTGAGCCACTCCAATGTTGCTGCAGTTTCTCCTCGCCTTGATGCTCAGCTGCCTCACGAAATTCGGCGGAAATCTCAGAATCAACGAGGACACCCCGTGCGCCCCCGCGGCGCCGCAAAGCACCGCCGATTTCGACTTACCGGCGAATCGGGCGGATCCAGGCGACGGAATCTCCGGACGGGAGAAATCGGGATCGGAACGGCACTCGAAGGACGGAAATGCCCTCGCGAAGCTTGACGCAGCCATTGGAGGAGTTAGGTTAGGAATTAGGAATGAAGGAATTTTGAGGCGGGTTAGAAGAAGAGAGTTCAAAGCTGCGTAGATGACCTTCTCGCTGGAGTTGATTTTTATATAGCCTTTCTTCTCAATTCGTTTCTCTTGGTTAATGGCGTGTATTAATGACTTAATCACGCTTTAATTATTGTTAACCATGATTACTTGCTTAGTTAATCCAGCCCAACCATCACCGAGGATAGCTGCAATTCTTGACTTTCCTGCTTGGCGTGGAGACTGACCCATTTACGAGCAATTTCATGCATGTGTACTAGATTGAATTTTTTATAATTATCTTTATAAAATGATAAAAATAAATCCATTTTGTTAACACATGTAGGGGTATAAATAGATATTAAACGAATCGAATATATGATTACCATATCTTTTATCCTTTTATGATTCGAACGGATATGGATAATATCCTTTTAAATCGAATTCGGATAATATCCTTTTTACACGGATACAAAGCGGATTCGGACGGATTCGGATTTTTAACTATTCATTTGACATAAATTATTTAACTATATAACTTCGAATTTTTAATCAAATTATCAACTATTCATTTATAAATAAATTATTTAATAATTATATGACTTTGAATATATATATATATTAGACAAAGAGAGAAATAATAACTTTATCTATATATATATATATATATCATTTTTATTTTTTAGTGAATGTATAAATATGTTGAAAATTATAAATTTTATCATATAATTAATTTAAAATATAATACTTTTATTAATAATACAATATATGTTACTTATTGATGGTGCAGAATCAGGTAATAGATAAAACACCAAATCACTTTAGAATTTATTTGTAGAAGGGAAGCCATCACAGGCGTAGGAGCCTCAGGAACTGGGTTTCCAATGAGCGTGGGTTCTTCCAGCTAGGATAACACCCAGAAATCATGCAGCGAGAAAGCAGAAGGGGGTGAGATACAGGAAGCTTTGGAGAAGTTGCAGAGGAAAGAGATGCCCAGTTCGGTATGTGGTATGTCTTATGAGGAAGATAACTTGGGGGAGAATGTGTGGGTTCTCCTATATTTATATGTTAGGGATGGGGGTAAATGGGTAAATTGACCATGTGGTCCCAAACCTGTGTTGCCCTAACACGCGTCAGCCTTTGGTGGGGTGAGAATGACATTCCAAAAAAGGAGACGGCGTGTCAGGTGCACTGTGCACAGTACCTTTATGTCAGAGGTTGTTGACGAGGGTCGCGTGGGATGAGGGAGTAACGTCTTCTTCCGAAGGCTAGGATCCACCGTAGGAGAGGTAGAGTCATCCTGAGCGTTGATGACGCTCGAGAAATCCACGGATGGGCTCCCCACGGTAGATGACCTTTGAGCGACACCATCCCGAGCGTCAGCAGGGGACCCCCATACAGGCGCTTCCATGAGAAGGATAACCCTGAGGGCCGAGACGCGAGCGACAGGCTAGTCAGATCTGGACTTTTACCGAAATAGCCGTCCGAGGCTTGACGGTCAATTCTAGCTTGCAAAGGAGGGGGCTGGGAAGGCCCACGAGCCCATTGAGGCGAGCGTCTGGGGTTTAGTCAGCGGCATGCTGACACGTGGACGGCTTTGATTCGAGAGTGATTTTAGGCCTCATCATTTTGCCCCCCAAATTCTGTAGTATCGCTTCGAGCGTACTGTAGAATTTATAAAGAAGGAACTTTGATTTTCAAATATCCGAGGGCCAGGCCATTACCAACGAGGAGACTGTTGGCCTTCTGCAACGGACACAAACTGACACCGTATTAAATGCTGTCAAGTCCGCATTTAATGCTGAGTGGGAACGTGGGCGCGTGTACTCCGGGAGGCGTGAGGCGGTTACCAAAAGTGGGGGGTTTCCTAGGCGGGAAATGATTGCGTTTTGAATTTTCAGCCCTAATCCATGTGCATCCTTCCCTACAAATAGGGGTTTGCAGGGTTTTGGGACCTTTTTCACGCATTCAACTTTTTCAAGCATATACACAGCAAGAAGTCTTTGCCAGTTCTACAGGCTCCGGCGAATTTCTTCTCTTCCAATCTTAGGTAAAAATTCCTTACCCTTCCTCTAATTTTCCCCGTGCTAACATTAGTTTTAGGTTGTGTGAGTGAAACCTTTGAGGGAAGAGCCACTGTCCACCATCGAATTTGTTTCAGAAATCTTATCCTCCCTTGAGCTTTCTGTTAGAAATCCCGTTTCCAAAAATTGAAAACTGACCATGGCCGGAAATCAAGCTGATGATTATGTACGGGAGATTGAGGAGATGTCGGTGGGGAGCTCTTCCCCTCATGGCGATGTTCCCATGGCTGTTCCCCTAATTAGGGCGCACCCAGATGAAGGAATTCCCATGGCGATCTCGGTGGCCCCGGCTCCGGCTGACGCCGGGGAGGGAGAGGTGGACGCTGCCGTTCAAGGGATGAACGAGTGTGCTCCCGGAGGGGTGAACGACCTTTTTGAGGAGATGCACAACGTGATGGAGATGCAGAGGCAAGGGGAGAGAGTATTCCCAGTTTTGAACAGCGCTGTGAGACCCCAAGATCACAGGATCACAGTGATTATGGCGGCTCCCGAGGGTGAAGCGGGACCATCCGGGCGTCCATTCGAGGCTGAACCTTCCAGAAGGCGTCAGAGGAGAGGCAAGGAGCCTGCCACTCGAGTAAGGCAAGACAACCGCCATCAGACTGACAGATCTCCGGACGAAATTGAGAGTATTCTGACCCTCAGTGATTTGGAGGAGTTGAGATCGAAAGCGTATTGGGATGAAGCCGTGTTTCCCATGAAGCTTCCTGAGGAAGGGGAGAGGGCCAATCGACCACCGCCTGGGATGATGACAGCCTATTGGGACGCAGTTCTTGCTGGGGGTCTGAGGTTTCCGATCGCTCACGACGCCGTCATCATTTACCATCATCTAGGGCTTTGCCCTTCACAGATTCTACCCAATGGCATAGCCCTCATCAACACATTCATCCTAACAATGAGGGCCTTGGGCAAAGTGCCCTCGATAATCAACTTCGACAGCTTGATACAAGTAGCCCGCTCGCCTCGCTCGTCGCCTACGGACGGATTTTACTACGCCCAGGCCAAATCAGGCTTTAAGATGATTGATTCTCCATCTTCCTCTTATGGCGAGCACTGGAAGGAAAAATACTTTTTCGTGGGGGCTCCCGGGGGGATTTTCGGAGTTCACCGGCAATGGATGATTCATGGCGAGGGTCCATTGATCAGGGAGAGGATGAGGAACAAGGATTTTGAGGAGTGGGCGATGGGGTTAGCCCTCGAGATGAGGGCTGAAAAGAAATGGATTAAGGCGGAGACGTTGGTGAAGAACGAAGGGGTATTGTTCCGCTACGGATTATCTTGCCCCCCGGACATGATACTCAACCCCCCAACTGACATCATGGCCCTCGATGGTTAGATTCTAGGAACTAACATCTCTAACCTTTAGAATAGTTCTCTGACTTACAGTTATCGCTGTTTTCTTGTTTATACGATTCACATAACCAGTCTTCTGATGCTCGTTCCCCCTTACTTGCAGGCATCCAAATTCTATCCCAAGGTATGAATGCTGAAGCCCTCTCCCGTATGTTGGGTGCCCAAGGACCCGCAACCAATCCTCAACAGCCGCAACCGCATCAGAACCGCCCTCCCAATGCTCCGAGGGTGAGGGTAAACCGCCGAGCAGGGGGCCGAGGGCAAAGCAATGCTCGAGGGGGCGCTGGGAATGAGGTTCCTCCCAGGGGCCCTGTCGAGGATCTAACACTGGAGGGTACCCACGAGGCCACCCCTCCGCCGGCGGCCCCCGTGGGCCCAATCTCACTTAGTTCAAGCGGGTCACGGAACCGCTCGGGGGAGCCTGTCCGTATTCACGAAATTCTCCGGGCCGACCGCCAGGGGAAAAGAAAAAGGATGCCGGACTCCCTCCCTATTTCAGGCAAGGGAAAAGAGGTGGTCGTGGGCCACCGTGACGAGGGCAGCGACACTTCATCTTCTGAGGATGAAGAATTTTGGAAGATAGGCTGCAAGGGTGACGCTCGCTATAAGCGCCAGCGGACTGAAGGCCCGGTGCTCCTAAAAAAGAGCGCCTACTCCGCCAACCTTGTCTCTGATATCGTCGGGAAACTCCAATTTTCCGGCGACCATGATAAGCTGAACGAGCATGACGCCGCTCGGGTTGCTGACGATGCCTGTCGTGCTCTTATGACGGTAAGTCCTTAGTATCCTTTTGCAACTCTCTCCCCTTCTTCCTTTCACGTTCGGATGGTGGCCCTCGTCTATGACTTCCCAGGAGGTAATCCCGAGGCTGAAAAACTTGCAAGGGCGAGCGCAAGCCTATTCTGAGCATAAAGCCAAGTACAAGAAGCTGCTGCGCATTTCAGACCCTGTTCAACTGCAAGAGGACTATAACAATGTCCACGCTCAATTGACCGGGGCCCTCCGCGATAAAGACCAACTGAGAGAGAATCTGCAGAAGGCGGACGAGGCCTATCTTACTCTTGACGAGCGTCATAAGGAGTTGAAGATTGAGCGCGACCAGCTGAGGCAACAGAACCGGGAGTTGGGTGAGCAGCTGGCAGAGAGCACTCGCCGCAATGAGGAGATTAGCAAGGCCCTTGAGGATTTGCAGGGCAAAGTACAGGGATTGGAGGCGAGGGTATCCTGGGAGGCCGTGAAGAAGTTCGTGCGCTCCAAAGCCTTCGTGTTCGCGGCCAACATCCATTGCTTCGACAATGCCCGGCGTTTCTTCCATAAGGCCATCGGGCAAATGGTGAGGCTCGGATTGGCTTCTGAGACCGCTCGAACTGACGCTCGTTTGCGTATGGACCTTGACGAAAATTGCGAGCCTATGCTCCCAGACGAGGATCCCAACGAGAGCTTGGCGGAACCAGAATATCAAGAGTTGGTGGAAACCCTCCAACGAGAATTCATAGCTGCCAACAGGGTAGATCCCGAGCCTCTCCTGATAGAAGACGAGGGCACCGTCATGGACGTAGCGGATGCCGAGGAACCTGGTGAAGCCCAAACTTCTGACGCTAATGTGTTGGCCCCGGTTCCCCTTGCAACTGCCCCTCCCGAGCCTGACGCTCCGGCCCAGTGAAGCTCCCGTGGATGCCAATCTCTTGCCTTTGTCCGTTTAAATTCTTCTTTCCAATCATGAACACTTTTATGTCTGTACTTAATCTTCCATTATTCCTTTGAGTACTTTGGATCTTTTATGTTGTTTTTCCCATATAACTGCACTCCTTTTTGAATGCTTGAATGTCTGAATGCTTTCTTCCTTACTTTTGAATGGGAAATGATGTTATTCCATTGCGCTCGTGGTTCTTCCCTGTATGAACTGATCTTTTTGTGTGAACGCTTGCGACAAGCGTTGTTTGTGCGCGAGGGCATTTTCTTTTAAGAGTGTCCTGGCATCCGCCATAACGCACCACCAGTGTAAGGTTTGGCGACGTTTAGGGATTTGAGGGGCGTAGATACGGGCGCGAGGGTGTTTTATGCGTATTCCCTGGCCATATTCGCAATGAGGCTAGATTTTGAACTTAGTATTGGCCCCATAGTGTGCACCCTCGCCTTGAACTCCCCGCTAGGCTGTTGATACCTTAGAAACCATCAGCAGGATTTGCTAAGTATGAGATCAAAGCGAGCGTAACCGTGGGGTTGGTGTTATTTCGAGGAGTACATGAAGGGACTGAGTGAAAATCCATTATTTTATGTGCGTTTTTACTCAATAAATTGAGGGTCATTCGGGTTTCTGCGAGCGCGAGCTGGAGTGGTTAGCACTCAGCTGGCTATAACTGAGCATTGCTCTACCCGTTGTCTGACACGCTCATTTTTAGGGCTTTATATTACAAACCGTTCACACTGTTATAGGTGGATGGTTATCAACACCTGGACAGTGTAGCTTTGGAACGATTGAAGTTTCACGCAGGCTTTTCGACGTGGAGGATGCTCGACACGAAGTAGGCCCCTTTTCGCCCAAATCATTAGATCAAAATAACAAAGCAAGTAAATAACAAAAACAAAGAGTTAAATACTTACTGTTATATAAATGCATTTTTGGAAATGATTACAACGTGATTTCCGTCAAAGGAAAGCCCTTCACGCCACAAACGGGCCATTACAAAGAGACGGATGTCTACACGTAGAACCTTCTGAGGTTACATGCATTCCATGGCCTAGGGAGCCGCTCGCCTTGCAAAGTTTCCAATAGGTAGGTGTTGTTTGCTCGTACCTGGATGACTTTGAAGGGGCCTTCCCAATTAGGGTCCAACTTACCTACGTGTTTGGAGACTTCAACTTTTTTGAGGACCAAGTCCCCTAGCTGGAAAGTCCTTTCCTTGACACGTTTATTGTACTGGCGAGCAACGGTTGCTTTGTATTTGTGAATACGCACCCAAGCAGCATTCCTCTTCTCATCCAGCAAATCTAATTCGAGCGCCCGATTGGCATCGTTGGCGGCAGGCTCGAAACAGGCAACGCGTGCGGATTCTTGAGCAATTTCCGCAGGTATCATGGCCTCGGAGCCATACACGAGGGAATAAGGGGTTTCCCCTGTTGCCGCTCGTGGGGTAGTACGGTACGCCCACAAGGCTCCCTGAAGTTCTTCAGCCCATTCTCCCTTCTTGCTCTCGAGCATCGTTTTCAGATGCTGGAGTATGGTTCGGTTGGTCACTTCAGCTTGACCATTAGCTTGAGGATGACCCACGGAAGTGAATCGTTGTTCGATCCCTAATTCATAGCACCAATCCCGTGTGTCCGCAGCGATAAACTGGGAACCGTTATCCAAGATGAGCACCCTCGGGATGCCATATCTGCAAATGATATTTTTCCAAATAAAATCCCTCACAACCTTGAACGTTATCTTAGCGACCGCTTCTGCCTCAGCCCACTTAGTGAAATAATCCACAGCAAGTATTACGAACTTCTTTTGCCCGACCGCCATTGGGAGAGGTCCCACGATATCAATGCCCCATTGATCAAAAGGCCATGAAACATCAACAGGAATCATTTGAGCTGCCAGCAACCGAGGAGTGTTGGAATGGAACTGGCACTTGGGACATTTCTTGGAATATTTAATGGCATCTTGCAGTACCGAGGGCCAATAGAACCCACTCCTTAAGATTTTCTTTGCCAGGATTCGTCCTCCTGAGTGGTTCCCGCAACTTCCACTGTGTACATGCTCTAAAACTTCTTTAGCCTGCGAGGGTCTCAAACATCACAACGGTGGGCCCAGGAAGGATCGCTTGAATAATCGACCCTCGGAGTCCAATGAAAAACGAGGGGCCTTGCTCTTGATTTTCCGAGCCTCAACTTTGTCGCTCGGGCAGGTTCCGTCCTGGAGGAATCTGACAATTTCATCAAGCCAACAAGGCTCGGAGGGGTCAATCATGTGCACTTCTTTCGAAGGTTCAACTTTACTTATCAGTGGCTCCTCCGTTCTCAGAAATGTAACAACGCGTTCGCTGTGGCCATCCAGAGCGGACGCGAATTTCGATAGAGCGTCAGCATGTTCGTTTTCTGCCCTGGGAACCTGCAAAAGATGGAATTCCTTGAACTTGGCTATCTCCTCTTTGGCGCTCGATAGGTACTGTGCCATGGTGGCTTCTCGAGCCTCATAACTACCATCAATTTGACTTGCGATCAGCTGCGAATCAACGTACGCTGTGACACGAGTGGCCCCATTTTGGAGCGCAATCCTGAGCCCTTGGATGAGGGCCTCATACTCAGCTTCGTTGTTGGTGACTTGAAACGCCAGCTTGATTGCGTAGTCGACCTCTGCCCCAAGGGGATCCCTGAGGGTCACCCCGGCTCCTCCCCCCTGAGAGGTCGAGGAGCCATCCGTGTGCAAAAGCCATAAACCTTCATCAGCCGGTGGCACAGCCTCCAAATTGAAACGTTCTACCAACAAATCGGCCACTGCCTGAGCCTGTATGGCTGTACGAGGCTCGAAGGAGATATCAAACTGACTGAGCTCAATCGCCCACTTGATTAACCTTCCCGAAACATCCGGCTTAGACAGCACTTGTTTGAGTGGTTGTTCCGTAAGCACTGTGATAGAGTGAGCCTGGAAATATGGCCTCAGCCTTCGGGATGCGTTAACGAGCGCGAAGGCGAATTTCTCAATTTCCATGTACCTTTTCTCTGCTCCCTGTAGAGTCTTGCTCAGGTAATACACCGGCATATGCTTACGCTCGCGGATTGCTACGAGGACGGCGCTCGTGGCTTCCAAAGAAACGGACAGATAGACAAACAAATTTTCACCCGGGATTGGCTTGGTCAACAAAGGCGCGCTCGACAGATATTGTTTCATGTTTTGCAGGGCCGTTTCGCAATCCTCGTTCCAGGTAAAGTTGCGTGCGTTGCGCAAAATTTTAAAGAAGGGTAGATTCCGGTCCGCCGAGCGGGAGATGAACCTATTTAGTGAAATGATCTTTCCCACGAGCACCTGGACCTCTCTCAGATTGCGAGGGGAGGGTATGTCCAGGATTGCTCTAATCTTCTCGGGGTTTGCCTCTATGCCACGTTGACTGACCATGTATCCCAGGAATTTACTGCCTCGAACGCCAAAGGTGCATTTTGATGGGTTCAACTTCATTCCGTAGCGACGAAGGATGTCGAAAGTCTGTTTGAGATCCTCCAGATGGGAGCGTTGGCGTTCACTTTTGACTATCATGTCGTCTACGTATACCTCCATAGATTTTCCTATTTCACTCTCGAACATCCTATTGACGAGGCGCTGATAAGTTGCTCCCGCGTTCTTGAGCCCAAATGGCATGACTTTGAAACAGTAAACACCCAAATGCACAATAAACGAAGTTTTGGGACGATCTTCGGGCGCCATAAAGATTTGATAATATCCCTGAAAGGCGTCCATCATACTCATGAGTTCACACCCGGCTGTAGAATCTACCAACTGATCGATCCTTGGTAGCGGGTAATGGTCTTTGGGGCACGCTCTGTTGAGGTCCGTGAAGTCGTTGCACATACGCCACTTATTGGCGCTCTTTGGGACGAGCACCACATTGCAAAGCCACTCTGGGTACAAGATTTCCTCGATGTACTGAGCATCAAGCAACTTACCAACCTCTTCTTCGATAACCCGTTTCCTAAAGCCATGAACGTCCCTCTTATTCTGTTTGATGGGCTTGAAGGTTGGATCCACGTTCAGTCTGTGGACAATGACGCTCGGATCTATTCCGGTGAGATCAGAAGCTTTCCACGCGAAAACGTCTACGTTCTCCCGTAGGAAGTCGATCATCAAAACTTGCGAGGGCCCATCCAGGCCCGAGCCAATCTGGGTGATTTTATCCGGGTTCCCAGGCTCCAATTCAACGGTCAGAAACTCCTCGGTGGGCTCAATCCGAACCTCCGGCCTCGGCTCCTCTAGCGGTCGTTTTTTCCCGGCGAGCATGCCCTTGGGCTCATCGCTCTCGTCTTCTGAAGAAGAATCCTCAACAGCCCCCGGTGGCCTATTCTCTGCACGCTGAACATCTCCAGGGGTCCTCTTTTTATTCTTCTTCCGGTACAGCTTGGCTCTTTTGCGCTCGGGGCCATCTTCGTTTAATTCGGGGAAGTCTACGGACTTCTTAGTAGACCCAAGTTGGACGCACTGCTTGGGCTTGTGGCTGCGAAGTGAAAGTATGTAGCACTCCCAAGCTTCTTTGACGTTACACAGAATTTCTCCGGTACCCTCGGGGGTTGGAAACTTGACCTTCTGATGATAGGTGGAAATTACAGCCTTGAAATCCACGAGGGCTGGGCGCCCAATGATGATGTTGTAAGGGAGATTCACCTCAACGACGGTGTAGAGAACGCTCAATGTTTTTCGCTGTGGGGCGCGACCAAAAGAGGTGGCCAAGCGAATCTGTCCGCGAGGGACGATCTCCGAACCTCCAAACCCTACGAGGGCAGTTCTGAGAGGTTCGAGGGGGATGTTTGTTATGTTCATTTGTTGAAATGTTGTGTACGGGAGAACGTTCACAGAGCTTCCACTATCAAATAAAACCCTCTTTACAGTGTGGTTATGAACGTCTAAACTAACCACCATGGGACAGTCAGAGGTTTTTCCTATCCCATGGGGTGTTACAATATGTTCAAGATCTTTCTCAGTAAACCATATGACATCATCCTCCTTCGAGCGCGACGAGCTGTCCACGGAGAGCACTGGGCGAGGGAGTGACGTTGTTTGGTTATAGCTCCGTACGTGGCGGCGGCGAGAAGCATTGGAGTCGCCTCCCGAGGGCCCTCCCGCGATCATGTGAATGACCGCAAAGGGCTGGTTTTCCATATCCACCCCTTTCCCTTTGCTGCGCTCGCTGGCCTCAGGGCGCTGGCGACGAGGACTTCGGGAGCGTGAGCGGCTTCTTCTCCTCCCGAGCGCTCGTTCCGCGCAATGTTCATCGTACCCTTCTAGTACTTTCACAAACTCTTTGAGGTGCCCCCCAGCAATCAGCCGCTGAATTTCCTTCTCCAGGTGGCGGCATTCATTAGTATCATGCCCCTTCTGCTTATGGAAAGCGCAGTATTTCCCCGAGCGCTTCTGAGCCTCGGTTTCTCTCAGCTTGGGCGGTCTCTTAAACAGTTTCTGGTCCGCCAAGGAATAAACTTCGGCAATTGGGCGGTTGAGGGGGACACGCTCGAGCCTCCGCGGAGGAGATGAACGTCGGCGAGCGGGTATCGGGCTGCGGCGGTGACTCCTGTGGGGATCTGTTTTGTCCTCAGGGGTTTTGTTGGGGCGAGGGGCATTTGCCATCTTCTGATCCCTCGCTATGTACATATCCTCGAGGGTGAAGAAAGAATCGGCAATCTCCCTAATTTCCATCAACGAGCGCGGCTTCTTCTTGGCTACTTCCTCCACAAACTCCTTGCTGACGTAATGCTTCATATTGATGGCCCCAAATAGAACGTGCCTCAAAAAGTCCATCGAGGGCTTTTCTACCAACAAAATTTCTTTATTGAACCTCCCCATGAAGGACCTGAGAGTCTCGTTCGGCCCTTGGACCAGGCTATAAAGAGCGGTCGCGGTCGGGGCCGGTGATTTCAGCGAATTGAAGTGGCTGACAAAGGCATCCGTCAGGTCATAGTATCCTCGGATTGAGCGCGGGGGGAGCTTTTTGTACCACTCTTGGGCCATTCCGGTGAGGGAAGTGACAAACACCTTGGCCCAGTAGTTGTCCGGATGGTCATACAGGTGCATTAGGTGCACAAAATGGTCCAGATGCTCGGCTGGGTCCGTAGTTCCATCATATCTGTTGATTGACGAGGGAATTTTACCCTTCCCTGCGCGAGTCATTAGGACCTCCTCGACGAGGGGGGAATCGCCCGCCATGATCCTGTAGTCTCGCTCGTCGGGATCTTCATAGCTGGCTTCTCTCCTTCGGCGGGAAATTGGGCTGCGTGGTCGACGAGCGTCTCTGGCCTTGGACCTCTCGTCCCCATCGCGGGGGATTTGAGACCTTGCTCGAGAGAGCTGCTCTACCACATTCTGGAGCCCTCTGATTTGGTCTTGGACCGCGGCCAGCTGAGGGTCACCAACATTTCTGCGGTTTGCCCTCCTTGTGGCCCTCGATTGGATTTCTTCATTATCTCCGGCCGCCTCATTTCGAGGGGCCCCTTCTTCTCCTACAGCTGGTTGTTCTTGCTGGACCCTCGGTGGGGCTTCATTTCCTTGGTTCGGCGGTGGGGGTGGTTGCTGTGCCCTGAGCGAATTTTGGGCCATCGTCAAGGGATGCGCCGGGAGCCCTCCTAGAGGCGGGGCCAGACGAGCGCTAGCCTGCGAGGGGAAATACGCTGCCATGAAATGCTCCCAGGCGTTCTGAACGGCCTGGCTTTCACACTGCGCATATAGCGCCTGAAGTTGCTGGCTGGTGACTTGGGGCATCTCCACCCCCTGTATTTCCCTTGGTAACGACGTGGGGAGATTCAAAGTCCCCACCTGGTAAGGTTGGATCACCGGCATCATCGCGGGCATCATTCCAGGCTGCACAAACGGGTATCCCGGAGGGGGCACTGCCATGGGATACACCCCTGAGTAAGGATAGGAAGCGGGGGCGGCGTGAGCTGCAGGTGGAGCAACGGAGCTGGGTCCGCCTGCAACGTTACCACCTGGTGGGAGAGTTGTCCCCGCTGGCTCTGTGTTCTCGTCTCCATTTCCGGCGGCTGGGGGGTTTGCTCCTCCGGCGGGGATGTTGCCTTCCGCGTCCTCCTCGTTGGCGGGGGGTAAAGCGCCTTTCTCTCTGATTGCTCCAGATCTCGTCGCAGTTACCATGATCAAAGACTTGGGTGTCACTCTTCAACTAGCTTTTGAAGGAAGAAACGGGTAATGCCAAAGATGGTGGTGATGGTTTCCCACAGACGGCGCCAAAAATGATGGTGCAGAATCAGGTAATAGATAAAACACCAAATCACTTTAGAATTTATTTGTAGAAGGGAAGACCATCACAGGCGTAGGAGCCTCAGGAACTGGGTTTCCAATGAGCGTGGGTTCTTCCAGCTAGGATAACACCCAGAAATCATGCAGCGAGAAAGCAGAAGGGGGTGAGATACAGGAAGCTTTGGAGAAGTTGCAGAGGAAAGAGATGCCCAGTTCGGTATGTGGTATGTCTTATGAGGAAGATAACTTGGGGGAGAATGTGTGGGTTCTCCTATATTTATATGTTAGGGATGGGGGTAAATGGGTAAATTGACCATGTGGTCCCAAACCTGTGTTGCCCTAACACGCGTCAGCCTTTGGTGGGGTGAGAATGACATTCCAAAAAAGGAGACGGCGTGTCAGGTGCACTGTGCACAGTACCTTTGTGTCAGAGGTTGTTGACGAGGGTCGCGTGGGATGAGGGAGTAACGTCTTCTTCCGAAGGCTAGGATCCACCGTAGGAGAGGTAGAGTCATCCTGAGCGTTGATGACGCTCGAGAAATCCACGGATGGGCTCCCCACGGTAGATGACCTTTGAGCGACACCATCCCGAGCGTCAGCAGGGGACCCCCATACAGGCGCTTCCATGAGAAGGATAACCCTGAGGGCCGAGACGCGAGCGACAGGCTAGTCAGATCTGGACTTTTACCGAAATAGCCATCCGAGGCTTGACGGTCAATTCTAGCTTGCAAAGGAGGGGGCTGGGAAGGCCCACGAGCCCATTGAGGCGAGCGTCTGGGGTTTAGTCAGCGGCATGCTGACACGTGGACGGCTTTGATTCGAGAGTGATTTTAGGCCTCATCACTTATATTATCTCTATATAAATATTGAAGTAAACATATGGTTACTAATAAAACCTAATATTTTTCTTTAATAAATGCGCTAAAAAATTTACTTAATACTAATAATCTATCATACATATACAATTGTGTGTATATATTTTAATATAATATATTATTTATCGGATACGGATAACGGATAAATTTAAAGGATAATGAAACGGATCGGATGTCTTATTATCATATACTTATCCGTTTATAATTCTGATGTCTATAATCGGATACGAATAATATCCTCTTGAAACGGATTCAAACAATATCCTCTGTAAACGAATTCGAATACGGACGGATATCAGATTTTCGGATATCCATTTACTGCCCTAAACACATGAAACAAGTCATGTATTTGAATTTTACTGCAGTTAACTTTGAGCTATTATTTCTTTTTCTATTTTTCAAGGGTGTGGTCGGAAATTTAAAAAAAAAATTATTTATTTTATTAATGATACATAATTGGGGATATAGAAAGAAGACCGACAAGGGGACTTCCTTTCACACTGAAACTTAATTCATCTGAAAAAGGGGTGGTTGATATATCATTGATTATAATGTATGGATACAGAAACGGTGGCATGAACACGATACGATATGGATATAATAACATAGATTTAAAAAAAAAAAATTCATGTGAGGAATATCAGATGCGATGTCCAATATAAATATTCGACATAACACGATACGATAAAATAATATTTTAAAAAATATTTGTGTATTAGCTATTTAGCTTGTTATTTATGGCCATGGGCATTTCATTTCTTGTGTGGCCACTGGCCACCTGATTTCCGATTTCGTGTGTTGATAGAAAGCAAAGAATATATATGGCCTATCTTCAATCTAGGGCTACACTTATATATCTCTATTTAATTATTTATTATTTCTCCGGAGGCAAATGCAGCAAGTTGCGGCGCACTATAACTTATAATTCTTTTCCTAAGTCCATATTTTATCTCCCATATCAATAATATATGGTAAAAATAAAATAAAATTGTCACGTAACAATGCCAAAAGGTTCATATTATATTATATTTTATTCTGAAATATTTTTCTACGAATCCCATCATTTTTTTTATTTCCAACTTTTACTAAAGATTCCGAACATATAAATGTATAATTTTTAATGTTGAAATCTATGGTCTTTTTAAATTGGGTTAGGTGATATTTGATTCCCACTCCTTCATCTTTGTCTACTTTCATTTCGGTGATGTGTCCGATCAAAGCCGCAAAAGGGGACACTAAAACAACACTAGACCAGAAAACGCAACATATAATTGAATAGATAACTAGAGTTTTTGGAGAGGATTTCGTTTGTGATAAGTGCAGTACTTCAAAAGAAAGATTTGGCCACAGCTTTTTCCGTTGCAAATCATGGTAGATTGAAACTAGATTGTCCCACACGGGCATGATTGTGGTTACACTCATCATCCAATATTGTCCCTAAAAATGGAAGTTGTTTATATAATGTGCTAGGGGTGTACGCGGTCGGTTTCGGTCGGTTTAGGTGTATAAAATCTACCCGACCTATTTTAGGCGGGTTTCTAATAATTTAAACCGTTGCGGTTTAAATTTTATTGTCAACCGAGCGGTTTGGGTCGGTCGGTTTTAAAAATCTAGCGGTCGGTTTGGCGGATTGACACTTCATTAAATTTTTTATATTAAATCAAAACATATAAAGCATTATTCAAAATCTCAAACAAGTCTCAATATCAATAATTTTGATAATACATTGCAAGTTGTCGTTTCAAAAACTAATCAACCAACAAGAAGTTTATGCTAAGTGTATTATAATCTTCAAAAGATAATTGTCTGAAATTCATGAATATGAAATTCATGAATATAATCATCTGCAAGAAAAGTTGAAACGTAAGTTGATTATAAAGTGTTTAACAATTAAAATAAAAAATAGAAATTATAAAAAATAAAGACGAATATAAAACTTAACTTGCCTTAAAAATCTTTAATTCTCAACAATTTCTGCTTCGGTAGAAGAAATCTGAAACTCTATAAATTGAAAGAAAGGTTAAGAAATTAGCAATCATAAAGTTAATTAAGATACTAAAACTGAAACATAAATATTATGAAAATAATTACCTTTAATAATTTGTTCATACTTTTGTACTTCTTCCATTGGTACTTCCTTCATAGACTCTTGTAAGTCAATTGTAATAGGCTTTGACCGTAACCAATTTTGACAACACACAAGAGCTTCCACCATTTCAGGATTGAGTGAGCTTCTGTATGGATCGAGAATACGACCACTAGTACTAAAAGCCGATTCGGATGCCACTGTAGAGACTGGAATAGCTAAAACATCTCTCGCAATTTGAGAGAGAATAGGAAACTTTGAAGAGTTAACCTTCCACCATTGTAAGAGATCAAAGGTCTCTACATCCTTTTCACAATTTTCCTCCAAATATCTTGTAAGTTCAGACTTGCTATCAATGAATTCATTTTCCTCCAAATGTTTTGCAAATTGAGATGATAAGAACTTCACAGTATCCAGTTCCTCATCAATAGTCATGGAATCAAAATTTGGATTTGAGCTTGAAGGCACATGCTTAGTATTGTATCTAGGATCACGCTGTTTATAGTAGTCATACAAGCGACCCAAAACATTTTTCACACTCTCTTCTAAGAAACTAGCCAAGATACTATCATTTTCATAAACTTGATCGATACAAAACCTGACAAACCTTAACTTGTAGCGTGGGTCTAAAACAGTTGCAACATACAACAACAAATTAATCTTATCAAGGCTATCCCAATATTTAGCAAACTTTTTCTGCATTTTCAATGCCATAAGACATACCTTTGTATCTTTATGCTTGGCCAATTGCTTTAATCGAGTTTGAACAGCCACAAGCTCAAGGAAAAATAAATTAGAAGTGACATGCAATGACCCTGAAAACTGCAAAGTTGCATCATGGAAAAGTTTCAAAAATTTTATGAAAGACTTGGCAACATCCCAATCTTCTTCCTCAGGTGGACCAACAAATTTACTGTCCTTTCTTTTTCCTTTCCCACTAACATCAATTCCCTCTTTCTCAAGTATCTCTGTCTCATCATCTTCATTGTTATCTTTTTCATCAGAAGAAAAATACATAACATAACTTGAATCATCTTCTTTAAGTTTTTCAAAAGCCTTCTCAAACTTTACAGCAGCCTCTAACATTAAATAAGTTGAGTTCCACCTAGTTTCAATGTCAAGACAAACAAGACTCTTGGTATCTATTTTTTCTATCTCAGCACATTTTTTAAATGCTTGAAGCCTTGATGGAGAAGAGCGCACATATCTAATCCCATTCCGAATCTTAAGAATTGATTCATTTTGCTGCTTTAAACCATCTTTCACAATAAGGTTTAGAATATGTGCGCAACATCTCAAATGCAAAAATTCATTATCAAAAATTGCACTTTGCCAACCTTTAGTCTTCTTTTTCAAATTAAAAAAAAAATATATAAACTAGATTAAAAAAAAAGTGCTACTATGAATTTCAAGAAAGTTTAATTACAAATTTTATCATTCTCTAAAAAAAAAACCGACATCAACACAAAATTGAAAATTTCAAGCCTAACTAACAATTTTGTGTAATCTAAAATAAGAGAAAATTGAAATTTTGTAGCATACAAACAACGAAAGCAAGAAAACAAAACTTAAACAAAACAGATAAAAATCAGAGAGGAGAAAACAAAACCAAAAAATTAAAAAGAAAAACACTTAAACTACTAAGTACTAACCTTGTTGATCGTCACTGTTCACCAAATACCTAAGGAGTAAGAACTAATATAAAACTTAACCCTCCAACTCCAAGAAAACACTAATTTTGAGATTGATTTGGTTTTAAGGAATATGGAATTTACAATATATTATTCATATTCTTTCCTTAGGAAAATTAGGAAGTGCAATCCTTGTAATTTGATAATTTATTTTGAATTTCAATCCTTTGGTTTTGTTTTAGACTTTTAGTCATAATACAACCGGCAAAAGCAAATCCTAATTAATTTAAATCTTAATTAATGGATAATTAAGAACTTAATTAAAGGATGTTGCACCCTGGCTACTTACGTAAAGGGTCAATTGATGGTATATATATATATAATTATATATATATATATATATATATATATATATATATATATTATAGCGGGCGGATCGGGTGTGCAGCGGGTTTAATTTTTAAAACCCACCACCCGACCAAATTTTTGCGGGTTTCAATATTTTAAACTGTTAAAAAAAACTAAAATTAAAAAACCGACGAATCATGGGCGGCTCGGTTCGGTTTGGGCGGGTTGTGCGGGTGGTACGGGTTTATGTTCACCCCTATGTGCTAGTTAGTGCTCTTAATACCACATATCATAATGTAGTGTTATATAGATAAAGGAAAATATGTCCAGATTAGCTTTGCTCAAAACGGCTTCTTTAGTTAATTATGTTCGGGATTGAGCCGGAGAACTGATGAGGACGTCCGCCCCTCCTCAAGTTTTCGGCAAGTGGAAATATTTGTTATATGTTTATGGAGACCACCAAACAGTGGAGGAGCCAGAAATTTCATTCAGAGGGATCGATCAAAACATAATACTAAAGAAAAAAAATTTCATTCAGGGGGTCAACCAAAGCATAATACTAAAGTAAAAATAACAAGTGAAATTCAACTATTTTTTTTTAAGTACTTACAAGTTTGTATGGTCTCAATTATTAATATTCTACTATATTGACCCCTCACTAGTATAATTTTTTAACTTTGATGATGAGGGTTAATGAAAAATTTCTTAAAATTACATATACATCTATCTTTATAACTATATAATAATTAAAAATAATAATAAATTGAGGGGGGTCCATTGTACCCTCTTGGAGCAAGGTGGCTCCGCCACTGCCACAAAGTGATGTAATTTAGCAATTCGATACCATATTAGATTAATTAGAGGTTTTGAGTTCGAGTATTTGAGAATGTAGCTTTTATTGGATGGATAGTTTTGCACCTAAGTGGTCCGACCAGTGGCGGAGCCACCTTTGTTTGAGGGGGTACAATTGACCCCCCTCAAATTTTTTTTTTTATTATTATGTAGATATATACATGTTTGTATATGTAATTTTATGAGGTTTTTTAATTATTGACCCCCCTCATCAAAGTTAAAATTAATACTAGCGAGGGTCCATATAATAAAATATTGACCCCCTTTAATATTATGCTTTAGTCGACCCCCCTAAATAAAATTTCTGGCTCTACCACTGGGTCCGACCCAACTTTTTTTTTGGGTTCTAAAACTCATTTCTATGGGTGAAGCTGGGACGGAGCACTTAGGGTGTAAAGCTATTCATATCAATGGTAACTGCGTTCCCAGGGACACCTCTAGTTAAATTAGCATAGTCGAACTGCTAAATTACACCACGTTGCTGTTCCGACCCAACTTAGACTCATCAAAATTGAATTTAAAACCAAAAAAAGGGAAAAAATGATACAGGGCCTGAGGCCCATGGTATCCTCTGAGCCCTGCAAATCGACTTAGAGGTTTTGAATAGGGCTGTCAACGGGTTGGATTCGGGGATTTCGGATCCGAATCCGACAAGAGGATCCGACAACCGGATCCGAATCCGAATCCTATAGGATTCAGATTCATTTATTTTGAATCCGTATATAATCGGATCGGATTATATCCGATTAAAGATCCGACCCGATTAGCAATAAAATTTATTTTTTTTATTTAACAAATTTAATATAAAGAATAAATATAATTACATAATATTAATAAATAATAATTATTTAATGGATTATTTGATGATTTTATTTATATTAGATTAAAATAAGTTAATTTAAGCTTATTAATAAAGGAAAATATATACTTTTAGAGTAAATAATTCAAATTTCATTGTTGTTTAAAGTGATAATTATGTGAAAATCATAATTTTAGTCATTTTACTTAATATTATGTACTAGTAAATAATTTATTTTAATTAAATATTATATATATAATCGGATTCGGATTCTAAACGGATCGGATTCGTTAATTCCATATTCGCTCCATTTATTTCGGATAACGAATATTTATAATCGGATATGATCCATCGGACATTTTTATCGGACGAATATGCTAAAATTCGGATCGGATTCGGATTAAAATCCGATCCATTGACAGCCCTAGTTTTGAAGTTCTAACAAAACCCATTAGGCCCAAAAACCAATTGTGTAAGAGCATGGAAGCCCAATAAGTTGAACATACGTAATGGGCCTCTCTCTTAAAGCTTGAAAAGCCCAGTTGATGACACAAGGGCTTCAGTATAAATACAGCAACGCATCTCTCTTCCTCAATCCCCGCAGCAATTAGCATCATAGTTCATATCAGCGTAGTTTCTCCTCTCCTCCCTAAAATCAATCCTTGCAGAGATGAAGCTTATTGTTTGTAGTTAAAGGAACGAAAAGAAGTTGCACTGTACTGAGGCTCTGTAGATGGTAAATATTTGCAGAAGTCTAACATTAATGTGCAGAAACTGAAGAGTTTCGGGATCCGCTTTGCAGCTCATAATCATGGATATTTCTGCTGCCTGTAATGCCCGAATATTTCCCCAGCTAACTACTTCGCTATGTGTATTGCTTTGATGAAGCCGCAACATCAAAGTTCTGAAATTTATTTGTTTTTTCTTTTTTATTTTATGATTTCTCCAGAAGATGAATTGATGATCGTCGCGAACGACGCCGTTTACGTGTTTATAAAATTTTAATGCTAATAATAAATTGGATCTGCTTAAATTTGGGGAATTGGAATGCTGTAATATCCACCTTAAAACAATTTAGTCTGGAACGTTCAAAATTTCAACGCCTTTAGTTTGATTCTACGTTTAATCCTTGGATTAAACTAGCATATTTAATCTTTCAATTTTAATACGTTTAATTTTAATATAAACAAAGAACAGCTATGGAGTAATAATGCCGAATTTATCATATTTAATCTTGCAATTTCAACACCTTTTGAGTTCATTATAAATCAAGTGTTTTTTTTTTCCCTTTTTTATGGTTCATTTTTATGAGTTAAGCCAAGACCGATGACTTAGATGACCTAGAGTATAAAAACTCTTCCGATCAACCGTAGTTATGTTTTTAAATATTCGAACTCGAGAATCTTAATTTGAGTATAAAAACTCTTTCTATCAATAGTAATTATGTTTTTAAATACTCGAACTCGAGAATCTTAAGTTAAATTATAACAGTTGATGGAATAAATTTGAGTATAAAAACTCTTTCTATCAATAGTAGTTATGTTTTTAAATACTCGAACTCGAGAATCTTATGTTATAATCTCTTTCTATCAATAGTAGTTATGTTTTTAAATACTCGAACTCGAGAATCTTAAGTTAAATTATAACAGTTGATGGTATAAAGAGTTGAAATCTTAAGTTAAATTAAAATAATATCGGATGGTTAAATGATATAACTTGATGGTATAGAGGGGTCATTATCAGCATATTGCTTTCGTACAATTTAACATTTAATAGAGAAAATGAATGCTAGTTTGAGAAGGGGATGTACATGTACCTTTATCTCCGCCTCTATTTTTTATTTTATTTTATTTTATTTTTTGAATTGTCTCCGAATTTTATCGCCGGGTAATATGGGATAAATCCCCAATTGGATATCATATTTTTACTTAACTCTCTATTTTAGTAAAATATCGTATAATTTTCACATAATATAGTACTTAAAATACCTCTCAAAATATGTTGTATATTTTTCACAAAATGTAGTACTAAAACGTTCTAATACAGTATTTATGTCCTATTATATTGTATAATTTTTTGGGAAGTAAAATAAAAATATTTCAAATTGATGCGGAGTTGTAACGCCCCGATTTTTATTTATTAATATCTTGTTGAAAATAATTTATAAATTATGTTTTATAATACTTTCATGTAATTTTATGAATTCATATTAAATTGAGAATTTAATTTATAACTTGAAAATATTTATTTCGTGAAATAATTGCCGAAATATGATTTAATTGTCAACATGTCCTTAAATAACCTATCTTTAAAATTCAAGGACCAAATTGCATTTTATTTCTTGGACCTAATTGAATAACCTTCAAAGCCTTTTATCCTTAATTGCATGATTTAAACTCTTGAGGGACTAAGTTGCAAATTGATCATTTCATCAAAATCAAGGATGATGAATCACGTATTATTACATCTCTAAGCTTCCATACTCTCATTTCATCCAAAATCTTCCCAACAAATTGCTTCTTGTTCTCTCGGTTCATCACGTAACAAAAGAGAGAGAGAGAGAGTTCATCCAATCATCAAGATTTCAAGAAGTATTTCAAGGAATTGGGACTTGATCATCATCTTCATTTATTTTCTCCATATTTTCATCTTCAAGGTTGGTATTTGCATGAATTGATGAGTTTGATCATATTTGGCATGACTAGGGTTTGAGTTTGATATGGTAGATGGAGTAATTCTAGTTGGAAGCATGATTAGTTGATCATATCATGAATTATAGCATGATTTATTCATGAAATCATTGAAAGTTTGAGCTTGGTTGATCAAGATGAGTATGAGCATGAAACTTGGAATTTTTGATAATATTGCATGCTTTGAGTGTTTGAATGTTATAATATCATTTATTGAGCATATATGCATCATATTTCCAGAAAATTGTACTTTTGTTGATCAAAAATTGGAATTGTTGCTTGCTTTGTTGCATTCCCGTGAGCTTCCCCTGTTTTTGCTCTGCTTCTGTAATTTGCAGAAACAGGGAATGGCCGTTCCCAGCCTCAAGGCATTGTGGGAACGGGCGTTCCCACCTTTTCAAATGAATTAGGCGGCCGAGCATGGGAACGGCCGTTCCCATTTTGGCCTTGGAGCCGGAAGGGCCGTTCCCAGCTAGACGCATTTTTAAAACTAAAAACGTTGGCGCGATTTTGGGGATTCATGGGAACGACCGTTCCCATTTTTCAAAGGGGTCTGGAAGGGCCGTTCCCACCTGGGTTGCAGAACAAAAGTTTCTGCATAAAATTACGAAAATAGCCCCTCGATCGGACGACTTCTTTGACCCCGAATTGCTATTATATGCTCTAATATGAACCAAAACAACATGTTATCATGCCACATTGCATTTTCCTCGTCATCTCGTTGCATTTCCGCCGTTCGTCCTATTTGGTCCATTTTAGGTCATGTCTCACGTATACACGTCGTGTTTGCACATGTCACGAGGTCGGGGACGAGGAGCAGGCTCCACAGAGCATATCCTTGTTTTATTTTGTAAGAAAGGTGAGGTTTAGTATATAGAACCCATATAACCTTTATGTGGATTTCAAGCCAAAAGGTATATATATACTTATTTCTAAACTCATACACAATTGCAAGCAAGTCATGTATCATGATTGATTGAGTGATCGTGTTTTGGCGAGTAAAGCATGTCGCGTTGGGCCCGAGGGTAGTCGTTTGAGCCAACCGGGAAAGCATGGGCTGACGGGTAACTCGAACACTATCCTCACCACATTTGGGGTCACCCCTGAATCCACTAGGAGATTAGTGGAGGAAGGAGCTCCGGGCTTAGGGATTCATGTACCCTCTGCTCAACGAGATTGGATGATAGGGCCTTGCAATCCTATCATCAAACCGGAGGAAGAAGGAGACTGGGGACGAGTCCGGCACCACGGATGCGCCTCGGGTTATTGCATGATTGTCATCCCATGAACGTGCTACCTGATTACACTATTGCACGATTGCACGTTAATTGAATTGCATGATCACCTATTGTTCAATAATCAAGCAAGCATGTATTGTACACAGTTGGAGTAAGGTTGGAGATTGCCCTCACTCGCCGGGCCACGTATTGCACGTATTGAAACATGAAAATGATTAAAGTACCTAATATTGGTAGTTGTAATCTCGGGCGAGTTTTATGTTATTATGAGCTTATGTTACTTTGAATTATAAAACCTTACCCGAGGTTATAACTTGCATGATAGTTGCGCTAATATGTATATTTATGCCCCTCACTCAGTCTTCCATGGACTGACACCCCACCTTTCAGGTTGTCGCAGTCGTGTGCTAGGCGGGAGTCGAGTCAGGTCTTACATTCCTCCGAGTCTATCCTTTCATTTTATGTACAACACTTTTGGGTATCGTGTTATGTTAGTTACTATCACATGTTCCATATTTTGATATGTATGTTATGCAAGAGATGATAATGTATTGATAGTTAATGTTGGTACCTATTATGTAACTATTTTGGTAAATATGGTACTTATACATATAATTATTCGGTGCTTCCGCTTTATTTTCATATATTTTGTCAGTTGTTTTAAGTTAGTCCAGCCTAGCTAGCCTATCGGTATTGCATTGTCACCCATTCGCTATAGGTTAGTTCATGTACGGATTGGCCGTTTCGTATGTGGATTGACCTTTAGTGCGGGGGTGTGGCGCCTCTGCGTGTAGGGGTGTTACATGAGTTATTTCAAATTATCCCTTTTATCTTGCACCTTGAAGTTGCTAACAATACATGGACGTCAGGGATTAAAAAAAAAAAAAAAAATCCTTAAATTACTGAATCATTTACTTTATAGAGTTCATTATAAGTCTCCAATAATACATACTTCAATTTATCCACAATTAATTTAGTTTAAATCATTTCACTTCAATATTATAGAATAAATTTAAGGGGCAATTATTAAAGAGGACCAAATATGTTAAAAACTTTTCCTAAACCCCCTAGTTTGAAAAATATATGTTTGAGGTCACCAATACACAACATATTTTTCCTAAACCCCCTAATCACTTAAAATGACTATTATGCCCATACTTTTTTCCTGTTTCCACTCCAATTTTGTTTCTTCCGAACCTGTACTTTATCTAATCTCACCTGCCATCAACGGAGTTTTCTTCTTCACTTTTCTTTGCGCGATTGGTGCCCTAATTCTGTTTTGGTGACGGAGAGCAGGACTGTAAAGCATTTCAGCAGCAATGTATGAGACCTTTTGCCGTACAAAATTCATCAATGTTGTATTATGTCGTGATATGGGTGTGCTTAATTTTTTTGGTTTGTTATGTTGCATTTCATTTTCAATCTAATATCTTTGCAATGTTTTTCCCTGAAATGGCTCTGAGTTTGTTTTATCGTGTTTTGTTTCTTTTGTTTCTTTATGCGAACTAAGGCTTCGATGGTTGTTAATGGACAGATCACATTGTCAATATGTTTCCTGCAACTTCGTTGGCCCACGTTGAGCCGAGCCCGTTCTGTTATTGTGGTGTTGCTGCCCGTGTTTTCACTTCTAAGACTCCCGAAAATCCTCATCGGAGGTTTGCTAAATATTGCAAGGGAAATTGTAGGATGTGGGTGTGGCTTGATCCAGAACCGACCCTTGAAATGAGATTACTTGTCTCCAGCTATAGCAAAAAGGTCGCTGACCCGGACGCTGAAATCAGAGTTCTGAAGATGATGCGTAATTTTTTGGCAGCTCTTCTTCTTGTCTCTTGGCTAGCCTTCATAGTACTAGCTTTATTTGATTCTTATTTGTGTAAGATTATGGTGTTGGAAAACGGAATCAGAAAAGCAGCGGAAATTTAAAAATTTTCCAACAAAAGGACCTTGGACTCGCAATCGTGTATCCAAATTCGTAGGTATTAGAAACTTACTTTCTAAATTGTCTTTCTTGAAGCGTTTCAAGCCACCCAAGAACTCTCTTCTCGCGGCTTGATCCCCTCTCCTTGGTTAAGCTCGAATCTTCAAACTTCTAACTTGAAGTTCTCTAGAGATAGTCCACCAACTTGATCACAATCTAACTAGTAAGGATGCTAGCTCTCTAGTTAGTGTTTAGGCTCAACCTAGGGTTTATTTGATCTTGGAAAAGGGAAGGTGTTCAACAAATGAACCAAAAGAATTCTCAATTAGCTCTAAGTGGAGCTCGAGCTCCCCTATTTATAGGATGGTAAGGGACGCCTAACCTAGTCCTTATGGGGCAAGGATTTGGTCCCTCTCTCCTATTACTTGATCATCAAGTAATTTCCAACTTTAACTTTGAATTCAAATTCAAATCAACTTTTAAGAGAGCTAAAATATCCAAACTATTTTTGGATAATTTTATACTTTATTTATTTAAAATAAATAACTTATTTTTATCTAATTAATTAATTCACAATTAATTAACTAGATTATTTTCTCCAAAATTAGACTTTCTTTTTAATTCAAAATTAAACCAAAGTCTATTAAATAATTAACACATTTAATTATTTAAGATATATATACAATATATATATATACACGTGTGAGGCACGTGTCACAAGGACACGTGTCACTCACGTGACCCACACGTGTGGTTTCACACGTGTGGAACCCTCTTTGTAACGCCCCGATTTTATTTATTAATATCTTATATTTAAAATAATGTTATAAATTATGTTTTATAATACTTTCATGAAATTTTATGAATTTATATCAAAGTGGGAAAATTAATTCAAGTCATGAAAAATATTTATTGCATAAAACAAATACCGAGAGTGATATAATTTCCAAATTTGTCCCTAGTTGAACGTTTCTTTAAACTTTAGGGACTTAATTGCATAATCTTTTAAGGACCTAATTGATCAATTCTCAAAACCTTATATCCTTAATTGCATAACTTAAATTCTTGAGGGGTTAAATTGCAAATTGAGCAATTCACACATTTCAAAAATGGATGATCACGGTATATTACTTCTTCATGCTTCCTTGATCATTTTCTCACCCAAAAATCATCAATCATTTGCTCCCTTCTCTAACCGAACCATAAGCCAAGAGTGAGAGGGAAGATTTCATCATTTTATCCAAGAATTTCAAGGAATATTTCAAGATTTGGGAGCACAATCATCATCATCATCTATTTTCTCCATTTCTTTAGCTTCAAGGTGGGTGTTTGCATGGTGTGATGATTCTTGATCAAATATGGATTGGCTAGGGTTTGAGAAATTGTGGTTAAGTGAATTATTTGTTGATTGAAGTATGATTACATGATTATATCTTGATTTATGGCATGAATTCTTGTAAAAATCATGGAATTATAGGGAATATGAGCATGAACTTGGATCTTGAATTCTTGATGATTTTTCATGATTTATGTGTCTAAATGAAGTGTTGTTGCTTGTTGAACCTATACACATGCATATTTCCAGAAATAATAACATTTGGGGATCAAAGCTTGAGTTTTTGGAGTTGGTTAATGTTTCCCGTAGCCATACTCTGTTTTTCCTCTGTTTCTGTAAGTTGCAGAAACAGGGAACGGCCGTTCCCAGCCTTAAGGCATTGTGGGAACGGGCGTTCCCACCTTTTCAAATGAAAAAGGCGGCCGAGCATAGGAACGGCCGTTCCCATTTTGGCCTTGGTGCCGGAAGGGCCGTTCCCAGCTAAGACGCATTTTTAAAATGGAAGTCGTTGGCACGTTTTGGAAATTCACGGGAACTACCGTTCCCATTTTGCAAAGGGGTCCGGAACGGCCGTTCCCACCTGAGATGCAGAACAAAACATTCTGCATAAAATTATGAAAATGACCCCTCGATCCGACGACTTCTTTGACCCCGAATTGCTATTATATGCTCCAATATGAACCAAAACAACATGTTATCATGCCACATTGCATTTTCCTTGTCATCTCGTTACATTTCCGCCGTTCGTCATATTTGGTCCATTTTAGAGTCAAGTCTCACGTGTACACGTCTATTTTACACAGACCAGCTTCGTAGGGACGAGGAGCCAGCCCCGTAGGCCGTGCCCTACTTGTCTTTTGTCGGTAAAGGTGAGGTTTAATTTCTAGCTATATAGAACCCGTATATCCCTTATGTGACATTTCGGCCAAAAAGGTATTTATATTTATAATTTTCATAAACTATTGATCATTTCAAGTCATGTTCAAGCAAGCAAGCAAGCCAGGTATTGTTTCGTGCATGTTTTAGGCGAGTAGCATGACCGTTCACGTTTGGGCCCGAGGGTAGTGACTAGAGCCAACCGGGAAAGCAAGGGCTGACGGGTAACTCTGGCACTATCCTCACCACATTTGGGGTCACCCCTGAATCCTCTAGGAGATTAGTGGAGGAAGGAGCTCCGGGCTTAGGGATTCATGTACCCTCTGCTCAATGAGATTGGATGATAGGGCCTTGCAATCCTATCATCAAACCGGAGGAAGAAGGAGATTGGGGATGAGTCCGGCACCACGGATGTGCCTCGGGTTATTGCATGATTGTCATCTCATGAACGTGTTACCTGATGACACTACTGCACGATTGCACTTTAATTGAATTACATGATCACCTCTTAATTAATAAACGAGCAAGCATGTTCATGTTCATTGGAGTAAGGTTGGAGACCGCCCTCACTCGTCGGGGCCATGTATTAATTGATTGCATGAAAATGAACAAGTAATCAATATTGATAGTTATATTCTCGGGCGAAGGGTACTTCTTCTTGAACTTATATACTTATTCTTTCTAATTCTTTACCCGAGAATATAACTTGCATGTTACCTGTGCTAATATATATTTATGCCCCTCACTCAGTCTTCCATAGACTGACGCCCACCTTTCAGGTTGTCGCGGTCGTGTGCTAGGCGGGAGTCCAGGTCGGGTCTTATCGTCCAGTTGAGTCTAGCACTTCATACACTTTCATGTGATTGATATTATTATTAATTCCAGACTTATTGAATTATCGTTTTGGTTAGCACTTGAAAGCTTGTATCGATATATGTATACATATGAAATGATAATGTATTGATTCGTGTTGGTACCTATTAGTATCTATGCTTTTGATGTAAATATGGTACCTATATGTATTTATGAATTAATGCTTCCGCTTTTAACTTTTATGTCATGGTTTTGTATTGCTTTGGGGTTTAGTCCCGCCTAGCTCGTCCTTTCTTGTATTTGTCACCCGTTCGCTATAGGTTAGTTCATGTACGGATTGTCCATTTCGTATGTGGATCGGCCTATAGTGCGGGGGTGTGGTACCTCTACGTATAGGGGTGCTACACTCTTGGCCCGATTAACTCGTTTAATCATTTTAAAGCCTCAACTCATGTAACCAAGTTGTTGTGTGTGACCCTCTAGGTTCTCAATTCAATTAGCAGCGACCCTAATTAATTAATTCACTAATTAATTAATCAGTCCACAGATTAAACGACCATAGTCTAACAACAAGTGTTTAACCCCTAGCTGAATTGGAATGTTCGGATTCGACAGAACCTTTAAGTCATTGATTAATGTGAGATACAATCCTCTTACTTACTATCTCTCAACCAAGATCTAGGGTAAGGGAATAATCAGAACCCTAATAATCTGGTCTTAAAGCTAAGTGCATTTCATATCCATTTGATCTCAATCCAAGAAACCCTTTTCTTGATGTCTTAATCTACTGCCTTGGCCAAGGACTCCATATGGCATATGAATGACTTACACAATAAGAGATCACCTTGCAAATGCAAGTGTAGGTCCTTTCTTGATTCTCATTCACTTTCATGAATCACTTGTGCAGTCCCAGCATAAGCCTTGAATCAGTTGTCTATGGTGACACCCTTTAAAGCTTATACCTAAGACTACAGAGTTAACTCATAAAGTGACATGGAACCTCAAGTCTAAGGATCAATTAATCACATCAATGACTCGTGAGATATTTCCTAATCTGGAAGTTTCTATTTCCTGAAATAGAAACTTCCTTTCCCATTTAGGAATGTTCTCACACGGGGCACCTCAGTGAACTTACTTATTAAAGTAAGCACCCTCGTGTATCACGCACGTATCAACTATACACTTTGCACCTACATGAAACAAGGTGGTCCTTCTTAAGGGCGTGATCCCACAAGCAAGCCTTAGAGGAGTCAAGTCGACACTCCCACTGTGGGTAGGACTCATCGGCTTGGAGTATTTTACTAATCATGACTTATGTGATATAGGGCTCGTTTCATGAACCATTTCACCTAAATGGTAGAGTCCTAAAGTCATCAGGATTAGGGGAGTTCTCATACATGCACAAATAAAGTAATCGCATACCAAACAAGAGCATATAAAGAAGTGTTGCCTTAATTCGTTATATCATTCAAAGATTGTCTGTGATTACAATAAGGAAAAGCACAAAGCGGATATACAATCGGCTTTCTAGGGCACTTTTCCTAACATATGGGTGATTCTTCATTTTTGGTAATATATTCACCCTCGATTGTAATCCTTCATTTAAACAAGCATGTAAATATTGTATTTTGCAGTGTACATTGCGTTGTTTATCATCTCGCCTTGAATATTTGTAGTTAAAAGTTGGGTTTGTAGAGTCACGCCTTTAATAGTTGGAGTTAAAAGTTGGGTTTGTAGAGTCACGCCTTGAATATTTGGAGTTGAAAGCTGGGTTTGTAATGTCTACTTTCTTAGGCATTTCGTCGAACAAGTTGCGAGCACTTCTTACATTGCATTTCTTGAAAGGGTAACGTAATATCGGCAGATCAATATCTATAACTATTATGCTTTTGCAAAAACAACAATTTAATTATTGAACATCATCAACGTACTCCAACATTCATCATATCAAATCTATCACAAACAATGACTCAACATTCACCCCCCATTGACTCAACTTTCACCGAACTGGGCTTAGATTCATTTAAGTGTGCTTACCTCGCACCGACCTGTGTATTGCAAGTTTGCCCATCTGAGAAAGTGGGAGCATCTATGCATAGATCAGTAAGAGCTAAAGCACATATAAATGATCTACCATAAGAGATCTGTAGATCTGTAGAAGTGGGGATTTTGAGAATATAAGTGTGTTGTCTCTGCCCAGATCCAGTGGAATGGTGCGTTACATATTCTCAAATGAACCCCAGATACAGTGGAGTGGTGCGTTACATATTCACAAATGAATCCCTGAGACAGTGGGTAATTACGAGTAGGGCGTGAAGTATGCGTAATCGAATCCAGAGTTTGTAGAGTGGGGCGTGAAATATGCGTAATCGAATCCAGAGTTTGTAGAGTGGGGCGTGAAATATGCATAATCGAATACAGAGTTTGTAGGTAGAGTGGGGCGTGAAAGATGCGTAATCGAATCCAGGAATTGTAGAGTGGGGCGTGAAATATGCGTAATCGAATCCAGAGTTTGTAGAGTGGTGCGTGAAATATGCGTAATCGAATCCAGGAATTGTAGAGTGGGAAGTGAAATATACGTAATCGAATCCAGAGTTTGTAGAGTGGGGAGTGAAATATGTGTAATTGAATCCAAAGTAGACTTCAATGTTAGACTTGAAAAATATTACATAAACATATTAGACTTCAATGTTAGTCTTGAAAAATATTATATAAACATATTAGACTTCAATGTTAGACTTGAATAATTTTTACATGAACATGTATGACTTCTAACAAATAATATTACATGAACATGTTTGACTTCAATGTTAGACTTGTATAATATTACATGAACATGTATGACTTCAATGTTAGACTTATATAATATTACATAAACATGTTACACTAGAATAAGGAATTTTTCACTTCAATGTTAGACTTGAATAATAAACTCTGGATTCAATTACGCATATTTCACGTCCCACTCTACAAACTGGGGATTCAATTACGCATATTTCATGCATCACTGAACAAACTCTGGATTTAATTACTCACATTTCACGCCCCACTCTACAAACTCTGGATTCAATTACGTATATTTCACGCATCACTCTACAATTCTTGGATTCAATTACTCATATTTCACGCCCCACTCTACAAACTCTGGATTCAACTACGCATATTTCACGCATCACTCTACAATTCCTGGATTCAATTACGCATATTTCACGCCCCACTCTAAAAACTCTGGATTCGATTACGCATATTTCACTCCCCACTCTACGAACTCTGGATTCGATTACGCATATTTCACGCCCTCACTCAACAAATGCAGCTTTTAATTACGCATATTGTACTCATCATTCAGCAAATATAGGAAATGGAATTCCACATAAACAAAGAAAGAGAACAATTAAAATGTAAGAAATTATTTGTTTCTTGGTTCAAGCACGAAGTAACCATATTTCAATAAAACGTGGGTGATGTGCACACGGTAATCAGCGATGGGGACTGCATAAGCAAACTCTTGGAAATCTGTGGACTGCTTTACAAGTAACTCCACGTAAAGGTAAATAAAGGCCCCATAGTCAGACTGCATAAGCAAACTCTTGGAAATCTGTGGACTGTTTTACAAGTAACTCCACGTAAAGGCAAATAAAGGCCCCATAGTCAGAGCTGTCTGCTGCTTGAGTACGAAAATGAACGGGTTCAGGGTACTTGTCTGATGCTCGAAATACGGAATATCCCTTATATTCCCAATAAGATTTCATGAACCAACCCCATACTTTCTCCGTGTGACGTGATCTAGCCGAAGGCATGGAGTTGTATGAAGTGAACTTCATCTCCCTGGTATCATACACAACCAAGTGCCAGTGATGTCCAGTGTGCAATAGGAATATGATATATTTGCAATTGTTCCTAACACTGTAGTCGAGACTTTCCAGTTGCAATAAGTAATAATTCCTCAACTCCGATTTCTCAAGAAATTTGCCCATCTTCCTCACCGACATATAACGACTCGCCTCTGATCCTTTCAGTATAGTCATTATATGTTGCGTAAGAAATGAGAAAACGCAATGGATGTTGTGTAGTTTTTGAGGAATATAGTCATTACATATCAAAATATCAAAATAGGCCTCATACACCCGCTGATTCATGGACTGTCCCCATAGCAACCTCATAATATCACCAACAAACACCCTTGTTTCATCGCCGCATATAAATACCACTTTATCACTGGTAAAAAAATAAGGTAAAATTACGTATTGATACAAAACTGAATTACAAATCCCTAAAATAATTACGCAACAAAAACAACTTACTTGAATGTCTCAGTGTAGTTATGAATCACCCCATCAATCATTGCAAGGGCTTCCTCATTCAAAGATGCACACCCGTCGAAGTCCTTTCTACCCACAAACGACTTTAATTCATTGGGAACAGAAGGTATGTTGTCATCATCATCATCATCATCATTCAACAAAACATGATGAACTGCTTCATGAGGGAGCTGTTAGGAATAGTGTCCTAGAAAGCCGATTGTATATCCGCTTTGTACTTTTCCTTATAGTAATCACAGACAATCTTTGAATAAAATAACGAATTAAGGCAACATTTCTTTATATGCTCTTGTTTGGTATGCGTTTACTTTAGCTGTGCATGTATGAGAACTCCCCTAATCCTGATGACTTTAGGACTCTACCATTTAGGTGAAATGGTTCATGAAACGAGCCCTATAGTGTATAGTTGATACGTGTGTGATACATGAGGACCACCTTGTTTCATGGAGGTGACTCCTTTAAGGCTTGCTTGTGGGATCACACCCTTAAATAGGACCACCTTGTTTCATGCAGGTGCAAAGTGTATAGTTGATACGTGTGTGATACATGAGGGTGCTTATTTCCATAAGTAAGTTCACTGAGGCGCCCCGTGTGAGAATATTCCTAAATGGGAAAGGAAGTTTCCATTTCAGGAAATGGAAACTTCCAGATTATGAAATATCTCACGAGTCATTGATGTGATTAATTGATCCTTAGACTTGAGGCTCCATGTCACTTTATGAGTTAACTCTGTAGTTTTAGGTATAAGCTTTAAAGGGTGTCGCCTTAGACAACTGATTCAAGGCTTATGCTGGGGCTGCACAAGTGATTCATGAAAGTGAATGAGAATCAAGAAAGGACCTACACTTGCATTTGCAAGGTAATCTCTTATTGTATAAGTCATTCATATGCCATATGGGGTCCTTGGCCAAGGCAATAGATCAAGACATCAAGAAAAGGGTTTCTTGGATTGAGATCAAATGGATATGAAATGCATTTAGGCTTAAGACTAGATTATTAGGGTTCTGATTATTCCCTTACCCTAGATCTTGGTTGAGAGATAGTAAGTAGGATGATTGTATCTCACATGAATCAATGACTTAATGGTTCTGTCGAATCGAGACATTCCAATTCAGCTAGGGATTAAACACCTGTTGCTAGACTATGGTCGTTTAATCTGTGGACTGATTAATTAATTAGTGAATTAATTAATTAGGGTCACTACTAATTGAATTGAGAACCTAAAGGGTCATACACAACAACTTGGTTACATGAGTTAAGGCTTTAAAATGATTAAACGAGTTGATCATACCAAGAGGGTTCCACACGCGTGAAACACATGCGTGGTTCACGTGATTGGCACGTGTCCTTGGGGACACGTGTGCACATGTGTAAATTATTTATGTATTAAATAATTAATGTGTTAATTATTTAATAGACTTTGGTTTAATTTTGAATTAAAAATTAAAATAAAAGTCTTATTTTGGAGAAATTAATCTATTTAATTAATTAATTAGATAAATAAGTTATTTATTTATTAATAAATAAAGTATAATATTATCCAAAAGGGTTTTGAATATAAGTTGATTTGAATTAGAATTCAAAATCAAGGTTTGGAATTACTTGATGATCAAGAGAGGGACCAAATCCTTAGTCCAAAAGGACTAGGTTCGGCCGCCCCTCTCAAGCTATATATAGGGGAGCTTGAGCTCCCCTTAGGGATTTGATCGATTCTTCTTGGTTCATGTGTTGAACACCATCCTTTCTCTAAGATCACATGAACCCTAGGTTAAGTCTAAACACTAACTAGAGAACTAGCATCCTTACTAGTTAGATTGTAGTCAAGTTGGTGGGCTATCTCTAGAGAGCTTCAAGTTAGATGTTTTTAAAGATTCGAGCTTTACCAAGGAGAGGGGATCAAGCCGCGAGAAGATCGTTCTTGGGTGGCTTGAAACGCTTCAAGAAAGATTATTGAAAAGTAAGTTTCTTTACCTTACGAATTTGGAGTTTCGATCCTTTTGTTGGAAAATTTTTAAATTTCCGTTGCTTTTTGATTCCGTTTTTCCAACAGGAGCTCAGCAGCATCTTGATGAACAATCAACACCGCAAGTCGCTCAACCTCATCAACAGCAGCAACACCCTTATCTTCATCAAGCCCACCAACAGCAGCATCCTTCTGCCTTTCCTTCTTCAAGTCCACTAAAACATCACAAACAACTAAATCCACAAAGTCAAGCATTTTTTGTTTCACCCCATCTTCATCCTTCTTGTCCTCCCCTTCCTCCTTCTCTTCATCCCCCTCATCCACTTCATTCTTCTCCTCCTCTTCATCCATCTCATCCATTCCATCCTTCTCATCTTCTTCAGCCTTCTCCTCCTCATCAGCTTTCACCTTCTCTTCCTTAGACACCTCATCAGCAGCACCCTTCTTTTTTCTTTTATTAGATTTTGTTGGCTGCTTCATTTTTTTCCTCTTACCACCCTTCTTCTCTGCTACCCCCTGTTCTTCATCTTCAGAATCACACCTATCAACCTCATCATCAACCTCATTTGGAATGCACACTCTGGTACATGATCTACATATTCTAGCAACCTAAGCTCCTTCTTATCAGCAGGTTTAATTGGATGCAGCTGCAAACAGGTTTAATATGAGCATCTAGTTTCGAATAATCCATGCATACATAAGGTTTTCAATCATAATGTATGCTTAGGTCGGAGATTCTCAGCTCGCTGAAACTCTTTTCAATTGTTTTTTCCTGTGCAGGTAAGATAGTTTTCTTCTACTTCAAAAAACGTGGGAAAACTTGCACCGCCACGGCTTACCCACATGAGGGAAAATGCTCATGGAACCAGGCCTGAGTGTAGAACATGATATGGAGATTAAAAGGACAAACACTACACAGCTTACATGTAAATATAAAATAACAGAATATATAAATTCTGACCATCAGCCCCATGCTACATCCATCAAGGAACTGTTTATCCCCAGCTTTAAATGTCTCCATTGACAACAACAAAAAGTTATAAACAGCAGCGGCCCAAGCGAATCGGTTGATATACTCTAACTCATCCACATAGCATATCAGACCAATTGGCAGCTTAAGGGTGCTGTGTGGAAACAACATTGTCGAAAAAACAAACAAAATGAACATTCTTGCAAAATCATCGATGCCTTCGGCATCACTCCTAGAAGTCAATTTCTGTAAACTGGCCAATATGTTCGAACGTGTCACCCTACCGTTTTTGTTATCAAAATACAGGCGACGACATCATGAATTCACTCTAACAAAAGGGTCAATGGGATAACCCTCACATTGTAGACCCAACACAATAGAGAGCTCCTCAACGGTAAAGGGTACACTGACATTCCCGAAGTTGAATGCCCGTTGGTTGAAGTCAAAACGTTGCAGAAGGAAACCAACGCGTTTGTTTGTAGCTTGGAATCCAGGCGTGTGAAGGAAAAACCCAAAAGGAGTTGCCCGTATCCTTTTCCTTTGGGCATCAGTTAGGGGACAAAGCTCGCCCAATTTTTCTGTGAAATATGTGGGAGAACAGCGGCAGACTATGTCGTCGCGTCGCTTAGTTTTGCTGCAGCTAGATCCTTTTCCAGGTGTGGATTTCGTTGATTTTTGCTTCAATCGCGCCATACTTGACAATGGAGGTTGTAAAATAGATTGTGTAATTGAACTGCCCTAATGTCGAATTGAAAATCTGTAATGAAGAATAAAAAACATAAATTGCCGAATCACAAATTTTACACATACCAGGGGTGGATTCTTCAACGGCGAATGTCTTCTTCAAGGACGACGGCCGAAATATGATCGGAAGCGGGATCGGCAGCGGGGGGTGAAGAAGAGGAAATTTGATTAATCACAACTGAACTCTGGTTCTTGAACTCAGATTGTTGAACTCAACAAGGCAAGGACATTACAGTCTTTTTACACGATATAGGGGGTTTAGGAAAAGTATATTGAATATTGAGGATCTGAAATAGTGGCATTTCAAATTAGGGGGTTTTGAAAAAGTCTTCAGTCTTACTAGAGACCATTCATTAATTTGCCGTAAATTTAATAATGGGCTACGGGTTCATTTATCTGATTGATACATAGGGAAAAAAAAGGCAATAAAATCAGATAATTAGAAAAGACTTATATATAGACTTATAGGTGAAGGAGCTTAGCTAAAGTTGGTTATTAACGTGGGTTCTCAAATTAAGGACCCCTACCATGAGTATTCCACATTTTGGTTTTCCTTGCACAAAAAAATGTTAGCTACGCTAACAACACTTGATAATTACAAGACTTATAGACGTTAGAAAATGAATTTAGCATCCATGAATAAACATAGTCTAGACGAATTTGACAATTTTAAAAATATTATTATTTTTTGTATTTTATCGAATACTCGAATCAAACACTTGTATAAAATTATATGGTGGACTAACACACTTCAAAAAGTAACTAATAAGGTGAGGTTAAACATTTATTAGCTAGCACATAGTTTGTTTTTTATTCAATATGGGACATGTTAACAACCTGATACGTGATAATTTTAAGAAAAGATTCTAAATCAGTCGTATTCGTTTCGTATCGCATGAGAATTATCGAGTACACATTCTTGCATCACCATCTAGAAGTATGAAAACATGATGAATATATGCCCATTCAAGATCTACTAATACTAGGTCAAAAAATGCACTCCATTAATAGATCCAATTTTAAAAGATAAAACCGCTAATGGAGACCTAATTAACTTAGGGTTAACCTTTTCTATTTGACCAAATTAATATTGTTTCAACTAGTTATGCGTATATTTTTGCATCTGTAACTGCGGCTGATGGAGTTTTTTTCACATGCAGTACTCTTACTAATTTCTTACCTTTATTGCCCAATTTGTTGAAGGAGAAGTAACATGGTTTGGATGTGAATTAAATTAAGATATCATTTATTTGAAATGAAAGACCATAATTATGAGACTTTTTCATAGCAATTATGTGAACCACTTCGACTCAATAATGGATTATTAAATGATGGTCTTAATATATGGTACGAAATCTTTTGTTCCATTATCGTATTTCACTAATATATTCCATTTATAGACGTATTTGACACTTGTATAATTATTTGGTGGCATATATGATACTTAATTAGTGATCAAAATTCATACACATGTCGTCATTTGTTCAGTAATCTTTAGCGCACCGTTATATTCTACTCGTAAAAGTGTGACACTTTAATCGTACAATCACTAACTATAGTGGACACGTCTCTAGAGAGTATAATTAGTTTATTAATTATTAATCCAAGAAATATTTGTGTAGAGAAGAAAAATCAAAGGAGTGTGAGAAAAATGACAAAATTGCCCTTGTAGAAAATGGGCCACAACGCAGAATTGACAGGCATGTGAAGGAATTATTCATGAAAGTAAATGCATGGCTATGTACAAATTGACTTTAAAATATAACAAGAGAGAGAGGCTGCAACTGCAATCGTCTATCTTTTCTAGCCAAATAATATGGTTCATATTTCACACATATATTCAAACTTTCCTTACAGCCTGGCCTCATAAATGATCCATTTAATGCCAATTTTTCCATTTAAATTTTTTGAATTTATCTTTTTTTACATGGTCTAATCATGGCCACGTATTTTTTTTTTTTAAATTGTTTTAATTAATGGTGGGTTCAATTGCATATAAATACCATAAATTAGTATAATTTAAATAATTCGACATTATGATAGCTTAATCAGAAATTTAGTTCGAATTTCCTGATAATACGGTCGTCATTAGTAAGGATAGTTCCCTAAGAATACAATTACCAATTGATAAAAGAGTTCTAAACTCAAATAATTCAATCTAATCCAACTCAATCAAATACGAAGTCATGACTCTTCTAACTTCCAAGTAATGTGGAGGACTTAATTAAGAATGTTATTAAATATTGGGTCTCAAATCCCCAAAGCCACCAAACTATAACAAGAATTTAATGAATAAATAAATAAATACCCTATCTCGTATTAAATACTATTTTTATACATGAAGAAAAAGATCCCATATTCAATGACGGATCTCTAACATACATGTTCAATAAATATTTATATATGCTTCATTTTTATTTTTAAAAAAAAATTTTAAAAAAAGTCTCACCACCATGAAGGGTAAGAAACGGGTTTGTGTCCTTTGTGCTGTTATTTTCAGCTACTTCCCTCTGAAATCAATGTTTTCAAAACCGGACCGGACCGGCCGGTTCGACCGGTGACCGGTGCCTGGTCTGGTCCGAACCACCCTGCAAAACCAGTGCGAACCGGACCGGTACCGAACAGTAAAAACCGGCCGGTTAACCGCCGGTTTTGGCCCCGTGAACCGGACCGGACCGGCGGTTCACTTAATTTTCATTTTTTTTTTTTTTTTTTTTGAAAAAACTTAAAATTCCCACATCCTTTAACCTTTTTTGAGTTTTAGAAAATATTTTTTACACACTTACAATTCCCAAATCCCAAATTTAAAATCACAGGCCTCAAATTAGAGGTTAAACACTTGAATATGATTCTTTTATTCTAAAATTGAACTATATTATATATTATATTTTTAATTTTAGCATATTATTATATATATATATAATTAAAAATAATATTTGTATTTATTACGTCATACCGGTTTGACCGGTGGTTGAACCGGTCGAACCGGTCCGACCGGTGACCAGTAAGGCTGCCGCTTTGACCTCCGGTCCGCTTTTGAAAACATTGTCTGAAATAGATTAGTTTTGAGATCAATAATTGTTCAACTTTGGAATATCTAATGCAATTTACAGATAATGCAAGGGCTTCTGAGTAATAAATTGAATTTTCCGGGTAAGGTTTTGCTAATATGATAAAAGGAAAAATATTTTTTGTCAGACGGATTTTATCTTTTTTTTTTATTTATTATTTTAACAAACTTTCGTTGTATATTGTCATTTAATATTTGTATAAAACATGTACGTCATTTTTTTTTTAATCAAAACTATTAAAAAAAATTTAGATGACGAAATGTTATAAATATAAATATTAAATGACGATAATAAAAATTTATCAAAATAGTAAATTATACAAATAGTTTCCGCCGTAATAAATGTAGTTCGTAGTATTATATAATTGAAATGATGCGAGGATGGGGGACCATATTGACACTTGGCAATATAAGGTGGAAACAGATAATAATTTGTTAGAATTATGGGGGCGGAAATAAAAGCAAACCTTTTCGGTTGGTCGTTTTTCCAAATTAATTTTTGTGAGATATATGCATGCTTCGGTCCACGTTAATGGCTGATATTTAAACACACGCACGCACACAGTCACACACTTCCTCTGCGCATTTATCGCTCTATATTTTTTACGGATGAATAATTTTAAAAATATTATTTGATGATATCGTATTATGTTTGATACTCATATTCGATATTATATGTGATCACTTTGAATATAAAAATTTTTAACAAAAAATCTATATCGATGAACTCGTATCATATCATGTCTATATTCATGAATCGTAGCTATTTGCGTAAAGCCCGTTTTCCGCAAAGTAGAAGAAATTTTGTGCAATTTTCAGGCCGAAGTGAAAAGTATTCCATTTATTTGCCTGCACTATTTTGTGCCTTTATGAGCCGCTGAATTATTATATATCATCATTAATTGATGCAAAATAATATATATTACTATTATGTAATATGAAATATCTAAGTTTTTTTTTTTTTTTTGGTAGTTATGAAATATCTAAGTGAATAAACAGTGTAATATTAATTATTGTACGTTTCTACTAGATTTGCCAGCCGCCATAAGTTACTGTCCTCCTCATTTAATTTGAAATAGGCCAGTTTTTATGTGTTTTTTATAATTTTTTTATCATTATTCCTGAATTCTTGGTATATTAGTAAGTTAGTATCTCTAATTTTAAGAACTACATTTACGGGTATTTGGATGAAAAAATATTCCTATATAATAAAAAGAATTCAAAAGTTAGGAACTACATTATTCTTATATATATTTTGGAATATTTATAATTTTGTTTTCCTTAAATTAAAATTTTCACCGCTTCAATTTTTGATATTTTAATTTTGACTCCCTTATATTAAATGTTGGTTCAGTCTCTAGGTGTTAAAGCAGTTGCAAGAAATCGATAACATTATTATGTTTGAGATTGATCCGTGTTAGACCAAATACTAAAGTTATATTGTACAAAAATGGTTAAGTGATGACCCTATTCATTTCTACATGCATTTTAAATGTATAAACTCTATTTTTGCCTTGCATTTATAGCGTCAAACACATATAATGTCTCCAATTAATTAAGGCCTGGACTCCTGATTAGAAGCCATGATTAAGACATTTTTAGAAAAGGATTTTTGCTTAATAAATCCGGACATATGTATGCAATAAAGTCGAATCTATTTGATGTGAGACAAAAATTAGAAAAGAAAAAAATTCAGATATTAGTGTTTGGCAAGCTTTTATATAAGTATTGATTAATGTGATAACAATAATGTAAGTTAAGAATTAATGGGTAATTCTAACTCGAATTTGATCTAATAAAATTATTATAACGGGGGACGATTGTTTTACACTTGCCGTTTAGTTAGTAAAAATCTAGAAAAAGTGAAAAATTTGATGACAAATGTAATATATTTATTCTTTTAATTAATTAGATTGTCGAGTTAAATTTAAGTTAAAATTTTCTAGGGATTATCTAGCCATATATGAGGTTTAGTGGCTTAATGGTTGGTGGTAGTACTAATGGACTTAGTTGTTACATCTATCTTAGTAGTATTTTGAAAGTTGCAACAATTATACGGGGAAATTGGATGATATTTGTTCTTTCATTATATTGATCTGATCGAACTTATTGGATTGTTGTTGATTTTTTTATATATATTAAGGATAATTTCATTTAAAATTTAATTCAATCAAATCAGTATAGTAGGAGTATTTTATATTTTTGATAATACATTAAATCTTTCAAATTATAACCAACTAAATATCAAATACAATATGGCTGACAGATAGGATAAATTGGAACCAGCCCGATTAGGATTATGATTTTTCCTAAACTATGGGGACACAAAAATATAAAAAATGTGTGTCTCTCCACTTTCCTATTTCTTGGTAGATGGTGACATGCAACTAAAAGCAATAAATTAAGCTAGACATTGTCCATCACTCTTTAATCTTTATTGTGTATATTGCCATTTTCCAAATTAATATTTTCTCAAGCGAATATTATCGTTTCTTACGAATTTCTTGAATAATTGAAACAATTACAAAACATAAAATTATTAAAGTTTGATTTCTTTCATTTCAAAACTAACTATGAAATGGATCTAAATCATCTAATCAAATTTTTGCACATTAGGAAATTAGGAGTCTTGCATATAACAAGAACCAAATGGATTAAAAAGAAAAAAGCAAAAAAGTAAAAATCAAGAAAAAACAAACACTCTACAATTGGAAGTTGACAGCATTAGAACTCGCCGGAGATTCTCTCTCTCCGCCGCAGTAATGGCGTCCCTCAAAACATTGGCGAATGCGATGGCGAAGAATTCACCAAATTAAGAATGCTGTTCCAATAATTCTTGTTATCTTCATAATAATCATTTCCTCCTCCTCCTCCTCCGCCGCCGCCGCCGCCGCCGCCGCCGTTATCTGATTCGCCGCCGTCCTCCGAGAACCTCCGATCACCGGCGGAGGTGCTGAGCAGAAGGTCCGTGAAATTCTCGACGAAATTCCCGGAGGGCACATGCTCTGTATTCTCCCTCATTGAATCTGCCGCCGCCCATGGAAACGAGTTCTCCTGCAATCCCGCCGCCGCCGGGAACGGCGCCGAATTCTCAATCTCGTCTCTGTACTCGGGGAGGTTTTTCCACTCTTCTTCGTTCTCTTCCTTCAGCATTCCCGCGGCGCCGTCGTCGGAGGACCCCGACGAGTTCCCCACGTACTCGACAAAAGCCGCGGCGGAGCTCTCTCCAACCCCCGCCGCGGAGCTGAGTGTCGACGTCGGAGATTCAAGATCCCCGCCGATTCCCCCCACCGAAACCCCGCCGCCGGCCTCCCCTGATTTCCCCCATACGGTGGCGCCGCCGCTCCACGCCTTGAGCACGTCGACGCACCGCGACGGGGCGGCGGACTTCTGGAGCGGGCTTGAAGCCGACGCGAGCTCAGCGCTCTGAGTCTACATTAATTTCACGAACTATTAACTAAACTATTCCATAAATCAATCAGATCAAATCACCATTAATGAACTGAACCGTACCTGAAATGAATTGGAGGAAGATCCGCCGCCGCCGGAGCGGAGCTTGGATTGTCTGACCAATCTTGCTTCCGCCTCCAGGCGAGCGCTCTCCCACTGCGCCATATGGCTGAGATTAGCTGCATTCTTGGTTTGTCCATCATTCGTCACCAGAGCATCGTTTTTGGGCTTATGTGTAATCGGATCAATCCCCATTTTCGCTAATCTTTTCTTGAGATGCGTATTCCAGTAGTTTTTTATCTCATTGTCTGTTCTTTTGGGCAAATGAGTGGCTATGGCGGACCACCTGGGAAGAAGACAACACCAGATCAGACAAAACGACACCGCTTAATCATGACAAACAACGTCAACCTTGTTGCAATCCATCTGATTCCGCTAAAAAAGGCAAAAGCTTTTCACTATTGGAGCTCAGAACGACATAGTGGGCCAAGAATCGACATCTTTTCCTATGTTTTAACTTCAGAAAAACCCGAAAAAATGACGTATGGGAGTGATTGTTCCAAGCATATTCTTGTTTAGAATCAGATTGGCAGACCCAAGTGATTCCAGAAATTAATCAAACGTGGGCAATTCATGACGACTTCATCTCCTCTGAGATTTTTTTCAGATTTCTGCAATTACTACACTCGCACACAATGCATTATATTTATATACATGTATATAAATGTACCTGTTTCCCAAAAGGGCATGGAGCTGAATGATTGTTTGCTCTTCCTGCAAGCTGAATTTGCCCCTTTTGATATCAGGTCTCAGATAGTTTGTCCACCTCAATCTGCAGCTCTTCCCACATCTCTGGAGCCCTGCACATACACATATATAATATAACATCTAAGAACCCTAGCTTCAAAATTACTGCAAACCCATTTTCACGTAGGATTCATACCAGCTTTTGCCGGCAAAGCCCGCCAGCTTCCATGGCCATGTTCTTCAATGTAGGCCAACAGCTTCTGATCCTCCTCCGGCGTCCACGGCCCTTTCTTCAGCCCGATTTTATCACAACACGGAGACCGCCCCATTTGTGAGCTAATCCCTCGAGATAATGAAGATGGTATTAACTCAAATTGCTGGTTTTTGGCAAGCTCTCTCTCTATATATATATGTGCGGAGAATGGGAACTGTGTTTGCGGGTGTTGCAATAGTGAAGTGAGGAGTGAGAAAGTTCAGCGACAGAGATGGTGTGGATGAAGAGGGTATTTATTATGGGTTTAAAGACGACGAAGAAGATGGAGAAGACGAGAAGTATTTGTATGACGGAAGTGCCCCTTGGATATGTAGCAATTTAAGGAAAAATTTATGAAAACCTTTTTCACCGGCCGAGTTGTGTTTAAATTGCCTCGATCTCATTTATTGGACATGCCTATTTAATTTTTTCTTACTCACCCCATTTATTTATTTTTTTATTTGAATATGTCGCGCGGAAGTTTTCAAAATCGAGTTTCATCGAAGACAATTGTAACACCCCGACTCTCAGTCGGTACAGGTAAATTATTTGGGTTTCTTACCACCCGATAGGGATATTGAATTTGTGATTGATCTTTTTCCTGGAGCAGAACCGTTTTCTAAAACCCCGTACCGAATGCCTCCTGCAGAGTTGAAAGAATTGAAGAATCAACCCGATGAATTGTTAGCTTGCGGTTATATTCGTCCGAATATTTCGCCTTGGGGTGCTCCTGTTTTATTTTTGAAAAAGAAGGACGGATCTTTAAGGATGTGCATAGACTACCGTGAGTTAAACTGGATGACTGTGAAGAATAAGTACCCACTATCTCGGATTGAAGAATTGTTTGATATTTTACAAGGATCCCAAGTGTATTCCAAGTTGGACTTGAGACAAGGTTATTACCAACTCCGTATTCGGGAAGAAGATATTTCTAAGACGGCATTTAATACCCGGTATGGACAATTTGAGTTCGTGGTGATGCCTTTTGGGTTGACTAATGCTCCAGCCGTGTTTATGGATATGATGCATCGAGTATTCAGACCGTATCTTGACAAGTTTGTTGTTATCTTTATAGATGATATCTTGGTATACTCGAGAACTGTAGAAGAACATGCTTATCACTTGAGACTTGTCCTGGAGACTCTAAGGGAACACAAGCTTTATGCTAAGTTCAGTAAATGTGAGTTCTGGATTGATCGAGTCACCTTCCTTGGCCATATCATTTCGGGTAAAGGAATTGAGGTCGACCCTTCCAAGATTGAAACCGTGGCTCAATGGGAGAGACCGAAAAATGTCTCCGAAGTGAGAAGTTTCCTTGGATTAGCGGGTTATTATAGAAGATTCGTGAAGGATTTCTCCAAGATTGCGTGCCCATTGACTCGATTAACTAAGAAGGAGGTAAAGTATGAGTGAGATGATGCGTGCGAGAGTAGTTTTCAAGCCTTAAAGGAAAGATTAACTTCGGCACCGATTCTTACCCTACCTGAGGGATCCGAAGGCTATTCAGTTTATACAGATGCTTCAAAGGAAGGCCTCGGATGTGTGTTAATGCAAGATGGCCGAGTAGTAGCCTACGCTTCTAGGAAGTTGAAGGACCACGAGAAAAACTACCCCACTCACGATCTGGAACTTGCAGCAGTTGTATCCGCTTTGATGAAATGGCGCCACTACCTTTACGGGACGACATTTGAGATTTTTACGGATCATAAGAGTCTGAAATATCTTTTCACTCAGAAGGATCTTAATAATAGACAGAGGCGCTGGATGAAATTTTTAGAAGATTATGACTGCACGATTCAGTATCATCCGGGTAAGGCCAATGTGGTGGCTGATGCTTTGAGGAGAAAAGCGAGTGTTTTGGGGTTGAAAGTAGAGGTTTCAGAGCAGAGTTCGGCAGTTGTGGTTTCAGTGGCTCGATTAGCTAATATTTTGGTTCAACCTGATTTGAAACAGAGAATAATTGAGGCTCAGGCTACGGACGCAGAGATTCAGAAATTGGTACTTCGTTCTAGAGTAGATCCAGAGTCAAAGTTTGGGTTTGATGATTCCGGAGTATTCAGGTTCAAAACAAGAGTTTGTGTTCCGGAAGAGCTCAAGAAGCTAATACTTGAAGAAGGGCACCGTTCTAGTTATTCCATTCATCCCGGTGGTACTAAAATGTATCGGGATTTGAAAGAGTTCTTTTGGTGGAATGGTATGGAGAGAGATATTGCTAACTTTGTAAGGCGATGTCTCACATGCCAAGTTGTGAAGGCCGAACATCAAAAACCGGGAGGAGTTCTTCAACCACTTCCTATACCGGAATGGAAATGGGAGCAAGTAGCTATGGATTTCGTGTCTGGTTTGCCAAGATCAAGAGGAGGATTTGACGGAATTTGGGTGATAGTTGATCGTCTAACCAAGTCAGCTCACTTTCTCAAGGTTAAGATGTCCTATAAAACTCCGAAATTGGCCGAATTATATTGTGATGAAGTTGTGAGATTGCATGGGGTACCTGCTAGTATTGTTTCAGATCGTGATCCGAGATTTACAGCTAAGTTCTGGCAGGATCTACAGAAACGGTTAGGTACCAAGCTCAATTTTAGCACCGCTTTTCACCCTCAGACGGACGGACAATCTGAGAGATTGATTAAGTATTTGGAGGACTTACTAAGGGCGTGTGCTTTGGATTTCAAGGACAAATGGGATAAACATCTAGCTCTGGTCAAGTTTGCTTATAACAACAGTTTTCAGGCTTCTATCGGTATGGCTCCGTACGAAGCACTTTATGGAAGGAAGTGTAGATCGCCTCTCTTTTGGGATCTTGAGGATTGGCGGTGGACTGAAGAGAATAAGCTCGAGAGAGCAACACCTCGAGAGAGATTGGATAAAACTACCCCTAAAGTTAAACTTATTCAACAGAGAATGAAAGCAGCTCAGGATCGTCAGAAGAGCTATACGGATAAGAGAAGAAGACCCCTTGAGTTTGAAATAGGAGACCGAGTTTTCTTGAAAGCATCTCCTAGAAAGGGTTTCTCACGAATAGGTCGAGGTGGGAAGCTTAACCCGAGATACCTTGGACCTTTTGGAATTCTTGAGAAGATTGGAGAAGTGGCTTACCGATTGGGTTTACCACCAAATTTAACCGGGATACACAATATATTTCATGTTTCGCAGCTCAGAAAATTTTATCCCGAAGATGCAACCATACCCCCTATTGAAGAAGTGCAACTTGAACCAGATTTGACAATAGTAAGGCACCCTGTTGAGATTCAAGACCGAAAGATACAAGTGTTGAGAAATAAACAGATTCCCTTGGTCCGTGTTTTGTGGAGGGATCAGAAATCAGAAGAATCTACTTGGGAAACTGAGGAAAAGATGAGACAGTTGTATCCGGATTTGTTCTCAGGTCAGACAGTGAACCTGGGGACCAGGTTTTCTGAAGGGGGGGAGGTTGTAACACCCCGACTCTCAGTCGGTACAGGTAAATTATGTGATTTAATATTATGTGCGTTTTAAATTAATTGTATAGGAATTATATGAATTTATTTGAACCTATTTGAATTAATTGATTATGTGATTTTTGGTGTTTTGGGACTTGTTGAACCTTAACCTCTTAACCAGATTAAAACCGAACCAGAAAACTTGAACCGAACCCGGTTAAGCCTTATGAGTGAACCATGTTCTCCCTTCTCTTCATTTCACGTTACTTAGCAGCATTCTTGGCCAAGAGAGAAAGAAGCCAAACCCTCTTTTGGTGAATCAAGCTTCAATCAACCATAATTTCTTCATTTCTTGACCAATCTTCGAGCTTAAGTAAGTTTCGGAAACCTCTCATCGTGCCAATCATTTCTATGGTTTAAATTGTTTGCTTGAAGCCTTAGATGATCCTCTTTGAGCCTTGGATGAATAGTATGGGTTTAGTTCAAATTTTTGAAAATGGGTTATATACTTGTTTATTTGAATTCAAGCTTTGTATATGGGTTGTAAATGTTGTATATGTTGCATTTAAGGAAGGAAGACATGTGTTAGTTGAGCATTTATTATGATTATGTGTTTAAACTTGATTTTTCATTCATGGATTAATGGCATTAAATCTTGATTTGCTTGAGTTTTATGAGTACCTTTACGTCTAGCATGATTTGTATGAATTGTTTATGCATATTGGCAAGTTGTTGCAGCCCTTAGGTCTTGGATTTTGCCATTTTTGGCCATTTTTGGAGCTTCCCCTGTTCTGATTCTGCTTCTGTAATTTGAACCAGGCCGGAACGGCCGTTCCTGTCCCAGTTATAAACTGGGAACGGCCCTTTCGGGCCATTTTACTGTTCATCGCCGAGAGTGGGAAGGGCCGTTCCCAGTTTGTACTGGGAATGGGAAGGGCCGTTCCCATGGCCAAAAATCATTTTTAGTTCAACATTCCAGACGCGCGGGGAGAGTTCGGGATTTTTGGGAACGGCCTTCCCGTCCCCAGTACAAACTGGGAACGACCGTTCCCATATTCCAGAAACTTTTAGCGAGGCCAGGAACGGTCGTTCCCTACAGTGAAAGGGTCGTTCCCAGCCCAGCCGATACCTGGGAGCTGCTACTGCTTTCCATTTTTCATTTTATGCATTCATATGCATTTCTTTGCTTTTCTTTTGCTAGTTTGAAGCTATAACTTCATCATAATTGCTTAATAAATTAGGAATAATTGTCATATGTTATGTTTTGTGAATTATATGATTCATTCCACGTTTTATTTCACATCCAAGCATGAGTCAAGAATATGCCAAGCGTCATAATTGGTTCATATAGTGTCTAAGCCGTGGGCTCTTGTGTTTCTTTCAGACGGTGTGGCCGGGGTCGAGCCCGAGGCTTAGTGTGATCACTCTCTTTACTTTCTACGCACAAGGTGAGGTTTAGGTGTTTGTATAGTTAATTGACCTAAGACCTTTACATGTCGTTTTCATGCCCCGCATGTGGATAAAATTATATGTATATGTAAATAAGTGTTATATAATATATGTTATGAGGTTGTGAACCAACTTTGATTTCGGAAAATAATATGAAGGTATATGTAAGCCATTTGGAAAAGGTTTAATTTATGTTGTTGGCGAGTGGAACCATGAAAGATTAGTTATATGATATGCTATGTGTTTGTGAGCTCAAGGAGCTATGGGTAAGGAGCTGTAGCACCCGGAACGCTAGGCGCCACATCCCCCGCACTACAGTCTCAATCCACATATGAAATGGATAATCCATACATGAATCGACACTATAGCGAACGGGAGACAATAAAAACGACTCAAGGCTAGGCGGGTACCCTCAATTACAACCAAGCCAACAATCAATTCAGAGTAAATAAAAGCGGAAGCATAATATTCAATCGATACTTATAGGTACCATATTTATTTATTTACTAATAGGTACCAACAATTACACTATCAATACAATATCATCTCCAAACAAAATAAGTAACAAGGCATGATACAAAATATCCCAAGTAGCTATACATGAACAAAATGTGGGAATGAAGTGTGCTAGACCCAAATTTAAAGACAACTAGACTCTAAATTCCCGCCTAGCATGCCCTGCAAAACAACTGAAAAGTTGAGGTGTCAGTCCAACACAGACTGAACGAGGGGTATAAATAAATATAAGCGCACAAACATGCAAGTCATAATCTCGGGTAATAATCTTTGAAAAACAAAACAATTTAATAGAATAAAAGGGGATACTATCGCCCGAGGTTACAACTAATTCAATTTCAATTTAACCAATTCAATACAATCAATTTGTGGCCCGGCGAGTGGGGCAATTCTCCAACCTTACACCGACTGTGTACAATCAATCAATCAATCAATTATTAGGTGATTAGGTGATCAAGCAATTTATTACTGTGCACAATTAGCAGTTTCAATGGCACCTTCTTCCTCCGGGTGATGGTGGGATTGCAAGGCCCCACCATCCAATCAATCTGGGCAGAGGGTACATGAATCCCTAAGCCCGGAATTCCTTCCTCCCCTAATCTCCTAGGGGGTTCAGGGGTCATCCCAAATTGGTGAGGATAGCTCTCGAGTTACCCGTGTAGCACCCGCGACGAGAGCACCACATCCCCCGCACTGTGAGTTCGGTCCACATATGAAATGGAATGATCCATACATGAACTAAACTCACAGCGAACGGAAGACAATGAAAAAGACAGTCCTAGCTAGGCGGAATCTAACCCAGAACAACTCAATTAACGATAATGCGGAAGCAAAACAATGATATTCCCAAAACCATGAGAAGTAATTGCAAACCATAGAAAAGTAAATACGGGTTCCACTAAGATAATACACCTGTCCTACCCTGTCCCGGATCAATTCAATTTAATTCAGTAAATAGCATACTAATCCAATAGCAAATTCAATATAGTAATTAAAATACAATATGCAGTGAGTGTAAGTGGAGAGACTGAAACAAGACTCGAAAGGAAAGACAGACACAACTCTGACTCCCGCCTAGCACACCACCTGCAAAACTGAAAAGTGAGGTGTCAGTCTCCACAAGACTGAGCGAGGGGCAATATATATATAAGCGCAGATCACATGCAAGTCGTAACCTCGGGTAAGGTTTTATAACCGAAAACAATCTAAGTTCAATAACAACAGAGAACTCGCCCGAGATTACCACTATCAGATTTAACAATTAACCCTTTTCAATCAATCAATCAATCAGTGGCCCGGCGAGTGAGGGCAAATCTCCAACCTTACTCCGACAGTGTACAATCACGATACTCTTAATTAATTAATTAAGTGATCACACAATCAATTACAGTGCACACGTAGCAGTTTCAATGACACCTTCTTCCTCCAATGATGGTGGGTTTGCAAGGCCCGATCCATCCACGGTAAACACGGTGTACGTCAGGAACATGACTCCCACGCACGGGACTCCTTCCTCCACCAAACCTCCTGGTGGATTCAGGGTTCATCCCCACGGTAGAGAGGAGTGTAAGAGTTACCCGTCAGCCCATGCTTTCCCGGTTGGCTCAAACACTAACTCTCGGGCCCACAGTGCACGATACAATATACTCGCCCAAAACACGATCAATCAATCAGTCAATCAATACAGTACAATTTCAATAGATCAGTGGAAAATCAATAGAGTTTATAAAACTATAGATATATAGATACCTTTTGGCCGAAAGTTCACGTAAGGGTTGTAATGGTTCTATGTATCTAGAAATTAAACCTCACCTGGAATACCACGAGAGAAGAACAAGAACAAGAGAACTACGGTTGCCTATTCAATCCAGAAGTCTCCACCCTGGAGAAGAACTGTACAATAAAGGGAACAATGTGTACTCGTGAGAATTGACTCAATATGAAACCACATAGACGCACGGCAATGCTAAACACATGATATGAGATGTATACGAAGTAAAATGATGTTATGAAGTTACATAATCAAGTAATTCGTTCAAGTATATTCCATACATGAGGGTTTCAAGCCCAATCATTTCATATCTTTCATAATTCCTAGCAAATCAAGTCATGAACTTCATATAACCTTTATAACTCAAGTATATCAAGTTTACAAAATTACACATACACCCCTTCAAGTTAGACAAATAGCTCAAATACGGCATATCGGAATTCAAATTGCAAATCAAAGCATCAACATATATCATAGTTTATTTAATACATGCTTTCGTACACTTTGGAATTCATATTGATCGACAAATCAAGCAATTGACAATTCATTGCAATTAAAACAATTAATTTCAAATAAATAGAAATACACAAAATAAATCACAACAAATCAACCGGGCATCCGATTGACGAATGGAAAGTGGCGTTGGACTCACCACAACGAAAGGAACCTTCTGTCCGAAGGTCACCGGAATGTCGCTACCGGAGCCGCCGGAACCGTCACCGGCCGCCACCGGAATACCGTCTCCGGTGGTCGGAAAAATCCCCGGAAGGATAGAAACGTACGTCTCGGCCTGCTCAACAAAAGCCCTCAATCAATTTCAGAAAATGCCACACACACCGGACTTCGTTGACGAAAAACCGAACTTAAATCCTAGTACGAAAACTGAAATTAATTACAAACCGCTAAACGAAAATAAAATCCGGATATACCGTTGGAAAGCTTGTAACGAGCCCTACGAAAGCCCCAAGTCAAATCGCCGGAAAAATCATCGGAAAACCGGACCACCGGTCCAGCCTTGGTTCGCCACCGGTTCACCGCCGCCGGCCGGTTCTCGGGCCGCCACCACCATGAATAGTTCGGACTCATCATCAGGAACAACTTTTGTGAAGACGTCATCACCAAAACCGGCCGGAAAATGGCCGAACCGCCACTCCAAAGTCGCGCCGCTGCGTCATCGCCGGAACCACCACTTGCGGTGGTTTTCGTGCTGAACGGAGGCCAGAAATGGAACGGGAAGGTCCAAAAACCTAGGGTAGGGTGGTTGTTGGCCGGCGAGAGTCGCCGGAACGCCGCCGGCGTGGAGGTGGCGCAACCCGCCACCGTCGGACCACCGCTGCGCCGTCGCTGGTCACTTTCAGGCCACGAAACTGGTACGGTTGTGACGGGCTCGTCGAGCTGATAAATTTCTACTATTGATTCGTCGAATTCCGTCGAGAAACGAGGGAGAACGAGCATGTGCGTGAAATCGCACCTTCACTGTGTGAACAGTGTTTCTGCGCGAGGAAGACGATGCTGGAGCTGATCTGATTTTTGGCACGCAAAACGAGGATTCGGGTATATATCTCGGGTCCTCGTACGTAAAAGTGGTCGGAAGAACGGGCTAACGAAGTCAGAATTGGGCAAACTTAGAGTCTACGGACTCGTTTCGCTACCCCGGACGCGTTAAAGGGGTCAAAGAAGTCAAAATCTCTACCGAACGAGAAGTGACCGGAAAAACCCCCTAAAAGGAGAAAATTACAAAAAGGGCCCTAACTCTAAAAGAGTTCAAAAGAGGGCCACACAACGCACCAACCACATAATTAAACACATAAAGAAGTTAGAAGGTGACGTATCTTATTTATCGAATGAGCGGGGCGTTACAATCTTCCCTCCTTCAAAAGGACCTGTCCTCAGGTCCTACTGTTGGACCGAAAAGTTTCAAACTGAAATGTCTCGATCTATTTCCCGGAATTACGTAGCATCTTAGCCCTGGTTGTGAAGTTTACTCCGCTTATTTGTATCAACCCCTTCAGAGTATGGTAGTCACAAAGATCTGCTCGAACACTTGGTCGTTAGTCACTGCAAAACTCGTTTGACCGTTACTATTCCATTGCCTCGTCACTTGTTAACCGTTGTCTGTCCAGGCGTAACGCAAACACGACAAACAAGAGAGAATCCCATCTATGGGAAGAAGTGATTGGAGGAGGGTGGTGAAATTCGATTTTTATGCAGTAGCTTTTGTTCTGCAGACGCTATGGGAACGGCCGTTCCGGCTTCCCTTTGAAAATGGGAAGGGCCGTTCCCATGGCCCTCAGAAACGAGCCAGCGTTTTTTTAAAAAGGGAAAACGTTTTAGCTGGGAACGGCCCTTCCGGCTTAAAGGCCAAAATGGGAACGACCGTTCCCAGTCTCGCTGGCCTTGCTGACTCAGAATCATGGGAACGGCCGTTCCAGTTTTAAACTGGGGTTGGGAAGGGCCGTTCCCAAAATACGTGAGCAGCTGAAGAAGAGCAAAAACAGAGCAGCAATGGAGTAACAACAATCAACCACCAAAAATGGCTTCAAGCCAAGAAGAAATGCATATATATGATGCAACACAAATGCTAGCATACTTAGAAATCAATAACAATTCATAAAAACACATATTTCCACACTAGATCATCAATAATCCATCATTTGAAACCCCCACACTCATTCAAGTTCCAAGTTCATAAAACTCAAGATAAATGCATCAATCTCAACCTCAAAGTTCAAAAACATATTTCCAACAACCAAAACACAATTTATCCAATCCAAGGCAAAGCCCTATTTATGCCATTTATTCAAGAAAATCATGAAATCTCCAAAGTTACCTCAAATGAAAGAAATGGAAGCCAAGAAGAAGAAATGATGTTGATGATGCTTCTATGATCACAAATCCCCCAAAAATGGATGCTTGCAAGATGAAATCTCCCTCTCTTCCAAGAAGGATTTGTCACGGTTGAAGAAGGAAAGCAAGAACAAAGCTATGAAATGTTTGTATGTAATGAAATGTGATGGTACGTGATATGCTGCTAATGAAGAGGAAGAAATGGCCAATTTTGCTATTAAGTCCTTTCCCTCAGTAAGTTATGCAATTAGGTCCATTTCCCTAACAATTGATCAATTTGGTCCAATGCAATTAAATCCCCAAAGTTATGAAAATGAGCAAATAAGGACATAGAAGAAATTAACTCACATTCGGGAAATTAATTCACGTTGCAATCACGTTCAATTTATGCGATAATTATAGTATGATATGAATTTTCAATAAAATACCAAGAATATAATTTTTATAAATTATGTCATGATATGGAAAATGAATTAAATGATCAATTAATAATTAAAATCCAACTCTCAAACGCACACGTGTCGTTCATACCTGAATTACCGAAAGCTGGGGCGTTACAGGAGCCCTCGGGACGGCATTGGGCCGTCGAGGTTAAGCCTGTGCATAGTCTCCACCCGGAATATCATGTGCGACCTCGGGAGCTAGGGAAGGCGTGATATTCCGATGCCTTCGGTTTACCGGGGAGGACCCGTTGTAGGTTAGCTACCTCTCGGGGGTTTGTTATGTTATGGATGGTTAGAGCCAACGCGTGGCTCTACTATCATTGGAGGAGAGGATGTTTATTCTGATTTATGTTTTATGTTATGAGGAGTAAAGGTTGGAAGCTCGTTCTCGCCGAGCATTTGCTTTGTATGTTATGTTATGTTGTGGGAAGTATGAATTGGGATAGAGTTGTGAAAAGATTTCAATAATGTATAATATTGTTTTGAAAGTTTGGTTTGTAAAACCTATTCCGGTTCATAGGTCCATCTTTTGTTAAGTGCTTTGCTTTATAATTATATAGGGTGTGGGTGTGCGTTGGCCCCCTCACTCAGTCAGTTGACTGACCCATCGTTTATTCTTTTAGTTGCAGGTTCTTTTGGGCTTGAGCTAGGCGGAGAAGTGTGTCTTTCTTGCACTTGTCGGTCTAGGTTTTGCTAGTAGCATTTACTCTCCTGCATCTTATTTTTTTTTGTATAGGTATAGTTGGTTGTAGTTGAATACTTATACTTTTGTTTGGGCCGTGACGGCATTGTATATGAATTAGATGTTGGTACCTATATGTAAATATATTATAATTATGTATGTGATGGTACCTATATGTATATATGTGATGCTTTTGTGATGTTGCTTTTATTTTCTTTCGCTTCCGCGTACTCTGACTTAGTTTGTTAGCTCCGCCTAGTCTAGAGTGTGTGTTTGTTCTCCCGTTCGCTATGGTTCGGATTCGGGTACGGACTTTCCATTTCGAATCCGGGTTTGGATTATAGTGCGGGGGATGTGGCCCTACGTGTGGGTGCTACAACAATCTTCTACTCTATAGTCGAACTTAGGTCACATAAAGCGGATGTGGGTGTAAATGCACCAATTCGCGAAATTTTAATAAAATAAAAGTGCCGGAGCGCCGGAAAGCGTTTAATAAAAAATATTTTAAATAATATTATTTTATTTAATTTAATTTTATATATAAAAACTTGATTTTATTTGACTATTGATCATGATAACTTAATTTTATCATTTTATAATAATCATATATTAAATCAAAAAAATTAAAATTCATCTTTCATATTATTATATGTGTATTAAAAAAATAATAATAAGCCTTCTTAAAGCGATAAATGTGCATAAATTCGTCAGTTCGAAAAACTAAAATTTTAAGTCGTCTTAAAGCGAGTAATGCGCATAAATTTGTCAATGCAAAAGATTGAGTGCAAATACGTTGAGCATAATAGAAGGATTGTGTGATTTAAAATCGAACTGGATGGGTTGAGTCGAACAAAGTACCAATCCATTTTTTTTCGTCGTTTCTTACTTTTAAATTTGAGAATTGTGGAAGCTTTACTCAATTTGATTTGTTTATATTGTTAAATCAAAAGGTACCAGTAAATATATGCTAGCTAGGCTTTATGTTAAGGAATAAACAAATTTATCGAAAAGAGAAAGTACGTTGATAAGAAGTTGAATCCAATTAAATAAAATTAGAACAAAAAATATTTATAATAAGGTAGGATCTAATCATGTATTAGTTGTTGTATATTACATACTTAAGATTGTTCACGATTAATATATGGGTATATTATTCGTGACAATTTTTTAACATTACTGATAGTTAATTACGAATTTCTTTATCTCATTCTGGTTTGTATTATTTTAAAAAATCCTTTTTATTATTGATAGGAATAGACCTTAATATTGTAATAACTTTTGTTTCTTTTATATTAAATCGTGATTCCATTTTTAGGTCCACATGCAGTTGGAATATCATGGTAAATTAAAATAACCCCGTTCTACATAATTCGAAGTTTATCTGATTTTTAATTGGCTATCTGAAAAATTAAAAAACATATATATATAAATTATTATGGGTAGAGATTTAATGTGATTTGACATTTAACCCCTATACTTACCCTTGACTTTTATTTTGACTTACGTCAGTCCGCTCATTATCGAGCAAAGGACAGCAACATTATTAGCCGTCAATATCTAAGTGCGTGCAAGCGATGATAACAAATAAAAAAATAAAAGAAAACAAACCAAATATTGGCCTTCACACTAATTTAAATCCAATTATATATTTTTATTATTTTTACATGATAATTATACAAATATCGTACATATATGGTATGTCGGACCATTGAGGTATAAAAAAAATATTGAATACGAAATCATTAAATTACACTATTTGATGATATACATAATTTTATACTAAATTAATGTAAATAAATTAACTCATATTTTGAAATTTAAATGCGAAATCTCTACTTATCTTGGTATATTGATCAACACTTTGCCGGCAATCAAAGTCAATCAATTTGTGTTAAAAATGCCGACAATAATTAGTGAAAAGGAGATGTTAGGCTTGGAAAGGTCTATACGTACTAAACCACTAATCCGCCTTACCTTCATATGTACTCTTCAATTAGAATTTATTTGCTTTCATGTATTATGATTAACCCTAGTTAACTTAATTCTTTCTCTGAAATAAAAAAGCTCGTAATTAGTAATTTCTCTGGAAAAAAAAATGAAAAAGATAAATCCAGCCACGAAAGTAGGATCAATAATTGACCTAAGTAGTGAATGCAAATATGGTCAATAAATAAATGACAGCACATTTAAGTATCGCTTATAAATAATCATCGAATAATTGCCGACTGGATATAATAATAATAATAATAATAATAATAATCATCATCATCATCATCATAGTGAGAGTTTTTTTTTTTTTTCCCTGTCCTTCTCTTTTTCTTTACTCTATTTTTCTCTCTTGAATTTTTCAATTTATTTTTCTCTTATTTACATGATAATCTTCCCTCCGACTTCTCTCCTGATTTATTCTAAATTCGAGTATATCTCATTAATTTTTATTACTTGTTCATCACTTTCCAAAAGTCCTTATTCATCGCTCATACAATAAACTAACTAGCTAAGCAGATCATGCACATTGGTTCGTCTTGAACCCTTTAGGATGATCCCGATAATAAATTAATAATAAGTGTTATTATTATTATTTTTAGATCACTTTTGAGAACACTTTTACCAGTAAAAGCTAATGGTTTAGCTTTGGGCATGGAGCTGGAAATGACTATTCTTTCTCAAGACACTAATCGTGCCCTGTCGGCTACGTTAGGCTAGTCAACAAGATTAGCAGTCAACGCACCCCTTAACCATTAATGGATATAGGGGTGTTCATAAACACCGAAAATCGAAAAATCGAACCGAGCCGACCGAAAACCGAACCGAATCGATCGAGGAGTGTTCGATTCGGTTTTCGGTTTGCCCCCTTTTGGATTTTCGGTTTTTCGGTTTTTTCGGTTCGGTTTCACGGTTACACCGAACCGAACCGAAAACCTTTTTTTTTTTTTTAATATATATATCATATATTTTGATTAATATATACATATATTTTAATTATTTGGCAGAAATATATATGTATATATATAATAATTATATTTATATATATAATAATTATAATTATATATATATATATATATCTTGGTAAAGATATATATATATATACCATATATTTTAATTATTTGCCATTTAGGTTGATTGCAATTTTTACATTTTTCACAAAATCTCAACTTCCAAAAAAATTTTTTTAATTATATTCAGTATTTTCGGTTTTTCGACCGAAAACCGAAAGTTCGGTTAACCGAAACGAACTTTCGGTTCGGCCGAAAAACCGAACCGTGAACACCCCTAAATGGATATTAATTATATAAATCACATCCAATAAATTAAAATTAGGGATAGTTATTAAACAGGACCAATAATGCTAAAAAATTATCCTAAACACCCTAGTTTGAAAATTTTATGTTTGAGGTCAACAATACACAATATATTTTTCCTAAACTCCCTAATCACCTAAAAAGACTGGGTTGCCCTTACGTTTTTCCTACCGCTAGTCCAAATTTGCTTCCTCCAAACCTCTGCTTTATTAAGTCTCACCAGCCCCCATCGGAGTCTTCTTTTGCAAGCTTGCTTTGCGCGATTGGTGTCGTAATTTTCATCTGGCGACGGAGAGCAGGACAATAAAGACTAAAGCATATCAAGGAAGTGTATGAGACCTTTTTTCGTTCTAGATTTGAATCTTTGATGTTGTATTTTGTCCTGTTCTGTTTGCATTTCATTTCCATTTTGGTTTATATCTGCAATGTTTAGCTGGAAATGGTATTGATGCCAACTAACGCTTCAATGGTTGTTAATGGGCAGATTATCTTGTTAAGATGTTTAATTCAACATCGTCGGCGCAGAATGAGTCGAGGTTGTTCTGTTATTGTGGGGTCCAGACCCGTGTTTTCACTTCTAAGACTTCCAGAAATCCTCATCGGAGGTTTACTAAATGTTGCTAGGGAACTTGTCGCATGTGGGTGTGGATCGATCCAGAACCCACCCCTGAAATGAGAGCACTTTTCGCCAGTTACGACAAGAAGATCGTTGTCCGTGATGCTGAAATCGGACTTCTGAAGTTGAAGTTAAAATTTATGGCAGCTCTTCTTCTTGTCTCATGGATAGCCTTCCTAGTACGATGATCTATTTGATGATTCCTCTTGGTGTAAGATTATGGGTGATTCTTCATTTTTGGTAGTGTGGACACCCTCGGTTGTAATCCTACATTTAAACAAGCATGTAAATATTTTGTAGTGTATTTTCGGTTGTTTATTTTCTGTTTTGGCGAAAGGGGAAAAGCTGTGCTTGTCAAATTAAGAGATGAAGACTCGTAATTAAAAGTTGGGTTTGTCGAGTTAGGCTACGAAAAAGTTTTAATTAAAAGCTGGGTTTGTAGAGTTAGACCATGAATATTCGGAATTAAAAGTTGGATTTGTCTAGTTAGGCTATGAGAATCGTAATTAAAAGGTGAAAAGTGAAGAGTCAGGCCATGAATATTTGGAATTAAAGGCTTGGTTTGTCGAGTTAGGCTACGAGAACTCGTAATTAAAAGGTGGGAAACAAAGAAAGTAGCAAATAATCAACCAATTTATGCAAACAATATATATTAATTCAGTCTAGCTGACTACATTCTTCTAAGGCATTTAATCGAACAACTTGCGAGCACTTCTTACATTGCATTCCTGTCCACCCCCTATTGGTTTAGCTGTCACTGATCTATGCAAAGGTGCTCCCATTTTTATTTTCTCACCCATCTCAATTTGTTGCAGGGAAAAAATGGAGCATCCATGCATAGATCGGTGAGATCTAAATCGTACATAGAAGTGGGGATTTGATGTCTGGCAGCCCACTGTCATATTTAAAAGTAGTAAGTTCACCCCCCTTATTGGTTTAGCTGTCACCGATTGTGTATAGATGCTCCCATGTTTGTTTTCTTACCCATCTGAATTTGTTGCAGATGGAAAAAAGGGAGCATCTATACACAGATCGGTGAGAGCTAAACCAATACATAGATGATTTAGCATAAGAGATCTGTAGAAGTGGGGATTTGGTGGTGAATATAAAGGAGACCATCTGTAATCACATCATCTTGGATAATGGGGGAATTAAATGCCGGGAGTTGGAGAGTCACGCCTTGGAAAACTAAAAGCAGGGTTAAAAATGCGTAATTGAAGGTTGGGTTTGTCCAGTGTTAGGCCATAAAAATGCGTAATTGAAAGTTGGGTTTGTCCAGTGAAAGGTTAAAAATGCGTAATTGAATGTTGGGTTTGCCCAGTGTTAGGCCATAAAAATGCGTAATTGAAGGTTGGGTTTGTCCATTGAAAGGTTAAAAATGCGTAATTGAAGGTTGAGTTTGTCCAGTGTTTGGCCATAAAAATGTGTAATTGAAGGTTGGGTTTGTCCAGTGAAAGGTTAAAAATGCGTAATTGAAGTCATGGTTTGTCCAGTGTTAGGCCATAAAAATGCGTAATTGAAGGTTGGGTTTGTCCAGTTAAAGGTTAAAAATACGTAATTGAAGTCATGGTTTGTCCAGTGTTGCAATGTTGCAATGTTGTAATGTTGCAATGTCGTGGTCATGATTCAATCAATCTTGTTAATGTTGCAATCTTGTAATCACAATCTTGTTAATGTTGCAATGTTGTAATGATGTGATCATGATTCAATCAATCTTATTAATGTGATCATGATTCAATCAATCTTATTAATGTTGCCATAAATTGTAATGATGTGATCATGAATCAATGAATCTTATTAATGTTGCAATGTTGTAATGATGTGATCATCATTCAATCAATCTTATTAATGTTGCAATGTTGAATCTTATTACGTATTTTTATGGCCTACACTGGACAAACCCAACATTCAATTACACATTTTTAACCTTTCACTGGACAAACCCAACCTTCAATTACGCATTTTATGGCCTAACATTGGACAAACCCTGATTTCAATTACGCATTTTTAACCTTTCACTGGACAAAAACAACCTTCAATTACGCATTTTTATGGCCTACACTGGACAAACCCAACCTTCAATTACGTATTTTTAACCTTTCACTTGACAAACCAAACCTTCAATTACGCATTTTTAACCTTTCAATGGACAAACCCTGACTTCAATTACGCATTTTTATGGCCTAACACTGGACAAACTCAACATTCAATTATGCATTTTTAACCTTTCACTTGACAAACCCAACCTTCAATTACCCATTTTTAACCTTTCAATGGACAAAACCAACCTTCAATTACGCATTTTTATGGCCTAACACTGGACAAACCCAACATTCAATTACGCATTTTTAACCTTTCACTTGACAAACCCAACCTTCAATTACGGGCGATGTGAATACGGTAATATAAAAATTTATAAAAAGAGGCAATGTGACAAACAAATTACAAAGAAAGTTAATATACGTAAAAAATTATAAAAAATTAGTATTTATTTCATACAAGCTATTGACAACCAAATTTTAGAAGTATGTGTGCGATGTGAACACGGTAATCAGCAATGAGAACCTCTTTTGCAAACTGCCTGTACTTCGCGGTGTCCTTTGCAAGCGACTCCACGAAGAGGTAAATAAACGCCCCACAGTCCAAGCTTTCTGGTGCTTGAGTACGGATGGATGTGGCTTCTGGGAACCTTTCAGCTGCAGCAACTTTGGCAATGCCTTGTATTCCCAGTATGCTTTCATGAAACAACCCCATACCTTCTCCAGTGGCGTGTTTTAGGCGAGCTCATGGAGTTATACGCCAAGAACTTATTCTCCACTGTGTTGTACACTACCAAATGCCAACGATTAGTAGTGTTCAATGGGAATATAAAGTATCGGCATTGGTCAATGACACCGTTGTTGAGCCTTTCCAGCTGCAGCACCGCATAATTCATCAATTTGGGCTCTTGAAGAAATTTAACCATCATTTTCGCTGAGAGATAGTGGGTTTTCGTGGATCCCTTCACCAAATCAATTATATGTTGTGTGAGAAATGAAGAAGCGCAATAAATTTTGTGGGAATGTACTCACTACCCATCAGTATATGAAAATAGGCCTCGAAAACCCTTTGATTCATTGACTGACTGTAGCACCCGCACGGTGGGTCACCACATCCCCCGCACCAAAGTCCGATCCACATACGAAATGGAGAGTCCGTACATGAACCAAACAGTGGCGAACGGGAGACCGACAAACTCACACCTAGGCTAGGCGGAACTTAGACCCCGAAAGCAAAACTCAAACCACAACAAGAATGCGGAAGCGAAACAAGCCATGCAAGAATCAAAACATTCAAAAGCAGTTGACGGGTTCAACTAGCATAAATACCTAATCCCGAATATCAAACCATAATCATAAATCCAACGGGTTCAACTAATTCGAGTATACCTGTCCTAAACTGTCCCGAAATATACATATCAATTCATATGTAAATTTTAAATATCATATTCCAACATACTTTATACATAAGCCGTATTAAAGAAATATGAATGCAAGACAACCACTAGACAAAGACTCGAAAGAAAACTGCAAAGGACTGACACACTCCGCCTAGCACGAACTCCAAGCAGAACCTGCAAACTAAAAAGGTAAAAGGGGGAGGGGTCAGTCTAAACTCGACTAAGTGAGGGGTTAACACACCCACACTATATATATATAAGAGCAAAGCACGTACAAACTCATAATGTTCATGAACGCGGGGATAGTTTTTGCACACTAAATCATTCCCGTGATATATACATATAGGGCTTACTTAGCAAAAGCAAATTAACCAATTTTAACTTACCGAGCAAACTTAGCAAAGCCTATTAGTTCATAACATATTCAGAACTTAGCTTATCTTATGAAAATCCCTTTTTATTTAAGTTAGAATCTATCCCCGTTTCATAAACCTTAACATAACATACATATGATATCATATCATCCTCAACTCTGGGTGATGGAAGGGTGTATACGCCCAAACCATCCAAACAAACGAGGGGAGCGCCTTCCGAGTACTCAAACCCTCAGGATTCCTTCCCTCACCAAACCTCCTGGTGAGTTCAAGGGTGATCCTCTGCAGACATATGGAGACTATGCACAGGCTTAACCTCGACGGCCCTATGCCGTCCCGAGGGCTCCTTACCCATAACTCCAGGGCCCAACATAAACATATCATATCATAACCCGCTACAAAAGAGACAGACAGACAGACAGACTTATACGTAGATACATACCACTTCCCGTTTCAATCAAACTCGGTCCTTGCCAAACTTGGCTCGTGAGAAGTATACGGTTAGAAGCATAGCTTCACGTGGCAAAACATAATAAAGCATTCTAAATCAAGCATACATAGGCTCGTACATTGCTTAACATACTTGCAAACTCGAGGCATATTCAACAAATACATATTTCACACTTATTTATATACATATAAAGCTTATTAAATCACATGCAATCAAAACCGAGCACATTGCAATAAGGTGTAACTATATCCTAACCTCACCTGACACCGAAGAGGCCGAAGACACCACAAATGATCCACCCCGGAATCAACACGGCCAACAAAACACCACCCCGGGTGTACCTGAACAAACTGAATGCAAAACAGGACTTAGACACCAGAATGAACCAATTAGACGCACGGCTTATGTTTATGATTGGCATGAAGTCATGGACCACGTATACATGCATAAATTATTCATTTAAGATCATATAATTGCACACCAATACATGTCACGCAATTAAAGAAGCATACTAAAGTTTAAGATAAAGGGTACATAACTATCATGCATAAAATATTCATTCTTTAATATTAAATTATAATTCGTGCACCTAACATAGCATATAATACGAATTCATACCGAAACATGCAATACAATTAAGATATAAATCAATAAGCGGCAAAAGAAATCAATTAAAAGCATAAAAACCCAAAACCACACGCTGGACAACGGGAAGGGCCGTTCCCAGACACAAGGCAAAACGGGAAAGGCCCTTCCCACGAGCGCTGCTCGGAAGGGCCGTTCCGGCCCGAAGAACAAAACGGGAACGGCCGTTCCCATATGCGGATGGGAAGGGCCGTTCCGGCCCGTCCTGCTCAAAAAAACAGAGCAGAAGCAGCAATGGCGTCGGGAGCCAACACCACCACCCACACACAGCCACAACCAACAACCAAATCATGCAAAAATTAACACAATAAAGCATATATAACATATAGAACACATAATTACACTTAAGAGCTCAAGAAACGAGCTTAAACACGCTAAACCCCCGACCCACTACTATTCATCATCTTCCCCAACCAAGCACGTAAACACATATCCAAGGCACGAAAGAGAGATTAAATTAAAGCACGTAACGAAAGGGTCACAAATCTTACCTTAGGTCGTTGATCGGACGGTTAGATCTTGCAAACCCGAGCTCAAGGCTTCTTGGCCAAAAGGGGAAAAATATCTTCTCTTCTCCCTTTCCTTGCTTACCTGCTGATCGATCAATGAGGAGAGAGAGAGGCTTGGCCCTTTTTGGGGCTGGTCAAACGGGTCGGTTAAAACGGGTAGGGTCAAACGGTATCCGGTCCAAACGAATCGGATTTAAAACGGTAGGGCTATCAAATGGCTTTAGAAATTAAAAGGTTAGTTCATTGAATCCGGATCGTCGAAACGAACTCAATGATAGGGTCGTAATTCGAATTCGAATTCCCGAGCTCAAATAGCCACGAAGGCTCAAACGCCCTAATTAGAATTAGGTCCCTAAATTACAAATATTGGGCAATTGAGCCCAAGACATTTAATTAAATTCTAGAGCACACGTTATTAAAATAAATCTCATGTTGACACGTAAGCATGCTCAAACGCATAATTCACTAAATACTGAATTAAACCCTCTCGTGACGCTGTACCTGGAATGCCGAAGAGACGGGGCGTCACTATCTCCCCCCTTAAGAGAACCTGGCCCCCAGGTTCTACCGCTCGCAACAAAACTGCGAGCAACTCTCCCGTATTCACCCAAGTTCGGAGCTCGCGACACTCCGACAAGGGTTAGCCCGAGAAAGGTCTTCCAAGCATGAAGGGGGTTCGATCATCACTTCAAGCTTCATACGAACTCGATCCCGACTAGGAGTAGCTCAGACTTTTCGCACGATAGGAGGCTCACAAGTGATTCAACTCCCACCGCTTGAATCATTCCAAACCAACCCACAATCCAGGACCACGAGTGGAGTTGTTAAAGAACTCACACTACTCACTCTCCAACCCAAGAAGGGCCTTCAACCCGTGGTTCGAAGTTGACATTCGAACGTTGCTCCTCAACTGTAAGCTCTAGGAAACTCGTTGAGAAGACCATTGCAAAGCACGACCCTCAACTTACCGCAAGACAACAACACTCGCTTTCTCAAGTCACCCCAGAGGGCAACCGACAACTCACAACAACAACACACACCCCCCAAACAAAGCAAAACAGAAGATGGATGATGCACGTGGTATGTATGTTTAATGTACCGTTCACCGAAGCGTTGGAATCTTATCTTTATGATGATTTGATCAACTCCAAAGTTTCTTTATTCGCGGTTAGGTTCTGAAATTCCCAACGTGTCTCTAGCTCCACATATCAACCCGATCTTTATTCCATGGTTGTAATTTATCCTTGATAATTTCTCTAATTTAAACTCCATCTCTTAAGTGATCTCTTGGTCTTGTTTTCGTTTCTCCCAAAATTCTTGTAGAAGTATTTAAGAAAAATGTTGTGGCTTGAAACCGTAGTTCCTTCCCAATAAGTGTTCTTCAAATTTGGTGCCGAACTCCTCACCTTAGCACCCTTCTCTTTTTGAAAATTTTGAAGTCCTTTAGAAGTTCAATCTACATCTTCTAATCATCTTTATCGATTCTTCTTCTCCAAAGTATGGTTAAATGGAAAGCGGTCACCATATCCCGAAACTGCAGTTGATTAAATTCGTTCCCAACTCCCAAATCAATTCTTGTTCTAACCCTTGTTATTCTTGTTTAAATTCCACCGGTAGAGAATCTTGATGTCTTCTCCTAATTATCTTCAAGAATTAACTTCCTTCATTATTCTTAAATCCGGACTCCAAAACAATCATGCCTTGTGCTTGGTGAAATAAGCTACCTCGAATCTTTAATTTCTCTTCAAAATATACCCCAATTCCTAAATTCTTCAACTTGGTACGGGGACCTCTCAAATCATTCTTCTTTATCATATTTTCCATGTCTCCATAAACTCAACCTGAACTCCAAAAGAAATTCTTAATTTCATTCCCTATCCAAACCATCTCTTCCAATTCCCATCGAACACAACTTGGTAACTTGAATGAAGAATTATCCTAAAATAAAACACTAAATATGTATGTCGAGTTAAAGTGCGAATGAGATGCATCACTTAACCATTTAGACACGCAGTATCAACAAGTAACAACAATTAAAAAAAATAAGCTGCAATTAATGACAATTAACAACAACTAACAATTACAACACAAGAACATATAATTGCAATATTTAAAATGGAGGATGAATGCTCGTGCCATGAATGCAATTACCTCAAAACCCGGGTTCCTGTTGGTTTCCAATTTGAAGCCGATCCCGTGCATTTTGCTTGTTAGCTCTCGGTCGATCACACTCGGAAATCTTGTGCTCCGTTGACCCGCAAATGTAGCACCTCTTCAATCTGTCCCAACATACTTCGTAGGTATGAGTATTTCCTCCACAATAAGCACATAATTGGGGCCCTTTCCCCAACCTTGAAGTATTCCCGGTCTTGTGTTTCTTTCCTCGAATTCTCTTAGCCCGAGTTCCATGTTGGTGAGATTCTCCTTCTACTTGCAGGTTTGAGCATAAACCCGACTTAACATTGGACCCCGATACCTCTTCTTTCTTGCCCCTTGTCACGATCCAAGTTTCGACCCTTAAAACTTTCTTCGTGGCTTTATCCCACGTAGTCGTATCCGTTGCAATTAGGGCTTCCTTGAATTCATCCCGAAGGCCTTCCATGAAGTATTTGGCCTTCATCTGATCGTGGCCATATTTCAAAAATTCCCTCTACCTCCGAAATCCAATCTTCAGCCCTTATATCATTTCCTTCTCGAAATTGGGGAGGCTTGAACGCTAAGAATTCTTGGTACATGGTTGCCATCGGATTCATTGCTTGTAATTGGGTAGAAGATTGTCTTTAATATCCCTGATTTTGATGAGAAGGTAGACCGCAGTGTTGTTGATAAGAAGTACCCTAAAATTCTCCACAACTACAATATAGGTATATGCATATTGATTAGTAAGTGCTCATGTCACACAATAACTCACGTAAGAGCATCAAAGGAATGCAATGCACCACGTAATATAAATTCAACAAAGTATTGAAATTTCAATTGCATAACTTATCAAATCATGATGCAAATGCACACATAATCAAATTGTCCTATGCCGTTCGACTTAGAGAGACACGACCTGGCACTGAACCCCGGTTTTACAACCTGGGGCTCTGATACCACTTAAGGATGTAGCACCCGCACGGTGGGTCACCACATCCCCTGCAGCAAAGTCCGATCCACATACGAAATGGAGAGTCCGTACATGAACCAAACAGTGGCGAACGGGAGACCGACAAACTCACACCTAGGCTAGGCGGAACTTAGACCCCGAAAGCAAAACTCAAACCACAACAAGAATGCGGAAGCGAAACAAGTCATGCAAGAATCAAAACATTCAAAAGCAGTTGACGGGTTCAATTAGCATAAATACCTAATCCCGAATACCAAACCATAATCATAAATCCAACGGGTTCAACTAATTCGAGCACACTTGTCCTAACCTGTCCCGAAATATACATATCAATTCATATGTAAATTTTAAATATCATATTCCAACATACTTTATACATAAGCCGAATTAAAGAAATATGAATGCAAGACAACCTACTAGACAAAGACTCGAAAGAAAACTGCAAAGGACTGACACACTCCGCCTAGCACGAACTCCAAGCCGAACCTGCAAACTAAAAAGGTAAAAGGTGGAGGGGTCAGTCTAAACTCGACTAAGTGAGGGGTTAACACACCCACACTATATATATATAAGAGCAAAGCACGTACAAACTCATAATGTTCATGAACGCGGGGATAGTTTTTGCACACTAAATCATTCCCGTGATATATACATATAGGGCTTACTTAGCAAAAGCAAATTAACCAATTTTAACTTACCGAGCAAACTTAGCAAAACCTATTAGTTCATAACATATTCAGAACTTAGCTTATCTTATGAAAATCCCTTTTTATTTAAGTTAGAATCTATCCCCGTTTCATAAACCTTAACATAACATACATATGATATCATATCATCCTCAACTCCGGGTGATGGAAGGGTGTATACGCCCAAACCATCCAAACAAACGAGGGGAACGCCTTCCGAGTACTCAAACCCTCAGGATTCCTTCCCTCACCCAACCTCCTGGTGAGTTCAGGGGTGATCCTCTGCAGACATATGGAGACTATGCACAGGCTTAACCTCGACGGCCCTATGCTGTCCCGAGGGCTCCTTACCCATAGCTCCAGGGCCCAACATACACATATCATATCATAACCCGCTACAAAAGAGACAGACAGACAGACAAACTTATCCGTAGATACATACCACTTCCCGTTTCATTCAAACTCGGTCCTTGCCAAACTTGGCTCGTGAGAAGTATACGATTAGAAGCATAGCTTCACGTAGCAAAACATAATAAAGCATTCCAAATCAAGCATATATAGGCCCGTACATTGCTAAACATACTTGCAAACTCGAGGCATATTCAACAAATACATATTTCACACTTATTTATATACATATAAAGCTTATTAAATCACATGCAATCAAAACCGAGCACATTGCAATAAGGTGTAACTATATCCTAACCTCACCTGACACCGAAGAGGCCGAAGACACCACAAATGATCCACCCCGGAATCAACACGGCCAACAAAACACCACCCCGGGTGTACCTGAACAAACTGAATGCAAAACAGGACTTAGACACCAGAATGAACCAATTAGACGCACGGCTTATGTTTATGATTGGCATGAAGTCATGGACCACGTATACATGCATAAATTATTCATTTAAGATCATATAATTGCACACCAACACATTTCACGCAATTAAAGAAGCATACTAAAGTTTAAGATAAAGGGTACATAACTATCATGCATAAAATATTCATTCTTTAATATTAAATTACAATTCGTGCACCTAACATAGCATATAATACGAATTCATACCGAAACATGCAATACAATTAAGATATAAATCAATAAGCGGCAAAAGAAATCAATTAAAAGCATAAAAATCCAAAACCATACACTGGACAACGGGAAGGGATGTTCCCAGACACAAGGAAAAACGGGAAGGGCCCTTCCCACGAGCGCTGCTCCGAAGGGCCGTTCCGACCCGAAGAACAAAACGGGAAGGGTTGTTCCCAAGGGCCGTTCCGGCCCCAAGGCCAAAACGGGAATGGCCGTTCCGGCCCGTCCTGCTAAAAAAAAACAGAGCAGAAGCAGCAATGGCGTCGGGAGCCAACACCACCACCCACATACAGCCACAACCAACAACCAAATCATGCAAAAATTAACACAATAAAGCATATATAACATATAGAACACATAATTACACTTAAGAGCTCAAGAAACGAGCTTAAACACGCCAAACCCCCGACCCACTACTATTCATCATCTTCCCCAACCAAGCACGTAGACACATATCCAAGGCACGAAAGAGAGATTAAATTAAAGCATGTAACGAAAGGGTCACAAATCTTACCTTAGGTCGTTGATCGGACGGTTAGATCTTGCAAACCCGAGCTCAAGGCTTCTTGGCCAAAAGGGGAAAAATATCTTCTCTTCTCCCTTTCCTTGCTTACCTGTTGATCGATCAATGAGGAGAGAGAGAGGCTTGGCCCTTTTTTGGGCTGGTCAAACGGGTCGGTTAAAATGGGTAGGGTCAAACGGTATCCGGTCCAAACGGATCGGATTTAAAATGGTAGGGCTATCAAATGGCTTTAGAAATTAGAAGGTTAGTTCATTGAATCCAGATCGTCGAAATGAACTCAATGATAGGGTCGGGATTCGAATTCGAATTCGAATTCCTGAGCTCAAATAGCCACGAAGGCTCAAACGCCCTAATTATAATTAGGTCCCTAAATTACAAATATTGGACAATTGAGTCCAAGACATTTAATTAAATTCTAGACCACACGTAATTAATCATGTTGACACGTAAGCATGCTCAAACGCATAATTCACAAAATACTGAATTAAACCTTCTCGTGACGCCGAAGAGACGGGGCATCACACTGACCCCATATCAGTCTCAGAATATCACTCACAAACACCCGCGTTTTATCGCCAGCCACATATACCTCCTTATCACTGGCAATAAAATAAAATAAAATTACACATTGATACAAATTTGATTTTGAAATTACTAATTACGCATAAAAAATAACTTACTTGAACGTGCTAGAGTAGTCATCAATGAACCCGTCGATCACCTTAAGGACTTCATCGTTCAAAGATGCACGCCCGTCAAAATCCTTTCTACCTCGAAAGGATTTCAAATCATCAGCAACAGAATAAACTGGGGCATCAAAATCATCATCATCAGCCTCCTCAACAACATGAACTGCTTCATGAGGGAACGTAGCAGCACCTCGCTCAACCTCATCAGCAGTAGCCCCTTGAAATTCATCCTCAGGTTTCCCCCATTCAGTCCTCAAATCACACATCACGTCACAGACAAGAAGATCTACAAAATCATGCCTCGAAAGCTCCTGCACATCTTTAACCTTCTCCTCTACCGCATTCTCATCCTCTACAACATTCTCCTCTCCCTCATCCTGCTTCTCAGCTTCATTCTTCCCCTCATCAATATCCCCTTCAACCCCTTGTACAACAGAGTTCTCAGCAGCTGTCTTCCTTCTTTTCTTAGACTTTGCACGCTTATTAGATTTTTTCCTCTTACCATCTTTATTCTCCTCGTCCACATCATCCTCTAAACCATCATCATCATCATCATCATCATCATCAACCTCATTTTGAAAGGTAGACTCTGGTAGATCCTCTACACAATCAAGCAACTTAAGCTCCTTTTTATTAGCAGGTTTAATTTCATATAGCTGCAAGCAAACGATTAAATTGTATAATATAAACATATAGCTCATCATAATTCATGTATACATAACGTTTTTAATCATAATGTTTACTTACGTCGGAGAAGGTCAACTTGCTGAAACGCTTTTCAATTTTCTTCTTCTGTGCAGGCAAATTACTCTTCCCCCACTTCAAAAACCGTGGGAAGGCCTGCACCAACACGGCATGCCCACAGGAGGGAAAATGTTCAATGAACCAAGCCTGGATTTAAAACAGACTGGGGGGATCAAAAAGACAAATACAACCACGTAGATATAAAAAACAAGATAACAATATATATATATATTCTTACCATCAGCTCCATAGTACAACCGTCACGAAACTATTTGGAATCAACTTTGAACTTCTCAATTGACAAAACCAAAAAATTATAAACAACAACACCCCAAGCGAATCGGTCGATATATGTTAAGTTATCTACATAGCCTATCAGACCAATTGGCAGCTTAAGGCTACTGCATGGAAAAAGCAATGTAGAAAAAATAAACAATATGAACATTCTTGCAAAATCATCGATGCCTTCGGCATCACTCCTACAAGCCAAGCACTGTAACCTGGTCAATATGTTAGCACGTGTCACCCTACAGTTTTTGTTGTCAAAATACAGTTGCCGGAATCGTGATTTCACTCTAACATAAGGATCAATAGGGTTACCCTCACATTGTAGCCCCAACACAATTGAGAGCTCTGTGTCAGTAAAGGTTACACTGACTTGCCCAAAGTTGAATGTCCGTAGATCCACGTTATAATGTTCCAGCAGCACTCCAACGTGTTTGTTTGTACCTTGAAGTCCATGCATTTGAAGGAATAAGCCAAATGGAGTCGCCAATATCCTTTGCCTTTGGGTATCTGTTAGCACACCAATTTCGGTCATTTTTTAAGTAAAATATGTTGGCGAGCAATGATATTGTATTTCGTCGCGCCTCATAGTTTTACCGCTGCTTTTTCCGGTGCTGGACTTATTTGAGATTTGCTTCAATCTAGCCATCGGAACTAATTGACAACGAAAACTACCCAATTAATTGCAAACCCTAAACACCGAATTGTAAGCCCTAAATGTCGAATTAAGACCCTCAAATCTGAAATTAAAAACCAAATTTGCAGTATCAGGGTTGTTACAATTACCAGATGTGGGGGTGGATGCATGGAGGCCAGAGTGCTCGTCGGCGGCGGTTGGTATCGTATTCTCAAAGATGATTCAAGGGAAAGTTACACTGATTCTTGAATTCAAGAAGGGCAAAACGGCCTATTCACACGTTTTAGGGGGTTTACAAAAAATATGTTTTGTATTGGGGATGTAAAATTGATTAATTTCAAATTGGGGTGTTTGGGATAAGTCATGAGCCATATCAGGGATGAAACATTAATTCTCCGTTAAAATTATTATTTTTGTTTGTAAATCAATTGGATAATTTAATCTCCTAATTTAACTAAGTGTGGACCAACACGGGTTGATTCAAGTGGTTAATAAGTTCAGTCTCCAGGGTAATATCCGGGTGTTAAAAGAGGAAAAAAAGAAAAAAAGAACTTTCGGGTTAACCCATTTTCCGATAAAAGTTGAATTTAAACAACTTATAGTTCGTTTACTTCACTAGATAGTAATCCAATAGGTTTAGGTTAGTAAAACATAAAAATTGGGTTAATTGCCCACAAACAGAAAATGATTTGTTTACATTTGTTGTTTGAGATAGGCAAATTAACAATGACATTTTCACAAAGCTAATATCTCATACTTAATCCACAAATGTACCGGGCTTGCTCTTAAATCATAGGCCTATCACCCACTAAAGTAAACAATTTATTATGAGTCGTAAAATAACCCACCCATCCTAATATATAGAAGTAAACGACTTCTTAGTGAATTAATTTTGGGATTTAATATATATAATTTTCCTTAACCATATTCAAACCTATACTATTTTGTAAGCAATTTCAAATGGTTTTTTTTTTTTTTTTTTGGTGAAATAGTTGGCAAAAAGAATATAAGGTAACAAACCTAGGGCGACTTAGATTATGTAGTTTTCAAAATGTGGATTACTGTACATATTTTGGGCATAATATGCTTTAGGACATTTTAGGTTAAAGTAGGTGATGGGGTCAAAATACGTTCGTCCCACGTTTGGACACGTGGCAATTCAAGATGACGACCACTGTTCTTTTGCGATTACGGTAATCATGCACGAGCGCTCAAACCCCTCAAGCGTCAGTATTCCTCAAGGACGCGTGTCAACTCTGTTGCACGTGTACGTGATCAACATCGCCGCTCTCTAACGAGCGCGATTCGTACTGCATGGCTAAAGTTCCAATCAATCAAGGGAGCCCTCTTCGTGCGGTACACTCCCTCAGGGAGGCTTCCATTCCGGCTCATTACATACGCCTTGGCCCTCATCCCCTAGCGGATTCCTTGGCCTCCAAGGCTCTTAGTTGACACGAGCGCGCTCTTAAGCCCTCGTTACCAACCCCTAAAACGGCTCTCTGACACACCGTACATGCCCGCGCAGCTACCACTGTTGCCAACACCAACTTTCATCAGCTTTTGCAGAGAAGATTCCTCCTAGGTTTCTCTCCCAATGCCACGTGTTAGGGCAACATTCGGCCAGGACCACACGGTGCAAATGACCAAAGGGTCCTTGACCCTCAACTATAAATATGTGAGTTCATCTTCTCCACTGTAAGCAATTTCCATTACAGCAACTCTATACTTAGCACATTATCTCTTTCAGATCTTCATCTGACTTGAGCGTCGGAGAGTCAAACTGGGAATCACCCCCAGTTCCCCCAACTTGGCCTTCTGACTTTTGTCTTTGTGTTTGTCCTAGCAGGTAGAACCCTCACCTTTCTCGGCGAACATCAACTGGTTTCCTCCCCTAAACAAATTCTAAAGTGATTGGACTCTGTACCCCATATTGAGACCCATCAGTAGGAACATTAAACAATTAAAATTTAGAGGGCATAGTTTTTTTAGTTTTTTTTTTAATTATTTTTTTATTTTTTATATATATAGGGGAAAAACATTTTCCCTCAAATAATAGTCAAATTTACAATTCATCATCCGAATTATTATACATTTTAAATTGTCACTTGAATTATTCATTTTGATTCAGAATGATTTTGGATAATATAAATCATCTATTGTGTACTTTGGCTAGTAATTGTTGTGTCAAATTTACCTAACAATTTAAATAATTCATTTGGACATGCATAACCTTTTTTTTTTTTGATAAAATTCCTTAATCTCTCATTCCAGCTTGACAACCCATTTTGAGGAGCAATGATGCATAAACACGGACACAGCGACGCGGATACAATGACAGGAAATTTTTTTTTTTGAATTTTCACGTGTGGACTGTGGAGGTGTTGGATACGACACGATACGATAAAATAATATTTTTAGAACCCATACGTCATAGTTGAGGAGCAATATTGCGACTTAATATAACCCAATAAAATTAGATTATTTTATAATTTAAAATCGAGGCTGCAAAATAATTTATCCATATCTATTTTATTTCTCGGGCCAAAGGGCTTCCGCAAAATTTCAAACATATTAAAGTAAATACTAGAAATCGATTGATTATACAATTAACCTATCATAATATTTCGAGTAAACTATTGAACTTATAATCAAATATTTCTCTTGACATTCAAATTTTCATTTTCTTAGAAATGCAAACTTATTTGCCTAACCCAAGGGTATTCCCGTAAATTCCAACAAGATCAAGAGCAAAAGAGTTGATACTTTTGTGGGCCTATGGGCTTTATAGTGGATATACAAATACAAGTAGTAAAATTGATTTGGACCATTTGGTGGAAAGGAAAAGACAAGGTTGGGCCCACAGGCATTAGTAAAGGCCCAAATAGTATAAAAGAAAAGGACAAATGGGCCCTCAGAAATAAATTGTTTGTCACAGATGCCAGCTCATTCGTATGGTCCAACATTGTCTTAACTCCATGCATTAAATAACTCGTATGTAAAACTCTTCTTACATACTGTAGTTGGGTACTTAAAAGCTTAAATTCGATAGTTTCAATTGAGTTAGTATAGGATTAAAGTATTGTTGTACCGTAACTATGGTCACTAATTACATTTATTATAGTTTAATTTGTGTTTTATTAAGCCTCTTAATTTTACTCTATAAAAGGAGAGGATTTATTTACTAATTAAAAACGAATTCTACAATTGGTTTAATGAAATTTATAAAATAACTATTCTCCATGAAAAAGAAGTGTTTCCGCTAAGTATGTGGATATTATTAATTAATGGATACAGACTCTTTGATGGTGTTCAAATTTGATTATTTTGTTAGGAGACAAAAGTAGATTCTCAAATCACTTAAAATTGTATATAATGGGGAAATTCGAATCTCTTTGAAACTATGAGAATGAACCCGTTTTGGCACTCTGACGCTCAAACTAGTCAAGTTGGTCGAGAAGGGTAAAATATAATGAGTAGGTGGGAGTGCATTATATGCAGAAACAATGATTTACCTGAGGTATAAACGATGGGGTATTTATAGCTGAGAGTCTATGTGTGTGCTTAGTACATAATCAAATGTGTATTAAATGCAGGCGTGGTGTATGTAAGTTGCAACATGGTTTTTAGTATCTGCTCAATCACAATATTTGCAGAGGATTAACAAGTTATGAGGCATATCTATGCGCTTGAAGGAGGGGTGTCCTACATTTAATGCAGTCTTTGTACAAAATGCTTTGGGTCGAAGAATTGATCATCCACTAGAGAGGTTAACCGGTCGATATGTCATCCAGCTCGAAGGTCGGACTAGGCAAACGGACGAGAGGATGCATCCCAAATTATAAAGTACTCCAAGTGCTACGTCGAGAAGGGAGCCATGGGTCGGAATACCTACATTGAGGAAATGTCCAGCAAACCTATCGTGATCTGTCATGTAACAACCCATGACGCTAACTGACAGCTCGAGATATACTCCCATCACTCTATTTAAAGCTTGGAAAACCCTAAAAATATATATAGACCAAAATCAAACGTTAATAATTATAGCACTAAAATAAGTCATTCTTACACCGAGTTCACGAGTAGAGCGATCCATTTCCGAACCCTAATGAAAATCTAACCATCCATACCTAAACACAGTTTCGGACAAAACACCCCAAAACATAGAGAAAACCTCGTTCCAATTTTATCATCGTCCCTTAATCACGCTGTCGACATAACCCAGAAAAGAAACAAAACATGCAGACAATAAATTTGGCAACATATATATGAAGAAATATGAATCATGGGAAGCTGCTTTTCATATGTATTTCTAGGGCTTGTTCAACACACTGACAAGATATTAAATTCTTTTTTCCCAAAATTAATATTTTATGAATTTTTATTATATTAAAATATTTAAAAAGTCCAACAATGGGGTAGGGGTAGAATTAAATGAAAACTTATGGATTACTGTAATTTATGATGATAAGGTTCGAAGTTCGTTAGGATTTGTTTCTTGCGCAGTACAATAATAATTAATGGGAATTATGTAGATCCTTATCATGCATGTGAGTTAGCTTAAATAACCGACTCAACTATATAAATATGTATAAATAATTAAAATTTATTTATTTATTTTCGTAAAAATGATTTTGATGTATCGGGAATTAAGGGGTACTTAATTAATTAGTACTTACTATGAACAATTACTTCGAAGTAATGACTTGTCATACATACCTTAATGCACCGTTTGATATAGTACTATAGTTTTGATTGGTATACGTGTTCTTTTTTTAATTTTTTTTTTCTTAAAATGAATTCTGAGAATATATGTAGTTGTATTTTTTTTTTTTTTGGATTAATTTTAATATTGAATTTTAGTAAATTAAATTATATGTGGGAGATTATAATTGAAGTTGAGGCAGGGTTTTGGGTTGTCTTTCGTCTTGTAATTATAATTAGTAAGGTAAGATGGTCTTGATTAAGAGAGGCAAAGATGCAATTAGATGTGAAATTGTCGGGTTTTTCTGTTTAGGCTTTTGAAGAAATTGTGTGGTTAATTAATGCACTAATGTTTAATTAATTAGTATAGTATTCTAACTTCCCACCAAAAAAAAAAGTATAGTATTCTAACTAATGAAATGTTTTGATGGGAAAGAGGGTAAGATAATCATGCATATGAGAATTAGGTTTGGTGCAAATTAAGATTGATTATTTTGGGCAAGGTCAATTTAAATTATCAACCAAGAAGAATCAATTTTAGCTCGATGAAGTTGTACTTTCGATATATAATTTTACGGTTGGATGCTTTGTTAGTTAAATTAAAATTTCTATATTTATCATTATTATTAATAAGGGCCAATTACATCTGAATACCCTTAGGTTTGGCTTAATTACAATGCAATCCTTATTCTTTTAATTATTATCATATAGTCCCTGAGGTATGATTTTAAACTGAAATCTCTAAACGCCGTTAGAGTTCTCAGAGACCAGTATGTAATTTCAACTTAATGTAGGGATCATTTTATAACATAATAAAACAATGAGAGATGCACTTGTAATTTCTAACTAAATTTAAATTAGGTCGTTTAGGGACCTCAGATGAAAACCTAACGGCGTTTAAGGATCTCAAACGGAAATAATACCTCAGGTATTATATAGTAATAATCGAAAGAATAGAGATTACGTTATAATTAAGTCAAATCTGAGGATACTCAAATGTTATTCGTCCATATTAATAATTACCATCAAATTCAAACTCAAATTGTTAAGAAACTGGAAGGAAAATGACTGTTCATACTTTGCCTTTTCCAAGTAACTTTTAGGTTTGTGTATTCACATGCAAACACGTTGCTTCCAGTCTTAACACGTTGCTTCCGGTCTTGCACCGAGTAATTTCTTACTACCTTAATAAAATATAGAGCATCTTTACTTCAGGCTAATTTCACGCAAGAATTTAACATTAAAATGACCACATGTTTGATATTTAATTGGTAGATATGACAATTTGATTTTTCTTAAAATACTGATAATAATTTAAAACATTTAAAAATTCGAATAAAATGTAAAAAGACCCTCATAGTATAAAATATTAATAACAATTTGAAACATTTAAAAGTTCGAATAAAAAGTAAAAAAACCCACATAGTATAGGAGACAAATTATTTTTTCCTCTTTTTAATAGGTATCAGAACACACTGTATCTCGAGTTTAGACGTAAAGGAATGTGTAGACTTGTCCTACATCTAATAATTATTAAATCATGTACTATACTCACCTCATTAATCAACTTTTGAGGTGAGTTTAATCGAGTTTATACTTTTTTATTATTTATTTATTTTAATAGGCAGAGTTTATACTTATTAATTCCTTTAAATTATTTATGTGGGTTAAATACAAAGATAACCCGGGTAAATTATTTCACTTTTTTGGATAAATTTTTTTTTGGAAGAAGACAGAAATGCCCATGCCCTACAAGTTTATCTACAAATGAAAAGTCCTGATTCGTGGCTAGTTTTGATCATACGACTGAAATATCAACTTATGGCGTCACATGGAAGCGTAATAAGTATAATTAATTTCGTGTCTTCTTTGGGGAACATCCGCACCACATTGTATTAATTATGTATTTATGGAAGTACCAAGTATATATATATTGTCAGGATATTTTGTTTTTTTGTTTTTAAATATATACCAATTCAAATTTAAACTCGGAACATTATCCTATAGAATAAATTTATTAATCACTTGGACCTGTTCTCGTTCACTGCTGGCATATTTTGTTAAATGTGAATCTGTGAACACCACCCTAAGCTAAGAAATGGGCCTTAGATCTTTGTCTATGAGAAACATCATCATGAATTGCGGAGACTTCTCCATATGTCTTGGAAGCTATTATTAAGCATGTTTTCAGAGAAAGTAATGATTGCGCGGATAAGCTCGTGAAGATGGGACACGAGATCACCCGAGATTTCATGGTGTGGGATTCGCCGCTGGTCAAGTTCGAGACTTGAGTTTTGCTTTCGGTCCACTTTTGGGGCCTCGTTTGTACCAAAATAAAAAAAAAAAAAAATAATAATAAGAGTAAGCCCAATTCTCCTTGCCATATATTGGGTCAAGCCCAAATTGAATACATAGGCCCAAAATAGGCCTGGTTAATATTATGGCCCATTGGCCTTCGCAATTGATTGGGTCATTTAATCATACTTATGGAGTTGAGGCTATTCAAGTTTAACAATATCTCAGCCGATGTTGATCCAAGTCGTTCATAGGTTCATTTTCTAGGACGTTCAACTGTTTAATAAGTTTATTCTTTAGGTTAATGATTCGCATTCGAATCCCACTTGATTGTGTGTTAAAAAAAAAAAAAATTCAACAACATGTACATATCATTACATCAGCTTCACATTATTATGATTGCTGGGATAGGGATGGATAAACGAATACCTAAAAAATGTTGAAAAATAAGTTTAAGGCAGCAAACACGTGTTGATGACAAATTCCTTCTTACACTTAATCACTTGCTCTCTACCTATAATCTTCGTCACGTCTAGCTAAATTCGGGTCCTTCATGATGCATGCTTTCTTATATTATTCCTTCCCCAACTCTATCTCTATTCGTCGAACATTTATGTACTATTCACATGAGTTTTATATCATCATATGCATATCATAATCGTATTCGTATATCATAATTTACACCACTTGTAACAAGGGACTAATCATCCCTAAAGAACTGTAGTCAATCGAGAAGATAATCCGTAACCTTCCCGCACGTACTAGGTCGTATCAACACAAGTTTTTCTACCTATGTGATAGAGAGTGCAACATCTCTTACAATGTAGGGTTTTCGTGTTCAATAAGAGCTTATACATTTTTAGCTTGCAAACGAAGAATATTTAAGTATTTGTGCTATCATATTAGCTATATATCTAAACTAAACTAGAGTTTTTAGACATAGCCAAACACCTTAATCATTGCTAGTGACGCCTGATGATGGTTAATGAAATGAGGTTGTGGGCAACAAAGTTACCACAAGTATAAATATTAGGTGGATTAACAAGACAAATTTGACTTAGCATCTATTAAATAATGGAAGATGCATCAATTTTGCTGCTAACTAATTAATTATTGTTTTCCAACCTTTTTTGCTTTAATTTTGTTAGGCAACTGACTAGATATGGATATGCTAAAACAACAGACTTCCCCAAATTATAACCCTTTGATTTGCTTGTTAAAAAAGTTTTTTTGGAATAAATTTACTGCTCGTTCGATTCAAACTCAATAATATAAAGGTTTAATTCCGAACACTCCCTTATCCTTTGATACTTTTGTACTTTATCCCCTAACCTTTGAATCAGTGCAATTTTCTCTCTAACTTTAAAAAAATATTGCACTTAACCCATTTCCGACGGAATCTTGAGGAATATTCTGCCGGATTTTTTGAACAAAATTTTAGCGTGACTTCTAAGGGCAAATCTGTACAAAATCAGATATCAAAAGTGTTGAGATTATATATTAAATCGAAGCTTTCGACATAAGGAATACAATGGTGGTTTTTAAATCAAAATCCGACAATCGGTAAAGAGAAAATCATAAGCCAAAGATGACGAACAACGGTGAAACTTTGCAAGCAAAATCCGACAATTCCCGTCAGTCAATTGGGTCGGGTACGGGGTTTTTGTTCTTTTTAGAAAGAGAAGCACGATGACGGTGGTCTTAGCTCTTGGATCATTGTGACAGAGGAGAAATCGATCATAGTTAATTTTGATCAAAATATTCCACCAAAAATAATATAAAAGGGATTAAGTGCAAACATTTTTACTTACAAAGATCATCTACTTTTGCATGACTAAGAAATTTCAACGAGGTTTGGTAAGTTTTCCCCTAAAATAAAATGGACTAATTTATAATCACACAACTCTTTAGGAATACTTCTACTATATAATATATAATATTATAGATGTGAATATATTTAATTTGCTTCCTATGTAATGGGGCACGTGGACAACACGCTTATAATATTGAATGAGGTGGCGGCTAAGTGAAAATGATGAGCCGCTATTGGGTGAAGTTGGGCTGGGGCCCAGTCCATTTGTCTTATATGGATCATTATGATATGGGCTTTTTTTGGACGCTTTCACTAAACAAACAAAAGCAGGAGTGGGCCCACATGCTGCCAGCCCATTATATATGACGTGTATTAACTGTGAACCTCAATTACGCACCTTCACATCTTCTTACATTCTTTCTTGTTATCATGCCCACTTTTTTCTTTTTTCCTTTTTTTAATGGCCAATTTTTCACACATACTTTTAACTAAGAATATATGCTAGTTTTTCTATAATCACGTTTTGGATATGCATGAATTAAATATAGAAGTATGTAGCATGATGTTCGAATATCGATTCATTAGCTAAATTTTGGAATGAATTAAATCAAACATATATTACTCGGTCGTACAGAACAAGACGATGATAACGTAAGTATTTATAACAAAGTTTACATCAGAGTTAAAGAGTTGAATCATTCATGTTTAGGTTGGAATAGGCGAATGAATTATTATTTTGGTCCAAATTTAGACATTTGAAAAAATGTGAATGAAAAATAATCTATTGTTGTGGACCTACCCTAAAACCCAAGTTTTTTTTTTTTTTTTTTGACACCAGGGGTCGCCCACGCAGGGGTGCCAAGAAAATCGAGGAAAAGGCAGCACAAGCAGCCGGGAAACAGATTAACTCGTGCAAGTAAGGTCGCAGATCTGATAAGATCGTAACAAATCCGATAAGAACGAATTTGAAAGACAATCTGGTAAGATCATTATAATGAGGTCACGTGAATAAACTAAATGCTAAGTCCCCATATTCTACAAAAAGGACCCTTGAGATATGACGATCTAAACTTTTGATCTAATCTCTTGATTAATCTTTTCAAAACCTAACTTACTAAGAATAAATCTTGAAGAAAGAAAAATTAATTTTAGGGGTTTTGGACGGAGCGCAATAACTATATTTGTAGCACCCTAAACCCCAAGGCGCCACATCCCCCGCACTGTAGCCTCGATCCACGCATGAAATGGACAGTTCATATATAAACCAAGACCACAGCGAACGGGTGACAATAAAAACGACGCTCTAGGCGGGACACTCTCCCCAGCATAATCAACAAACATGAATAGAAAAGCGGAAGCAATAAAGTCATTCATATATATATAGGTACCATATTTATTACATAGATACATATAGGTACCAATTAACTATCAATACATTATCATCTCTTAACATACTATACATATGCGAGTATCCAACGTGTGTCAGTCGTGAACATAACATGATATCTGGCAAAATATATACAGGAAAGGTGCAACACTAGACCCGTGATAATGCAGGACTCGACCAACTCCCGCCTAGCACAACCACGCTCAAAGTGTACCTGAAAAGTGAAGCATCAGTCTACCGAAGACTGAGTGAGGGGCAATAATATATATAACACATATCGCATGCAAGCTGTAGCCCCGGGTGAAGACTTTGGAAAACAATGATTATATAGTTCAAGAAAGCTTGTTCTTTGCCCGAGATTACAACTAATCATTTTAACACGTTTAGTTAATCATGCTTATCAATGACATGAACATGTGGCCCCGGCGAGCAAGGGCAATCTCCAACCGAACTCCCCAATCGTGAACAATACGTGAACATGCTTGCTTGCTTGATAAGTACGTGATCATGCAATATATTTTAGTGCTCACATAGACAATTTCATACTTGAAAACATGCAATAACCCGAGGACAACCCGACATGCCGGATTAATCCCCAGTCTCCTTCTTCCTCTGGGTGATAGCGAGTTTGCAAGGCTCGACTATCCACGACATGGTGTGTGTAGAGGACATGACCCTCTAGACACGGAACTCCTTCCACCACTAATCTCCTAGTGGCTTCGGGGGTGATCCCAACAATGTGAGGATAATTCAGGAGTTACCCGTCAGCCCTTGCTTTCCCGGTTGGCTCAAGAATTACCCTCGGGCCCACGTGCAATCATGTACTCGCCAAACATGCTTGAAATCATGACAATCGATACTTTCTTGCTTGAAATGTGTATAACTTTGAAAACGTTTATAATTATAATATATTTTGGCCGAAAATAGCACGTAAGGGTGATAGGGTTCTATAAACATAACCTAAAACCTCACCTTTTCTTGCAAAATACCGTAAGGAAGTGTTCTAAGGAGCTTGCTCCCCGTCCACGCCCTCGTGACCTGTGCAAATACGACGTATATACGTGAGACAAGACCTAAAATGACCAAAATATGACGAACGGCGAAAATGTGTCGAGACGACCATGAAAATGCAATGTGGTATGAAAACATGTTGATTCACATCATATTAGCACATATTATTGCAATTCGGGGTCAAAGAAGTCGTTGGATCGAGGGGTCATTTTCGTAATTTTATGCAGTGAATTTTGTTCTGCATTCCAGGTGGGAACGGCCGTTCCGGACCCCTTTGGAAAATGGGAACGGTCGTTCCCATGCAACCCCAAAGCGTGCCAACGTTTTTCCATTTTTAAAAACGCGCCTAGCTGGGAACGGCCCTTCCGGCTCCAAGGCCAAAATGGGAACGGCCGTTCCCATGCTCGGCCGCCTAGTTTTATTTGAAAGGCTGGGAACGCCCGTTCCCACAATGCCTTGAGGCTGGGAACGGTCGTTCCCAGTTTCTACAAATGAAAGAACAGGGGAAAACAGAGCATGGCTCTCGGCAATGATCAACAAAGCAACCAAGTATCATTTTCAATCTACAAAGGCCATAATTTCTGGTAATATGATGCATAAATATTCATAAAATGATAATATCACACTTAAACTTATAAGGCATGCAATATTATCAGATTTCCAAGGTTTCTAGCTCAAGTTCATAATGATCATTCAAGCTTGATTTTCCATAAAATTCAAGAATAAATCATGCTATAGTTCAATATATGATCACATATTCACTCTTTGATCACCAATAACTCATTTAGCACATAAATCTTAAACCCTAGCTCATCACTTATGATCATGAATCACCCAATCATGCTCAACCAACCTTAAAAATGGAAGAAATGGAGAAGATAGATGATGATGATAATCAACTCTCAAAAGCTTGGCTAACTTCTTGAAATCTTGATGATTGATTGAAAACTTCTTCCCTTTTCTTTCCTTGGAGGAACCGAGAGTGAGAGAGATGGAGTTGTTGGGAGATTTTTGGTGAAAATGATCAAGGAATGTGGGAGAAGGATGATACGTAAATCATCCTTTTTGATTTATGTGAAAATTGCCAAATTGCCAATTAATCCTTGAAGTCTTTAAGTTATACAATTAGGTATGCCACCATTTAAAATATGCTCAATTTGGTCCCTACAAGTTTATGCAATTGAGTCCCTAAAATTTTAGAAAATATTTAACTAGGGACAATTTGGTAATTTTACCACTCTCGGTAATTGTTTTCATGCAATAAATATTTTTCGTGCCATGGAATAATATTTCCAATGATATGAAATCAATTAATTAATGTAAATAATGTTTCATGAATTTTATAAAAATATGAAATGCCACGTAATATATTATGCAATTAAAAGAATTCTAAATAAAACCTACGCTCAAACTGACACGTGGCGTGCTTACCTGTTCATCCGGAACCGGGGCGTTACAATATTCCTCTTTGGTGATTTGCTAATAATGGTGTCTTTTTGGGCGTCTATTTCAATTGTGGTGTACTTTTGAAATGTATTTCAATTTTGGTGTTTTCCGCCTTTGGGAAAGGCGGAACTCTGGAATTTTTTTTTTATTATTAATTTTAATGTGTTCCGCTTTTCAGAATAACGGAATTACTGTGGGTTTGTCGGGGACCCACGTCTCGCCACGTGGATGATTTGTTTGAGTACTTGCTTGCTGGGAACAGGAATTTCGCGCTTAGTGAGAGCGGAATTTGTGAGATTTTGACGGTCCAGAATTGCGCGAGTTATTGCCCAATCCGTGAGTCATCTCGTGTGCTGAGTTTATCGCCTTTTTTCCCTTGATAAAAAGAAGCAATAAATTAGTGTGTGAATTTATTTTTTTTTATTAATGAACAGTAATTCCGTTGACTTGAAATGCGGAATATGTAAATCTCAGTTTTACCCTTGTTTCACTTGTTTCCCCTTTTTCACTTCGCCATTCCCTTTGCGAGTTTACTGTTGTGAGGGTGAAGAACAGCAAATCGACGGATGTCAGTGCTGAAGATTATCAAATCGTCGGTCGACCTCTGCTGTGTGGTGTCCTTTCGCCAGCTACAGTTTGCACAAGCAAAGCATTGTATTCGTGAGCTGTGCGGTTGCTGCTGGAGTACGCAACCCTTACCTCCGTCTTCTGTAATTCGGTATTACACTCGCAGCTGCAGGTAACAGTTTTACTCCTTAGCTCCTTCATGGTCCGGATTCGAGTGGTGGCTTTCGTTTTGCTACGTTTGACCTTGCTTGCTGAATAGGGCTTTTGTTTGTTATAAATTTGAGTCAAATATGTCGATATATATATGTAGGGTTGATGATGTTTGTGTTTTTCATGCAATAAATTTAGGAAAGTGGTAAAAGTTGGTCGACGAGTTGTCAATTTGTTACTTCCCAAATCCGTTTCGCGAAAAATTCCCCGTCCCTTTGATTATTCAAGAAAAGTCACTTTCATGGTCCCCAAAATGCATAAGTCATCATTCTATATTTAAACTTTTCCATGTCGTTGTGTGTACATGAGTGCAGAGGAGGGCCACCATTTGTTACCCTTAATTGGTATGTCTTAGAATCATAATCTTTGGTCGACCATTATGTATCAAAACTTTGTTTGACGGGAAGTGAGCAACTATTAGCTCAATTGAGTTAATAAATTATGTAGCTAAAGTCCAAAGGTCTTGGTAGAAAATGGTCATTTTAGGCTGACTAAGCAATTATCTACTTAACCATATAAGCGAAGCATTATATTGAATTATGATATGGCACTGTACAATTAAAAAAATTACCAAACTATTTGTGTGTATGGTTGAGTGGTGCTCATGTACAATTACTAAAGTGTTTGCATGTACAATTAACAAAATTACCAAACTGGTTGAATTATGCAGAATCTCTTCGTTGAATTCAGAGGTTGTAGATATGGAGATAGGATGATGCCTTTTGCTAACATAAACTTATGATCCTGGTTCTTTGCGAGTATGGATCTAATTGTCCGAATATTTGGTTCAGTTAATTGGCTGATACTATTTGTAATACTACCAGTTGTGTTTTTGTATTCTAGGATTTGGAAAATGGAAATACAGGATGATTACACTAGCTGACTTGTATATGCAAATGTTTGACACTATACAAAGTTTCCCTAAGGTTTGAGAAAACAACAAGACAAAGGTTTATTTTTAAATTGGCTTAAGTTACAAATGTTGTGGCTGTTATTGTATTTGGAAGCGTAGTGGGGGATTTTAGTTTAATTCACTGAAATTCTAATCCTGTTATAATACTGTGAGTGTAAATTTTTTATTTCACGGAATAAATAATAGTAATTATATCCGTCTAAACACCTAAACTCACACCCTTTTAGGATAATGTAATAACTATTTTAACATTGTTAGAACAGCCGTGGGTTTTTATTTTTTGGGATATACCATTGAATAAGTCCTCTTTTGCAAAGAAGAAGAGTCTAGCACATGTGGTACTAAAGAAAATTTTATAGGGGATCAGATTTATGTAGTCAATGATCTTTCTGTTTGTGTGGAGTTACATCAATTACCATTGTTTTATGTTGTAGGGAAATGTGTCTAATATAATGTCAAGGAGGACTATTTTATTCATGTTTTGGTAGGTGAAGAATGGTAATGCATGCAAATTTTTGCAATCAAGTATGTCAGACCTTTTGTATATCTCAAATTACACAAACCTCCCCTTTCATGAAATAATGCAGAGGTTGGTTTATATGTAAAAAGCAATTAAGTTAAACAATTCTGATGACAGGGCAGATTTGGTTCCAAAACCGGTTCCACTATCTTCAGCAGAAACATGGGCAGCTTCTATTTGCTTTCACCCCCTTATTTGTGCCCTGAAGTAGCATTGATTAAGTCTTGTATTCAAAGAATAATAGTCTTGCAGTTCTGTCAGTTGAGAAATTTTGATTGGGGATCAGATTTATGTAGCCAATAATATTTCTGTTTCTGTGGAATTACATGCAAATTTTTACAGTTAGTTATGCAAGAACTTTTGTATAACTGAAATTACAGAAACCTCCCCTTTCATGAAATCATGCAGTGCTTGAATTCTTTTCTCTGTATTATACATACTTAGCCTTTCCAATCTCCGTGTAATGTTCTCTGTTTTATTTGTAACACCTAAAAATTATTTGTGTTGTTTTGCAGGTCATAGCAATGGAAGATATATACGGTCCCTTGGATGGCATTGTCCTTTATCAGCAACAAAACCATAGGAGCAGAAATGTTATCGATGGCAAGTACGGAGGAATCGATGGCACTTTGGTTTGTCGCCACCGGAGACCAGGCTTTTATGTGCAAGAATTGAGTCGATTTCATTTGGAGATACATCCTCGGGTCATAATGTATCTATGATATGGGTTTCTACGACATGTATAGAGCGGCCGAAATGGATGTCGATCGACACCTGATTACCACGTTGGTTGAGAGGTGGAGGCCGGAGACTCATACCTTTCATTTGCCCCTTTTCTCTTATCTCCACCTTCACCGTGAGTTGTACAATATTAAAATTTCAGCATCTTTTCAGCATTTTGTCTAATTTCACGAGACCCCCCCCCCCCCCCCCCCCAAAAAAAAAAAAGGAGAAACTTGTCCAAATTTCAAATGATAGTGAGCTAGGTTACTTTACAAACCCATCGAGGCGGTTGGAGTGCGTCCCCATCTTCGTTCAATCCGAATATTGGAACGATATGTGCAATTCCGTGTCTATGCTATCACAAGAAGAGTTCCCTGTCGTGTCTGAGATTACGCAAGGTCTATCTACAATAGACATCACCGATCATGGAGAAACTTCTACTTCACAACATATCAACTTGAATGTCCCCTACCAACCGACATTCGATTATACTGCATAGTACTAGGAGGAGCTTGTACAGCAATACGAGATTTATGTGACTCCAGATGCCCCATCAACTATCAATTTCAACCAATTTGACTCAACAAACGAAGATGGGTTTGTTGTCCCTGAAGGAACACACTCTCCCAACACAAATTTGGCAGATCCGTTAGCTAATTCCTGCAGAGACGAAGAGCTGGGATACTCAGAAGGCGAAATACAGGACGATGATGCAGCAGATCCTTCCGAAGAGGGTGATGATGGTGTGGCTCAAGAGGACGAAAAACATTTAATACATAGGATGCATAACGGATTATCGCAACCTTCGTCACCTCATATTCTAGACGAGCCTGACATGCCTAATTATAACAACATCCACACAAGCCAGACAGGAGCTAGTGGCAGCATTAGAAATGTCAACCCATATCTTTTAAATATGTTTCCGGAGGTTGCACCAAATTCGGTTGACGTCCCGACCAATCTCGCTGGCATGCTGTATGATAGAAATACAGGTGTGTTAGCAGTTAGAATGATCTTTAAAGATAAAACACACGTCATTGTCGCGGTAAAGGATCACAGCATAAGATGGAGCAAGAGAGAGTACACTATTGTTGAGAGTAGGCCGAAAACTTGGAATATTGCATGTATGGATGAAAATTGTCCGTGGAGACTACGAGCTAGCGTGAAGCAAGGTAAGGGCTACTGCAAAGTATCAAAGTTGTCTGCAACACATTATTGTCTACCGCTTCAGCAAACAAATGATCATGTTAATCTATGCTCAACCTTCGTAGCCAGTTTGATCCTGCCATTCGTTCGAACTGACTACGGATACGAAGTCAGCAACGTCCAAACACTAGTGCACACCACTTATGGGATTAATATCTCGTACTCTAAAGCATGACAGGGTCTTAAAAAGGCACGCGCTATAGAATTTGGGACGTGGGATACTTCAGTTCCAAAATTACCCCGTTTCATGAAAGCAATTAAAAAATGGAATCCAGGTACAAAATATAAAATTTTAATTGCATACATTTTCGAAAGTTCGCATTCATAAGCACAATTAACGGTATATTTAAACACAGGTACCGTAGTTGAGTGGATGCATAATCCAAATTTTCGGTCAACTGAACCAAACACATACATGGTCAGACATGTTTTCTGGTCATTCAAACCGTGCATAACTGCCTTCCCGCACATGCGTCCGGTCATAAGTGTAGATGGGACACACCTGTACACGAAGTACCGACACAAATTGTTAGTGGCTGTGGGAATTGATGGCAACCAGAATATTCTTCCACTTGCTTACGCCTTGGTAGATGAAGAAACAGAGACAGCATGGCGTTTCTTCTTGTTTCACCTGGCCAAACATTTCTCTCTGCCAAGTAAACGAATCTGTCTTGTATCCGATAGGCATAGGGCTATTATATCTACAATATCATTAACGTCAGAATTCAATGAGCCGTTGGGGTGCCACCGATACTGCCTCAGACACATATGCTCCAATTTTTACAAGGCTACCCATGATCAAAGTTTGAAGGATTTATGTTGGCAAGTACGCGATGCGATGGACAAATCAACATATAATCGAATAATGAGGCAAATTGCTGTTCAAGACCAGGATGCAATCAAGTGGTTTGACAATCTGCGGCCAGAGATGTGGATGGTATCACACGATGATGGGATGCGGTGCGGGATGACAAAAACAAACATTTCGGAATACTTCAACGGGGTGCTGAGAAACGTCTGTCGTCTACCAATTATACCGATAGTTGAGGCTACATTGAATCGAACGGCCCAGTATTTTGTGGATCATCAAAAAAGTGGGCTACAATAAAAAATAGTCGCCCACCATTGGACAGATTATGCATGGAAAATATTGGACACCAATCTGAAAAATTGTGGTCTTCATACACAAAATCCAAGGATTTTGTGTAAGAATATTGGACGACTCGGTTGTTCGACCATAGAGATTATAGAGCTGAAATTCTTACACAAAATCCTGGGTCGAGGGTGCGTTCACGGAAACATATTGTTTGCTTAAACGATACCACATGTACTTGTGGGTTTTGGCAACGGCATGGAATCCCGTGTTCGCATGTCATGCAGGCGACTAGGTCATTCAAAATTTCTATCGCTAATTACGTGGCCTGGTATTACGAGCTTGATCACTACATAGTTACTTACGAAGGAGGATTCTTTCCAATTTGGGATGAAGAATATTGGCCAGAGGCATCGTTTCATTTGATAAACACTACCGAGGAACGACCTAGAAAACCTGGAGTAAAAAGGGGAAATGCATGTAGGGACCGTACCACAAGATTTTCGATGGAAATGGATCGTTCTCAGACTAGAGAAAGGTCTCGAGCGGCAAGAAGGCGAGGGAGACAATGAAGTGTTTTTATTTAATGTAATCATGTCGCTACGTCTACGTAATTTTTTTTTTTATTTTGTGTTTATTTAATGTAATCATGTCGTTGCGTCTATGTAATTAAGCGTCTATAAAAATAATGAATAAAGAATTTTCTCTTTCGTTACGTCTATGTAATTTTTTTATTTCTTGCAATATTATTTATTTAACACTTTCACATTACCATGCTCACTTCTATAATCGAAATTCTATGTATTCTTTCCCATCTTTGAAAGACATATTCAAGTATATCATAACGGTCATTCTGTGCATAATTCGGAAATAAAATGTCCGCACAACGTTGATTTCATGTTCAATGTACTGTGTTACGAATTATATTTTGATATAGTTATTATAGCATATGCTAATTTAATTTTACAAATGTTCCATCTTATTGATACATAGCTTTGTACGATATAATTTTCAATTTACAAAAATCCGCCTTTAGGGATAGCGGAATTACTATTCATTAAACTATTTTTTTAAATTACGTTTGCTACTCAGTACTCACCGATGCTATTGCTAAATTCCGCCTTTCCCCAAAGGGTAATCCATGTACACTAATTAAAAAAAGAAATTCATAGAAAAATAAAGCAATTTGGGTAGCACACGAGATGACTCACAGATTGGGCAATAACTCGCGCAATTCTGGACCGTCAAAATCTCACAAATTCCGCTCTCACTAAGCGCGGAATTCCTGTTCCCAGCAAGCAAGTACTCAGACAAATCATCCACGTGGCGAGACGTGGGTCCCCGACAAACCCACAGTAATTCCGCTATTCTGAAAAGCGGAACACATTAAAATTAATAAAAAATAATAATTTTTCAGAGTTCCGCCTTTCCCAAAAGCGGAAAACACCAAAATTGAAATACATTTCAAAAGCACTCCACAATTGAAATAGACGCACAAGAAGACACCACTATTAGAAAATCACCTTCCTCTTTCGAATGATTCGAAGGCCTTGTTGGTTCTCCCCCTTATAGAAAGAATATTAGGTTACACAAAAAGAAGTATTATTATGTCTTCGATTTTTACTAATTTTCACATTGGTTATGCGGACAGCTTTACGTTTGACTTTGATACTTTGATCAACCACTTTAGCTTTATAACCAATAGTTGAAAGTTTAGTGCTACCAAAAAAAAAAAAAAAGTAAGTTGAAAGTTTAGTACACCAATTCTCACTGGAATTGGTGTTCATTTTACTTAATTTAAAGTTGGCAAGATGCATGAAAAAATAAATAATTCTAACTAATCTGATATCATATATTATAAATATAATACAAAACATAGAAGACATTTTCTTTTCTCTAAAAAAAATAAAAATCCATACCTATAAGCCATGATTTATGGAGAATCATATATTACAAGGTTGAACAATCCTTTTTTGTGACAAATTTTCAGCTAAAAAACCTATACAGAACCAACATTCTGATGTTAGTAATTATCCCCAAACAATACATTTTAGAACACTTGTCTTAACATAATCTTCTCTTCAGTAATTCCACAAGCAATCAAGATCCACAGGCGCAGCAGAATTAACTTGAAATTCATGATCTTCATAAGGCTTGAATCCCATTTCTTGATATGAAAAGGCAGATGAAATATCCCCTGCTTTAAGACTCTGCTTCATGTTTGAGAAGCTGTTCTCCATCAGATACCTCAACATAGACTGATCTTGCATCAAGAGAGGATCCGGGTTGTTCGTGTTTTCCTTGCCCGGTATGAGTTGGGGCGAAAAGTTCGAATTTTGGGCTGAAATTTTCTGGAAATTGAATGGGGTTTGGGAAAAATCTCTGTTTCTTGAAGAGGAAGATGTGAATTCATCACGAGTTTTATGTCGAGGATCCTCCGTTGGGTTGGAGAAGCAGGTCACGTTAGATCCATTAGTCCTTGCTTGAGTTTCGTCCGATGATACGTCCATCAATGGAGGCAAATCCGCGGCCTGAGAATGGTTCCCGACGATATCCGTGTTCCTCAAAAGGCCTGAAATATGCACTTTTTTCCCACCTGAACTCTTCTTAAAGATCCTGCAGATCACCCACTCATTCTGCAAATTTGACAAATAACAAATTAATCAACAAACAAGCATCAATCAAAACCAGGGGAAAACAGAGTAAAACAGAGGAAAACAGGGGAAGTGCTTACTCTAGTATCTTTGGAAATGTTATTCCTGGAATTCTTGCCCTCCAACCTATACTCATGCATAACCCAATTAGTTTTCACTCCTTTAGGAGCCCTTCCTCTATAAAAAACCAAAGTTTTCTTCATTCCAACCAAGATTTTGGCCCGAAAAATCTCCTTATCCTTCCCGGTCGCCTTCCAATATCCGGCTTCCGTAGCTCTATTCGTCCTCAAACCGGTCGGATACTTCCTGTCCTTCACGCAGAAGAAATACCATTCCTTCTCTCCCATTTTCGCCTTCCCTTCAATACCAAAACCACAACCACAAAATCAGTAAAAAGAAATACACCAATCCATGAAAAACAGAGGATAACAGGGGGCAACACAAACTTACAAGGTAAATCCCAAGGCTCAACCTTGTTGAGGTCAACCTCTCCAATAGCCTGGGTTGTTAAGCTGCTGTCAACAACTTTAGGACACAGGTAATGAGTTATAAGCTCTTCATCGGAGGGATGAAACCGAAACCCCGGCGGCAATTCGATCGGCTCGTAATCATCTGCACTAAAACCAGACAATTTCTCCATTCTTGCAACTGATCACACCACAAACCTACCTTCCTTGATTCAAACTTTGCTGAAAGAAACCTAAACCCCGACCCAAAACCCTGAAATGATGTAACTATCTCAAGACAAGAAGAAGCACAAGGAAAAAAGGTTGTCAAGTTCTTGGGAAATTTTGAAAGGTAGCAGCACAAGATGAGTTGTGGAAAACTACGTGAGGCTTTTATACAGAAAATCTGAATGATTTGTGCACTAATTGCATGTGCCAGAGAGAGAGAGAGAGAGGTGTTAACAGAAAGATTGGGAGGTTTAGCTAAGGAGAAAAGTGATTCGAGGAAGACAAAGTCCAGGAATAGTTGTTTTTAAGCGGAGTAATAAACGTGGGATGTAAGGAACTTTAGCTGAGGCTGTTTTACCTTTTGCTCCTTAATTCCCTTTTGCCTTTTCTGCTGTTATTGTAGTGTGAATTTGTCTTTCCATATTTGACCTCGCCACCTTATCTACTTGACTACTTGCTTATTTTCCTATAACTTATTATATATTAAAACCAAAATATAGTTTAACCGACTATCAATATATGTGCACATAAGTGAAACACGAGATGAATACAAAATTGAAATAAAATATCCGAACCCATTATATATTTATTTGAGTATACGCCTCTGCCAGACGCTATTTTAGTAAAATATTATGTTTTCTTGTATGATTTTTAGTAAATTGAGAATTATTATTAGTATTATAAACATAAAAGTCTGGTTGGTTGCAATCGGGTTAACCAAAGTCATCTACTTGCAAAGTTGCTATGTGTGCTAACTAACTTCGCAAAATCCAGCTTGTCTTCAAGTTGAAGAGACAGACAAAAATAATAATAATAATATTAATAATAATAATAATTGATGTAATTATTATCTGAAATATAAATGTTAAAATTCATAAATCATAAAGCACAAGGATATTAGTGTCCAGACTTCTTTTCCAACTTATAAGAACCACAAAAGCCATTTCTGTTAGGGCATGGTTGATGCATCATTCTCGTGATTTAGGCTTTTGATGACGCATTTTCTCATACATTATTTAAGAGGTTTCAATGCTATTATTATTGTCCCTACTAATATTTCTTTCACATATTAAATTATTTGTCTTTACTTTTTATTTTAGTTTCTCTCTTTTCTAGTTTTCTGAGTTCGAATATTATAGAGGTATAATATGGGGACGATCCTCTCAACTCAATTGTTCCATTCATAAAGTCAGAATTTGAATCCTAAATTTCATTTAAGAGATCTAGCGTCTTATCACACTAGACCAACGGATCTTCGATAATTTGTCTCTTACTTTATATTAGTATGTGTGTTGTGGGTTTTTTTTTTTTTTAATTTTCGAAAAGTATTAAATAAATCTTGGTTTAAGGACAAAAGTTGTCGAGATTTTGAACTATAATGTTTTGAAATATTACTTTTGCGAGAGTATGCACCTTTGCATCACTTTTGAGTCTGAAAATTCTTGTGATTTCTGATAATTAATATAAATTTTATATGCAAATCAATTTACTTAATTTAAAATTTCAGAAAATACATGCAGTTAAGATTGTTGTACATTGAACTTTGCAGTGAAATTTCCAAGATTCACATTGCACGACCTTTGTCCTTGTGCAATAAAGACAAACTTATTATGTACGCAAAGTAACACTCTAGCAACAATTTGCCCAAGATTAAGGCTAAATGTGTCATAATTTACCATGATAGTTTTGGAAAAAAATGTATATATATATATATATATATATATAATCTTATTTTTGAAACACTCGTCACTTTTATTAATCATTCTTTATAATTTAAACTCTGAAATTTCCTTTTCTGATAACAGAAATATTTACAAATACACCTTATTTATCCCTGCAATCAGGATAATCTTTCCAACCCATAACGCAAATAATTTACTGTAACGGATTGACTCTATCCAGTGAATCCTGTGAATTTTGAACAAATCCAGTTACAAAGATAAAAAGAAAAGTAAACAATAGGCATATAATTATTAATTAAATTTATAGATAAGATTCCCTCAAACCTGGGACCATTACTGTTTGTAAATTATATAGTTGTACTCGACCTTGTTCTTACATAAGTGCTTTTGTAATCAACTCGAGATTCTTAATTAAAAATATCGTAATGTGTTCTGTTGGACACTCAATACTTTTCAGATGGGAATTTCAAGAAAAATTTGTATCGTTGTATCCGTATTGTATCGTGTTTGTGTTGTCATATCTGTATCCATCCATTATCTATATATATTTTATGTTGTAATTACATCTCCAGCCGGCGGAATATAATTAAGCACTCTTTTTTAATCCTCTTGCTAAGTAAGCTGCATATGTTTGAATGTTGGAAGCATGTTAAACAAGGTTACTCAGAATGTTAGAGATAAGGATGCATTTAAAATGACCATGCAGTCTGCTAGGTGCTAATAACGCGAATATATAATTAGTCTTTGATTGCATTAATTAAATTTAATAATATCGTGTTTTCGCATAGACTTTTATTTAATAATTTTTTATTATATTGCCAATAGACACACGACTTTCATTTAAAGTCAGCTAGCTCGTATATACATGTGATGATATATAATTATAAATTTACAACCTTTTTGATTAATTGTTATAAAGTCTTCATATCAATCAACTGCAGCCAACAAACCTGGAAAAAGAGTAACACCGAGTGTACGTATGTCACGTCCAACGAAATACTCATACTTTTGACAGTTGAATTTGACAATTTAATTAAGTTTGACAATGTTAATTAAATTTGACATTTTTAAGACAAAAAATATATATTATTGATTAGGTAATTTCATGTATATGTAGTAAGTAGCCAACAAGGTTGGTCAAGTGATTCAAGTATTCTTTCTCGAATTGATTTGGGTTCGAATTTCTCTGGGCACTTATGGTGTGTGTTTTTTAAAAAAATATTATGCAATAAATATTTAAAAAAAAAACACAAAAAAGACCCCATCCAATCACGTTGATTTCCTATTACCCCTTTTTTACAACGATTGAGAATATTAGTGACAAATTTCATAGTACCCTTATAAAAATTTAATTAAATTCAGTGACAAATTGAACACAACGTTTTCTTGAAGTATTTCTCATTAAAATTTGACCACCGGGAGTTTTCCACAATATTCGGAATTTTAATTATGTCTGAATATAATTTATAGGGTTGAGTTACACGCTAAATATAGGCTTTGGCTTAATTCCTAAAAAGTAAAAACCCAACATTTCAAACATAGAAAACTGAGTTTAATTTCAATATCCTCCCGATTTGTTTCACATGCTACAAGCACCAGGTGTACATGCGACCCATTGTTACCGCTTCCAACATGCTCTATCCTACATTTAAGTTTTACGCTACTCACGTCCTCGATTATTCAGGCCTGATGTGTAGGGGCGTATTAACCCATCCTACACATTGCTCGATAATTTTAATCTCATTAACTAGTTTTTGGAGCATTTTTAACACGTATAATCTAGATTATACATATCATTTTCTACATATGTCTATAAAATACCATTAAAAACTATATTAATTAAACTGAATTAACCCAATCTAATTAAATAGATTTAATATACATATATTTATGTATATCTCGTTTGCCACGTCTAATCCACGAAGATTCAAAGACATAATTACCACATTAACTCTCTTAGCCGCTCCTACGAAAAGACACAGCTATACGATAGACACTGTCTGATCTTTGATTGGCTGATAATGATAATGTTTAGGAAAAGTAAAACCGGCCTAATTATGGAGTTATCCTACTAATGACGACTTTTCGTTTGGGTTTAGTAATTAGTGATTAGTCATTAGGGTTTATTCCGGATAATCTCCAACAGCGGGCCATGTTTCATCAGTTCCGACATGCGGGGAAGGGCGACATGGCAGCGTCTGGTTCGTCGAGAAGTCGAATGTGCATGCGTGTGCATGCACTGAAATGACTGATTTGAGTTAGGTTAGGTTAGCAGATTTGTTTAATGTCCTAATCTTCCCAATATTGTTTATAGTCGATTTTGTTGAATTTTTTGAAGCTGGAATGGACATGGATATGCATGGGATTTTTGGTAATAGGATGGAGTTTGATGATGGTTGTTGGTTTGAGGGATTCGTATTGTTGGGATTTTGGGTAGGGTTAAGTTAAATACCCTAATTTAGGGAAAGATCGATTTATCTTTGTTCGGGTTTGGATCTCCTGCTGATTTTTGGGTTTACATGCATAGATCACGTGTATAAAAAATTAAATTCTACCTCGAACTTGGTTCAGCCAATTAGTCGATGTAATGAAGTGACGAGTGTTTTATATTTACCGTGTGGTTAGTAGAAAATTTAGGAAGAATGACAAATCTAATAACAAGTATAATACAAATTTTCTTTTAATTAGTTGGGTTCAATCGAACTAATTTGGGATAGAATTTTTCAACGTGTATTGATGTACATTTAAAATTAGAAAAAGTTAAAAATTCTCTTCCCTAATCTCCCCTACCGACAAATAAAAAATCTAGTGGCTCTTTTGTTGTCTGGAATATGACAATTATGGTCAATTATAGTGACTTAGATGTCATCGCTAAATTATACACAATTTTTTACAACTTAATTAAAGGGCAAAGATATATAGCTAATTAGGATTTTTAATATAACATACTTGCTACTTTTCTAAACTCCCGGATAAGCTTTAGCAGGGGCGGAGCCAGCATAGGCCAAGGGGGGGCTTGAGCCCCCCCTCCCGCCCCGCCCCGCCCCCTAGCCCCCCCACCCCTAATTAAAAAAAAAAAAAAAAATTATATAGCCCCCTCCCCCACCCCCATAGCCCTAAATTTATAAAACCTCCAATTTAAAAACTCAATTATAAATTTATATAACCCCTTTCTAAAATTGAAAATCCACATATACTTGTCCCGAACTCGTAAATTCATCCCTTTATTTTTCAGCTTTATTTTTGTGCAAATTTTGAAGATTTTTATGAAGTGGGTAACTTTTTAGTTTTCAATTTTTGTGAAATAGTTGTTTCTATAAATTCTAATTGAATGTTTAAACTTTGCAAGCTTATAAAATATTCAAATTTTATATGTTTATTGATAGTGCTAACTAATGAATTATTTTTTTGAATTGACATCATAGTTCGTAATCATGCATAGTATTTTAGTAAAAGATCGAAGAGTTCTATTAAATCATCAAGTTCGATTGCCAACCAAAAAAGAATTAATATTGATAGTGTAGAATTTAATTCTAAAAACATAATTAGTGATCCAGAGACTACAAATTTTCAGCCCCGGCTACCGGAAAATCCTGAATCCGCCCCTGAGCTTTAGAATATATATGATTATTGGTTGGTTTTTTTTTTTTTTAAGGTCTTATTCATTTCAAACACTGTATCAAATACTTAGTACGTAGTAAATTAAAAAACATAAAAGGTATCGCATCATATCTAAGCGGTTCATCCGATTTGTATCAGTGCATCATGAATCCCCATGTGTGGATATAATTTTCAATGGTATTTGCATACTCCAATGGTTCAGTAGACATATATGATGTGCCGCTAAGACTGTTGATGAATTAGATATCTGTACTGTAATGTTTACCAAATTGTTCCAGATTCAATGAACACGCTCATATGATTGAAAGCTATATCAAAAGAGATTAGATATTTTGAATTAGGGTATATGATTGAAAAATATATGCAGAGAAGAACATCGTAAGTTCAAAGAATAAATGTCTAATTTTTTGCAGCAAACATAAAGGGGCCAAGCATTAGGCTGCAACTGTTCCACCAAAAATGGAAACAGATCTCCTTTGTTCTTTTATCGTTTGATATCACACTGAGCCATGCCATCTTAGCAGTAAATAATTTTTCTCTTTTTTCTTAGATCAGAACATTCACGGTCGACTATAGTGACTAGTTCTCTCGCTGAATTGTAATCACCTCATAAGATGGGACAACTGATTAAGAGATAAACTGTTCCATACCCAAAATCGGGATTCGGTCCCCTTACCTTTTGTTAAGGATGAATGAGTTCTTTCCGCTCAACCACACATTTCTAGTTAAATAATTTTTTTTAAAATTTGAGAAATTATAATAATAACCCGCTCTATATTTCTAAGATATGGTCTAATCATGTTATTATTACCATAAATTTGAAGACAAATATTAATAAATAGTTGTGAAAGATAGAATAATATCATCGAAATTGATGGATCAAGCTATAATATAAATTTTAACAAAAGAATTTTTAATAATCTCTTAAACCTTCAAAAAAATATGTAAAATTGTTTTATTCCAAAGAGAAAGAGCTTGAACTTGGGCCTTAGTCCTTACATAGGGGCCAGGGGGCCGCAAAACTTGGGCCCTATTGTCTTATTGGCATTTGATTGGAGATTAATTATTACAATTTACAAATATTGTTGATTAAACGTGTTAAGTATAATAAATTATTTATCTATGACCTTTTCTCTTGGATAATTTAGATCCACTTGACATTTTTAATTGACATTTTTAATCAAATTATAACAATGTAAGGAAAAAGTTATTAAATTACATGAAACCCCTTATTTAAAAATAAAATCAAATTCAAATAAATTGATAAGTTATTTTAATTAAACAAAATAATTGATAAGTTCTGTATTTGCGTTGTGTCCTATTAAATATACTAGTGTGTGCCCCGTGCTATGCACGGTTTTAGTGTATAATATGTAATATATAATATTAAGTATAAATATGATAAACTATAATAATTTAAAATATTGTATGTCCCAAAATGCAAATAATTCACTTTTACTCCAAACGATATTAAATCTCTATCAAGACCTAAAAAAATTATATAAATAATTCTTTTTTTTAAGAAATAAAAATTATAATTCTTTTTTTTCTTAAAAAAATTCATATTAAATATTAAAAAAATATCATATAAGTGATGTGGATTTATATTAAAAGTATAAAATCAAAAAATATTAAAAATTCATATACCACAACATAATTAATAAAATAACTTCTAATAAACAAATTAAAACTCTAAAATAAAAGTTAAATATTAAAGAATTCTTTTTGAAGGTTAATAAACTATAAGTCAACTTCATTTTGCCATTTCGAAAAACTTTGTGTATTTGCATTTTACGAAAATGTTGACCTTAAATGCTAAAGCCAAAAATAAGGTGGAGGTTTGAATCCCACTTGAAGGTGTGTGTTTAAAAAAAAAAATGATTCAAATTATTTTAAAATTTATTAACCGATTTATACAATATTTTCTATAATTCAAATTTGCAAGATATATAATTAAAACTATAAAACTATACAAATCAATTTATATGTACATATATTAACAAATTATCTTTAAGGAACATTTAGATAACTTTTAATGGTTTATTTATATATTGTTTGTATTATTTTTAGAAATAATTACATTCAACTTGTTGGAAAACGGAATCAGAAAAGCAGCGGAAATTTAAAATTTTCCAACAAAAAGGAACTTAGACTCGCAATCGTGTATCCAAATTCGTCTTTCGTCATAGGGAATGGTGATTCCAATTATAACACGTTGATGATTTTCAATAGGATTGGAAACATCGAACTGGACCACTGAGATTATTTATTTTATACTGCTATCTAAAATAAATAAAATCTCAGGAAGCATTGTACTCTTAATCCTGATAATATTTCGGCTTTAGGCATGTAGTGTTAGTTACTGTAACATACTCGAAGTGAGGTCTCGGTAACGGGTGGCCAAAATACTTTGTATGATTCGGTGACAACATGAAATGTGCTAAAGAGTTATATTGATCGAGGAATCTGTGGCCTTGCTGGAAGGTAAGAGATATCCTTGAAATAGATTTGCAAAAGTTCGAATTAAGACTTTGGCCAAAGCACTTCGCGTGATAACGTCACCGAAGTTGTATGTTGAATGTGTTTCACATACAGAGAATTTGAACTTAAGGCGAATCAATAAATTTCAAATTAGAAATAAAAAATAAATGATAGTAGTTGCAATTTATTTTTCATGGATATCTACACGGAGGAGTAAAATGCGAAATTATTCTAGATCGAGAAATTCGTGAATAATTTAATTAATTTTAGAGTGCAACAATATTTATTTAGTGGAATTAAATATTGTTAAACGGTAATTAATTATTATCATGAGATGATAATATATTAATCCGTTTGGAGCTAAAATTAATTAGTCCTGCAGGTCCCCCTGCAAGCCCCAATTGAAAGCCCAAAGAGAAAATAATAAAAGGAGAAAGAGAAATGAATTTTTCAAAGTGTTTGAAAATAGCCAAGGGATTTATTTTAAGAAAATAAATCAAGCTCCAAAGAGTTGGAAATGCCCGGAATTTTATTTTGGAGAAAATAAAATTTTCATCAAAAAAAAAAAAAATCGGTGATGACGTGGCAGCCACGTCAGCAAGTGGCCCTATGTGGCGCTGACTGGGCAGCCGCATGGCACGCCACGTGTGCGACACGTGGACGGCCCAGATCGCGCCACGGAAGCTCGTTGACCGGGTCAACGGGTCAGGGTATCGGGTCAACGGGTCGGGTTTCGGATAGGGTCGGACCGGGTCCGGTTCCGGGTCGGACCAGACCCGGACACGTGGCAGCTCCTGAAGCGGCCACGTCAGCCCTAAGCCCTAGCCGGCAAGTGATCACACGCGCCGCCTTGTGGCGGCGCGTGAGGGCGCGTCCGGCGGCGGATTGGCGCGTTCTCGGCGGCGTTGGACTCGTGGCTGAGAGATCTACGACGTGGTCATTTTTTTTTGCGTGTCCAAGTTGTACACGCAAGTGGGGATGTAAAATGACCATTTTGCCCTTACTTTTGTATCCAAAATGACCGAAATGCCCTCGGTTTTTCCCCTATAAATAGGGGCCTTGGGTCCTCATTTCTCCCATTCAGTTTTTGGGATGGTTTTGGCCAAATTTTGGCTTTGAAACCAAGTCCCGTTTTTCTCCTAGTTAATTCCGATTTATTTCGGAATTAATTTTAATTAGGTGTTTATATAAAACGCCTAATTTCGGGAGAATAAACCCTGAAAAGGGTTTTTAGTTTAAATTTTATTTTCTCTAAGTATTTAGAGAAATACTTTCGGAGCCCACGCTCCGAGGGTGTCCCTGGGGATATTGCAGGGAAGCTCTGCCGGTCTCACGAAAGGGCAAGGAGCTGGAAAAATGCCGTTAGATAGCCATGATTGCAGTACGGTAATATTTTACAGTTGTTTTAGTTTAAGCATGATAAATTATGTGCTCTTAAGTGTTAATTGCATGTTAGATATTTATCTGCTTAAGTGATTTAAAATTTATTATCAATTGCATGTATATACTTGAGTAGATCCGGCTAAGTCTTCCGCTTTGTATTAAAATGTTTTAGAAATATTTTAATACTTGTATTATAATAAAAAAATTTAAAATGTGGTCCCGGACTGCTACTGTTCTGGGCCCGCATCCCAGCATATACAATATATATATACACGTGTGGGACACGTGTCACAAGGACACGTGTCACTCACGTGACCCACACGTGTGGAACCCTCTTGGCCCGATTAACTCGTTTAATCATTTTAAAGCCTCAACTCATGTAACCAAGTTGTTGTGTGTGACCCTCTAGGTTCTCAATTCAATTAGCAATGACCCTAATTAATTAATTCACTAATTAATTAATCAGTCCACAGATTAAACGACCATAGTCTAGCAACAGGTGTTTAACCCCTAGCTGAATTGGAATGTTCGGATTCGACAGAACCTTTAAGTCATTGATTAATGTGAGATACAATCCTCCTACTTACTATCTCTCAACCAAGATCTAGGGTAAGGGAATAATCAGAACCCTAATAATTCGGTCTTAAAGCTAAGTGCATTTCATATCCATTTGATCTCAATCCAAGAAACCCTTTTCTTGATGTCTTGATCTACTGCCTTGGCCAAGGACTCCATATGACATATGAATGACTTACACAAAATGAGATCACCTTGCAAACGCAAGTGTAGGTCTTTTCTTGATTCTTATTCACTTTCATGAGTCACTTGTGCAACCCCAGCATAAGCCTTGAATCAGTTGTCTATGGCGACACCCTTTAAAGCTTATACCTAAGACTACAGAGTTAACTCATAAAGTGGCATGGAACCTCAAGTCTAAGGATCAATTAATCACATCAATGACTCGTGAGATATTTCCTAATCTGGAAGTTTCTATTTCCTGAAATAGAAACTTCCTTTCCCATTTAGGAATGTTCTCACACGGGGCAACTCAGTGAACTTACTTATTAAAGTAAGCACCCTCGTGTATCACACACGTATCAACTATACACTTTGCACCTACATGAAACAAGGTGGTCCTTCTTAAGGGCGTGATCCCACAAGCAAGCCTTAGAGGAGTCAGATTGACACTCCCATTGTCGGTAGGACTCATCAGCTTGGAGTATTTTACTAATCATGACTTATGTGATATAGGGCTCGTTTCATGAACCATTTCACCCAGATGGTAGAGTCCTAAAGTCATCAGGATTAGGGGAGTTCTCATACATGCACAGATAAAGTAAACGCATACCAAACAAGAGCATATAAAGAAGTGTTGCCTTAATTCGTTATGTCATTCAAACATTGTCTGTGATTACAATAAGGAAAAGCACAAAGCGGATATACAATCGGCTTTCTAGGGCACTATTCCCAACACAACTACCCTCGAGTTTGACCTAATTACAACTCAATCCCTATTATTTGTATATTTACTATGTAGTCCCTAAATTTTACATTCCGTTTGAGGTCTCTGACGTCTGTTAGGATTTCGTTAAGTTGGTTAGTTGTTCTACCCAAATTGTCCCTAAATTTATTACAAATAAATCCCTACAATTTCTTTTTTATAACAAAATGAGCCAAATAAGCAAATTAAACAACCAATATTATGCAAAAAGAAAAAAAACAAAAAAAAAAACACAAACACACACACACAACATTGCTAAAACTCATCATAACTACTTCAGGCAATTATCCACCCATCAAGATTAATAAAATGGGCAGTAACAGAGTTCGAATGTGCCGTAAGTACTTTCGTGCATTTGCCAGACTTGACATCCCAAATTCCGACGGTCTCATCGAAGGAACCGGAAGCAAGCATGTTTTCGTGCACCGTAGGGTCAATATGCTAATACCAAAAGAATATATATATATAAATTATCATTGAACAAAGATATGTGTAAAATTACCTTCTCACCATCGGTACTTGAGCAAACATTTCAAAATAATGAATTTTTCCGTCAAAAAATGGAGAAAAAATTTATAATACAAAACACTAACACTCATTTAAATTTAAATATTGCATAAAAAAGTTCGACTCAATTAAAAAATATACTGATTGATAATAAGTAATAAAAAAAAATGATGCAAAATAAAATAAATAAAAAATACTTAAAAAACGTATAGTCATAATATGTAAAATATATTAAAATAAAAAAAGTTCAAATGGATCATTAATGACAAAGTTGTAGAAGCACTTACATGTTATTGAAATTCATAAGATTTTCTCATAGTAAGTTTTGCTCATGAAGAAAAAATGAAAAAACCAAATAGATGAATTAAAGAAGAAAACTAAAACACCAATATTAGCTCATGCAAGTCATATGAAATGTAAAATCAATATTTATGACAATTTTCTTTACTCAACATTAATTGGACTGTATAATTTAAGCAATTAATTATCCCTTTTATTTTGAAAGATTTGAATTTAAAATTGGAAATGTAGTGATATTTTATGGGAGTTTCCATGATTTGAATGATTTGCTATAAAAATGCAATTTTTAGAAAAACCAAAAAATCTCATTATTACTAATCCCAATTAATACTATTTAACAATAAAAAAAATTAAAATTCTAAAAATTTAGAATTTGAAAAAAATTGACACAATTTAGTCAAAAAAAAAAATTATATATAATTGTACATATATATATTAACTATTAATATTAAATTTTAAAAAATTAATTAATTTGATGGAGTAATTTAAGCAACTTAATTAATTTTCTTTATTTTGTAATGTTTGAATTTAAACTTAAAATTACTGGTTTTTTTATGGAAATTGTATCCGTAATATAAGTAATCGGTCATTAAAATTAATTTAACAAAAATATAGAAATATCAAAATATATGTATATAATATTAACCTTACTTAATTAGAATAAATATCAAAATTAATTACATTGAGTCAAAATTTTACAAAGATAATTATTTTTCTTAGTTGCTATTTATTTTCATAATAAAATAATATACAAAATAAAGATAAACATTACATTTTTTTCTATTTAATTAAACTTCAAAAAAATCACAAAATAAAATAAAGATAAACATTACATTTTTTTTCTAGTTAATTAAATTTCAAAAAAAATCACAAAATTGCACGTGATGCAAAATACACAATAAAAAGTTTTTCAAATATATAATAGTATACATTAGATGTATATAATTATATATATATATATATAAACTATTAATTTTAAATATTAAAAAATTAATTAATTTGATGGAGTATTTATGCAACTTAATTAATTCTCTTTATTTTGTAATGTTTGAATTTAAATTTGAAATTACTGGATTTTTATGGAAATTGTATCCGTGATTTAAGTAATCGGCTATTAAAATTAATTTACTAAAAATATAGAAATATCAAAATATGTACATATAATATTAATCTTACTTAATTAGAATAAATATCAAAAATAATTCCATTGAATCAAAATTTCCAAACATAATTATTTTTCTTAATTACTATTTATTTTTATAATAAAATAATATACAAAATAAAAATAAGTCAATTATATTTTTTCTATTTTATTAAAAATTTAAAAAAACCACAAAATTCCACATCATATAAAATTCACAATAAAAAGTCATCCATCGTTTTCAAATATATAATAATATAAATTTTGTTGTTAGTCCTCGTTATAAAGAATTTCGAATTCGTGATATATCTATTCGTACACCATGAAATTGAACTTTCGAATTGCTTTATATCCAATAAATTTCAACTGAAATGTTTGAAGTAAACTTATAATTAACAAAGAATTGGGGCTAAGAAGTGATGATATATCAAACATAGCATAGAGTGGATTCACTGACGGAGGTCATGAGCTAATGATCAGAAAAACGACCTCATCGAAGAGCTCCATATCCCACCAAAGCTCGCCCTTGTGGCGAAAATGTACGAATCTCTCAGAATTGAAGCAAATCCACGCTTACATGATCGTTAATGGCTTCAATTCCGATCGTTCTGCTCTCAGAGAACTCATCTACGCCGCTGCATTTGCCATCCAAACATCCATTGGCTATGCCCACCAAGTGTTTGACAGAATTCTTGAACCGGACCTTTTCATGTGGAACACCATGCTCAGAGGCTCAGCTCAGAGTCCCAAACCTCAGCTGGCTGTTTCGCGCTATGCCCAGATGGAAAAACTTTCCATTCAACCTGATCATTTCACTTTTCCTTTCGTGCTCAAGGCGTGTGCGAGGCTTTCCTGGGTTAGCACGGGTTCTGTGATACATGGGAAAGTTGCGAAACACGGGTTTGAGTGGAATAAGTTTGCTCGAAACGCCCTTATCTACTTTCATGGGAATTGCGGGGATATAAGGATTGCAAGTCTTCTGTTTGATGACTCCGCTAAGAAAGATGTTGTGGCTTGGTCTGCTTTGACTGCGGGATATGCGAGGAGGGGGGACTTACGTATGGCTAAATCGCTGTTCGATGGAATGCCGGTGAAGGATTTGGTTTCTTGGAATGTTATGATCACAGGGTACGTGAAGCAAGGTCAGATGGAGCGTGCACGGGAGTTGTTTGACGCCGTTCCTAAAAGAGATGTTGTAACTTGGAATGCAATGATTTCAGGTTATGTGCTCAGGGTGGAACACAGAAAGGCATTGGACATGTACGAAGAGATGAGGAGTGGTGGAGAGTGTCCTGATGAAGTGACAATGCTGAGTCTCTTGTCAGCATGTGCAAATTTAGGAGCTTTGGATGTTGGCGAGAAGATTCATTCCTCCATTTTAGAGATGGGAGAAAGAGCACTGGGTATTTTTCTCGGGAATGCACTAATCGACATGTATGCCAAATGTGGAAACATTGGAAAGGCGTTTGCTGTATTTCATAGTATGAGAGAGAAGGACGAGTCATCGTGGAACTCTATAATTGTGGGTTTGGCTTTTGGTGGTTATATGGAGCAATCCATTTCAGTTTTTGAAGAAATGAGGAAAAAGAATTTTAGACCTAATGAGATAACTTTTGTTGGGGTACTAATTGCCTGTAGTCATGCTGGGAAAGTTGATGAGGGCCGTGCTTACTTTTACTTGATGAAGAATGCATACAATATTCAGCCAAATATAAAGCATTATGGCTGCATGGTAGATTTGTTTGGTCGTGCAGGGTTACTGAATGAAGCATTTGAGTTCATCGACACAATGGGGTTCGAACCAAATGCTGTAATTTGGAGAACGCTACTTGGAGCTTGTAGAATCCATAGTAATGTTGAACTGGGGAGACGTGCTAATGAGCAGCTGCTTAAATTGAGAAGAGACGAAAGCGGTGACTATGTGTTATTATCCAACATATACGCTTCAAATGGTGAGTGGTGTGGAGTTGAAAACCTGAGGAAGTTGATGGATGATAGTGGGGTGAAAAAAGAACGTGGGTTCAGCTTGGTCAATAAAGAGAATGATGAACTTCTCGGCTTTTTACTTGGTTCAAAACCCACATTTTAGCATTCAATCAAAGGTGAGATTATATCCAAACATCAATATTTACTTTCTTGTTTATGTAACCGTGCTTAGTTTTTGTAGTTGTGATATATGCACATGGACTGTGTGGAAAGACCATAATAATTAATAGCCATGATAAATAAATTATCCCTTTTGCAGTTGAGTACATGAGTAAACTAGTGGCAAATCCCTAGGTTAAAACAAAGAAATTGAAACAAATTAAATGTGGTTTAAGTTGCCTGCAATATCATATTGTCTTGCATACACGAAGCTTCTCCTGGCCATATTACTGTCGAGTCAGGGCAATCGCAGATAACAATATCAACAGCATAAGCAGAAGAATTCCCAAGAAAGATCCAACCAAAGATCCAGAAACTCGCTCGCAGAAGGAATTATTTTGATCACAAAGAGCAATCCGATTGACCTCAGCATTGCCCTTGCGGGCTAAGTTCACAACCCCAGCAGCAGCAGAAGCACCAGCCGTTAAAAGTGCTAGTATTATCTTCACAAATTCAAAAATACCTTTTGTTAATGAAATTAGAACAATGCAATAGTTCATAGTCTGATGAATCAAAATCCTTTTAGGATATTCTGTGAAGATTTTTGCCTGAATTTCTAACTGGCTTCCTCGGCAGGGAATTGATTGATGTACTGATGTATCAGATATCATTAATTATTGATATTTGTGTTATTTTTCTATTTTTCTTGTATTGGAATTGATTATATGAGAATGATTTTTAGCCTTATCAAAATCATACTTCTTGCATAAGATTAGGGTAATTACACCTACGTACCTTGAGATTTGGACTAATTACACAAACTTCCCCTTAAGTGTAAAAAATTACAAAAACTTCCCTTATCTAAACCAAACCTCAGGGTAAGTTCGGGGACGTTTGTAATTTCTCAAACCTCGGAAAAATTTTGTGTAATTATGCCACACCTCAGTGTATGTTAGCGTAATTATTCTTGAATTTATTTTCAATCACATCTAGTTGTAATTACCATGTCAAGTATGATCAGCACAGCCCGAGTCACTTTTGCACCACTCTTCAAGATGTGGAATATGGACAGCGCAAGTGAAATGACCAGGTACGCTGTTGCTATTGCATTTGAAACCACAAAGAACCTGTTTTTGAACATATTAACATTTTGCGCGTGCACACACACATATATATACTTATACGGTATATCTACAAAATTAAGAAAAAATGTTTTGAGTATATCATATGCTTACGTGAAAGCAGGAAGATCCCTGTAATGAGCCTTGGAACGAATAAAACGAGTCAACAAGGGAAGTGTCTGATTAGTTGTTCCAACAGCAATGGCACTTCCCATTGTACTTATAGCAGCAACAATCCTCATGACGAGATCGATCTTTGATATCCCTTTATTGGGAGCAGTCTTTGGAGCATCTTCTTCCGCCACCTCATCAGCTTCTTGTGCTTCACCGGCTTCCTGGTCAGTTTTCTTCTTCATTTTCTCGGGAAAATTGGACACAACCTCGATTCTTGCTTATATGATATAGTTTATAAGAAGAATATGCGTTTCTGAGTAGAATGTGGTGGATGCAGGAGAGACTGCATGCAAATTTATACATGTTTTAAAGATGAAGATAGTTTGTGCAAGTTTCCACTACATGGGAAGGTAGGCTTTGAATATTAACGTTTGGTATCATAAGAATGAGCAGTTTCTAAAGCACAAACTTAGGAATTAGTAGAAATCTCAAACAGTGGCATTTTGCCTACATTTACTACCTTAAATTCGTCGAATGTTAGGACAATTTAGTTATTCGGTCATATGTTGGAGTTTTACTTCTGATTATCTTTCTCTCTATCTCTCTAAAGGCAGTGTCTTTCGTCATTTTGATATGTTAGTTAATAGTTATTGATTGTGGCCAACTTTTCTCACTTAGCCTTCGCCCACCAGGCACGGTCAACTGGGCTCTAATTTATTATTCATGTAAAGACTTGTAAATGATGTCATTGTAAAGACTTTTTATATTCCAACTTGTGTAGGTTGTTAGATACAATATAAATGATGATGTCATTAAGATTTTAAAAGAAAAATAAATTCTATATGAGAGCTATCAATATTAATAGCTTTTATGTTGTCATTAAAGATGTCTTTAAATGATCATAACCTATTTCGTTGAAATGTTGTTTACTTCTTTAATACCAGCAAGAATTAGTAGTTTCTATCATTATTATTGGGTGGTTTATATCTGCACCCTCAATCATTACAATTCGTACTCCTTTTGATAAAATATTACGCAATTTACCCTTTCAAATTTGAAAAATTACCAATGAATCCATCCCGGTTGGATTTTTTGCAAAATCATTCTTGAATTAACCATATCCCACCACTAATTAGTTCCTCACAACAACCTATACATCATTCTCAAGAGACAAAAATTTTATTTACGAAGGTTTTTGGAGGATCAACAAATGATTCGTTTGTAAATTGATATTCATAATGACTTTTTTCCCCAATTAACGGTGAATAACTAATTAATGGTGAAATATAATTAATTCAAAAAAAATTCGTAAAAATTTCTACCGGAATAGATTCATTTGTAATTTTTCAAATTTGAAAGGGTAGATTAATGTGTAATATTTTCATTTAAGGTGTGCGAGTTAATATTGCCCGATCTCGCAAGGGGTATAAATATAAAAATACTCTTTTAGTATTTAGTATTTACATACTAAATGCAGTAATTTATGAAACTTTTTGAAGCTTGAATAAAAAAAGTAATTATTTTTTGGTCAATATTGAGATAATCTATTTCAAAATTATATTTAAGTGGACGAGGCACGTATAAGTTAGAGGTGCTGATAAAACATTTAATTTCAAAATTATCATTATATATATATATAGTATTCGTGAATCGTGATGTATGTCAGAAATTTCTAACTACTAAGAAGTAACTCCATAATTTAGGTTCTCGCTCGATCGCTGCAGTACAAAGAAAAACATCAACTATTCCATCAAGCATGAAAAGAACGCTACAATTGTACAATATTCAAACAACGATCAAACAACATGAATGCACTATTACATAGTAAAAGCAAACAAACTCTAAATTTTCACAAACACAAACACTCCCAACACAGAATCACGCAAACCATATACAACTCGATCAAATCAACATATTAATTCTGTAAAAATCTCAAGAACATCAATGAAATCAATCAACGCCTCCTGGAGAGTGCAACAGCTGACATCAAAATCAGCAGCACGAAGACGACGATCCCTACAAACGACCCGATCAGAGAGCCCGAAATCCTCTCACAGAAAGAGTTGTACTGCTGGCAAACTGCGAACCAATTGGTCCGAGTGTTCCCTTTGTGTGCTAAGTACACAATTGCTGCTCCTGCCGAAGCTCCAGCAGTCAAGAGAGCCATCATTGCCTTCAATAACATAGCATATTTATCAGCCTTTTTGGTTCGAATGAAATGAAATGGAGAAAAAGAAATAAAGGGTTATTAGGGTTAATTTATTTGTAGTTTCCTTTTGTGTTGTTTAATTACCGCGTCGAGGAAAATCAAGACCACCCTCGTCTTCTGCGCGCCGCTCCTTATGATGTGGGAGACGGAGAATGCTAGAGAAAGGATCAAGTACGCGCTTACAACGGAATTCGCCACGACGAAAAACCTGTGAATAGTAGTGAAAATCAAAATTGTACGTATGTAAAGTTTGTTGAGTTAATTTATCGCCCATAAAAGTAAAAATGTTTTACCATGTACATTTTTTTACTAGCTATATGACTGCAAAATTGACAAATTGCAACATATTCGAATTTCATCGTACCCTACTAATTATACATTACTGGGAAGTTACACATGTAATAATTATATATATGTCTATGTAATTAGCTAAGAAAGCATTAATTCTTGGTTATGAAATAATTAATTAAGAGTGACATGCAATATTACAACTTACGTGAAGGTGGGGAGATCACTGTACTTGGCTTTGAACCTTATAAATCGAGTGAAAAATGGAAGTGATTCGTTAGTTGTGCCCATAACAATCGCACTTGCTAAGGTCGCAATAATTCCCACAATTCTCAGAATGAAATCCAGCACCGCCGCGCCACGGGTGGCGCCGCCTTTCGCGGCGGAAGCCTTTGCACCGAGCTCAACAATCCCTGCCATTATACTATATATTGGAAAATTAAAAAGATAATTAAATTAATTCAAGGTTCTAAGAAAAGATATCAAGAAATTATATGCTTAATTTGATCTTAATTGTTGAATTATGGGGCTGAGGTGTGGAGGGGTTTATATACAGTTTGGAGTGTGAGTTTTATTGCAAATTAGGTTTGGAATATTCTGAATCCCATGTAGTCAGTACATTATCACTACCTAAACGGATAAAAGGGTTCTATGAATTAATTCCACCTGCTGTACTTGCTCTAAATTCTAATATACAAGCATTTATCAACATCTTATGTTTATATGCATGGATAAATAATTATATCTTAACAATTTTGTCGAATATATATATTCTTGGTTTCAATCTTTATTTAATTTGTAACGAAATAACTTTACGAGGGAAAAAAAAAGGATACAAATTAATTTTGTGAATCATCATCAAAGCGTTTGGTTTACTACAATTACATGTTTGTATTTAGTTAAGGCGATTTGAGTGTTAATATATCACAAAATTATATCCCACATTAATGGTTTCACGTTATATCAACTTAATTAATAGTCTTGTATCTAAAATATCACAAAATTATATGTCAGATTAGTGGTTTCGCGTTATATCAACTTAATTAATAGTCTTGTATCTAAAATCGTGCATATATATCCATTATTAATAGAAAAAAGAGTGTATTTCAAAATTAGTGTGATTGAACAATGAGTTCTAATGTATGAATACTTCTAAAAATGTCATTTTGTCGTGTTGTGTCGTGTCAGATACTTTTATTGGATACCATATCTGTCACTTCTCACATAAATTTTTTTAAAAAAAAATTTATTTCCTAATTATATCTGTGTCGTATTAATATTATCGGATTTGTATGATTTGTGCATTATAAATGACGAGCAATTGATTAATCAATGCACTTTTGTCTCTTACCATTTCAAAAGAAAAAGAAATACCAATCCATTATCTCATCATTGTGGGTTATGACGTAAGAGATCTTAGAGCTTGTTAGGTCTACTGATTTTACGAAATATTAAAAGCAAAGTATGATGTAATGTTTCAAGTATGATGTCACGTTATTCTTGTGCACGTACCAAAATGGAAAAGCTGAGCGTACTAAAATACGTAAATTAATGGAAAGAAATAGGTTGTTAATCTATATATCCTATTACCTTCGAATGGAATCGTGGGAAAACCGTGGGATTACCTAATCCACTCTGTCTTGCTTCTCATTTTACGTATGATAACTTTATTATATGTTAGGACGGTTGCAAAAGTGACGGTACTAAACCCATGATAAGTTATCAAGCAATAATATTCACGAAACTAGGGATTTCGGCTCGCGTTGATTCGTGTGTTTAAGTTTTAGGATTCGAGAATTTCGTTCAATAACTTGTTCAGGTAATCTTATCGAGCAATTTAACTGTAAACGGATAACGGATTTTTATTTTTTGTGTATGGGTAAAAGAAAAACATGTATATAATATGGGATGTTCTAATGGATAATTAAGGGCATCTAAAGAAATATATCAAAATTATCGAGTGGTGGAGTTTAGCAGTCTGTCGCTATGTTAGCTTAACTAAAGGTCTCGAGTTTGAGTCCCTGGGAACGCAGCTACCATCGGTAGGGAGAACTTTACACCCTAAGTGAGTCGTCCTGACTCGATCAATGAAAATGAGCTAGAGAACGGAAAAAAAGGAAATATATCAAAGATCTTTCACTCCATGAATATCTAGCACAAAAGGATATTTCTGAGTGGGCTTTTATGAGCTAATGGCCCATTTGGAAGCTAACACAGGGCCTAATGGAGTTTACTTAAAGCCCAAATTGAATTCCAAACAAAAGCCAATTCAGCTGCAGCCCATACTGGGAAGACATTTATCTCTTAGACTCATAATTTCTTAAACTCTTGAAATTTATTTATTTATTTATTTTAATTTCATCTATAATTTCAATTCAATTCTCTTGGACTCTTTTTACTTATTTATTGACTTTTATTTATTAATTAAATTCCACTTACCCTTAAAGAACCATGTTTTCTAGTTACACTCCACGTCTCCATTTAATTTTACAGTTTTCTGCTTACACTCCGCGTGTTACCTCGATCGAATTCCCACAACAGAAATCCACATGTTAAAACTACATTAGATTCAACTCTTTCTATAAATTATTTCTTTTTACTCTATATTAAAGAATCATGAAACATTTATTAACACGAACAATCCAATTCTACCACCACTGCAAAACCGCATTTAGTCAACTACCGAGGGCAAAACCATCATTTCACACGAGAAAAGGGTAACCCTGAAAGAGTTGACTTCCCAAACAGATGATAAACAGCAGCAAACAGTCTTGACTCTTGAGTCTTGTTCAGCTTCACATCTTCAAACCAGACTCAGAACACATTCAGAGCAAGAAGAAAACGTTTCCTTGGGGAGAAATGGATCAGAACAAAAGCGCGTTTGTGATAGGCGTCGCCGGAGCAGCGATCACGCTTTCCGCTTATTCGCAGACGTTGATGTCGCCCACGCAGTGCATCGCTGTGGGACTGTTCGTTCTGCTCTTCGGCCTTCTTGTTAGGGAAGGTCTCATCTCCATCTGATTCTGCAAAGAAAGTGCTGTACTTTACGACTCGTGTTGTGTTGTGTTGTGTTGTGCTATGTTGTTTTCGCTTTCTTGATGAGATTCGTAGTGTAATTTGATATCAAAACGTTGCAGTAAGTGAACATGGATTGTCATGTATCGTTTTGTTCATTTCTTTACTGTTGTTGGTATTAATCAGTTTTGGTTCTTCGACGCTCCTCGAGGACGGAGATTGAGTTGACCTCAACCTGAGTGGAGGGGAAAATGTTTGTGTATGAGTATGAGCCTAGTAGTTCAGATTTTAGAGATGTATATTATGAATGTTGGGTTTTTGTTTTTTGATTTTTCCCAAATGAATTATACAAGTACTAAAATTTAAACAATTGACTCCTTAATTTGGGTTCGAACCGGATGCTTACAAGAGTTTCACGAAGAGAGTTAAATGAATCGTGTCTAGTTTGATTTGAGTTCAAACAGTACGATACTTATAAGAATTTCGTGAAGAGAGTTGAATGAGTTATGTTCAGTTCAAGTTCAGATCCGATGCTTATAAGGATTTCATAAAGAGTGAACTCGATGCTTATAAGGATTTCATAAAGAGAGTTAAATGGGTCGTGTTTAGTTTGAGTTTAGAACATCATCATAAGAATTTCACAAAGATAGTTAAATGTATGGTGCTTGTATGAAAGTTTCTTCTAATTAAATCATTTAAATTACAAACTAGCAAAAATATCAATTCATTACAATTCAGTCCCACGTGTAACTCAATTGATTTGTAAGGAAGTAATTGAATACAAAATTTTAGGTAACTCAATTGATTTTTAAGGAAGTAATTGAATACAAAATTTTAGATTCCAATCCTGACAACTATAATATGAGAATTTTATCCAATATAATAATTCCTTATACACGAAGCACAAAACCACTTCTGAAAACTAGATTAAAATTTACCTTGATTTACCCCAATTTTCGAATTGATAAATTTTGATGTACTTTCTGCAGGGAACCCGCAAAGGGTGTTTTGGTTTTAATGTCGTAATCGGTTTACATGGTCCGTCATCGGAAATTATCTTTTTTTTTTTTTTTGCGCAATCAGACATTATCAATATAACGAAAATTTCAAATTATATTATAAAATTTATGTTTTAAATATTCACAAGCATATTTTAATTTCGTTTACTTTTTTTTTGTTTTGGTGGTGTCGTTGAATACGTTTATCATTTTGCTTATTGCTGTAATAAGATACGTGAGTTGAGTAAAAAAAATTATAAAAACTGACGGCAAAATACGACGACAAAAAATACAGTTTCTGCACTTTCTACCGATTTCAGTAAACTTAAAAAACAACAGTAATTCTAATATCAACACAAGAGAATCCAAAAAGTAACTGAATAACTCGTGTTCGCGTCTCCAAGAACACAACTATGGTAGGGATAGATTTACACTTAAGTAGTCCAACCCAACTCGAATTCAAATAAACAAACTATAGGGGGAAAAAGAAAAAGGAAATCCAAAATAGATTAACACTGGAGACTGACATGAGCAAGTTCTCTGTAAATTCATCAAAGGGGTTCAAAATCTCCAAGAGTAATTGACAAAACCTTAATTTGTTTATCATACAAAAGGCATAAATATATTTGCATTGAAGAAAACTTCCTAACACATACCTGCTAAAGTACATTGAGATACAATGGACAGAAATGCCATTCAACAACGGCCATATGCGCATAGCTAAGATATTCGTTAGATCGAAATCAATCAAGCAGACAAAATTCATATTTACTCGAATTGCAGGGCCTAAGAATAAAGGACAAAATGCAGATAACTGTTTGTGAATTTTGTTCCTGGAGCATCACGTAACCAAGGATTATGTACTAATGTCAAGTGTCTGGTTAGTTTCAAATACTACATCTTCTAAATGGAGCTTTAGTCTTAAAATATCCGAATGATATATCCAGAATTAAACTCTCGTTGAGTTAGAAGCCATAAAATTCAATGAAAACCTACCCACACATGCAAGCAAACTTTCTAAACGTGTGGAATCCAGATTAACATGAAGGATTACTCATAAAGATCACAGGCGTACTATGTACCAAAAAAGAAGGAAAGTGCAGTTGTGAAAGACACAGAAATCTAAAAGAGTTGGGAAGAAATTACCTGCCGCCATCACAGCAAGTTATCTGTTAAACCTAAAGAGATTTTAAGTAATTAGATTCCATCAGCCCAAAAATTGTGCTGGATCTTCGTAGCTCAAAAAATCTCATCAACATGAAACTAGAATTTGAGACAGAAACATACCCACATAAATAAAATGATATAACTTACCGCTAAACCCAATGATAGCTCCCAAAGAGTATCCTTCCACTCAAGTACATCATTCGTAAATGCTGCAAGAAGCCCAAATTCCAGTGATGATTACACTTCTATTGAGAGTTAAACTGACAAGACGACAAAATTTGACTGAACAATAGCAATTGTCGAACCAACCTGTCCCTGATCTGCATCGCCGTTACAACAACCAAGATCGTAAGCCCACAGCACCACTCACCACTTCTGGAATTAGCATCTTAAGAAAAAATATGAATCAAAGAAGTCATAAAGATTGATGTCAGCGCAAAAACAAATACAGTCTAAATCTTTTACATTTGCAAGATAACTAATCTATTAGTTCTCCAAAAGAAGAATTGGCAGTTACCAAAATCTAGAGATTAAACAAATGGTCAAAGGTTTAGTCACAGCACAATAACCAAATGCAGGGCACACAGATAGAAGTTGAATAAATGAGACACAAACATCCACAATAAGCAATATTGACGTCATACGAAAATAAAAGCATAATCACTCAAGTATACAGCTGAGAACTAAACAATGAAGTCATCCGATACATCTGTTGGAGAAGTAAAATGGACAATAGGCAGCAGGTTCTTGGGAGCAGTACATATTAAGCATGGTGATAAATGGTAATCAGGGCATGGCATTTTGAGTGGGTAAGATCTTCAGATATTGGTCCTCCTAAAGAAAAGCATCAAGGTGGGCCATCAAATTTTCCAAACTCTGAGTCATCTGGTCTTCTGGTTTAGGCAGGTGGCTTCATCAAAATAGGCTGGAGGCTGACTTCAGGCTTCAGATATCTCAGCTGTTATGTTGGGAAGGGACACGTAAACAGATGTAAAAACAATAGCATCAGTCATATTGGGGCAAAGGTACGGCAGTTATAGCAAACTCTGAAAAGTCAGTACGAGCTGCTACTTGCAAGTAGAGGTAAGAAGCAATGAAGTTGTCTGAAAGAGTGGATTGAATTGATGATATGATTTATATAGTGATATTATTTTCTAGTGTCTACCTGTAATTTTCATAACCTCCTCTAGTAGTCATAGGTTCTCCCGCGTGAACCAGGACGCCCAGATAACCTGGTAAAGGAAGGGGTTCATCAGGGACTGACTATATAATATCTTGATTGCTAGGAAAGATGGCCATATTGAGAATGTCAACTTTCCCAGTAAGGCAAAATTAGCGCACACTATCAGAAAATTGGGAGCACAGTTAAAAGTCCTATCTTCTAAAGGTCAACCTAGCATTACCTTGTAGGAGTTGATTTACAAAAATTATTGAAATGATGGGAGAGGGGGGTAATGGCAGTCAATTTCATTTATCTTGTTTATGGAGAAAATTGCTCTTGCATTCTAGTGAATAAACCTGGGCGCAAAGCACCATTGGACCGGATGATAATCAAAAGACGGTAATCAAGAGAAATGATGAGTTGGAGATAGGCTTTACCCCGAGCCAGACCGTCCAGATGAATAGCTTCCATATGCACCATAAGCAGAACTGGTGCCACTCTGTAAATAACAAGAAAATATGATTAAACTGCATGGAGCACATTTAGAAATCAATCAAGTAGCAATTTCCTTATTTATTTTTATTGATGTAGAAACTGAAAAAATATATTTTACCGGGGGGCCACTGTAACCACCATAGCCATCCACAGGTGGTAAATCAGCAGAACCACCATATCCACTTGAGTGAGAGTATCCACGCCCACGGTTCTTAGAATCTCTACTTTCATACTTCAAGCTCTCCGAACCTTCTGTCGACATTGGAAGATATGGGAGAACAGGCAGAAATGCAGACACAGCACCCTCTCTTCCAAAAAGATTAGCCCTCAAACGTGAAGTTACTTGTATAAGAGCGTCTTTAGCAGTATCAAGGTCTCCAGAAATCTGATCAAAAACAAAACGAAGTTATATGGTCTTAATCTCTTAGATGCTTCCTTTCCCTCCATTTAAATGGGCTTTATGTCCCATCTCTTGCAGTGAGCCTGCCTTTACTTTTGCAGGAGAGGGGACAGAGACCATTGTATTAGAATTAGAAGTACAACTTTCTTATGTTTCTCTGTTTTAACTCCCAAATCTAGACAGTGGGGAGAATTGAAAATTAAAAAAGCACTTACATTAACTCCTATGCTAAACTCTCAAAGAGCAAAAATAGTTTCACTTCACATCCCAAAAAGAACACAGCAAAAAGGAAGCTATGGCAATGCAATGCTACCAAAAACATATAAATTTATAAGCAATATCAGAAAGCTAGACAACTAGTCCAAACTTTACCTGCACCATCTCTTCATCATCAGAGGCAACTTTAGGCAAATTTTCTTTTGACAATATGCGAATATTGGCCTTGGTGACTTTCCTCATCTCTGAAATTATGGACCCTCCTTTCCCAATAAGACAGCCAATTGCAGAAGTTGGAACAAGTAATTTTGTGGTAAATGAAACGAGCCCAGAGTCTCTTTCAGATTTCTCACTGCACCTGGGCTGCAAGCGCAGGGCTGCATCGATTGCTGGAGAAAAGGTATCTTCGAAAATCTGATAACCAATATATACAATATTTCCAATTATAAAATGAATACGTATATCATTCAGTCTAAATATCAATCTGGCATTTGATTAATTAACATCACCTCTTTTGCAGATATAGATATCACACACTCATCTCCCTCGGCAGCTGCACTGTCAACTTTAATAACTGCCCCAGAATCTTGCCTTATTTGATTAATTATTGCACCACCCTTGCCAATTACACCTCCAATATTAGCAGTCGGGCAAACCAAACGAAGCAAGAATTCTTTTGAAGACGATTCATTCCTTGGAGCTGAGTATAAAGAACGAGACCAATCTCCACTCTCACCCTTAAATCCCCCATAAGGCCCTACCAGTGGAGTTAATCCCATGATTGGGGCACCACCAGGCCCACCCAAAACTGAACCACCAGAAGAATAGGCACTAGGAACAGAAGAAGAGAGCAGATGCTGAGATCTGGATGGGTTATCATGAAGCCGAGATGCAATCAGAGATAGAGCTCTCTTCACCACTGGAGCATCACCAGATATCTGATCAGACAAGCAAAACAAAATAAATAAGTATAAGCTTGCAAGGGCATTCATCAAGAACTAAAAAAAAAAAAAAAAACCACAATTGTTAGTTTACTCTTATAGCATCCTTCATATCATGCCTCTTATTAAAGTATGATCACAACTGATAATAACAACTGAGAAGGCATAGAAAACAGACGAAAAAGAAGCCCATTAAACGACATCCAAAACACATACGATCCACCACAAATGCAAGCATCTGACAATACCTGTACAAGTTCATCCGAATTCAATGCACACGGAGGCAAATGGTCATCCTTCATAATGCGAATCTGCGCCCCTGTATCACTGCGGATATTTTGAACTATTTGTCCACCCTTTCCAATGACACACCCAATCTGATCAGATGGTACTAGAAGCCGAACAGTAACTTGTGGGACGTCTTCTGAATCCTCCTCTACTGCAGTGTCATCGGCAACAATTCTATCATGGACCTTAAAGAGAGCATCTTGAGCGGGACAGACATTATCACCATCATAATCATTGGTTTCCTCACTAGCACTGTAAATGGTGACCACACGTTCATCTGATCCTGGCACAGACTCCCCAATTCTGATTTTTGACTTTGTGTCTGCTCTCAGTTGCTTGACAATCTCCCCACCCCTTCCTATAATACTTCCAATCTTCCTTCCAGGGCACAAGTAGCGATACACTGTATCATCAGGTCCAATAGAAAATGAGTCTTTATCACCTCCAGAATTTCTTCGTTTATTACCCCCACTTTCAGAGTAATCAGACTGGGAATGAGACCGCTTTCCATAATTACTCCGCTGACCAGCCATTCTAAAATCACAAATTCACAACTATAAGAAAAGGGTTTTGAACTTGAAGCCAAACAGATCAAGTACTTGAAAACCACCAGCGGCATTAAAATTATTTATAATCAACGAAAGAGCATCGAAGAGGTAGAATTATCGCAGATCATGCAATACATGAGATTTTTATTTATTTTTTTTGGACGGGCAACACATGAGAATTGAGAAATAACCCTTTCAATTTTCACTGGTCAAATTCATGCACTCGCTTAACAGTGGATCATGCAAGTATGGCAGCATCGAAATTAAACCTTTCCCTCATGAACATACACACTATACTTACAATCTTAATCACTTCAGGATCAACACGTAAATAAAAAATATAGCTGGTTCATACAAGTAATCCAACTGAAAGACCACCAACACAGGGCAAACCAAAGAACTGAAAAAGAAAATCCTCTACAAGGATTTCTCATTTTCTAAAACATTGCAAAACTTACATACCACTTTTGAGCAAATTGAAGAAGCGAAATCCCAAAGTCAACCCAACCCAACAAATTATTTGCGTTATCCTATAATCACAACCATGGTATAACAAAGAATAGCAAAGAACTCAAAATAATGAAAGAACATCCAAGAAATTGATTTCACGCTCAATAAAGCTAGAACCCACCAAAAATTCAGCATAAAAACATGTCAAAAGGCAAATTCAACAGCAAGAAACAGAGTAGATCTAGAACCCAACAAAGATGATGTTCCCATAGTCCAAAACGTCAGAAAATCGACAACAAATAAGATAGATATGGTACGCACTACGCAAGAAGTATGGCGATGAAATTTACCTCATACACAGAGTTCTTGAGAGCTGAATCTCAGAGAGAGAGAGAGAGAGATTTGCAGAGAAGTGACAGCAAGATATGTATGCGTAAGCAATGATGCTCCTTATTATCTAGGGTTTTGACCCAACGATATCTAGTGTGGTTATTATGCCATATTTTTAAAATATCACCAAATTACGATTTACGAATAAAACATATTATATTTCTAAAAAATTACCCATATATCAAAATTTTATTTTCTTGCATGTATCTGCATTAGCCAAAAATAATAATAAACAATTTAAATATGAAGAAATTATATACGAAATTACCGACATCAAATGCTATAGGATTGAAACGTACATTTTATGTCTTAATTTCTCAAAGTTCATTCATCATATTTGCAATTTTGTATTTAAATATAAATTAAATGTGACAAACCCAAATAGGATTCGAACCCATAACATTATCTTAAAAAATAAACTCATTAACTATTTATACTGATACATGTTAATACGACACATTTAATGTTTAAATTAGGAGAATTATCAATAATTTATGAGGTTAAATACATCTTTCTATAAATATTTATTGCACTATTTTTATTATGAGAAAAAATTATTACCGTACTCTATATTTTATTACGTGTTGAATTATCGCAATAAAAATTATAGGGTAGTCGTAAAATAATAATCATCCCTAAAGATTAGGTATTTTTTCCATGAATATCAGTGCTCCTCTTTCATAAATGATTTTGAAATTATCATAAACCTAAATACCAAAATTAATACCAAACTCTATTTGGCCTAATTTTGTACCTTCCAATCATTGATGAATGAACTGTTGATTCCTTTTTCTAGAGGAATTCGGCCAATGGCACAATAACAAGTCACAGCTGTTGGAATACTTTTGCTAGAAAAATCGTTAATCATTTAAAGGGTTTCCGGGAACCGAATAGGACATAAATACAATGAAAATATATTTTATTTCATAAAAAATATTTGATACAATATTAAAATAATATTCCCAAAGTATTATCAGACCAGTGTCAACTCAAGAAATTAAAGGAGTTTATTGAATTTTGCCCATTTGATATATTTTTTCGTTATTTTTCGGGGGTATTCAGGTTTAAACATTATCAACAATGTTTGGATCATGTAAACTAGTATGAACTTTTGGATGTTTTGATTGGTTAACAAAACAAATTAAATATATTATAATCGATGTCTATCTATAAAAGATCGATTATTTAATAGTTAATTATTATTTTTTGCTCTTCATTTAATATTTAATTAATAACTAATAAGTTCATACACTCGTTACATGTATAAAATAATAAAGAAATGCTATTATTTAAATATATTAAAATTAATTTTGATATTAATATATGTTCTATAATAGCATAAAATTGACAAAAGAATGTTATACGTTAAAAAAATATAAAAATACAAGAGACAAAAAATAAATAAATAATATAAATATAAATATAAATATATATATATATATAAAGAAAAGAAATTGAAAATATAAGCTAGAAAAGATAAAATTATATAAAAAAAAGGAAAAAGAATTGAATTGAAACGGGAGAATAACAAAATTAAGAAAATATATTGGGAAAAATAAAATAAATTAACAAATAAAAAGATAGAAAATAGTGTAAAAGAATAAATAAAAAGAGTTTATAAATTCAAAAAATCAGAACGATTATTATTTATTTTTCTCATTTAAAAAAAAAAAAAATATATATATATATATATATACACGAATTCTTTCACTAAAAAATATCTTTTAACCATCTCCATTCTAGTTTAACTCTTCCAAAATTATTACATTTATTACTTATATGACTCATACCTTTATGTATTATTTTCTTATTCGAACTCGCCCCTTTTGAATACAATAAAAATAAGGGAAAATTACATCTACATCCCTCGTGGTTTGCGGTAATTACAAATAAGGACCTATTGTTTCGTTTTTTACAAATACACCCCTAACATTTGTATTCCGTCTGTGATCCTTGTAATTCCGTTAGGGTTCCGTTAAATATTCCGAATATACCCCCAAGGATTGTCATGTTATATTGTTAAACCTTAGTGCTCATTTTGTAAGAAATTATATACCTGAGGGACTAAATTGTAAGAATGTTAAAAAATTTCAAACTAACCATTGGGATTGGACTTCTATATATATTTGGTTAGGGTTTTAGCCTTTTGAAGCCAATTCTACTTGGCTAATCACGAAGTTCATCTCATACATATTATCAATGTTTGAAATATAGAAAAGAAAGATGTAGAGTAGTTAGTTGTGGTTCATGCATAGTGGTGGAGAAAAACAATTTAAACAAAGGGAAACTATTTTATTGTTGTGATTTGCATGGCTTCTCACACTGGTGCACACCAATTGAAGAAGATAGGTTTGAAGCTCCACACTCTGATGAAGAATAAAAGGCAAGTAGTGTTAATTGCACTCGTTAACCTTTTAAGATACTTGAATCGTTTAAAGAAAAACAAAAGAATTTTCTTTTCATGCTTATCTATAGTTTTTAATTACTAGTCTTAGGATAAGAAGAGAAGGATCGTCCTTTGTTAATATGTGAAAGTAGAAAAAAGATCAATTCAGAAACCAAAAAGATTTTGATTAACCTGAATCGAAAAATAAGTATAACATTGTGGATTTGCGTATGTGCCCCACAACTAAGTAATTAAAATGACGTTATAATTTAAAAAAAAATATCTTTATTTGCGTGTGATATATCAATAATTAACGAGGGTGTGAATGATTGAAATATATTGAGTGTGTTATAAACGGTTAGGCCTACTTATTGGCTATATCTAAGTCTCATAACAAATGTGCTATTTTTGCTTGTTCTTGGTATCCGACTTGTATTAACTTGAAATTAACATTACTTGCTTCTTGTTCTTCATTAGAATATAGAGCTTCAAACTCTGCCTTCTTCAATTGGCGTGCACCGGTGTGAGAAGGCATGCAAATCACAACAATAAAATAGTCTCCTCTTATTTAAATTGTTTTTCTCCACCACTTTAATTGTTGTGCATGAACCACAAGTCCTCTACATCTTTCTTTTCTATATTTCAAACATTGATAATATGTATGGGATGAATTTCTTGAAGTAGCCATGTAAAATTGGCTTTAAAAAGCTAAAACCCTGACCAAATATATATAGTAGTCCAATCCCAACGACTATAAACGACTAGTTTGAAATTTTTGGACATTTTTACAATTTAGTCCCTCAGGTAATAATTTCTTACAAAATGAGCCCTAAGGTTTAACAATATAACATGACAATCCTTGGGGGTATATTCGGAATATTTAACGGAACCCTAACGGAAATACAAGGATCACAGACGGAATGCAAATGTTAGGGGTGTATTTGTAAAAAACGAAACAATAGGTCCTTATTTGTAATTACCCCAAACCACGAGGGATGTAGATGTAATTTTCCCTAAAAATAACTTGGTATATAAAAATAAATATGGATATATATCCTAAAGTTAAATAGAAATAAAAGAGGTAAAAAATAATAAATGGATAAAAGAGGTCGAAATTATAAATCACAAAACCTGTGTCTCCACTCTCCGCCCTAATTCCAGAAGAAGGAAAGCTCCTAGTTCTTCTTCTTCCCAGGCATTAGATTCACAAAGCAGCTTCACAAACCCCAGCAATCGTATTCAGCAGCCCAATCGGAGAAGCGATGTCGACGTCGGGGCAGACTCAGTTCCGGTACACGCAGACGCCGTCGAAGGTTCTCCACCTGCGGAACCTTCCGTGGGAATGCAGCGAAGAGGAGCTTGTCGAGCTGTGTAAACCCTTTGGTAGGATCGTCAACACCAAGTGCAACGTTGGAGCTAATCGCAATCAGGCTTTTGTCGAATTCGTATGCCCTTTTTCCTCTTTGCTTTTATTTTCCAGTTAATTTTCGATCTTGCTTGTTCATAGATTACTCAATCGCTAAAAAGTTATCCCTCTCGTTGAGTCATAAACAAGAGACTGGCAGACCTTGCTATGATTCTAGGTTCAAAGTTTTAGAATGCTGCTCTTTATATTAACTCTTAGGTGAGCTCCACCATGTTAAAACTTCAAAAACTATTCACATATCTTCACCTACGAAGAGAAACGTACTCAATTATTCACGAGCAGGCATGTCGCCTCGAAGTGAAGAGGCTTTCGACTAGTTATCAGCTGTCACATGTATATAAAACTTTTGTATCGAGAAATTCTTGTCCCAAATGAAAAATATTTTCTATGTTTAGCATTTGAGTTTGGGGTAAGTAACTCCTAGTATGTCTGATGGTATTTTGATGCACATGAAATAGCCAGCCCGAGCATGATTAAGTGCAACTTCAGCACTCCGGTTGTATTATACAGTTCTTGACAAAATGAATTCAAAGGGAGCAAGTGGAACCTATAGGTTTTAATTGAATTTCATGCGTCATGCACTCCTTTTTTGGTTGAGTAGCAAACAGAAGCTTCGTGTTGTGTTGTTGAGGTTTTGTACTAACTGGAAGATTTATGTTGATAAAATAGTGAACTTCTTTTGCAGGTGGATCCTAACCAGGCAATTAACATGGTTTCCTATTACGCTTCATCTTCAGAGCCTGCACAGATCCGTGGCAAAACTGTGTATATACAATACTCAAACAGGCATGAAATTGTTAACAATAAGAGTCCTGGAGATAATCCAGGAAATGTTTTGCTTGTCACGATTGAGGGTGTTGAGGCTGGTGATGTCAGCATCGACGTAATTCATCTGGTATGCTATTTTGCTTTATAAAATGTATGTATTGTGAATTTTGACTAGTTCTGCACAGTGAGTGATTTCCCGAGAAGTGGACCCAGATCAGTTGGGTTACTCAGATTTGAGTAACGTGTTCTTGGATAACTAATATTTCAATGCGCTCTTGTTCTCAACGAACGAATAACTTCAATTTTCTTGTTTGGATATAGATCTTCTCTAATTTTTTGTTTTATTCATCCGCCTTGAAAGTTTTCTTTGTTTCCCCAATTTCATTTTTGATATGTTTCTACTCTTGGCTTCGTCAGCTTTGAGTTGCCAAATTCAGCTCTTCTAGTTTTGGTGTCAGTAATTTAGAAAGTTTGGTGTTCCACGCTTGTGGTTTTTAGACCTACGATCAATCAATGAACTTCTGGTCATAGTCCATGCCTGAAAACGTTCAAATTTTGTTGGCCAACTTTATCTTCATAAACTATCGTCCATATGCTCTAAATTTTGACAAGAGAAAATTAAATCACAGATGGTCCATTTATAGTCTTTTGTTGGAGGCAGTCCCGATATATTGTCATGTGACTGCTTTATAAGGTCTATCTTCTCGGAGTTGTACAGGTGTTTTTCTGCACTTATATCTTTATATCTTTGTCTGTTGCTATTTTCACATACTCTTACCATTTTTATTCAAATTTATTTCTTACTTGCTTCATTCCTTTGTGTTTCTAGCTCTTCAATATCTCAAGTTGGACTTTGTGTTTCAGGTATTCTCAGCTTTTGGATTTGTACAAAAGATTGCTACATTTGAAAAGGCGGCTGGTTTCCAGGTCAAATTTTGATCTTGATTTTGAAATATGTTCTGTTAATCGAAATCTGTAGCTTATGTATATATATATTTTTTTTGTCGAAAATTGTCAGGCTTTAATTCAGTACAGTGATGTTCAGACTGCTTCGACGGCAAGGGATTCACTAGATAGTAGAAGTATACCCAGGCATGTACTTTTTAGGTTTATGAATGGTTTAGAGTTTATGAAGGGAGAGTGTGTTGAATGCCATCTTCTTTTTTTAATTATGTTTGTGACTTGTTCTATCTATAATTCCTAAAAGTATTTGGGAGAATGTAGTTCTCAATAACTTCAATTTGCTTGTTTAATTTCAGATACCTTCTCCCAGGTCATGTAAATGAGTGTCATTTGCGCATCTCCTACTCTGCTCACACGGATTTGAATATTAAGTTTCAATCCCATCGGAGCAGGTCTGACCTATCTATTCACTTTGATGTCTAGAACAATTTTCTTTGTGTGCTTTCTAGTTGGAACTTCTAATTTTGTATTATTAGAACTATTGACAAGATATGATCTCCCTAATTGATGGTTTTTGTCATTTAGGGTTTAGTGAAGCTCGGCAGCTATAACACAGATATGTTTTTTCATGGTGTCGTAGTAATATTCTCAATCTTATAGCCTCTCCCTTTCTTCTGTATCTATTTATACATTTTTCACCCTTTCAAATTCACAATGGAGATTGAAAATATCAAATAGTGGAAATTAATTTTTTAGAATATTAAGTTGTAATTTTAAGTTTTCTCATATATTTCACAAATATTTATTATTCTAGTTTCAAGCACATTCTTTTATATTATTTTAAGTTTTTCTAAAATATTTTATAATTGTTTCTTGATATGAAAATAATTTATTTATATATAAATTGAACTAAGGACTTATTTATTATTTATTTTCAGGCCTAAATAATATTATAATTAAGTTGGATAATGGACAATTATGTAATGGGAAGAAGCATCCATGAAAATTCATACATTTATTATAGTATAGATTTGAACTATGCCCCTTTTCACATAGTTTTGACAAGTGATATCATCCTTGCTTAATGCTGCAGGGATTATACAAACCCTTACCTTCCTGTTAATCCTACAGCAATGGAGGGTTTCCTTCAGGTGCATTTCTGAACTTGGAATATTTGGCGGTTCTTAATTTTGGCAATCATTAACTATATGACCTTGTGCAGCCTGTTGTTGGTCCTGATGGGAAGAGAAAGGAATTTGAGAGTAATGTGCTGCTTGCTTCAATTGAGAATATGCAGTATGCCATCACAGTGGATGTTCTTCACACAGTAAGAAATTATATTTCTAATATCACCTTCCTTTCATATTCTGGAGAAATGTATTCATGCAATAGTTCCTCGTTTGATTAGGTATTCTCCACGTATGGAACTGTCCAGAAGATTGCAATTTTTGAGAAAAATGGTGGAACACAGGCATTGATCCAGTATCCTGGTAAGTTAGTTGCTGATCAAAACCCTCGTTTTACACTATTTAAGTTGAGCTGGGTGCAGTAACTGATTCATCATCCATGATATATTTTGGTTGCAGATATTCCAACTGCTGCTGCTGCCAAAGATGCTTTAGAGGGTCACTGCATATATGATGGTGGCTATTGTAAGCTTCATCTATCATACTCTCGTCATACTGATCTCAATGTGAAGGTATATAAAGCTTTGGATTTTAACTTAAAACGACTTCTGAAATAAATTACGAGAGGAAAGATCCAACTTCCTGTTTGCAACCCAAAATTATAGATCAAAAAGTACTCAATCCCCGGTGTATGCTTCCTGAATCACGTTCGTTGTTTCACTTAATGCCTCCTCGTCTCCAAACTAATTGCTTATGCATATATCATCTTTCTAGGCATACAGTGACAAAAGCAGAGATTACACCATCCCACTATCACTGGCAATGCAGCAAGCTCCTGGAGCACCTGGAACTGTTCCAGGATGGCAAAACCCTCAGAACCCTCAGACTTCAATTGCACAAGTGACCTCCTGGCTCCCGCCCGCCTCTACCTCATTTCCTGTTCAACCTTATGGTTCCCCTGCTTATGCTGCCTCACCCATGGCTCAACCCAACCATGTCCCACCCGGTACTCAGCCTTTGCATCGACCCAATTATTACGGCTCGTGAAATGCATCATAACAAGGTTAGAGATCTGTCTCAACTTGTGATGGGATTACTATTTAGTTGTTGGTTTAATCAGAAGAGGACTCTGGTTTTCTTGGTTTCTCTACTTTTCAATGTGTAATACGTGATTTTGTTTAATCTGGCTGCCTGTAATTTCTGAAGTCTATTTTCTAATGGCACGATCTTTTAGTTTTCTTGTATCTTTCGACTTCATGTTGGTGATTAATTGTACCAGGAGATATCTGTTCTGCACAATTTGTACACTTTTACCACGTTTTTGTAAATTAGAAAGCAACCTCTTCCAGGAAAAAGACTTGAAATGTTGGGCCACACTATTTTTACGTAGATTAGGGGTGTGTTCTTGACATTTTGTGCTCTGCATTCATGGTTGAAAACAGAACCCCACAATTCCGCGTTGCAGTCTGGCTTCCAACTCGATTTCAAGGACATCAAAATTGGTTCATTAAATATTGTCTTGGATACCAGACTACTAAGTTCTAATGTTTTTCCTAAATTTGTAGTTGAATCTTTTCTATCATTTAGTTTTAGATTCGTTCACCTATTTTCGATTACTGAGTTACAGTCATTCTATCCAATTGTTCGGTAAAAAATCGAAACCGAGACGAACCCTCTTGCACGAACATCTCTCCATGTTCAAGGGTGGACAACATCTTTAATGACCGCTGGCTGTGTGTGGTCTGTGTGGTCCTCGGTTAGAAAAATCTGAACATATGATATGACATTGGTGAATATTGACGAAATAGTTGTATTTTCATTCTTGATTTTTACTGAAATTTGTAAGCAAATAGTAGCAGAAGTGAAGCTTTATTTGTTTGATGTTATGGTTCAACTTGGCACATGTGCTTTGGCATTTCTCCACTGAGAGTCTGAGACGTAAGCATAGCAATAGAAAGCTGGATTCATTTATTCCTTCCCTCATTAGGGAGACATATCAGCTTATCAGATAGTCACTCCACTGCCCTGTTTTTACCCTTCACATTGCGATGCTTTCATATCATTATTCGACTAAGGGAGAACAAGATTCGGGTTTATTACATCTCGATCCATGAAAGTACACCGTATCCATATCTTGAAGAAGAATTCGTTAATCGTTAGGACGAGAATCGTCCTGTAGTTGATGTAAATCGAGACGTTCAAAATGGTTGCCATGTTCGACCAACAATCAACAAAATCGTTACTTGTTTAAGTGAGACTCGAATTGTACATGTTATGAGACGAGACGAGACTAGACTCGAATTCGAGTGGGAAAAAGGATCTCGTGTTCATACTTCAAAAGTTGACTTCTAAGGTGGAAAAATTTGTACAAATATTAATTATGTGTGGTCAAAATCTTTAGAAACCCTCATATTTGAAATTTTTGTTCGAATATTTATGAAAAAAGCGTAATGTTGTTGAGATAAATGAAAAAGGAGTTGTAAGTGAAACTTGTTACAGAGGAAGAACGTGGATAGTGACCTGGACATCAAAATCTATCCATGTTGAGAGAGATCTTCATCTGTCTCCTTTGGTGGTTGTGATATTTAAATTTTCTGGGCCATCACACTAACAATATGGAAAATTTTAATTTCTTTAAAATTAACTATTTCAACTACACTTATGTCCAGTCCAGCACGTTTCAAAGAAATGTCTTAAGTATGCTGGTTGGTGCCCGAACCGAATCCCATATGGGGCACATTATCTGGACCCGGATCTAGGATCATCCCTCTCAAGTTCTGATCCGAATAGTTCTTTTTCTTTGGGGGGTAAAAAGATTTGTTCAAAATAATTAAAATTTGTTGAATGCAATTGATGATAATTAAATGTTTTTTTCTTTTTACTCTCTAATTTAGGATTCATCGAATTAGAGGAAATTGAGGCAGATTAAGTTGGGAACCTATGCCAGCAGGGATTAATTGGTTCATTTTTCAGGATAAGATCTTGAGTTCGAATCCCATTTAGGTGTGTTGTGTGAAAAAAATAAAAAAAGAAAAGTTAGGCAAATAAAATCACATTTAAAAAGCCACTAGTCGTGTCTCTATAGGACCCCATCCATGTGACGCTCAAAAACTCTCTTGACAAGATAAGCTAATTTCAACCTCATAATATCCCATGTTTTTCTTTTCTTAGGGCGAAAACAAATCAGGATACGTTAGGTAATTCTAACCTGAACTTGGTTCGATCAAATCGGTGTAACGAGGGGCGAGTGCTTTACACTTGTCGTGTGGTTGGTGAAAAATTTAGGGAAAGTGACCAATCAAATAGCAAGTGTAATACACTTGCCTTTTTAAATGGTTGGAATCGGCCAAACCGGGTTTGGGCTAGAATTTTCCTAAAATCATTTATAATTTCCAAGAAAGAAGTTCCATCGCACCACAAAATATGATAAAATAATATTTTTAATCCAAAGGACATTATCGCAAGTGAACATTAATAATAACATGATTTCTAACATGCCTCACATTGGTTAAAAACAAATTATATGCTACTTAAACAATGTTTATTTGCAACTCTCGTCTCATTATGTGAGTTAGGCCGAACACACACTTTGTAATGACCAGTGTATTATATTCGCAGTATTATCGGAAGATAAATGGTGGTTTTGAAGTTTCCATTTGCAGGGAAGCAGATAATTTCCTTTGGCCCGGAGATAAATTACAGAAAATTAGGTGATAGCATCAGCCATCAACCCGACGCGGTTTACATTTATTTTGATCTCCGGCCACAGTCAAATGCCTAATTAACTTAAGGAAACAACAACCAGAAATGAGAAAACTACCACTCATGGAGTCATGGTCCCATGCAACACTTTTTCTTCACTATTTATTCCCTCATTTCCTCACACACTTTCCCTCACTTCCTAATTCTACTCAAAGGTTCTCTTTCTCATTTTCTTGTGCAGGGAAAAATGAGAGCTTTAGCACTTTTCGTGGTGGGCTTTCTGTCTCTGGCGACGTCGGCGTATGGATACTACGGCGGCTGGATTAACGCTCACGCCACCTTCTATGGAGGCGGCGATGCTTCCGGCACAATGGGTACATACGTAAATCGTTACTTGTATAAGAAAGAACGAAGAAATATGATCTTCTCTATAACAATTTGGTTGTTTTGTGTTGATGTATAGGTGGGGCTTGTGGATATGGGAACCTGTACAGCCAAGGTTACGGGACAAACACAGCAGCACTAAGCACAGCTCTGTTTAACAATGGCTTGAGCTGTGGAGCATGTTTTCAGTTGGTGTGTGCAAATGATCCCAAATGGTGTCTCCGGGGGTCGATAACGGTGACCGCCACCAACTTCTGCCCGCCGGGAGGGTGGTGCGACCCTCCCAACCACCACTTTGATCTCTCTCAGCCTGTTTTTCTGCGTATCGCGCAGTATAGGGCAGGCATCGTGCCTGTCCTCTACAGAAGGTAAGGGTTTAAGACTTTTAATCTACGTATGTGATCTTAGTAAAACGATGAAGTTATTGTACTTGATGTATCAAGAATTTATTTCCAACATATTTAGGGAAACATTCTTGGTTTTTAATGTTTAATTTCCAGGCCACATGCAGTGCTAATTAATCACATGAAACTTAGGTCTAAGACATTGTCAAATTAAACCTTACTTAGACTAGGCAGGCACTCACAATCATAGCCACATATATGATAGCTCGACTTCATCAAGTGACATGTGAAACTCATATGGGAACATTAATTTCTAACCATATGACACAATTAATCATACATTTGACTAATATATCAACCCTAGATACATTTATGACATGAGTGAGGGGCCACTGGGTGACACTCCCGTCAAATGAGATAATTCTAGCCCGAACTTAGTTTTAATTAGTAAAATTAGTGTGACGATGGATAAAATGTTTTACGCGACAATTGTTTTTTCAATAAAGATTTCGATTTTTTTTCGAAACTGGTGGTGTAGGGTACCCTGCAGGAGAAGGGGTGGGATAAGATTCTCCATCAATGGGCACTCATATTTCAATCTTGTCCTCATAACTAATGTTGGAGGTGCTGGTGATGTACACTCCGTCTCCATTAAAGGCTCGAGGACATCATGGCAGCCAATGTCCAGAAACTGGGGCCAAAACTGGCAAAGCAATTCCTACCTCAATGGACAAAGCCTGTCTTTTAGGGTTACAACCAGCGACGGACGAACCCTCGTCTCCTACAACGTTGCCCCGCCCGGTTGGTCCTTCGGACAGACGTATTCCGGCCGACAGTTCCGCTAGAGAATATATCATGAATCAAGTTTATTTAATTATATATAAGCTATAAATTGTAACTTAATTGTTAATTTAGTTTAGAAACTATAAGAAAGAAAAGAAGAATCATTGATTAAAGGGCTTGTTTTGAGGGAGTCCCTTGATTCTTGATTGATTTGCGCATAAGTAGTAGTATATATATGTGTGTGAGAGAGTGAGAGATCAATGAAAGGAAATGACAATATGAGGAAGTTATTATGTTGTAAGAGAAGCAAAGAGCTGTGACTTTTATAAGTTGCAAACTTCTCCAAGTTCCAGGGCTTGAATAAAATAATACCCAGAAGAGTTTTCTATTATATTGTAGCTAGAGGTTAAAGAAATTAATCTGTATAATGTATTGTTTTATTTTATATATTAATTATTTTTTGTTTGTTGTAATTTGTTTTTTTTTAGATGTAATTCCATGTTCTTCACCAGCATTTCTTCCATGTATCATGTAATTCCATTACTAATTAATTTCAGTTCCACCGGCATTTTCCTTTTAGTTACATTGAATCTTTACAATATAAAAACATTGAATTGATGTACTCCTAAATCAAAAAAGATAAAATGGGAATTTTTAATTTATGGCAAAAAAAAATGTAACATATAGTCTTGGGGATTAAAGAACATAGGAAAAAGACGGCCCAACAGCGGTTGGTTCAAGTGGTTAATAAGTTTCATTCTCCGCGACAATAAATTGGGTTCGAATCTCACTTGTAGATGTGTGTTAAAAAAAAAAACACATAGGAAAAGGACGGTAGTCAACGACGATTCTTATTTAGTCTAAATCATTGCATTCAACGTCGATTAAAATAACAAGACATTCCAAAAGAGTGAACTACTACTAAAAAATTTGAAACTACTCCATATTCAAAAGCAAGATCGAACCGATTCCTGACACATTAACAACCGGAATGATGTGGTGGATACACAAATATATTGACAATAAATACGACTTGGAAATATTTATATTGAGGGTACAGAAGCGGGTGTTGTATTACATGACCTTGCTCATGTTTTGCAGGAATTCTGATTTATACATCGATAAATATAAGATAACAAACGAAGTCTTGAGTTAAGGAACTGACAAAATCTTTAAAACTCTCTTTGATTGAGCACCCTATTGAATGCGAATTACATTCCTCAGGAAACATATTGGCGAGAAGTGAACAATTCTTGAAATCTACATTAAATATCGTTCTGGTTAAGTTGGCAGTTTTTTGGTTTTCAACTTCTAATTTCACTGTTTTGAACATTCTTTAATATAGATTATTGTGTTAATCCCTTCTTCAGTAACCAGTAGTTGAGTGAAAGAGAATCACCATCCTTAACGAAAGTTGGGGGGTTTGAATCCTGATTTTGGGTATGGAGCAACTTTAAATTTTCTGACCAGCTTTCTCACCCTATGAGATGCTTACAATTCAATGAGAGAACTAATCATCGTAGTCGATAATATATATATATATATATATATATATATATATATATGTGGGGGCATGTTGGCCCAGTATATATATATATATGTGGGGGCATGTTGGCCCAGCAGAGCAGCACCAACCGAGGTAAATAGTACATCTCTTAAATTTGTTGTACTAAAGTGACCAAGTTCCCTCACTCTCATTCTATTTTGTCGGTGCTGCTTTCTCCTCCATCCAAATTTCCCCCTTTTTTTTATCTATTATTTTCTTCCCAGATTTTAAGATCGTGGATCAAATGAAATTTAATATATATTAAGGGAAAAAAAAAAAGACAAAAAACACCGACGTAGAGGTAAATATTTATATGGGAAAATTACATCCAACTACCCTGAGGTTTGCCCTAATTACGAATCAGTCCCTTTTATTTCGTTTATTACATATTAACCCCTAAAAATAGTGTTTCAATTACATTTTAACCCCTAAAGAGGGACTGATTTGTAATTGAAACAGTATTTTTAGGGGTTGATATGTAATAAATGAAAAAAGAGGGACTGATTCGTAATTAGGATAAACCTCAGGGTAGTTGGATGTAATTTGCCCTATTTATATTTGTAAATACTAAATAGATTAATCAAGAATTGAGCTTCAAACTTTCATGTAGTAGAATTGAACATTGTTTAAACTCAAAATATTTTGAATTCGAACTTAAATTTACGTTAATCTATTATTCACGTTGCCAAATCTCAAAATGGGGGTACAATCTAATGTAATTATGTGAACCAATTTTTTTAATTGTGTAATTTTAGTCCCAACAATTAGTCTTTAAACGAAATATCTCGTGTTTCAAATGAGGTGGGTTCATTACTTATTATTATAACGTAAATTATTCAATTTCACTTAATCTATTTGTGGGGAATTAAGTAAAATTAAGTGTACTTACAAGAAGTTAGTTTTGTATTTAATACATTCATTTGATAAAATTTAGTTGAATCTAATTTCACTTATTATCCTGTTTGATATATCTCATAAATTGAAATATCATTTAAAACAGTAATTTTCATTTTTTTTTTGTTGAAATAAATAGTAATTTTCATAGTTAGACACAAAATTAAATTAACTTTTTAAACTTATCAAACAGAAAATTAACTAAAATTAAGTCGGTCAAATGAGTCTAATATGATATATCAAACGCTCTCTAACAAAATAAATTGGGAAAATGAATTGTCTCAGATATCCAAATCGGGTACGATATATCCAAGATAATTTGCATACATTTTTTAAATTAAATTTTGTGAATAATTTTGAGACGGTCAAGAAATTTCTCTTGGAGTTGGGACATGGTGTTGGTGTTACCAGTTAGCAGTCCTGGCTCCTGTCAACTTATGGGCCTAATTCTGTAATGTAAATACAACAATAGTCACGTTTCAGTGATTCAGTCTGTTACCACAACAGCATGAATCTCGGAATAAAGTTGCTAAATTATTGATATTGCTCCAACTCGTACAATATTTATGTGTTTGGAGTCAGGACAAAACATTTTTTTCTTTTCCTTTTGATAAATTAGTACAACTTCGACCTCTTTTCGGGTTCGAATCTCTTCGGCTACTTAGGGCTATATGTTAAAAAAAAAAAAACAGAAGAAAAAAGGAGCAGTTTGAAATAATTCCCCAACAGTTTGGAATATTTTTACTTTACGCCCCCATAAAATTATACAAAATAATAGGATATGAATACTGCATTAGAACGTTTTATTACTACATTTTGTGAAAATTATACAACATATTTTGAGAGGTGTTCGAATAGAATAGCATCAGCTCAGGCCCAGAAAAAAGCCCAATTCCGCCAACTATTCGTGCTATGAAATATGATATTATTTATTTTTAGTTGAGGCCCACTTTGCAAGCCTTTGATATGAGTATGACCACACCTAGAGGGAAATATGGGACTTGGGCCGATTCTTCGACTGCACAGCCCAAACATAATTGTCTTATGTTTTTTTTTTAACAAACGCACGTCCAAGTAGGATTCAAATCCGAGACTTTACCCTGACGAATGAATCCATTGGCTACTTGGACCAACCCCTCTTGGCGTCTTATGATATATTCCAATGAATAGTTTGGGAATTGAAGAAATAAATATTTTCTTGGAGAAGTTTCATCCAAAGTTAATAATGTTTATTATATTACACAACAAATACCTCTACTAATAAAGTATTTCCAACGTAATTAATTAAGAAAATAAATGACAATCTGAAAAAATGTTTCAAATAATAACATACTAAAAGTACAATTTTTTTTATTTTTTTTATCATCTTTAATTCTTCTATAAGAATTGTTGCTATTTACTAATTGAAATTTAAAAAAGCAAGGGGCCGGGAGACAAGCTCTAGGAGTATTAATTAGTAAGTAATTAAATAGGCTTAAATTGGGCAAGTGAGAATGAAGCAAAAATAGAACCAAAGCATGTTCTACTTTTGAGTTTTGAGAGGTGATATATAACAAATTAATTACACAATTTAGGGAGGGATGGGAATTGGGATTGAATTTATTAATATGAAAAGTGTGAAGATGATGAGAAAAAAGGTGATTTTAAAAGAAGGAAGAAACAACTGACATAATATTAATATTGAATATTATTATTACAGAATTATTGAGAAATGGGTCAAATGTGTCAGCAAAGACCCTAATTCCCGTTCTATGGAATAGGGTTCGTGCAAGTAAAGCAACCTGCACCATGGACCACCTTCTCACCTGGTCTTCCTTTCAACCCAATAAAATATATGAATTTAAGAACCTATTCTATTAGTTGAGCTCTACCATGCCACTAGCCCTAATTTCATAAATGCAATGATATAGACCTGTATACACGGAAAAAGACACGGCAATAGTGACAGAATACGACACACATATAGTGATACAGATTATTTTTTTTAATTTTTGTCATAAGAAGTATAGGATACGGTATTTAACATGATACGACACGATAAAATTATAATTTTAAAAATATTCGTAAATCATATATATATTCAAAATTGAAGTATGAGACGAGTTTGAACTATTTAACCATAAAACTTTCTCTTCTAAAGTAATTGCATTATCAAGAGTTGAAAATCGAAACAAATCATGCGTTTAATTAACAAAAGTTCTTGTATTTTCGGTTTAAAATACTCATAATATCGATCCTCGTATTAGACATTGTTGAATACATCTTTAATACTAGTGTGAAAATAGTACAAGCTAGATATATCTTATTGTTTGAAAAACTTGACTGTTGAGCTGCTGTTACTAATTGTGAAACTGTAACAATTACGGATATTTAATTTCTGTAACTATTGATTGACTGGAATTTTAAAACTGATGAGAGTTACAAAAATTCTCGGTAAATAAAGTTTTGAAACTGTATAAGAGTTACAGAAATGATAATATCAATTGATCCATGATGTTGAAACGGTCTGGAAGTTACAAAAACAGTCAAAACGAATTAACTACCTGTAATTACAGAGTCAGTACTAGAACAATCTAAATACCTCTATTTCCTATGAGAAATATCATCCTTTACAAATCAACATTCTTGACAGTTCTTTAACTGAATTGCTATCTGTAACGCCCCATCTTTCGGCATTTCAGGTATGAACGACACGTGTGCGTTTGAGAGTTAGATTTTAATTTTAATTGATCATTTCTTTGATTTTCATGTCATGACATAATTTCATAAAATTATATTCTAAGTATTTTTATTGAAATTCATATCATATTATATTTATCGCATATATTGAATGTGATTGCAATGTGAATTAATTTCCCGAACATGAGTTAATTTCTTTTGTGACCTTACTTGAGCATTCTCATGAATTAGGGGACCTAATTGCATTGGACTTGATTGATCAATTAATATGGAATTGAACTTCATTACATAACTTATTAAATGTAGGGACTTAATAGCAATTTCGCCTTTTCATCCCCTCTCTATAGCAGCATTTCACGAACCATCACATTCCATTTCATACAACACATTCATACACTTTGCTCTTGTTTCCTTGCTCAACCGAGACAAACCCTTGTGAAGGAGTAGGGAGATTTCTTCATACAAGCTTCATATTTGTGGGTTTTGTGATCATTCAAGCATCATCAACATCATATCTTCATCTCACCTTCCATTTCTTTCATTTGAGGTATTTTTGGAACTTTGATGAATTTCTTGGATATATGGCATTGTAGACGAATTAATTTTCGTCGAATTAAAATGTGACACATATAAATTAAATATTAATTATCAAATTTAATTCATGCTATTTTTATGTTTTTTGGATAAATATTAAATTGAAATCCATAAAATATTTAAATAATTGATTTAATTGATAATTTTAATATTTATTGTGTCATCAAATCAAGTATTGACACGTGTCAAAATTGAGGTGTTCCGGCCAATCAAACCAAGCCTTGCAGTTCAAATGATGATGACCAATCAAATGGCGACACGTGGCATATCTCAACACGTGGACCAATCAAAGTCAAGATATATGTCATTTATTTATTTTCTTTAATATAAGTCAATATTAAAGTAATAAATAAATAAATAAGTTTGATATTATCCCTTTAATAAATGAATTAATTAATTAAGGGATAATTATCATAAAGCTCCACCCTACGCCTATAAATAGAGGCATTCTACAACACAATTCACACAACTCGGAGAAGCAAAGAAGCAAGCCACAAAGCGAGGAGAAAGAAGCTCTTAAGTGTTCTTCAGCATCCTTGGTGTTCTTCGGCATCTTCAACGGCGTTCTTCGTAGAAGTCAGCATCAACGGTGTTTGATCCGGCATCAAGGCATCGAAGTGGTGTTTCGGCGTTGCTCTCCTCAAAGATCGAAGCAAGATTCAAGCGTGTTCTTCGCGTTCTTTGTAGAAATCAACCAAATCGAAGCGTCCGATCCGCAACAAGGCGTCAAGTCCGCGAATTCGGCGTTTTCAAATCAAATTCGAAGGTGCTCCAAGCGTGTTCTTCAGCGTTCTTCGAGAAAGTCAACTAATTGAGGCGTTCAATCCGCAATCAAAGGATCAAATCCAGATTTCAGCGTTGCTCCTCAACAAATTCAGATCAAACTCAAATCAATATCAAAGGTGTTCATCGGCGTGTTCTTCGGTGTTCATCAAATCAAGGCGTTTAATTCGCCATCAAGTCTAAAGACCCGCAATTAACGTTTAAAGAAGCAACTCAAATCCAACGGAAGATCGAAGCTCCAAAATCAACAAAGGAGTTTCAAACCTTCCGAATTTCAGCAAATTCTTGTAGGAAGAATCAGAGGAAGGATTAGAGATTGTACCCGCAAAATTCAAATAAATCAATAAAATTTATTTGTGATAATTTCTCGCGTTTAATTATTTAATTATTCACGGAAATTACATTACAAATTTTAGCACGCCCAGTGGGACCATCTCTACCTCTCATCTCCTCCTACTCAACAAACTCGAAGCACGAAATGGCCAACAACAAGATCGTTGATCTCGAGGCTATCATCTCCAAACTTGTTGCCGAAAGCTTCGTCGTTGTGACAAGAAGTATGTCTAAGAAAGAACAGACGTCTTCCGAGAAAGCTCGATCCCTCCAAAGCGATGGAAAGAACGCTCGAATTCTCAGCTACGAAAGTGAAGGCGAAGAAGACGACTCAGCCTCGTCCTCCCCTCGTTCAAGTTCTTCAAGTTTTGCGCCTGCCATGACGACAAGTGCAACAACTATAGAAGAACAACTTGCGAATCTGACAAAGGTCATCGAGGGACTCTCCAAGCATGTTGAAGAGCAAGACTCTCGCATTTCAAAGTTGATGGACAGAGTAGATGGTGACAAAGCTAGCCAAGTGAAGGGAAAGCGTTCGACTGAGCAAGAAGAGTCTGAAACTCCGACAAAAGCTCAATCAAGTGGAACTGAGAAGCCTTCAGCTAAAGAATTTCAAGTTTCATCGGACGGACCTATCCCGGTAGAGCAATTGAAGGAGTTCATCATGGGGACAATCAAAGACAAGATCGAGGGAGGCTCCAAATCATCATTGGTCTACTCCAAGCCCTATACCCAAAGAATCGATAACTTGAAGATGCCGATTGGTTATCAACCTCCAAAATTCCAGCAGTTTGACGGCAAAGGCAATCCTAAGCAACACGTAGCTCACTTCATCGAGACGTGCAACAATACCGGAACTTACGGGGATCACCTAGTTAAGCAATTCGTTCGATCACTAAAAGGAAATACCTTCGACTGGTACACGGACTTAGAAGCGGACTCGATCGATAGTTGGGGACAACTCGAGCAAGAATTCCTCAATCGCTTCTACAGCACTCGTCGGACAGTTAGCATGATCGAACTCACCAACTCCCGACAATGGAAAGAAGAACCTGTTGTAGACTACATTAATCGGTGGAGAAACCTTAGTCTGAATTGCAAGGATCGATTGTCAGAGGCTTCGGCAATTGAAATGTGTATTCAAGGGATGTATTGGGGTCTCCGTTACATTTTCCAAGGAATTCAGCCCAAGTCATTCGAAGAGCTCGCTACTCGGGCACATGATATGGAGTTGAGCATGATCGCTACTGGAGTCGAAGGACCGCCTGTCCAAGAGTTCCGTAGGCCCAGGGAAAAGCAAGATTTCAGGAAAGGGGGCAAACCCTTCACCAAACCACAAGCCAAAGAGTCTATGGCGGTAAATGCAATTCCTGTCAAATTTCGGGCTAAGACAAATGACAAGGTGGACGAAAGGAAGGAAGTCCCCCAAGAAAGAACATTCAGAAAATTGTCCTTAGCAGAAATGCAAGCCAAGGAATACCCATTTAAAGACTCTGATGTCTCCGGAATTTTCGACGACCTGCTCAAAGCAAACCTCGTCGAATTACCCGAAATGAAGAGGCCCAACGAAGCCGGAAAGACTGACGATCCAAAGTATTGCAAGTATCATCGTCTGCTCGGACACCCAATCCACGATTGCTTTATATTCAAAGATAAGGTGATGCAGTTGGCACGACAAGGAAAGATCGCACTCGAAGATGTTAGCGCGACGTCCAATGCTATAACTTGCCTGATGATAAGTGAAGAAGAAGTTCCCAAGCAAACTCACTCCAAAGGCGATGAATGCATGGCAACCATGACCTTTTCAGATGAAGATTTGCTACTCGGTTCAAAGCCTCACAACAGACCACTGTTTGTGACAGGATATACTCGCGAACAAAAGGTGAATAGAATGCTCGTCGATGGAGGCTCTGCAGTCAATATCTTGCCTTTGAGAGTGATGAACGAGTTAGGAATCCCAAAGGATGAGCTAGCAAGTAGTCGTCTGATGATCCAAGGCTTCAACCAGGGAGGACAAAGAGCTCTCGGTATCATCCGGCTAAAACTGTTGATAGACTACATGTTATCAAGCGCACTGTTTCATGTCATCGATGCAAAAACTTCGTACAACATGCTTCTAGGACGGCCTTGGCTACACGAAAACGGCATCGTCCCATCTACTTGGCATCAATGCTTCAAGTACTGCCGGGAGGGTGTGATAAAGAAGGTTCTTGGAGATAGCAGACCTTTCACCGAGGCTGAAGCCCACTTCGCTGATGCGAAGTACTACCGTGAAGAAGTGGAAGAAAGCAAAGGAGTTTCTGATCCACAAGATGATTGTAAAGGTGAAAGCAAAGTCGGAGCCTCAACTTTGATCGATGCCAAGAGAAGGGCGGATCATCACTTACAAAGTCCGAGGTATTGGAGGGGCTGACATTGCCCCTCACCAAACTAGATGTTGTGAAACCTCCTTCTCCACCACTTGACAGGTTCGTTCGTCCGACTCAAGGAAGTAAAACAGAGCATGGAGAAGCAACCAAACTCCAAAATACAAAGGAGTACGATCCTAAAGCGTACAAACTTCTTGTCAAAGCCGTGTACAACCCACAAGAGAAGTCAAAGCTGGGAAAACTCATTCCAACGGCCATGACAAAAGAAACAAAGTCAAGGTCATCAAAAGAAGATGGCAATGTCGCCCCAAACTCGCGAGTAGGACTCGGATTTACCGCGCAAGGCCCTGTTCGAATCGCCATCAATAGAGCGACGAATAACTATATATCTGAAGAGCTCTCATCAACCGAAGATGCTTTTGATGAGGACGGAAGAAAGATTCGGCGGAGGTCGGTCTTTGATAGGCTCAGCCCGCCCAAGGGAGCCAAAGCCAGTCACTGGTTAAGAAGACGAAAGGCACGACGCTTCCCAAAGCTTCGAAGTGCAGTTCCGTCTCGTATGAAACGGTACACCAATTTGATTATCTCATGCGACAAGATGCTGAAATCTAGGTGGGAGACGATCATCTTCACACGTGATAAAACCGAAAACGAAGAAGATAGAGAAAGTGTGGCATCGTCTTACCATATCACCTCGTCCGAAGAAGTTTCAATAGAAGAGGATGCCGAAGACGCACCGCCTGAGCTTGAAGAAGGAGTTAAGGCAACCGTAGACGATCTCAAAGAAGTCAACTTAGGCAACGCCGACGATGCTCGCCCGATCTACATCAGCGTCTTATTGACCGATGATGAGGAGAAAGCCTACGTCGAACTCTTGCTTGAATTTAGGGATGTGTTTGCATGGTCCTACAAAGAAATGCCGGGACTAAATCCAAAAGTTGCAGTACATCACCTCTCCGTGAAAAAAGGCACTCGTCCCATGAAACAAGCTCAGCGACGATTCCGACCAGACTTAGTTCCCTTAATTGAAGCCGAGGTAAACAAGCTCATTGAAGTCGGGTTCATTCGAGAAGTGAAGTATCCCACATGGATCTCTAGCATTGTGCCGGTGAGGAAGAAAAATGGCCAGATTAGGGTGTGTGTCGATTTCAGAGACCTAAATATCGCTTGCCCAAAGGATGATTTTTTACTGCCTATAACCGAGCTCATGATCGATGCTACCGTGGGCCACGAAGCTCTTTCTTTCATGGACGGCTCGTCGGGGTATAATCAAATACGAATGGCGCCTGAAGATGAAGAGTTAACTGCGTTTCGCACCCCTAAAGGGATATACTGCTACAAAGTGATGCCTTTCGGCTTGAAGAACGCAGGTGCCACGTATCAAAGGGCGATGCAGAAAATCTTCGATGATTTACTTCACAAGAACATCGAATGCTACGTGGACGATGTGGTGGTAAAGTCTAAGAAGCGAGAAGATCATCTACAAGACTTAAGGATGATATTCGAACGATTAAGAAGGTACCAACTCCGGATGAATCCGCTCAAGTGTGCTTTCGGAGTTTCGTCAGGGAAGTTCCTCGGGTTCATAGTCCGACATCGAGGTATTGAAATCGAGCAAGCAAAGATAGACGCAATCTTAAGAATGCCACCACCTCGTGATATCCATGACTTGAAGAGTTTGCAAGGAAAGTTGGCTTACATCCGAAGATTCATCTCAAACTTGGCCGGCCGGTGTCAACCATTCAGTCGTCTTATGAAGAAAGGTGTTTCCTTCGAATGGGACGAAGCATGCCAAAAAGCCTTCGAGAGCATAAAGGCGTACTTGATGAGGCCACCTGTCTTGGTCGCACCTACTCCAGGACGGCCACTGATTCTCTATATCGCAGCTCAAGAACGATCCGTTGGAGCCTTACTCGCCCAAGAAAACGACGCGGGAAAGGAAAGTTCTTTGTACTACTTAAGTAGAACAATGATGCCAAATGAGCTGAAGTATTCTCCGATTGAGAAGATGTGTTTAGCCTTGATCTTTGCAATTCAAAAGTTGAAGCACTATTTCCAAGCACAAACTGTACATCTCGTCTCAAAGGCAAACCCTCTAAAGTACGTCATGTCAAGACCGGTGCTTTCGGATAGACTTGCACGATGGTATCTCCAACTTCAGCAGTTCGAGATCGTTTATATCCCCCAAAAAGCGGTAAAAGGACAAGTTATGGCCGACTTCTTGGCAGACCACCCCATACCCGCTGAATGGGAATTATCCGATGACTTACCGGATGAAGACGCACTTCTAGTCGAGGTCACTCCCCTTTGGAAGATGTTCTTTGATGGAGCTTCACATAGAGAAGGAGCCGGTGCCGGAGTTGTATTTATTACATCCGATGGGGAGGTTCTACCATATTTCTTCACCCTAACACAAAAGTGTTCCAATAACGTCGCTGAATATCAAGCTCTTATACTCGGGTTGGAAGTGGCGGTCGATATAAAACAGTTACATCTCAGAATATATGGAGACTCAAAGCTGGTGGTCAAACAATTGGAAGGCTCGTATGACGTCAAAAAGCTTGAATTGATCCCCTATGTTAACTATGCTAAAATGATGATGGGATGGCTCGGAGATGTGACGATCGAACACGTGCCCAGAAAAGAGAACAAGCAGGCGGATGCGTTGGCGAAACTTACCTCTACATTGGCAACGCCGGAGAAGGAAACTCGGGTGTCGGTTTGCAAGAATTGGGTTATACCTCCAATCTTCAATGATGGAGACTTTGAAGAAGAAGAAAATCACGTGGTTGAAGTGTTCGAAGTCGAAAAAGAGGATTGGCGACAACCCCTAGTTGATTATCTCAAATATGAAAGGCTGCCCAACGATCCACGTCAGAGAGTTGATGTGCGACGACGCTCAGCTCGATTCATCTACTTTAAAGGTACACTCTATCGACGCTCGTTCGATAGAGTCTTCTTGAGGTGTTTGGGCGAAGACGAAGCAAACCAAGCCATGGAAGAAGCGCATTCCGGAGTTTGTGGTGCTCATCAGTCAGGCCCAAAGCTGCACGTTCGCATAAAAAGAATGGGATACTATTGGCCAACAATGGTGAAAGACTGCATAAAATACGCGTAACGATGTCAAGCTTGTCAGTTTCACGCCAAGTTCATTCACCAACCGCCCGAACCGTTACATCCGACGGTTGCCTCGTGGCCTTTCGATGCTTGGGGATTGGATGTGGTAGGCCCCATAACGAAGTCTTCTGCCGGTCATCTCTACATTTTAGCTGCAACCGATTATTTTTCTTAGTTGGCGGAAGCAGTTCCTCTAAAAGAAGTAAAGAAGGAGAATGTTGCCTACTTCATCCGAATAAACATCGTCTTCTGCTATGGCGTGCCTCGTTACACCATCACTGATAATAGAAAACCATTTAGCAATAGCCTGATAGACAAGCTCTATCTGAAGTTCGGATTCAAGCAAAGCAAGTCTTCGATGTACAACGCCGCTGCCAACGGTCTTGCCGAAGCTTTTAACAAAACTCTATGCAGTTTGCTGAAGAAGGTGGTTTCCAAGTCAAAACGAGATTGGTACGAAAGGATTGGAGAAGCTTTGTGGGCTTACCGAACCACCTATAGAACACCTACCCAAGCGACCCCTTATGCGTTGGTGTATGGTGTCGAAGCCGTTGTTCCCCTTGAACAACAAATTCCATCGCTAAGGATAGCGATTCAAGAAGATCTAACCCAAGATGAAAATGCTCGCCTACGACTTGAAGAGTTGGAGGAGCTCGATGAGAAGAGGCTGGAGGCTCAACAAAGGCTTGAGTGCTATCAAGCTCGTCTCTCCATGTCATTCAACAAAAAAGTGAGGACTCGTTCGTTCCAAGTTGGGGATTTGGTGCTTGCTGTGAGAAGGCCAATCATCACTACTCATCGAACGGGGAATAAGTTCGTCTCCAAATGGGATGGTCTATATGTTGTGAGGGAAGTTTACACAAACGGCGCTTACAGGTTGATCGACGAAGATGGTCTGAGAATTGGTCCCATAAACGGGAAGTTCTTGAAACGCTACTACCCATAAGTTGAAGATTGCTCCTTGACGTACGAGCCTAAACTGCATGTCACTCCTGACCCGCATGAGTATAAACTGTGTACGGTATCCACTAATGGTAAAGCAAGTGGCTAAATTGCTAAGTTACTCCACTGATGGTATTTCGCGTGGCTAAAACAGAAATTCCCCACTCTTGTTCAGGGTGGTTAAACTTTGAATACTCCTGGCCTGCATGAGTATAAACTGTGAACGGCCCCCCCAAATCTTCTTAAAAGAAGTTTTCCCTTGAACTACGTTATGACTTGATCCCTTCACCGGGGTACGTAGGCAGCTTAGAAATTAACTAAGTTCAGTCAAGATTATCCGTTAAGTTATGTTTTTCTTGTTGAAAACTTTATTCTTCAAGTTAAACAGATCAAAAGAAGTGCAAAGAAGTTATGGACTATTGAATCAAAAGAAAATGCATAAGAGGTTGGAATAAAGCAAATAAAGTCTTTATTAAATAACCTCAAAATTCATAAAGTTCATTAAACTAGACAATGAATCAAAGAAACAAAGAAAAGTAAAAGCATCCAAAACTATCTAGGGGAGGGGCTCAAATTCTTCAAGTCTTCCTTCGCCACCTTCAGAAGTGCAAGTGAATCTTCCACAGCTTTGAACGCCTTGAGGGAAATGTTGTCATCCGATGGAGGAGTCTTTTCAAGGGTCTCGATCTCTTGGCTGACAGTCTGAACTAGCGATTGAGCATTCTGGTAAAGGAGTTGATGCTGCTTCAGTGAAAGTGACAAATCTTCCTTCTGTTTCGTCAAGTTGGCAAGTTTCTTCGTGACAGACTTCAACTTCTTCTCAGTTGCCTTGACTTGATTCGCCCCAGTTGCTTCTTCGGCTTGGGCACTGGCAAGTCGATCTCTTGCTTCGCTCAACTGTTGAGAAAGCTAATCTTTTGAAGTCTCTCCAGAAGCTGCAGATCTCGCCTTATCATAAGCAGTTGCCTTGGCAAACAAAATTGCCAATGGCTTCTCGGCAGCAAAAATGAAAGGCTCGTCAAAACCCTTAGCATCATCCAACACTGATTGAACTTCGTCCTTAAGAGATGAAATGAAGTCAAGGGGAGTGCTGTCTATCTTCTCGAGGAGATTGCCCCACATCAACCTGACAAATCGCTGCTTTTGAGTGGCAACAAATGTGGATGCTTGGAAAACTGAGACTGCGGGATGCTGAGGCATCTGCTTTTCTTCGGATATCACAAGTGTTTTGGATTGCGCCTCTCCTTCAGAAATAAGGCCTGTCTCCAAAAGAACCGGCCCGAGGATCGATCCTTGAGACTCCACATCATCATCTTTAAGAGGTTCCTCTTTCAACTGCAAGTGAAACACATTCGATGTTTAAAGAAGAATAGAAAAGTATTGAAGAACGATGAAAAGAAGAGGGGGAAAACTACCTTTTCACCAGCCGAAATCTTATCACGCTTTTTTGGCCTCTTCCAATGGCGATCTGCAGTGCCACTTTCACTCTTTGCCAAAGGGACGGGGGAAGTCTTTCTCTTTTCTCCACCTATTGGATCAACTTTCTCGACTCGGGTTGGGGCGATTTCCACATTGATCAATTTCATGATGTTGTCATCAAAGAAGCTGCCGTGAGTTCTCGACCACCATTCCGTATAGCTCTTGGTACACAACTTCTTAACAGCCGCAGTTGTTGGGGGAAGGACCACTCCATCCATAGAATTCGATAAAGTGCACACGCGCCAATGGTTGAGTCCTTTGTCTAGAGAAGCATCACGAAGATCATTCTTGAGAACTCCAGGTACCACTTGATAAAACCCGAACTGACAAGCAAAACGGTGAGGACTGTATGGCTCGATGATGAAACGATCTCCTTGTCTCAAAGGTAGGTAGCAAGATCGAATTGATATAAAGTAGTTGTGCTCCTCCTCTGAGCCTTCCCCATTGTCAGTATAATAGAACTTCTCGTGAAGCGTCATCGCATTGTAATTCCAAGCTACGAACTCCGCCTTGTGGATTTTCTTACGGGCCTCCCTCGCATCATAATCCTTTGCCCCTCTCTCACCGGAAAACCGCATCATTTTCGGACCATGGATGTCTTGATAAGCTTGGTGATGCGTCTTGAAGTAGTGTGCTAGCCAACCATAGACGAAGTGGACGGGAAATGGAGCATGAACTTGAGTCGGTTGGGCGGATGCTGATATCTTGTTCAAACCACGATAAATGCTTGCCAAGACCGGAATAGCCAAATCAACCTTGAAGCCGCTTGCTATGACGCTCGCCATCTTGAAAGTACTTGGACGTATCAAGCCGACCCTTTCTGTTGGTAGAACGAAGAGACAAAGCCAACAAGCTATGAACGCCGCCAAATAAGTATCTTCCCTTTTGTTCCCGGCGAGTCCGAATATAGCAAACAACCTCTCTTCTGCGGCATTCCAAGCTTCATGAGGGCTGAAGTCACCAAGTGGGCGTTGGGTTGATTCGTCTTGGACATACTTCTTCGCCTTTTTGCACCAAAAGCTCACCCAGGCCTCGATGGAAACTTGACCGCCATGAACATCCTTTCGCAGCAAGTGATAGGCGTGGAACAAGTACTGGCAACTAGAGGGGGCATATCTCCTTCCGAATTCGCCTTTCTCTGTGAGTTCCTTTGCATCGGGGACCACTTCATCGTAGAGAAGACCCGTCATTGGGAGACCCGCCAAAGAGTATAAATCCCAAAGTGATATGGACAACTCGCCGTTTGACGTTAAAAGAGTGTTGGTTGCAGGGCACCACGCTTCGCAGAAAGCCTTCATGATCTCCGAGTTACCGTCATAGATGAACAGTGAGGCGCGCACTGAGCTGTATATTTAGGCTGACTGCAGTGTGTCCTTGCACCGGCTGAGTATGTCTACAGTCCATTCCCAATATCCGGTAACATAGTGGAATTCGCCATTGAACCGAAGGTCGTCTCTCCACTTCACATTGCCTTCGACGATGCTTTGTCCTAGCGTCGGTAGATGAGCCGGTTCATTTGAGTGTTGGTGATGACCCGCTTCCAGAACCCACACGTGCAATGCTTTACTCAACTTTATTCGGTATGACCACTCCTTGACGCGAAATGGCACCGTCACCTTTCCCCGATCACCCGCATATGGTCCGTTGAGACAAGGATGAACCGCCAACTTCGTGCCCGTTTCAAGATCTTGCTTCTTGTCGTCAAGGATCACCAATTGTTTGACTCCAGAGGAGAGAGTGACATCTTAGAAGTGCACCATGATTACCTGCAAATCGATAAATCCAAAAAAAAAAAAAAAAGAAAAACGAAGATAGGTGAATTGTCAAATATTTTTGATTAAAAAAAAAAAGGATTGGCTCGAAAAATCCTTACTGACAATGCAGTGTTGCTGATTGCGAGAAAAATATCACATAATCAATGGTGCTAATTAAAAAGCCCCTATTGATTGCAAATTAATCGAGATGGGGTGTGATCAATTGTTAACGTGCAATTAAGGTGTCAAAGCTTTAATTATGATGCATATTACGCATATATATATAATAATATATGTATTTCATATATTTATATATATGTGCATAATACCAAAAGCAAAACCCATTTTCCCATCTATTTAATGAAGCTGCGAAATCTCAGTTGATATATATATATATAAAACCACGGAAAAATCAAGAAAAAGGGAATAAATTGGGGCAGACTCCTTGCAGCAAACCAGAGTCAATAATTTTGAAAGAAAAAAAAAATCAATAACAAAGTTCTCCTTTGAAGGAAAGGAGAAGAAGATTTTGGCCAAAGGAAACTTTCGCAGGCACACTACCAATTCATGATTCTCTTCTCCACGCAGATGTAGCAACTCCAACACCTGCGAAACAGAGGGATAACGTTCAGCAACCAAAGGAAAATTGAAGGCAGACAACTTAAGGAAATCTGATAATTTTCCCCAGACAAAGTTCAAACTACTCAGAAATTCACCCAACCCACTACAACACGAGAAGGAGAAAGAAGCTCACGCTTTGGTTTTTTTTAATCTGTCGGTTGAGCAGAGATGAACCCAACTCAGAATTAAATGCTCCTAATTTTCGTTGCTACCGCTGAGCTGCTCTCCAGTCGGAAATTCTGATTGTGATAGGCCAAGTTCAATGTGCTTATATAGATTGATGAAGTATGGAGTCCGTTACACATGGGAAATCTAGTTCTTCTTGGACTCCACTCCTCACAAGTCACGACCACAATTCAAGATCGAGTTGAATCTTAAAAGATTGAGTTAAATCTTGAATTCAAGATACGGAGAAATCGGCCGAGCAAGATTCTTAAAAAAGCAGAGTCTGATTGGAGTCCTATTATATGTCTGTTGTGTTCTGCAAAAAAAAAAAAAAAAAAAGCCATCGGTTCAGGACTCTAAATTTTAGATTTAGAGTCAAACTTGAATTCTTAAACTTTTAAAGTTGTTGTAAGTTGATTAACAAAAAAACAAAAAAAAAACAAAAGGGATGAGATTGCAGACGCATGGAGTTGATGACTTGTTGTATCTGCTCACAAAAAATTGGAAAGACGAGATGCACTTGGAAACAAGGAAATGAAAATGGACCAATATATTATCAAAATAAGATTGGGCCGAGAAGTGTGCTTTTGCGTTGAAAGAATGCAGGCAATTCCTTAATTTAATGGGGAAACTATATAAGTTTGAGAAGTGGGCATGCAGATTGGGCCTTAAGTTGCTGGGGAAAGAGTTGGGTCCATTTTTTTCTTGATAAACCGAGCCGTGATCTTTTGGAAGCGAATGAGGAATCTATTTAAGTTTGAAAAGTGGGCATGCAAGGTGGGCCGTATATCTCTCCAAATGAATTAGACTAATTCCAAATGAATTCAATTAGTCATATACTTCCAAGTCCCATGATGATTTAAAAGTTTAAGTCCAAATTCCAATTGCCGTTGGTGCCATCCGAAACGATTTTAAGGATTTTAAATCAAGTTCTTCAAAATCCCGTTGATGAATTAATTTTCGTCGAATTAAAATGTGACACATATAAATTAAATATTAATTATCAAATTTAATTCATGCTATTTTTATGTTTTTTGGATAAATATTAAATTGAAATCCATAAAATATTTAAATAATTGATTTAATTGATAATTTTAATATTTATTGTGTCATCAAATCAAGTATTGACACGTGTCAAAATTGAGGTGTTCCGGCCAATCAAACCAAGCCTTGCAGTTCAAATGATGATGACCAATCAAATGGCGACACGTGGCATATCTCAACACGTGGACCAATCAAAGTCAAGATATATGTCATTTATTTATTTTCTTTAATATAAATCAATATTAAAGTAATAAATAAATAAATAAGTTTGATATTATCCCTTTAATAAATGAATTAATTAATTAAGGGATAATTATCATAAAGCTCCACCCTACGCCTATAAATAGAGGCATTCTACAACACAATTCACACAACTCGGAGAAGCAAAGAAGCAAGCCACAAAGCGAGGAGAAAGAAGCTCTCAAGTGTTCTTCAGCATCCTTGGTGTTCTTCGGCATCTTCAACGGCGTTCTTCGTAGAAGTCAGCATCAACGGTGTTTGATCCGGCATCAAGGCATCGAAGTGGTGTTTCAGCGTTGCTCTCCTCAAAGATCGAAGCAAGATTCAAGCGTGTTCTTCGCGTTCTTCGTAGAAATCAACCAAATCGAAGCGTCCGATCCGTAACAAGGCGTCAAGTCCGCGAATCCGGCGTTTTCAAATCAAATTCGAAGGTGCTCCAAGCGTGTTCTTCAGCGTTCTTCGAGAAAGTCAACTAACTGAGGCGTTCAATCCGCAATCAAAGGATCAAATCCAGATTTCGGCGTTGCTCCTCAACAAATTCAGATCAAACTCAAATCAACATTAAAGGTGTTCATCGGCGTGTTCTTCGGTGTTCATCAAATCAAGGCGTTTAATTCGCCATCAAGTTTAAAGACCCGCAATTAATGTTTAAAGAAGCAACTCAAATCCAACGGAAGATCGAAGCTCCAAAATCAACAAAGGAGTTTCAAACCTTCCGAATTTCAGCAAATTCTTGTAGGAAGAATCAGAGAAAGGATTAGAGATTGTACCCGCAAAATTCAAATAAATCAATAAAATTTATTTGTGATAATTTCTCGCGTTTAATTATTTAATTATTCACTGAAATTACATTACAGGCATAGATAGGGCTTTGATATGGCTTGGTTAATATGTGTATTTGTTGTTGGATATATGTTTAGGAACTTTGAGGTTAAGTTTTATGCATTTATCTTGTGGAGTTTGGACTTGGGGCATGATTGATGATTTGGGTTTGTTTTGATGATATCTTGATGATCAATTCATGATATGAGTATATATGTTAGGTTTTATTGTGCTTCAAGTATGGATACATGTTTCTTCATGTTTTGATTGCATTTGATGATTGAAAATTGGTGTTTTGGTTGGATTTTGATGTTGTCCGAGTTTTGCTCTGTTTTTTTTCTCTTATGCGTACGTGACACGGGCGTGTCACATTTCTCTTCTTCAGCGTGACACGGGGGTGCGTAGTGGTCTGGATTTTCTGTACCGTGACACGGGGGTGTCACGGTTTTCTTTGTAGTTGTGACACGGGCGTGTCACCTTCTATTTTCATGCATATTGTCCGTTGTACTGTGACACGGGGGTGTCACAGCTTAGTGTATTTTGGTGACATGGGCGTGTCACCCTCTGTTTTTCTTGCATATTGTTTTGCATGCTACTGTACGTGCATGGGATATATATATATATATATATATGTTGGTTATGTATTAATTGTTATTTGGTTTAATTGATTATATGATTGCATACATGGTACATTCTATCACACTCGTCATCTTGTTGCATTTTCGCCGTTCGTCTTACTTGGTGCATTTTGAGTCGTGTCTCACGGACAGTTGTCTTTCTTACATAGACCAGCTTCCTGGTGACGAGGAGCAGGCCCCGTGAGCTGTTTCCTTGTTTGTTTTGGGTCGTTCAGGAGAGGTTTAATTTCAAATACATAGAACCTGTAAAACCCTATGTGAAGTTTTAAGCCAAAAGTATCTATATATTTATGGTTTTCAAAGGATCTTGGTTTTCAAATGATTTACCGAACTTTTGAACCGATTGATTGATTGATTGATTAGGCGAGTATTGTACTGCACTGTGGGCCCGAGGGTAGTGGCTCGAGCCAACCGGGAAAGCATGGGCTGACGGGTAACTCGAGAGCTACTCTCACCAAATTGGGATGACCCCTGAAACCCCTAGGAGATTAGGGGAGGAAGGAGTTCCGGGCTTAGGGATTCATGTACCCTCTACCCAGACTGATTGGATGGTGGGGCCTTGCAATCCCACCATCTCCCGGAGGAAGAAGGATGGACTGAAACTGCTAATTGTGCACTTTAATGAATTGCTTGATCACTTAATCACCTAATAATTGATTGATTGATTGATTGTACACAGTCGGAGTAAGGTTGGAGAATGCCCTCACTCGCCAGGCCACAAATTGATTGTATTGAATTGAACAATTGATAAATTGATTTAGATGTAACCTCGGGCGATAGTATCTTCTATTTTATTAAAATTGTATTGTTACTTTCCAAAATTATTACCCGAGATTATAACTTGCATGTATGTGCGCTTATATTTACTTATACCCCTCGCTCAGTCCGTGTTGGACTGACACCTCAACTTTTCAGTTGTTTTGCAAGGCGTGCTAGGCGGAAATTAGAGTTTAGAGTGTCTTTAATTCGGGTCTAGCACACTCCATCTCACATTTTGTTCATGTTTTGGCACTTATTGTTTCGTAGCATGCCTTGTGGCTTATTGTGGGAGATGATATTGTATTGATGTTTTGAATGTTGGTATCTATTAGTAAATAAATAAATATGGTACCTATAATTATTGAATGAATGTTATTGCTTCCGCTTTTATTACTCTGAATTGATTACTTGGTTTGGGGTTAGTCCCGCCTAGCGCTGTTGTCGTTTTTTTTTATTTGTCTCCCGTTCGCTATGGTGTCGATTCATGTATGGATTATCCATTTCATATGTGGATTGAGACTATAGTGCGGGGGATGTGGCGCCTAGCGTTCCGGGTGCTACATCCTGCAGTGGTATCAGAGCCCGGTTGCAAAACCGGGTCTCTAGTGTCGTGTCTTGTGAGTCTAGGTCGTACGACATAGGAACTAATTGTCAACTTGAGAGTCTTGCATCGCTAATTGACCTACCTGAACTCTTTGAATACTTTGATTTACCTGAACTTGGTGAATTCTTGGAATTTTATGATTTTGTGCAATTTGTGAATTATTTGCACACATTGGCATCTACTAATTGAACATGCATAATAGTGATTTGATTTCAGGATGGCTCGTGATAGACATCATCGTGATCGTTCTCCTAAACATCGACATCGTCGTCATCATCGCCGGGAGAGATCACCACCTCCTCCTCCACCTCCTCAGGCTCAGCCACAGGACTTCATGAACGTCGTGGTGGGTCTTATTGATCAGAGAGTCCGGGATTATGTTCCTCCACCACCACCAGTTCCACCACCACAGCCGGGAGGCCAGATTTCATTAGCTTTCAGGGAGTTCCAGAACCAGCATCCTCCCAAGTTTTATAAAGGGAATGATATTCAGGACGAGCAGTGGCTGAGAGAGATTGAGAGGATATGGGAGCTTATCCCGTGTGAGTCCCAGGAGAAGGCCCGATGTACTATTTCTTTGATTCAGGGCGAGGCTTATTCGTGGTGGGAGAGTGCCCGGATTGTGTTGGATGCTGCAGGTGAGGAAGTGAATTGGGAGGTTTTCACCCGGGAGTTCAAGAACAAGTTTATTCCTCCATCTTCTCGCATTCGAAGGTTGAAGGAATTTACAGAACTTAAGCAGGGAAGCCGGTCAGTTTTAGAGTATATCGCCGAGTTTGAGAGATTGTCCCGCTATGCTCCTAATATTGCGAGTGACGATTTCCAAAAGGCAATGCAGTTCGTTCAGGACCTTAGACCGGATATTCAGGCAGCGATCGAGGCAGTCAACACGAGCACATGGGTGAAGGCGACCAAGAAGGCATTGCTGGTTGAGGATTCAGTGAATGCGAGGCGGGCTACTTATCGTTCAGGATCAGACTCAGGTTCCGGATCGCGTTTCAGAGGTTCCGGATCGGGGTATAAGGGCTCAGGTTCGGGGTTCTACTTCAGGCAAGAGGCCGATGGTTTATTCTTCTCCACCACCAGTTCCGAAGGGCCCGGGGAAGAAGCCCCGACCAGTAGGACCAGTGATTAGAGCTCCAGTTGCTCCAGTTTTGCCACCACCACCCGAGAGGCATGCTTGTACCTTCTGTGGTCAGAGGACGCATACCTATGATAACTGCAGGAGGCGTCTGGGTTTATGCTTGATTTGTGGGAGCGACGAGCATATGGTAGACGGATGTCCAGACCGCAGGATGCCACCACCAGGAGCACAGAGACCATTGACCAGGGCTCGTGCTTATGCATTGGACGGAGAGCAGTAGGATGCTGATTTTGATCCAGCCGCGGTAGTTGAAGGTACCATTTGCATACATGGCACGAACATTCATACCTTGTTTGATCCGGGAGCTACTCACTCCTTTCATTCGAGTGCTATATCTGTTTCTTTGTCTTTGCCTGTTACTCGCTCTTCTGCATGTTATGTGGTTAGTACTCCGTTTGGGGGTAGTTTAGAATCTGATCGGGTGTTTAGAGAGGTTCCGGTGAGTATCGAGGGTCGAGTTTTCTTGTCAGACTTCATCAAGCTGCCGATGACTGGCTATGGATCCATTTTAGGCATGGATTGCTTGTACAGACATTCTGCCACAGTTGATTGCAGGGCGAAGAAAGCTCAGTTGGGATCAGATTTGGTAGTAGGTTGGAGTTCCAAGACCGTGCCTCTACTTTCTTTCTCAAAAGCTCATAAGTTGGTTCGAGAGGGAGCCACGGGTTTCATTGTTTATATTCTCAACAAACCCAAGGATCAAAGTAAGTTGGAAGAGACGGAAGTAGTGAAGGAGTTTCCCGAGGTCTTTCCTGAGGAATTGGATTCGTTACCTCCACAACGGGAAATTGAGTTTGTGATCGACTTGTACCCTAATGCAGAGCCGTACTCCAAGACTCTGTATCGTATGGCTCCGGCCGAGTTGAAAGAGTTGAAGGCTCAACTTGATGCGTTGTTGGAGATTGGGTACATTAGACCGAGTTCTTCTCCCTGGGGTGCACCGGTTTTCTTCGTAAAGAAGAAGGACGGGACTTTGAGAATGTGCATAGACTATAGGGAGTTGAACCGGATGACGAACAAGAATAAGTATCCTCTTCCACATATCGAGGAGTTGTTTGACATACTTCAGGGTTCTAAAGTCTACTCGAAATTGGATTTGCGACAAGGATATTATCAGCTGCGAATCCGAGCGGAGGATATTTCTAAGACAGGATTTAATACTCGGTACGGGCATTATGAGTTCGTAGTGATGCCGTTTGGTTTGATTAATGCCCCAGCAGCTTTTATGGATATGATGCACAGGATTTTCAGGCCTTTTTTGGATAAGTTCGTGGTCATCTTTATTGACGATATTCTGGTTTTCTCGAAGTCTGCCGAGGAGCATGCAAGGCATCTTCAATTGGTATTGAGGACTTTGAAGGAGCATCAGTTGTTTGCCAAATTCAGTAAATGTGAGTTTTGGATTGACAGGGTGTCATTCTTGGGTCACGTGATTTCGGGCAACGGTTTGGAAGTCGATCCTTCAAAGATTGAGTCGGTTTTGAAGTGGGAGAAGCCTAAGAATGCCTCAGAGATCAGAAGCTTCTTGGGATTGGCAGGTTATTACCGGAGGTTTGTTAAGGATTTCTCCAAGTTAGCAGCTCCTTTAACCAGGTTGACGAAGAAGAATGTGAAATTCGATTAGGATGAAGGTTGTGAGAGGAGTTTCACTTTCTTGAAAGAAAAGTTAGTTTCTGCTCCAGTGTTAGCCCTTCCGGAAGGTTCTGAAGGATATGCTGTTTACATGGATGCTTCTAAGGAAGGTTTGGGATGTGTGTTGACTCAGAAGGGTAAGGTAATTGCTTATGCATCCCGTAAGTTGAAAGAGCATGAGAAGAATTATTCGACACATGATCTTGAGCTCGCCGCCGTAGTCTTTGCACTTGGAAAGTGGAGACATTATTTGTACGGGGTGTCTTTCGAGATTTTCACCGATAACAAAAGCCTCGAGTATTTATTCACTCAGAAGGATTTGAATATGAGGCAACGGCGTTGGATGGAAAGGTTGGAAGATTATGATTGCACGATTAAGTACCATCCCGGTAAAGCCAATGTGGTCGCCGATGCACTTAGCAGAAAGGCTAGTGTGTCGAGCTTGGAAGTGGGTGAGAGTAGTGGAATCGAGCCAATTGTCCTAAGGGCTCGAGATTTTAATATTTCGGTCCAACCGGATTTGAGGCACAGGTTGTTTGAGGCTCAGAGTACGGATTCAGAAGTGCAGAAATTGGTAGCTAAAGCAAGAGCTGATCCAGAGTGTCCATTCGGGTTCGATGAAACCGGTCTTCTTCGTTTCAAGAACCGAGTGGTTGTACCCGAGGAGTTGAAACGGGTATTACTCGAGAAAGCTCACAGATAGGCTTATTCTATCCACCCCGGAGGAAACAAGATGTATAAGGATTTAAGGCAATATTATTGGTGGCGTGGAATGAAGAAGGATGTGGCCGAGTATGTGAAGCACTGTCTAACTTGTCAGAAAGTGAAAGCTGGACACCAGAAACCGGGAGGTCTTCTTCAGCCGTTTCCTATTCCTGAGTGGAAATGGGAACAGGTGACGATGGATTTCGTGTCCGGATTACCTAAAGTGAAAGGTGGATTCGATGGAATTTGGATGATTGTGGACCGTTTGACGAAGTCTGCACATTTTCTGCCGGTTCAGATGTCGTATAAGATTCGCAAGCTAGTTGAGCTTTATAACCGGGAGATTGTTAGACTTCATGGGATTCCGGTCAGTATAGTCTCAGACAGAGATCCACGGTTCACTTTGAAGTTGTAGCGAGAATTGCAAGAGATTTTGGGTACGAAGCTCCAGTTTAGTACAGCTTTTCATCCTCAAACGGATGGTCAGTCCGAGAGATTAATAAGGTATCTCGAGGATTTGCTTTGAGCTTGTTCTTTGGATTTTTAGTCTTCTTGGCATGATCAGTTACCTTTGATTGAGTTTGCATACAACAACAGTTTTCAGGCTTCGATTGGAATGGCACCGTATCAGCTTCTTTATGGTCGAAAGTGTCGTTCTCCGTTGTTCTTTGGCTTGGAAGAGTGGAGATGGACTAAGTAAGAAGGTGTTAAGAAAGGGGAGAAGTTGGAAAAACCTTCTAAGGCTGTTGAAGCTATGATTGAGAAAGTTCAATTAATAAAACAACGGATGAAATCAGCTCAGGACAGACAGAAGAGCTACGCCGATCGTCGTAGAAGGGATTTCGAGTTTGAAGTTGGAGACCGAGTTTTCTTGAAGGCGTCTCCACGTAAAGGATTTGCTCGGATTGGGAAAGGAGGTAAGCTTAAGCCTCGTTATTTAGGTCCATATGAGGTTTTGGAGAGAGTTGGAGAAGTTGCTTACAGATTGGACCTACCACCGAGCCTCACAGGGATTCATAATGTATTTCACGTATCTCAGCTGAGGAAATACTACCCCGCTGAAACCGAGATCATTCCTGTTGAAGAAGTGGAATTGGAACCGAATCTAACCTTTGTTCAGAAACCGGTTAAGTTATTGGATAAGAAGTTTCAGGAATTAAGAAACCGGAAAATTCCCATGGTTAAGGTTCTTTGGAGAAGTGACAAGACTGAAGAAGCCACGTGGGAAACCGAAGATAAAATGAGACGGTTCCATCCCGGGTTGTTCCCTTCCGATCAGTGAATCTGGGGACCAGATTCTTTTAAGGAGGGAGGATTGTAACGCCCCATCTTTCGGCATTTCAGGTATGAACGTGTGCGTTTGAGAGTTAGATTTTAATTTTAATTAATCATTTCTTTGATTTTCATGTCATGACATAATTTCATAAAATTATATTCTAAGTATTTTTATTGAAATTCATATCATATTATGTTTATCGCATATATTGAATGTGATTGCAATGTGAATTAATTTCCCGAACATGAGTTAATTTCTTTTGTGACCTTACTTGAGCATTCTCATGAATTAGGGGACCTAATTGCATTGGACTTGATTGATCAATTAATATGGAATTGAACTTCATTGCATAACTTATTAAATGTAGGGACTTAATAGCAATTTGGCCTTTTCATCCCCTCTCTATAGCAGCATTTCACGTACCATCACATTCCATTTCATACAACACATTCATACACTTTGCTCTTGTTTCCTTGCTCAACCGAGACAAACCCTTGTGAAGGAGTAGGGAGATTTCTTCATACAAGCTTCATATTTGTGGGTTTTGTGATCATTCAAGCATCATCAACATCATATCTTCATCTCACCTTCCATTTCTTTCATTTGAGGTATTTTTGGAACTTTGATGAATTTCTTGGATATATGGCATAGATAGGGTTTTGATATGGCTTGGTTAATATTTGTATTTGTTGTTGGATATATGTTTAGGAACTTTGAGCTTAAGTTTTATGCATTTATCTTGTGGAGTTTGGACTTGGGGTATGATTGATGATTTGGGTTTGTTTTGATGATATCTTGATGATCAATGCATGATATGAGTAAATATGTTAGGTTTTATTGTGCTTCAAGTATGGATACATGTTTCTTCAAGTTTTGATTGCATTTGATGATTGAAAATTGGTGTTTTGGTTGGATTTTGATGTTGTCCGAGTTTTGCTCTGTTTTTTTTCTCTTCTTCGTACGTGACACGGGCATGTCACATTTCTCTTCTTCAGCGTGACACGGGGGTGCGTAGTGGTCTGGATTTTCTGTACAGTGACAGGGGGTGTCACGGTTTTCTTTGTAGTTGTGACACGGGCGTGTCACCTTCTATTTTCATGCATATTGTCCGCTGTACTGTGACACGGGGGTGTCACAACTTAGTGTATTTTGGTGACACGGGCGTGTCACCCTCTGTTTTTCTTGCATATTGTTTTGCATGCTACTGTACGTGCATGGGATATATATATATATATATACGTTGGTTACGTATTAATTGTTATTTGGTTTAATTGATTATATGATTGCATACATGGTACATTCTATCACACTCATCATCTTGTTGCATTTTCGCCGTTCGTCTTACTTGGTGCATTTTGAGTCGTGTCTCACAGACAGTTGTCTTTCTTGCACAGACCAGCTTCCTGGTGACGAGGAGCAGGCCCCGTGAGCTGTTTCCTTGTTTGTTTTGGGTCGTTCAGGTGAGGTTTAATTTCAGATACATAGAACCCGTAAAACCCTATGTGAAGTTTTAAGCCAAAAGTATCTATATATTTATAGTTTTCAAAGGATCTTGGTTTTCAAATGATTTACCGAACTTTTGAACCGATTGATTGATTGATTGATTGGGCGAGTATTGTACTGCACTGTGGGCCCGAGGGTAGTGGCTCGAGCCAACCGGGAAAGCATGGGCTGACGGGTAACTCGAGAGCTACTCTCACCAAATTGGGATGACCCCTGAACCCCCTAGGAGATTTGGGGAGGAAGGAGTTCCGGGCTTAGGGATTCATGTACCCTCTGCCCAGACTGATTGGATGGTGGGGCCTTGCAATCCCACCATCACCCGGAGGAAGAAGGATGGACTGAAACTGCTATTTGTGCACTTTAATGAATTGCTTGATCACTTAATCACCTAATAATTGATTGATTGATTGATTGTACACAGTCGGAGTAAGGTTGGAGAATGCCCTCACTCGTCGGGCCACAAATTGATTGTATTGAATTGAACAATTGATAAATTGATTTAGTTGTAACCTCGGGCGATAGTATCTTCTATTTTATTAAAATTGTATTGTTACTTTCCAAAATTATTACCCGGGATTATAACTTGCATGTATGTGCGCTTATATTTACTTATACCCGTCGCTCAGTCCGTGTTGGACCGACACCTCAACTTTTCAGTTGTTTTGCAGGGCGTGCTAGGCGGGAATTAGAGTTTAGAGTGTCTTTAATTCGGGTCTAGCACACTCCATCTCACATTTTGTTCATGTATTGGTACTTATTGTTTCGTAGCATGCCTTGTGGCTTATTGTGGGAGATGATATTGTATTGATATTTTGAATGTTGGTATCTATTAGTAAATAAATAAATATTGTACCTATAATTATTGAATGAATGTTATTGCTTCCGCTTTTATTACTCTGAATTGATTACTTGGTTTGGGGTTAGTCCCGCCTAGCGCTGTTGTCGTTTTTTTTTATTTGTCTCTCGTTCGCTATGGTGTCGATTCATGTATGGATTATCCATTTCATATGTGGATTGAGACTATAGTGCGGGGGATGTGGCGCCTAGCGTTCCGGGTGCTACACTATCACTTAGAACTTATTTTTCCTTGAGGCTTGACATATATCTTGAAGGTGTATTGTGTGGAACCTTTAGCAAACCATTTGTGATAAGGGCAATAGAAATTTTAAGAACAGGATTACCCGTGTCAATCACCTATTTTCATCATTATACTCAAAATTCTATTCCATTCCCTTTAAAACTGAACACTTATGGGGTTTCATATGAAATTTTGTCCCGAAACTCTATTCTAAATTATTCTGGAACTTTATCTATGAAATTCCAATTTTCCTAACAAACACCGTATACACGCCGCTTTCTTTTGGAAGGTTTCATTTGTTAATTAGGGTAAAAGGTTTTATTTCACCTTTATTTACACGATGTTAATATCATCTCCATCATCCATTTCTCTCTTTGATTTTATATTTTGAATAATCTGGAGTATTAATTAATTAAAAGATTTAATATCATGACAAGTTAAACTTTTTGAACGAGTCTAGTTATATATAGATTCATGATTAGGTCAAGCTATAATTCGTTAATTATCTGTCAAAATCTTTTGAGTCTTGTCTAGCAATGTGATATCATGTAACTAATTCACGAGCCATGATCGATCTAAGGATGATAGCTATGGTTAATTGCAGTACGTATGCATAGTTTTAATTAGCACGCATAATACTAATGGTCCAAATGTTGAGATTAATTCATGCAATTATTGGATTAATTATGAAATTACATAACTAACTCCCTTAACTAACTTTGTATTCCTTGCCTAATCTAGGCTAAGTCATCTTTTTTTCACTGTTTCAGAAATATTTCTATATTTAATTTCGATTTAAGATGCACGGATACGGATACAACACGACTGTCATGACATAACATGATACACGGATACGGCGATACATTTTTTTTTTCAATTTCTTATGTAAGAAGTGTCCGACACGACACTATACGATACATGGATATGGCGATGCTAAATTTCTTTTTTAATTTCCCATATGAGAAGTGTCTGACACAACACGATGAAATAATATTTTTAGAATTGTTCGTGCTTTGAATTATTTGTTTTAACAGTTTAACTAACCACTTAATAAAGATTTTTGCATTAGTCTCTTTTACTGAATAATTGAACTCTACTCTACAAAAATTATATGATAAGAACAATAATTCACTTTTTTTTTTATAATATTTAATTGGTACGAGCTCAATTCAACTAAATTTTCATTATGTCAGATGTGGTCTATAATTTAATTTGGTTTGTACTCTCGGAGCAGGGCAAGGAGTTTTAACTTATTATTTTAACATAAATGGCAGTATTGTAGTACATTTCAACTACTCAGAACTGAGAAGTTCTAAATTAGTGCAATAATATCATCATTCATAATCATGCAATAAATAACAAAAATGTATCCCTCCACCCCCACCATATTTTGATTTTTGAGTCATGACCTATGCTTAACACTCAAGATATTCAATTTTAAACAACCAAAAGATTAATAAATTAGTCCAAAATTAACCAAAATTTGACTGGATAAATTACATTTGCTATACCCCGTTGAGATTAGGTGAAATTACAAATTACCCCATTTTGGTTGAGAAATTACAATATATCCCCCAACATTCGCAAATAAATCTCTATAAGTTTCAAAAACACACCCCGTTATGATTTAAAAAGGGTATTTTTCAGAAGATATATTAGAGGTTTTGCTACAAATGACAGGAGAGATTACATATGTTATAATTTTTCAAACAAGAGAGATTAATTCAGGGATAGTAAGACACAAATACAAATTTGGTCTTATAAGTTTGTAATTTTGACAATTTAATCCTGTCCATTTTAAAATTTATAATTAAGTCCTATAAGTTTGTAGTTTTGGCAATTTCGGTCCTGTTCGTTTCGAAATTTGTAATTAAGTTCTGTAAGTTCTAAAACTTTGCAATTTATGTCCGATTTTCGCAGGAAAATTGGGGAAAATGCAAAATCAGGATACCAATTATCCCGAACTAGCGTTTTCGGGACACTAAATTTTCCGGTGATAAAAATGTCCGTTATCTCTAAAAATCTGCCAATTTCGGGACAAATTCGTCGAAAATTGCCAAGTCATCACCGGAAATCAATTGATGTGTCCAATTTAATGACGTGTCATTGCCATGTGTCTTAGGTTGAGAGACACGTCAACGACTTTTCCATGTCAGCCCATTCCATTGAACTTTTTCCCAGATTTGACACAATTTTGTAGTTATTGGCTTTTTTTTGTCACCGGAAAAAATAAGTGTCCTAAAAATGTTAGTTGGGGTCAGTTGGTATCCCGGTTTTGCGTTTTTCTTGAAATAATAATAATGTCCCCATGTGGACCCCGAGCCACCATGGCCAACCCAAAGACAGCCACATGTGCGCCACGTACGCTCCATGTCGGTCCATGTGTTACGACGTGGACGCCGGACACCCTGCTATGCGGCACCCTAAGCCGACTCAGATCGATAAAACGACCTCAAGGCTAGCCCCACTTGTCTAAGGCAGCAGATCGATAAGACTAGAGCTAGATCAATATTGTTCTAGCTCACTCCAAATCGAGATGATACAACCTCAGTTAGATGGGCATATCCACCTGAAAATACGGACGCTGACGACAAAGTATTGATCCCTTGGATCGATATCATACGTTACCAGATTTAAGCCAGATCAATATTGATCATGCTCGAAGTTGGTCTGGTGCTCTGGTTGATTCCGGAGCTCGAATCACTTAGAATTTATAAGGATGGGATGACCCTCGATCGGATCTGAAAAGAGTAACAAACGTGAGCTGAAGGACAAATGGGGGGAATGGGGGTTATATCTCAGTTTAGCACTTCGACGCTCAAGTCAGGTACTTGCTCAAAGAAGTTAGAGTAGTACTAAAGGTCGAATGAACAGTAGTTGTGCTTACCAATGCCATATATGCTATGAATATTCATAGACCCAATGTGGGTGTGTGATACATGTTCACGAACTAGAGGCGCATTTAATGCTCTGGCCAGTTTGTTAAGGTATGATACCTTTATGTCAGACTTGGTCCCTTATTTCCCCTTACATGTCTCGACCCCTTATCGTGCTCTTTGCTAGCCGTATGGCCTTACGCGGTCGATGAGTTTGGCGGTCGAGAAATCCTTTTGAGGTCAAGAGCCTCACGTGGTGGGGGTTGGTACCCGAATAGCTTGTCCGGTCGATTGACCTCTACGGGATGCTCATCGACTGGTTAGTATCAAGGTGTCAAGGCTGGCCGACCGACTCTTCCGACGGAGTATTGTGCTGACATGTTAATTCACGTGGAGCATGTTGTTGAGGTGTCACTCCTTAGTTATTGGGCCACGTGGCGTTCTTGGAAAGTGCCCCGTCAAATATATATCCACACTTCATTATTTAATTCCGCGATTGCTTCTTTGGGTTGGCCATGGTGGCTCGGGGTCCACATGGGGACTAGGGATGTAAGTGAGCTGAGCTAGCTCGCGAGCTGTACGAGCTGAATTCGAGAGTAGCGAGCTGAGCCGAGCTATGGCTCGGCTCATGTAATTTCCGAGCCAAGCCCGAGCCCCTCCATCTGCAGTTTGAAGCTCGCGAGCGAAGAAATCTATATAAAATATATTATATCATATATATATACCCAAAGCTAAAAGAAAGCAAACAAACCCTAAAAGCATAAATCAATGTCGCCTCCTCCCAGCCCCTTCGTCTCCACTTCACATCTGCCTAATTTCTTCACTACTAGAAATCTGTCATATAGCAACGGAAATTTAGCAACGGAAATTATTCGTTGCTATTTAGCAACGGATATAGCAACGGAAAAAAAATTCGTGGCAAAATGCTTTAGCAACGGAATTTTCGTTGCTAAATCCGTTGCTATATATGAAAAAAAATAGCAACGGATTTTTCGTTGCTAAAATTAAATAATACAAAAAATAAATAAATTGGTATATATAGCGACGGAAATTCCGTTGCTATAAAAATAAAAACCTAATAAAAAATAATATAATATTTATAAATATTTGCAACGAAAAATCCGTTGCTATATGAAAGAAAAAAAAGAAATAAAAATATAAAAATATAAAAAATTTTAGCAACGGAAAATCCGTTGCTAAATAGCAACGGATTTTCCGTTGCTATATGGAAGATAAAAAAGAAATAAAAATAAATAAATATGAAAATATTAGCAACGGAAAATCCGTTGCTATTTAGCAACGGATTTTTCGTTGCTATAAGGAAGAAAAAAAATAAGAAATAAAAATAAATAAATATAAAAAAATATTAGCAACGGAAAATCCGTTGCTATTTTAGCAACGGATTTTCCGTTGCTATATGGAAGACAAAAAAGAAATAAAAATTAATAAATATGAAAAATATTAGCAACGGAAAATCCGTTGCTATTTAGCAACGGATTTTTCGTTGCTATAAGGAAGAAAAAAAAAAGAAATAAAAAGAAATAAATATAAAAAAGATTAGCAACGGAAAATCCGTTGCTATAAACATATGATTAAAAAATTAATAATATATTTATTATTTAGCAACGAAAAATTCGTTGTTATAAATATTTAATTAAAAAATAATAGAATACTTATAATTTAGCAACGAAAAATTCGTTGCTATAAATATTTGATTAAAAATTTAATAGAATTCATATGTTCGAAGATTATATGATCATATGTTCGGGGATTATATAGAATTCATATTTGTATAAAATTACCTTTCATATATAAAAGCCTTGAATATTTTTATTTGATAGAAAATTTGTATTATTTATATATTATAAGGTATAATATACATTATAAATTATTAAAAGATGTGCATAACACAATAATTCCTTAAAATTCACATATATAACGCTCGAAATTCGCATGTAAATACTTCAATATTAAGAGAAAAGTTTTTCATTTAATATATAACAGTTGCATAACACAATAATATCTTAATTTTTAGATATAATTCAAATAAATTCAAATATACTTAAGTTGATATATATATATATATATATATATATATATATATATATATATATATATATATATATACATGCTTGGGGTTTATGTAGAATTTAATACTATATAATATGCGAGCTCTATTATCTATTATATTTATATTTTAACAAATAACAAATACTTAATTAATAAGTAATTCAAGTTAGTATGAATATTTTATTGTCATTACAATATAAATCATTAAAATATGTCATATTTATTTAGTAGTATGATATATTTATTACTTAAAGTACATACATTATAATTAAAACACAGAAGTGTACATCTAACAATGCTTAATATATATAATTCCTTAAAATTCATATATAATACTCGAAATTCAAATGTAAATACTTCATATTAAGAGAAAAGTTTTTCATTTAAGCTCTAACAGCTGCATAACACAATAATTTCTTAATATATATTTAGATATAGCTCTACAAAGTTAAATATAAGTACTACTATATATTAAAAGAAAAATCCTTCATTTAACATCTAACAGCTACACATAACACAATAATTCTTCAATATTTAGATATAATTCTACAAATTCAAATATAAATATTTCATATCAATAAAATAATTCTTCATATATTTGTGGAATATGATAAAAAAAAAAGAACCTATCATATTTTTAATATATTGATCATATTATATATATCATATATATATATATATTATATAATATTTAATATATTTAATAAATTGATATTATATATATCGTATATATATTATATAATTTATAATACATATAATATTATATACATATGTATATTATATATAAATATATAATATTTATAATACATATACATAACGTTATATACAAACGTATATTATGTATAATTAAATATAAAATATTTATAATATATATACGTTTATATATATATATACACATCTACATATACACTCACACACAATAGTCCCTCAAAATGCAGATATTGTTCTACAAATGTATAAGTGAATACTTCATATTGACAAAATTAGTTCTTTATTCAACTACCAACTAAATCTAATTATTTAATTATGTAAACTTTCATCTTTTTTTTATATGTCATAAAAACTTATACTTAAGTTGATATACAGTATTATATATATATATACATACATGCTTGGGGTTTATATAGAATTTAACACAATAATTCTTCAATATTTAGATATAATTCTACAAATTCAAATATAAATGTTTCATATTAATAAAATAATTCTTCATTAAGTTATTCAACTACGATTGCTAAATAAAATACAAATGTATAAGTGAATACTTCATATAACATAAAAGTTCTTTATTCAACAACCAACTAAATCTAATTATTTAGTTATGTAAAAACTTTCATCCTTTTTTTTATATATCATAAAAAGTTATATTTAAGTTGATATACAATATATTTTTATCTCATAACTAAAACTTGAGATATGCAGTTAATTAATACATATTTAAATTTTTAACTGAATATGTATTATAATATAAATAATTACATATTTAAAAATATTTTTATTTAAACTATATAATAACAAGTATTTAATTATTTAAATTAGTATATGAATATTTGATAGTGGTTAAATATAAAAAATGACATAACAATAACAACAATGGAGTTAGCCCAACTGGTTTGAGGTTCAACCTTCTTCACATGAGGTCCAGGGTTCGATTCCTACTCAACGCGAATATGTGGAATTATTGTGTTGGCTCGCGTGGGCTCGCGCAGGGCTCGGCTTGGCTCGCCTGGGCTCGATTGGGCTTGTCGGGGCTCGATTGGGGTGATCCGGGCCCCACAAATGAATTTTTAATTTATTAATTTGAATTATTAGTTTTTGCGACGGATTTTGCAACGGAAATTTCGTTGCAAGAAGGCACAAAATTAATTAATTATTGGTTGGTTTGCAACGGAAAATCCGTTGCTAAATCTGTTGCTAAAAAAACCGTTGCTAATTTCCGTGGGTAGTATTTCGTTGCTAAATCTGTTGCTATAAGTTCGTTGCTAATTCCGTTGCTAATATCCGTTGCTAATAATTCGTTGCTAAATCCGTTGCTACAGATTAGCCACGAGGGTTATAGCAACGAAAAATTTTCGTTGCTAAATCGGTTGCTAAGCCGAAATCCGTTGCTAATAGGGCCAAAATCCGTCGCTAAATCCGTTGCTATAGGGCGTTTTTCTGGTAGTGCTTCCTCCACCACCCCACTCCTCCCACCGCTATAGCTTCCTGTGGATTTCCGTGCGCCACCGCCCGCTTCGACACCAGATTTTTGCCGCCCGCTTCTCCAGCTTCCCCTGCGCCACCATTGCCGGGCTTTAATATTACTGCCCACCACGGCACCACCACCACCGCCAACAACCACCAAATTCTAGGCCTCTACCATCTTCTGCAGCTTCGAGAAAGCCACCACCGCCCGCGCGATATAGAGAGGTTTTAAAAATTGTATGTAAAATTGTTTAGAAAGTAGATTTTAACTTTCAAGTTTTTTGGTTCATTGTAATTTTAATCCAGAAGTCACTCTCCTTTTTCTGCTTTGAATCAGATCTTCTCTTTCCATTTTTCTTTAGTTTATTGTAATTTTAATCCAAAAAGGCTTTGAATATACATGGTCAGATCTTCACTTTCCATTTCTTTTTTGTTGGCGTTGAATATACATAAATAGATCTAGATCTGGCCAAAAGTTCTGATTCTCGAGGGTTTTCCTTGGCGGCTCGCCGAACCCGAACCCTACTGCAAGCCGAACCCAAGCCACCTTTTATGTGGCTCGTCGGCTCACAAGCCGAACCCAAGCTAATATTTTTATGGCCGAGCCCGAGCTCGAACCTGGAAAAAATGCCAAGACTCGGCTCAGCTCGTTTACATCCCTAATGGGGACATTATTATTATTTCAAGAAAAACGCAAAATCGGGATACTAACTGACCCCAACTAACATTTTTAGGACACTTATTTTTTCCGGCGACAAAAAAAGGCCAATAACTACAAAATTGTGTCAAATCTGGGAAAAAGTTCAGCGGAATGGGCTGACGTGGAAAAGTTGCTGACGAGTCTCTCAACCTAAGACACATGGCAATGACACGTCATTAAATTGGACACGTCAATTGATTTCCGGTGATGACTTGGCAATTTCCGGCGAATTTGTCCCGAAATTGACAGATTTTTAAAGATAATGGACATTTTTGTCACCGGAAAATTTAGTGTCCCGAAAATGCTAGTTCGGAATAGTTGGTATCCTGATTTTACATTTTTCCCCAGGAAAATTTATTAGTTGTCGGAATTGATCTCATTTCTTTGCTAACTTGGGGGAATGATATGATAAAAATATCTGACTTGTAACAAAATTATTATACATGTGGTGTATCTAATAAAAAAAAATTTAAATAAAAAAATAATTATATTTGAACCAAAATGTCGTGTCGTCCAACAGAGCCTATAAGAAGGTGACTCGTTCAAACAACTAACTCCTTCTCAATAGAAAAAAATAGCCAAACTAACTTAACAAGCTGGTTAATCTCAAAGATCTTATTGACCGACAAATGGGAGACGAATGACCACAATTCCACGAGAATCTCTACGTATTCCAAGACAAGTGAGATTTTTCAGTTTGTGTGCGTGGGAGCAGCTCAAACAAAGAAGAGTCTGGCTCGGTCTAAATTCAGGCACGGCCCGCGCCGTTTGAATTCGGACATAAATTGTAAAATTTTAGAACTTACAGGACTTAATTGCAAATTTCGAAACGGACATGACGAAAATTGCCAAAATTACAAATTTGTAGGACTTAATTGCAAATTTTATAATGAACATGACTAAATTGCCAAAATTGCAAATTTACATGACCAAATTTGCATTTTTGTCGGGATAGTAAATATAATTTCACCCAATTCGATATACAATTGTTGTCCTAGAAAAACCAATTATGAAAATATTATTAATATTATCTATAAATATATTTACAAGAGAGTTGATCATTTGTCCAATTTGTCTACTCCATTAATACATTTTAAGAGAAAAAAACTTCTCCTAAACATGCATTACATGCCCTTAAAAATGAAAGTTTAGAAGGCCAGAAACTGCATCTTGGCAGCACCCAAATGTGTAGTTAAATTTGTGTTGCTGCATAATGCTATAAATTAATAATTCTCATACTTTGCATTTATGAAGGTTTGATAGTAAGTCAAATTAGGGGTCATCCCTATCAATAAAAGCCAGGCCCTGCCCTCCCATGGCAGGTGGGGATGAGTAATTCGTGTGATCAATTTCTGTCGACAACACAGATTTCACCCCTTTTTTCCTGCTAAAATCGCCTTAAAACTCATACTGTTTCCTCAGAATTCTCTTTTTAACCTTTTCCTCGTTATTCTCTGTCATCATCATCGTCAACAACAATCACAACAGTGGCAAGCAACAATTTGCTTTCTTTTCAATTCACACCATGCAGCAGCAGCAGCAGCGTTCTGCTGCTATCAGCAACCAGCAAAGTAGTTCCATCATAGATAGGTTGCTGTTTCCTATGTTTTCCAACATGGGATTCACTGCTCATGAAAACCCTAAATTAGTCCGAGGTGGGAATAAGGGTTTCTTGATATCGGCTGGCTGTATTAGGCTGTCTGAGGATCTCTCAGGTACCAACAATGGCAGCCAAGATCAAGAAGAGGAAACCGATGAGAATGCTGTGATGGGACCTCATGCCAAGAATTTTAGGAAGATTGGAGAAAACCCTACTGAGATTTGCAAGAAAATCGAAAATGGAACGATGAAATTCTGCGCTAGGGGACATTGGAAGCCCTCCGAGGACGCTAAGCTGAGGGAACTTGTGTCTGTCTACGGGCCTCAGAACTGGAATCTCATTGCTGAAAAGCTTGAAGGAAGATCTGGTATAATAAAATTTTTAATGGAATTGTGAAATTCAAAGTATCTGTAACATTGAACATGTAATTCCATGACGAATTTGCTAAAATTATGTCACAAAATCTTTCACCAATTCCGCTATGTTTCATGAAATTCAGTTTCACTCACAATATTTTTGTTTCTTTTGCTGGTTTGCTTTCCTATATAGTGATTATTATACTATAGTTTTGACCGGGAAAAGGGAAATTCATGACTGAATTTGGTCTTTTTTTTCTGGGAATTTTTGCAGGCAAAAGCTGTAGGTTGAGGTGGTACAATCAACTAGACCCTAAGATTAACAAGAAAGCGTTTACAGAAGAAGAAGAGCTGAGATTAATAGAAGCTCATAGAGTGTATGGCAACAAATGGGCTCTGATTTCGAAGCTATTTCCAGGGCGGACAGACAATGCTGTCAAGAACCATTGGCATGTCATGATGGGCAGAAAATACAGGGAGAAATCAAAACCCTACATCAAGATGACAAAACAGACTGTTCCTCATCTTCATGAAGCTGCACCTAGTGTTCATGAACGACCATTACAGGATCACGAATACACATATAATACGAATCACGACAACTTCTTCCGAGGTACGTATTACGTGTATATATATATATATATATATATATATATATATATATACTTCCAGTGTAAATTTGTGTTTCTGGTTTGTTCCTCAATTTGGTCCCTGCATTATCTGCGCACATACATGGGTTGTCTGTGTTGTGGCATATCAATCAAACACTCGTTTTCTTGCAGTCTTCTGACTTGTATAATGTTGAAGATTTTATGTCTGAACAAATTGTCTAACAATTGTGTGCAGGAAATGAGAGAAGCTTGTTGAATTCGACGAGAGATAAGGTGGAGGAGTCAACGTCGCGAATGTCGATGACGCCATTACCATTGGTTGCAGACGACGACGATGATCACGTAAACTCGAGCCATTTTGCACCTTCATTTATAGATTTTCTTGGAGTTGGATCCATATGATATAATCATCCAATAATTTAGAGGTTTTAGCTTCGAAATCAGGTTTAAAATGCAATAATTGATTGGCTGTAATGTGTGTATTCCCTTTCCTTTTTCTCTTGTTCATTCTCCATTTAATTTCACCATCTTTCACGTTACTAAATCGATCCCTAGTCATATAGATGTCAAATAATATTAACTAGAAATGAAATTAGTTAGAAAGTGTAGCATCAAATAATAGTTAACACTAATTTTATGAGAAATTTATTATATTAAATAATTGGAAAAATTAGAGAATAGCAGACAGCACCAGCAATATGTTATAAAAAGACTAAAAAACTAAAAATTTCTAATGTACCTCATAATTTATATAGAGACTTCTATATATATTATTTTGAGTATTTATTTATTTCTGTTTCAATAATTGTGTTTGATCTCCTATTTTATTCATTTATATATATATATATATATATATATATATATATATATATATATATATATATATATATATATTAAATGTATTGGTAGTCGATTGAGATAAGAAACGAGAAATATTTATGAATGAAAAACAAAAAATCTAAAAATTGCATTTCCAAATCTTATTCAGCATATAGACACACTGAGTAATTTCAAGTTCGACCAAATCAATATAATAAGGAAACAAATATTTTGTATCTGTTGTATAATCGGTAGAAAAATTAAGAAAATTAACCAATTAAATAATAAATATAATACTATAATTTATTGGTTCGATGGAATCGAATTTAAATTAGAATTTTTCCTGAAACTCGTGTCATGTGAGATTGAGTGCATAGGAGATCCAATATGCACGCAGGAAATGTTTTAGTTTGCACATAAAATGACATTGCGTGCTCATATTTTTTTAGTTCACTTCCACTATTGAGGGCACTGTCTGTCAATCTCTGTTATAAGCATATATTTTAATCCTAATTCCTAACCATTACTATTACGTGCAATTTTTAGAAAAAAATAAAAAATAAAAAACTTACGTGCAATTTTTACATTTACATTATTATTATTAATTATTCTTTTATGTTTTAATACCTAAATTTTGGTTACCGTTAATTATTTGACGTGAAGCATTGAGTTATTGGCTGAAATATTTATGTGGTAATGTGTTTTATAGACTCTTCATCCAAAACTAAATAAATTTATCATCTAAATATACAAATTTTTTCTAGAAAAGATATGTATTACGCGTACAGAGTCAGAAAAGGAGAGGTTTTAAATTTTAATTAAATGAGCCAATCATATTATAAATTTTTTTTTTTTTGTTTAAAGATCTGTACATACAATTAATAATCTAATATAATGGCAAAAAATAATTAAAAAAAATGATAATTAATAAGTTTAAGATCTTCACAGCAAGTTTCTCTTGCTCAAAAAAGATCTCATGAAAAAAAAAAAGAATAGTCTAATTAAAGCTAATTTCCATGAATTTCACAAACTCATCAAAATCAATCCTTCCATCACCATCTTCATCGAAAGACTCAATCATTCTCCTACACTTTTCCATCTCCAAACCTTCCTTCAACCCTAGAGCACACAGAACTTTCTGCAGCTCCTCCGCATCAATAAACCCATCTCTGTTACTGTCAAACACATCAAAAGCTTCTCTCACTTCCTCCATTCCCGGATTCCTCTCCTCAAAAATGTCAAATATTCCATCAGCTCCCACTCCGACGGCCGGAACATCTCCGCCGTCGGAGAAAACTAACCCTAAACTATTCAGAACGACCTCCAAATCCCCGCCGCTGATCGGGCTCCGGTCTTTCTTCTCTTCCTTGCCGGAACGCTGCGAATCTCCGCTCGCCGTCGATTTTGCTCGATCATCATCGGTATCGGAGGCGATCGGGAATGACTCGTTTGACTGAAATCCGGAGAAGAAACTGGAAATTCTTTTCCTGTTGAGGACTACATGAAGCAGGAGGATATCAACCAGAACGACCGCAAGAACACTGCGGTTGATGGTGCTGTTTAGGGATGCAAACGAGACGAGCGAGCTCCCGAGCTTAGATATTCCATGAACTGGGATTTGGTTTAGATTGATGCTGAGAGACATGGCTGCGTAGTTATATCAAATGGAAATCAAGAAGATTGAATCTTTCTTGGAAAAAACTGAACGTTTATGAGATTTTGAGATGGTTTGCAGGGAAATGGGAGGTGGGGGGTTTATATAATTAGAGGGTTTTGGTGGGGTTGAAAAGAGGTGGAAGGTGTAATTTCGGGGAAATTGGTGTGTAGCAGGCTGGAATGAATCTTCTCGTCTGTATTGAGCTTGAAATTAGTGTGATGTTTTAAGTGGAAAAGATGTGGAATTATTAATTAATACGAATATTTGAGCCGTCCTCGTTGGACTAGTTGACTTTTAAATAGGGAAATGGTAGCGCTTTGCAATTTCCTGGAAGGTTGGAAATGAGGGTTTTTCTTGGCAGCCGGGGCTAAAATTGAAAAGGACAAAAATATGGGGCTTGAAAATTATAATTTTGGCCTGCATCGTGGAATTTGCTGAATTTCGTGTGGAATTTTTCTTTCTTTCACATTTTTTTTGACCGTGACTTCGACGTTTTGGTTGGGTAGATTTTGTCGTGTTTTCAGAAGTGATTTTGACGCGGGAATGAAAGAGACTAGAAAAGTAATTAAAATAAATTCTTTTTTTTTTTTTATAATTATCCAGATGAAAGTAATTGACGATATTAAATCGAGAATGGTCAAGATTAGCAAGTAGCGAAAGAAAATAGTTTATGTAATTAGTCTAAGTTGGTTTGATCAAATGGGTCAAATGTCTTAGGTATGTGTGAGTGATTAGTTTAAGTTGTAAGAAGGGTGTTAAATTAAATAGCAAATCTAAAACATTATGTTATTGGCCTACCGATAGAAGAAATTTTGGCCGATTAAATTTTTTAGGGAAAATGATTTTGTCTTTCCAACTTTGCACATTTTTACAATTTATCATTCCAATAAATATTCATTGCAAATTGTCATCCAATTTTTTCGTTTGTTACATACCGTCATCTAAAAAAAAAAATTAATGGTTTTGGCTAAAAAAATATGACATGTAGCATGTTTATAAAATATACACGTCAGTTGTATTTTCACCAAAACCACAAAAAATAAAAAGTTTTGATTATAATATGTTGTGAATGCAAATATTTTATAGTGATTTATAATAAAAGTTTATTGGAATGATAAATTATAAAAAAAAGAGAAAGTTGGATCTTTTTGTCCAAATTTTTATTCGGAATAGTGAAAAACTGAAAACTGAAAACCGAAATTTGTGCAACGAAATCTTTCCTCGAAAGTTTTTCCTTGATTGAACCAAAGCTTACGGGCAGCTGAATCTTAATATTGTTGTGTTTGGGCTAACAGCGGGCCCATTCCTAGTTTGGTCAGGTTGGCCCAATTAAAATTAAATGGACCCGGACTTTGTTGTGTAAAATTTTTTTTTTTTTTTTGAAGCGCAAGCCCCACAAAGGGGAAATTAATTAATATGAGAGTCAGAAATAACAAGATTCAGTACAAACTGTGGGACAAAGTCCACACCGACTACGCTAGCCGAGGCTGTATTTTTAGCAAGAGTGTGAGTTACTCTGTTAAAATTAATTTTAGTTGTTATGATGTTGCAATTTGCAACTAATCAGTCTTTTGTGGATAGAATAGGAACCCATCCCAAACAGGTGGGTCCACAGTGATGGTGGGGACTGGGGCCAGAGTAGTAAAGGTAAGTTTTGATGGAACAGTATTTGAGACGGCAACTGTTAAATTAAACAGCAAGCGACTCTGGCAACTGTTAAATTAAACAGTAGTAGTAATTCTTGAGAATGACCTTAAGAATGTTGCTGATATGTTGACATCTTAAGGAAAGGATCAATCAGTTGTTGGTCATATTATATCAAATATTAGAGAGGTTTTTTTTTTTTTGATACATATGATTAGATTACCGTTTGTCAAAAAATTGAGAAATATAGCTAGTTTTTTTACTAATTATCAAGAAGGGGACATTAATATCCCTAAAATTATTTCATAGTCATACTAGCTGACTTGATTAATTAATAAAATTTATTTCTGGCTTTTCAGAAAAATAAAAAGAAAGACTAATCAGTCTTCTCTTCTCATGTGTGTGTGGAATTAAGGAAGTCTCTTATAGCAATTTTTTTTTTTGTTCTTAGGTAGAATAGATTATAGAATTAATATCAAAAGTTAAATTTTAACGATTTTTTTTTTTTTGTAATAAACATATCTCTAAGTGAGATTCGAACCAGGAATTTTAATAAAGTCGAACAAGTAAAAGTTGGTAAGATTTAAAAAATAATAATAATAATAATAATAATGTGCATAAGATCTATCCAATAACATTTTTGCTTTTCCAGCAAACTATACCATATTAGTGCCATAATCGCATGAAGATTTATATTAACTGAATAAGAAAATGCGAGGAAATTAAAGCCCTGAAGCATATCATCATTCCCGGTTTTATTTCATTGTCTACTCGCCAAGATAAATACATAAATAAAAACAGAAACGTGAAAGCACATAAGACGTGTAATCTGACGACGACTTTAGTTAGAACCATGGAATCAATAACCTAATCCGGGGGCTGGAGGAGGAGGAGAGAAAAGAAAACCAGATTTAGCATTCACATTTGGCCCTGTTTCTGCGTAATCCAGCTCCATCGTCTCCCTCGATTGGGTTCCCTATAATAAATTTCATATCAATCTACCTCCCAAAACCAGTACTATATATATATATATATATATATAGCGAGAATTGTATCTAACTATCCTGCATTTAGGTCTAATTACAACGCAATCCATCATTATCGAGAAATTATATTTTAGTCCCTATAAATCTTGTTGGATCTGAGATCCATTAACGGAATTTGTAAAATTACACTTATGCCCCTGGCAATTTTACACGAGTGTTACATTAAAAATATGACTAAAATTACAAAATCATCCCTAAAGTTTACAAATATAAACAAAACAATCCCTACAAATTATGAATTTAACAACAAATCAGAGGTATTTGTGGAATGAGATAACAGAATCCTAGGGACCACAAACAGTTCTTAAAGTTAGGAATTAAAATGTAATTTTCCAATAACGATGAACTGCGTTGTAACTAAGGTTAAATGCAGGATAGTTAGATGTAATTCTCCATATATATATGTATATTAAAACCTTAACATATCCATTTTTGTCGTAATTACCGTATTTTATAGGGGGGTTATGCGTCATTAACGCATTGGGGTTACATGTAATTAAATTTTCTACTGAGAATGTAAGCGAAAGTAGCATTTAGTTTCGAAGCTGGATGTAATTAAGCCTAAATAAACTCACAACAAATAAAGTGATCCAAAATTAGATTCCAAATACCAAATTTAGAACCTGTTTGTGTACGCCAACTGCATGTTCAGTACCAGAAAAATCCACCATTTTCCTTCCAAAACCTATGAAGATCATAAGATCATCGGTTAAACTATATATAATACAACAAAAAACTCAAAATACAACGTTTATAAACAAAACTAGCTAACAAATATATAAATTATTTATTTCAAAGTTTTGTACCAGTAGAGAAGAGGAGCAGGAAGATAACTGAGAGAAGAAGAGCCCTTCTGGAACAAGATGGTGCCATGTTTTCTGAAATGTTGGGAATTAAGCTCTAAGGGATCTTTTTGTGGTACTGTAAAGGACCAAAGGAGTGAGAAAGAAAGAGGCTTTAAAAAGAAAGAGAACAAATTGGGCAGTTTTGGGGAAAAGAACACCACTTTTGTTGCGTCAGATGCGATGAATAGTTGTGATTGTGAACACATATATATTAATGATAGGACGGTCGCGATGTTGGCTCCCTCCTAATTTTCATTAATTGCAAGTGCAACTCCAAGAGTATAAGATATTACTGAATTCTCAACCTTAAGAACTTCCTATATCCGACCCGACGAAGTAATTGAAAGAAGTACGTAAACACTTATTCATCGGCTCCGCTAAGAAAATAGGTGTACTTTTCACAAGCTTACAAAGAATTTATGCTCAAAGTCCATATTGAATTCAAGAATGATACTTATGTACTACACATCGTGAGAATTGAATCTTATACTTTATAATGAATCTATCTCGCGAAACTAAGTGAGCTACGTACTCTGGACAAAATATAAGATATTATCGTATATGAGGCTATGAGCTTTAATTACTTGGTAAGTTTGCGACTGGAATTGAAAACAATGGCGTTTAATCTCTTGTCGGCTTATCTGATAAGCCCGATCAAGAATTCTCTTCTTGTCTGATATGTGTTCTGATCTTCTGGAGAGTTGATCCATTACAAGAATAATTAATATTTTTCACGATTCCTAAGTATATTCGAAGGCCTAGTCTTTTTAATGGGCCTAGCCCAGCGACAACTGGACAAAGCTTTAGTTAGTTTTGTGCTTACATCCAAACCCTTAGGATCTTTTGGCATTTGATATGTGTTAGGAAAAATAAATAAATAAACCGGCTATTTTTTCCTTTCCCTCTTGGAGCGCTTTCAAGCAGAAAATAACAGAGAAATTAAAGAAAATGACAACACAAAGATTTAACGTGGAAAACTCCCCAATTGGAGAAAAACCACGAGCCCACCAAAAATATTCACTATATGGAAATTATTACACCATACAATGCACAATTTTTTTTTCACACACCCTCACTTCCTAAAATACTATACTCAAAGAGATCTCCAAGAGAATTATCTCTAAACCTCTTTAATAGTAAACAAGGAAATAAATATTTTTTCCTTTGTGTTGCAAATAAAACATTGAAGGGGTTGGAGTTTATATACAACTCTCAACCTCCTCTCCAAACAAAAAATATTCGATGTGGGAAGTGCAACATTGGCAGCCTTTGTTAACTTTTTCTTTCTTCAAAAAAACCCAGCTTCAACAATATGCACACTCGCAAATACGTGTTAATTTTTTATTTAAGAAGATAATTTAAGTGATAAGCATTTACACCCGTGAATTGGTAGGTTACAGATTCGAATTTTATTGGAGATAGTTGGAAAACCAGCATGGATCATTTTTGAAAAAAAAAAAAAAACATAAATAGGAAGAGGTAAACGTTGAGTATAATGAGAGGAAAAATATAATTTATAATAAGTGGAGTTCGACAGAATTCGATCCGGACTAAATTTTCCTAGGCATTATTGCGGCAGTTGCCCAGCTAGCAGGCTCTCTGTTTAGGCCTTATCCTTATTTATTTTTGTGGACATAAACGGATAATGGGACTATAAATATGTATGCAAGCAGGCCCTGTTTGTCTTCACAAGCAGTAGAGATTGGAACACAAGAACAATTATGATGAGGATGCTGACAACCTACAACTCGTGCATCATCACGTGCCTCAGGGCCCCGAAACAGCTAATCTGGAAAGCAAATCTGTTACCCGCACAAGTAGCTCAGCTGGTATTCGGGAAGGTAATTGAATGCAAGAGTCCTGACAGCGATAATATGGAAATTTTATTCAATGTGATGACTCCTTGTGCGTATCAGACACGGGATCGCTTCTCTGAATACCAGACTGAGATTTATCGTAATTTATCCCCCTCACATTCCTTTCGGATCCGGGTGTGGGGCGCCTAGGTGAGCGATTTCACCTTTATTGAGTGCATGCAAAGCAAATCTGTTCCATTATCTCACACAGCAAAATGTGGCCATGATTTGATTGCATTATTTACTTAGCCTTTCTGCTCTGCATCAAGAGTGTACATGCCTATGATGCACGGACACTCCTAAAAATATCATTTTACCGTGTCGTGTCGTGTCGGACACTCGTGTCCGACACCGTGTCCGACACTCCTCACGTGGAAAATTCAAGAAAAAATCCGTGTCGCCGTATCCGTATCGTGTCGTGTCCGTGTCGCTGTGTCCGTATCCGTGCATCATAGGTACATGCTCAAAGCAACAAATCACATGATCAATATTATTACACAGGTTTCCAGGAAAGATTTTCTCAGCAAAGAATTGAAATACTAAGCTATCCCGACAGGTAAACATGGTACCCGAGAAAACTCAATACATATCACCCACTTATTTTACAGCGTGTGGACTTTGTTACACAAGCTACCTCTCTCAGACTTCCAATATATATATGTACAATAACTGAAGAAGGAAACGGTGAAAAACCATCTATGTTCCTAGAACACAAAAATCTCAAGTAGTTGTTGGTTGCTACAACACCTGATCCGATCTCGATGTTATACCCGACTGGGTTGTGAGGCTTTACATCCTGAGACGATGCTGTCATGAGGTGAAATACTGACATCGTGATGTATGATGTAACAACTCACGGCCCAGTTGGATGACAGGGCTTCTCGAATGGAATCCAAAGTGGTCATTCAGGAAAATGCACGAACCTCTTTAATCGATCACTCTACGAGCTCTCATGGAAGTTCAACGACCTGGACAATGCTGCCGGATTGGCTTGCAAAACTGTTGAAGGTTCCAGGACATTCTTCTTCTCGTCGCCCTTAGCTGGTTTTTGAAAAGCCTTAAAAAGACCACCACCTCCGCTGCCAATAGAATCACATCTCCCGTCCTTTATACCCAAAGTTGCCCATATCGAACTCTTGGCGGCTTCTCCTGGATCATCAATCCGCAACGTTTTTGGTACCCACAAACACTTCTCAGAATTACTCTCTTTCCCTGCCTCCTCTTTTGTGTCAGTTAATTTGGGATTTGTATTCTCGTCCCTCGAATGCTTCCCTAGGGTTGGGGAAGTGGAGCCTGAGCTCGTCGGTGTAGGTGGAATAACCCACGGAACGTTCCATGGCCCGGGTACCGCACACCCCCAATAGGGTGGCGGTGATGCTGAGTAGAACGGGACGGGAAAGTTACCTGGCCCCCACTGAACCGAATATGGGTAGGGCCAGGGAGGGGCTCCAGGGTAGCATGGAGGAAACGGGCTGCAATTTGGCAGCCCGTTTTGACCCCCCTCATCCTTGGGGCGGTCGCAACCATTCTCTTCAGGGTTATGGGTGGTCGACCCATTGCCCGATCCATTTTTAATTGTTTTGTCAACAATGTTCAAAACCGAAGCCATGGATTCACACAAGGGTGTGTCCGAGCTAAATGTTAGGACGGTGCCATTAGGGTTTAGGGCCGGGTGGTGAATTCCATTGCCATGTAGAGCAGCTTCGGGGACCGTTAGGTGGCGGAATTGGGAAACAGAGTTTTTGTTCTTACGGCGTCCGGCACCCACAGGAACATTCCTCATGGTGCCTCCTGCGGTCCAGTATCTCTGGCAGTTTTTACAGAAGTGTCGGGGTTGGTTGACGTTGTAATTGTTGAAATAACAGAATTTTGTGTCCATGCTGTTGCAACGGGGACACGGAAGTATTTTGTCCGGCTTCTTGAGTGTTTTGTCACCTGAGTTGCTTGTTTCGCCTTGGTCTTCCTCGGCTTTTGAGGTTTTGACTGATCCACCTTCGCTGTCGGCTGAGGGAGCATTATTTGAATCCTCCATTACTGGGAGAGCTGCGTCGGAATCTTTCGGTTCCTCTGATGTTAGAGGTTGGGATCCTTCCTCCTCGTTGGTGTGATCCGGTTTAGGACTTGATAAACTCTGCATATATATGGATCATCCATGAGAAAAGCACAGATAAAAAGGTTCAAAATTAGGAAACCTCAAAAAGAGGCCGTACCCTATAAGCTCAATTAACTAGCTATTACGAATATCTCCATTGATCAATTACTTAGGATTTGTTTGGCTGAAGAAGAAGATATGATTCTTGAATCATCAACCGTTGGTTAAATTATATGCGACTGTCATTGTAATAACTAAGACAAAATTATCTCTTTAAAGCGTTGCCTTCAAACCTCACTAGAACTAAATCGGTAAGGCAAGACACGAGAAGCCCAATTTTTACACAAACCTTAAAAAGGGAAAAAGATGAAATTTACATGGCAGGACTTGAAGCATCACAACTCACAAGAAACCCATAGATATACGATAAAAGAAAAACATCATGAATTCAAAGAATACATGCCCTCACAATTCCAGATTGAATATATACTAACACGAAACCAAGAATCAAGACCAGAGCTTCTGTTTCAATGTGAACAAACTACTTAATTCTATTCACAATTTAAGCTTTTATATTTAAACGCTTCTTGAAACCCTAAAATCCAAACGCCAGAGCTAATCAAACACGATACTTTTCAGGGGGGGTAAAAAATCAAAAACCAAGATTGACCCATTAAATTTTACTGAAAATCAATTAAAGGGCTGTCTTCAAAATCCAAACTTTATCCATTTCAATCCATACCTTGCTTGATTCCTGCTCCTCTGCACCTGTATTCAAATTTCCATCTTCAACCATAGAATCAGATGAACAAGGGGGATCTTGGTTTGAACTATCCTCTGCAGCAACCTCACAAGACTGAGCTGAGACAGCTCCCCAAGCTTCCGCCGCCGCCGCCACCGCCACCGCCGCCGCAGAAGCATCCGGCAGCTCAATAGTCGTACCAAAGAGCTTAATCTTGGGGTCTTTAACTTCAGACATTTTTGCTCTTTTTTATCACTCCCTGGCCCTCTTTCTCTGCTATCTATCTAAACCAGGTAAAAAAAGTACCGAGAAAAGAGAAAAAACAGAAAACAAGCCCTGTTGAGTTGGGATTTGGAGATCTGACACGCACGCACTCAGTGTGTAACTGCGTTTTTTTTTCTTGAAAATACTTTTTTTTCTGTATATTAATGAAAAATATGTCCCTTTTTTGGGGGCTTTTGGGGGGTTTTCAATTTTTGGTGATGAAATTGGGGCTGCCAACTCAGAAAAAGAAGTGAATTCTGAGCCACAAGTTGTTTGTGGCCTTGAGATCCTTTTTCTTTCTTTTCCTTTTCTTTTGATTCTCTCTCTGCTAAAAGTGGACTCACTATTTTATCTGACTCAGCACTTCTTTTTTTTTTTTTTTTTTCTATTTTTCTATTTTTAAGTTTCTGTTCGGTTTTCTTGCTTCTCATATCCCCATAAATAAGTTCTTTTCAAAAAGTTGGTCTACTTTTTCAGTCTTTTTTGTTTTTCTTTATTGTTTTTTTGGCCTTTTTTTGGTGGATAACAAATGCACTTGGTTTAAAGTGCGGGAAAGTAAAGTTGTTCTGTTCCCCTATATCTATTTTTCAATGTTTGGCCACCCCATCCATGCGTATGGAATCACTATCTTTTTCTTGTTCCATATCTCATTATATATTCGGGAGAGATCGAATTCATGGTGTGAGTTAATTGAATATTGAATTCTTAATTTTGGAGTTAACAATGTTAAAAACTAGATGTTTGTGTCTTAAAAGTTTTCTAATTTGGATGCGAAATAATTGAATTTAATTAATTATATGGTATTTATTAAAGTTTTGAACTTGCGAGTTCAGAACGTGACAAGTGGTATTAGAGTTGTTTTTAACTGAGGGAGTTGAGCACTATACGGGCAAAGTGATGTGCACATGAGATCCACCTCCTGAGCTTGTAGGACATAGTGTTACTTGTCTATAAATCACTTCTTGATTCTATAGGAGTCACTCCTAGAATTCTTATGCAGACGGATTAGTCATAAGTTATATCATGCCACAACTACGTCGTGATTCTAAAGGAGTGATAATTGTGACATTCCTATCACACGTGCAGAAAATATAAGAAATACATCAATGAAATATATGAAATAAGTTCAGTATATAAATCAAAGAGTTCAAGTATAATCAACATATATATATTTTTTTTATAGTGGTTTAAGCTCAATTTTAAGTTATACTAGATGGATTTGAAGACCTGTGATCACATCCATTGGTTTGCAGGGTCGGGAAGAGACAACCCACATCATGAAAATATAATGAATAAGTTAAGTATATAAGTCAAAATATAATCAGGCGTTGTTTTTTTTATACAATAATTTTTAGAACTGTGATTTAAGTCTCATTTTAAGTTATACTTAATGAATTTGAAGATTTTGAATTTTATTCACGTATCCACGTGCTCTGAGCGGGACAATATTAGACAAGAATAACATAAAATACACTTATAATTCATATGAAATCCAACTTGAACCAAAAAAGTTTCATAATATATGAGGTTTGGGTAGTATTGATTCTTTATGGGACAGTTATTTAAAAGGACCAAATATCCTCAAAAGTTATCCTAAATCCCCTAACTTGAAAAATGTATGTTTTAGGTTACCAATACACAAGTTATTTTTTCTAAACCCCCCATGACCCCACTTTTTCTTTTATTTTTTGTTTTCCTTTTTTCCCCTCGTTGGAAAAATGGATTCCCATTTTGGGATTCTTTATCTCATAATCTGCATCCATATTCCACTTCGTCGGCAACGAGATCTAACGGAGAGGACAGTAGGATAAAGATAGGCGGCGGCAAACGGCAACGAAGACAGCAGGATCTTGATAAGCGGCGGCAATGGGAGTCGATTTAGTTATCGTGCTCTATTTCCTGTGCTGCTCTAAGGTATTCTTAGCGTATGAATGTTAATTGAATGTATTCTTGGCGTTAATTAAATGTTAATTATGTGAATTATACAGTAGAATTCACTGATAATTTGTATCGAATTGAATTGCTGATAATTTGTATCGAATCGAATTGTTGATCCTCTACAAACTAATATTTCAAATTGGTGTTCGGAAGATGGTGCTGGCCGGTGACGAAGCTCAAAACAAGCAAATCCTAGGAAGTTGTTGGTTTAACGGCGAAATTACAGTATTTCCAATTCCGCGGAGTGCGTCATTGGAAGAGATTCACGTGCAACTTGGTGAAGAGTGGTTAGACTTCAACTCTGATACTTACGTGGTACAATACCTCGCACCCCATAAAAAAGGTATGTGGGTTAGTTTGCGACGCGACGGGCAGATTCCGACTATAATCCAACTGCATGAACTTGCTAAACTCAACATTGTTGAGATGAGGGTGATTCGGCCTCCTGCCTATTTAGGTGGGAAGCAAGCATCGAAGAGAAGGTATGAGATTTCTAATTTATTCATTCATTTCTGTATTAACACTATATTAATTTCTGAGTAATCTCACTCTGTGTCAGGAAGAGAAGATATAACCCCTACGCTGATGGTTCATGTTTGGCCACTGTTCGTTCTGAAGTTGAGGATTGATCAGATCCACTGCGTGTTCTGGAGTTGAGGATTGATTTGATTTTATTCACTCTTTTTTAAGGAACTTTATTTGTTGTTGTAATCGTATACACCCCTCTTGTGATTGTTTCTATTTGTTGGAAACTACGTCAATAAATTGCTTGATGTTGTTTTCTCAATTTGATCTAATGGAAACGTTAAGAATGGGTGATTAAAGGCAAACTTTATCCAATGAAACGTTAGAAATGCGTAATTAAAAGAATACTTTGTCCAGTGAAACGTTATAAATGCGTGATTCAAAGAATACTTTGTCCAGTAAAACGTTACAAATGCGTGATTTATTCTTTGTCCAGTGAAACGTTAAAAATGCGTAATTAAAGGCAGACTTTGTCCAGTGAAACGTTAAGAATGGGTGATTAAAGGCAGACTTTGTCCAGTGAAACTTTAGAAATGCGTGATTAAAAGAATACTTTGTCCAGTGAAATGTTAGAAATGCGTAATTAAAGGAAAACTTTGTCCAGTGAAACGTTAAGAATGCGTGATTCAAAGAATACTTTGTCCAGTGAAACGTTAGAAATGCGTAATTAAAAGAAGACTTTGTCCAGTGAAACGTTAAGAATGCGTGATTCAAAGAATACTTTGTCCAAACGTTAAGAATGCGTGATTCAAAGAATACTTTGTCCAGTGAAACGTTAGAAATGCGTAATTAAAAGAATTCTTTGTCGAGTGAAACGTTAGAAACGCGTAATTAAAGGAAGACTTTATCCAGTGAAACGTTAAGAATACGTGATTCAATGAATACTTTGTCCAGTGAAATATTAGAAATGCGTTATTAAAGGAAGACTTTGTCTAGTGAAACGTTAAGAATGCGTGATTAAAGACAGACTTTATCCAGTGAAACGTTAGAAATGCGTGATTCAAAGAATACTTTATCCAGTGAAACGTTAGAAATGCGTGATTTAAAGGCAGACTTTATCCAGTGATGTTGTGTTCATGATTCAATAAAACTTAAATCTTGATTCAAGATTTTTATTGTAATGTTATGGTCATGATTCAATAAATCTTGATTCTCTTTATTGTAATGTTGTGGTCATGATTCAATAAATCTTGATTCTCTTTATTGTAATGTTGTGTTCATGATTCAATAAAACTTAAATCTTGATTCAAGATTTTTACTGTAATGTTGTGTTCATGATTCAATAAATCTTGATTCTCTTTATTGTAATGTTGTGTTCATGATTCAATAAAACTTAAATCTTGATTCAAGATTTTTATTGTAATGTTGTGGTCATGAAAACTTAAATCGTGATTCAAGATTCTTTGTATTGTAATGTGGGGGTTATGATTCAATTGAAATCTTGAGTATCATTCTTAATGTTTAACTGGACAAAGTCTTCCTTGAATCACGCATTCTTAACGTTTCACTGGACAAAGTCTTCTTTTAATTACACATTCCTAACGTTTCACTGGATAAAGTATTCTTTGAATCACGCATTCTTAACGTTTCACTGGACAAAGTCTTCCCTTTAATTACGCATTTCTAACGTTTCACTGGACAAAGTCTTCTTTTAATTACGCATTTCTAACGTTTCACTGGACAAAGCATTCTTTGAATCACGCATTCTTAACGTTCACTAGACAAAGTCTTCCTTTAATTACGCATTCTTAACGTTTCACAGGACAACGTCTTCCCTTTAATTACGCATTTCTAACGTTTCACTGGACAAAGTCTTCCTTTAATTATGCATTTCTAACGTTTCACTGGACAAAGTATTCTTTGAATCATGCATTCTTAACGTTTCATTGGACAAAGTCTTCCTTTAATTACGTTTCTAACGTTTCACTGGACAAAGTATTCTTTGAATCACGCATTCTTAACATTTCACTGGACAAAGTCATCCTTTAATTACGCATACTTAACGTTTCACTAGACAAAGTCTTCCTTTAATTACTAATTTCTAACGTTTCACTGGACAAAGTATTCTTTGAATCACACATTCTTAACGTTTCACTAGACAAAATCTTCCTTTAATTACGCATTTCTAACCTTTCACTGGACAAAGTATTATTTGAATCACGCATTCTTAACGTTTCACTGGACAAAGTATTCTTTGAATCACGCATTCTTAACGTTTCACTGGACAAAGTCTTCCTTTTTAATTACGCATTTTTAACGTTTCACTGAACAAAGTATTCTTTAAATCACGCAAAGTATACTCAACAATCTGCACTTTTGGTTCTATATAATTCATGTAACGCCCCAAATTTTATTAACTAAATTCTTATATTCCTTATAATTTTATAAATTATATTTTACGAAAAAAACAATTACCGAGATTGTTTCCAACTACCAAATTATCCCTAAATACTCATTTCAAAACCTTTGGGGACCTAATTGCATGATTTTTCAAGGACTTAATTGATCAATTCTCAAAAACATGTATCCTTAATTGCATAACTTAGACACTTCAAGGATTAATTGGCAAATTGGCATATCTCACACATTTCCATGGGATGAATCACGTAACAACCATATCTCCATTCTTTCTTCATCAATTTTTATCCAAAAATTATCCCAACTTTGCTTCCTCACTCTCGGTTCCAAGAAGAATAGGAAAGGAAGTGATTTTCATCCATAGCATCAAGAATTTCAAGGAATTTGTCAAGTCTTGGGGAGTTGATCATCATCATCATCTATTTTCTTCATCTTTTCATTTCAAGGTTGGTATTTGGAAGAATTCATGATTGTTGACCATATTTGCATGAGCTAGGGTTTAGGAATTATATTATAGATGGATTATTTGTAGATGGAAGCATGATTAGAGGATCATATATTGAATTATTGCATGATTTCTAGCTTGAATCCTTGAATATTTGAACTTGAATGATTGAAATGGATTTGAGCATGAAACTTGGATTTCTTGATGATATATTGTGTTTTAAGTGTTAGTTTATTATTCTTTGAGTATATGTGAATCATATTTCCAGAAAACCTTAGCTTTGTTGGTTGAAAATGGAATTTTGGTTGCCTTGTTGCTTATTACCGTAGCCATCCCCTGTTTTTGGTCTGCTTCTGTAAGTTGCAGAAACAGGGAACGGCCGTTCCCAGCCTCAAGGCATTGTGGGAACGGGCGTTCCCACCTTTTCAAATGAAAATACGCGGCCGACCATGGGAACGGTCGTTCCCATTTTGGCCTTGCGCCGGAAGGGCCGTTCCCAGCTCAAAGGCGCTGCCGCATTTCTTGGGGGGAGCGGGAACGACCGTTCCCATTTTACAAAGGGGACCGGAACGGCCGTTCCCACCTGACATGCAGAACAAAACATTCTGCATAAAATTACGATTTTAGCCCCTCGATCCGACGACTTCTTTGACCCCGAATTGCTATTATATGTGCTAATATGTGTTGAAACAACATGTTATCATGCCACATTGCATTTTCGTCGCCATCTCGATGCATTTCCGCCGTTCGTCATATTTGGTCCATTTTAGGTCATGTCTCACGTATACACGTCGTGTTTGCACAGGTCACGAGGTTGTGGACGAGGAGCAGGCTCCGTAGAGCGTATCCTCTTTGTATTTTGTAAGAAAGGTGAGGTTTAGTTATTAACTAAATAGAACCCTATAACCTTTGTGTGTGAACTTTTAAGCCAAAAGATATACATATACTTTTAAAACCCTTTTCTAAAGGTTTACGGTAATCTCCAAGCAAATTAAACTCATGCAAAGCAATGCATGTTTTATATTTGGATCGTGATTGATTATTGGCGAGTAGCATGATAGCACATTGGGCCCGAGGGTACGTGTACGAGCCAACCGGGAAAGCATAGGGCTGACGGGTAACTCTGCACACCCCTCAACACTGGGATGACCCCTGAATCCACCAGGAGGTTGGTGGAGGAAGGAATCCCGCACGTGGGAGTCATGCTCCCGACGTGCGTAGTATGGATGGTTAGGGCTTTGCAAACCCACCATCAACCGGAGTGAAGGAGTTCATGACTGTATACGTGTGTACTGTAACTGAATCGCATGACCGTATGATAACTAAACTAGCATGTAACGATTCATTACTGGTGCAAGGTTGGAGAATAGCCCTCACTCGCCAGGGCCACATGTTCATGAAATAATCAAGTTAATCTGTTAAAATGATTAGTTGTAATCTCGGGCAAGGAACAAGCTTCTTGAATAAAATATATATTGTTTCATTTCCAAGTCCTCACCCGAGAATATGACTTGCATGTGATGTGTGTTATATGTTTAGCTATTGCCCTCACTCAGTCTTCGGTAGACTGATACTTCACTTTTCAGGTACTTGAGAGCTTGGTCGTGCTAGGCGGGAGTCGGGTCCAGTCTTGCATTGTCACGAGTCTAGCAATGTACCATCATGTATATACTTTACTAGTTTCATGTTATGATTGTAGTTTCTACTTTTGGATACTTAAGTATGTATATTATTAAGAGATGAAAATGTATTGATAGTTAGATTTGGTATCTATACGTATCTATGTTGATAACTATGGTACTTATATGTATGATTGATTTATTGCTTTCGCTTTTATATTCATGTTGCTTTGATGTTGTTGGGGAGAGTGTCCCGCCTAGCGCGTCATTTTATTGTCACCCGTTCGCTGTAGTCTTGGTTTATGTATGAACTGACCATTTCATACGTGGATCGAGGCTATAGTGCGGGGGATGTGGCGCCTTGGGGGTTAGGGTGCTACAATTCATCAGTTTATCAGTTTATCTGTCTTCATATGTATAACTGTCATATATTTCATATGGTTTATCAGTTTCTCTATTTTCATATATAACTGTCATATAGTTCATCAGTTTATCAAACTAACTCTTATTATTCCAACTAAAACAAACTTCCTTGCAGGATATACTAGAATCAAACAACAATAAACAACCAACACTAAACATTTCATTACAGAACAAAAAATATACACTACAATCAACTAACAGTAACATTTAAACTACTATAAACAATCCACAAACAATAAATTTTGGAGAAGTGTTGTCTATATCATGGGGGAGGAAACTGATTATCCTCATCCGGATCTTCCTGAGGGATGTTAGAATTAACACTCTCCTCAGATTGTTCATAGCCTGGGTAATCCGCGTTGTCAAAGGACTCGGGGTCCAAGTCCCTATCGTCAATGTGGTATGCGTGGAGGTGCTCCTCTTCACCCTCCAAAGGGGTGCCTACCGCACTTTGAAGATATATCTAAAGTCATCGTAATAACGATATCCACGAGTCATGGCAAAATTCTGGCGAATGACCTATGTAAAATTGAACATTAAATAATGAAACAAATTAAAAATAAAAAAAAAGGGGATTGAGTATGAATTCGACTTACAGCATGGTTATTCCCTCGATAATATGTCATGGTCTCAACTTCGTCATGAATACGATCCTTACCCATTTTAGCTCCAGGACACCCCAAGACTATCCGCAGTCGTTTCACCGCTTCTATAACATCCCGGGGCCAGTAGTCTCGTCTGAATCGCCCTGACAACTCAAACTAGACTTGAAACAAGGCTCTCTCGAATCTTTGTCGCAGATCGATTTTGTTGTCTGCGGCATATAGCCGAGGACGTTCAACATGTAAGCTTCGACCTCGCCATTAATGGGTGTTGAAGGGTGATTCATGACTTTGTTTATCAAGGATTCGAGATCTGAGAGAGAAAGAGAAGAAGGACTTTTTGGAGGTGATGAAATGGGGGTAAAAATGTGCAGAATCTCTGTATATATGGCAAGATATTAAAGGAGATTGGCCTGGGAAACATAACGTCGCACCCCTTCATCTTCACCTCTGCAATTTTGGGCGGTCAAACTACGGAAAGGAGTAGACAGCTTTTTATTTAATTCAGGCACCCCATCGAGAATGCATCACAATCTGTTAAGTTTATAGTGTAAATATTCATTTTACTAGTTATTGAAATGTTTGTTTGTCTAATTAAAGAAAATTAAATCCATAAATTATAAAACACCGTTTAGAACGTCCACAGGCAGTTTTTGTAGGCACAACAATCTAGCCGGAATAAAAATCGTCATTGCTAATTTTTCCTGTTTGTCATCGGGAATGTATTGCCGGAAAGGGTCGTTGGAAAGGGGTTTCGGAGGTCACCTGAAATGGGTTGCAGGAAAAGAGTCAGGGCCAATGATTTTAACGTCAAGGAGAAAACATCAGACGCGGGAAGAAGACAATGGATATCTGTGTTCTTCTTCATTTTATTAAGGGCATTATTGTACTTTTATAAGATTTGGATTTTGGGGGGTTTACAAAAAATTGAAAAAATAATAGGGATCAAATATAGCTATTTTCTGAATTGGGGGATTTAGGATAAATATTTGACCATATTGAGGATTGTTCATTAATTTCTGATTTTTTATTTGGTCCACTAGAATACATGAATAATGTAGGAGTTTCAAGGAATCATCATTATATGCCTGCTTTTATGTCCTGTTAGGTTATGTTTTGGTAATTCCAAGTTCTGCTTTCATTTGGAGCCACATATCGTCCATTTAGTTTAAGTAATGTTTTCCATTATGCACGAAATGCATAAACCATCGTCTATCCGTGTAGTTTAACGGTTTAACATTATATTAAATTAATTATAGATTTTGAGTTCGAATTTTTGATAACACAACTACCATTAATAGAAATAACTTTACATTTTAAGAGATTTGTCTCAACTCGATCTATGAAAATAAATATAAAAACAAAACAAAATGAAATGCATAAACGTGTTATATTATTTCTCAAAGCTAATAAATCTTTATTATGTATTTACTATATGTAATTGGTTCAATTAGTTTAAAATTAATTGCTTAAGGAAAATAACTCTAAATTTGAATTCTTCCGATAATTTTTTTTTTTTTAAACATACGCACATCCAAACAGAATTCAAACTTAGGAGATTATTTTGGAAAATAAATCATTAACCACTTGAACCAATCTTTATAGGTTAAATTCTTTTGATAATTGTGCGAGTAAAACTAAGTAAATTAGTGACTTGAATTCATGTGAATTCGGATATTATTTTAGTTATTGATGGTTTATTTTCATCATAAACTAGTTTATTCATTGTATTTGACCGATTATGTCGTTGCAAATTGTATTTTGAACATAACTATAATTAATTTGATGTGATATAAGAGGATTTTTCATAAATAATATTAATTTTAAAACGAATTCGTAAAGTGACATGAAAATGGGAGGGGTTAATTATCTGTTATTAAACGCCACAGCGCATGGAGTTTTAATAATTTTTTATTAATATTTTAACGGGGTCGCCAAAGATATTGGCGACCCATAATAAAAATATAATTTTTTTTCTCGGTGCCACAAAATTTGTCGTTTATTGTATTTTTTTAATAATATTTTTCACACGGTTGCCACAGCATTTGGCGACCGTTATTTAAAAAATATTTATTTTTTGAACGGACCCCACTATCTCGGGAACATGAAAGATGGATATCTTTTAAATAATATTTTAATTGCGGTCGCCACTGTCAGTGGCGACTCTTTGAAAAAGGGTTTTTTTTTTTAATATTTTAATCAAATCTCTGTTCATGTTTTGACCGGATCTACTTCTGGACCCTTCCCTTGCATAAACCCATTTCCCCTTCCCCTTTTCATCATCTCCCACTACACCTGGTCCCCCCACCCAAAGCACCACCCGCCGCTGCTACCGCGCCGCCACCACCGAAGCTCCACCGGCTGGAGGTCCTCCATCCAACGGCTGTAAAAGACAGGTAAGTTTTGCTCTTTAATTTTTATTATTATGTTAGTTAATATGTTAAATTTAGTATTAAGTAGTTATATAATAATGTATGTTGTGTTGTTTTATGTTGTTAGGTTTGATGGTGCAGAATCAGGTAATAGATAAAACACCAAATCACTTTAGAATTTGTTGATAGGAAGGAAGACCATCACAGGCGTAAGAGCCTCAGGAACTGGGTTTCCAATGAGCGTGGGTTCTTCCAGCTAGGATAACACCCAGAAAACATGCAGCGAGAAAGCAGAAGAGGGGAGATACAGGAAGCTTTGGAGAAGTTGCAGAGGAAAGAGATGCCCAGTTCGGTATGTGGTATGTCTTATGAGGAAGATCACTTGGGGGAGAATGTATGTGTTCTCCTATATTTATATGTTAGGGATGGGGGTAAATGGGTAAATTGACCATGTGGTCCCAAACCTGTGTTGCCCTAACACGCGTCAGCCTTTGGTGGGGTGAGAATGACATTCCAAAAAAGGAGACGGCGTGTCAGGTGCACTGTGCACAGTACCTTTGTGTCAGAGGTTGTTGACGAGGATCGCGTGGGATGAGGGAATAACGTCTTCTTCCGAAGGCTAGGATCCACCGTAGGAGAGGTAGAGTCATCCTGAGCGTTGATGACACTCGAGAAATCCACGGATGGGCTCCCCACGGTAGATGGCCTTTGAGCGACACCATCCCGAGCGTCAGCAGGGGACCCCCATACAGGCGCTTCCATGAGAAGGATAACCCTGAGGGCCGAGACGCGAGCGACAGGCTAGTCAGATCTGGACTTTTACCGAAATAGCCGTCCGAGGCTTGACGGTCAATTCTAGCTTGCAAAGGAGGGGGCTGGGAAGGCCCACGAGCCCATTGAGGCGAGCGTCTGGGGTTTAGTCAGCGGCATGCTGACACGTGGACGGCTTTGATTCGAGAGTGATTTTAGGCCTCATCATTTTGCCCCCCAAATTCTGTAGTATCGCTTCGAGCGTACTGTAGAATTTATAAAGAAGGAACTTTGACTTTCGAATATCCGAGGGTCAGGCCATTACCAGCGAGGAGACTGTTGGCCTTCTGCAACGGACACAAACTGACACCGTATTAAATGCTGTCAAGTCCGCATTTAATGCTGAGTGGGAACGTGGGCGCGTGTACTCCGGGAGGCGTGAGGCGGTTACCAAAAGTGGGAGGTTTCCTAGGCGGGAAATGATTGCGTTTTGAATTTTCAGCCCTAATCCATGTGCATTCTTCCCTATAAATAGGGGTTTGCAGGGTTCTGGGACCTTTTTCACGCATTCAAACTCTTTCAAGCATATACACAGCAAGAAGTCTTTGCCAGTTCTACAGGCTCCGGCGAATTTCTTCTCTTCCAATCTTAGGTAAAAATTCCTTACCCTTCTTCTAATTTTCCCCGTGCTAACATTAGTTTTAGGTTGTGTGAGTGAAACCTTTGAGGGAAGAGCCACTGTCCACCATCGAATTTGTTTCAGAAATCTTATCCTCCCTTGAGCTTTCTGTTAGAAATCCCGTTTCCAAAAATTGAAAACTGACCATGGCCGGAAATCAAGCTGATGATTATGTACGGGAGATTGAGGAGATGTCGGTGGGGAGCTCTTCCCCTCATGGCGATGTTCCCATGGCTGTTCCCCTAATTAGGGCGCACCCAGATGAAGGAATTCCCATGGCGATCTCGGTGGCCCCGGCTCCGGCTGACGCCGGGGAGGGAGAGGTGGACGCTGCCGTTCAAGGGATGAACGAGCGTGCTCCCGGAGGGGTGAACGACCTTTTTGAGGAGATGCACAACGTGATGGAGATGCAGAGGCAAGGGGAGAGAGTATTCCCAGTTTTGAACAGCGCTGTGAGACCCCAAGATCACAGGATCACAGTGGCTATGGCGGCTCCCGAGGGTGAAGCGGGACCATCCGGGCGTCCATTCGAGGCTGAACCTTCCAGGAGGCGTCAGAGGAGAGGCAAGGAGCCTGCCACTCGAGTAAGGCAAGACAACCGCCATCAGACTGACAGATCTCCGGACGAAATTGAGAGTATTCTGACCCTCGGTGATTTGGAGGAGTTGAGATCGAAAGCGTATTGGGATGAAGCCGTGTTTCCCATGAGGTTTCCGATCGCTCACGACGCCGTCATCATTTACCATCATCTAGGGCTTTGCCCTTCACAGATTCTACCCAATGGCATAGCCCTCATCAACACGTTCATCATAACAATGAGGGCCTTGGGCAAAGTGCCCTCGATAATCAACTTCGACAGCTTGATACAAGTAGCCCGCTCGCCTCGCTCGTCGCCTACAGACGGATTTTACTACGCCCAGGCCAAATCAGGCTTTAAGATGATAGATTCTCCATCTTCCTCTTATGGCGAGCACTGGAAAGAAAAATACTTTTTCGTGGGGGCTCCCGGGGGGATTTTCGGAGTTCACCGGCAATGGATGATTCATGGCGAGGGTCCATTGATCAGGGAGAGGATGAGGAACAAGGATTTTGAGGAGTGGGCGATGGGGTTAGCCCTCGAGATGAGGGCTGAAAAGAAGTGGATCAAGGCGGAGACGTTGGTGAAGAACGAAGGGGTATTGTTCCGCTACGGATTATCTTGCCCCCCGGACATGATACTCAACCCCCCAACTGACATCATGGCCCTCGATGGTTAGATTCTAGGAACTAACATCTTTGACCTTTAGAATAGTTCTCTGACTTACAGTTATCGCTGTTTTCTTGTTTATACGATTCACATAACCAGTCTTCTGATGCTCGTTCCCCCTTACTTGCAGGCATCCAAATTATATCCCAAGGTATGAATGCTGAAGCCCTCTCCCGTATGTTGGGTGCCCAAGGACCCGCAACCAATCCTCAACAGCCGCAACCGCAGCAGAACCGCCCTCCCAATGCCCCGAGGGTGAGGGTAAACCGCCGAGCAGCGGGCCGAGGGCAAAGCAATGCTCGAGGGGGCGCAGGGAATGAGGTTCCTCCCAGGGGCCCTGTCGAGGATCTAACACTGGAGGGTACCCACGAGGCCACCCCTCCGCCGGCGGCCCCCGTGGGCCCAATCTCACTTAGTTCAAGCGGGTCACGGAACCGCTCGGGGGAGCCTGTCCGTATTCACGAAATTCTCCGGGCCGACCGCCAGGGGAAAAGAAAAAGGATGCCGGACTCCCTCCCTATTTTAGGCAAGGGAAAAGAGGTGGTCGTGGGCCACCGTGGCGAGGGCAGCGACACTTCATCTTCTGAGGATGAAGAATTTTGGAAGATAGGCTGCAAGGGTGACGCTCGCTATAAGCGCCAGCGGACTGAAGGCCCGGTGCTCCTAAAAAAGAGCGCCTACTCCGCCAACCTTGTCTCTGATATCGTCGGGAAACTCCAATTTTCCGGCGACCATGATAAGCTGAACGAGCATGACGCCGCTCGGGTTGCTGACGATGCCTGTCGTGCTCTTCTGACGGTAAGTCCTTAGTATCCTTTTGCAACTCTCTCCCCTTCTTCCTTTCACGTTCGGATTGTGACCCTCGTCTATGACTTCCCAGGAGGTAATCCCGAGGCTGAAAAACTTGCAAGGGCGAGCGCAAGCCTATTCTGAGCATAAAGCCAAGTACAAGAAGCTGCTGCGCATTTCAGACCCTGTTCAACTGCAAGAGGACTATAACAATGTCCACGCTCAATTGACCGGGGCCCTCCGCGATAAAGACCAACTGAGAGAGAATCTGCAGAAGGCGGACGAGGCCTATCTTACTCTTGACGAGCGTCATAAGGAGTTGAAGACTGAGCGCGACCAGCTGAGGCAACAGAACCGGGAGTTGGGTGAGCAGCTGGCAGAGAGCACTCGCCGCAATGAGGAGATTAGCAAGGCCCTTGAGGATTTGCAGGGCAAAGTACAGGGATTGGAGGCGAGGGTATCCTGGGAGGTCGTGAAGAAGTTCGTGCGCTCCAAAGCCTTCGTGTTCGCGGCCAACATCCACTGCTTCGACAATGCCCGGCGTTTCTTCCATAAGGCCATCGGGCAAATGGTGAGGCTCGGATTGGCTCCTGAGACCGCTCGAACTGACGCTCGGTTGCGTATGGACCTTGACAAAAATTGCGAGCCTATGCTCCCAGACGAGGATCCCAACGAGAGCTTGGCGGAACCAGAATATCAAGAGTTGGTGGAAACCCTCCAACGGGAATTCATAGCTGCCAACATGGTAAATCCCGAGCCTCTCCTGATAGAAGACGAGGGCACCGTCATGGACGTAGCGGATGCCGAGGAACCTGGTAAAGCCCAAACTTCTGACGCTAATGTGTTGGCCCCGGTTCCCCTTGCAACTGCCCCTCCCGAGCCTGACGCTCCGGCCCAGTGAAGTTCCCGTGGATGCCAATCTCTTGCCTTTGTCCGTTTAAATTCTTCTTTCCAATCATGAACACTTTTATGTCTGTACTTAATCTTCCATTATTCCTTTGAATACTTTGGATCTTTTATGTTGTTTTTCCCATATAACTGCACTCCTTTTTGAATGCTTGAATGTCTGAATGCTTTTTTCCTTACTTTTGAATGGGAAATGATGTTATTCCACTGCGCTCGTGTTTCTTCCCTGTATGAACTGATCTTTCTGTGTGAACGCTTGCGACAAGCGTTGTTTGTGCGCGAGGGCATTTTCTTTTAAGAGTGTCCTGGCATCCGCCATAACGCACCACCAGTGTAAGGTTTGGCGACGTTTAGGGATTTGAGGGGCGTAGATACGGGCGCGAGGGTGTTTTATGCATATTCCCTGGCCATATTCGCAATGAGGCTAGATTTTGAACTTAGAAAACCTCTGGAGATTTACCTTAGTATTGGCCCCATAGTGCGCACCCTCGCCTTGAACTCCCCACTAGGCTGTTGATACCTTAGAAACCATCAGCAGGACTTGCTAAGTATGAGATCAAAGCGAGCGTAACCGTGGGGTTGGTGTTATTTCGAGGAGTACATGAAGGGACTGACTTAAAATCCATTATTTTAAGTGCGTTTTTACTCAATAAGTTGAGGGTCATTCGGGTTTCTGCGAGCGCGAGCTGGAGTGGTTAGCACTCAGCTGGCTATAACTGAGCATTGCTCTCCCCGTTGTCTGACACGCTCATTTTTAGGGCTTTATATTACAAACCGTTCAAACTGTTATAGGTGGATGGTTATCAACACCTGGACAGTGTAGCTTTGGAACGATTGAAGTTTCACGTAGGCTTTTCGACGTGGAGGATGCTCGACACGGAGTAGGCCCCTTTTCGCCCAATTCATTAGATCAAAATAACAAAGCAAGTAAATAATAAAGACAAAGAGTTAAATACTTACTGTTATATAAATGCATTTTTGGAAATGATTACAACGTGATTTCCGTCAAAGGAAAGCCCTTCGCGCCACAAACGGGCCATTACAAAGAAACGGATGTCTACACGTAGAACCTTCTGAGGTTACATGCATTCCATGGCCTAGGGAGCCGCTCGCCTTGCAAAGTTTCCAATAGGTAGGTGTTGTTTGCTCGTACCTGGATGACTTTGAAGGGGCCTTCCCAATTAGGGTCCAACTTACCTACGTGTTTGGAGACTTCAACTTTTTTGAGGACCAAGTCCCCTAGCTGGAAAGTCCTTTCTTTAACACGTTTATTGTACTGGCGAGCAACGGTTGCTTTGTATTTATGAATACGCGCCCAAGCAGCATTCCTCTTCTCATCCCGCAAATCTAATTCGAGCACCCGATTGGCCTCGTTGGCGGCAGACTCGAAATAGGCAACGCGTGCGGATTCTTGAGCAATTTCCGCAGGTATCATGGCCTCGGAGCCATACACGAGGGCATAAGGGGTTTCCCCTGTTGCCGCTCGCGGAGTAGTACGGTACGCCCACAAAGCTCCCTGAAGTTTTTCAGCCCATTCTCCCTTCTTGCTCTCGAGCATCGTTTTCAGATGCTGGAGTATGGTTCGGTTGGTCACTTCAGCTTGACCATTAGCTTGAGGATAACCCACGGAAGTGAATCGTTGTTCGATCCCTAATTCATAGCACCAATCCCGTGTGTCCGCAGCGATAAACTGGGAACCGTTATCCGAGATGAGCACCCTCGGGATGCCATACCTGCAAATGATATTTTTCCAAATGAAATCCCTCACAACCTTGAACGTTATCTTAGCGACCGCTTCTGCCTCAGCCCACTTAGTGAAATAATCCACAGCAAGTATTACGAACTTCTTTTGCCCGACCGCCATTGGGAGAGGTCCCACGATATCAATGCCCCATTGATCGAAAGGCCATGAAACATCAACAGGAATCATTTGAGCTGCCGGCAACCGAGGAGTGTTGGAATGGAACTGGCACTTGGGACATTTCTTGGAATATTTAATGGCATCTTGCAGTACCGAGGGCCAATAGAACCCACTCCTTAAGATTTTCTTTGCCAGGATTCGTCCTCCTGAGTGGTTCCCGCAACTTCCACTGTGTACATGCTCTAAAACTTCTTTAGCCTGCGAGGGTCTCAAACATCTCAACGGTGGGCCCAGGAAGGATCGCTTGAATAATCGACCCTCGGAGTCCAATGAAAAACGAGGGGCCTTGCTCTTGATTTTCCGAGCCTCAACTTTGTCGCTCGGGGAGGTTCCGTCCTGGAGGAATCTGACAATTTCATCAAGCCAACAAGGCTCGGAGGGGTCAATCATGTGCACTTCTTTCGAAGGTTCGCCTTTACTTATCAGTGGCTCCTCCGTTCTCAGAAATGTAACAACGCGTTCGCTGTGGCCGTCCAGAGCGGACGCAAATTTCGAAAGAGCGTCAGCATGTTCGTTTTCTGCCCTGGGAATCTGCAAAAGATGGAATTCCTTGAACTTGGCTATCTCCTCTTTGGCGCTCGATAGGTACTGTGCCATGGTGGCTTCTCGAGCCTCATAACTACCATCAATTTGACTTGCGATCAGCTGCGAATCTACGTACGCTGTGACACGAGTGGCCCCATTTTGGAGCGCAATCCTGAGCCCTTGGATGAGGGCCTCATACTCAGCTTCGTTGTTGGTGACTTGAAACGCCAGCTTGATTGCGTAGTCAACTTCTGCCCCAAGGGGATCCCTGAGGGTCACCCCGGCTCCTCCCCCCTGAGAGGTCGAGGAGCCATCCGTGTGCAAAAGCCATAAACCCTCATCAGCCAGTGGCACAGTCTCCAAATTGAAACGTTCTACCAACAAATCGGCCACTGCCTGAGCCTGTATGGCTGTACGAGGCTCGAAGGAGATATCAAACTGACTGAGCTCAATCGCCCACTTGATTAACCTTCCCGAAACATCCGGCTTAGACAGCACTTGTTTGAGTGGTTGATCTGTAAGCACTGTGATAGAGTGAGCCTGAAAATATGGCCTCAGCCTTCGGGATGCGTTAACGAGCGCGAAGGCGAATTTCTCAATTTCCATGTACCTTTTCTCTGCTCCCTGTAGAGTCTTGCTCAGGTAATACACCGGCATATGCTTACGCTCGCGGATTGCTACGAGGACAGCGCTCGTGGCTTCCAAAGAAACGGACAGATAGATAAACAAATTTTCACCCGGGATTGGCTTGGTCAACAAAGGCGCGCTCGACAGATATCGTTTCATGTTCTGCAGGGCCTTTTCGCAATCCTCGTTCCAGGTAAAGTTGCGTGCGTTGCGCAAAATTTTAAAGAAGGGTAGATTCCGGTCCGCCGAGCGGGAGATGAACCTATTTAGTGAAATGATCTTACCCACGAGCACCTGGACCTCTCTCAGATTGCGAGGGGAGGGTATGTCCAGGATTGCTCTAATCTTCTCGGGGTTTGCCTCTATGCCACGTTGACTGACCATGTATCCCAGGAATTTACCGCCTCGAACGCCAAAGGTGCATTTTGATGGGTTCAACTTCATTCCGTAGCGACGAAGGATGTCGAAAGTCTGTTTGAGATCCTCCAGATGGGAGCGTTGGCGTTCACTTTTGACTATCATGTCGTCTACGTATACCTCCATAGATTTTCCTATTTCACTCTCGAACATCCTATTGACGAGGCGCTGATAAGTTGCTCCCGCGTTCTTGAGCCCAAATGGCATGACTTTGAAACAGTAAACACCCAAATGCACAATAAACGAAGTTTTGGAACGATCTTCGGGCGCCATAAAGATTTGATAATATCCCTGAAAGGCGTCCATCATACTCATGAGTTCACACCCGGCTATAGAATCTACCAACTGATCGATCCTTGGTAGCGGGTAATGGTCTTTGGGGCACGCTTTGTTGAGGTCCGTGAAGTCGTTGCACATACGCCACTTATTGGCGCTCTTTGGGACGAGCACCACATTGCAAAGCCATTCTGGGTACAAGATTTCCTCGATGTACTGAGCATCAAGCAACATACCAACCTCTTCTTCGATAACCCGTTTCCTAAAGCCATGAACGTCCCTCTTCTTCTGTTTGATGGGTTTAAAGGTTGGATCCACATTCAGTCTGTGGACAATGACGCTCGGATCTATTCCGGTGAGATCAGAAGCTTTCCACGCAAAAACGTCTAGGTTCTCCCGTAGGAAGTCGATCATCAAAATTTGCGAGGGCCCATCCAGGCCCGAGCCAATCTGGGTGGTTTTATCCGGGTTCCCAGGCTCCAATTCAACGGTCAAAAACTCCTCGGTGGGCTCAATCCTAACCCCCGGCCTCGGCTCCTCTAGCGCTCGTTTTTTCCCGGCGAGCATACCCTTGGGCTCATCGCTCTCGTCTCCTGAAGAAGAATCCTCAACGGCCCCCGGTGGCCTATTCTCTGAACGCTGAACATCTCCAGGGGTCCTCTTTTTATTCTTCTTCCGGTACAGCTTGGCTCTTTTGCGCTCGGGGCCATCTTCGTTTAATTCTGGGAAGTCTACGGACTTCTTAGTAGACCCAGGTTGGACGCACTGCTTGGGCTTGTGGCTGCGAAGTGTAAGTATGTAGCACTCCCAAGCTTCTTTGACGTTACACAGAATTTCTCCGGTACCCTCGGGGGTTGGAAACTTGACCTTCTGATGATAAGTGGAAATTACAGCCTTGAAATCCACGAGGGCTGGGCGCCCAATGATGATGTTGTAAGGGAGATTCACCTCAACGACGGTGTAGAGAACGCTCAATGTTTTTCGCTGTGGGGCGCGACCGAAAGAGGTGGCCAAGCGAATCTGTCCGCGAGGGACGATCTCGGAACCTCCAAACCCTACGAGGGCAGTTTTGAGAGGTTCGAGGGGGATGTTTGTTATGTTCATTTGTTGAAATGTTGTGTACGGGAGAACGTTCACAGAGCTTCCACTATCAAATAAAACCCTCTTTACAGTGTGGTTATGAACATCTAAACTAACCACCATGGGACAGTCAGAGGTTTTTCCTATCCCATGGGGTGTTACAATATGTTCAAGATCTTTTTCAGTAAACCCTATGACATCATCCTCCTTCGAGCGCGACGAGCTGTCCACGGAGAGCACTGGGCGAGGGAGTGACGTTGTTTGGTTATAGCTCCGTACGTGGCGGCGGCGAGAAGCATTGGAGTCACCTCCCGAGGGCCCTCCCGCGATCATGTGAATGACCGCAAAGGGCTGGTTTTCCATATCCACCCCTTTCCCTTTGCTGCGCTCGCTGGCCTCAGGGCGCTGGCGACGAGGACTTCGGGAGCGTGAGCGGCTTCTTCTCCTCCCGAGCGCTCGTTCCGCGCAATGTTCATCGTACCCTTCTAGTACTTTCACAAACTCTTTGAGGTGCCCCCCAGCAATCAGCCGCTGAATTTCCTTCTCCAGGTGGCGGCATTCACTAGTATCATGCCCCTTCTGCTTATGGAAAGCGCAGTATTTCCCCGAGCGCTTCTGAGCCTCGGTTTCTCTCAGCTTGGGCGGTCTCTTAAACAGTTTCTGGTCCGCTAAGGAATAAACTTCGGCAATTGGGCGGTTGAGGGGGACACGCTCGAGCCTCCGCGGAGGAGATGAACGTCGGCGAGCGGGTATCGGGCTGCGGCGGTGACTCCGGTGGGGATCTGCTTTGTCCTCAGGGGTTTTGTTGGGGCGAGGGGCATTTGCCATCTTCTGATCCCTCGCTATGTACATATCCTCGAGGGTGAAGAAAGAATCGGCAATCTCCCTAATTTCCATCAACGAGCGCGGCTTCTTCTTGGCTACTTCCTCCACAAACTCCTTGCTGACGTAATGCTTCATATTGATGGCCCCAAATAGAACGTGCCTCAAAAAGTCCATCGAGGGCTTTTCTACCAACAAAATTTCTTTATTGAACCTCCCCATGAAGGACCTGAGAGTCTCGTTCGGCCCTTGGACCAGGCTATAAAGAGCGGTCGCGGCCGGGGCCGGTGCTTTCACCGAATTGAAGTGGCTGACAAAGGCATCCGTCAGGTCATAGTATCCTCGGATTGAGCGCGGGGAGAGCTTTTTGTACCACTCTTGGGCCATTCCGGTGAGGGAAGTGACAAACACCTTGGCCCAGTAGTTGTCCGGATGGTCATACAGGTGCATTAGGTGCACAAAATGGTCCAGATGCTCGGCTGGGTCCGTAGTTCCATCATATCTGTTGATTGACGAGGGAATTTTACCCTTCCCTGCGCGAGTCATCAGGACCTCCTCGACGAGGGGGGAATCGCCCGCCATGATCCTGTAGTCTCGTTCGTCGGGATCTTCATAGCTGGCTTCTCTCCTTCGGCGGGAAATTGGGCTGCGTGGTCGACGAGCGTCTCTGGCCTTGGACCTCTCGTCCCCATCACGGGGGATTTGAGACCTTGCTCGAGAGAGCTGCTCTACCACATTCTGGAGCCCTCTGATTTGGTCTTGGACCGCGGCCAGCTGAGGGTCACCAACATTTCTGCGGTTTGCCCTCCTTGTGGCCCTCGATTGGATTTCTTCATTATCTCCGGCCACCTCATTTCGAGGGGCCCCTTCTTCTCCTACAGCTGGTTGTTCTTGCTGGACCCTCGGTGGGGCTTCATTTCCTTGGTTCGGCGGTGGGGGTGGTTGCTGTGCCCTTAGCGCATTTTGGGCCATCGTCAAGGGATGCGCCGGGAGCCCTCCTAGAGGCGGGGCCAGATGAGCGCTAGCCTGCGAGGGGAAATACGCTGCCATGAAATGCTCCCAGGCGTTCTGAACGGCCTGGCTTTCACACTGCGCATATAGCGCCTGAAGTTGCTGGCTGGTGACTTGGGGCATCTCCACCCCCTGTATTTCCCTTGGTAACGACGTGGGGAGATTCAGAGTCCCCACCTGGTAAGGTTGGATCACCGGCATCATCGCGGGCATCATTCCAGGCTGCACAAACGGGTATCCCGGTGGGGGCACTGCCATGGGATACACCCCTGAGTAAGGATAGGAAGCGGGGGCGGTGTGAGCTGCAGGTGGAGCAACGGAGCTGGGTCCGCCTGCAACGTTACCACCTGGTGGGAGAGTTGTCCCCGCTGGCTCTGTGTTCTCGTCTCCATTTCCGGCGGCTGGGGGGTTTGCTCCTCCGGCGGGGATGTTGCCTTCCGCGTCCTCCTCGTTGGCGGGGGGTAAAGCGCTTTTCTCTCTGATTGCTCCAGATCTCGTCGCAGTTACCATGATCAAAGACTTGGGTGTCACTCTTCAACTAGCTTTTGAAGGAAGAAACGGGTAATGCCAAAGATGGTGGTGATGGTTTCCCACAGACGGCGCCAAAAATGATGGTGCAGAATCAGGTAATAGATAAAACACCAAATCACTTTAGAATTTGTTGATAGGAAGGAAGACCATCACAGGCGTAAGAGCCTCAGGAACTGGGTTTCCAATGAGCGTGGGTTCTTCCAGCTAGGATAACACCCAGAAAACATGCAGCGAGAAAGCAGAAGAGGGGAGATACAGGAAGCTTTGGAGAAGTTGCAGAGGAAAGAGATGCCCAGTTCGGTATGTGGTATGTCTTATGAGGAAGATCACTTGGGGGAGAATGTATGTGTTCTCCTATATTTATATGTTAGGGATGGGGGTAAATGGGTAAATTGACCATGTGGTCCCAAACCTGTGTTGCCCTAACACGCGTCAGCCTTTGGTGGGGTGAGAATGACATTCCAAAAAAGGAGACGGCGTGTCAGGTGCACTGTGCACAGTACCTTTGTGTCAGAGGTTGTTGACGAGGGTCGCGTGGGATGAGGGAATAACGTCTTCTTCCGAAGGCTAGGATCCACCGTAGGAGAGGTAGAGTCATCCTGAGCGTTGATGACGCTCGAGAAATCCACGGATGGGCTCCCCACGGTAGATGGCCTTTGAGCGACACCATCCCGAGGGTCAGCAGGGGACCCCCATACAGGCGCTTCCATGAGAAGGATAACCCTGAGGGCCGAGACGCGAGCGACAGGCTAGTCAGATCTGGACTTTTACCGAAATAGCCGTCCGAGGCTTGACGGTCAATTCTAGCTTGCAAAGGAGGGGGCTGGGAAGGCCCACGAGCCCATTGAGGCGAGCGTCTGGGGTTTAGTCAGCGGCATGCTGACACGTGGACGGCTTTGATTCGAGAGTGATTTTAGGCCTCATCAAGGTTAATTTAGTATTAATTAGTTATATAATAATGTATGTTGTGTTGTTTTATGTTGTTAGGTTAATTTAGTAATATAATATGTTATGGTGTTTCATATTGTTAGGTTAATCATTAACCGTTAATGTAGTATTAATTAGTAATTAATTAATTATTTAATTTGACTAATCATCTTACCATTTTTGTATCAAGTCACTAAGTAAGAAATTAAGTAAATTAATAACTAATAATGTCCGATCATAAATAAAGTAATAATTTGTCCTTAATTAATTTTTTTTAGTAATTATGAAAGGGTTATTATGAAATTTAGGCTACATTTAACGTCCACCACCTTCCATTGCCTTGCGTTTTTCCTTCTCTTTTCGTTTTCGTTTCCCTTTTTTTTTTATAATATTTTCTTTAGCTTTATGGATATATTTTTTATCTTGTTATATTTTTTAAAATTTGATAAATTTCAAAAAACATTATAAATATAACATTAGTGGCACAAATATATATATATATATATATATATATATGAATTTTTAAAAATATGTTTTAGTTTAATTTCTAAATTTAATATAATAAAATGTTATACATTTATTAGAGTTGTACATTAAATTTAATAAAGTATTTTATATTTATGAGTATAGCACTGAATATAATGTAGTAAATTGTTATATATTTATTATAAATATAGTAAAGTGTTTTAATTTATTTATTTTTATATATTTTATTACCAAAAATTTGTGTTTTTTTTTACCTAATATGTTGTATTGCACAACACTTTCAAACATTAAAAAAGTAAGAAAATAAGAGACAAGAAAAATAAAAAAGAAACATAATATTTACGTTTATATTTATATTTATATTTTTATTTTTACTTTTTATTTTTAAATTTACTGCATTAAATTTAAAAATAAAAATAAAATTTTTTCTTAAAAACTCAAAAAAAATTTATATCCATAAATCTTATTGAATTTATTTAATAAAAAAAACAAAATAAATGAAAAAAGAAACAAAAACTCAGGAAACCGTTTTAAGAAAAAAAAAAAAAAGGAATAGAGAAGGAATGCTGACATCAACAAGGAAAGAAATTCAATGAGCTACTAGTTGCGTTCAATTGCCTGGCCAATTGCAGCTTCTCGTTGAAATAATCTGTGAGCTTGATATATGTCATCTCAACAATCGCGCAAATAGGGAGTCGTCTTGCACCCTTCAGCACGCCATTAAAAGTTTCAACATGGTTTGTTGTCATCGTTCCATACCTACGACCTTCATCATACGCCAACGTCCACTTTTCTTTCCCAATTCGCAGTAGGTACGCGGCTGCTTCTGCTTTAATAGCATTGATACGATTGAATGCCTCACGGAATGAAGGCTCATCCATGGCTACGCCGGCAAACTAACAAAGATCTTTCAAGCTTTCCTTTTGAAACCTCGAGTTGATGTTCGAACACAGGTGTCTCAAGCAATAACGATGACATCCTTGGTTACCGTTAAATGAACCAAATCCGTCTTTCACCGCTCGAATTACGCCCTGGTTGCGATCTGAAATTATTGTAACAAACTCTTGTGAGTCTGCTACTATGTGCACACGTAGTAAGTGCAGAAACCATCCCCACGTGTTTGTCGACTCTTCATCAACCAATGCAAATGCAAGAGGGAGAACAGTTTCTATTTCGTATATGTTTTCTAGATCAGAATAGTCTTCTTCTATAGGTTCTAGATCGTATGTTTGAGCTACTTGAAGTATATATAGTTTTTTCTCAGGCTGTTTTCGTTGTTTGGGGCATTCCCTAGCATAGTGTCCTTCTTCGTGACAAAGCCAGCATTGACATTTTTTCTTTCCTTCTGGACAGTATTTTTGTTTTGGTTTGTATTCTTTCCTTTTAAAGAAACGTCTTCTTCTTTTTTGAAATTTATGTTTATTGTTATCAATCCATCTTTTAGGTTTCTTTCTCCATCTATATCTTTTATCCTTTCTCCTGTATTTTCTTTTTTTGTTTGGTCGAATTATGTATGGACTTTCTCCGTATTGTTGAGATACTAAAGGATTTCCCTCACAACATATCGTAACCTTGTTTTTTACTGCATTGTGTAAGTCTCTTTCATAACATTTGTCTCCTAAAAATTGTTCTACTACAGTTTGCGCTCCTCCTAGTGTTTCTGAAGCGAATCCTTCGTTTACTTGTTTCTTAAATTCCGCATATATAATTTGGCCAACTGGATAAGGTAATTTATTAAAGTATAATGATAAATATTTTTCTCTGTTTTCTTTGGATAAATTATAGTAATACATATTGTATTCACAGTTAAAGTGTTCTATAGCGCACATGTCTAATATTTGTGTATTGGCAAGATGGTATGCTGCTCTATGTTGTTCTCTTTTATTAATAAAGAGTCCTGAATCTTGTATAGGTATTCCAATGAATTCTGAGTATATTTTTGCAACTATGTTCCAAAAAGTATCTATAGATTCTTCTCCTATCAAGAGTGTTTTCTGTTCTTCTGATAATGTGGCTAAGTAATGTGTTACATTTCCTGTTGTTTTATATTGTACAAAATTGAATATTGTTTTAAAATTTCCTAGTCTCAATCTATCTTCAGTTTCTATAATTAATCCTAGTTTATGAGCCCATTCTGTGATAAGTGTTGATTTGTTTGTTACACAATCTAAATTTAGTATTACATCGACTCCTAATATTCCTTTTGTAGGTATATATTGTTCAGGTATTTTAGACCATCTTCCTTTTTTATTTGGAATATATCCCTTTTTAAAATTGTATTGTATGCTTGAATTTTTTAGAGGATTAGTATATTTATCTTCTTGATAAGTTTCCCATCTAATTTCTTCTTCCCTTTTTGTGTTACTAGCTTCTGGAATATCTTGCTTATCTTTTTCTTGTTTTAAATTGTGTTCCATTCCTAACACATCATCTTCTGATGACTCATATTCATAAATTACTTCTTCATTTTCCACTTCTGGTTTTATGGCTTCTAATGTATGATTTTGTTTATTTTCTTCATCAACTATTTTTAATGATTCTAATAAATTGTTTATTTCTGCGATTTTCTCTTCTAAATCAAAAGTTTCCATTATAAACGTGGAGCTTCTATTTGAAAAGGTTTGAGATTTTTGTTTCCAAAGTATGTTTCAAGATCAGCAATAGTTATATGTCTAGAATATTCTTTTCTTATAATGACTTCTTTGAGTTGTTTTAATAATTCATGACAATTTGACATTGGAAGTATTATTTGTTTTTCTTCAGATGTACCTATTTGATTTTCCACTTGTTTTCCTCTAAGTTCTCGTAGAAGTTTATCTAAAATTTCTTATGTATTATCAATTTCATTTATAACATCTTGTTTTTTATTTAAAAGAATTTGTTGTAACATATCTATAATGGTGTTTAATTGTGGATTTGTAGTAGTGTGAAATAAATGTGGATATTCTCTCCCCTCCTGATGACAAGAGAAAATGTTTTGATCAATTGTATAATATGATTCAATTTCTTGATTTTTATTTATATTGTTTATAGAATCCTCTAATCGTGACATTTTTTCATTAGTATTTATTAATTGTTCAGTTAATGTGTGAACTGTATTATTTAGGGATTGTACTTGTTCGTTTAATGTTTCTACAAATTTTTGTAATTCTTGTGTAAAACTCATGCTGATGAAAGTATATTTATTTTAGTTCTTAGTTTCTTGCACCATTTTAGTGTATTTTCATTTTGTTCTCTAAATTCTTCTGTCTTTTCATTACGTTGTTTTAACCATTGCATATATTTTTCTAATCTTATTAGATTAACTGGAGTATATATTTCATTTTTTATTAGTTGTCTTTCTCTTCGTTTTCTGCTATTAAGAATTTCTTCTTGTATTTTATAGTTTATTGGATTGGTTATTAAGTTTAAAACTAGAGTTTCTTGTTTTATTATGCTCCGTATTATTCTTAGTTCTCTTCGTTTTAACTGTTTATTATATTGATCCATTTTTATCCATTCATTTTATTTTTTAAATCGTTTTAGTAGTGAAGTAGTTTTTTGTATTTGTTCTTGATAATATTCTGCCCAATATTCATGATATCTTGTGATATACCAGTGTCCATTATTTTTAGCTATTAAGTATAGGTTTTTATGGTTATTATATTCTTTGTATAGATCTGTTAAATATTCAGTATATTTTTTCATTAAAAGTATTGTGGTTAAAAATATAATATTTCAAAAGTTTCTTGTATTGATTTGTAAGAAAATATCAACTGTGTCATGGTTTTTTGGAAGACGTTTTTTGAATTAACGTCTCGCACTACTTTTACAAATCCTTTTGAAAAGTATACCTATTTTGAAAAGTCTTCGGAAAGGAGAGATGGATTTACGCAGAGGATTTTTCAAAAATATTATTTATTTTTATTCAAGTTCATAAAGTATTACTTAAAAAATGTGGGTTCACATTTTGCACTAAAACGTCACAGCTTATGGCGTTTTTTGGGATTTTTTATTAGTATTTTAACGAGGTCGTCGCCCTCTATGGCGGTTTTATTTTTTTTCTAATATTTTATTTCCAGACGCCGTGCGCTATGGCGTTTTATTTAAAATATTAATTTTTTTATTAATATTTTAATTCGGTCGCCATTCACTTTGGCGACCTTATTAAAATAATATTTTTTTAATTATTTTATTCATAATCGCCATACACTGTGGCGATTTTACTGTGCATGTTTGACCAAAAACACAAAATGAGAGAGAGAGAAAACTGAAAAGGCCGCGGCTGGAATTTAAAGGTACTTGTTCATCTTTTTTTTTTTTTTTAATATATTAGTTAATGTCTTAATCTTAGTATTAATTAGTTATATAAAATAATATGTTATGTTGTTTTAAATTGTTAGGTGGTAAATATGTAAATTATTATGGAGTTATATGAAATAATATTATTTTTTGTAATGTAGTTGGTTATCTTGAAATTATTAAAATTAATAGTTAATTTACATTGTTATATAAATAATTATATAATTTGTTAGATAATTTACATTGTTATATAAATAATTATATAATTTGTTAAATAATTATACAATTTGTTAAATAATTATATAATTTACATTGTCCTCAACCTCCTCATCCTCCTCTCACACCACATATGCATCAGCCTGATTGTTTTGTTGCAGTGCTGAATTGGGGTCATTGATACCAAATGCTTCGAAACCACTGCTAATCGACGGCACATCTTGAGTGAGCAGTTCCATATAATTTCGCATGTTGTTGTTGGATGGGCTCAGCGACAACAAACGCCTTGAATGATTCGAGTTGCCACGAGATGAATATGATATCAAGCTTTTCTACATATCAAAGTTTTCGGTACCGATCGAAACGATTGTTGAAATAGCCGATGATAATCTTTTGAGTTGTTACACGAACATCATGCCACGAGATGAATATGATATCAAGCTTTTCTACATATCAAAGTTTTTGGTACCGATCGAAACGATTGTTGAAATAGCCGATGATAATCTTTTGAGTTGTTACACGAACATCATATCCCAACTCGAATCATTCAAGGCGTTTGTTGTCGCTGAGCCCATCCAACAACAACATGCGAAATTATATGGAACTGCTCACTCAAGATGTGCCGTCGATTAGCGGTGGTTTCGAAGCATTTGGTATCAATGACCCCAATTCGGCACTGCAACAAAGCAATCAGGCTTATGCATATGTGGTGCGATAGGAGGATAAGGAGGTTGAGGACAATGTAAATTATATAATTATTTAACAAATTAAATAATTATTTATATAACAATGTAAATTATCTAACAAATTATATAATTATTTATATAACAATGTAAATTAACTATTAATTTCAATAATTTCAAGATAACCAACTACATTACAAAAAATAATATTATTTCATATAACTCCATAACAATTTACATATTTACCACCTAACAATTTAAAACAACATAACATATTATTTTATATAACTAATTAATACTAAGATTAAGACATTAAGGGCGAGTTTACTTTAGCAGAATAAGGGGTTTTGGTAAAATAAAGACCCATATTCTACGCTTTACTGTAATAGAAAAGAAATCTGCTCTTTTCTTGGAGCCCCGGGTTTAAGACGGAAAAAAGTTGAGTATTTAATCTGGATTGAAAGTAGCCGTTAAGTACCCAACTTTTTCTGGAAGAGGTATTTTTACGGTAATACACCTTTTTTTCTGTTTTAATTTCCAGCATAATTTTCCCGGTGTTTTTCTTCTCCCTCCAATTCCCAAATTTAAGAACAAACTTTTTGTTAGCAGTTGCTCTCCGCGACATTATCTAAGAACAAATCTGCTTTTCAGAAATTTGTTATTAATTTTGACCAAAAAACATTATTATTAATAGCTATGTATTTGTTATTAATTTTGACCAAAAGATATTATTATTAATAGCTATGTATCCAAAAATGGAAAAAAAATATTACTATTAATAGCTAAGAACATTTAATTATTAATATTTATAATTTTATTATTAATTGTTGGGTATCATTAATTACTATTATTTATAAAATTTCATTTAAAAGTCAAGCATTTGGGAGATATGGTTAGTAAAAGAACGTTAATATGCATAGGATATTTAGATATCAGTAGCGCTATTTTAATGAAATAAAATAAGGGTAACAATGGAAGGATAATGATTATATAATAAAAAAGTAAAAATATGAGAAATTAAGGCTATTTAAACGGAAGCTTATCAACTAAAGTAAATAGAAATCTGTGTTATATACCCAGAATTTTATATTTTCTAACCGTCTCTCAATGGTTTGCTAACCACTAAAGTAAACTCGCCCTAACTAATATATTAAAAAAAAAAAAAAAAAAAAAAAAGAACAAGTACCTGTAAATTCCAGCCGCGGCCTTTTCTCTCTCTCTCTCTCTCATTTTGTTTTTTTGGTCAAACATGCACAGTAAAATCGCCACAGTGTATGGCGATTATGAATAAAATAATTTTAAAAAAATACACAGTGAATGGCGACCGAATTAAAATATTAATAAAAAATTAATATTTTAACTAAAATGCCATAGCGCACGGCGTCTGGAAATAAAATATTAGAAAAAAATAAAAATGCCATAGAGGGCGGCGACCCCGTTAAAATACTAATAAAAAATACCAAAAAACGCCACAAGCTGTGGCGTTTTAGTGCAAAATGTGAACCCACTTTTTTTAAGTAATACTTTATGAACTTGAATAAAAATAAATAATATTTTTGAAAAATCTTCGATTTACGCAGGGGAAATAATTGGCGACAATCTCCAATTATGGAGGCTATTGAATAAATGATTAAAATATTTAAAAAAAAAACCATTTTTTCAAATGGGTCGCCAGTGAGAGTGGCGACCCTTGATGAAATATTGAAAAAAAAAAAATTTTGTTGCGGCTCATGAGATGTGGGGTCCTCTCCAAAAAGAAATATTTTTTTAATTTCGGTCGCCACATTCTCTGGCGGCCGAATCCAAAAGTATTATAAAAAATTCAAAAACGCCATTTTCTGTGGCGTTTAATAAAAAAAATTATTTTTTTATTATGGGTCGCCAGTCTCTGTGGCGACCCCGTTAAAAAATTAATAAAAACCTAGAAAAACGCCAGACTCTGTGGCGTTTAATAACAAAAAATGCACCCGCCCCATTTTCGTATCACTTTACGAATTTATTTTAAAATTAATATTATTTATGAAAAATCCTCTGATATAATAGGATAATGTTCATAAAAAGAGAAGGCAAACATAAAGTATCAGTCACTTCTCTTGACTTTTAGGGCATAATTAATGTCAAACAATTAGATTTTAAAGACATTTTTTTATGACCATATGAATTATGAAGACAACTATAAGTAGAAAGTTGGAGGCCTAGCCAGAAAAATAGTAGCTAGAACAGTGAATTGGCATTACAAAATAGAACAAGTACTCTTGTTAATTATGAGTGTCAACAATTAAGATTGATTGAGTTCTTTATCCACTTTTTTAGATTTATTTCTTATCCCGAATATGTTAGGTTAGGCATAGAATATATACGCTTTTTCTTTAAGCTACAATATAGCGTTCCCAAACAACCTAAATTATGCTTTGAGTGGCTCAGCTTTTGCCTCTTTCACATTTTATTTTTGGCTTTTCCATACGATGCAGATACCAAGTTATTAATATAGCAATATGAACATAATTATCTATTTAACAGGAGACGTCTCAAGTGAAAACTTATTTGAGTTTATTTAAATAAAATCTCGAATTCGAATTTTTCGGTGAAACGTACCATCAGTCTCAAAAGATTAGGTGGGTGACACTATGGAAAACCAAAAAAATAATTATATAAAATTTATGAGAAATATTTTTTCACACCTCTATCTAAATTATTTTTTTAGTAATTTTAACGAAAATATAATTGACGTATATGTTTTATAAACATATCGCATGTTATATTTTTTAATCGAAATCACTATAAAAATTTAGATAACAATATGTTACAAATACAAAAATTGTATAAGGAACAATGACAATTTATTTCCATGATAAATTACAAAAAAAAATGCAAAATTTGAATGGTAAATTTTTTTTGTTCTTCTAAAATTCACTAAAAAATGATATGATATAGAATATGAATATTGATTTTAATCGTAAAATAATATTTTTAGAGAGGTAAGCGGTAACCAAACAATGATCAATCTTGTCCAAGCAAATTAGGATATACGAGTGTCAAATTATATAATTTATCTTGTTGTTATCCGATTATAATGTTGACGCGTCGTTTAATTCATCCTAATTAATCCATAAATATTTAATTCTGTACACGTGTATCAATGCATCCCAAATAAATTAAGAAATATTATTCAGTGCCGTCTTTGCAAGCAAATGCGGATGGACACGTGGCACTATTTTTTACCACGCTCGTTATGAATGGGAGGTATTGGTAATGACTAATGAGGCTTGTTTTAGTTTATGTTATCCTAAACCTGATATCTTTCATTATTTTAATGCCATTATATTCCTATGTGATTCGTTTTAGTTTAAGCTAATCTTGTAATCTTAATCCCAATAAATTGTAAAAAACAGCTAGAAACAATAAAAAAGATAGTTCTTTTTAAATATTTTAATAAAAATATAAAAAAAGTTCGTTTTAGTTTAAGCTAATCTTGTAATCTTAATCCCAATAAATTGTAAAAAACAGCTAGAAACAATAAAAAAGATAGTTCTTTTTAAATATTTTAATAAAAATATAAAAAAAGAGGTTATTTTTGCAAAATATCAGAAAAATTACTAAAGTTTTGAGAAAAATTTTGTTTGGAGGAGTTGGCCTTGAGGCTAGCTTTTACATGTAAGAAGCTTGACAAAATATATAGAGAAATTGAGATGTCTAATTAAAATAATTTTGATAAAGATATTTTTGATTTAAATACTTTATTATTTAGCCAGTAGTATTTCTTTTTCTTTGTTGTTATTTTTACTTATAAAAAAAAAAAAAAAAAAACTAAGACATGAATATGGGTAACCGTGATGATTTGGATCCTTCTTAATTTAATAAGGCCCATTGGGCTTTTCTGGCAGGTGCTCACTGTTTCTTTATTCACATAATATCTTGTTAATTGGCCCAGTATATACTAGTTTAATTAAAATAATGGGCTATATTAATTTTTGAGTCGGTTGGTTTCCGAAGTCTAAGTATTATCGAGTGGTGTAGTTTATCAGTTTAGTGTTATACTAGTTTAATTAGAAATTTTATGTTCGAGTACACAACTATCATTTGTAGAAATAATTTTCTACCTTAATGGTTGGGCTCAGCTCGAATCGGAAATCATTTATTTATTGAAAGGAGAAAAAAGATAAAGGAAAATGTATAGGAACCAACCGGCCAACCTCAGATATTTTTATTGGTTTCATAGCATGTGAGTAGTACTTGATTCCCACGTTCAATATTATTCCCTTTAACTATGCTGCTTAATGGCACATTTATTTAATTTTGCTAAGTTTAGTGCAGTATTTTACTGCATTATGCGATTACAACAGTAGGTTTTTCCAATGAATAGTTAGTGGAGAATCTTGCTAAATGAAGTTATAATAATAATAATAATCTGACTATTAATGCCAACTAATAAGGGGTCCCATTGGGTGATTGGTGTGCCTATCCTGTGTTTTGGACTATGCATGCATGATGGCTATATTCATTTAAAGCAATACCCTTTGAATTAGCCAATAATTGTTGGCTGAAATATGACATTTGGGTGTGCCAACACTAGGGCTGCAAACAAGCCGAGCCGAGCCGAGTTTTCTTAAAAATTTTAGGATCGGGCTTGAGATTGAAAGGTAAAGATCTGGCTCGGGATCGGGCTTGAGATTGACAAGCCGAATTCTTTTGAGCTTGAACTCGGCTTGAACAAAACTCGAGCTTGACTCGACTCGGCTTGAGTTGGCTTGAACTTTTTGCTGCTCAGAACACCCTTCTTCTATGCAGATCACCGCCGGCGAAAAGGAAAGGGGAGAAATGAGATGCGTAAAAAAAAAAAAAAAAAAAAATCTTAGATCTCTATCAGCCATCTCCAATTCAGATCTCCATCGACAAAACGGAAAGGGGAAAAGAAATGAGGGCTCAGATCTCGTAAAAAAACGAAAAATCTTACATATACCAGAGAAGCAAGAAGAGGCGTAGTTCTGTTAGTTGGATTGATGGCCGGCGTGACAGAAGTTTAGAGATTGAAGACTACCCAAAAGACAGCAGCGTGGCGAAGTTAAAAAGCTTTGAAGGCTGGCGGCGGTAGGTAGTGGTGCAAGAGGTGGCATAGCTTTGAAGGCTGGCAGTGGTGGGTGGTGGGTGGCGGTGCAAGAGATGAGTTTGAGAGCTCCAATCGCGATGGGTGAAGGCGGAGGATCTGCCGATGAAGACGATGGTGTGTGGTGAATGATTGGGGTGGCTGGGACGTCTGAGGCGGCTGAAGATTTTGATTTGTGAATGGTAGGGTTTCATAAATCATACCTCAAATTTAAGTTAGTTGGGTTATATTTCTCTTTTTTCATTTTTCAGTCGGTGGGATCTTAATGGATTATAAGACATTAATATGCATTCATATTATTTAAAATGTGCTTTAATAGTACATATTATTATAATATTGAACATAATATAATATATAAAACATATTTAGTGGATTATTAAAACCACACATGTATTAATATAATATAACATTAACTTATTATAATATATCATATATATTGGATTATTTGATCATATATATTAATGAGCCATATATTATTAAGACATAATATATATCTATCATATATATTATTATGACATCCTTATACTATTATATTAGCAAACTCTGCACATTCCATACATGTGTAAATAGAAAATAATTATTGTAAAAATATTAAAATTAATTTTTTTTAAAATATATATTCTATGATTATTTAAATTATAATCATTAAATTATGATTGATAAATGAACATATAGCTTAAGATAATATCATATTAGTAATTATATAAAACATAAAAGAAAAAGAATGCAAGTGGTGAGAAAGAACTATGTAATATAACATAAATCTGTTATAATATATAATATATTTTACTTTATCTTATAGATATATTCAGTATTAAATGTAAAAAATAAAATTTATTAGCTATATAAGTATGGAGGTGTTTTTGTATCATTAAACCATACATTTATATAATATAAACCTATTATATTATAATGATATACCTTATGTATTATATATTAGATCATATACATCAATAAGTTTCAACAAAAAAAAAAAAAAATGTACATCCATTAGTAAACTATATATTATTAAGACATAATTTATATTAATCATACATATTATCTTATTAAACCGTAATACTAAACATGTAAATTATATAATTAAGAATTTCAGACACATGCATATATAAATTATGTAATGTATTTGGTCCATTACTATATATATATATATATATATAGTTTATATTATTAAAGAACATGTATTAAAATTTAATTACACAAAAATATAAGATATATATTTGGTGGTTTGTGCATTATTAAAACCAGATATAATATAATATAACATAAACCTATTATAATTTTGAAAAATCCAAACATCTCAGAGATAGATAGAGAGATACGAATTTCTCGAGTGAATTGCACTCCTTCGTATACGTCAGGAGTCCAAGGAGATCTTTTATAATTTCGTAAGTGAGGGGTGACTCACTTGTAAGGAGTCCAATTAAAACCAAGGAATTATCATATATTTTATATTATCTTATATATCATAATATATATATATATATCAAGAAACAAAATATTATTAAAATATAAGGCATTATGTTTATTATTAGCTCTTATTAAAATTTAAGGCATCAATAAGTTAAATATTATTAAAATTTAAAAAAAATACATTATTAGCTTATATATTATTAAAACACATGCATATTTTTTTTTATAATATATGATATATAATAACATATTATCTTATCAAACCATAGTACCATAAAAGTTAATAAACTGTACAATTAAGCATTTAAGACACAAGTATATGAAATATACTTAGTCCATGTTTAAAAACAAATGTACACATAAATAATATTGATCTAACCTATAAAGAATTAAAGATATATATTAAATCAAATACATTATTAATTCATATATTACTAAGGGAAACATACGCAATGCATAATTGATATTATCTTGTCAAATTATATACATTGGTGAACTATATATTTTAAAATTTTAAAATATATATGTTATATAAATGTACATTTACATTATCTAATGTCGGACCATATATATATATATATATATAATTAATTAATAAAACTGTATATATAATATATGATATGTATTTATTATATTATTTAAATATAAAGCCATAAAAATATATTTAAAATATTATAAACTAAATATATATTATATATATCTTATATGTATATATAATATAAAATCTAATATACATATATATACAATTTTTAAAATATGTGTACCTAGGCTCGCGAGCTAGCTCGCAAGCCGCGAGCCTAGGCACAAAGGGCTCGAGATCGACTCGAGGACTGACTCAGGATTGAAGGAGCTCGGATCGAGCTCGTCCAAACACGATTTCAAGCCAAGCCAACTCGAGATCGACTCGTGAAGCTCGCAAGCTGGCTCGGCTTGTTTGCACCCCTAGCCAACACCACATGAAACCATATTGATTGGGGACAAAATACGCTCGACCCACGTTTGGACACGTGGCGGCACGAGAAATTAATATGTGGACTTTCTTTGACTGGGGCAGGTTATCAACGAGCGTCCAAATCCCCCGAAAGTCAAAACCCCTAGAGAACACGTGCTGTCTTTACTGTGCGCACGCGTGGTTATTCCTGCCGCTCGAAAACAAGCGCACCCCCCAAAACAGAACACAGTCCCAGCTTATCTTGGAAATCCTCTTCGACCGTTATCATCCCTTGAAGAAGCTTCCTCTCGCAGCCTTGGCCTCCATTCCCTAGCGGATCCTCTGGCCTCCAAGGCCCATGGTTGACACGAACGTGCTCTTAACCCTCGTTACCAACCCCCTAAAACGGCTCTCTGACATCCCTTACATGCCCGCACACCTGCCACTGTCGCCAACACTAACTTCCACCAGCTTTTGCAGGAGATCCCTCCTAGGATTCTCCTCGCTGCGACACGTGTTAGGGCAACATTAGGGCAGGATCACACGAGGTAAATGACCAAAGGGTCCCTGACCCTCAACTATAAATATGGGAGTTCATCTTCATCCCTGTAAGCATTCTTCATCACTGTAACCCCATTAAGCAGCTTACATTTTTCTCTTTCAGATCACTATCTGACTTGAACGTCGGAGAGCCAAACTGGGAATCACCCCCAGTTTCCCCCAGCTTGGCCTTCTGACTTTGTTGGTGTTTGTCCTAGCAGGTGGTGCCTACAGCTTTTCCGGCGACCCTTCTGAGCTTATCCATTGTTTCCCCACCTCAACAAAATAGAAAGTGATCGGAGTTTGACCCTTACCTGATCGGACCCCATCATTTTTGGCGCCGTTTGTGGGAAACTGTTCTCAGCTCATCATTCTCTTTTGCTAGTTGAAAAACAAACACCCATCACCTTTCCAAACATGGTTGCTACTAAGTCTGGAGCCCGGGGGGGGGGGGGGGAGAGAGAGAGAGAGAGAGAGAGAGAGATGACCTTCCTCGTGATCCCAATATCACTATTATCCCGCCAAGGGCGGCTGACGGAGCACCGCCTGACGGAGGCCCACTTCCACCAGCAGAACCGATAGTACCACCACTGGTGCTCCCAGGGCCGCCCAATCCTGCCGCCTGTGGGAGCGCTCAGCTTCCATCTTCTTTCCAGCATCCCCAGAGCACATGGCTTAATGCCCACACCGTTCCAGGAGGACACCCTTTCCTAATGCCTCCTCCGGGTACACTCTCACTCCTAACGTCATGATGTCGGCGGTTCAACCATACCATGCCGGGCAAATCTAGCTCCCCGTGGTGATTCTGTTGGATTGTGGAGGGCCCGAGGCAGAGTGACGGCACAGCTGAATATTTCAAAAATTTCGCCATAACCTCGTTATCAAAATATTTCTAAAATGTTTTAATAAAGCAGTGGAATAAATCGGGCAGTATAACTCTAATATATACAGACATCGATAACATAATTTTAAATCATCTAGCATATAATCACAATATGCAAATATTAATTTCGGCGGCATAACGGTATTACCGTACTGCACAAATGGCTATCAACGGCACTTTTCCAGCACCTCGATATCTTCTCGTGAAACCGGCAGAGCTTCCCCGCAATATCCCCGATTAAGAAATTGGAGTGTGGGCTCCGGCAGTATTTCCCTAAATACTTTGAGAAAATATTTTTCAGAAAAACCCTTTTTTCTAAAACCTGAAAATCCCTATTTTCTAATAATTAAGTGGATTATATATTAATTATATAACCACCTAATTAAGTAATTAATTAATCCTAAAATTAGGATTAATTAATCTTAGAGAGAGAAGCTGCCGTGAGGGCTTTTAGAGAGACAAAATGAATTGCCCAATCTTATGATAAAAAAGGAATGAATGCTTGCCCTATTTATAGTTGTGAAACAAGGGACTTATTGCCAATTTTGGAAAAGAAAATCGTACAGCCCAAGCATCTTCCATACTTGGGTGCACTCCAAGTCTCTTAAGGGGCAAAACCGTCTTTTCCGTGTCTAACACTTGCGCCCCACGCCCGAACGGTAAATCTGAGAGCGCCACGTGGAAGGTCAGACCGAGACGAGTCAGCCGCCGCCGACCACGCGCCATTCGGGCACCGCACGCGCCTCCACGCACCGCCACATGGCGGCTGTGTGCCGGCGCGTGCTTTCCACGCGCAGGCTACCAGAAACGGACACGTGTCCGGATCCGGTTCGGATAAGATCCGACCCTATCCAGCAACCCGAACCGGAGACCCGCTTCCACGACCCGTTGACTTTTCAGTCAACATGATCTGGGACGCTCCTTCGCGCTGACGTGGCACGATCCTCATCGTCCACGTGTCAGACGCGCTGGCACCCAGTCAGCGCCACTTGGCGCTGATCCGCTGACGTGACATGACACGTCATCACTGCCACGACAGCAAATTTTTTTTTTTTTTTTGAAAAAATTTTATCTTCTACAAAATAAAATTTCGGGCATTTCCAACTCTTTGGATTTAATTTATTTTCTCAAAATAAATTCTTTGGCTATTTTCAAACACTTTGAAAAAACATTTCTCTCTCTCATTTTAATATTTTCTCATTGATCTTCGTTGGGGCTTGCGGAGGGACCTGCAGGACTAATTAATCTTAGCTCCAAACGGGTCAAACTATTATCATCCCATGACAATAATTGATTACCGTTTAACAATATTTAATTCCACTAAATAAATATTGTTGCACTCTAAAATTAATTAAATTATTCACGAATTTCTCGATCTAGAATAATTTCGCATTTTACTCCTCTGTACAGATATCCATGAAAAATAAATCAATACTACTATCATTTATTTTTCACTTCCAATCTGAAATTTCTTGATTCGCCTTAAGTCCAAATCCCCTGTATGTGAAACACATTCAACATACAACTTCGGTGACGCACACACGAAGTACTTTGGCCAAAGTTTTAATTGAACTTTGCAAATCTATTTCAGGGATATCTTTAACCTTCCAGCAAGGCTACAGATTCCTCGATCAATATTTCTCTCTAGCACATTTCATGCAATCACCGAACGTACAAAGTATTTTGGCCACCCGTTACCGAGACCTCACTTCTGAGTACATCACAGTGATTAACACTACATGCCTAAAGTAGAAACACTGCCAGGATTAAGAGTCTAATGCTTCCGAGATTTTGTTCATTTTGGATAGCAGTATAAAATGAACAATCTCAGTGGTCCAGTTCGATGTTTCCAATCTCATTGAAAATCATCAATGCGTTATAATTGGAAACTCCATTTCCCTATGACGAAAGACTAATCATCTTATATAACACATTATAGTCTTGATAAGAACATCTTCTTATCATCCTGACTAGAACTTTAATGACACTTGACTTCTGGTATTTAAAGTCTTTTCCTATGAAACACATTTCATATAAAAATACCATCACACGTCATTAATTATTAAATTTGTAAAATACTCATAACTTGCGATAATTTCAGTTTTATTAATCCAAAATATTTACAATATAATTGGATTTTCAGGGCATTAATCCCAACAGATTCCAAGGAAGATCGAAGGGGTAGAGTTGCCCCCTTTGACCCCTCAACAGCTGAGGGCTCTTTATGCCCAGTGTGAGGTTCAGGCGGCCCAGGGCGCATGAGAGAGATTTCATTCCATGTATTTTCCCTCTGGGCAGGCCACTCAAGTTGCCCCTCCTTTGGGGGGGATGCAAACATATCCGCTCAGGGAGGCTCAGGCCATCCTGAGGGCTCAACCGCCGTCTCCGCCCGCCAAAGAGACAGAGAGCCCACGGAAAGAATCAACGTTGATGAAGAGGCCCATTCTCGAGCTTCAAAACGAGGGCGACCAGCCTCCCAATGAGGGAGCCAGGCGAAGAAAAGAAATCCCAATGTAGCACCCACAACGATAGGCACCACATCCCCCACACTACAAGTCTAGTCCACACGTGAAATGGTTAATCCAAGCATGAACTGGACTCATAGCGAACGGGAGACAAAATAAAAGTACCTAGCTAGGCGGAAACTAACCCTGTACCAATTAAATCAAAATAACCAAGAGTGCAATGCGGAAGCAATAATGTGTATTCCATACAATTCAACAATGGCAACAAGTCCGACAATTCCAATATATAATTTAAATCCACCATGCAACCTAACAACGGGTTCAACTAAACATGCAATCTGTCCCGAATCAATATCCAACAATAATCATAATTGGCACAACGGTCCAATACATACATAAAGGAACTATAATTAAAACATAACAATATGAAATGCGACTCGAGTGTACAAGTGTGACTCGAACAAAATTGCAATGACCCGACTCCCGCCTAGCCAAAACCTGCAAGAACTGAGAAGTGGGAAAGAGGGGTCAGTCTCTAGAAGACTGAGTGAGCAGGAGCAATACATAACAATAGAAACATATGCATGCAAGTCATAAATCCCGAGCAAGGTTTTATTTAAAGGTAGTTCCCACGAAGGGCAAGAAAATAACTAAGCAGTGCTCGGACTTTACAACTAATTCATATTAAATTCATTAAGTTCATAAATCATACATAATCAATAAGGCTCGGTGAGTGAGCGTGCACAATCTCCAACCAAACTCCGACTGTGTACGACAAATATCCTTATTATATTGAATACGCGATCACACAATACATTATAATACATGCAAACCATGAAACATAACATAAGACATAGTCGTTTGGGCAATCTGTGTTCCGGCCTTCCCGTACGGTGTATAACAATCATACCTAAATATAATCATAAAATAAGTTCCAACCTTCTTCCTCCGGGTGGTGGACGTGTTTGCAAGGCCCGACCACCTAAACATATCAATGTGGCAATTGAGGTTCATGAGTCCTCAAAGCCCGGTTAGCGTTTCCTCGTCAAAAACTCCTTAACAAGATCCGTTTCGCCGTAAGCAATGTGGGACTAATGTACGGGATCACCGTCGGCCCGATGCCTCCCCGGATAGCCACATACACTAAGTCCCTGGGCCCGTGTTCAATACATGTTCTCGCCATCATAATCAATTCATGAGAAACACAATACATTTGTAACATAATTAATACATTTCATAACCCTTGAGAAAATATTTACTCGATGACTCCATTTGAAAACAGAATATAGGTATATTTAGGTTTTTGGCCAAAACTTGTCATATAAGGTTGTAGGGTTCACTACATAACTAGAACGAAAACACCCTCACCTGGAATACCACGAGACATAAAGCATGAGTAATACGGGTGCCTATTCAATTAAGAAGTCTTCTCCCTGGAAACGAACTGTACAAGAAAGGGAACAATGTGTACTCATGAGAATTGACTCAATATGAAACCACATGGATGCACGGCATGTGATGTACATGATATGAGATGCATAAAGAGCATAACTCATGTTATGATGTCATATAACCAAGTAATTCATTCAAAACGTTCGATACATGAAGGGTTCATATTCATTCCTTCCATATCTTTTATGAATCATATCAAATCGAGCCGAAATCTTCAAACTATCATCATATTACTCATTTTAACATGTTTACAATGCATACAATAATTATAGGGGCAAGAGGATACAAGAGAGCTTCAAACGTATCATTTAAACGTTCATGTATTCAAGTCACTTTTATGCTTATCAAAGAAACCCTAAAATTAGAATAAATAATCAAACACATCATATATTATCAACTAATCATGCATAAAAGTCATAAAATTCACATACGGGAGCCAAGGGAGTGAAAGGAACGTAAGAAGGGAGGTTTAGGCAAAGTTCGGTAAAAGTTGACAATAATCGAAAACGCACAAGCTGTAGGAAAATAGAAATATCTTGAGTTTTAGGAGTTGGAATTGAGTTTTGTTTGTTAGATAAAAAACTAGACACATAAACCTTTCAAATGATATATGGCCCAAAACGTGGTTCAAAGCGATGAGGAAATGGCGAGGGTCCGAAGTTGGGTGAGTGCAGTGTTTCGGCGAAGCAGCGACACAATTTTCAAATGATCATAACTCAGAAATTAGAAAAGATATTAAGGTGATTCCAATTGGAGGTGTTATTAAACTTTAAGAGGTTCCAACGGCTCAAAAATCAGATCATTCGGAGTTCGGATGAGGGAGTATCCTGCAGGGGAAAATACAAGGCAAAATCTACCCGGCTGGGAAAAACTTGTGCCGAAGTCTTCTGGACCGGGTACTCTTTAGGCACAAAAAGTACCCGCCCGGGTAGTCTTCCAGGGCTGGAAAAAGGCTAAAAAACAGGGGTTGCTCGAAGAGGGGAGACAAGGAAGCAAAAACCACTTCAAAGCTCAACTAAAAACAATCAAATTCAAGGTATAAACTCACACATACATGCTCTATCATAATAGCCTAGCAAAATGGCATGAAATGTACAAGAAACCAATCCACCATTTTTATATCTAAATTTACACATATATATACACATATAGATACACCAATTTTGCTCCAAGTACTCAAACAACCAAGCATAAAATTCATGGACTCAAGTATTAGAGTATCAAAGATATACAAATTCATGGTTCCAACTCAAAGAATCTCAAACCCTATCTTAATTGACATATATAAAAATCCACATAATACCTTGGAGGAAATGGAAGGAGAAGAAGAAGATGATGGGAGCTTGAGTTCTTGTCTTGAATGGAGAAGAATAGAGCTTGAATCCCTTGTCTCTTTGCTTGCCTTGCTTGGATCGAAGTGGAGAGGAAGAGAGGGTGGAGAGTTCTTCTCTTTTGTGTTGGGAAGGAAAAATGAAGAACAAGAAGGTGTATGTGTGTATATATCATGTGATAAGGGGGGAAGAAAAGACGAAATTACACTTTGGTCCTTGAACAATTTAAATGTCTCAAATAGGGCCCAAGGTTTGATAGGTGGCTAATTGGGGTCCAATTTCGAGGTTCGGTTGAGTCCAAGGATTTCATATAGGTTCAAATAAGTGCACAAGTGAAATAAAACATTTAATTAACAAGTAAACACGTTAGAAACGAATTTAAATAGAACAGTCAATTAAATCATATAAGTCATACACGTCACATAAAAGCAATTAGTTCACGAAATTAATAGTTAAACACTCACATAGCAATTAAAACATAAATAAAATCACCTAACACTCGGTCTAATCCCACTCGTGATGTCATACCTGACTGGTCGAGAAATCGGGGCGTTACACCCAACGTCATCGCAGCTGTGTAAAACCAGCTGCAGGAGTTGCAAGACATAATGGGACAGCTCTCTCGGGCGATATCTCAGGTCCCCCACAACGGGGACGAACGAGACAATGCCAGAGACGTTCGTCGGCCGACCCGCCTACAGCACGTTCCATGCCATATGGATCAAGAAGAAAATTTTGGATGTTATAACCACCATCCACTCGCGAAAGGATCCCCCCTCATGGATGAGGTACTATTGGCCCAAGCAGGCCTGGGCAAGGTTGTCAACCGCTACGATGGGACCACAGATCCTGCAGAACATCTAGATCATTTTCTGCACCTGATGCATCTGTACGAGCACTCTAGCCTTACTGGGCCAAGGTTTTTGTTACCTCCCTTGTAGGAATGGCCCAAGAGTGGTACAAGCGCCTGCCGCCAGGCTCAATCCACTCTTACGGTGAACTCACTGACGCCTTCCTAAATCACATCAACTCATTGAAGGCTCCTGTTACCGCACCCACTGCCCTGTACAACTTGATTCAAGGCGAGCATGAATCTCTTCGGTCATTCTTCGCTCGTTTCAACAAAGAGGTGCTGCTGGTGGAGAGGCCCTCCATGGATTTTCTGATCCACGTTCTCTTCAAAGCCTGCAATCACAAGCAATATGTGAGTAAGAAATTTCCTGATTCCATTGTGAAAAAACGCCCCACATCACTCATGGCGATGAGGGAGATAGCCGAGCCCTATTTCGCACTCGAAGACATGTACGAGTTTAATACTCCAAGGCATTCCGGGCCCTCTAAAAATGAGCGAGGGCGAGAGGAGCATCCCTACAGGGAGCGCCGCAAGTTGCCATCTCCTCCGCGAAGATTCGAGCGGGTCCCCCTCAACAGGCCTATCTCAGAGGTTTACGTCTTATCTGACAAAAAGCTCTTCAAAAGGCCCACGAAGATGAAGGATACAGAGGCTTTGAGACTCTCGAATAAATACTATGCCTTTCACAAGTAAAAAGGACATGACACGGATGAATGCCGACAGTTGGAAGATGAAAATCAGAGGCTCATCGCGGGGGGCCATTTGAAAAAATTTGTAAAAATGTTGGAGCGCTATGATGAGCGATGTAATGATCGTTCAAGAGAGAGAGAAGGAGGAGCCCATCATGTTCAAGCCTCAAGGAGCCCACGAGGGAGAGGCCCTCCTGAGAGCAGTCATAGCAACAAAGGAAAGGCTCCCGAGCAAGAGAATACCCCCCTTTGCGGTCATCAACATGATAGCAGAGGGTTCCTCTGGAGGAGATTCTAACGCTTCCCGGCGACGGTATATCCGGAGTTACGATCAACGTCACTCGGTGCCCAAGTCAGTCTATGCCATCTGGGAATCCAAAGATGGACGCTCAAAGGAACATGATGAGATAGGATTTACAGATAAGGACTTGGAACATATTGTAACACCCCATGGGGTTAGTGAAATCTCTGAATGTCCCATGGTCGTTAGCTTAGATGTCCACAATCACATTGTAAAGAGGGTGTTAGTGGATAGTGGAAGCTCTGTTAATGTTTTGCCCTACACTATGTTCCAAAAGATGAATGTCACTAATACTCCGCTCGAACCACTCAAGACAACCCTCATTGGCTTTGGGGGTTCTGAGGTTGTCCCACGAGGGTAAATTCGCTTGGCCACCTCATTTGGTCGTGCCCCACTGCGGAAGACACACATGGTCACCTACGCGGTGGTGGAGATTGAGATCTCTTATAACATCATAATCGGACGACCGGCCCTCGTGGATTTCAAAGCAATTATCTCCACATATCATCAGAAAATCAAATTTTCCACCCCCGAGGGTGTCGGAGAGGTTTTGTACAATGCCCGTGAGGCCTGGGAATGTTATATGTTGTCCCTTAAAAAGCCCAAAGCGGAGAAAGCGTTCCAAATGGGATCCACCAAGAAATCTGTAGATTTCCCTAATCTGAACGAAGATGGTCCTCTGCACAAGAGGGCCAAGATGAACAAGAAGAAGAACAAAAAGAAAGACCCCCACAACGAAGATGCCCACGAAGCCGCCCCACCAAGGACAGTGGGAGAATCCTCCTCTGAGGAAAGCGAGCACGGGCAAGGGGAGCCTATGGATGATAGCCATCTGACAGGAAATAAGAGGGCGCTCGAGCTCCCTCCTCCGGAGATACGGATCGAGCCCACGGAGAAGTTTCTCACTATTGAGTTGGAACCAGGAAACAAGGATAAAACCACTCAGATTGGATCCAACCTTTCAGGACCCTCGCAGATCATGATGATAGACTTTCTCAGAGAGAATATTGACGTTTTTGCATGGAGAGCATCTGACCTTACTGGGATTGATCTAGCGTCATAGTCCACAGGCTCAACGTGGACCCCTCTTTTAAGCCAATTAAGCAAAAGAAACGGGATGTACACGGTTTTCGGAAGAAAGTTATTGAGGAGGAAGTCCACAAGCTTCTTAAGGCCCAATACATCGAGCCTATACTGTATCCCGAATGGTTATATAATGTGGTATTAGTACCCAAAAGCGCGAATAAGTGGCACATGTGCAATGACTTCACTGATCTTGACAAGGCTTGCCCTAAGGATCCTTACCCATTGCCCCGTATAGACCAGCTGGTAGATTTGACCGTAGGCTGCGAACTCATGAGTATGATGGATGCCTTTCAAGGGTACTATCAAATCTTTATGGCCTCGGAAGACCGCCCCAAAACTTCATTCGTTGTCCACTTGGGTGTGTATTGCTTCTTGGTCATGCCTTTTGGACTCAAGAACGCGGGGGCCACTTACCAGCGCCTCGTGAACAAAATGTTCGAAAGAGAAATTGGAGGATCCATGGAAATGTATGTCGATGACATGATTGTTAAGAGCGAGCGTCAAGGCTCACACCTGGAGGATCTCAAGCGCATTTTTGTTATCCTGCGCCTGTATGGGATGAAATTAAATACTTCAAAATGCACTTTTGGAGTGCAAGGAGAAAAATTCTTGGGCTACATGGCCAGCCGGAGGGGAATTAAGGCTTATCCGGAGAAAATCAAGGTTATTCTGCATATCCCATCCCCTCGTAATCTCAGGGAAGTACAGGTGCTGGTAGGGAAGATCATTTCTTTAAATAGGTTTATCTTGCGCTCGGCAGACGGGAACCTTCCTTTCTTCAAAATTCTGCGCAACGCTCAGAATTTTGCTTGGATTAAGGAGTGTGAGAAAGCATTACAAGACATGAAGGCTTATCTTTCGAGCGCCCCGCTCTTGACAAAACCCTTTGAGGGCGAAAGGTTGTTTATGTACCTCTTCGTTTCCACAGAAGTAACGAGCGCAGTTCTAACAACCATACGGGAGCGTAAGCAATTGCCTGTTTATTATTTAAGCAAAACATTACAAGGGGTCGAGAGAAAATATTTGGAAATTGAGAAATTTGCATTCGCCCTCATAAATGCATCACGACGGTTAAGGCCATATTTTCAGGCACACTCAATAACCGTCCTCACGGATCAGTCATTAAAGCAAGTGTTGTCCAAGCTGGATGTATCTGGAAAACTGATAAAATGGGCCATTGAGTTGAACCAATTTGACTTAAATTTTGAGCCCAGAGCTGCCATGCAAGCACAGGTTGTAGCGGATTTACTGGTTGAACGTTTTGGTTTAGAACCTACTGTTCCAGAAAATGATGATCTATGGGTCCTACACACAGATGGTTCCTCAACCTCTCAGGGGAGAGGAGCAGGGGTAGCCCTTAGAGACCCCAATGGAATTGAGATAGACTTTGCGATCAGGTTGGATTTCCAGGCTACCAATAACGAGGCAGAATATGAAGCCCTCGTGCAAGGGTTAAAAATTACCTTTCAAAATGGAACCTCCAGAATTACCGCATATGTTGATTCATAATTGATTGCGAGCCACATTGAAGGAACTTATGAGACTCAAGAAACCACCATGATGCAGTACTTGAGCAAGGCCAGGGAAATCATTGGGAAGTTCAAAGAATGCAACTTATTGCAGGTCCACGTGCGGAAAACGAGCGCGCTGGAGCTTTGTAGAAATTTACATCAGCACTGGAAGGCACCGGCGAGCGCTCTGTCACATTCCTCAGAGTAGGGGAGCCGTTGATAACGGAAAGGATCACCAAGCAAGTGGTAGCCATGATTGATCCACACGAGCCATGTTGGCTCGATGACATAGTAAAATTTATCAAGGATGGCGTTTGTCCCACTGACAAGGTAGAGGTACGGAAAATCGGAAATAAGGCCCCTCGTTTCTCTTTGGATAACGAAGGCAGGCTTTTCAAAAAGTCATTCTAGGGCCCACCAATGAGGTGTTTGAGGCCCTCGCAAGCCAAAGAGACCCTTGAGCATGTACATGGAGGGAGTTGTGGGAACCGCTCAGGAGGGCACGTCCTTGCCAAGAAAACACTAAGGAGTGGACTCTATTGGCCTACTATTCTGCAGGATGCCCTCGAATTCTCCAAAAAATGTCCCAAATACCAATTCCATTCAAACATCCCTCAATTGCCAGCAGCCCAGATGGTCCCCATAGATGTCTCGTGGCCCCTTGACCAGTGGGGTATAGACATTGTGGGTCATTTGCCAATGGCGGTAGGGCAAAAGAAATTTGTCATATTGGCCGTGGATTACTTTACGAAGTGGGCAGAGGCTGAAGCCATTGCGAAAATCACCTTCAGGGTTGTGAGGGATTTTATCTGGAAAAATATCATTTGCAGGTACGGAATCCCAAGGGTGTTCATTTCAGATAACGGGTCGCAGTTTATTGCAGCGGATACCAGAGAATGGTGTTCAAAATTGGGAATTGAGTAGCGTTTTACTTCTGTAGGCCACCCTCAGGCCAACGGTCAAGCTGAAGTCACCATCAGGACTATTCTCCAGCACCTGAAAACCATGCTGGAAAGTAAGAAAAGTGAATGGGCTGAAGAGTTACAAGGGGCTATATGGGCTTATCGCAAACCCCCCGAGCGGCAACAGGCGAAACACCGTTTGCCCTCGTTTACGGGTCTTAAGCTGTGATTCCCGCGGAAATCGCACACGAATTCGCTCGTGCACCCTACTTTGAGCCTAAGGACAACGAAGCCAGCAGAAGCTTAGAGTTGGACCTACTGGAGGAAAGAAGGGACAACGCTTGGGCGAAAATGCACATATATAAAGCGCCTGTGGCGCGATAATACAACAAGCGTGTCAAAGAAAGAACTTTCCAGCTGGGTGACTTGGTCTTAAAGAAGGTGGAAGTCTCCAAGCATGTGGGAAAACTGGACCCCAACTGGGAAGGCCCATTCAAAATTACACAAATACGGGCCAACAACACATGCACGCTCGAATATCTGCAAGGCGAGGGTCTCCCACGCCCTTGGAATGCATGCAACCTCAGGAGGTTTTTTGTTTAAGTTAATTTTGTAAAAAGCCCGTGAAGAGGCACGATGTATTTGCTATTTTCCAGGGGATTATAATAGAAATTACTGCGCCTATTTACTGAATTTGAGTATGCAGGTTGGTTGAAAATCCTCTCTTGGGACCCCAAGCCCAGGGTGCCTAAATCCAGTCCCAGGTCCGGCCCACGTGTATGAGCCTCCTAATAAACCCGCGTAGTCTCTACTACTGGCAACCCGCCCTCGGAAATGGGAATTGCGGCACAAGAACTGGCTGAGTGGCAAGGGAGAGCCCAAAGGTCCCATGGCCTGGCCCCTCGAAATCAGCATCCTTGCATTTTTCACAGAAACAAAATTTTCACAAGTCTTGAACGAGGGCAACCTCCCAATAAGACCCTTGTGAATACTCAAGACTTAGTAACATTTTCCAAGCCATTCAAATAAAATTTTCACAAGTCTCGAACGAGGGCAACCTCCCAATAAGACCCTCGTGAATACTCAAGACTTAGTTAAATTTTCCAAGCCATTCAAACAAAATTTGCATAAGTCTTGAACGAGGGCTATCTCATAGTAAGACCCTCATGATTACTCAAGACTTAGCAGAATCTTCCAAAGCGTTAAAGTAAATTTACAACAAGTCATGAACGAGAGCAGTCTCCAAATAAGACCCTCGTAATTACTCATGACTTAGCTAAATTTCACATATTTTACCTAGCATGTTACTCAGAATCTTAGCATTATAAGATTTTATTACAACAAGCGCAGAGTAAAATTTCGTAATCAAATAATGCAAGGAATAAAAGGAGACACTATTGTGAATGAAAAAATCTTCATTAGTTAAGCTTCCATTAAATTACAAAGTGAGGGCACGTGGGCCCTTAGAACTCCTATAAAATTAAAAATACTAAACGGAGAAGAAAGGGAAATTTCAACATGAGCGTACGGAGGGAATCATCAAGCAGCAGGAGCAACGTCTTCGTCCAAGACCACTAGAACATTTCGAGCCACAGGACCTTGCACTGGGGCCGTCGGCTCTTGCGCTTGAGGGGCCTGTTCATCTTGATTCTGGGCAGTAGGTGGTGGCGCAGGCTCGTTGTTTTCTGGCACTGGAGGAATTATAGGCTCATTGCCCCCAGCCAGGGGAACCAAAGCATTTTGGTTTGCTGGGACGGGAGCGTTGACAATGGGCGCAGCAGGCTCGTTTGATGGGGGATTTTCAGGAGCGGCACTGGCATTATTGTCCCCCTCGTTTTGTTCTGCCTGAGGGGCTCCCTCCGGAGGGTGAGCAGTTATGTATTCGTCCTGGATGAGCGTGACCAAAAATTTGTACTCCTGCTCGGAGAGATTTGACTCAGGGTCTTCACGGTCCTCGTCCTCTTCAACGCAACGCTCGTTAAACATGAGCCCCATATCCAGCATCCCCCGAGCGGATGGGTCTGTCACACCCTTGAAAATGCCCTGCTCAATAGCCAAGTTAAAAGCTTTTTGAGCTTCATCAAGGCAGTGCAGGGAGGCCGCAAAGTTGAACGCCTTCGAGTGGCAAAACTTGATGAGCGCTTCTTTGGTGGCCTGTTCTGTGCGGTGGGGGAGCTGGCTCATCATGTCTGCGCACTTCTTCTCGGAAGCATTGAATTTGGAGACCCATCCGTCGCGGTCTTCCTTCAGCTTTTTGGTGCTCTCACTGAGGTTATTGAACTGCGTGCGCCTGATTCTCCGAGCGATCTCAGCGTTCGTAAAGTCCTCCTACAGCTTTTTCATCTCTTCCTCCAACTTTTTGTGTTCCGCTTCGAGGGAGATGAACTTAACCTTCTCCACCTGTAGTTCATCCTGGATTTGGGCGGGGTCGTTCAAGCTCGCCATCTTCTTGTACTTGGCTTTTCGGTCAGCATAAACTGAGGCACGCATTTGGATATTCTTTGCCCTCGGAAGAACTTACTGCATGGGTTCAAAAGGGCAGAAATAAGTGACAAGTATAAAAGAATAACATGTTGAAGGATAACATCTTCCAAAGACAAAGATTACAGGTATAAAAGTGACTTACAGAAATTATGGCGTGAATCATATCGCCAGTCACCTTTTCCACGGGCTTGGAATACAAGGCCTGGTGGTCCCCTGTGAATTGGACCTTCTCAAAAAGGCCGGTGCTGATGGCACACGAGGGCGATCCATGGTTCAAAAGAACGGGGCCCCCTTCTATAGAGAGCTTGTAGCTCCTGTCCCCTTTGCGCTCGAACCCCCATAAATGCTCTTCCTCGGAGGAGGAAGTGTCTCCATCACCCTTCGGGCCCTCGGCAACCTGCTTGCCCTTGCCGGTTATGATAAAAGCGTCGGGCATTCTTTTCCTTTTTCGGGATCATGACTCCCCTGAGCCTCCCTGATCACCACGCCCCGTGGAGGGCCTCGTCTGATTGGCCACCCTTGTGTCCGCTGAAACTGGAGGCCTGGCCACTATTCTATTTTCTGTGTTGGTCGCTCGGTTATCACCGCGACCTTGAGATGTATGAGCGGAGCTTGAGCTAGCCCCTTGGTGATCGCCTCGTCCATCACCCCTTCCGGCCCTCGGCCTAGGACATTTTGCTGAGTATCTTGGGTGTTCTGACGCTACTGGCGGTTGCGAGCGTTGACAAATTGGGCGGCATTCCGGATTCCACCTCCAACTATGATAATGTTTGCACCTGGGGCAAGGGAAAAACAAACAAACAAGCAAAACAACAAAGGTCAGAAATATTTATGCAAACTCTTTGGGAATATAAGTTACAAATACAAGTAAAAAGTTAGCATCCCTATCTAAAAGTTAGTGCCCTAAAATCTAATCGTCTCTCTCCAAATCTCGAGCGGGGGGGTTGTTGAGATAATGAGGGGTAAGCCCACAGAGGAATATGAGTTCCGCGTCTTCTATTAACTCCTTGGCTTGAATCAACCAGCCTTCGACCCTCAATGCTCCAGCCAAATCTTTTGCCCAGTTCTCAGGGAAAGTAGGCTCTAAGCGATTCCTTACAAGGGAGCCTTTCCGTGCGAAATCCACTCTCGTGCCACCCCGAAATCGTCATCCGCTGGGGCTTTGACAAAGATGAACTTCTCCTTCCAATCTGGGTCATAGGTGGATGAAGGGGAATCGATCAATTTCAGATGGGTCTTTACTTGAACATAATAGAAGAAACCCGTCTCAGGGGACGAGCGCGGTGAGCTAACAACTTGGAGTAGAGCGTTGAAATTCCGCATCGAGGGCTCGTGTTTGGTACACTTTATGAGGATCACGAAGCAGGTTGTAAGGGCGAGTCCGTTAGGCACAATCTGCGAGGGACACAGGTTCAAATTGTTCAGAATATTGGCCACCGAGACCGGGATCGGAAACCTCAACCCCCCAGAACTGACTGCATCTTTGTAAACAGCCATCTCACCAGGAGGTGGACGGTTGGCACGCTTGTGCTCAGCAGGGATTCGCTCGTCCCAATATATCGACGCTAGCATGGTCTTTATCTCTCCCAGAGTGATTGTACTGAGAGTCTTGTCCGGAGTGCGCTCGGTCGCTTGCATACCTGAGCCCTCACCCTCGTTTGACCCCTTGACCTTCTTAGCTTTTTTGGGCCTCTAGGACTTCTTCCTTTTGCCCTTGGCATGGGCTCTTTCTGAGGGCCCCGCTTCTCCCTCGAATTCGGGGGCTGGGGCCGCGATGGCCACGGTCACAGTATGGCGGTGAGAGTGGGTGGCACTCTCCGTCAACGGCAATACACTCCCTTACCTCTCCACCTCAAGCACCATGCTCATCTCATCAAAAAGGTGTTCAACACCGTCTGGGTTTCTTTCATTCATGGCCATGACGGCAGCGTCTAATTCCTCATCCCTAGGGGAACCCGGTGGGGATGAACTATGGGTAGCCATCCCCTCAACCTCGCGGGTAAATTCTTCTACGTGATCTCTGACCATGGCTATTATGGAATCTGGAAGGAATACAAGGATTTTGAAGGCGAAGGATGTCCAGAGAAACCTGGGATTTCTAGAGAAGGTGAAGCTTGTGGAATTACACAATCCTAGGTGATTACTAGGGTTAGAAAGCAAAAGTTAGTGATAATACAGGATTGTTACCTTAAGAAATTTCTGGAAAAGCTTGTGATTGTTTGGGAGATTGCTGGGTTTGCTCTGAAGAATTTGTGCACAGGAGGATTTTTGAGTTTTGATTGCGTAAAAAGTAAAAGGGATACAGAATCCCCTATTTATAGACATGGATGTTGGTACGTTTCTGACAGAAAATTCAAAATTGCAATCATTTCCCGCATAGGAAACCGTTCACTTTATTGAACCGTCACAAGTATCCCAAGGGCCCACGAGCCCCACGCGCATCAGCATTAAATGCATAAGTGTTTCAAGCGGTCAGATGAAAGGACCGCATTTATGGCGCAGTCAGAAGGATAATTGCCCAACACGCTACAACTTCCCCAAGCACAACGCTCGAAGATTTACATTGGCAGAATTCTACAGTCCTTATCATTAAGGACTACAGAATTTGGGGGCAAAACATATATTTCATTTTGTAAATTTTAATAAATATTGTTGCACCCTATAAATTATTATCATGTCGGATACCTCTTACATAATCAATGTCGTATCGTGTCTGTATTTATGCATCATATTTGATTGTTTGGGTTAAATATCTTTCGATTATGGTAAAAAAAAATTACTACAAAGTTTAGAAGAGGTGTTTGAAAATTATTCTTACATTTTCCAACTTCCAACTTTTAAACAATTTGAGGGTTCTTCAACATTCCAAAATTCAAAATCTAAACTCAAGTCGAGGTGCTGCGAAGAAGCACTTGTTGTAAGTTGTAACCAACCCCATGGATCAACAAGGGCTTGTTCTGGACCATGCAGCTAGATTGATACTGGCAACTTATTTTGGGATGGCTACCACCTTCCTATTGTTGGTTGGAATGAATATCGGACCCTTCTGATGTCCGGGCCTAGTGGCGCTTGCATCTTTTCAGACTAGAAACTGAAGATCGGGGTAAAATGTGAGTCAGAAGAAACAAAAAAGAAAAGAGTTCGGAAACAAGAGTTAGTTTATATGGTGAAAGGTTTCTTTATACATGATAATGACATGTTCGAATTTCTCCGACCACTTGAGATGTGTGTGCTTATAAAAAAATTGGATAAATAATATTTTGCTCATAATATAAAGCAGACCGGATGTAGGCCCAAACCTATAACTCAACAAATGATTTGTCATTTGTACATCATTCAAGAATGACATTAAATTTCAGCCTACATGGCCCATCAAATCAGCAGCCCAGAGAACAGTAAGAATATGAGTAAATTTTCATAAATATTATTTGATAGATATTACTGAACTTCATCAGATTCAGACTATATGATAAGTAACTGACAAATTAATATAAAGCGTAATTAAAAGCTCTGCGTCTAAATAATGACTACTAATATATGACTTCCTAGCTCTTTCCTTGTCGTCTCAGTTTCTCAAAACAAAAAATCCCTCAGAAGCCGGCCAAGAATCCATATTTTTCTGATGCCTTTATATCTCTCAATCTCCTCTCCTTCTTCTGCGGATTTTGATTCTTGATCACATAAACCTATCTATCTACCCGATGATCTTCGCCCTCCGGCCTTATATGCAGTGAGGTTCGTTCGTCTTTAGATGCCACCGACAATCCCTGATACTCTGAGTAAAATCTGGGTTGATCTGCAAAACCTGATTGGAATCGTGGGTTTGATTTGAAATTTGATTTGGATTAGTGGGTTTTCGATAAAGTTTCAGTCTTTGGATTTCCCTGGTTTTAATTCCAATCCCAAATGGTCTTTTTGGATAGCTCGATAACAGTTGACCAGCACATAGACATGGCGAAGTCTTTGAATCCAAGCGATCCTTCTTCGAGAATGAAGCAGATTAATCATTTCCAGAAGAACAAGAAACCTCCCACTTCTCACTTGAACATCCCAGCTTGCGAGCAATCCCGATACGCCTTGATCGATTGTCTAATCCTGATTGCCGTGATTGGCGCCTGCGGAATCTTGCTCTATCCTTACGTCAGGATTATAGCGACCAAGACTTATGAACTGGGGGAAGAAGTTATAGATGTATTGAGCGAGGAAATTGTTCGGGCCCCTATGATTTTCGGGTGTTTGGGACTTAGTATCTTTTTCGCAACAATGGCGCTTGTGGCAATCATAGTTTTTACAGATGGACGATGTGGGAAACCGGGCTGTCGCGGGCTTCGTAAGGCTGCTGAATTCGATATTCAATTGGAGACCGAAGAGAGTGTGAAGAAATCAACTTGTTTAGCTAAGAACGGATTGAAGAAGGGATTGTTCGAATTGCAGCGCGATCACCACAGAGAATTGGAGGCAGAGCTCAAGAAAATGGCTCCTCCCAATGGAAGGGCGATCCTGGTATTCCGGGCTCGGTGCGGGTGTTCGGTTGGACAAATGGAGGTTTCCGGGCCGAGGAAATCTCGAAAGGCGAAGAAGTAGTCTCTCTACGGTAGATTCTCTGTTTCTTCTTGGTTATTAGATACTGAAAGCAGTGTTAGTGATGAGCAGATCCCTGATGAAGGATGATTTCTTTTGAATAGTTTATAGATATGAATAAGCTCAATAGACTAATTTGAATAACTTATCTGAATTCTGAACAATATGCTTAAAGAGGTTATTTGAGGAATATATATATGATATGAGGACTTTTTCTTTCATTAGCTTTATCAATTGTTAAAACCATTGTGATGATGCTCTTTAACTGTTGGAAAAGTGCTTATGTTCTTGGTGGTCCTTGCTTGCTTTATATCAGGATAGTTTTAAAAATTCAATCTTGTTTTGCTTTCTGTGGTTCGATTCACGAAACCTTGATCTGGAGTCTTGATAAGCTTAAATTAACTTTATAAATTCAAGAAACTTTCAGACAAGTATGAATGAACTGCAGTGCTGATCACATTCGAACCATCAAGATGCTTGATTTCTCGAAAACAGAGTTTTGGGCTGTAGTTGAAGCTTAAAAGACGCTTGCAATGTAGGGATCTCCTAGTTTTTAATAATTTTGAAACTTTTCCTGGTGTTCCACATTGTTAAACAAGTTTGTTAATTGAGTGTTTTGTTGTTCGTGACCTTTGAATATCTAGAAGTGACCTCGTGATCACGGCGTACTAGCCCCGCCTCCATTGTTAATTATCGCCTACATACAGTTTTATCAGAGTTCTGGGCAAAAAGATTACATGCTGCATATATCTCATGCCCCTTACTTTTATTTCTGGTGATTATTATCATGTGAAGCTTGTATAGTTGGTAGTTGCCAACGCGTAGAGTGTGAATACGATGGGCGTATTCAAAGTCGCGTAAGCCGATATGAGTTGAAAAACACGTTTTTTGGCTAAAAAATGAGTTATATGGTATGGGGACGGCAGATATACATGATTAAGCGCTGTGGAAATTTTGGTTTATTGGAAAAGACAATGGGATTGTAGCTAGGGAAATGTATTTAGTCTACTTATATTGAATGTGCATTTATGGCTTGGGTTTGGCCCAAGAATTATATATCCTAATTCCTATCTGATATGGGGTCACCCACAAATTTGTCTAGCCCTCTCAACAATGTCCACAGTAAATGTTGGATTAGGAAACCTAACCTAAGTAAGAAAACAACCAACTTTTCATTAATAGAGAGGAAAAGGAAATTATCATCCGAATTTGGTCTTAATTTACGATCCAATTTACCATATTGATAAATTTTCGTTCAAACCGCCATCTAATGTTTATAATTTATCATCCCGATAGATGACGATATATTTATTTAAAACTAGACAGACAATTAAAAATTCTTAGATGTACTAGTACCGTATTTTTTATGTAGTCATTGTTTCATTGATTTTCGTGAGAGTTCACAATTGCTATTAATGACGAGGAAGGTTTTTTTGTTATGTTATTAATACTTGTACTTGCTCGCCTATTCTGTCTAAACCTGATTAAGATTATCAATAAATAGAAAGAAAAAACCATTCTATATTAACATTGAAATTGAAAGGTTGGAAATACTCGTACTTCAGAGAAGAGTTGGGACCGTTTTAGATTTCTAATCAACATCACATCATCTCCTAATGAGAATCAAATTTAAATTAAAGGCCATCTTTATCGTTACCCAACAAGTACAAGACATTCTCGAAAGTGGCTTAAGCTTGTATCATCACAGCCACTACACACATGGTGAAAATAATAGTACACAAGTCAAAGATTAATTCAAATTCTTTTCCACTTCGCAATTACAAAATCATCACTTCTTGTAAATTTCTTTATATTTCCAGCAAAAATTTAATATAACACACCCAAACCAAAAAATAATAATAATAAGGTCACGGGAAAGAATATAAGAATTTCCTCTTTTCTTTGGAAAATAAAATAATTTGTTATTTTCCTATGTACAAAGACAAAAACCTCATCCACTAGCCAACCTAAGTAAAATTAAAAACTAAACTCCAAAAAATAAAATAAAATATATGTATGAAATTGAAACTTCCCCAAGAATTAAAATCAACTGGTGGCATCGACGTCCATATCATGAGCTGGCACCTCATCATTGTCATCATCACCCATGTCATCATCATCCCCACTTTCCGAATTCGGATCCTCTTCCCGACCCGAATCCGGATCCGAACCTCGTCTTCTCCCAGCTATGAACACGTGAATCCTCCACCCACCCCTCTCGAACTCGTCGCCGTCCTTCGTCTCCTCTGCCGGCATGCTGAACCGGCAAATCGGGCACGAACCGTGGATTCCCAGCCATTTATCGATACAATTGGAGTGGAATTTGTGCCTGCAAGGCATCTCTTTCGCTTCGGTTCCGCCGTTGACTTCGTACTCCGACAAGCAGATCGGGCACTCCAGGCCGGGTTCGGATACCTGGACAAGCGGTAAGGACTCGATCGAGGCTTTTGACGCCGGTAAGGGACCGTTTTTGGAGGGAATTTCGCGGAGGAGAGATTCGATGTCGAGGGAGCCTTCGACGAGGGTGATGGATCGGGTGGGTTGGTGGACGAACACGGCGACCTCGCGGGGGGAGGAGTCGGTGGCCGCCGCCATGCCGAGGATCCAGGGGAGGAGGAGGGCGGTGGCGCCTCGGGTGCTCAGCTCCTCCAGCGACGGCGGCGGTGTTTGGGAATCTGACGATGAATCCATTGATTTCTTCGATTGTGTTTGTTTGATTTCGATGTTTTGCAGATTGATTTCGAAAGAAGAGTGAAGGAAGGAGAAGGAATTAGGGAGGAGGGGGGATTTATAAGGGCTTTTGGAGTGTCAAATGTGAATGGCGGCTAGGAAGGTTTGAGGAAGAATCTAGAAACTCGTGTTCACATTGTTTCTTTGTTTTTTTTTTTTTGATTTGAAATCTTGAGTTTATTATCGAAAAGGTAAAATTGGGTTATTGGGTATGTAAATATGTTCATAATTTAGTTTTGGGCAATTTCAAATAAGTCCCCTCCAATTTGAAGATTTTTATTTTAATTCTCAAAAACTTATACAACATAATACGATATAAATACTGCATTAGAATATTTTAGTATGACATTATATAAAATTTATACAACATGTTTGAGAGTGATGAAAACATATACAACATAATAGAATATAAATACTGCATTCTATCATATTCATACTACACTTGGGGACTAAAATAAAAATTTGATGTCCAATTGGAGACTAAAATAAAAATATCAGGCCCTAGCAGGACTTATCTCACATTACCCGTTTAGTTTTGTTCCAATAAATTTCAAAAATATTTAGTTCCATATGTTTTTAATTTGTTAATACATTCGATTTATTTTTTCGATTAATTTTGATATCACAACACATATATTCATAACGATAATTTTTACTGACATACGACCAAATATGGCAGATCGAAATTGAGAAGATCAAAGATTAAACTAGTGATTTCTACTTGAGATAACAGAAAGTACAATTTTGTATTAAAATCTTAGGACTTTTGAGTTATAGAATTATACAAGGAGTATAGTTTAAGTTAGAAAATTATAGAATGGAGTAATATTGGACACTAAAGCGCTTCGTGGCCAAGACTTGGACTCTTGGTGGACTAGGAGGATGCCAATTTGTATTATATAAATTTTTGTGTTTTAAGAGTGTAATGTTGAAACGCGCTTCACACGTGAAGGATGTATGAATGTGTAGTCAAAGTTAGACGTTTGTAGTTGCATATATGGCTTCTTGTCGTGGACTGAGATCGCACATTCTTGCCTATCAAAATTCTCAGTTATATTTCTTGTCGTGCATTCCATCTCGTAACTCGGGGTTTTTTCTAATTTCAGTGTCTTTTTTTTTTATATTACAATTTTGGTGTACTTTTTTTTGATATTACAACTTTGGTGTAATCCTCTTTTTCAAAAAGCGGAATCACTGTAGTGAACAGTGAATCCGCTTTTTCAAAAAGAGGATTCACTGTTTACTACAGTGATTCTGCTTTTTCAAAAAGAGAATTACACCAAAATTGCAATATACCAAAAAAAGGGCACTAAAATTAGAAATTCTCCCGTAACTCGGCTCCTCTGCTGGATTAAGAAATATAAAGTTAATTTTGTTTTAAATTATGTGTTAGGAACATTTTCTAATCTCTACTAATGTCGAAAGTAAAACACACGAATCAATATTAGTTGAATAGGTTGAGACTTGAGAGACATTTGAATGTAGATTATGCGCCCACTGGCAACTCCATCAAGAAAAACGAAAAGCTTAAACACTCAATTAGAGATGTTAAAAATATATAAATGATCGTTGTCAGTTCAATCAACCTCTTCAAAATTTGATTGCGGATTGTGATCGAGCCACAAATCCGGTCGTTGGTGCTCGAGCTGGGGATGACCGACCACTCAAGTATTTATATTGAGCTAAAAACCTCGACCTGGAAGTTTGTCTGAAAAAGAAGGAGCAAACGTGAATTAACGGCCGACCGAGGACAAAGTGGGGATTGACCCAAGGTCGGCATTCTGACGCTCAAGTCAGTGTCTCGATCTAGGAGAGAGATTCAAGTTGAGAAGGAGAGTAAAAATACGCTTACCCCTTGGAACCAAATGAGGGGGGTATTTATATCCCTGGGTCTTGTAGAGTTGTAGGGTTGGTACATAGCCTACTAGAAGCATTCAATGCTTTGTAGCGGTGGGTCCCTTGTTGCCAAGGGTAAGTGAGCCACTTGCCACATGTAGATCGATTGTTGTCCTGTAGGTCGATAGTTAACCAGGTCGATTGTTGACTTGTAGGTCGATAGTTTAGGGTTGACCTGTAAGCCGATAGTAGATCTGTACGCCGATAGTTGACCAAGTCGACCGGAAGTGTTGACCTGAGCAGGTCGATCATGTGGTGAGATTTGCTGCCACGTGGTCAGGTGAAATTTTGACACGTCAGATTATAGTTTAGGTTTAAGAACAATGAAATCATGTTGAAGGGCATTGTTAGTTCAATGATAAAATGGTATTTAACAAGACAAATTAGGATTTTGATGAAAAAGAAATAATAAAAGCATAACAGAAGTACAGTGAATTAAACTAAATTTCAAATTATACTCAGTGGGTCTGAAAACTTATACATTTGTCTAATGAGTTTGCGGTCCTGGGAACGTAATAGTAGGTGTCAAAGTCATTCGTGAGCTACAAGAGCTAAGGATTATGTAGTGCAAAGTGATATACATACGGGCCACCTCTTTGAGCCTGTGAGACAAAGTGCTACTTGTGAGAAATCAACCTTTTAAATTCGTAAGAATCATCTCTAAAGTCCCAATGCAGACAAGTGGGTTATGAATTATGTTACGCCGCGACAAGGACGTTATGTTTTTGAAAGAGTGATAATTGTAAAGCTAATGTCCCACATGAGAATAATGTAAGAATAAAGTGTTGTATACAACTTAAAAAGTCGTAGTATAACTCCATAGAATATTCCTTTTGATAGTTGTTTAAGCTCAATTTTAGGTTATACTAATTGAATTTGGAGACTTTTGCATCCATCTCCATACTCGTGTATATGAAAATTGGACGCTTGATTTCAAATTACACTAGATGGATTTCGATACTAGGTGTATTTGGAGACTTGCGCGAACTTTCATATTATATTCGGTGGATGTAGAAACTTGCACATTCAATTTTACGTGGATGGTGAATTATTTAGAGTTTTGCACTTGCGTCCAACGGACTCGTGACCGGGGCATGACAAAAACAAATCTTAAAAAAATAATAATAAACCCTTCCGATATTTTTTTAAAAAAAATAAAATAAAAATTGAAATTGTATTTTTGCCCTCCAATTATTAAAATGACAAATAATAATAATAATTAAAAAAAAAAAAACAGAAAACAAAAAACAAAACCCGAAGAATCTGAATCAAATCATCAGCATCCAGCGAGAACCACGAACCGATATAGCCGACAAATTTATAGTCATTATTATCACGAGCAAACGCCTCAATTCAAAGAAATATATTCAGAGACTGAAGAAGTAATTCTGAGCAGTGCAACGTCTATATATTGCGTAATTCACACACACTTTGATACCTTCTAGCTCTATTTCATCAACCTTGCGTTGCTGAAGCTACTGTGACAGCTACCGTCTCTCTACGTTCGGTGAATTTCCACCTGGGGTTTCGCTTATCCACGAAACCCAGACAATTCCCAATAGCCATGGATCTTTCTTTCAATATCTTTGAAATCTATTGCCGATACTGCGGTATAGTTATCGGGCCCTTTTTCTTGTCTTTTTCTTGGGGTTTTGTGGGTGTAATTCGATTGAAATCAGCAGGGTTTTTGTTTCTTGAAGTGATTATCAAGATTTGTTTTTTAAATTCTTTCGGTGTGAATTTAGGTTTGTGAGGGAATTGTTGGTATTCGATGAACTTGGGGAAATATGCTGCTGTATTAGATGTGATTGAGAAGAAAAATTGGAGTTGTTTAGGGGGAAGTTAAGGCCATGAGCTGCATATTGTGTGTTGGTATTCAAATTTTGGAAATTTTGTTTCAGATATTACATCAAGGATGATCTGTACTGAGGGAAACGTTTACAGTCTAGATGATGAGTTGGAGAGGCTTAGAATCTCAAGAGAGGCGTTAGCACAGTTCTGGAAAGAGGTGGAATCGAAAATCGGTGCAAGGTATCTGTTTTGCTAGAAAAAGTTACAACGAACATGCATTAAATTGTTAATTTTCATCTATGCGTAGTTAGTTTGTTCCGTAATTGTCTTTTCCGTAATTCGGTTTCAGTTTGAGACTTAAAATTCTCATATTCTGGTCACAGGGTTTCAATTCTTGAGGAAGTTGGCAAGTTTATGTGCAGTCGGAAATTAGAGTTGACTGTAAGCCACAGCTTTAGTCATATGAGCTAGAAAAAAAAATTTATTTGCATACTTGATTTCAAGAATTTGTATGTTGCGTTATGTAGGCAGATTATTCGGAGTTTAAGCGCTTCTACGATTTTGTTTTCTTCATTTGCCGCGAAAACGGTCAAAAGAATATAAGTGAGTCGATTTACTGTTTTTGACATTTTACTCTGAATAAATCTATACTATGAACGATTAATGTCAGATGAAAATATTTTTCAGCTGTAAGCAGGGCTGTTTCGGCCTGGAGATTAGTTTTGGAAGGACGGTTTCGACTCCTTAACCAATGGTGTAGCTTTGTTGAGGTAAATTTCTGGCAGTTGACTTTAACTTAGATATTTGGTGCAGCAGTTGTGGCTTCGAGGTCCAATTTGACCATATTATCTTTATATGTTTTCAGGAAAATCAAAGACATAACATCTCTGAGGATACATGGAGACAAGTTTTATCCTTCTGTCGCTGTGTCCATGAAAATCTTCAAGGGTATGATCCTGCAGGTATTATTGCAGTTTTCTGTTTCGTCATATATATATATATATATGTATGTTCAATTTTTATTCTTTCTTTAACATTACCTTAGTTTACCACAACAATTTCTTTTAACAAAATATTTCCTTGCATTTATCCATTTCTCGTGCTCTTCTTGGCTATGTTCATTGGTGGATGTTTTCTTTGTTCCATAAACATATCATGCTTGTCCACTATATTATCTTACGAAGAGCATTTCTAAGGCAATACTTATTACCTGCTGGTATTATTTCCTTTATTCTTCTCTTTTCTTTTTAAATTTGTCTTAATTATAACCTGATTGTTGATTAATTGACCAGGAGCATGGCCCGTCTTAATTGATGACTTCGTCGAGTACATGTACAGGTACCAGAACTATTTCATCTGCTTCATAATTATTCACCAACGAACATAGCCAAGATTAAATACGTGAACATCAACATATTTAAAATATACAGTTCTGCCATCCATTTTACAATGCAGGACCGACAGAAACCCAAGCACTCCTAATACATTCTGCAACTGTGGAGACTCAGAACCCCAAAAATGTGAGTAAACTTTGTCTGGTATGCTGTAACAGGGTGACTAACTATAATAATAACAATATACTCAACAGAAAACTCTTTTTCTAATTCGGAAATCGCTTTCTTACAGGTTTGAAAAACTTCCCCGGTTCCAAGAGAAAGTGGGGCCAGAATATGCAGATGGAAGAGGATTCTTCAGACGGGCGTTCCAATTCTAGCAGTACAGCAAGTTCGAAGAGAAGACAGCATTATTTGGGTTTCACCGAAAATGATGATTTTAAACATAGTAGTAATTCATTTGGTTGCAACAAGTCGTCTCCCTGTGCTGTTGAACGTTGTTTGTCCAGGGGTTTTGCAGGACTTCTGTCTGGTCGTTCGTGCTTGCAGTTCGATCATGACGCAAGGGTTTCATATACATAGATTCAGGTATCTCACACACGCGGCCGCATCACATGCACAGACTGATGGATGCACGTGTATTTTGTGTACTTTTATGGTTGAGATAGGCAAAGTCTGTAAAACCATTGTTGATACGTCGTTAAAGGTCTGTGTCGCAGCCTGTTGTGCTTGAAATTGTGTCGTTTTGTACTGTTCTGGTATAGTTGTGCTGCCAGTTACGTCTGTTGCTGAGAAACTGTATCGATGCGCGGGAGAAATTGTAAAAAGTTGTGCGATAATGCAAAGTTCTTGGATACCTTGCACAAGATGTGGTGTTGTGATTCCATCTCTGTGATGTGGTGTTGTGATTTTTGTTCTATTTATCTTTATAGCATTACTCGATTCCGAATATTTTTCGTGTTGACGAGGATTGAAATACGCAAATACACTAATATTGTCTCGAACAGTTCCTGTTATTGCATCTAAACGATCATAAAACCTTCGTGTTACATGATACAGCTTCATGCAAGAAGTTGATTATTAGCCACAGCAAGAAGTTGAACCGAAAATGCTTCTCCTCTCATCATAACGAGAATATTAACACACAATAAGAAGCATTAACCTAACACTCAATTACTAACTGATGTCAGTACACACCGTCAGAAAAGCTGCAGCTTCAAAAGTGATCTTCAAAATTTATCCACATTCACCATTGATACTTTGCAGCAACAAGAACTTCCTCATAGTTTTGAGCAGCATTATCCCAACTCAGATCCTGACTCATACCCCGTTTTTGCAACCCCTCCCAGCTGCTCTTGTACTGCCGATAAGTCAAGAGACAGTTCCCTAAAGCATTAATCAACTCGTTCGATTCAGCTCTTGCAAAAGTCCATCCTAACCCCGTTTCCTCAAACGGGTTGAAAGGATGAACCGTATCCCTCAATCCACCCACTGCATGGACAACCGGAATCGTCCCATACCGCATTGCGTAGAGCTGATTCAACCCACAAGGCTCAAACCTTGAAGGCATGAGAAGAATATCAACCCCAGCGGTAATACGGTGCGCCATCTTCACAGAGAATCCCACCCACCCCCTAGCTTTGTCATAATACTGCCCCTCAAACTGCCTCAGAAGATTTTCCAGATCGGGCCTACCTGTTCCCAACATAACCAACTGCACATCCTGACCCATCATCCATGGAACCGCTTCAGCTATCAAATCAACACCTTTCTGGTGATCGAGTCTCCCAATGAAGCCAATTAAGGGCACATCTTCACGCACGGGTAGTCCCAGCTCCTTCTGGAGGGCTGCTTTGCATTGAGGCTTGCCCCTTTGGAAGTTCTCAATGGAGTAATTGGTATAGCCATCGGAGTTGAGGTGGACGTCAGACTCTGGGCTCCAATCCTGTGTATCGATCCCGTTCACGATCCCACGGAATTTCCAGTCGTTCTCATTTATGATCCCATGTAGGCCCCACCCGCCTTCAACGGTTTTTAACTCCCAAGCATATCCATGGCTGACGGTGACTACGCGGTCAGCGGTTTTTAGACCTGCAGCAAATATATTGAAGTGTTCGCCTCCAACGGGGTCGTACAGCCTGAAAAGATCCAAATAATGGTCTGGGAGATCCACTTTGGAGAAATCATCCACAGGTCCTCGACCCTGCCCCATGAATAGATACATTCGTTATATACTGTATTAACTCATACTTGAATATGATTACAGCTAGACCCCATGAGGTATGACCTAAATATAACTAGTAACCTTTAGGTATAAAATTTACATTTACGCACCCTCGTAGATACTGGTGGTAATTAGATATACCTCAGTGGTGTAGCTATTATAATCCCATATTCTTGAAAGGGTATTGCATAGTAGGGACAAACCTGATGAGCTATGTTGTGAATTACTAGAACTGATCTTGTATATTGCATTAGCCCGTTGTCACGGTAATATGCCTTAAGGTAGACAGGGAGTAAGGCAGTGTGCCAATCATTTGCAATGAAAACTAAATTTCCATCTCCATAGCAGACGCCTCCACATGGGACATACCATGGAACCTGTGGTGATGTGGCGTATCATTATGCGTGTGTAAGTGTCTATATACATACGAATAGAAATTGAAACACGGATGATGTACAGATGTTTTAATTCAATCATACCTCCACAGCAGCTTTGCAGAACAAGACCATGCGCTTTAGAATGTCCTGCACGGACAAGCAAAAGAAAAATGCCTAGATATATTTGTCTTAAAATAATGTCACAAAGATGCATAAATTATACTTACCACACGACTTCCTCCATATATACTGTTCTCAATGCCACGAAACGAGGGGCTATCAATAAAAACAAAGTCCACACCATCAATGAAGGCTTGGAAGTAAGTAACCTCCATATCCTGCAAAAAAGTTCATATGATGTTTGTAGCACAAATGTGATATGAAAATTAACTCATCCATAATTGCTTACTTGCCCATCTACTTTATATCTCTTCCTAACCCCTGAATCTTGGGCTTCAGCATAATGACCATATCGAGGTGCAACAACCTATCAGTTGAAAAATAACAAATTAATTCAATTGATGACGTTCAGTTACAAAAACTCTTGTTGTTCATTACACAATCTTGATGATAAGCATAATGGTTAGATTTATCACATCAGTGCTTATCATAATATTTAGCAATCAAAATTTTACCATGACTCTGTGTCCACGCCTAGCCAAAGCCTTAGGTAAAGCCCCAGCAACGTCTCCAAGCCCACCTAAGGTAGAGTACTTCACACTTAGTTAAACATTTAAATAAATATGCATGAATCCAAAAACTTCTTGGAACAATAAACCTTGAAAAACATTTTCAGCATTGTGGATTACCTGTTTTAGACCACGGAGCACACTCAGCAGCAACCAATATAATATTCATTACATTGGCTCCAGCAAGTGGAGGCGGCTTCACATCTTCATTTGTGGGATCTTGAACTGAATCATCTGCCTCCTCTGGTTTTGATGTATTTGAATGGTCATATTGCTCATAATTCATGCTTAATGGTCTATCAGATAGAATGGCTGTTTCTGCAGTAGTATCCTTCAATATCTTGCTTGAATCTTCTCGAGTATAAAGTTTTTGATCAGATCTTACTGGCTCTGGAGTCTTTTTAGAGTCCTTATACACACCATTATTTGAAGAAGGCGCTGGACGAGGTGCCACTGAGGATTTTAAAGGGAAAGGTGGCACTTTCTCAGGTTGGACATTGCCAGAAGAAGTGTTTTTCGTTTGTTGTTGAGGACTGGAAACAAAGGGATTTCCATTACCAGGGCTGCCATTTCCAAGTTCTGTTGTGTCTAGAAAAATGATTTAATCGAGATTACGATGGATAACTATTTAAATTCAAGATGCAGTCTGGAAATTGCGAAATTGTTACCTTCTCTTGCAGCAGTATCAGGACTGGAAAGAGTGACATCTTCACTGCCTTCTGGATCAAGAATGCTGCTTTTAATTGATGAAACCAATTTCTTTCTTTCAGTAATCTGCAAAGCAATGACAGTTGAGATAAGTAATTGCAGATATGAAATCAACAGTATGAATCTTTGTAAAATAAAAAATCTTAAAAGAGTATTTAAGAATTCCTGCAGGCAATACTAAATTTAATATGGTCCAGAAAAGCAAAATGGAAACAATTTGCAAAAGCTGCTTTAACTGTCTGCTTTCCCAACTGGGCCCCAATTAAAATTTTAAATCTGCAACAAACTTTTCTGGAAATCAAAATTAGTGGAAGAATCCTCGAGAGGTTAAAGCACTTCCCAGTTGAAAACTATCCCAACTGTTCTTTCCCCATTTGATGAATTAATTGGAAGCATATCACTCATGACCTAGTTTCTTAACCAGGAGAAATATAATTATAGCGGACGAGTGCTAAATGCGAAACTCAGAAAGATCGCGAATGTAAGAACCTGTTGTAGAAGGTCTCTTTGCATTGCAAGAACCTTCTTGCTCTTTTCAATTGTGGCTTGCAAAGCATCCTCTGGCTCATCCCCACTCTCACCTCCCTCACCTGCTTCCCCCGTGGATTTTACAAGCTGGGTTTCCCACCTGCGTCGCCCACCGCTGCAGCCAGAGCATAGCGATAACCTGCTAAAGAGATCCAGCGTCGAATTCCTCGAAAACCCAGCTGAACTACAGTCAGCAAAACCCCCAAATTCCCCATACTTTCTCGGCCTGAATACGAATGCAGGAATCACGGGTCGATGGCGATTAGCACTCTGAAGAAGCATAGAGCTGTCCACTCCAGCGGGAAACGAACCCATGATCTCAATTTAACTGTTCGACGATTTGCCTCACAGAACAGAAGAATTTTTCTCTAAAAGTATTTCAAGCCACCCAGTGGCGAATGAAGCAAACCCAATTCAAGCAATCACGTATATAAACAATCCCAATCACCGATTCTTGTGATGGAAAAGCATTGCCGTCAAAAAATTGGCTCCTCGTGCTCGTGGTGGGGTTTTTAATGGAAATGAAGGGGAAAACATGGAAAACAAAAAAAAAAATGAAAGGAATCGAAATGGAGAAAAGAACAAGTCTGCTTCAATGGATGGTTTCCATGAAGTAGGATCAGTACTGAAAAATCTGAGAATTACAGAGGCGAGTCCAATTATTGTGAGGTTGAGATTGACTAACAGTATCCAAATAGATTTTTGCAGAAACAGAAGCTCCAAAGCTCTGGCTAATATTTCGCAGTGAAACCTAGTTTGACACACACACTTGTTGGACTGGACACTATATTTTTTCTTATAATTAATTTTTATTTTATAAATACATACTAAGAAGTGCAGAAGTCATTTAATTTGAGTATAGTTTAGGAATATAGACTTATAGTTGCGACAATTTAAATGAGATCAATGCAAATGAAAGTGATATCTTTGATAGGTATATGAGAGGCAGGACATATCAAGATTTGATTTTGTGGTTTGGATAATTGCACGTTGGAAATATGTGACATGTATTGATGTGTGTATATTCATGTCACACGATTTAAAAGAATTAATATTATAGAAGTTTGTGACTTGGTATTATATTGATTAAATTAATTTTTTTTTAATAGTTTAGTAATCGGATCAAGTTTGACAACTATTATGGATAGGCAAAGGTAACAACCTAAAAATTTATTGTTCGTTCCACAGCTATTATTGGTGGGAAAAGGTTCGATAACGTCGGGGTTCCGTTAAATTGGAGAGTTAGGTCTATTTTTCATTCATTTGGACGGTGTAAATGTGTAATATCTGCATGTGAAATTGAGTTCTTGACTCTTAAAAGCCATATTTTCATTTAGGATCAAGTTTGTTGAGCATGTCTCGCTCCCTAAACTTGTTTGTTAGTGGACTTTCTGACCGATTCCAAGGCCTATATTTGGGCTTTAATTGGGCTTTTTCGAAATAAAAGATATGGGCCAAATTTGGATAGAAAAGTTCTATTTAATTCGATACATATGTTGCTACGATAATCTCATGCATGATCGCGTTCCCTGTCAAAACCTTCTACTGTAATTCAATTTCCTCGCCACTAGAACGAATCTTCTCGCTCTTAAATGCTTGCTCTTCGCTGAGACAACTTCTCCAGGTACATGCCCAGATTATTGTATCAGGGCTCCATGGCAGTTCCAGTGTCACGGACAAAATCATCCAGCTTTGTACTTTGGATTCCATGAAGAATAAACGTCGAATTGAGTTGAATAATCATGGCCGCTCTGTTGTTAACTCCTCCAATGGGTTGGAACCCTTGTCGTGGAATAATGTGATAAGGGCCTATGCTACTTCTAGTTCGGATTCGCAGAGAGAAGCGGTATGGACTTTCCTTGATATGCGCCGTTTGGGAATCAGGCCCAACGAGCATACGTTCCCTTTCCTTTTCAAGGCGTGTGCTTCATTTTTGGGGTTAAAGGAGGGGCGACAGATTCATGGGGATGTTCTTAAGAGGGGTTTGCATTTGAATGTGTATGTTCAGAATACGCTTATTTATTTGTATGGGTCTTGTAAGAAGATCTTGGATGCATACAGGGTGTTCGATGAAATGACTTACAGAACTGTTGTCTCGTGGAACTCGATGATCTCGGCTAATGTAGAGTGTTCTTGGTTTTACGATTCGGTTGAGGTTTTCGGTAAGATGAGGGACAGTGGGTTTGAGCCGGATGAGACGACGATGGTGATTGTGCTTTCGGCTTGTGCGGAGCTTGGTAACTTAAGCTTGGGAAAGTGGGTTCATTCTCAAGTGATTATAAAAGATATGGGTATCAATTGTCAGCTAGGTACGGCACTTGTTGACATGTACGCGAAATGTGGAGATGTTAATTATGCTGCCTTAGTTTTCAATAGAATGGGATACCGAAACGTGTGGACTTGGAGTGCTATGATTCTTGCCTTTGCACAGCATGGGTTTGCCGAATATGCCCTTCAACTCTTTAAAGAGATGAGATACTATTCAATTCAGCCTAATCATGTAACGTTTCTTGGAGTTCTGTGTGCTTGCAGCCATGCAGGGCTAGTGGAAGATGGACAACATTATTTCAACCAAATGGAGCAAGTTTATGGCATCAAGCCCATGATGGTACATTTCGGTGCAATGGTTGATGTCTTGGGTCGTGCTGGTTGTCTTAAAGAAGCATACGATTTTGTGCTGAAAATGCCCTTTAAGGCTGATGGCATTGTGTGGAGGGCATTGCTCAGTTCTTGCAGCATTCATGATGTTAATGACTACACTGGGGTGGGTGAGAAGGTGAAGAAGAGGCTAATTGAGCTGGAGCCGAAGAGGAGCGGAAACATTGTGATGATTGCAAATAACTATGCTGAAGTTGGATTGTGGGAGAAGGCTGAACATCTGAGGAGCAGAATGAGAGACAGAGGGTTAAGGAAGATTGCTGGAGAGAGCTGTATAGAGGTAGGTGGTTCTGTCTTTACATTCTTTTCTGGAGATTGTTCTAATATTGCGCGCGAGGATATCTTCTTGTTGCTGAAAACACTTAATCTGCATGGAAATATGATTAAATTTGAATGAAGTTTCTTTTGCCCTCAAACACGCTTTAATTTGCATTTGACTTTAAATTCACAAGTCTATAATAGCATAAACCTCAATCCCCTGGGGAAAGGGGAAGTTTTTGTAATTTCTAAAACCCTAGGAAAAGTTAGTATAATTAGGGCAAACTTGAGGATATGCAGGGTCTTATCCAATTTTCAAATGACTTCTTATTTGGGTGAATTTACGTTGGAGGATCATCATTTTTTTTTTTTTTAAAGAGAATCAATGCTGGTTTCCCAACTAACTTGGAGAATCGTCTTTGATCCTTCATTGGCGTATATAAAGTGGAAAAAACTTTTTCTTGAAATATTGCATTCTTATAATCGATAACTATATTAATTTTCATAGTGTAATCAGTGAAAATGAGAAAACCCTTTAGTTAATTTTTTTTATTAATATTTAAGACAAAAATATAGATGAAAATAGACGACAAATTAATATTTAATACTTATTTAATGTATATTTATATATGTCCAGTGTTAAATATATTTGAATTAATGAATAATCATTTAGTTGGAGAAGAGAGTGGAGATGAAAAGTGATGCATGATAGACATTCATACTGTTAGTCATCCAAATTCATAATCTTTTCCTACTAACAAATCTAACATGTGCTGTCAAAAAAAAATCTAACATGTAACAAGTAAAACTACTCATCTCACTAAAACCTCCATATATCATATATGAAGAATATTATTCGCAGCTAATCATACACGAACATGGAGATACAGATACAATAAGATATAGATATCTAATACGACACAACAAAAATATTGTGTTTATTAGCATCCGTGCATCATAGTCTATAGAAAAGAGGTGTAAGTACCAAACGCCATGATATATAATAAGCCCCGTCAACATAATAAAAAACTGATAGTTACCAATTCGAAACCAAGCCTTCGATAAGCTCCCGAAATCTTCAAGTAGCACAGGCATGGAAACAATATAGAAGTTGTTGCGCTAAAAAACGCTCCAATAAGAGACATCATAGACACCAGAAACCACCAAGGTAATTCTAAACGAAAGACTAAAGAATCTTTTTCCAGAACTATATGAAGACTGTAAACGAGTTTCAAATGAGTCGATTATTGGCTTCAGCATAAGCGCATATTTGGCTATAGGATTGATGAAGGCAGTAGAGACGAGATGGCCAATTTAGTGCTAAAACTGCCCGTTGGAAGATTTAATGTTATCTCAGATTCGACCGTGGAGCCAAACATTAGATATCCCATGATCGCCATTGATGCATAAATAAGCTTGCACAACACAAAGCATATGGATAGAACCTGCAACCAGAGAAAAAGTCACTAAATGTCCTAATTAAGAAAAGGTCCACATATGACATTGCCAAAGTATAATAGCATGAACCAAAAAGTGCAGTTTTCATAAGAACTTATAAACTCAGTCAAAGACCCTCTTAGCTTACCGATGAGAATCGACTTGGGATTTTCATCGAAGCATATAGAGTCGGGAAGACGGAATGAGCATAAAAGGATACGGTATATAAGCTTATAGCTGTTGGCAGTCCACTCCAATTTAGAAGCACGCCCTTTTGATGAAATCCAATGCCATCTGACAAACCCGATCTCAGAACTGCACCAGCACGAGAACCGAAGCTGCAACTCCGGTAGCCGATACGTACGAAAGGGTGGTGATCTTATTTATGAGAACAGTAGGCATCATAATCAGGGCAGTTAGCACAACAAAACTTCGTGGCCCTCCAATCGTGATACAAAAAATGTTGGTTTCCATGTTTGGGAGTAACTTGTGCAGATTATCACCAGCAAGAATTAGAGAACCAACGGCTATCAAGTAAAGTTCGGCGTGGATGAAAATAGATATGATAATTCTTCCCTTTTCGCCATAAGCATTATGGCCAATATCAGGATAGCTTCTAATGTTGGGGTCAACTTCCATGCATGCATTTCTTGATCAATATGCCTGTGCAGAAGGTCACCATTGCTATGATGAAGAGGAGTATCAAACTCAGCCATCCTCCGGAGGATAACGCATGCGGAATCGAAAGAATCCCGACTCCTGGAAAATTAATAAACATGACACGGGCTTATTCGTATATATTCTGATGAATGTCCAACCATATATATATAGAGGAAATTGATACCTGACAAGGAGTTTAATCCATTAAAAGTGGTTTTGAAGAAGGATGAGGTCCCATTACGGAAGCTGATATTGGTAATAGGCTCAATTCGTTTAGCTTTTTTCACATCAGAAGAAGATTCATGTTCGTTTGCGTGGTCAATGTCGACTAGATCGAGGAACTGTGACTGATCTTTATTAGTCACTAAATTAGTGACCGATATACCGGTCACTAATATTAAAAAGATGGTCACTAACCAAATTATCTACCTTTTGTTAAATCAATCAAATCGGTCACTAATTCAGTGACCACACATAAATCGGTCACTAAACTCTTAAATGATTTCAATCACTAATCGGTCACTAATTCAGTGACCGCACATATATCGGTCACTAAACTCTTAAATGATTTCAGTCACTAATCGTCACAAATTAGTGACCGATATTGGCAGTCACTAATTTCAATCGATCTTATTATTATGCTTGATTTTGTGACCGATACAATCGGTCACTAATTTAACTGATTTCTAATTTTAATATTCATTTAAAATTGTATTTTTTATTTTTAATGCCTATATTATTTTAATAAATCAATTAAAAACCTATTTCAAATAAACAAAAGTAATAATACCAAACAAAATACTTTAACATCCTAATATAATATCATAATCATATTAGTATATTACAAATTATCCAATTAAAAGTATGAACTATCTCAAACCATTAACAACAAGTCAAATAAGTTTTCATCAAGTTTTCAATCACCTTCATTGTTCCATGTAAAAACTCCGAAAGATTTCTACTTATTGGATGCTTGGCCCGAATTAGCTGCTTGTAAAGTATTCAATCTGTCTAAGCACTTTTCTTCTCTTTGTCTTGCCTTGTCAGCCACTTTCTTTGCCTCCTCAGTGATTTTTTTTGCTTACTCAATGATTTTTGCTTCTCTAATTGCAGCCTCTTCTCCTTCTTTTGCCAACTTTTCTTTAGTCATCTTCATTTATTCTTCATTGATAGCGGGGTATGAAGGTGATACCGAGTTTGATTGGGAAGAATTAGCTCTTACTATATCTCTATAGTGGATAGTGTTCCCAAATGAATAAACTCTTCCTTTAAATGGGTGACCCATTATTATAATATTTATCTTTGTATATATGTAAATATTGTATAAAATAAAAAGGGTATTCTTTAAAAATTAGTTAATTATGTATGTTCAATTTTTTTTCTTTTAATTAATTTGGATATTTACTAATTTTAAATTTATATATATGCAAGTATTGTATAAATAAAAGCAGTACTCTTTAAATATTAATTAATTATGTATGTTCATTAAATAATAAAGTATATAATGTTGATACTTTAAAAGTATGCATTTCGAATCAATTTTTAGGTGGATCATTTTAATTTAATGGATACTTCAAAATATATTTAAATAGCCAATGATCAAATTTAACTTTGCTCAAAGAACAAGAAAAGTCAATGTTTGGTATAGATGTGATTAAATAGTTAATGATCAAATTTATACTTTGTTCCTAGATAATATAAGTCGTTGAATGAGTTAAGCAACCCGACACTCGATTCTCGAATTGACAAATTAATTAATATAAGTGTGGATGCCCTGAACTAGTTATCTTAGTCCGCGAACTAATTTATCTTGGTCCGCAAACTAATTTATCTTGGTCCGTGAATTAAGAATTGGTAATGCACGGGTTAGTGACTTAATTATTCTAAATTTTTGCTTGAAAGACTTAATTATTTTAAATTGATGTTAAGTTTTGTGGGACTCTCTTGTCTAATAGATAACTGATAAATTAAAATTTCATACCATGATTTACTCACTCAAGCATTAAATTCTTTTACTAAAATAATTTCATTAAATAGTTTTTAGACATTTTAAAACTTTGTCTGTAATATTAAAAAATAAAAGTATTAATAAATTCAAAATTGATTTATCCATATTTTTATATATATTTTTTGGAAATAACTAAAATATAATGAAAATTTCATTAGTGATCGACTTGTGACTGATTTAATTTTTAGCTATTAGATCTGTGACCGATTAGTGACCGCTGTATACCAAAATTAAACAATCAGTGACCGGTAAAAATCAGTCACAGTATAAGTGACCGATCTGTGATCGATAGTAATCGGTCACAGAATCAGTGACCGACTAAATTTTGGGTCACAAAATCAGTGACCGATAAAATTTGGGTCAGGAAATCAATGACCAATTAGTGGCCGATTTGTTAATGAAATTTATGCGATCACTAATCGGTCACTGATTACTATATATTTGCAATATCGGTCATTGATCGGTCACTGATCAGTGACCGATAAAGCGGTCACTAATCCTATTTTTTTTTTTTGGTAGTGTGCATCTTTATCTTTTTGAATTAATTCAAAGTTTAAAGTATTAACTTCCATGGTGCCTTTCTTTTTATATGGCTTGGACCTTCATAATCATAAAAAATTATGCTCGATCTCAGCAAAGGAAAATAACAACAACAATAATAATAAACTCTGCCATTTCACTCCCATGTTTTTGGTTTTCTTATTATTTTATTTCTCAAGAGGCCATTTGACCGAGGATATATAAAGGAGATATAGTATATATGATCGAGAGAGCAGTATTTCCATTTGCTGATCCTTTCCTGAAATAAAGCTTACGTAAATTCTAAGTTTGAAACTCTCTCCAAAGTATGAGCTTAAATAAATCCAGGATAAGGTCGCGTACTCGCGTCGATTATTGTAAAACACACATGATTCATGATACTTATATTTAATGGCATGACTTTCTCGAAAGTCATGCGCGTCCATATTGTTAAATGAATGGGAAAATCTAGCCGCAAACATTGGACAGGAAATTATACTTTAATTTTGAAGTTTTACGAACTTAGGAGACACGTCTAATTATAAATGATTATTTATTTAAGGGCAAATTACATCTACACCCCCTGAGGTTTGGCCTAATTACGAATCAGTCCCTCTTATTTCGTTTATTACATATCAACCCCTAAAAACACTGTTTCAACTACAAACCAGTCCCTCTTTAGGGGTTAAAATGTAATTGAAACAGTATTTTTAGGGGTTAATATGTAATAAACGAAATAAGAGGGACTGATTTGTAATTAGGCCAAACCTCAGGGGGTGTAGATGTAATTTCCCCTTTATTTAATGAGTGATCCAGCAGAGCTCAAACTCTATGTCCGGGAATTCTTTATGAATCTATTTGCTCCGCCTATTGCTGGGGAGCTCTTTCAGCTACACCGCAGCCCTCTTCAACGAACTATCTCCACAGAGCATGCAACGAGACTCCAGCAGCCTATCACCAAAGAGGAACTGTGGGAAGTTATCAAATCAATGGCAGCTTTCAAAGCTCCGGGACTGGATGGGTTTCAAGCCCATTTCTACCAAACTTTCTGGGAGGATGTTGGAGAAACGGTTTATAAGCACATAAGTGGATGCTTTAACAGAGCAGGTGTTTCGAAGGAGATGGGACAAGCCTTCATTTGCTTGATCCTAAAAACGGAGTGCCCGAGTCAGGCAGGGGACTTCCGGCCTATAGCTCTCTTCAACGTAACGCTGAAAATGCTTACTAAAACCTTGGTGATGAGACTTAAGTCCTTCATAGCAGATATTGTGGGCCCTTTGCAGAGTTCTTTCATTCCAGGGAGGAATACGCATGATAACATTCTTCTTCTCAAAGAGCTCATACACACTATGTATGGCTCGAAGAGTAAACGGAGAAGCATGCTTCTTAAGCTTGACCTCGAGAAGGCCTATGATAAAATTGATTGGAGATTCCTGCATGAAACACTCAGTTTCTTTGGGTTTCCGGCTAATATCACAAACCTCATTATGGAAAGTGTTACGGTGGTCAAACCACATATTCTTTGGAATGGCGAGCCTACGGAACCGATTCATCCAACCTGTGGAATCCGTTAGGGGGATCCGCGATCTCCCTACTTATTCGTTTTATGCATGGAACGGTTAAATTACTTGATTGATGAGGCCATTCTTGCTAATCAATGGCGTCTGGTGTCCACTTGTAGAAGAGGGCCGAAGATTAGCCACCTTCTTTTCGCTGATGACATTGTGCTTACCGCCGAGGCTTCCTCGGGCAACGCAACAGTGGTTAAATCTATTCTTGATAAGTTTTGTAAAGCTTCAGGCCTTAAAATCAGTGCACACAAATCGAAAATATGGTTTGCGCCGGCTACAGCTGCTAGTAGGCGTGAGGAGGTTCTTCGGATTTTGGGAATTGGGGAAACTAAATCCTTGGCAAGTATCTTGGTGTTAACTTGGGCAATGGAAAACGGTATAATGCCGTGTTTATAGAGGTTTGAAAAGGTGCAAAAAAGGCTCTCGATTTGGAAAGCAAAAAACTTTGAACATGGCCGGGCGAATGATTCTCATTCAATCGGTCACTTCAGCGATTCCTACATACCACATGCACACGAGCTAATTTCCTGCAAGCTTTTGTAACAAGCTGGATCAAATCAACCGGAATTTTCTTTGGTCGACAGATCTGGAGAAACGCAAAACTCATCTCGTAAGATGGGGGAAAGTAATCCGGAAGAAAAGTAAGGGAGGTTTAGGCCTTAAAGAGGCCCAGAATTCTAACATAAGTATGTTAGCCAAGGTGGGTTGGAACATCTTGAAAGGGAAAGACAAGGTCTGGTGTGAGATGTTCAAGGCTAAATATCTCAATAACACTGATGTTATGGATACCATACCCAAAGTAACAGCTTCGCCACTTTGGAGGGGAGTTGTGCGGAGTCTGAAAAACCTATCCCACAGAATTTGCTGGAGAATCGGGAATGGCAAGGATGTTCAGTTGTGGGATGACAACTGGACCGGGGTGGGTAGCCTCCGTGATGTTGCCGGAGTAACCATTCATCCAACAGAAGAGGACTGGTATATCAACGACATCATGGGTGCAGAGGGTAGTTGGAGACTTGACAGGCTGCAATCTCAACTTCCCATGGAGATTACCAGAATTATTAACGAAATTCCACTTTCTCTGGCCACTGATGCAAAATACAGCCGCTACTGGAAGGGCAGTGCGGCGGGTACCTACAGTTGCAAATCTGCGTATGAAGCCCTTTGGACGCCAATTATGAATCCGGATAAGCCTTAGAAAATGATATGGACTAGCTCCTTACCAAGCAAACTAAAATTTTTTTTATGGCTGCTCATGTGCAACGCTCTCGTGCACGATCGCCACATGACCACGGATGGAAGCTGTATTCGCTGCAATGATTCACGGGAAGATGCGACCCATATATTCAGGAATTGCACAACTGTTAGAATGTTTTGAAAGACAGTGGTGAATGAGAGAGATTGGACCAAGTTTCACAGTATTGGGGAAAGCAATTGGTTTGTTCAGGTCTGGAACTTGGCGTGTCGGAACAACATAGTTCCAGACGCTAGTTGGCAATTGGTTTTCATCGCGGGACTGTGGACTCTTTGGAAACACTGAAATAAATGGGATATCAAGGGAAGCACGAGCCTTTGGGTGTCATTTTGAACAATATGAAGGTGCTGATTCTGGATATTGGAGAGGGTCATAAACCTAAAGATGCTAGCGAGGCGAACTCGATACCCATTAAATGGAGGAAACCACCCCGAGGTGGGTCAAACTAAATACTGATGGCAGCCTTTATGGTAACAAGAAGACGGCTGCAGCCGGAGGAGTTGTTCGGGATGAGGAAGGGAGATGGATCATAGGTTTTGCTATGAAGATTAAAACACCCGAGATCACCACGGCCGAGCTCTTGGGCCTGCGAGAAGGGTTACGCTTGGCTTGGGAGAGGCATTTTGAGTGTAAGATTTTTAGCCAAGATCTACACCTTGAATTTAGAACACCGATATAATTGAGAGTGTAGATATACCTGATTTTCGCCTATTGAATTGAACCTGATATTTACCGATCTTGTTGGGCAATTTCACTTGGTATGCTCGACTTCTTTAGCTAGATATCTCGTAATCCCCAAATCAACACCTCAGCCTAGGTCTTCCTCTCCTTCTCTCACAACGGCAGTTGACAGCTTAATGGGAAAGCAATATCAGAACATGGAGTGGAGAGGGGACCTAGCCACGATATATAAATCCCTAGAGGCCCTCCCATCACGGGCTTTCTAGAGTGGGCCTACACCAGCTGTCGGACCACGTCTGTTAAATCAGGCCCTTTATCTAAAGTGTGTCAATCAATGAGCCTATTTAGTCTTGTCCCAATTAACCGTATTATTTAGCCCATTTTATTTAATACAATCATCAATTAATATAAGTCCAACAAGAAAATTCGTACAGTCTCCCACTTGGACAATATTAATTGAAGTTTTGACTCCAAAAGATAAGAGAAAAGACACTATTTTCAAAAACGACTCTCGGGCTAAATTACACAAAAACAATTTTGACTGTGGCCACAGATTTTGAAAAGACAATATGGCAACAGGCAGGACTTTCAACAATCCGGTCTGGCAAAAGTCACTAAATATCGGATCATGGCGGTAATTGCATCCTTTATCGATGCAAGACCTTCCATGGTCACAAATACCAACAACCTTCACTGACATGAATTCAGACGTGGTGGTGTAGCAAGAAATAGCATCCAAATACGACCCCAAATATCGCTATTTCATTGTCAGTCCTCCGATTTTGTTGTAAGATACGAATTTCTACACAATATGAAATTTCAAGAAAATCCAATTTCCTTGTCAAATACGGGCCTCAGAAACAGTAGGAAACCCAAAGGAAATTATAGTTTTCTTGTAAGATATAGATTTCCAAAACAATATGAAATCTCAAGAAAACTCAACAACTTCTCAGGAAGTTATGCATGTCTCATTCAATGCTCAATATACGATATGGTGTGTTTATGAGACATACCCAACATTTCTTAAGAACAACACCCAATCTTAAGATAAACATACATGCGAGATACACAACTCAATCGTGTTCAAATAAGAGAATCATTAATGAGATACAAATAGTCTCGCCTCGAGTGCGCATAAGATATTCAAAATGCATATTTTATTCGCATTATGAATGTAAACAAATCACATAGACCAATGCGCATATTGTAAAACTAAGCTGCACTCACTTATTCTCTTGTCAAGATATTTACATACTGGCGTAGGTAATATGCTATGTCCAAATAAAGTCACATCAGTTTAATGGAGTAACATTATCACTACTAACAAGTAGTATATCATTATCATAAAATCTAAGAGATATAATGTACTCTCACTAATTCAATAATCATCACATATCTACGTGAAAATTATAGATGTGATCCATCAACGATTAGCAACCAGAGCAAAAATACAATATGCTCCTCAATAGACCAATAAAATATGTCTTATTAACCAAAACAATTGTCCTCATCAAATTTTTTTTATAAGAAATCACTTATTGACAAAATCATATCAATACGGAAACTAAGAGAGTTAATCACCAAATATAAGTCTCCCGTTTTGTGACGTGTGTTTTTCTACCAAATAAAACTTACAAAAAGTCACAGTGAATTAATCAATGTTCCAAAATTCACTTTCAAAATATTTCCTTTCTCAAACCTACCAACCAATATGCATATGTAGGTTATATAAAGTACCGATCTATCTCAGATTCTCTTGAAATAATAATAATGATAATAATAATCAAGTTTATTATTTTCAAGATAATTCACTAAAATAGCAAGACATTCCAATAATTGATATATGAATGTCTCAAATACTTGGTCAGTTAGCTAATGACCAACAATGACTGAGTAAAGATCACGTTTCACAAAAGTCATGGGTTGTTTCAATTATTCCATAACAAAAACTTTTATCTTTCACAATTTTCAAGAAATTATTAAAACTAATATATCCACATTCACCCCCTTTTTAAATAATTTCTTTGAAATCAAATTTTGACAGAAACAATTGTGAAAGAACTCCTACATATCTAGATAAATTAAACACTAGTATGAGTTCATGATGGTATGAACTCCCACACATCTAGATGAGTTAAAATTGAACCAGGATCAATTTGATAACTGAATTACAATATTCCCCTAAAAATCAATAAAGGCAAGATATCTTTATTCAAATAAATCTTAAGATACTTGCTGAATAGGATCTCAAAGTGAAAGCACTCAGTTTATAAATAATAAATTTATCTTAAAAGAGTTTACTATATCTTTCACACATTCCTATATCACATATTGGGAATCAAGCTAGTAGTGGAGATCAAAATTTAAAATTACCAGTCATACCTAAAACATTATGTCATTTCAGATTTAAACAATAGTAGTATGCATATGACACAAACAGATATTTGGATCAAGCAATAGTCAAATAAAGTGCAAGATCAAATAATTTCAAATATTGCATACTGACCCAAAACCAATAATTTTACACATTTTTGGTAAAGATTTATGTTCAAGTTCCAATTCAAGAACTTCCTTTTGTTTCCAAATATAAGAGTTCAAACATAATTTCTCAATGTCCTAAAAGTACATGTAGAGTGTAAATCATGTCAACTCATTTGGAATTAAACATGACATATATGGTAACAGTTTAAGGTGAAACTCATAGTCAAATTCTTACTATCAATGCGGAATTTTAGAATTTAACATTTTCTCCAATATCATTATAGCTTCCACACAATTATATTTAAAATCACTTACTCAACTATTTTGAAATCACTTTGAAAATTAATTTTTTTTATATCTCAAGAAAAGTATCTTGAAAACAAGACTAAAAATTGAGTAAAGTCGGCATTAGAGTACGGAAAAATCTCTAATTCATAATGTGACAAATATGGCGGAACAATTAAATTACACATAGTCAGAGATCACGAATCTAAAAGTTTAAGTAATACTTCATACTTAAAACCAACTCAAAGGTTCTTGGTAATGTGACACATGCATTTTACTCAAGTAACTAAAATTTCACATGAGAAAAGAAAATCCCACATAAATCATAAAAATATCAACTTTAGAGATTTTTCAAAAGAAACTTCATGCCTATAATTACCTCACAATTAACAATACATCGTGTCAAATTTTATATTTAGGCTTACAAGTTTACTTGTTTCAAGTAAATTCTCATAGAGCCTAAAATCAATAGCCAATAGTAATGTTTCAAATATCAAGACAAGAAAACATGCTCAACCAAAAGTATTAGCCTATCAATTATGCTAATAAACAATAAGTTTCTAATTACATGCACAATTTATATAAATGCAATGTAATTATGTAACAAGAACATTTATTTAAAATAGGCTGGAACCAATATAGCTTATTTATGAGAAAATTAACACTTGTCATGACGAACTCCCCTTTGGGCAGAGTTTATCACACAAAACATATTTGGACCATGCAAGAGCGGTACAAAAATATCCTAATTTTCGAAAAGTTGACTCCTTTGGGAGAACGAACCCTCTAAATTAGTAAATTTCAGTCAATATGCTCTGCATCAATAGTTCAAAATATTTATTCGTATAAACTCCATTTAAACAAGTGAGGATATATTTCGTTATTTCTTAAGAATTCATCAATATTCATGTGATATATCATACATGTTTCAATATATGACATTTAATCACATAAGATCATATAATATACACATGATGGAGTTCAACATATTATTTTGTATACTTGAAACTATGTATACAAAAAATTACTATTCAAGCTCATAGTAACAATACGGAAAAACATGAATGCAACATATTGTGATCATCAGGCAATCAACAAGAATAAGCTTAGAAAATATAGCTTTATTCTATAGAGAGTCCAGGGTGTCATGACAAACTCCCCTTTGGGCATAGTATGTCACACATAATAGGTCCTTCCGTGCAAAACGGTATAGAAATACCTCAATGTTCGAAAATCGCTTCCTTTGGGAAACTAAATTTTCTTAATTGATGTACCCTATCATTATGTCTTGCACAAATAAAATAAAATTATTATACATATCTCACCCCCCTTTGGGCAGGTAAGAATGCATAATAATTCATTCACTCGAAACATGCATGTTCTGAATTTTACAAGTCTTAATAAATAGAACACTTTGGTGTAACTATCTACTTAAACTTAATAAATTAAGAACATAGCCGAGTTTCAAATAAATTGTCCAATTTGCACACGTACGATATGTATGCAAATGCTCCCACAAAATAAAGTACGAAAACTATGCACTTTTGGAAGTTATCCATAACATGATATGTTGCATCCAAATTATTCCCAAGATCTTATTCATTTCAATACGCATGTAAGGCAGTCAATCAAAATAATTCGATTCCAACCAATATGATCAAATATGTGAATTTTATATCATATTCACCTTTTATGACAATTTAGTAAATAAATAACTTAATCCCACTATAATTGTAACTCAATATAAAATATTTGATCACAAATAAATTTCCCAAGTTGAATCGAACAATATTTGAGAGCAAAAGGGACAACTAACCTTACAAGGTATGCTCTCCACTCAAAGATTCGTCGTCGACAAACACATTCAGGCTTTCTTCATTCTAGATCTTTCACCCATAAGCAGAAGTAGTCATCCTCTGAATCAATGTTTGTGTACCTCAGGCAAAGGCAATTAAATAAGATCACGACTTAAATGTACTTTAAATCTACATCACTTGATCAATATAAAATATTTAATCAAGAAATGTTAAATTTCAAATTCATGCACACGCATGAGGTTTATATATAAACAAACTAGGCCCCACTTTATTGCATTGACCCAATTTTATATGTCAAGAAAATTCAAACATGCCGTGAGTATAAGAAGGATCCGAAATTTACATAATATTCACTTTTAACAAGATAAGTGAATAATTCATAATTAAATATAATTACAATTCCAAATGGTAATTTAATCCAAATCAAACTTTAGATATTCATTTGATCTATAAAAGTCCTTCTATACATGTTTTAATTGGGCTTGTAAATCAAATGTTCGGATTCCTCACACATGACTTCAACATTTTGATTTTTGGAGTAATTAGCTATCAAATAACATATGTTAGATTACCAGAATTTAATGACCAATAGGAATATCTTAAAGATATTTACTACCATTAGGTATCTACTCAAATTCATATATGAACTTAATTTAAACTCAACAACGGTCTATTTCAACAACAAATCTGAAATAGGACCATGAGTGGATCAAAAGAATACAATTCCGGATAAAAAAATAATATCTGGATAATGAATAATGAATATTGAAGATTGAAATCATATCACTTCAATTTTGAACCATAAATTTGGAAGAACGCGATGACATAAAAAATATATTCCATCTACTTAAGCTAATTAAACTTCTTTAATAACATTGAAGCTTCGATTCTTACTAATTTTTAACCCATATACTAGCTGAATTCCGTTTGATAGCAATAGAGATAATTTGGGGAAACGAAAAATTATGTATACACAGACACGTAAGACAGGAGAGGAGAGGGGTTAGACTGGCAAAAATAGGAAAATAAAATTTCGCCCAAATCAAGGATTTTGTATAAAAAAGGAAAAGTAGAAAGGATGATTTTCCATAATTGAGTGCTTAATCATATATTTCAAGAAATAAATATGGGTATTTTGCAGCCAGCTCCCTTTTGGTTTGCGAAATGTTACAAAAAAATCCTGTAGTATAAAATACAATGTAAAAACCCTTAAAGTTTTAAAAACTGTACACGTATAACCTTGAACCTCTTGCGTGTATTGCACGCGCCTATTTTGAGACTGGGCTTCTGTTTTTCATGCATAATTTGATGTAAAATGTCCTTTTTGCCCTTGTACGAGACCTAAAGTAACTGGTCCTCAAATAATGATTTTTATATTACCCAGAAAACCCTCTGCTTTAAAAAAACTACCACCATTGCCGGCACCCACCATTTACAGCCCTTGCACCATTTACTGTCTTGCTATTAAGTTAGAAATGCTTAAATAAGAGGTTTGAGAGCAAGAAAGCTTACGAGAAACCAGGACAATGAATAGTAGAAAGAAGATCCCAAATGCTTTCTTCTCCATATCTTAGTGATTGCTCAATGCTGATGAGAGAAAAGAATCAAGTTTGTAGTGGTGGGGCGTGGATCTGGTTTTCAGTGGTGGTGGGGGTACGGATCTTGAGGGAGTGCGGTGGATCTGGGGTCGGGAGAGGTGTGGCGGTGTCATGACGATGTGCCTTGGGTGGTGCTACAAGAACTGTGGCGGTGGCAGAGGATCTGGGGAGAGATACGGTGATGGCGGAGGATCTAGTATGCGGATCTTGAGGGACTGCGGTGGATCTGAGAGGCGCGGTGGTGGTGGTTGTGGTGACGGCAGAAAAGGCGGTGCCGTGGACTATGGTGGCGTCGGCGGTGGCGGTTGCGATGGCGGAAATAATGGCGTCGGCGGTGGTGGTAGGTGGCGACTATGGTGGTGTGAATTGATGGAGATGGCATTTGAAGCCAAGTTGATGATGATGGCGTGAAAATGTTCCAGTGGTGATGACGATGATGATAATTAATAATGAGTAAAAAGTTGTTTTATGTGATGATGATGATATAATAATAATATTATAAAATATTTATGTTTTAATTTTTTATTAAATTATAAAATATAAAATAAATGAAAAAGAAAAATAAAAGGAAATAATAATGAGTAAAAAGTAGTTGTATCTGAAGGGGGTAATTATGATATTTCACCTCCAAAACCTACCAGATTCATATCAAGGGGCATTGAAAAGAAGTTTGAAATCATGAGGTTTTATGTATGATTTTTCAAAACTCAGGGTTCTTATGAAAACCACAAGGTTTTTTGTGTATATAGCTCAAATAAATATTGAGACAGACAATATTAATTCCTTAGCCAACCAATTTTGCACTTGAAAACAAGTTGTGCAATAACTGCAAATATGGATAATTCTTTCTTATCGAGAAATTAACCGAAGATTAACTCACCAAAATCATATTTGTAGTTTTAAACACTTCCATATAGTCAAGGCCCATAAAAAGAAAAAAAAACCCTCCAAAAGGTTATGATTTACCGATATCATGTATTGGTCTGACGTGTGGCTACATGCTAATAAGCATACACCATGTTTCAATCATAGAACCATTATTTGTAAATTGTACGCAAATACACAACTGACAGATGAATAATGCAATGCAAAAAATGTGAAATACGAGATTCAGTCACGGATTTGAAAGCGCAAAGTATTCAAATATTAGAGCCGACATATCGATGGAATAAGTATATCGAATGCAATTAATACGATTAGGTTCTAAATTCATTGATGTTTGGCTCTGATACCAACTGTAAGATTTTTAGCCAAGATCTACACCATAAATTTAGAACACCGATATAATTGAGAGTGTTGATATACCTGATTTTCGCCTATTGAATTGAACCTGATATTGACCGATCTTGTTGGGCAATTTCACTTGGTATGCTCGACTTCTTTGGCTAGATATCTCGTAATCCCCAAATCAACACCTCAGCCTAGGTCTTCCTCTCCTTCTCTCACAACGGCAGTTGACAGCTTAATGGGAAAGCAATATCAGAACGTGGAGTGGAGAGGGGACCTAGCCACAATATATAAATCCCTAGAGGAGGCCCTCCCATCACGGGCTTTCTAGAGTGGGCCTACACCAGCTGTCGGACCACGTCTATTAAATCAGGCCCTTTATCGAAAGTGGGTCAATCAATGAGTCTATTTAGTCTTGTCCCAATTAACCGTATTATTTAGTCCGTTTTATTTAATACAATCATCAATTAATATAAGTCCAACAAGAAAATTCTTACATTGAGAACATTGAAGTAGAATGTGACTCAAGAGTGGTGGTGGAAATGATCGAAAGGGCAAGGGTTGATGAACACCCGCTTGGTCTTTTGATAGAAGATTGTCGTACCTTAATTCGCAAGCCCTGGAACTGCATTCTGCGACACATTCGCCGGGTAGGCAATTGCCTTGCTAATAGTTTAGCCAAGTTAGGCCAGAATATGCAGGAAGATAGGCGTGTTTGGGACCACTGTCCTGATGGTTTGAAGGAGGCGTGAGTGCCCTTGCGGAAGCACCAAAAAAAAAATATATATATTTAATTAGTGATGGTTGAGGCCCAGTATTTATAATTTCTAGTAGTTGAAAGGTTTTGTCAACGATTAAGGATGCTACCGTTAGGTGGTGTAATTTAGTTATTGACGCTACATTAATTTAATAATTAGAGGTTTCATATTTGAGTGACTGAATATATAATTATTATTACTGTTTTACTCATCTCATAAACGTCTGTGAGATTTTTTTCTTACATTTTTTTTCCTTATAGATAATTAATTATCTTCTCTTATAAGTAATAATTTGTATAAAGTATAAACTAAAACTTCAATTATTAATATTATCATAAAACCCCAAATAAAATATTAAATATTTAATTTTGATTTATTATTTAATATACATCCCCAAAGTAGTTAGATAGGAATCCCAAAATTATTACCCCAAGAGAAAAAAATTTTAACCACTTGGTTCAACTATTTTTGGTTGTTTACTTCATGAATGTATTTAGTTTTTTTCTAATTATCGCACCCAATCAATTAATCTTTAGTTTGATGGTCCTGTTGAAATCATTTTTATCTGAAAAAATTAGTTTTTTTTTTTTTGATCTCTCAGAGTTTTCGCCCCACCAAATTGAGTATATGACTAATCTCCCGAGGTAGCTAAAGGCGCTTATTGCGAGGACCTCTCCAAACGTAGTTTTTTACATTCACAAGGTTCGAACCTGAGACCTTGCTTAAGTGAATTCAAACCCCTATCCACATGAACCAACTGCCCGTTGGTCGAAAAAATCACTAATACTCTTTGGCAGCCTTTACTTTTCTTGTTTGTTATCCATTGGAGATGGTTTATTTTTTCTGAAAATCTTGGTTATATTATCTTGTGGACCTTTTACTTTAATTGTTTGTGATTTAGCTTAAATAGTCTAAATTTATAGTATTTACCTTACTAGATACCAAACCATTGGTTTAATCATTGAATTACCCTTTTGCCCCTGTATCCAGAACTGAGCCAAACGGCTATTTTTTTTTTCCCAGATTTGTCTTCCTTATTTTCATCCTCAATTTTGCTGCACTTCTTCAACAGTCTGCATGCTTATGAATGTTTTAATGGTATGGATGTTGCAACTTATGGCAGTGATCTTCCTTCCTTCATGCGTAATTAAGAGATGATATAATAATAATAATAAGTTGTTGTGATTGGAAATGATCTGAGGCAGCAATAGTTACATATGGGTTGAGAACAAATTATTAGTTCTGAGCTTCCAAAAGCATTGAAACTTCTGTCCCATGATACAGCCTACTGATATGTGTTCAATGCCATATAAACTTTTGATGTTGTGATGCCATAGGGTCTGCTGTTCATCTCTTACCATACCACTCACTATGCTAAAGCTAACAAGACTTGGAAAATACAAATGATACCCAAAATCATTTAAATGTATCGAGAACTTAATGTCACCCAAGAACCACATTAGTTTAAAATACATAGGGTCTTCTGTTCATCTATTACCAAATATGTAGTGGGTACAAACCATTGCAAACAAATATAACAGGTACCATAACTTATCATCACAAACAAGGTTTGATTAAACTACACCGACTTGAATTCAACCTAGAGAGTTAATGTGAGTAGTAAGTATTGTATCAGTTTCTACTAATGTGTTGCAAAAAAAGCCTCATAGGGCAAACAAAACGAAATCATCAGTGGCGATTAGAGAGATCACCATGTTGCACTTTGTCGGGCCAGATAGATAAGATCACACTTTTCGTCATCGGGAAGTCCTTTGCGGGAGCAATTCCCTATCCTGTTCCTTTCGTTGTGCTCATCATATCGGTAGGGATGTATTTTGTCACAACATTCTCGGACCGCCTTCTTCTTCTGTTTCTTTTTCCCATGTACGCTTCTCTTTGTTGACTGTGTATGAATTTAAAATGTATGTAGTACCAAGTTAAAAATGATAAACCATTTGTTACAAGCCATCAGAAATATTATTAAAACAGCAAAGAAAGATATACTACCATAGCTTGCAATGATTTCGTCTATTGTAGGGATTGGTTTGCCATCTAGACCAATGTTGTGAAAGGCACGTGGAGAACAACATCCAAGCATTTCTCAAACATTATGCGCTCACAAAGCTCACACACACAAAAAGAACTCTGATCCACATGCCCAGACAGTTATCTAATCCTACAATATTCTGAATTCCAGATTTTAGCAAGAGCTATCTAGGTTCCATAAACTTTCAGCAAAAGCTTTTCTTCAGTCTCTAGCTATTCGCAGGCTCTCAGCCTAGAATCACTTCTAAGAAAGCATACAAACAATATCAACTTAATCGTAATTCAAGCTTCACCCTCAAATTCCAACACATGGAACCACCTCTCACATTTCAAGTAATATAACCGAAATTTTCGGACCAATTGAACGGTCAGTTCTGGGAAAGTTGTAGTTCACATGTGAATTTAAACCTCCTCAATACCCTATATGCAATCAAAAAAACCTACTGGGTTTTGCAATGTGTAGAACGAAACGAATAATACAAGGTCCAAAATCCAAAGAAAAAAGTTCAGATTCCGCCAATATTTTGATGGGTTTTGAGGTTTACCTTGAATACTCTGTTTATCCAGGGAGATGAATGAAGACCTTTTTCCAACCAAAATCACCGTCTACAGCCGCCGCTCCGGTTGTTTTTCTCGGCCGCAAAGCGTTTCCGGCGTGGCACTTTAGCTCTGTGTGTGTGTGCGGAGCGTCCACCACAAATCCTCACTTAGCTAATTGAAGGTCTAGGGTTAGCAACACAATCTCAGTTGAATACGGCGAAATGGGAGTGGGAAATTGGGAATGATTTTCTTGGAGACGCTGATGGCATGGCCTGTAATTTGCTCAAAAAGTTGATAGGTATATTGGTCATTTGTCCTAACCATCCGTACATGACTAAATAATAACGCCTATTTTTGCTGGCAATATTCACTGCCTTTTTCCAGCAAAATCTCGGGGCTCCAGGAATTCAATGGATAGCCAACCAGGCAAAGTAAAGAATGGAAATGGGGAGGTAATTTAACCAAAATGCCATTTTCTTTAAAAGTAAAGACTCCCTTTGGGTTTTTTAGCAATGAAAACCATATAAAAAAGGAAAAATTACATCTGACTACCCTGCATTTAGGCCTAATTACAACGTAATCCATTATTATCGAAAAATTACATTTTAGTCCCCATAAATCTTATTTGGTCTGAGGTCCCTTAACGGAATTTGTAAAAATACACTTATGCCCCTGACAGTTTTATGAGGGTTACATTGAATATATGACTAAAATTACAAAATCATCCATAAAGTTTACAAATATAAACAAAACGATCCCTACAAATTATGAATTTAACAACAAATTAAGGGTATTTTTGGAATGACATAACGGAACCCTAGGGATCACAAAAGGTTCTCAAGGTTAAGAACTAAAATGTAATTTCTCAATAATGATGGATAGCGTTGTAATTAGGTCTAAATGAAGGGTAGTTAGATGTAATTCTCCATATAAAAAATAGTAATGTTGGAGGCGCAACAATGTAAATTACAATAACGGATAACAAATAAACTAATTAATAGCTTTAAAATTTGATAACAAGAAAATTTTGTCTAATCCATCACACCCAATTCCTCTTTTAACACAAAATCAAAATACAAGTGAAGTAAATAATTCTATATGAATGACAATTGGGCTCACCCAACTTCTTATATTGTATATCTTTTGTATCGAAAGGATCACATTAATTAATTTTCAATCATATATAATAATTAATAACCTCAGCTTGATACATGTGGAATAAAAGAATACCAATCGAGGAGAAAAGCAAATGAGATACACATCACTTATTCAGGAGTTGCCTGCGTTCAATCCAAGAAAATTGAGTGGAAAACATATATAAATCCGCGGCAAGTTCACGCCTAATGTTGTAAAATCCACATGATTCGTGATTCTTATATTTAAATGACATGACTTTCTATTAATAAGTAAGCCAATTCCATCTTATCATATGGAGAGACCATTTCAACTATTTCCCCCCCTCTTTTTTGTTTGCGGGATCAAGGCTCGTCAACTATCAGCGATTCCACCAATTATTAGTTCTCTTGTTAAATTATAGGAAGTTCAAAGACCGAAACAATTGACTACGAAATTTAAAATTGTTTCAGACGAGATGGTGGAAGAGGGTTTTATGATGCAGTGAAAGCCTAAAACATTATAATTCGTTTAATTTGTTATAGGACACCTAAGAATATTTATGACTCTTACTAAATTGATACACAAATTATGTAATAAATTGATTAGTGACGTTATATTTATTGATGGAAATGTTAATTCTTTTGTTGCGAAATGATACACGGGATGGTTTCAAATAATTTGGACGTTTAATTAATTTCGCCTGCACATAGCCTGAATGTGTAACTTTCTTGGGTAATTGAATTCTAATTTGAAACCGAATCAGTCAAAGGAGATCTATATTTTTAGTATGATTGACCCAAATTTTAGAAATAGTAACCGATTAAAAATGTCAAATATAAGGTACTTACTGTATGATTGGTTGGGGGGCTTGAGCTAGTATTTTTGGACTCCCTTTTGTGCCACCATTAGCATAGTTCAACTCCGATATTATTTGTGGAGGTATCATAGTACATAAGATGCCAAGTTTCAACCAAGCATAGGACGTCGATAAAATAAGATAATAATTACAAAATAATAAAATTAAAGAGATTTGAGACAATTCGAAATTAAAGTACGTCGATAAATCTAGTTTCAGTAGATTCGTCAATCCATTTTTGCCTGATTTGGCTTCTCTTAATTATATATTTCGGAGGAACAAAGAAAAAACTTTTTAATTTTAATATTAGTTCATATCTATCTAATGTTTGTGGATACGTCCTCCTCCATAAAATAATATGCAATTGCGTACTTAATAGAAATTAGAAAGTCTGGCCATTTAAATACAAGTATCCCGAGTCATGTTTGTTTTGCAATATTCTCCAGTTGCTTGCGACATGATCACCTTCTCGTGGAGTTGACAAAACCCTTAAACTATATATAAATAATCTGTTGAAGAATACACTAAGTAATAATAACAATATATTCTTGATTATGAACCACGACAGGGATTCTCAATCACCCCATTGGAAATCAAGAATCTATACCGAAACCGGATACACATCAAAATACACAGACATAGAATTGGAAATCAAAATTTGAACCTTTTCAATGAAGGGCGAGTTATTGGACAGTGTCGACACATCTATTACAGTGCCACTCTTAGTTGATGAATGTGATTCCAGGGCCGAGTCAACTCAGTTCTCGATATTTCAGGGCTCTTCGTCTTTCTTCAAGACCTGTTTCAATGGCCTCAACGCCTTATCAGTTTTTTCTACCTTTTTCGGCTATGTTTTGTTCTTCTATAAAAATTGTTTCATAGCACAAAATCCACAAGTTATGTAAGTCAAACTAAAACTTAACTGCATTTTTGTTGCAATCCAGGACATTTTTTACTTTTTATCTAATCTTGGGATGCAATTCAGGACATTTTTTACTTTTTATCTAATCTTGGGATGCAATTCAGGACATTTTTTACTTATTATGGATGCAATTCAGAACACTTACATTTCATAAGTTGAAAATATTTTGAAATTACAGTAAAAGCCCAATTATGAGATGCATATGGCAAACGACAATTAGTACAGAACCAAAATAAAAAGGCAGGTGATCAAGTTAGGGGCTCCTGCTAATTATTGATTAATTTGGTTTGTTCAGGCGTAGGGATATTGTCAATACCGTACGCACTATCGTCGGGGGGATGGTTGAGCTTGATACTTCTCTTCCTTATAGCCGGCTGTACCTTGTACACGGGATTACTGATCGAAAAATGCATGGACATGAATCCGAACATACGAACTTATCCCGACATCGGATATCAGGCTTTTGGTCCCAAAGGAAGAGCATTTGTATCCATAGCTATGAACTGTGAACTGTATTTAGTTGCAACCGGTTTCCTGATTCTTGAGGGAGACAACTTAAACAGCTTGTTCCCGAACATGGAGTTTGAAATTAGTGGGCTTTGTATAGGTGGAAGACAATGCTTTATTTTGATCATCGGCCTTATTCTGTTGCCTACTGTTTGGTTAGACAATTTGAGCATTATTTCTTACATCTCTGCCACTGGAGTTGTCTCTTCTTTTGTACTCATTGTGTCCGTCTTCTGGATTGGTGTATTTAACAACGATATCGGGTTTCATGAGAAGGGCGAAATCATAAATTTCAAAGGGATCCCAACTGCTGTTAGCCTTTATGCCTTCTGTTATTGTGCTCATCCGGTTTTTCCCACATTGTACACTTCTATGAGGGAACCAAAGAAGTTCTCGAAGGTAATATATTCGATATATACTCAATTGTCATTTGTTTTTTATTAGAAATTGTGCTCATCATCCCCCTTTTTTTCCCGTAACTATCCCTTATTAGTTTTTTCTTTTTCTATTTTGTGTGTGTGTGTGTGTGTTTAAGCTGAATTAAACTTCAGGAGGATTGTCGTAATTATCCAATTATTTTTTCTTGGAGTTGTTTTATGAAGATTCCATTGTGATTGCAGGTTTTGCTCATATGCTTTTTCGTGTGTACAATGAGCTATGCATCCATGGGAATCTTGGGGTACCTTATGTTTGGTTCGAAGGTACAATCTCAAATAACATTTAATCTCCCGACTCATAAACTCAGCTCGAAAGTGGCTATATACACAACCCTGATCAACCCTTTAGCTAAATATGCATTGATGGTAACTCCAATCGTAAATAATCTTGAGACTATTCTTTTGTCACGCTCCGATAAAAGGCTTAGCATGTTGATTAGAACTTGTTTGGTAAGTAGCAGTGTGATTGTGGCATTGGTAGTCCCCTTCGTTGGAGATTTAATGTCTCTCGTTGGTGCATTTTTGAGTGTAACAGCTTCGGTTATTCTTCCATGTTTGTGCTTCATGAAGATCTCAGGAAATTATAATCGTACAAGATTAGCACTTGAGTTGATCTCCATTTGGGGGATTATGTTGTTTGGTATTTTTGTTCCTGTGTTTGGTACTTGCACAGCTCTGAACGGAATTTGTGAGCATTTGGTCAGATAAATAATTGTATTCTCTTGTAATAAACCGTATGGCATGCATTTGCCATGATTAATATTTTATGTGAACAACTACGTGAGTTCTTGTCAAGATATTAGAACATTTTTAAAAATTATTTTGTCGTGTCTTGTTGTTTTAGACACCTTGTTCGGCATTGGTCAAATGAATTTAAAAAAAAAAAAAAACAATATCGATATATTCGTTATGAATTATATCGTGTCCATACTTGTGTATTATAATGAACAAATCTTAGTTCCCTTTTTTTCAGTCCAGAAGAAAGGCTAAAAAGAGAGAGAAAGAGTATGAAAGCCCAATAGGTCGGAATTTAGATCTTATTTTAAAGATAAGCTCTTAAAATGTTTGGATAAAAATATGATGTTTCGATGAGCATATTAAATGTTATTAGTGATTATTAGAAGTGTTCGTGCATTATACATTAATGTAAGTCCATTATTATTAAATTAATGGGATAGATCATAATTAACCACAAATATTTTAATATATAAAATAGTACTACTTTGGGGCTTGGAGAACTGTGGAGCTATGATGCACGGACACTTCTAAAAATATCATTTCGTCGTGTCGTGTCGTGTCGGATACTCGTGTTCGATATCGTGTCCGACACTCCTTACGTGGAAAATTCAAGAAAAAATCTGTATCGTCGTATCCGTATCGCGTCGTGTCTATGTCCCTGTGTCCGTATCCATGCATCATAGCCGTGGAGACACGTTTAATTATAAAATGATTATTGTTTATTTAATGATGGCTAAGGAGCTAGTGGAGGCACGCAATATTCAATAACTAATTATTCAAAGGTTTTGTCAGCAACGAATTTGGGCACCCTTATTAGTAATCAAGAATGTTATTATTACCTAATGTGATGATCATTTCAATATGGACAAGATATTATTAGTCGATAAGAGAGAGAGTGTTTGAAGAACTCTAGAAATCTCATTATGAAAAACTCTTCGGTAAGTACAGCTGCAACAACTATATATACAAAAAAAAGATAGGTGGAGACATTTTCTACCGTACACGTGTAAGTAGGATGTTAAATAGGATTTGTAAATAATAAATTAATTTAACTGGCTATTAATGCAAATAATAACCCTAACTGTACAGATTATTTTGTGTATGGTATTATTAATGATAAATAATTATATATATTAACTGTTTTCACAACTCCACAAGAAGGTCATGTCCAATGTTTTGAAAATCGGACCAGAGGCTGATCCGGAGGCCTTACTGGTTACCGGTTCAATCGGTTCGATCGGTTCGACCGGTATGACGTCATAAATAATAAATATTATTTTTAATAATATATATAATATTCTAAAATTAAAAATATATTATTAGGGTTCATCAGTTCATGTTGTTTCATTTAATTTTTCTGAATCAGTTTAGTAAACCAAAGTTGTGTTTTTGAACTTCAAGACCCATGCTTTTTGTTTTAGTAAAGCAAAGTTGTGGTTGTATTTTTGTAAAACGTGTTTGATTTCATAAAAAAGTCCATTTTTTTAAAATAAAAAATAAAAAAAAAATCAAAATTTGGAAACCGGCGGTCTGGTCTAGTTCTCAGGACCAAAACCGTCGGTTAACCGGCCGGTTCTTCTGGTCATGAGACGGTCCGGACAACGCCTGTTTTGGGGGGTCATTCGGATCGGACCAGCCACCGGTCACCGGTTGAACCGGTCCGACTGGCAGATCCGGTCCGATTTTCAAAACATTGGTCATGTCGCAAGTTATTGGTCCAAGATTGCAAACCAAACATGGTTCGTGGTACTTATATTTAAACAGCCTGACTTTCTATTAATTATGCAATTACATATTATTGTTTATCGGAGAGACCATACCCGCAAACATTATATATATATATATATATATATATATATATATATATATATATATATATATATATATATATATATCTTTTATTCAGAAAAACCCATATCTATTGTTTGCGGAAAAAATTCATTCACTTTGATGGCGTTCAAATCCGGATTTATTGTGAACAGTTGACGTGGACTTCCAATTTAATTACCTAGAAATTAAATGTAGTTGAACTAACGAATTGATGGCGACCAAGGGGAACTTTCCGCCGCTCTCTGCTGAGGAGTCAGATCTCATCCGACGAAGCAAGAAAAAGGTTCGAACAGCGACTGATGCAGGCTTGGATACGGAGACACCGGGGGGAGGAACAAATTGGGAGGAACCGCAGGGGACCTCGAGTCGGTCTTACATGTCATCGCTGATTGGTGGGAGAGAGGGGCGTGACAAGAAGTTCGAAGAATCAACCATGCTTGATCTTGACAAGATAAGAGTCATAAAAGCAACCGACGACTATCCATATCCTAGGGTGGTGATTGATGAAGATTACAGAAAAGCTCTTTAGGAGCCGTGGCAAGATTCGCTTATACTCAAAATCCTGGGGAGGACAGTTAACTCCAATCTGCTCTCAGCCAAGATTAACAACATGTGGCGACTCCAAGGGGCCTATGAGCTTATAGATTTGGGACATAGCTGTTACATTCTCAAGATTCATGATAGAGAGAAGGCGACGTTTATCCTGACGGAGGGGCCTTGGGTTATTGCGGGGCATTATTTGGTGGTGCGAAAATGGCAACCTCAATTCCAAGCTTCTAAGGATAAGGTTCGGACGACAATCGCCTGGGTTCGCATCTCCGAATTGTCAGTAGAATACTATGGGGAAGCAATGTTGTATAAAACGGCCCTTGGATTGGGAACACCAATCAAGATTGATAGAAAAAACTACTATGGGGAGAAAGGTCGGTTTGCGAGAGTTTGTGTTCAGGTGGACCTAGACAAACCGCTACGGTGCGGAGTGGAGGTTGATGGGAGGCTGCTTCCGATTATGTACGAAAACCTTCCTTCAATTTGCTTTACCTGTGGGAGGGTAGGGCACCGTTCTACGGAATGCCGTGAGAAACCCAGAGAACCTAGTGCCACCACACCCAAGGCGGGGGGACGGACGGACCAAACAGACTCCCAAGCGACTGAGACTAGTAGCAGCCATGCTCTGGTACTAATCGGGGAGGCACAACAGTCCACAGCGGAAGGGGTTGGGCCAAGCTATGGGCCATGGATGATGGCGAGGAAGAACAAACCGGCAAGGGTTGGCCGGAGCGGAGATAGAGCCGAGGGGAAGGAAAACCAGCATCCGAACAACCGAAACCGTTACGAAATCCTTGCCAAGAATACAGCAACGCAGAATCCGGAAGAAAATCATTTAGGCGGAGAGATTAGAGCCCTACAGGATTGGAATGGACCAGAAGCCGGATTTAATAAAGGAAAGGGAGTAACCCAATCTCCAAGAAATGTTAAACCGAATAATAATACGGGTAAGGTCAGATACGTAAGGAGATCCAGCACTCAGACAGGAAACTTCCCTAACAAGGACTCAGGCGCGTTACCCAAAGCTCAAACCCAGCCCAAAGGAGTGGAGTCCAGTAAGTCCCAGGAAAGGATGCTTCCAGATACCAGTAATGGACCATTCCGATTCCGAAGTGGAGATGACAGTGATAGACCAAATAGAGAAGTATCCCGAAGGAGCTGTGATACAGAAGAGTTTAGGACTGAACAACCTGTTTATACGAGAACTGGCGGTGAGCCCTCTTCCTTGGCTATTGCTAGCGAAGTGAGAGATCACTTTGCATGGGAACCTGGCCCGACTAAGGGGAATCTTGGCGATCGAAGTACTGGAACAGGAGGTGATGATGCAATGCATGTTGACCGCGCCGTATTGGCAGATGATGCTAAACGCATTTTCGGGGAACTTGATTAAGCCCCCAGACACACTTGTTTCCCTTAATGTTACCCATGAAGGTACTATCATGGAACTGTAAAGGAACCGGGAATAGGGAATTCCGTAGAAATTTCATGGAGATTACTAGAGAACACCAACCGGACGTTGTGTTCTTGATGGAGACCAAAGTTGATGATATGCGAGCAGAGAGCATCGCAACTAGTTTGGGGTATTCGGATGTTTGTAAAGCTCCCACTGTTGGCCGGGAATGGGGCATTTGGATACTGTGGGATAGCAACCGGACTCAGATGGAGATTATCCATGTCGACCACTAAGCCATATATGCTCTCATTAGCCCTCGAACCGCCTCAGAATGGATGTGCTCCGGCATCTATGCGAGCCCCATACTGGGACGGAGAGAGCAGCTCTGGGAAGACTTGAGGCAGATGAGCAATGATTGGAATCTCCCATGGCTCTTGACGGGGGATTTCAATGACATTCTTGGTCCTAGTGAAAAAGAGGGGGGACGCGAGGTGAATTGGAGTAGGTGTCTGGGATTTAAGGAGAAGATTGACAGTTGCAACCTAATTGATATTGGGGCCATTGGGCCGCGCTTTACATGGAGCGGAACGGTGAGGGGAGGAGAGCTGGTCAAGGAACGGTTGGATCGAGTGTTTGCCAACCCGGACTGGAGAACTAATTACCCGGAAGGGGTGGCGGTGGTACTACCCCGTACTCTCTCTGATCACCACCCTCTTCTCACTTACTGCTATGGAGTGACGGGACCTCCAATTAGACGCCCGTTTCGTTTTGAGGCCGCCTGGAATGAGGATCCCGGATGCAAGAAAGTGATCCAGGAAGTTTGGGAGACAACTGATAATATTCTTGGTAAACTTGGAAAATTACCAAATGCTTTGAGGCTGTGGAATTCAACTAAGTTCGGCAATGTGTTTCGCAAGAAAAGGATTCTCAAAGCTCGGATCAACGGGATTCAAAAAATTGAACGTGAGAGATTACATCCGCATCTTGTTGAGTTAGAAAAAAGTCTGATCAAGAATTATAATGACGTGTTGAAGTAGGAGGAGATTTTATGGTATCAAAAATCCCGGGTCAATTGGCTTCGCCTGGGGGATAAGAACACCCGGTTCTTCCATTTGTCAACCATTACTCGGAGGCGGCGGAATAGAATTAATTCTCTGAAGGTTGATGGCATGTGGGAGACAGATGGTGAGCGTCTCAAACAGCTTGCTTGGAACTTTTACTCCAGCGTGTTCAGGGATGCGGGCGACGCAACAGCCACGCCAATACCACGGAGTGCACTACAACGTACTCTCACACCCTTATGGAAAGGACTCCTGACGGCCCAAGTAACAGAATTGGAAGTGAAAAAAGTAGTAACCTCCATACAACCGTTTAAGGCCCCGGGCCCGGATGGTTTCCAGGCGTGTTTTTACCAAACGTCGTGGGACATTGTGGGCAGTCAAACGGTGGATTTTGTGAAGGAGTGTTTCGAGCAAGGGAAAGTACCGGATCACATTGGGAGAGCATTCATATGCTTGGTTCCGAAAGTACCTCAACCGGAGCTCATAAACCAATTCCGGCCAATAACACTTTGTAACGTGCTTCTCAAAATTGTCACCAAGTTGCTGGTGATGCGAATCAAACCCTTCGTGGCGAATTTGGTCAGCCCTAACCAAAACAGCTTCATACCGGGAAGAAGCACCCACGACAATATTCTGGTCCTCCAAGAGATGTTACACACGCTGCACCGATCCAGAGATAAGGCGGGGGGTATGATCCTGAAACTGGATTTAGAGAAGGCTTATGACAAAATTAGGTGGGATTTCTTGCGCGAAACTCTCATGTTCTTTGAATTCCCGCTGCACATTGTTAACCTTGTCATGAGTGGGGTTACTTGCATACGACCGGAGATTCTTTGGAATGGCGAACCCACTGCTAGTATTGTCCCATCGTGTGGAATTCGACAAGGAGATCCTCTATCACCTTACTTGTTTGTCTTGTGCATGGAACGCCTTACGTACTTAATCGAAGAGGCTACCATGGCTGAAAAGTGGAAACCGATTAGTGCTTGCAAGAATGGACCCTCGGTTTCTCACCTATTATTTGCGGATGATATTATTTTGGGCACTCGTGCTACCATCAGCTGCGCGGAGAGTGTGAAGGAGGTGATTAACAGGTTTTGTTCAGCTTCGGGGCTCAAACTTAATCATGGAAAGACACAAATCCTTTTTGCCCCTCTTGTCCCTTCTGCTACGAAAGCTGCCATTTGCTCTAGGCTTGGGATAGAAGCTACGACAGAGCTGGGCAAATATCTTGGCGTGAAAATGTGCTTTGGAAGGAACCAAAGAGAGGTCTTTGATGGGGTGATTGAGAAAGTGGAAAATCGCCTCTCGAGATGGAAAGCCAGACATCTGAATTTGGCGGGACGAACTACACTTATTAAGTCGGTCACGAACTCGATACCGGTGTACCAAATGCACACGAGCTGGCTCCCCAACTATGTGTGTGAGAAACTGGATCGCCTCAATCGGTCGTTCCTTTGGTCTACGGACAGCTCCAAGAAAAGAACTCATCTCGTGAAATGGGATCGAGTGTTAAAGAGGAAGGAGGACGGGGGTTTGGGCATTAAAGATACGAGAAAAATGAACATCGCTCTTCTTGCTAAAGCAGGGTGGCGCATGATTCGGGAAGAGGATACGTGTTGGAGCCGTATTTTTCGGGCAAAATACCTAAAAACTGTAGATGTGCTTGACCATGTCCCAAAGGTGACGGCTTCAAGGGCCTGGAAGGGCATAAGTAAGAGCATTTGCATGTTGGAACCAGCTTGTCGTTGGCGGATCGGAAAGGGAGATAACATTTGGTTATAGGATGATAGGTGGCTGTCGTCGGAACCACTCCGAAATCAGATAAATACTCAGGTGGAGTTGGCAGAGGAAAATTTGGTAGTAAGTGACCTTATTTCTGCTGATAAGAAATGGGATTTCAGTGCCTTAGAGACGCGCCTACCTGATCATATTATTGCTGCGATTAAGGAGATACCGCTGCCTGAAGGGGATGAGCCGGACGTGCTGGTCTGGTTAGGCACAACGAATGGGAAATTTACATGCCGACCAGCCTATCAATGGCTGACGCGATCGGAGTCCGAGATGGATAATACTTGGAAGAGGCTGTGGAAGATACCGTGTCCGCAAAAATTCAAACTCTTCCTTTGGTTATGCAAGCACAACAGCCTGCTGACCAACGCTCTCAAAAGTGATCGCCACTTTGGGACATCTGACCAATGTAATCGGTGTCGGAGTGCGAGAGAAGATATTGAGCATGTCCTTAAAGGATGTAGACACGCTGCACGAATTTGGACAGCTGTGGTGAAACCTGCAAGTTGGAGGATAATTGAGCAAATGAAAGAGGCTTCTTGGCTAGAAACAACGCTGAGTACGAATCATGAACATCTCATGAATGCGAATTGGCCTTGGTGGGTGGTTTGTTTGGCTGTTGTTTGGAGTATTTGGAAGGCAAGAAATAAAGCTGAGTACCAGAGCATTAAGGAACCCTACAGAGTTACTGTAACCAATGTCCAGAACCTTTGTACTGATATTATGCAGACTTTGGAGAATAGGGGGAAGGCCAAGACGAAGGTGAGGGAGGTGATGACCTGGATGAAGCCGGGTGATGGGTGGGTAAAACTGAATTCTGATAGTAGCTTTTATACGCACACGAATATGGCGACGACGAGAGGTTTAATTCGGAATGTTGATGGGAAATGGTTGTGTGGTTATTCCATGAAGCTTGGGAGGATTTCGATCAACATGGCGGAACTCCTTGGGCTACGCAAAGGGCTAGAATTGGCTTGGGAACGGAGATTCCCCAAGATCGAAGTCGAGATCGACTCGGAGGTGGTGTTTAACTGGGTTATGAGGGATGAGATTGATGATCACCCTATGCGCAATATTATTTCGGATTGTCGTAAGCTGCTCCATATGCCCTGGGATATTCGTTTCAAGCATATCTTCAGAGAAAGAAACGAGAGTGCCGATAAGCTGGCTAAGATGGGCCACGAGTTGACGGTTGAGTTCATGATGTGGGATTCGCAACCGGAAGAGTTCAGGAGGAGGAACATTGAGTAGATTGTTGGCCGGTCTGGGCCTCTTTTGCACCAAAAAAAAAAAAAAAAATTACCTAGAAATTTATATGTCGGGAAAGATCCTTTAAAGAAGCTGCTAATATGAATAAATGTGAGTTCAAAGATCAAAACGAGGAAATATAAAAGTTGGACCTATTTTGGTACTCCAATCAAATCTATCGAGATCAGTCCATATGAGTGAGAGGGTGTGTATTTAATGTGAGAGCACTAACGTACCTGAGTCATAAATGAGATGATATTTATAGTTGAAAGTTTAGTACGCGAAAGTACGCATAGTCAAAGATGTGATGATTGCAGACATGATAGATATGACACATATCATTCGCAGTAAGACTCCTCTTACTTGCCTTGTCAGAATAGTGAGAAAAAATATAAAGCATGAGCCGCATTTAATGCCCTTACACGACGAAATGTCCTGTATTTAATGCGTCTTGTAGGATACGCTCTGGGTCGAACTCACTGCTCGCTCATGAGGCATCTCGGTTAATAGTCTTTTCAACTCGATGAGTGAGAGACCAGACAAAAAAAGAAGATAAAACATTAATTCCGAATTATTAGTAAAAGTGATAGCTCGAGCGGGGAGCAGACTCTGAGTTGAGTTAGATGACATGCATCTCATGTCCAACAAAGCTAGGTGCAGGCTGCCACATAGCAACACGTCAGCATCACGAGATTTACACCATCACCCCAAAAGTATGTTATTAAGAGAAGCCAAATTCATCTATTTTGAGGAAAAATCACTTGTATCGTACTTTAATTTCAAATTGGCTCAAATCTCTTTTAACTTTATTAGTTTGTAATTATTTTATTTTATGTTACCTTTTCATTCGCCTGCTACTAATTAATTAAGAATTTTTTTTAAAAATTCTAATCAATCATAAAATACTCGTCTTCTTATTATGTTAATTAATTTGATAGATTTAAAAACTAAAGAAAGTCACACTCACACATTTAGGTTATGCGTAGATGAAACCAATCGAACGGCCTAAGTTTTTGAAACCATCCCATATCATTTCGCAATTGAAAGAATTGGTATATATCTCCATCCATAAATATATGTCGACAACTCGACATAAATACATGACATCCAACATTCTCTGGCGGCCAACTTTTTGAACATACTAGTAAAATCGTCCACGAAACTAGCGATCACGACTGCCCCTGGGTATTACTAATATTGTCTCATCATCATTCCTTTCTTTCCTAAGTTTATCCTCAAAGTCTGCATCGCATGCTTGTGCCATACTTTCCTCTTAATTCTTCTTGCATGGAATTTTGTTTTCTTCCGAGGTTACACGGATATTTGTCAGGGAATAAACAAACATTCGCAACCATTCGTGAATATCTAGAAACTGAGAATCCAAAACAGTTGCCACACGTAATTAAACTTGTCTCTTGTTTTGTCGTGGACAAAGTTTGAACACGTATTTTTATTCTTTTGTCACCGGCTTATGAAGTCGCCATGAGTTTACAAGACATTTTCAGATATAATCACGAATATATCCATTCTAGTGAGGCCAAAAACACGAATATAATCATCGTAAAATCTACTTATGGCAAAATTTAACATTCATAGGGTTGTTATTACAATGTAACATCAGTATTTATGTCGTCAATTGCCCAAAGATCTCGAGAAGAGCTGTATAAGTACCGCTAACTAGGATAAGAATACCGAACAAAACGATACCCCATACGGTAATCGTTTCAATCCCTAATTGTTGGTAAATTCCCGAGATCTTCAAGAAGCACAAACACGGGAGAATAACCGAAGCTGTAACGCTCAAAAACGCACCAACGAGTGACATTAGAGATCCAAAGAAGGGCACGGCCAATGCCACAACCATGGTGCTAATTACCAAACACGTCCTAATGAATATGCTAAGCCCTTTTCTGGGGCGGGAACAAAAGCTACTTTCAAGGGTGTTAACAATTGGGGTGACCATCAAAGCATATTTGGCTAAAGGATTGACGAGGGTTGTGTAGATAGCCAATTTTGAGCTGAGTTTATGAGTCGGGAGATTCAATGTGATTTGAGATTGTACCTTCGAACCTAGCATAAGGTACCCCAAGATTGCCATGGATGCGTAGCTCATTGTACACACAAGAAAGCACACCAGTAAAACCTGGAATGGCAATCAAATCTTCAAAAAACAACTCCTAAAATAGTAGTTCAATAGAAAATATTAAGTATATATTGAACATATTACCTTAGAGAACTTCTTTTGATCACTCATGGAAGTGTACAATGTGGGGAAAACTGGATGAGCACAGTAACAGAAGGCATAAAGGCTAACAGCAGTTGGGATCCCTTTGAAATTCACAATCTCACCCCTCTCGTGAAATCCAATATCGTCATCAAATGCACCAGTCCAGAAGATGGCAAAAATGAGCACAAAAGAAGAGACAACTCCAGTGGCAGAGATGTAAGAAAGAATGCTCATACTGTCTAACCAAACAGCAGGCAACAGAATGAGGCCAATGATCAAAACAAAGCTTTCTTTTCCTCTTATAACGATCCCGAGGATTTCGTAGTCCATGTGCGGGAACAAGCTGTTTAAGTTGTCTCCCTCAAGAATCAGGAAACCTGTTGCAACTAAATACAGCTCACAGTTCATAGCTAAGGATACAATTGCTCTTCCTTTGGGACCAAACGCTTGATAACCTATGTCGGGATAAGTTCTTATGTTTGGATTCATATCCATGCATTTTTTAATTAATAATCCTGTGTAGAACGTAGAGCCAGCTATAAGGAAGAAGAGCATCAGGCTCAACCATCCCCCTGATGATAGTGCATATGGTATCGACAATATTCCTACTCCTGATCACAGACCAAATAAATCAATAATTAGTGTGGACTTAAGACTTATTTCAATAATGATATCAAGATTAGGATTGTACTAATCTTGTCCAGGAAATATTTCTAATTATCATGTGATGGAGTGGTTGATCTTCAAAAGTACACTAATTAATGTCTACTATCAATGTTTATTGATAATGACACCATCAATGTTTATCACAAAGGAATAGAAGTTGGGAATGCATCAAATACAATAAAGAAAGCTCTTCTTTTTTTCTTTTCTAATACTAGTGTAGTTATGACTTTGACTCAATGAATAAAATATCATAATTGGTAAACTAGTATGAATTTGATTTCTGGGATTGAGATACTTGATCACAAATGGAAGTGTTAATAATACTATAATTAAAGGAATAATTTAAACTAATAAAGCTGCTACAGACTACAGTACAAGTACAGATTACCATCAACAAAGATAAGAAACAAACATAGTAGTGCCGTGAATGACAACTCATACACTCTAACCAGGGTGGTCCGGCAACATAAAGCGACAGGATTAATCTGCAATTACTCTATTCCATGAACTGTCATCCTCTTCCTATTTTAAAGTTTAACTATTGCCCCCACGTACATTTGTGGTTGTTTTGTCATTTCTGTAATTATGAGATAGGAGACCGATAGAGATGGATAGAGGTGTAAACGAATCATGGCGAACCAAGAATGGTATATCGTTCAAGTTTGGTTTGAAATTTATTCAGCTCCAAATCTTGTTTGTCGTACTGGTTTTGATTATTAAATGAATCGAGCATAAACAAGCTCGGATTAATCTCACATCGAATATCGAGTAGATTGATTCACTATCTTCAAAATCTTGAAATCTGATTTACAAATTTTAATCCTAAAAGTGAAAATGTTTAATTTCGCCCCCCCCCCCCCCCCCCCAAATCTGGCTTCGTCCCGGAACAGAGATACTCCGCAGCCCAATTTGTATCGACAATATATATACCATCAAGGAGAAGACATATCGAAAAAAAGAAAAATCGAGAATGTGGTCTGGAAATTGAACCAAGAACCCTAGATAAATCCCAGGCAATATCAAGAACAATAACAAAAGAAGGAATTTTGTTCAGCGAGACATTTTATCGGAAAAGAAAAGAGGTCCAGAAATGGATGGATACGAACCTGATAAAGCATTGAGGCCATTGAAGCAGGTTTTGGAGAAAGACGTAGAGCCCCAACTCGTGAACGGCGACTCAGACCTAGAATCACCTTTGTCGACCAAGAGTGGCACTGCGATAGACGTATGGCTCTTATCTTCTTCGCCCCCCATTTCAGATATGGAGAGAATTTTCAAGTCTTGCAGTGTTTGTAAACTTGTGTTTGTCGTCTGGTATAGAAGGTGTGTTATATATAGAGCAGTGGTGGATATTGTGTCAATTTACGCTTTTGCACGTTAGCTTATTGTGCATGATTGCACAATAGTCTGTTGGCCGCCTACGTTTCTTCTTTTTTTTTTCTCGTGAGAACTTTTAGTGATTTGCAAATTGCATTGCAATGAGTTTCTCGTGGTATTTCGACATTTTGAGTTTGTCAAAAATTAGCCCAAATCAGACAAATTTCATTTGATCGAATTCGTAGTATTGGGTTAAGAGCAACAATTTTAAAAGTTTAGAGGATAAATTATCCAAAATGAAAGAATAGAGAACATCCCGTTCTAAGGCTCAAAATACGTGGTTTGTGTAATTAACCCAATAATGTATTTATAGCACAACTATAACTAATATTCATTTATAAGGTTTCAGGACCCACGTTTGGATCTTGAATTTTGTAAGTTTGAACCTCGGAAAATCTAGTTTTTATTTGATTAATGGATCATGTCACTTTGTGTATTTAATTGGACTCTCGATTGATTATATATAATGGGAGATTCGGTAAATATTCTATGATAACATTTATCGATATATTTTTAAAAAAAAATAAAAATGAAGTCTACGTTGACACGTGCTAGCTTCAATCTCTATTCGTTTATCACTCTCTGCATTTGCATTAATGTTCCATGATTCCATCAATATATTTGTACGATCTCCCGCACGTTTCCCTCACCTCTGCAACATTAATTATTGCAACTACTTTATATATATTACTATAAATTGTCTTTAGCACACGTTGTATAAGATTTTTATTTTGCTGAAAACGTTCAACCTATCATGTACGGACACTTCTAAAAATATCATTTTGCCGTGTCGTGTCATGCCGTGTCGTGTCGGACACTCGTGTCCGACACCGTGTCCGACACTCCTTACGTGGGAAATTTAAGAAAAAATCCGTGTCGCCGTATCCGTGTCGTGTCGTGTCCGTGTCGCCGTATCCGTGTCCGTGCATCATAGCGTTCAACCCAAAATGAATAGGTCAAATGACATGTCAATTATATGATTAGTATTTAATACTATGCATTAATTGAACTGAAAAGGAAATATTTCCTCACAAAATGCGCCATGTTTAAAGAACTAAATGCACTGAACTAAGTGACCAACTATAGTACACATATATAAAATACTTGCCCCAAATCAAAGGCAACATGTTTAAAAGCATTCAATTATAATTCCCTTAAAATAAATTCGGTTATATTTCATAAGATAAATCGGGAGACAAGACCTAACATGTTTATTTACAGAAAATCTATAATTTAACGAGAGAATTAATCATTTAAGATCTTTGTGTTCGGTATTTTATTTTGATCTAGAAAAATATAGAGAAAGAAACAAGATGCCATCTCAATCTAATTTTTATGTAACTGATTCGATTGGTCTTAAATGGCAGCATGTTGTATAAATCTTACCAAATTTGGCTGGATTTATTCGGCATTAATAATTGAAAAATAATCCCATTTGAAGTAATTCTCTTGATTTGAGGCCCATCACAAAGGAGCCTATAGAAAAATGGGGTTTTCTTTGAATAGTACCCATAAGTTGAAAAAATTTCCTTTAACTCCCCACTTTCAAAAAAGTTCTCGTTTGCTCCCCAGATGACAGACCAAATTCTCTTTAACTCCCCATTGTTGTATAAAAACTCAAGAATCGCGTACCAAAATCCTCAAATCACTTAACTAAATCCCCAAACGATGTATTTAGGGGGCTAAATACATCATTTGGGGATTTGGGTACGCGATTCTTGAGTTTTTATACAACATGTCAAAAAAATGGGGAGTAAAAAGGAAGTTTGATTTTCATTTGGGGAGTTCAGAGGAACATTTTTTAAAGTGGGGAATAAAGAGGAATTTGAGTTTCTATTGAGGATTTTTTGGGAATTCTCCGATAGAAAAATGCATATTATAACTCGATTATATAATATATAACCTAACCCATTTAAGAAGTAGTTGGGCTCGTGGATAGCTAATGGGTCGTAAGAGGATTCAGCCCACCGAAAAGTTGGGCTGACAAACAGGTTGTTAGGCTTATCGGATAAATTCAACAGGGTAGGCGTAACCCTAACAACTCTCATCTAATTTTAGGGGTTGTTTCAGTCAACCGGAACGTGGGAACGCTTTCGGATAGCTTTGGAATTCGAAATAGATCTGCCTACCACAAGAGAACACCCACTGTCTGATACTTCTCAGCCACTCACTTGATTAGTTATTACCTCTCTTGGTTAGTGACTTACTTTCCCCCTGCTATTGATATATCTTAAACTTACGCATACCAACAGCTATACTGCAACACTTTCTGCTCTACTCTCAATACTTTTTTACCTTAATTATTACTCTTTTCATTATATTTACTGTCTTTATCAATAATCTCATTGTCTTAATTACTGACTTAATTCAATAAAAGGTGACCTTCTATTTTGCGGATCTTCCTCCTCTTATTCAACAGATTTTACATGAATCCAAAATCTCAAACGTGATTATCCATCCAAAACTATGCAGTGTTGAAAAGGGTATGCATCATAGCCCATTAAATGCGCAAATGAGTAATCGAATAGATCTGATGGTACACGTTTAAGAGGTTAAAATTTAATAATTTAATTAATGAATGAATGAAAATAAATCATTTCTTAAATCGTCTCAAATCCACGAAAAGATCACTCCATATTATTCGTGATACTTAAATTTAAATAGCTCGACTTTCCATTAAGTAATGCAAGTCCATAAGATTAAATTAATGGGAAATAGTCTAATTAACCACAAAAGACATGAAATAGATGGTTATTATTTATTTAACGGACAATTCCTCAAAAATCCCCAAGTGTAAACTGAATTTTCTTTTCACTCCCCCATTTTGAAAAAGTTCCTGTTCACTCCCCAATTGAAAAACAAAATTTCTTTTCACTCCCCAAGGTTGTATAATAATTCAGGAATTGCGTACAATTTTTAGGGAATTGTACGCAATTCCTAAAGACAATGTACGAACATGTACTATTTGTGGGGACCTAAAAGGAATTTTGTTTTTCAATTGGGGATTGAATGGGAACTTTTTCAAAACTGGAGACCTAAAAGGAATTTTTTCAACTTTTTGGTACTATTCAAATATTTTCCCATTATTTAATGATGGTTGAAGGATGGAGGTTCACCGTTCACCATTATATAATTGCTAATAGTTTTTGTCAATTAATTCATTTTGGGACCCTTATTAATAATGCTGAGGAGCGGTCGTGATCAACGTGCATGTGAGGTGTGGTATTCTTAATTTCCCATGTGGTGATTGAGAATCCCCGCCGGGGCTATATATATACTAGCATATACCCCGTGCTATCCACGGGTTTTATATAAAAATTATTGATTTACAATATTATATATTAGTCGTAAATATTATAAACTAAGATAATGTTAAAAAATAATTTATTTTAGAATAGAAAGTTAATTTATGTAAAATATATGAAATAGAAAATCAACCTAATTAGGATATAATACATTATACTGAAACTTGGTATTATTATTATTATTATTATTATTATTATTATTATTATTATTAGAATTAAGCATATAAAAAATAATAAGTAACAAAAAGAATAATAAGTAAATAATCAATTTATGTAAATTAAATTTAATATAATAATTCAAGATAAAAATATTACATTCATATTTCAAATAAATACATAATTTCAATAAATTAAAGTACCAAAATTTGGGAAATATCCATAATCAATAAAATAATTAATATATTAATTTCTTCTAAACTTAATGAGAAGGAAAAAAAACAGAAAAATGCATTTGTTTGGTTTACCATCACATCAAAGATTCTCGGACCGAAAAATATTAATAATGATGAGACTCAGAAACGCGCTCGTATCATAGACGTCCACGTGTCACCCTTAATTCGCTTGAAGCCTATACGCTCGGATTGAGGGGCTCGTGGGCTAACCCAGCCCATCCACTTGCCAATTAGTTTGGGCCATTGGGCCTCGGACAACTGTTCAGGTAAAGGGCCAGAGCCGACAGGCTTGGCGCTCACATTTCAGCCCTCGGGGACATCCTCCTCAAGGAAACACCCACACGAGGGCCCCATTCTTGATGCTCGGGATTTCGGCGCTCAAGGGTCATCTATCGTGGGGAGGCCATCCGTACACTCTTCGAGCGCCACCAGCGCTCGTGCATGATCATGCCCCGCTGCGTTGGATCCGAACCTCGGCAGAGGGATCTTAGGCCCTTCTCCCGCGTTACCCTCGCCAACAACTTCTGATACAAAGGCAGTGCGCACCTTGCATCTGACACGCCGCCTCCTTTTCAGAAACGTCCTTCTCACACCCTCACGGGCCGCCACGTGTTAGGGCAACACAGGTTTGGGACCACACGGTCAATTTACCCTTCTACCCTCACCCCTAACATATAAATAGGGGAGAACTCATGCATTCTCCCCCAAGTCATCCTCTGCATACACAGTGCATACATATTTCTGGGCATCTTTCCTCCCTTTCTCCGGATCTTCCCAAGCTCCCGATCACATCACCACAGTTGCATTAGCCTCACACTTTGCACTCTTGGTGTTATCCTAGCTGGAAGAACCCACGCTTAAAAGGAAACCCAGATCCTGAGGCCTTCATGCCTGTGATGGTCTTCCCTTTCACAAACAAATCTTAAAGTGATTGTTGTATTTAGGAAACTCACATTCCTGCACCATCATTTTTGGCGCCGTCTGTGGGAAACCATCATCATCTTCTTCAGCATCGCCAGTTTCTTCCTATTAAAGCTAGTTGAAAAATAACATCGGCAGCTTTCATTATGGTGACAACAACGAGATCTGGAACCCAGAGGAACAAAGATGCTCTTCCTCCTGTAGATGAGGAGAATGCCGGGAACCACACCCCCGTAGGAGGGAATCCACCGCCTGTTCCGGGAACTGTTGGAACAATTGATACAACTCCCCCTCCCGGAGGAAATGAAGCAGGAGGGTCTGGCTCCCATCCTCCTCCCACAACCATTGCCCAAGCGGCCCCAACATCTCATCTTGGCGTGTATTCCATGGCCATGCCACCACCGGGGTATACCTTAATGCAACCTGGCGTTATGCCCGGAATGGTACCCGTGGTCCATCCCTATCAGGTGGGGACCCTAAACCTCCCTTGTCGCTGCCTAGGGAGATTCAGGGAGTGGAGATGCCCCAAGTAACAACACAGCAGCTTCAGGCGCTTTACGCGCAATGCGAGGGCCAGGCGGTCCAGAATGCTTGGGAGCATTTCACTGCCGCATATTTCCCTGCACTGGCGGGCTCCCGAGCGGCGCCGCCCCTTGGAGGACTTCCAGCCCACCCGCTGACGAGGGCGCAAAACGCACTAGGGGCCCAGCAATCTCCCCCGCCGCCAATCCGAGGAGATGAGGTTCCGCCGAGGGCCCCTCAAGGGCAACAACTGGCCGGGAGTGATAGGCCCCCACGAGGCGAGAGGGTAGAAGATACTGAGGAGGTCCAGTCGAGGGCCACGGGGGGAGCAAGCCGCAGGAATGCGGGAGACCCTCAATTGGCCGCCGTCCAAGACCAACTTAAAGGGCTCCAAGACGTGGTAGCGCAGCTCTCTCGAGCAAGGTCTCAAGCCACCCGTGGTGGGGGCGAGAGGTCCATGGCCAGAGATGCTCGCCGGACACGCAGCCCAGTTCCTCGCCCTAGGAGGGCCGCGGACGGTAGGGAGTACAACCCTGAGGAAAGGTCCAGGGCCAGAGACGCTCGGCGTCCACGTAGTCCAGATACCCGACGACGGAGGGAGGCCAGCTATGAGGATCCCGACGATCGAGACTACAGGATTATGACGGGCGATTCCCCCCTCATCGAGGAGGTTCTAATGACCCGCGCGGGGAAGGGTAAAATTCCCTCGTCCGTCAACAGATATGACGGAACCACGGATCCAGCCGAGCATCTGGACCATTTTGTGCACCTGATGCACCTGTACGACCATCCGAACAACTACTGGGCCAAAGTGTTTGTCACTTCCCTCACAGGAATGGCCCAAGAATGGTACAAAAAGCTTCCCCCTCGCTCAATCCGAGGGTACTATGACCTGACGGATGCTTTCGTCAGCCACTTCAACTCTCTGAAGGCACCAGCTCCAGCTGCGACCGCTCTTTACAGCCTGGTCCAAGGGCCGAACGAGACTCTCCGATCTTTCATGGGGAGGTTCAACAAAGAGATTTTGTTGGTAGAGAAGCCCTCGATGGACTTCTTGAGGCACGTTCTGTTTGGGGCCATCAACATGAAGCATTACGTCAGCAAGGAATTTGTGGAAGAAGTGGCCAAGAAAAAGCCACGCTCGTTGATGGAAATCAGGGAGATTGCAGATTCTTTCTTTACCCTCGAAGATATGTACATAGCAAGGGACCAGAAGATGGCCAATGCCCCTCGACACAGCAGAACCCACGAGGACAAAGTGGAGCCCAACCGAAGTCGCCGCCGCAGCCCAATACCCGCTCGTCGTCATTCCTCACCACCGCGGAGGCTCGAGCGTGTCCCCCTCAATCGTCCAATCGCCGAAGTTTATTCCCTGGCGGACCAAAAACTGTTCAAGAGACCGCCCAAGCTGAGGGAGACCGAGGCTCAGAAGCGCTCGGGGAAATACTGCGCTTTCCATAAGCAGAAGGGGCATGATACCAATGAGTGCCGCCACTTGGAGAAGGAAATTCAGCGGCTGATTGCTGGGGGGCACCTCAAAGAGTTTGTGAAAGTGCTGGAGAGGTACGATGAGCATTACGCAGAACGAGCGCTCGGGAGAGGAAGAAGACGTTCACGCTCCCGAAGTCCTCGTCGCCAGTGCCCTGAGACCAGCGAGCGCGGCAAAGGGAAAGGGGTGGATATGGAGAATCAACCATTTGCGGTCATCCACATGATCGCAGGAGGATCCCCGGGAGGTGACTCTAACGCGGCCAGACGCCGTCACATTCGGAGTTATGACCAAAGATCATCCCGGCCTAAGTCTGTGTTTTCAGTTGACAACTCACCAAGCTCAAGAGAGGACGGCATTGAGGGCTTCACAGAGAAAGACTTGGAACACATTGTAACACCCCATGGGATTGGTGAAACCTCTGACTGTTCCATGGTGGTTAGTTTAGACGTTCATAATCACGTTGTAAAGAGGGTCTTAATTGATAGTGGAAGCTCTGTGAACGTTCTCCCGTATTCAACGTTTCAAAAAATGAACATAACGAACATTCCTCTCGAGCCCCTCAGAACAGCCCTCATTGGCTTTGGGGGCTCGGAGATTGTCCCTCGCGGACAGATTCGCTTGGCCACCTCTTTTGGTTGCGCCCCACAGCGAAAAACTTTGAGCGTCCTTTACACGGTCGTTGAGGTGGATCTTCCTTATAACATCATCATTGGGCGCCCGGCCCTCGTGGACTTCAAGATAGTAATCTCCACTTATCATCAGAAGCTAAAATTTCCCACTCCCGAGGGTACAGGCGAAGTTCTGTGCAATGTCAAAGAGGCTTGGGAATGTTACGTCCTTTCCCTTCGAAACCATAAGCCCGAACAAACCGTCCAGACAGGGTCCACCAAGAAGTCTGTCGACTTCCCCAAGTTAGACGAGGATGGACCCGAGCACAAAAGAGCCAAGTTGTACAGGAAAAGGAATAAAAAGAAGACTCCCGGTGAAGCCCAGCATTCGGAGACTAGACCACTCGGAGCCGTCGAAGGCTCCTCTTCGGAGAACGAGGGTGATGAGCCGGAGGGTAGTCTCACTGGGAAGAAACGAGCGCTAGAGGTGCCGAGGCCGGAGGTTCGAATTGAGCCTACCGAGAAGTTTTTGACCGTCGAATTGGAGCCAGGGAATCCGGATAAAACCACCCAGATAGGGTCGGGCCTCGATGGACCCTCTCAAGTGTTGATGATTGACTTCCTCCGGGAGAACCTAGACGTTTTTGCATGGAAAGCCTTTGAACTCACCGGGATAGATCCGAGCGTTATTATCCACAGACTGAACGTGGACCCAACCTTCAAGCCCGTCAAGCAGAAGAAGAGGGACGTTCATGGCTTTAGAAAGCGGGTCATCGAAGAAGAGGTTAGTAAATTGCTTGACGCTCAATACATCGAGGAAATCTTGTACCCAGAATGGCTCTGCAACGTGGTGCTTGTTCCAAAGAGCGCCAATAAATGGCGTATGTGCAACGTCTTCACAGATCTCAACAAAGCGTGCCCCAAAGACCACTACCCACTACCGAGGATTGATCAGTTGGTGGATTCTACAGCCGGGTGTGAACTCATGAGTATGATGGACGCCTTTCAGGGATATTATCAAATCTTCATGGCGCCCGAGGATCGCCCCAAAACTTCGTTCATTGTGCATTTGGGTGTTTATTGCTTCAAAGTCATGCCATTTGGGCTCAAAAATGCAGGAGCAACCTATCAACGCCTCGTCAACAGGATGTTCGAGCGCGAAATTGGAAGATCTATGGAGGTATATGTAGACGACATGATAGTCAAAAGCGAGTGCCAGCGTTCCCACCTGGAAGATCTCAAGCAGGCTTTCGATATCCTTCGTCGCTACGGAATGAAGTTGAACCCTTCAAAGTGTACTTTTGGCGTTCGAGGTGGTAAATTTCTGGGATACATGGTCAGTCAACGTGGCATAGAGGCAAACCCAGAGAAGATTAAAGCGATCCTGGATATACCCTCCCCTCGCAATTTGAGAGAGGTCCAAGTGCTTGTGGGTAAAATCATCTCGTTAAACAGGTTCATCTCCCGCTCAACGGACATGAATTTACCCTTTTTCAAAATCTTACGGAATGCTCGTAACTTTTCCTGGAACGAGGAATGTGAGAAAGCTTTGCAGGACATGAAACAGTACCTTGCAAGCGCTCCCCTATTGACTAAACCAGATCCTGGAGAAGGATTAATTGTTTATCTTTCGGTCTCCGCAGAAGCTACGAGCGCTGTCCTAGTAGCGGTCCGCGAACGTAAGCACATGCCTGTCTACTACTTAAGCAAGACTTTGCAGAGAGCGGAGAAGAGGTACATAGAAATAGAGAAATTTGCCTTTGCGCTCTTTAATGCGGCTCGAAGGCTGAGACCTTACTTTCAGGCTCATTCTATCACAATGCTTACAGATCAACCCCTCAAACAAGTGCTATCTAAGCCGGATGTTTCGGGGAGATTAATCAAATGGTCGATTGAACTCAGTCAATTTGATATCACCTTCGAGCCTCGTACCGCCATACAGGCTCAGGCAGTGGCCGATTTGTTGGTGGAGCGTTTTAATTTGGATACTGTGCCCTCGGCAGAGGATGGTTTATGGCTTTTGCACACGGATGGCTCCTCGACCTCACAGGGGGGAGGAGCCGGGGTAACCCTCAGGAATCCCCTCGGGGCAGAAGTTGATTACGCAATCAAGCTGGCGTTCCCAGTCACCAACAACGAAGCTGAGTATGAGGCCCTCATCCAAGGGCTCAGGATTGCACTCCAGAATGGTGCCACTAGGGTCACTGCCTATGTTGATTCGCAGTTGATCGCGAGTCAAATTGATGGTTCTTATGAGGCTCGAGAAGCCACCATGGTGCAGTATCTGGCGAATGCTAAGGAGGTGATAGCCAAGTTCAGGGAATTCCACCTTTTGCAGGTTTCGAGGGCAGAAAACGAACGTGCTGACGCTCTCTCAAAGTTCGCGTCTGCCATGGATGGTTTTAGCGAGCGTGTTGTTACATTTCTTAGAACAGAGGAGCCGCTGATAAGTAGAGGCGAACCTTCGAAGGAGGTGAGTGTGATTGACCCCTCCGAGCCTTGTTGGCTCGACGAAATTATCAGGTTCCTCCGGGATGGAACCAGCCCGAGCGATAAAGTTGAGGCTCAGAAAATCAGACATAAAGCCCCTCGTTTTTCGTTGGACGCCGAGGGTAGATTATTTAAGCGATCCTTCCAGGGCCCACCGTTGAGATGCTTGAGACCCTCGCAAGCCAAGGGAGTTTTAGAACATGTGCACAACTGGAGTTGTGGGAACCACTCGGGCGGTCGAATCTTGGCAAAGAAAATCTTAAGGAGCGGTTTTTACTGGCCCTCGGTGTTGCAGGATGCCATTAGTTACGCTAAGAAATGCCCTAAGTGCCAATTCCACTCTAACACCCCTCAACTACCGGCGGCGCAAATGATTCCTATTGATGTTTCATGGCCTTTTGATCAGTGGGGCATTGATATTGTGGGACCCCTTCCAATGGCGGTCGGACAAAAGAAATTCGTAATACTCGCCGTGGATTATTTCACTAAGTGGGCTGAAGCCGAAGCGGTCGCCAAGATAACGTTCAAGGTTGTGAGGGACTTCATCTGGAAAAACATCATCTGCAGATACGGCATCCCGAGGGTGCTTATCTCGGACAACGGCTCCCAGTTTATTCCTGCCGATACGCGGGAGTGGTGCTATGAGCTAGGGATTGAACAGCGATTCACCTCCGTGGGCCATCCTCAAGCCAATGGTCAAGCGGAGGTGACCAATCGAACCATACTCCAGCATCTGAAGACGATGCTCGAGAGTAAGAAGGGAGAATGGGCTGAAGAACTTCAAGGAGCCCTGTGGGCATACCGTACCACTCCACGAGCGGCAACAGGGGAAACCCCTTACTCCCTCGTTTACGGCTCCGAGGCTATGATACCTGCGGAAATTGCTCAAGAATCCGCACGCGTTGCCTATTTCGAGCCCACTGCCAACGAGGCCACTCGGGCGCTCGAGTTAGACTTGTTGGACGAGAAGAGGAATGCTGCTTGGGCACGTATCCACAGATACAAAGCGACCGTAGCTCACCAATACAACAAACGTGTTAAAGAAAGGACTTTCCAGCTGGGGGACTTGGTCCTCAAAAAAGTTGAAGTCTCCAAACATGTGGGTAAGTTGGACCCCAATTGGGAAGGCCCCTTCAAAGTCATCCAGGTACGAGCGAACAATACCTACCTGTTGGAAACTTTGCAAGGCGAGCGACTCCCGAGGTCGTGGAACGCATGCAACCTTAGACGGTTCTACGTATAAATGTCCATCTCTATATTCGCCCACTCGCGGCACTTTGTACTTTCTTTTGACAGAAGGCACGTTGTAATCATTCCAAGCATTCCAAGCATAATGGTGAGTATTTTGTATGTTGTTATGTCATTCAAACTGCCCTTTCATTTGATTAATGGTCTGGTTAATAAAAAAGCTTACTCCGTGTCGAGCGCGCTCCACGTCGAACGGCTTAATTAATACCCTGATTGATTTCAAATCGACGCTATATATGCGGTAAAAATGCTATACACTGAGTACTCTAACGTTCATAAGCGTGTAAACCCTAAGAATGAGCGCGTCGAATGGCGGGATGCTAAACGCTTAATTTACGCCAACTGGGTGCTCGTCACGCCAGTTCGCGCTCGTAAACCCCCAGTGACCCTTATCTTCTTCGGTAAGAGCACGCTCGTAAATAGTGGATCCCAGATCTTTCCTTCCATGGGGGCCTCAGGATGCCGCTAACATTACGGCTACGATCGCTTTAATCCCTACTTGGCAAATCCTACAGGTGATTTCTAAGTACGATCAATTTTCTGGAACGAACAAGATAAAGATGCACGCCAAATGTCTAAGGCCAATACTTAGCTAAATCCTTAGGGATTTCCTAAGTTCAAATTCGAGCCTCATTGAGAATACGACCAGGGAACATTCATAAGGATCGCCCTCGTGCCAGTATTTGCATCTCATAGGATTCCAGACATAGGCCAATTCTTGGCTAAAGATTTTCTAAGTCTAAATTCGAAACTTCATTTCGAAAGTGGCCAGGGGACCCTCATTGGGTACACCCTCATGCCTATATTTCCTTAAAGGTTTTCTAGGTACAAATCCAAGGTCATATTTCTAATGTGGCCAGGGAACCCTCATAACGGTCACCCTCGCGCCTATATCTACGTCCTTCCAATTGCCAAACGCCTTGGATTTCTAAGCTTAATATGCTTGGCGATGAGCGTCAGGGGACCGTCGAAGAAAACCCATATGCGTACACGCTCATCGCAAACATTCAAACAAAAGATATTAATATAGAAACGGCGAGCGTAACAAAGCAGCATCATTCACCATTTAAAAGTAAGGAAGAAAGCATTCATACATTCAAGCAGTAGAAAAAGAGTTCAAATTTATGGAAAAGCAACATAGAGGAACCCAAAGTGTTCAAGAAATAACTGGAGGATTAAGTACAGACGCAAAGTTGTTCATAAATATGGCAAGGAATTTAAACCGGCAGGGAAAGGAATCAGCATCCAAGGGAGCTTCACTGGGCTGGAGCATCGGGCTCGGGAAGAGCAGTCGCAATGGGGACAGGGGCCAGCACATTGGCGTTGGAAGTTTAAGCCTCACCTGGTTCTTCGACATCTGCTGCATCCATGACAGTGCCCTCGTCCTCAATTTGGATGGGACCGAGACTTATAGTGTTAGCAGCAATGAACTCCCGTTGGAGTGTTTCCACCAGTTCCTGATATTCCGGCTCCGCCAAGCTCTCATTGGGATCCTCATCTTGGAGCATGGGCTCGCAGTTTTCATCCAGGTCCATACGCAGGCGAGCGTCAGTTCGAGCGCTTTCAGGGGCCAAGCCAAGCTGCACCATTTGCCCGATGGCTTTACGGAAGAAACACCGGGTATTGTCGAAGCAATGGATGTTGGCCGCGAACACGAAGGCTTTGGAGCGTACGAACTTCTTCACTGCCTCCCAGGATACCCTCGCCTCCAAGCCCTGTACTTTGCCCTGCAAATCAGCGAGGGCCTTCTTCGTCTCCTCGTTTTGGCGAGTGCTCTCCGCCAGCTGCTCGCCCAGCTCTCTGTTCTGTACCCTCAGCTGGTCCCGCTCATCCTTCAATTTCCTATGACGCTCGTTAAGAACCAGATAAGCTTTATCGGACTTCTTCAAATTCTCCGTCAGATTGTCCTTATCCTGGTTGGCGTCGGTCAGTTGGGCGTGGAGGTTGTTATAATCCTCTTGCATCTGGGTAGGGTCAGAAGTCCGCAACAGTTTCTTATACTTGGCCTTATGCTCGGAGTAGGCCTGCGCTCGCCCCTGCAGGTTCTTTAACCTAGGGATTACCTCCTGGGAAGTCAGGAGCAAAGATTAGCATCAAAGAGGGGAACAATGGAAGTGGGAAATCTCAAGAAGGTGCTAAGGACTTACAGTTAAAAGGGCGTGGCACGCATCATCGGCTACACGAGCGGCATCATGCTCGTTCAGTTTATCGTGATCGCCGGAAAACTGGAGTTTTCCGACGATGTCAGACACGAGGTTCGCGGAATAAGCGCTCTTTTTCAGAAGTACTGGGCCCTCGGTCCGCTGGCGCTTATATCGAGCATGGCCTCTGCACCCGATCTTCCAAAAATCCTCATCTTCTGATGAGGAAGTGTCGTTGCCTTCACCTCTGTGGCCCACCACCACTTCTTTTCCCTTGCCAGAGATGGGAATGAAATCTGGCAACCTTTTTCTCTTCCCCTGGCAGTCGGCCCTGATGGTCTCGTGGACGCGGACCAATTCACCCGAGCGGTTGCGGGAGCCGCTCGAACTCAAGGAAATTGGGCCTTCGGGAGCCGCCGGTGGAGGAGTAGGCCCGCGGGCACCAGTCAGCGTCAGGTCCTCAATGGGGCCCCTATGTTCCTTGTTCTCTGCTCCCCCACGAGCGCCCTGATTGCCGCGGCCGGCTCCCCGCCTGATTCCCCTCCCCCTCGGAGCGTTGGGAGGACGGTTTGGCTGTTGCTGACGGGTCTGAGGGTGGGCAGCGTTTCCTTGAGCGCCCAACATACGTGAAAGAGCCTCTGCATTCATGCCTTGAGATAATATTTGGATACCTTCAAGTAAGAAGAAACGAGAGTCAAAGGTCGATTGTTTTGATCACAAGTACAAAAATACAGTAATTACACCAAGTTAGGAGACTATTCTAAAAGTTAGTGCAGTTAGTTCCTAGAATCTAACCGTCGAAGGTCATGATGTCAGCTGGAGGGTTGAGTATCATGTCTGGAGGGCAAGATAATCCATAGCGGAACAATACTCCCTCGTTCTTCACCAACGTCTCCGCCTTAATCCTCTTCTTCTCACTCCTCATCTCAAAGGCTAATCCCATCGCCCAATCCTCAAAGTCCTTATTCCTCGTCCTTTCCCTAACCAGGGACCCTCGCCATGAATCATCCATTGTCGGTGAACCCCAAAAATCCCCCCAGGGGCCCCCACGAAGAAATACCTCTCCTTCCAATGCTCGCCGTAAGAGGTGGATGGGGAGTCTATCATCTTAAAGCCCGATTTGGCCTGGGCATAGTAAAATCCGTCCGTGGGCGACGAGCGTGGCGAGCGGGCTACTTGTATCAAACTGTCAAAGTTGACTATCGAGGATGCTTTGCCCAAGGCTCTCATCGTTATTATGAAGGTGTTGATTAAGGTTATGCCGTTGGGTAAAATTTGTGAAGGGCAAAGCCCTAGATGGTGGTAAATGACTGCAGCGCAGTGAGCAATAGGAAACCTCAGGCCCCCGGCCAGAACCGCGTCCCAGTAGACCGTCATCATCCCCGGCGGCGGTCGATTGGCCCTCTTCCCCTCCTCAGGAAGCCGTATGGGAAATACGGCTTCATCCCAATAAGCTTTCGCCCTCAACTCCTCCAAATCACCGAGCGTCAAAATACTCTCAATCTCATCCGGAGATCTGTCCGTTTGGTGACGGTTATCTTGCCTCACTCGAGTGGCAGGCTCCTTCCCTCTCCTGAAGCGCCTTCTGGAAGTTTCCGCCTCAAATTCACGCCCGGATGGCCCTGCTTCGCCCTCGGGAGCCATCAAGGCCACTGTGATCCTGTGATCCTGGGGTCTCACGGCACTATTCAGCACCGGGAACACTCTCTCTCCCTGCCTTTGCATTACCATCACGTTATGCATCTCTTCAAAGAGGTCATTTACCCCTCCAGGAGCACGCTCGTTCATCCCTTGAACGGCAGCATCCACCTCTTCATCTCCGGCATCGGCCGGGGCCTGGGCAACCGGAATCGCCATGGGAATCCCCTCACCAGGGGACGCCCTGGCCATCGGAACCGCTGTTGGTACATTGCCGTGAGGGGACGAACTCCCCACCGACATCTCATCTATTTCTCGTACGTATGCTTCAGCGTTGTGGTCTGCCATATCTAGATTTTGGATACTGAAGATAAAACTTTTTGCAAGAACTTCGGTGGTGATGGAAGATTCTGGGACGGTTTCAACGGCAGAAATGGTGTCACACTTAGAAAATCTCTCGCTTACAACCTAAATCTAAAGTTAGTAGAAGAAATAAAAGCTTACGGGATCTTTACCTAGAAGATTGAAGAAGAAGTTCGCCGGGATTTGCAGAAAACTCTTGCCTTTCTTGAATCGCTATAGAGGAAGTTGAATGCGTGAAAAAGACACCCAAATCCTGAAAATCCGTATTTATAGAGGAAGATTTACCTCAACTAAGGCTGGGGATTTCAAATGGCAATCATTTCCCGCCTAGGAAACCCCCCACTTTTGGTAACCGCCTCACGACTACCGGAGTCCACGCGCCCACGTTCCCACTCAGCATTAAATGCGGACATGACACCATTTAATGCGTTGTCAGACTGTACCCATTACGGAAGTCAAGCGGTCACATCCCTTGCTGAGGCTTGACCCTCGGATAATTCAAAATCCAAGGCCCTTCATTGCTAAATTCTACAGTACGCTCGAGCGATACTACAGAATTTGGGGGGCAAAATGATGAGACTCAGAAACGCGCTCGTATCATAGCCGTCCACGTGTCACCCTTAATTCGCTTGAAGCCTATACGCTCGGATTGAGGGGCTCGTGGGCTAACCCAGCCCATCCACTTGCCAATTAGTTTGGGCCATTGGGCCTCGGATAACTGTTCAGGTAAAGGGCCAGAGCCGACAGGCTTGGCGCTCACATTTCAGCCCTCGGGGACATCCTTCTCAAGGAAACACCCACACGAGGGCCCCATTCTTGATGCTCGGGATTTCGGCGCTCAAGGGTCATCTATCGTTGGGGAGGCCATCCGTACACTCTTCGAGCGCCACCAGCGCTCGTGCATGATCATGCCCCGCTGCGTTGGATCCGAACCTCGGCAGAGGGGATCTTAGGCCCTTCTCCCGCGTTACCCTCGCCAACAACTTCTGACACAAAGGCAGTGCGCACCTTGCATCTGACACGCCGCCTCCTTTTCAGAAACGTCCTTCTCACACTCTCACGGGCCGCCACGTGTTAGGGCAACACAGGTTTGGGACCACACGGTCAATTTACCCTTCTACCCTCACCCCTAACATATAAATAGGGGAGAACTCATGCGTTCTCCCCCAAGTCATCCTCTGCATACACAGTGCATACATATTTCTGGGGGGAATCAAAACTTCCTCGACGAGGGGGGAATCGCCCGCCATGATCCTGTAATCTCGCTCGTCGGGATCTTCATAGCTAGCCTCTCTTCTTCGGTGGGGAATGGGGCTGCGTGGTCGCCGAGCGTCTCTTGCCTTGGACCTCTCGTCCCCCTCACGGGGGGCGTGAGACCGCGCTCGAGAGAGCTGCTCTACCACGTTTTGGAGCCCTCGAATTTGGTCTTGTACAGCTGCTAGCTGAGGGTCACCGACATTTCTGTGGTTTGCCCTCCTCGTGGCCCTTGACTGGACCTCTTCATCATTTCCGGCCGCCTCATTTCGAGGAACCCTGTCATCTCCTCCAACGGGTTGTTCTCGCTGGACCCTCGGTGGGGCTTCATTTCCTTGGTTCGGCGGTGGGGGTGGTTGCTGTGCCCTCAGCGCATTTTGGGCCATCGTCAAGGGATGCGCCGGGAGCCCTCCTAGGGGCGGGGCCAGACGAGCGCTAGCCTGCGAGGGGAAATACGCTGCCAAGAAATGCTCCCAGGCGTTCTGAACAGCCTGGCTTTCACACTGCGCATATAGCGCCTGAAGTTGCTGGCTGGTGACTTGGGGCATCTCCACCCCCTGTATTTCCCTGGGTAATGACGTGGGGAGATTCAGAGTCCCCACCTGGTAAGGTTGGATCACCGGCATCACCCCGGGCATTATTCCAGACTGCACAAACTGGTATCCCGGAGGGGGCATGGCCATGGGATACACCCCTGAGTAAGGATGGGAAGCGGGGGCGGCGTGAGCTGCAGGTGGAGCAACGGAGCTGGGTCCGCCTGCAACGTTACCACCTAGTGGGAGAGTTGTTCCCGCTGGCTCTGTGTTCTCGTCCCCATTTCCGGCGGCTGGGGGGTTTGCTCCTCCGGCGGGGATGTTGCCTTCCGCGTCCTCCTCGTTGGCGGGGAGTAAAGCGCTTTTCTCTCTGATTGCTCCAGATCTCGTCGCAGTCACCATGATCAAAGACTTGGGTGTCACTTTCAACTAGCTTTTGAAGGAAGAAACGGATAATACCAAAGATGGTGGTGATGGTTTCCCACAGACGGCGCCAAAAATGATAGTGCAGGAATATGAGTTTCCTAAGTGCAACAATCACTTTAAGATTTGTTTGTGAAAGGGAAGACCATCATTGGCTTGAAGGCCTCAGGATCTGGGTTTCCTTTTGAGCGTGGGTTCTTCCAGCTAGGATAACACCAAGAGTGCAAGTGTAGAGTAGATGCAACTGTGATGATAGGATCAAGAGCTTGGGAGGATCCGGAGGAATAATGCCCAGAAAAATGTGTGTAGTGTGTATGCAGAGAATGACTTGGGGGAGAATGCATGAATTCTTCCCTATTTATATGTTAGGGGTGAGGGTAGAAGGGTAAATTGACCTTGTGGTCCCAAACCTGTGTTGCCCTAACACGCGTCAGCCTTTGGCGGGGTGAGAATGACATTCCAGGAAAGGAGACGGCGTGTCAGGTGCACTGTGCACAGTACCTTTGTGTCAGAGGTTGTTGACGAGGGTCGCGTGGGAGGAGGGAATAACGTCTTCTTCTGAAGGCCAGGATCCACCGTAGGAGGGGTGGAGTCATCCTGAGCGTTGATGACGCTCGAGAAATCCACGGATGGGCTCCCCACGGGAGATGGCCTTCGAGCGACGACATCCCGAGCGTCAGCAGGGGACCCCCATACAGGCGCTTCCATGAGTAGGATAACCCTGGGGGCTGAGACGCGAGCGACAGGCTAGTTGGATCTGGACTCTTACCGAAATAGCCGTCCGAGGCTTGACGGTCCATTCTAGCTTGTAAAGGAGTGGGCTGGGAAGGCCCACTAGCCCATTGAGGCGAGCGTCCGAGGTTTAGCCAGCGGCATGCTGACACGTGGACGGCTTTGATTCGAGAGTGATTTTAGGCCTCATCATTTTGCCCCCCAAATTCTGTAGTATCGCTTCGAGCGTACTGTAGAATTTATAAAGAAGGAACTTTGATTTTCGAATATCCGAGGGCCAGGCCATTACCAGCAAGGAGACTGTTGGCCTTCTGCAACGGACACAAACTGACACCGTATTAAATGCTGTCAAGTCCGCATTTAATGCTGAGTGGGAACGTGGGCGCGTGTACTCCGGGAGGCGTGAGGCGGTTACCAAAAGTGGGGGGTTTCCTAGGCGGGAAATGATTGCGTTTTGAATTTTCAGCCCTAATCCATGTGCCTCTTTCCCTATAAATAGGGGTTTGCAGGGTTTTGGGACCTTTTTCACGCATTCAACTCTTTCAAGCATATACACCGCAAGAAGGCTTTGCCAGTTCTACAAGCTCCGGCGAATTTCTTCTCTTCCAATTTTAGGTAAAAATTCCTTGCCCTTCTTCTAATTTTCCCTGTACTAACATTAGTCTTAGGTTGTGTGAGTGAAATCTTTGAGGGAAAAGCCACTGCCCACCATCGAATTTGTCCAAGAAATCTTATCCTCCCTTGAGCTTTCTGTTAGAAATCCCATTTCCAAAAATTGAAAACTGACCATGGCCGGAAATCAAGCTGATGAGTATGTACGGGAGATTGAGGAGATGTCGGTGGGGAGCTCTTCCCCTCATGGCGATGTTCCCATGGCTGTTCCCCTAATTAGGGCGCACCCAGATGATGGAATTCCCATGGCGATCTCGGTGGCCCCGGCTCCGGCTGACGCCGGGGAGGAAGAGGTGGACGCTGCCGTTCAAGGGGTGAACGAGCGTGCTCCCGGGGGGACGGACGATCTCTTTGAGGAGATGCACAATGTGATGGAGATGCAGAGACAAGGGGAGAGAGTATTCCCAGTTTTGAACAGCGCTGTGAGACCCCAGGATCACAGAATCACAGTGGCTATGGCGGCCCCCGAGGGTGAAGCGGGGCCATCCGGGCGTCCATTCGAGGCGGAACCCTCCAGAAGGCGTCAGAGGAGAGGCAAGGAGCCTGCCACTCGAGTAAGGCAAGACAACCGCCATCAGACTGACAGGTCTCCGGATGAAATTGAGAGTATCATGACCCTCGGTGATTTGGAGGAGTTGAGGGCGAAAGCATATTGGGATGAAGCTGTGTTCCCCATGAGACTTCCTGAGGAGGGGGAAAGGGCTAATCGACCACCGCCTGGGATGATGACGGTCTACTGGGACGCAGTCCTTGCTGGCGGTCTGAGGTTTCCAATCGCTCACGATGCCGTCATCATCTACCACCATCTAGGGCTTTGCCCTTCACAAATTCTACCCAACGGCATAGCCCTAATCAATACGTTCATAATAACAATGAGGGCCTTGGGCAAAGCACCCTCGATAATCAACTTTGACAGCTTGATACAAGTGGCCCGCTCGCCTCGCTCGTCGCCTACAGACGGATTCTACTACGCTCAGGCCAAATCAGGCTTCAAGATGATAGATTCTCCATCTTCCTCTTATGGCGAGCACTGGAAGGAAAAATACTTTTTCGTGGGGGCTCCCGGGGGGATTTTCGGAGTCCACCGGCAATGGATGATTCATGGCGAGGGTCCCTTGATCAGGGAGAGGATGAGGAACAAAGATTTTGAGGAGTGGGCAATGGGGTTAGCCCTCGAGATGAGGGCTGAAAAGAAGTGGATTAAGGCGGATACATTGGTGAAGAACGAAGGGGTATTGTTCCGCTACGGATTATCTTGCCCCCCGGACATGATACTCAACCCCCCAACTGACATCATGGCCCTCGATGGTTAGATTCTAGGAACTAACACCTCTGACTTTTAGAATAATTCTCTGACTTACAGTTATCGTTGTTTTCTTGTTTATGCGATTCGAACAACCAGTCTCCTGAAGCTCGTTTCCCTTTACTTGCAGGCATCCAACTTCTATCCCAAGGTATGAATGCTGAAGCCCTCTCCCGCATGTTGGGTGCCCAAGGACCAGCAACCAATCCTCAACAGCCGCAACCGCAGCAGAACCGTCCTCCGAGGGTGAGGGTAAACCGCCGAGGAACGGGCCGAGGGCAAGGCAACGCTCGAGGGGGCGCAGGGAATGAGGTTCCTCCCAGGGGTCCTATCGAGGATCTAACACTGGAGGGTACCCACGAGGCCACCCCTCCGCCGGCGGCCCCCGTGGGCCCGATTTCACTTAGTTCAAGCGGGTCACGGAACCGCTCGGGGGAGCTCGTCCGTATTCATGAGATCATCCGGGCCGACCGTCAGGGGAAGAGGAAGAGGATGCCGGACTCTATTCCTATTTCTGGCAAGGGAAAAGAGGTGGTTGTGGGCCACCGTGGTGAGGGCAGCGACACTTCATCTTCTGAGGATGAAGAATTCTGGAGGATAGGCTGCAAGGGCGACGCTCGTTATAAGCGCCAGCGGACCGAGGGTCCGGTGCTTCTGAAAAAGAGTGCCTACTCCGCCAACCTTGTCTCTGACATCGTCGGGAAACTCCAATTTTCCGGCGACCATGACAAGCTGAACGAGCATGAAGCCGCTCGGGTTGCTGACGATGCCTGTCGCGCTCTTCTGACGGTAAGTCCTTAGTAACCTTTTGAAGGTTTCCAACTTCCATTGTTCGCATTTCAACTCTAATCTTGGCTTCTTTTTGGCTTTCCAGGAGGTAATCCCGAGGCTGAAAAACTTGCAAGGGCGAGCGCAAGCCTATGCTGAGCATAAAGCCAAGTACAAGAAGCTGCTGCGCATTTCAGACCCTGTTCAGCTGCAGGAGGATTACAACAACGTCCGCGCTCAGCTGGACTCCGCCAACGTTGAAAACACTCAGCTGAAGGAAAATCTGAGGAAATCTGATGACGCCTTTCTGACGCTAGATGAGCGTCACAGGAAATTGAAGGCTGAGCGGGACCAGTTGAGGGCTCAAAATGGGGAGCTGGGCGAGCAACTAGCGGAGAGCACCCGCCAGAACGAGACAGCCAACAAGGCCCTTGCTGACTTGCAAAGCAAAATACAGGGCTTAGAAGCGAGGGTATCCTGGGAGGCGGTGAAGAAATTCGTACGCTCAAAAGCCTTTGTGTTCGCGGCCAACATCCAATGCTTTGACAATGCTCGACGCTTCTTCCACAAAGCGATTGGGCAAATGGTGAGGTTGGGACTGGCCCCTGAAAGCGCTCGATCCGACGGTCGCCTGCGCATGGATCTTGATGAGAATTGCGAGCCAATGGTTCAGGAGGAGGATCCCACGGACAATCTGGCAGAGCCTGAGTATCAGGAGTTGGTGGAAACACTCCAAAGGGAGTTCATTGCTGCTAACAGGGTAGATCCCGAGCCTCTCCTGATAGAAGATGAGGGCACTGTCATGGAAGTCGCGGATGCTGAGGAGCCTGGTGAGGCCCAAACCTCTGATGTCAACGTGCTGGCCCCCGTTCCCATCGCGACCGCCCCCCCCCGAGCCTGAAAACCCAGCTCAGTGATGCTTATCTCCACTGCCCCTCTCTTACTTCAATGGCTTAAATTTCCTTCCAAACTCGTGAACAATTCATGTCTGTATTTAATCTTCTATTATTTCTTCGAGTATTTTGGACAATTTATGTTGTTTTTCCCATATAGCTGAACTCCTTTTTGAATGCTTGAATGTTTGGATGCTCCCTTCCTTGCTTTTGGATGGTGAATGATGTTAGTTTGTTTAGTTTTGCCGCTTTCATATCGGAATCTGCTGTCTGAGTGTTTGCGATTAGTGTGTAAGTAGGCTAGGACACTCATCACTATGCAGGTTGAGCTTAGATGCTCGCTACGTCGAGCGGATGGCTTGTTGCAAGTACGGGCGCGAGGGTGACCCTTAGGAGGGTTCCCTGGCCATAGTAGAAATGAACTGGGTATTTGGACTTAGAAAACCTTTGAGGGAATACAGGCGCGAGGGTGATCCCTATGAATATCCCATGGCTATATTCTCCTCGAGGCTTGAATTTGAACTTAGGAAATCCCTGTAGGATTGGCTTAGTAGGGGTAAAAAATGAGCGTAGTCGTAGTGTTAGTGGCATCCACTATTTACGAGCGTGCTTGTACCCGGTTGGATGAGGGTCACAGGGGGTTCTTACGTGCACGAGCTGGAGCGATGAACGCTCAGCTGGCGTAAGTTGAGCGTTGGGCTCCCCGTTGTCGGACGCGCTCATTTTTAGGACCAATTCTTACAAATCGTTCCAACTGTTATAGGTGGATGGTTATCAACACCTGGACAGTATAACTCTGGTATGATTGAGGTATCGCATGGGCTTTTCGACGTGGAAGATGCTCAACACGGAGTAAGCCTCTCGCCGCTCGAATCATTAGATCAGATAAGAAAGCAAGTAATTAATAAAAACGAAGCATTAAATACTTACTGTTATATAGATGCACTCTCGGAAATGATTACACCGTGCTTTCCATTAAAGAAAAATATTTCATGCCGCGAACGGGCTATTACAAAGAGGTTGAAGTTTACACATAGAACCTTCTAAGGTTACATGCATTCCATGGCCTAGGGAGACGCTCGCCTCGCAAAGTCTCTAGCAAGTAGGTGTTATTTGCCCGTACCTGAATGACTTTGAAGGGGCCTTCCCAATTAGGGTCTAATTTACCTACGTGTTTGGAAACTTCAACTTTTTTGAGGACCAAGTCCCCTAGCTGGAAGGTCCTTTCTTTAACACGTTTATTGTAATGGCGAGCAATGGTTGCTTTGTATTTGTGAATACGTGCCCAAGCAGCATTCCTTTTCTCATCCAGTAAATCTAACTCAAGCGCCCTGTTGGTCTCGTTGACGGCAGGCTCGAAATAGGCTACGCGTGCGGATTCTTGAGCAATTTCCGCAGGTATCATGGCCTCAGAGCCGTATACTAGAGAATAAGGGGTTTCCCCCGTTGCCGCTCGCGGAGTAGTACGGTAAGCCCACAGAGCTCCCTGAAGCTCTTCAGCCCATTCTCCTTTCTTACTCTCGAGCATCGTTTTCAGATGCTGGAGTATGGTTCGGTTGGTCACTTCAGCCTGACCATTAGCTTGAGGGTGACCCACGGAAGTGAATCGTTGCTCGATCCCTAGTTCATAGCACCACTCCCGTGTGTCGGCAGCGATAAATTGGGAACCGTTATCCGAGATGAGCACCCTGGGGATGCCGTATCTGCAGATGATATTTTTCCAAATGAAATCTCTCACAACTTTGAACGTTATCTTAGCGACCGCTTCTGCCTCAGCCCATTTGGTGAAATAATCCACAGCAAGTATTACGAACTTTTTTTGCCCGACCGCCATTGGGAGAGGTCCCACGATATCAATGCCCCATTGATCGAAAGGCCAGGAAACATCAATAGGAATCATTGGAGCTGCCGGTAACTGAGGGGTGTTGGAGTGGAACTGGCATTTGGGACACTTCTTAGAATATTTAATGGCATCCTGCAATACCGAGGGCCAATAGAACCCACTCCTTAAGATTTTCTTCGCCAAGATTCGTCCGCCTGAGTGGTTCCCACAACTTCCGTCGTGTACATGCTCTAAAACTTCTTTAGCCTGCGAGGGTCTCAAACATCTCATAGGTGGGCCCTGGAAGGATCGCTTGAATAATCTACCCTCGGTGTCCAACGAGAAACGAGGGGCCTTGCTTTTGATCTTCCGAGCCTCAACTTTGTCGCTCGGGCATGTTCCATCCCGGAGGAATCTGACAATCTCGTCAAGCCAGCAAGGCTCGGAGGGGTCAATCGTGTGCACTTCTTTCGAGGGTTCGCCTTTACTTATCAGTGGTTCCTCCGCTCTCAGAAATGTAACTACGCGTTCACTATGGCCGTCCAGAGCGGACGCAAACTTCGAAAGAGCGTCAGCGCGATCGTTTTCTGCCCTCGGAACTTGCAAAAGATAAAATTCCTTGAACTTGGCTATCTCCTCCTTGGCGCTCGATAGATACCGTGCCATGGTGGCTTCTCGAGCCTCATAACTACCATCGATTTGACTCGCGATCAACTGCGAATCAACGTATGCTGTGACACGAGCGGCCCCATTTTGGAGCGCAATCCGGAGCCCTTGGATGAGGGCCTCATATTCAGCTTCGTTGTTGGTAACTTGAAACGCCAGCTTGATTGCGTAGTCAACTTCTGCTCCTAGGGGATCCCTGAGGGTCACCCCGGCACCCCCCCCTGTGAGGTCGAGGAGCCATCCGTGTGTAAAAGCCATAAACCCTCGTCCGCCTGTGGCACAGTCTCCAAATTAAAACGTTCTACCAACAGATCGGCCACTGCCTGAGCCTGTATGGCTGTGCGAGGCTCGAAGGAGATATCAAACTGACTGAGTTCGATGGCCCATTTGATTAACCTTCCCGAAACATCCGGTTTGGATAGGACTTGCTTGAGTGGTTGATCTGTTAGCACTGTGATGGAGTGAGCCTGAAAATATGGCCTCAGCCTTCGGGATGCGTTAACGAGCGCAAAGGCAAATTTCTCGATTTCCATATACCTTTTCTCTGCCCCCTGTAGAGTTTTGCTCAGGTAATATACTGGCATATGCTTACGCTCGCGGATTGCTACGAGGACAGCGCTCGTTGCTTCTAAAGAGACTGATAGATAGACAAATAAGTTCTCTCCCGGGATTGGCTTGGTTAACAAAGGCGCGCTCGACAGGTACTGTTTCATGCTCTGCAGGGCCTTTTCGCAATCCTCGTTCCAGGTAAAGTTCCGAGCGTTGCGCAAAATTTTAAAGAAGGGTAAATTCCGGTCTGCTGAGCGGGAAATGAACCTGTTTAACGAAATGATCTTACCCACGAGCACCTGGACCTCTCTCAGATTGCGAGGGGAGGGTATATCCAGGATGGCTTTGATCTTCTCGGGGTTTGCCTCTATGCCTCGTTGACTGACCATGTATCCCAGAAACTTACCACCTCGAACGCCAAAAGTGCACTTTGAAGGGTTCAACTTCATTCCGTAGCGACGAAGAATATCGAAAGTCTGCTTGAGATCCTCCAGATGGGAGCATTGGCGCTCACTTTTGACTATCATATCATCCACGTATACCTCCATAGATTTTCCAATTTCGTGCTCGAACATTCTATTGACAAGGCGTTGACGGTAACGGGTGGCCAAAATACTTTGTATGTTCGGTGATTACATGAAATGTGCTAAAGAGTTATATTGATCGAGGAATCTGTGGTCTTGCTGAAAGGTAAAAGATATCCTTGAAATAGACTTGCAAAAGTTTGAATTAAGACTTTGGCCAAAGCACTTCGCGTGATAACATCACCGAAGTTGTATGTTGAATGTGTTTCACATATATAGAATTTGAACTTAAAGCGAATTAATAAATTTCAAATTAGAGATGAAAAATTAGTAGGATATCAACACGGAGGAGTAAAATGCAAAATTATTCTAGATCGAGAAATTCGTGAATAATTTAATTAATTTTAGAGTGCAACAATATTTATTTAGTGGAATTAAATATTGTTAAACGGTAATTAATTACTATCATGAGATGATAATAAATTAACCCGTTTGGAGCTAAAATTAATTAGTCTTGCACTATGATACACGGACACGGCGATACGGACACGACACGACACGGATACGGCGACACGGATTTTTTCTTGAATTTTCCACGTGAGGAGTGTCGGACACGACACGACACGACACGGCAACATGATATTTTTAGAAGTGTCCGTGTATCATAGGTCCTGCAGGTCCCCCTACAAGCCCCAAATTAAAAACCCAAAGAGAAAATATTGAAAGGAGAAAGAGAAATGAATTTTCAAAATGTTTGAAAATAAGCCAAGGGATTTATTTTAAGAAAATAAATCAAGTTCCAAAGAGTTGAAAATGCCCGGAATTTTATTTTGGAGAAAATAAAATTTTTAATTTTTTTTAAAAAAAAGAAAAAAGAAAAAGGGCTGATGTGGCAGTCTACGTGGCATGCCACGTCAGCAAACGGGTCCCAGGTGTTGGTGCAGGAATCTGGATTTCCTAAATGCAACAACACTTTCAATATTTGTATGAGAAGGGAAAGACCATCACAGACGTGAGAGCCTCAGGATCTGGGTTTCCTTTTGAGCGTGGGTTCTTCCAGCTAGGATAACACCAAGAGTGTCAAATGCAGTGGTGATGCAACTATGGTGAAGGTAGTACCAAGCTTGAGAAGATGAAGAAAAGCAGAGGAAAGATGCACAGAACAGTGAGTGAGTGTGTATTTTTTGAGGAAGATGACTTGGGGGAGAATACAAGTATTCTTCCCTATATATAGGTTAAGGGTGAGGGTAGATTGGGTAAATTAACCGTGTGGTCCCAAACCTGTGTTGCCCTAACACGTGGCGGCCTATGAGGGTATCAGAGTGACATTTCTGAAAAGCAGGCGGCGTGTCAGGTACAAAGGGGCACACTGCCTCTGTGTCAGAGGTTGTTGGCGAGGGTCGCGCGCTGGGAAGGCCTAGGATTCGTCTTGCTATAGTTCGGAGCCTTTGCAGGGGAGAGGATCGTACCCGAGCATTGGTGACGCTCGAAGGACGCGTGGACGGGTCCCCCACGGCAGATGGCCCTTGAGCGTCAAAACCACGAGCGTCAGAAACGGGGGCCCTCGTGTGGGTGCCTCCCAGGGAAGGGTGACCCTGAGGGCCGGAGTGTGAGCGTCAAGTCTGACAGCTTGAATCAGAGGGCCGAGGCTCATGGGCTTGTATTAGCCAGCAAGGGAGTGGGCTGGATTGACCCGTGAGCCCATCAGTGCGAGCGTTCAGCCCTTGAGTCAGCTGATGGCGACACGTGGACGGTTATGATATAAACGTAATTTTATGCCTCATCACCAGGTGGCGCTGATTGGGCGCCGCGTGGACGGCTAGGATCGCGCTTAGCAAACGGGTCCCAGGTGGCGCTGATTGGGCGCCGCGTGGACGGCTAGGATCGCGCTTAGCAAACGGGTCCCAGGTGGCGCTGATTGGGCGCAGCGTGGACGGCTAGGATCGCGCCACGTCAGCGCCCGTGTACGACCCAGATGAGATCGGGCCGGGTTGGTCAACGGGTCGGATAACCCGGTCAAACGGGTCAGAGAACCGGGTTAATGGGCCGGGTCTCGGATGGGGTCGGACCGGACTCGGACACATGGCCAAGTCAGAAGTGACCACGTGAGCCTGAAACCCTAGGCCGCGGGTGAAACACACGCGCCGCCTTGTGGCGGCGCGTGAGGGCACGTCCGGTGGGCTACCGGCGCGTGCTCGGCGGCGATGGATTCGTGACGACGAGACCTACGATGTGGTCACCTCGGTTTTTGTGTCCAAGTTGGCTACGCAAGTGGGGATGTGAAATGACCATTTTGCCCTTGCTTTTGTATCCAAAATGACCAAAACGCCCTCCGGTTTTTGCCTATAAATAGGCTGATCCCCTCCCTCATTTCTCATAACATTTTGGGAGAGGTTTTGGCTAGTTCTTAGCTTTGAAACCATATCTATTTTCTCCTTGTTAATTCCGATTTATTTTGGAATTAATTTTAATTAGGTGTTTGTATAAAATGCCTAATTTCGGGAGAATAAACCCTGAAAATGGTTTTCTAGTCTAATGTTTATTTTCTCTATGTATTTAGAGAAATACTTTCGGAGCCCACACTCCGAGGGTTTCTCTGGGGATATTGTAGGGAAGCTCTACCGGTTTCACGAGGAGACCGGGTATCGGATTCTCGGGAGGTGAATTTGGGAGCTGGAAAAATGCCGTTAGATAGCCATGTTTGCAGTACGGTAATATTTTACAGTTGTTTTATTTTAAGCATGATAAATTATGTGCTCTTAAGTGTTAATTGCATGTTAAATATTTATCTGCTTAAGTGATTTAAAATTTATTATCAATTGCATGTATATACTTGAGTATATCCGGCTAGTCTTCCGCTATTGTATTAAAATATTTTAGAAATATTTTAATACATATAATATAATAAAAAATTTTAAAATGTGGTCCTTGACCGCTACTGTTCTGGGCCCGCCACCCAGCAACTGGTATCAGAGCCAGGTTCTAGATATATACATGCGTTGATATGATGCATGCGATGCATAATTTTAAATCTGCTACCGTGCACTTAAATTCTGTCAAAGGAGGCTGGTTTTTAAGTGGGACCGTTGTGACCCCTCCATTGTTTCCTGGGAATTTATGTGGAATGGTATTTTTCTGGTAATTGATTTCAATAATCTTCCTGGTTAATTACCGAATTAGTAAACATGATTTAAATTATGAGATAATTTATTTAAAACATGTTTACTTTATGCCATTTATTTTAAGCATGATAATTATGTGATAATTATATGAAAGCATGCTTAATTATTTTTATTTTATGGCATGATCATGATAATATGAGATATTATGATATTTCAATTATGCATATTTTATTTAATGTGATTAAATAGTATTGTTTAATAGAGAATAGACGCGATGCATAATTGAACTAATATTTTTCGGCCTAATTAATAAATAGTTATTAAATTGCCTTAAAATATTATTATTGGGATTTTAAATATGATTTAGTAATCCTAGTGGGAGGGTATTAATTAGATTAATTACTTCCAACCATAAGACGCCAAAAGTGATTATTAAATAATCAAAAGATAATCCACACCTTTTAAAATTCAAGTGGGAGCGAGATGAAAAGAGTTGGACTCTCACGGCCTCCATTACCCCGTCTACAGTATAGTGGATGTATACTACTCCCTTCGGCGGGTATATATTCGCGGTATACAAGATTAGACTTCTACGGATGGAATGAAATGCGACGAAAGTCAGCTCGACCACGCCTCCGTGGAGTGTCTTGACTTACTCGTACGGACTTCTAGGTAATGGTACACACTTGACTAAGTACTGTATTAACCTCCCTTCGGAGCTATGTTACATTCACTTAGAGGCTAAGGGTTGACGTGGTGGATTAACATTGTTTGGTAAGAGTTACCTAGATAACATGTTAATTAAGAATAGTTCATACTTTTCTAAGTGGTTTTCAACCTCGCCTCCGGGGAGTCAACTGCAGTTAGTTAAGTCACCATTCCGTAAATCAAAATGCTTACGTGGATTTCATTTATTGGTTGGACGCAGAAGAAAGTGAAATACATAATCATAACTTGCATTTATTTATTTATTTCAGTTTTATAATTACGATCTCTCTTAGCTCACTCCAAACTATATGTCTATAAGGAAATAGGCTAGTAAGGGTTCAACTATGCTGGCTAGGTAATAAATCTTGACATCGTGTTGAGACACGAAAGTTTACGTACTCACTGAACCTTATCCGAAAATTTAGGAAACTACAACCAGTTAGGATTAGAAAGACGCTTATTCTAAATGGATCAAGTGTGATGATCTAGCTAGTCTTATATCCTGACATCTGTCTTAAAAGTTCTTGAGCATCAGAAGCATGAGATGTCTACTGATAAGAACATGTTTTTGAAGACAGAATCGTACGAAGGTACGAGTCACGAAAAGGGTTGTTAGTTAAAGATGTTTGAAGGATCACTGTTTTGGAATCATATTATGAATATGATAACTGATCTGAACGAGATTGAAAACCTCTGTGCTTAAAGAGACAATCTTAACAAATAGGATACGATCCTATACTCTCTGCCTAAGTCATTTGAACGTTCAAGATAATCTTAAATATTTTTTTTAAAACCTGAACCAATGAACGACCTCAATATGGCAGAAAGGGTGATATAGACTAAGGGGAAAGTTCTCTTTAATCAGACATCAATATCCACTGCCTAGAAAGCCAGTAAGTGGAAGAAAGAAAAGGAAAAGTTCTCAATCTAAGGTTCAGAAATTGAAAGTCAAATCCAACAATGGAAAAGTGTTTCCATTTCGATGGTAACGGGTATTGGAAAAGGAAATTATCCAAAATACTTAGTCTGTCTGTTTACTACGCCGTTTAGATAAGATATGAAGATATCTTACTCATTGAAAATATATTTAGTTGGGAATTCACCAGAATCCTGGTGTGTGAACTTAAGATCAACTAATCATGTTTGCAATTTGTTGCGAAGATTCAAACTAACCAGGAAGTTTGAAAAAACGGCTAACACACAACTACTGCTCGGGGATAATACAAATCTAATTGTATTAGCAGTAAGGACTATAAAGTCATATTTTGGCAATAGGGTTTTATATTACGCGTGCCGTATAAACAGAAATTTAATTTCTGTGAGTTATTTGATAACCTAAGTTGCACGGACACGGACACGACACGACACGGACACGGCGACACGGATTTTTTCAAAATTTTAGGACACGACACGGCTATATTTTATATAAATAAATATATTTTATATATAAATAATAATATTTCATATAAAAATAAAAATATTTTATAAGTATAATCTTTGTAACATAAAATATTTATAAAAATATTTAATATTAAAAACTCAACTAAGTTTTGTTATTTCAATTTTCTCTCCAAAAAATTCAAAAAAATATTAAAAAAGGCATAAAAAATATAAAAAAATAAAAAATAAATAAAAAACAAGCCCAGCCGTGTCCGAATCGTGTCGGACACGCCTCCTCGCCGTGTCCGACACCGTGTCCTTTTTTTTTTTTTTTTTCCCCGGACACGCCTCCAGCCGTGTCCGACATGTGTCGGAGGCGTGTCGGACCCGTGTCCGTGTCCGACACGTTTCGGACACTGCATGGGACCAAAAAGTGCCGTGTCCGTGCATTCCAGTTGATAACTAATGGTTTAACTGTTTGTTTTGAACAAAAGTTTACCGCTAAGCAACATAAAAGGTTTATTTACTCTAGCACAATAAAAGATGGTCTTTTATACCTCAATGAAAACCCTAATTCAAGTTTAACATTAAGAAGCTTGACTTACCATTTAAGAGGATAAACTTCTACGTGGCACCTATCTATTGGTCAATTGAATCTGAATAGGATCCAAAGACTGATTGTTGAGTCCTATTGACTTGAAAATAGTATCAATCTACGAATCCTATTTAGAAGGTTAAAATGACCAAGAAGCCTTTTTGAGATAAAGGGTATTTAAGCCATAAAGTTGCTTGTGACAGTTCTTACGGATATGTGCTCCTATGAATGTTCAAGCGAGAGAAAGTTTTTGCGTACTTCATCATTCATTTGAATGATTACTCTAGAATATAGATATGTTTATTTGATGAGACTTAAGTCTGTAATTTTGAAGAGTTCAAAGAATATAAGACTGAAGTCAAAGAATCAAATTAGAAAACATATCAAGGGACTTCGATTAGATCGAAGTAGTGATAAGTATCTATGTTAAGAGTTAAATAGAATTTCTCAAATGAGATTGGATCTCAATTATCTGTATGAGGTACGTCCTTAGCAAAGATGTATTACAAAAAAGAGAAATAAAACTCTGATAGAGATGGTAAAGATTCATGAAGAATCATGCTACCCTACGAAGTTCGTTTTAAAGTCTTGCGCTCAAAACGACAAAGCACATTAAACCTAGTTCTATCTAAGTCAGTTCCTAAAATAGTCATGGATCTGTATCTAGGGTGAAAACCCTGTATCTTTTATCTTCGGATTTAAGATAGCCTGGTCCACGAGTTAAGGATGGTTCCTGATAAGTTAGAATAAAGAACAAAGGTTTACTTGTTCTAAGGTTATCCTAAGAAGAACGAGAGGTGGTATATTTTGTAATTTGAGAAATCACAAAATATGTTTGTGAATGTTTCAAAGATAATTACATAGATAACCACAAAGGGTAAAAGCAAAGTAGTGTTAAAAGAAATAATAGTATTTGATACTAATTTCCATAAACCCATGATAACTGAAAATATATTAGATACATGTGATGTACCAAATCCAACATGTGATGTAGAGACGTGTACACGAGAGCATCATTGTAGTGGGAGGATTGTCAGGACACCTGACAAGATACCTAAGATTAACCCAAGTGGTTGAATCTAACATATCTGATCCTATCACGTGTAATGAAGCTATGGAAGATATAAACGCTGACGGTTTGGTCAATATCCATGGAATCTAAGTTAGAATCTCTGTATTCTAACAAAATCTTGAACCTGTAGAGGCGCCTGAAGGCATTAAACCCTATTAAATACAATTGGGTTCTACAAGATGATAAAAGGAGAAATGGACAAAAGTAGAGACTTTAAAGCAAAGCTTATGGCAAGGGATTTTTCCCAGAAAGAAGAAATAATTTATGAGGTCTTCTCGCCTATGGCAATGCTTATGTCCATTATCCTCTCCATTTTATCTCATTATCGATTATGAGATTAGATAAATGGATGTAAAGACTATGTTCTTGAACGGGCAATTTCAAGAAGAAGAGATACATGGCACAACCTGAAGGCTTTATAGCCAGAAATCAGGTGCATATAATGCAAGCTTAATAGATCGATTTATGATCTTAAGCAAGCGTCTAGATTATGGAGCATCAGAATTATAAGGTAATTTAAAATCTTTGGATTTGTATAATTGCCTGATGAACCATGAGTGTACAAAGTGGCATCATGATAGCATTGTAACATTTTCTCTTTGTACGTAATTAATATTCTGGTCATTGGGAATGATGCAAGAATTTTGTCAGTGGTCAAGATTCGAGCGTCAAATCATTTTGACAAGAAAAGACTTATGTGAGATCGATGTTATTCCAAGGATCAGACTTTTGTCGGGATCATAAGAATAGGGAGATTGGTTTATCACAAGAAGCATATATGGATAAGATGATGGTAAGGTATAATATGACAAATTCCTAGAAAGGTTCATTACCTTTTAGATATGGAATTTATCTATCTCGGGATCAGTGTCCTAAGACAACTGAAGAGATAGAAGACATGATTAGAGTTCCGCAGCGGAAGCTTTATGTACGTCATATTACGTACTAGGTCAGCTGTCTATTATGAAATAGGTCTAAGTCAGCAGATATTAGTCAAACCCTAGAATCTGACACTGGGTAGTAGTGAAAGCATATATTGGAGTACTTGAGAAGGAATTGAGATTATATACTTGTCTACCACAGTGGTGAGATCATTTCAATAGAGTACACAGATTCGGATATACAATCTGATTTGTATTTGAGATGTTTTGACATCAGAATACGTGTTTACTCTAAAAAGAGCAACCGTTAATTGAAGAATGTTAAGCAGACTTGTATTGCTTACATCGCCATGGAAGTCAAATACATGGTAGCTTGAGAAGTAGCCAGTTAGATGTATTGAATTCATGATTTCCTAGTTGTTGGCTCAGAGAAACGTCTAATAGATTCCTTCACTAAAGTATTGGCGCGAAAAAGTGCAAAACGAGTTTTGACACTCATATGGGAGGAATAAGACTTAGATGTGTAGCCAAATTGAATTTAGGGTAAGTGGGAGATTGTTGGGAATGGTGCCCTGAAAATTCAATTTGTTGAATTAATTAAACTGAATTTACAGCAAGTTGTGAGTATTTCACATATTAATAATTAATGACGTGTGGTGGTATTCTCATATGAAATGTGTTTCATAGGAAAAGACTTTGAATACCGAAATCACGTGTCATTAAAGTTCTAGTCGGCAAGATAAGAATATATTCTTATCAAGACTATAACGTCGTTATATAAGATGATTAGTCTTTCGTCATAGGGAATGGTGATTCCAATTATAACACGTTGATGATTTTCAATAGAATTGGAAACATCGAACTGGACCACTGAGATTATTCATCTTATACTGCTATCTGAAATGAATAAAATCTCAGGAAGCATTGTATTCTTAATCCTGATAATATTTCGGCTTTAGGCATGTAGTGTTAGTCACTGTAACATACTCGAAGTGAGGTCTCGGTAACGGGTGGCCAAAATACTTTGTATGTTCGGTGATTACATGAAATGCGCTAAAGAGTTATATTGATCGAGGAATCTGTGGCCTTGCTGGAAGGTAAAAAATATCCTTGAAATAGATTTGCAAAAGTTCGAATTAAAACTTTGGCCAAAGCACTTCGCGTGATAACGTCGCCGAAGTTGTATGTTGAATGTGTTTCACATACAGAGAATTTGAACTTAAAGCGAATTAATAAATTTTAAATTAGAGATGAAAAATAAATGATAGTAGTTGCAATTTATTTTTCATGGATATCAACACGGAGGAGTAAAATGTAAAATTATTCTAGATCGAGAAATTCGTGAATAATTTAATTAATTTTATAGTGCAACAATATTTATTTAGTGGAATTAAATATTGTTAAACGGTAATTAATTACTATCATGAGATGATAGTAAATTAACCCGTTTGGAGCTAAAATTAATTAGTCCTGCAGGTCCCCCTGCAAGCCCCAAATTAAAAACCCAAAGAGAAAATATTAAAAGGAGAAAGAGAAATGAATTTTCAAAATGTTTGAAAATAAGCCAAGGGATTTATTTTAAGAAAATAAATCAAGTTCCAAAGAGTTGGAAATGACCGGAATTTTATTTTGGAGAAAATAAAAATTTTAATTGAAAAAAAAAGGGTGACATGGCAGCTGACGTGGCAGTCCACGTGGCATGCCATGTCAGCAAACGGGTCCCAGATGGCACTGATTGGGCGCCGCATGGACGGCTAGGATCGCGCCACGTCAGCGCCCGTGTACGGCCCATATGAGATCGGGTCGGTTCGGTCAATGGGGTCGGATAACCCGGTCAAACGGGTCAGAGAACCGGGTTAATGGGCTGAGTCTCGGATAGGGTCGGACTGGACCCGGACACGTGGCCAAGTCAGAAGCGGCCACGTGAGCCTGAAACCCTAGGCCGCGGGTGAAACACACGCGCCGCCTTGTGGCGACGCGTGAGGGCGCTTCCGGTGGGCTACTGGCGCGTGCTCGGTGGTGATGGATTCGTGGCGACGACACCTACGACGTGGTCACCTCGGTTTTTGTGTCCAAGTTGGCTACGTAAGTGGAGATGTGAAATGACCATTTTACCCTTGCTTTTGTATCCAAAATGACCAAAACGCCCTCCGGTTTTTGCCTATAAATAGGCTGATCCCCTCCCTCATTTCTCATAACATTTTGGGAGAGGCTTTGGCTAGTTCTTAGCTTTGAAACCATATCCCTTTTCTCCTAGTTAATTCCGATTTATTTTGGAATTAATTTTAATTAGGTGTCTGTATAAAACGCCTAATTTCGGGAGAATAAACCCTGAAAAGGGTTTTCTAGTTTAAAGTTTATTTTCTCTATGTATTTAGAGAAATACTTTCGGAGCCCACACTCCGAGGGTTTCTCTGGGGATATTGCAGGGAAGCTCTACCGGTTTCACGAAGAGACCGGGTATCGGATTCTCGGGAGGTGAATTCGGGAGCTGGAAAAATACCGTTAGATAGCCATGTTTGCAGTACGGTAATATTTTACAGTTGTTTTATTTTAAGCATTATAATTATGTGCTCTTAAGTGTTAATTGCATGTTAAATATTTATCTGCTTAAGTGATTTAAAATTTATTATCAATTGCATGTATATACTTGAGTGGATCCGGCTAGTCTTCCGCTATTGTATTAACATGTTTTAGAAATATTTTGATACTTATATTATAATAAAAAATTTTAAAATGTGGTCCCGGACTGCTACTGTTCTGGGCTCGCCACCCGGCAGTTCTTTTGTGATGAAGAGAAGATTCAAAAAGCTAAGTGTATATATTGCCTTAGAATAATTAAGGCGGATCCGAAACTACACGGCACAAAGGCTCTCAAGAATCATTTTGAAGCATGTAAAAAAGACCTCATGAAGTTGCTACTAATCAAACCCGACTTGCATTTCAAACAACTAAGGGTGGTGATAAGGATGGAACTCTCGTATCTTGGAGATTTGAGCAAGATAAAATGCGAGAAGCTATGAGTTATTGGTTGATTGTTGACGAGCTTGCTTTTTAAAACCATTGAAAATCCAGGGTTTAGGCATTTTATGTCAGTTGCTTGTCCTATGTTTATAATTTCATCACGAAAGACTATAAATAAGGATATATACAACTTGTATGTAAGTGAAAAGGCGAAGTTAAAGTCCTTCATCAAGCATCACGCACAAACTGTTTGCATCACTACCGATACATGGACATCAATTCAAAAGGTTAATTATATGTGTCTTACGGTGCATTTTGTTGATGATGATTGGAATTTGCGAAAGAGGATCTTGAACTTTTGTGCTATTTTGGGACATAAAAGTGAGGAAGTTGGCAAGGGAGTTGAAAAGTGCTTACTTGATTGGGGGATCGACAAGGTTTATACCGTCACGGTTGATAATGCATCATCAAATGACGGTGCAATTTTATATTTGAAGAAAATGTTATATGCTTGGTGTACAAGCCTAATGGGTGGACAATATTTGCACATGAGGTACGTGGCATATATTATTAATCTTATGGTGCAAGATGGCTTAAAGAACAAAGAAGAACATGATGCTATTTGTCGGATTAGAGGTGCCATTAGATACATTAAGAACTCCCTCGCTAGGTACAAAAAGTTTCAAGAGGCCGTGGAATTTGAGAAAATTGAAAGCAAAAAATTATTGAGTCTTGATGTACCTACTAGGTGGAATTCTACCTACTTGATGTTGGAGTCGGCATTGTCTCTTCGGGAAGCTTTTGTTCGTTACATGGATATGGATCTTGGATATAAGAATGAGCTTTCAGGTGTACCAAATATTGGCATCCCAAAGAATGGTGATTGAAATCGTGCCGAGCTTTTATGTAAGTTTTTAGCTCATTTTTACAAACTTACATTGTGTGTTTCCGGTTCACTATATGTTACGGCTAATATGATATTCCATGAAATAAGTAACGTTGATATGCTTTTAAGAGAATGGTTGGATAGTGAAGATTGGGAATTACGTGCAATGTCCGAGAGAATGAAACAAAAATTTGATAAATATTGGGGTGCAATTGAGAAGATGAATTCTCTTTTATATTTTGTGGGTGATACTTGATCCACACCACAAGTGGGAATTTCTTGATTTTTCGTTCGACGACTTGTATGGTGATATTGAGAAGAGTGCCTTGATGAAAGAAAAGGTGAGTCGTGGCATGCAAGACCTTTTTGGTTTATATAAACTGAAATATGGAAATCGAGTCCAAAACAATCAAATTCTTCAAGTTAGGTAGAGTTTTTAGGCCCATGCAAGTCTGGATCTTATTTGAAAGAGAAGTTTAAAAGAAAAAAACAGGGAAATATTAGTGATCAAGTGGAATCGGAATTGCAAAAATACCTAAGCGAGGATCAAGAGGAGGATGAAGAAGATTTTGATATTTTGAAGTGGTGGAAAGTAAATGCACCAAGGTTTCCAATTCTATCAAAGTTAGCTCGTGATATAATGGCGGTTCCAGTCTCCACGGTTGCTTCCGAGGTGGTATTTAGCACTGGTGGATGGATTCTCGATGCTTTTAGAAGCTCTTTGTCTCCTAGAATAGTTCAAGCCCTTATTTGCGGTCAAGATTGGCTTCGGTCGGAATCTATGCCATTGAATGTGGAAGAAGTCTTGTGTGATGTTGAATCACTTGAACAAGGTAAAATAATGTATAATATAATCAACTTATTTCTATTTAATTTGTCTCTAAATTATATTTTCTTTGTTTTTATGTAGAATTGGCGAGCATGGGAATTGAGAATATAATAATTGATATTTGAAGAGGAAGATTGAAGAAGTTTGTTGCTGTGATGCTGAAGTTGTTTTGAATCTTGGATATTGCATTTCAAATTTGGTTATTGTTTTGTGTGCTAGAAACTTGATGAATGTCTTTAGTTTGGATTTTATTTTTTGTTGTTTTGAAACTGTGATGACTGAAACTTTGAAATTGTGATGACTGGACATTTATGCTAGAAGGAAACTGTTTTTTTTGTTGTTGGAATGACTTTCAAACTGCAATGAGAAACTGCTTTTTTGTTGCTTGAATCATTGGAAACGGAAAAAGCCCCTACCCCCCTAAAAAAAAAAGATTTAAAAGGGCGGGTACCCGAAACCCGGCTTCATCGGGTACCCGATATTTTTAGGTCGGGTTCGGGTAGCAAAAATAGCTACCCGAAATTTCGTGTACCCGACCCGACTACCCAACCCGACGCCCACCCCTAAATTGGACCAACAAAGATATGACAATTAGGGTTGTCAACGGGTCAGATTCGGGTCGGATTAGGATATTCCGAATCCAAATTCGATAAGAGAATCCTATAACTGGATTCGAATTCATTGTTTTTGAATCCATACATAATCGGGTTGGATCAAATCCGATAAAAGATCCGACCCAATTAATAATAAGATCAATTTCTTTTAAAATAACAAATTTGATATAAAAAAATAAATGTAATTATGTAATATTTAATAAATAATTGTTATTTAATGAATTATTTGATAGTTTTGTTTTTATTTATTTAAAATAGGTTAATTTAAATTTATTAATAAAAGAAAATATATATTTTTAGAGTAAAAAATTTATAGTTTATTATTGTTTAAAGTGATAAATATGTAAAAATTTAATTTTAATCATTTTACTTAATATTATGTACTAATAAACAATTTATTTAATTAAATATTATATATAATATCAGATTCTGATTCTTAACGGATCGGATTCCTTGAATCCATTCACTTCATTTATTTAGGATAACAAATATTTATAATCGGATATAATCCATCGGAGAAAATTCGAATCGGATTAAAATCCAACCCATTGACTGTCGTAATAACAATTTATTGAGGGGCTACTAAAGGATTTGAGGTACTTGTTTATTTTATTAGCCCTAAAACTATTGGCCGGCCCAATATATTTCCTTCACATGTATTTCATGATGAGCACGCAATAAAGCCCGTTAAAAGCCTAATTGAGTAATCGAATAGATCTGAATAGGCATGTAAATGGGTAGGGATTTCCCAGGCCCAGAACCAGCCCCAATAATTGCCCATTAATTAAGGCTGGACTCAGACTCTACCCAGGCCCATTAAATCCCCAATGGGGCTGAAAAATGGGTAAGAATTAGACCCATTTCCATTGGGTCTGGGCTTGGGTCCGGCCCAGAGCCCCAGCCCTCTTGGTTTTTTTTTTTTTTTCAATTATTAATATTATTATTATTATCATCCTTCATTTATGGCTTCTTCCCTCACACTTCACATAATTTTACAATCTTTGGGCCTCCACACTCCACATTTATATATATATATATATGCGAACATTTTTAAAAATATTTTATTATTAACACTTTTAAAAATATTTTATTTTCGTGTCATGCTATATAGGTCATTCATGTCGGACACTTTTAATATGATAAACTTAATAAAAAAAATTATATTTTTATATTTAAATCGTGTTATGTCATGTCATATTATGTATATTTGTCTCTCAATATTTTATACAACTTCATATCATATCATATTATAATGTCATGTCATGTCATGATCCCATCAAAGATATACACAATATTAATTGAAATATATATTTAAGATCTATCATGATAGCAATCAATTGTTCCAGTAAAGTATATATAACTCTGTTTAATTTCACCACACACCGAAAGCTCTTCTTTATTTCATTTTATGGTGTTGTGCGAGTTTAATTCTTGAATTTCTTCCAAATTGCAGGCAAAGTCGGGATATTATTATTATTATTAATACACTTTTTTGGCTAGTTAACTAAGAATGACTTTATCTAATCTAATTATTCCTTACAAATTAATTACACGGGATATTCTTTTTGCATATATATCATTATATTAATATACGATCAAATCTCGACAGATCTTGCATATTCTTTTTGATATGTTATTGTCCAAAAGGGGGAAAAAAACAAATTCGTCTTATAAAATATTCTTTTTAACTTTTAATTTTAATATATATATATATATATATATATATATCATTATATTAATTTTTTTCGTATATATCGTGTATACATATTATATCATTATATTAATTTTTTTTAATTTAAATTGATTAATATATTAAAGTTGAAAGTAAAAAACAAAATTATAAGACAAAAACACAATTTTCTCGTATATTTATAATGAGTTTTATAGTTAAATTAAAAGAATTTTGCTAATATATTATTATATTCCTATTTAAAATTATACTATGCAATATCCATGTGTAATATGTACTTGGTACTTGGTAGGAAATATAGGGTTTTAATATGAGTATAATTTGAGCAAATGGATATTGGGTCTCATTCGGGTCTAGACCTAGATGCATGCCCATTAAAAAATTACATAGGGGCTGGGTCTGGGCCTGGTCCTGGGCAAAATATATGGGGCTGGGGCTGGACATTTTAAATTTTTATTGGGCTTGGACCTGGGCATTCCCTACCCATTTACAGCCCTAGATTTGAATATCTGAAGGCGCATAGGGAGTTAGGATTTCCTATTTTTAAATTTGTATTTCATTTTTTTTTTCCATTCAAATATATATGTTATCTGTATAAATAAATTATCTAAATTAGAAGAAAAAAATAATTATAATATAATAAAATTTTAAAAAATCTCTCCTAACATGGATCATCTATTTATACACATGATTCGTGTATGTAAATAAAATATAAGATGAAACACAAACCTAAAACAGGAGCTCTCAAGCCATTCAAAAGTACCCGGTTTAGAGGTTCCAATTGATTAATTAATTAATCATTAAAAGTAAATAATTTCGTACAACATTATTTACAGCAAATCGTCTCAAAGTAGGAAAAAACTCAACCGAGTTGTTATGCCAAATGCATCGTACAAAAATAAGACATCAAACAAAGTCGACTATAATAATAGCCTTTGAAGTTCACCAAATGAATTCGACTATTAAAAGTCTCAATAAATTCTATAAACATTTAAAATGTCAACTTGAACTAAGTAACACATTACTTTTTGTGAACTTGAAAAATGAAAGCGATCCTCATTTAGTTGCAATTAGTTTATAATTGATAATTTAGAAGCATCGCGTTGTCAATTAACATTAACCACGTAGCCAAACTAGCAAGACAAACAGGACGACAAGCAACAAAGCAACTTTTGTGCTGCATTTTTTCCCATATCGTGAAAATGATGTTCTATTATAAGCACCTTAATTAATGTAATGACAAAAATACAATCAAAATACTTAACATTAGATTTCCTTTTAATGCCGCCCCATTTGAAAGTTATGCCTTCCTCGTATTTAATTTACAACTTTATAAAAATATCAAGGACCTTTTCTTTAGTGGACATGTGTGTATCTCTCCCACACACTAGTATTATCAAAAGTCAAAACTCATCTATCAGTTTCAACTGTATATATACACACAGTGACACACACACACCACGATAATGTTTTTATTTTATTTGATAGAAATTCATCCATTACGATTAAATAACTTACGATGTAGAGACAATATTTTATTCATATCGTGTTGTATTCGATTTTCGTAACTGATAATATAATTGATGTTCCTATTACTATATTTGTATCTATGTATTATAAAATGAATCGAATAATAAGTAACTATGATATATTATAAAATGAATGGAATAATAAGTAACAATGATAGCCAATCAGGTCCTAAGGTCAAGCAATTCCGTCACCCAAAACTAAGCTAATTAAAAGATGTAGCAAATTCAATAAAATAATATTACACCCAAATTGGACCACACCATTCGTCAGGTTATTGTTCCCCAAAATTATATGGTAAGACGTTGCTTTCTAAACTATTAAATTGCTACTTCACTCGTAATAAACCAACCACTCAAGACTCCCACAAGTAAATGTGATTATTAAAAGTGGTAACAGATTTAAAAAATGCAAGTTACTCTTATCTATACATCATTCCATGAGAATTATTCGGTAAGACATCAATTTCTTACATGCCAAGTTAAAATAAGTAACATATAATTTATATGCATGGCAGTTAATGTGTGTTTTTAAGTGTGAATATGTGGCCATGAAATCACCCTAAGGTCAATGGTCATAGTTTGGCAGGGTGGGAATGGTCAAGGGCAGTGACGGAGCCACATTGTAAGTTCATAATGATGGGTACAATTGACCCCCTCAAACAAAAAGTTTTTTTTATTATATAGATATATGTATATGTAATTTTATGGGATTTTTTATTATTGACCTCCCTCACCAAAATTAAAATTTATATTAGTGAGGGCCAATTATGTTAAGAATACATATACGGCATTACCGGATTAGATTTTCTGCTTTATCCACCGATATACGCCAAGTATACTGGTGGACGGTTGAAATTACCGCTCACCAATACACTTGGTTGTCTTAACTTGTGTGGATGAATGGAGAAGGAAATAAAGCACAAAAATATAGTAGTAATGTAACGGGACATTTACAAATTTCAGCCTTCTTGTTTTCTCTTCAATTAATGTTTTGGCTGAGCTATTAACATAGATTAATTTACTCTTCCAAGCTAAGAGGGTGTTTGGCCAATAACTTTTAATTTCTTCTTAGATAGCTTTTTAGTAATTTATGAACTGATAGACATTCCTTGGTTAATTTTTTACTAAAAATTCTATATAATATTAGAATAAATTAAAATATATAAATACAATATCTTCCCACAATACTATGATCAACAAGTGGGGCCAAATATTAAAAAAATGTAAAATCTTGCCACAATACTATTATGATCGTCCTTTTATCCTTACTCATCGACTCTATATGTAGTGGGAAGCGCTGAAATTCTGCAACTTGATCTTGCTCGTGACTAATTTCTTTAATTCTGTTTAAAGCTTCAATTAAGCAGTGATACATATATAAGCAGCTTCCTAGTTCCAAGAAAGATGGAGAATACGCAGCAGAACTTGAGTGATCATCTGACCACAGTCGTCGAGGTCGAGGAAGACATGAATCTGTCTCGTTTCATTCCCAAGCGTTTTCAAGAAAATTACTCTCCTGATTTTCTCAATAAGGCATTTTTATTCTTCTTCCTCTCTGTATTCGTGATCGAATACGAGCCTTTCTCGATTAAAATCCTGATTCTGCTGCCGCTTAATATGATTACGCTGGTGATGCTATTTCAGGTGATGGCGGAAATAGTTGCGACGTATCTGTTGGTGTTCGTGACATGTGGTTCGGCAACACTTAGCTCCAAGGACGAGCACCAAGTGTCGCGGCTTGGCGCCTCCCTCGCGGGTGGTCTTATCGTCACCGTTATGATCTACGCCGTCGGTCACATCTCCGGCGCCCATATGAACCCCGCCGTCACCGTTGCTTTCGCCGCGGTCAGGCATTTCCCATGGAAGCAGGTTTAGAAAATTATTCTCCCTTTGTTTTGTTCATGATATACTTACAATTATTTGACTTAAATTAATTGCTTGGTGGATACCAACGATAATATTATATATTCTGTCGTGTAATACAGATAATGAATGCTAAAGTTGTACGATATGTATAGTAGTATTTGAAACAATAAAGCATACTCGTGTCGCGATTGAGGATCCTCTCATGTTTAATCTAATCAAGAAATTACATAAAATATACTGAGATTTTTCAATTATGATCATCTTTTTTATAATTTGATTGAATTTTATGGGTATTCATAATTATCCATAATGTATCATCCATCTCCTACACTATCACGGGTAATTGTAGTCTAAGTCTGTCTCGGCTAAATTAGTGTAACGAGGAGTCGAGTATTTTACACTTATTATGTGGTTGGTGAAAATTTTAAAAAAAGTGACAAATCAAATATCAAATATTTTTAATTGGTTGAGTTTGAACGAAATGAATATGGGTCGGAATTTTCTCACCATCACACCCGATATTTTACACTAGAAATTAATCAGGTTGTTAGGAATAAATATTCTATGTCAAAAAGTCACATATATCACTTACTTTAAATTATAAACAAATCATTAATTTCAACACAGTGAAATAATTAATTAATTGCATGAATTCAAATCCAGGTACCATTCTATGCAGTAGCTCAGTTAACAGGAGCCACTTCAGCTGGATTCACTTTACGTATACTGTTAAAACCAGTTAAACATATTGGCACCACTTCGCCTTCTGGAACAGACCTTCAAGCCTTAGTCATGGAAATTGTTGTTACTTTTTCCATGATGTTCATCACCTCAGCTGTAGCAACTGATACCAAAGCTGTAATACACACAGCAAACATACTACTTATTTAATTCTCTATTAACTTTTGCCTCGAAAATAAATAACAGAAACTTTTGGAAAAATGTTTTCTCGATTTCTCTTTGGTATAGATAGGGGAGCTTGCAGGGATTGCAGTTGGTTCAGCAGTATGCATCACTTCAATCTTAGCCGGGTAAGTAATAAGTCGGATGTTCGTCTCACTCATGCACCAAACAGTTTAAATTTTTGATGCATTCTTAATGCACTTATGAAAAGATATGTCACAAAGAAAGATAGCATTTTAAGAGCTCAAATGTTTGAGTCACTCTTCTGCAGGCCCGTATCAGGAGGATCGATGAATCCGGCTCGGACAATTGGTCCAGCGATCGCCAGCAGTTACTACAAAAGTATTTGGATATACATAGTTGGCCCCGTCTGTGGAACACTGTTGGGGGCGTGGTCCTATAGTTTCATTCGCATTTCCGACAAACCGGCGCAGGCTTTGTCGACACCAGTCACACCAGCTTTGTTGTCATTCAGACTTCCAAGTTCGAGAAGAAATGAAGTACACGCAGTAGAGATTAATGACAGTCCTAATCGTGTCTGATTTGGGGCAGAAAAGATCATTCATGTTACAAAGTTGTGTATATAGGTTTTGCACCAGTTATCTTCTGATGGTTCTGATTATGTACTTATAGTTACACATAGCACAAAATGATTAATCTTAACCGTTGTGATGTATAAAACAAGGTCCTGGGAAAGTAATCCTGTTAGATATTACTCTTGCTGCTGTTTGTTTGAGGGTGTTTGGCTGAGCTTGAATTAAATAGCTTAATAATAAGCTCTCTCACGCCTTATGTATGATATTTTTAGAAGTTAATTATAAGGTGTTGATCTTATTTTCAAGAAATTAAGTTCCCAAAATATTTAATTAGATAAAAATATGATCACGAACTTATAAAATAATAATTACAGTATAAATGACATTCTGGATGCAAATTCAATTGAGACAACAAATTAAATGATTCATCATTTTAATTTGGTCGAAATATTCATCCATCGACCATCACGTGTGAAATTTTGAAAAATACCTAAAATTCCCATATTCAATTACCATGATCCAAACTAAAATAAAAATAAAGGATCCATCAATATCTTTGTTTCTTAACTTATAAAATCCATAAATAAAAGTGAACAAAAATTAAAAGATACTAATAAAATAAACGAGATCATCGATTCAATTCTTCCCAAAAAAAAAATAAAATAACCGAGATCTTGAAACAATCATAGTATATAACTCGGGCTTGCGTGAAAAACAAGCCTACGGAGAATTTCCCAACTAGTCGTCATAGTTAACATTTCCATAATTCATTAATTTAGTAGAAGATTAGACTCGTTTAATTAGATCTCCCATGTACAGTACAACCCAATGTTTTCAAAAGCGGACCGGAGGTCAAAGCGGCAGCCTTACTGGTCACCGGTCGGACCGGTTCAACCACCGGTCGAACCGGTATGATGTAATAAATAAAAATATTATTTTTAATAATATATATATATAATAATATGCTAAAATTAAAAATATAATATATAATATAGTTCAATTTTAGAATAAAAGAGTCATATTCAAGTGTTTAATGTCTAATTTGAGGCCTGTAATTTTAAATTTGGGATTTGGGAATTGTAAGTGTGTAAAAAATATTTTCTAAAACTCAAAAAAGGTTAAAGGATGTGGGAATTTTAAGTTTTTTCAAAAAAAAAAAAAAAAAAAAAAAATTAAGTGAACCGTCAGTCCGGTCCGGTTCACGGGGCCAAAACCGGCGGTTAACCGGCCGGTTTTTACTGTTCGGTACCGGTCCGGTTCGCACTGGTTTTGCAGGGTGGTTCGGACCGGACCAGGCACCGGTCACCGGTCGAACCGGCCGGACCGGCCGGTCCGGTCCGGTCCGGTCCGGTTTTGAAAACATTGGTACAACCCTCTAATTATTTTCTAGAATTATAATTTACACACGTCACCAACCATGACTAATTGAGAGAGTCCAACTAATCTTATTAATTATTAGTGAAGTAGAATGAAATAATTTCTTACAACATTAATTATTATATCAGGTGGAACGAATTATATATGTCCAAAATACGAAAAATTTAACCAAGTTGGCAAGCCAAAAGTAGTTAGACCGTACATTTTCTCCAGAAAAAGTATTAAAATTCACTTGACCTCAGTAATAACCTATCGTTGTAAACTTCAGTAGGTAAGACTGTGATTATTAAAAGTCTAGAATAAAAAATTAATAAATGTTTTAAATGTTGACTAGGAAAAATGTATTATTTTTTGTGATGCGATCCTATTTTCATGCATGGAGAGAGGAAGTACTCCTATATATCAATTTAAAGATAAATTGAGAAATAAGGAAAATACTTCGCCACTAATTAAGATAGAATTAATTCCCGACGTACAGTTATAAATCGTAATAACATAATTAATTAGTTTGCAAATTGTTTAAGCCCCTGATTTCGAAGCATTACGTATTCCGTATACACGTAGCCCGTAGGCCGTAGCTAAGCAAGAAAAACATGACGACAAGCAAAGAAAATTTAGTACTTCTTTGACATATTGGTCATCGAATGCGAACCTCGATCTCTCTGTTAAATCTTGGCTCCACGGTTGCTCAACACGGTTACAAAAGAAGCTCGTTAAGAGTTCAGATGTTCGAGTCACTTTTCAAGGTCGTATCAGGCGGATCATCGAAGAACACAACTCGGACAATTGGTCCAGCGATAGCCAACAGTTACTACAAAAGTATATGGATATATATAGCTGGCCCCATCTGTGGGACGCTGTTGGGGAATGTGGTCCTATAGTTTCATTCGCATTTCAGACAAACCGGCTCAAGTTTTGTTGACACCACGTTTGTTGTCATTTAGACTTCCGAGTTTGAGAAGAAATGAAGTACACGCAGTAGAAAATGACAGTCTTAATTGCGTCTGATTTTGGGCAGAAAAGATCAATCATGTTACAAAGTTGTGTATAAGTTAGCACCAGTTATCTTCGGATAGTTCTGATTATGTACTTATAATCACACATTGCACAAAACGACTAATCTCAACTGTTATCACGTATATAACAAGGTCTTGGAATAAGCAACCCTAAACTTATACAGGATGTTTTGGAAAGTTATGAGATGTCAGGTCTTATTATTATTATTTTTTTTTTAAAGTGTTCTCGAAGCACTTAAATAGTAATTGCAATATAAATGACGTATAATATCGACACACAAACAAGCCGAGCAGGCTCGACTAAGATTCTAACTCGAGCTCGAAGTTTTATATATATTCTAATTATTTATTGCTCAATGAAAATGAAATTATTTCTTACAACATTATGTGGAACACGACTTTTATCCAAAGTACAAGAAATTTAACCAAGTATTTACGCCAAGAAGATTGTTCCTAACTAGTTAGACAGTACATTTTCTTTTTGAAAAAATGAAATAAAATCCAGTTGACTTTAGTACACAATCGTCATAAACTTCAATCAATGAACGGGATTATTAAAAGTCACTATAAGTTCAATAAATGTTTTAAATGTCGGAATAAGTAACATTATTTTTTGTAATGCTTATCCTAGCTTCGTGCCTGTAGACAGGGAAGGCGAGAGATACAATGGTAGGCCAGGCGGCCAAATTGCTGTAACAAGGTAACGAATATTTTACGCTTATCATGTGTTTGATTAAAAATCTAGAAAGAGTATCAAATCAATTTACAAATATAATACATTTATTCATTTAATTGATTAAACCCGAGTGACTCGGGTTTGAAATAAAATTTTACCGAGAGTAGACCTGTATGTGAATTTTAAGATAAATTGAGAATTAATTAAGGAAAATACTCCACCACTAATTAAAGATAGGTTTTCCGGACGTATACTTATAAATTATAATAACAACAATTAATTAGTTTGCAAATTGTTTAAAGGCCCTGATTAGAAGCATTACGTAGTTCATATACACGTATCAGGCAAGAGAACATGGAAAGGAACTTTAGCATTTCTTTTTAATACAGTCGCATTTGAAAGTTGAGACTCTGTGACATTTCATTGTTTAGGGAAATATCAAGTACCTTTTCCTTTTCATATTTCTTTTTCTTTTAGAATAAAGTTTAGATGGGTTCGATTCTGATCACTAACAAGCTCAAGGCATGCACCAAGATTCGAGAACGTCTAAAGTACCTCACCTTAGCGGAGGGAGTCGTAGTCGCACTTTCCGATGGGTACGAAACCACTCCTTACTAATTACACGAACACCCCATGAGATTTACGAGTTTCGCTTCGTATAAACGGCAGCAATGTTTTATTGACAAGGACCTCATTTTCTTCTCAAATTAACATATTGAACACTACCCCACATTGATATTATCACTACTTATCAGTTATCACTTCTTTTAGATATGTCGGAATAAAAACCCATTAATTAGATAAATAATTATGACTTCGTTTGAAAACTTCCAAACTGTTGGAAACCTTACAGCTTTTGGAGCAACTAAAAGCTGTTTGCAAATTCTACTGATCCTGTTGGGATTCCATTTTCCAGCATGTGCCATTCGAGATGAATGCTTTGACGGACAAATTAGCCAAGTTGGGCCACTCGATGAATTGCGGTTATGTTTTTTGGAATACTGTCATGTGTCACACATCGAATTATCAAAGATGTGGTGTTCAATATATAATGGCTTGACAACCCTCCCCTTAATAGCTAGCTTTTGAGGGTGAGTAAGGCCAAAACTCATTATTCAATAAATACTCCTCCGATGAAGGTGATGTTTAGCTAAGTTTGAGCTCTCTCATTAGGCAAAAGAAGAAAAGAAGTGTCTTGGGAGGGAAAATATATATATATATATATTTTCCAAAACCCTAGAATGATCATAAGGGCCCAAAATTGGATATGGGCCTTCCCTTCATTAGCCTTTTAGGATCAAAAGTCCATAAAAACCCCACACGATTAACCAATCAGATCCTCTGATTACAAGATTCCCTCATCCAAAACTAATCTAATTGATTATTAATAACGGAAATTGAAATAATTTCTTATACTATTTCCTACGCCATTGCAACGACTTAGAAGTTTTCCAATCCCAATTGGCTATGCCAAAAACGACCCCCTATAGCTATGTTTTAAAACCCAGACCGGACATCGAACCGGGACGCTTACTGGTTACTGGTTTTACTGGTTCGACCGGTTAGACCATCGGTCGAACCGGTGTGACATCATATTTATGTAATAATTATATTTATATATAATATTAAAAATATCAATTAAAAATTAGATAAATATATATATATTTTTGGGCTTTTGCCCTAGGCCCTAAATAAAAATTAGATAATTTACATATATCTATGGGCTTTTGCTCTAAGCCCAATATAATTTGTCCCCAGTTATATATTTGCCCTAATTTACACCAGCACCACCACAATAGATAACGCAGCCTTCCAAAATAAAAAAGAAACCACTCCTCAATTCTCACATACGTCAATTTCCTGTGCGCACCACCACCTTCAAATGTTGTTCGCCGCCCGCAGCTTTCCACCACCTCCGGAAGCTTTGCATCTCTCTCAATCACTTACGAAAGTTCTCCATCTCTCAATCGTCGCCTAACACACGCCACAACCGACTAATTTTGATAATTTTTGGTAGGAAAATAATAGTTGTTCTGGATCTACCGGTGGCTCAAGCTCTTCAAACACAAAAATGACTGATTTTTCTTTCTTTCCTTTTTTTTTTTTTTTTTTTTTGGGATAATAGCCGGGTCAAACGGGCTACTAACCGGTCCGATCCGATCATTTGGCCGATTTTCGACTGGTTCGCCCCGGTTCCCTCCGGTCCATTAGAGCACTGGTTTTACTGGGCAAATTGGACCGGATACGTTGCGGGTCACCAGTTGAACCGGGCTGACCGATCCGGTCCGAATTTTAAAACATAGCCTATAGTGGTTAGATGTTAATAAAAAGCCTACTTGACCTTATAATAAATCAATCATTATAAACTTCCACAATTAAATGTGATTATTAAAAGTGCTAACATAATTAAATAAAATTTTACACTGATCAAGTTGTTTCACCGAAGTCATAAGAGTAAGACAACGATTTCCCACATGACACTAATGTAATATTTATTTGCACATGACCCCAAGATTGCCATGGATGCATAGCTCATCGTACACACGAGAAAGCACACCAGTAAAACCTGCAATAACCAACGGACAGTTAGCTCAAGTGGATAGGGGCTTGAGTTCACTTAAGCAAGGTCTCGGGTTCGAACCTTGTGAATGTAAAAAACTACGTTGGGAGAGGTCCCCGCAATAAACGCCTTCAGCTACCTCGGGAGATTAGTCCTTCACTCAATTGGGTGGGGGAAACTCTAAGAGATCAAAAAAAGTAAAACCTGCAATAATCGCAATCGAATCTACATAAAACAACTCCTAAAATAGTAATTTAATAGAAAATATATGACAATTAAGTATATATATTGATATTACGGTAGAGAACTTCTTTTGGTCTTTCATAGAAGTGTACAACGTGGGAAAAACCGGATGAGCACCATAATAGAAGGCATGAAGGCTAACAGCAGTTGGGATCACTTTGAAATTCACAATTTCACCCTTCTCATGAAATTCGATATAGTCGTCATGTAGCACCCGAGACGCCGAGATGCCACACCCCCGCTCTATAGCTCAATCCACATACGAAATGGATGATTCGTACATGAACTAAGACTATAGCGAACGGGTGACAATGCAAGAAACAATCTAGCTAGGCGGGACTAGACCCCAATTCAATTAAATCCAATACATAAAAATTCGAAAGCGGAAGTATAAACACTAACATTTCAATATCATATACCAAAAGTCCAAAAACTCATCCTATTCTAGCTCATATATCAATACTGTAGCACCCCTTACACGTGTAGGTGCCACACCCCCGCACTATAGGTCAATCCACATACGAAACAGGCAATCCGTACATGAACTAGCCTATAGCGAACGGGTGATAATGCAATACACAATAAGCTAGGCGGGAAAACTTAAACATGCGACTGAAGTTAAGCGGAAGCATAAAGCTGAATATTATCAATTATTTCCATTAATCCAATCATGACAGTTCTCATTTACCAAGTAATATATAATCTAACTTATCATATCAATACATTATCATCTCCTAAAATAAATAACATATAACATTAAACATAATTTTCTTAAACAATAATTAAACAATTAAATATATGCACCGTGCCTGACTCGACTACCAGACTGTACTCGACTCAATTCCCGCCTAGCGTGCACCTGCAATACCTGAAAGGAGGAGGCGTCAGTCTGTGAAGACCGAGTGAGGGGTTTAAATATATTTTAGCGCAGATAACATGCAAGTCATATTCTCGGGTAAAGCTTTATAAAAGATAAATATATACAAGTTCAATAATAAAGTATTCTTCGCCCGAGGATACAACTGTCAATGTTAATTACTTGTTCACTTTCATGCAATCAATCAATACATGGCCCCGGCGAGTGAGGGTGGTCTCCAACCTTACTTCCTCCGCCCCTGTCAAATAAAGTATATAGGGAGAGAACTGGAAGAGAGAAGGAAAAAGAGCAAAGGATTTACAAGTCTAATAGGAGAAGAATGGCTGACACGTTGACCAAATGAACATGAACATGCTTGCTTGTTTATTAGACAATAGGTGATCATGCAATCATTTATCGTGCAATCGTGCGAGGGTGTAATCATATAACACGTTCGTGGAATGAAAATCATGCAATAACCCGAGGACAAATCCGTGGTGCCGGACCCGTCCCCAGTCTCCTTCTTCCTTCGGTTGATGATAGGATTGCAAGGCCCTATCATCCAATCTCGTTGAGCAGAGGGTACATGAATCCCTAAGCCCGGAGCTCCTTCCTCCACTAACCTCCTAGCGGATTCAGAGGTGACCCCAAACATGATGATGATAGTGCCAGAGTTACCCGTCAGCCCTTGCTTCCCCAGTTGGCTCTAGTCACTGTTAGGAATAGTGCCCTAGAAAGCCGATTGTATATCCGCTTTGTGCTTTTCCTTATTGTAATCACAGACAATCTTTGAATAAAATAACGAATTAAGGCAACACTTCTTTATATGCTCTTGTTTGGTATGCGATTACTTTATCTGTGCATGTATGAGAACTCCCCTAATCCTGATGACTTTAGGACTCTACCATTTAGGTGAAATGGTTCATGAAACGAGCCCTATATCACATAAGTCATGATTAGTAAAATACTCCAAGCCGATGAGTCCTACAGACAGTGGGAGTGTCGACCAGACTCCTCTAAGGCTTGCTTATGGGATCACGCCCTTAAGAAGGACCACCTTGTTTCATGTAGGTGCAAAGTGTATAGTTGATACGTGCGTGATACATGAGGGTGCTTACTTTAACAAGTAAGTTCACTGAGGTGCCCCGTGTGAGAACATTCCTAAATGGGAAAGGAAGTTTCTATTTCAGGAAATAGAAACTTCCAGATTAGGAAATATCTCACGAGTCATTGATGTGATTAATTGATCCTTAGACTTGAGGTTCCTTGTCACTCTATGAGTTAACTCTGTAGTCTTAGGTATAAGCTTTAAAGGGTGTCGCCTTAGACAACTGATTCAAGGCTTATGCTGGGGCTGCACAAGTGATTCATGAAAGTGAATGAGAATCAAGAAAGGACCTACACTTGCATTTGCAAGGTGATCTCTTATTGTGTAAGTCATTCATATGCCATATGGAGTCCTTGGCCAAGGCAGTAGATCAAGACATCAAGAAAAGGGTTTCTTGGATTGAGATCAAATGGATATGAAATGCACTTAGCTTTAAGACCAGATTATTAGGGTTCTGATTATTCCCTTGCCCTAGATCTTGGTTGAGAGATAGTAAGTAGGAGGATTGTATCTCACATGAATCAATGACTTAAAGGTTCTGTCGAATCCGAACATTCCAATTCAGCTAGGGGTTAAACACCTGTTGCTAGACTATGGTCGTTTAATCTGTGGACTGATTAATTAATTAGTGAATTAATTAATTAGGGTCACTGCTAATTGAATTGAGAACCTAGAGGGTCACACACAACAACTTGGTTACATGAGTTGAGGCTTTAAAATGATTAAACGAGTTAATTGAGCCTAGAGGGTTCCACATGTGTGAAACCACACGTGTGGGTCACGTGACTGGACACGTGTCACTATGACACGTGTGCCACACGTGACTATTTAATTGGATATTAAATAATTAAGTTGTTAATTATTTAATAGACTTTGGTTTAATTTTGAATTAAAAAGAAAGTCTTATTTTGGAGAAAATAATCTAGTTAATTAATTATGAATTAATTAATTAGATAAAAATAAGTTATTTATTTTTATAATAAATAAAGTATAAAATAATCCAAAAATAGTTTGAATAATTTTAGCTCTCTTAAAAGTTGATTTGAATTAGAATTCAAAGTCAAAGTTGGAAGATACTTGATGATCAAGTAATAGGAGAGAGGGACCAAAATCCTAGCCCATAAAGGACTAGGGATTTCGGCACCCCCTCTCTATAAATAAGGGAGCTCGAGCTCCTTATGGAGCGGATTTGATTTCTTTTGGTTCATGTGTTGAACACCTTTCTTTCTCCAAGATAAAATAAAACCCTAGGTTAAGCCTAAACACTAACTAGAGAACTAGCATCCTTACTAGTTAGATTGTAGTCAAGTTGGTGGACTATCTCTAGAGACTTCAAGTTAGAAGTTTGAAGATTCGAGCTTTGCCAAGGAGAGGGGATCAAGCAGCGCGAAGAGCGTTCTTGGGTGGCTTGAAACGCTTCAAGAAAGAATAAAAGAAAAGTAAGTTTTCTTTCTTTACGAATTTGGATACACGATTGCGAGTCCATGGTCCTTTTGTTGGGAAAATTTTTTAAATTCCGCTGCTTTCTGATTCTGTTTTCCAACAAGTGGTATCAGAGCCACCTCGTTAATCGTGTTTCTGATTCGTCTCAATTATACTGAATTTGGTAGAAATTCTTAGGCTTGATGCGATTGAGTATTTGTAATTGTTTTAGAAAGCCTGAATTACGAAACTGTATTTTTTCCTGAAAGTTTCTGAAAATTGGTTTTTATAAAATTTAATTTTTTGAAAACAATTTTAGATTTGAAACTGTATAAACTGTTTTTGGATTTCTTGGATTGGTTTTGCTTTTGAACGAAAACACGAAACGAAAGCCCGGATCACGATGAACACGCGAAACCCCGCGCGCCACCCTCCTGCAACCGCGCGGGAGGCCCTCCCGGGCGCGCTACCGCCCAGGCCTGGCCGGGACAGACCGGCCAGCCGCCCAGCTCCTCCCGCACGCCTGTGCGGGAGCCTCCCGGGCGCGCCTAGGCGCGCCCGCCCAGGGCGGCCGAGACTGGCCGCCCACCGCCCAGCAGGGCGCGGCATGCGCGCACAGTGTGCGCACTCGCCTGGCCTTCGCCGGGCGCTGTGCGCGCCTGCCGTGCGCGTCCGCGCGCGCTTGCGACGCTGCGCCCCGTTTCGTGCACGGGCCCTTTTTTCGTGATCCGGCCCTTTTTTCGTGATCCGGCCCTTTTGTGTTTCGTGCAATCCAGTCCCAATTTTTTATTTTAATTTTAAAAATTTTATTTTTGAATATTTATTTTTAATTTTTGAATAAAACTTAAAATTGGGATTTTTGAGAAATTGAAGCGGTTTATATTTTGGGAAAATACAATCTTTGATAAAATTATTAATTTTCAGAAATTAATTGGAATTTTATTTGTTTTGGTAATTTGGGATTTATTGAAAACTTTGATAAATAAGACTCGCATCAAGTCGTGTTTTAAGCTATTAGAGCTTAAAGCGAGAATTTTAATTTATTGGTTAAATTTAAATTCTTGCAAAAGCAAGTTAGGTGATCATGGGTTTAGATCTATGTATGGTTTTAATTTATGCACATGGATGGTTTAAATTGGGGTTGGAGCCCTATAGTTGCGTTTTTCAATTGAGGTTGGAGCCTCACTTATGTGCGTACTGTTATGTGATTTATTATGTGGCTTTCCATATTACTGTTTTTGAGGCCGGGGTATGCCCCGTGTAATTGTCTAAGGCCAATATGAAGATTGAGCCTTATTACTTTATGTCTTTTTCCTTTTATTGTAATTTGAGAGTAGAGATAGGTGGTGAGGTTTTATTTTCATTTTGGAGACAATGCACCCATGGAGTAAGATGGACCACAATCAAGTAACAAGGAGGCCATAAGTGAAGACCCCTCAAAATGTTAGGGAGGGGAATCTCAATTGTTAAATGTAATAGAGATAGGGCTCGTATTTTGTTACCGCTTTCCCTTATGTGATTTAAACTGTTTATGTGGCATGTATGTTAGAACTTGTGATTGTGGAGTGGCTCCCACATATCACGCATAAGATAGGTAGAACCCATGATCATTACATGTTAGTATCATGCTAGGACATGTTATCTGTTTATGTGCTTGTTTGAAATGCATTTAAGTGTACTTGCATTAATCAAGACTAATAAAATTGGATAACATATATGTTGGTGAGGTCGAACCGGACAACTCTCCGGTTGATTCGAAAATTCCCATTAAATATTAAGCTAATTTCGAATAAATAGGTGTTTAATTCGAGATGCAAATTTTGAATTAAATTCCTAGCATTCCATCAATAGGTTTTAAGTTTAGTAAGTGAAGCTAGTTATTGTCCGCGAGTCGTGGGATAGCTAGTGGAGCTTATTAGTTCTTAGTTACCTGATTGACCATTTTTAAATGATCAATATTTCACGATCAATTTTAGCAAGGGCGATGTCCGCGAGTCGTGGGTCGTTCGAACTAAGTTTTGGTCATGATCTTATGATTGATGGGTCTAGCTTAACGCCTAAGTAAATATGGATGTCGCACGAGTCGTGGGTCCATGTTGAAAGATAGGTGATGCAAAAACAACTACTAAGAGTTCTAAAGGTGTTAGAATTGGTAAGTTGTACCTACCTAGGGTTCTTACTTAGAATGTCCGCGAGTCGTGGGTTCGAGGAAAAATGCCTGGGATCTTAGTACTCATTGGGAAACGTGTTCCTCTTAGATCTTTGGGAATTCTAGATCTTTGAAAAACAGTGGGAGCTACATTAGATTAAAGACCTTATCTTTTGTATATCGTTATAATTCAGCATGCTCACTAGTTCTCTGTTTTACCATTTAGGTCGTAGATTCTGTGATTCTCTACGTGTTTTGAAATGGCAACCAAAAACCCTCTTGTATCGATCCTCGAGTCAAATAAGTTGACTGGTCCCAACTATTCTGATTGGCTGAGGAATCTGAAAATCATTTTAGATTCTGAGAAGAGAACTTATGTTCTCTTCGAAGGGGAGCCTAGTCCCGAAGGGGAGGCTCCCACTCGGGCCGAGCGGGATGCGATTCAGAAGTGGAAGGATGATAATCTCCAAGCCCGTTGCCTCATGTTGGCTAACATGTCTCCAGACTTGCAAAGACAACATGAGGCCATGGAATTCGCTTGGGAGATTTACGACCACTTAGAGCAACTTTACCTCCCTCATGAACGTGTTACAAGGTATAACACTTCAAAGGAACTGTTCCACTTAAGAATGAGGGAAGGTACAAGTGTCCATGAATATGGACTCAAGTTTCTCGCCCTTACTGAGAAACTTGCTTCCATGGACATGCCACTGAAAGATGAGCTTTCAGTGGATTTGTTGCTAGCTTCGCTCCCACCATCATTCAACCCATTTGTCCTTAACTTCAATATGAATCATGCTGGTGCTACCGTAGCTGAGCTGATTAGTCAGCTTGTGACTGTTGAAAGCACGATCAAGAAGGACAATAAGGTTTTGATGGTGAATGCTCCATCTTCCTCTTCTGGGCCTTCTAAAGGTAAGGGCAAGAAAGCCCAAAAGAAGAAGAAGAAACCCCTTAGGCCCACTGGTGGCATTTCGAAGGGGAAGGCCCAAAAGAAGAAGCGTGATCAGAAAGAGGATGTTTGCTTCCATTGTGGCAAAGCGGGACATTGGAGGAGAAACTGCCCAGAGTACAAGGCTACTCTAAAGAAAGGTATCTTTCTCGTTGAAATAAATCTTTCTATTAATTCTAGTTCTTGGGTACTTGATACCGGTTGTGGAACTCATATCTGTAATGATGTACAGATGCTAAGTGATGTTCAACAACTCAAAAAAGGAGAATGTGTCTTGAAGATCGGTGATGGCTCAAACGTTGAAGCTCGAGCTTTGGGCACAATTAGATTAGATTTAGGTAGTTTTGAGTTAGTATTAAACAAAGTCCTTTATGTACCGAGCATTATTCGTAATATAATTTCAGTTCCAATATTAGATTGTGAAGGTTATGAAACTTATATTAAGAATGGTAAATACTTTATCAAACGGAACAACTCTTCCGTTCACATCGGTACTCTAAATAATGGGCTTTATCTAACTCAGAATATCAATATTATGAATATACAACGAGAAACGAAGCGTAAGAGAGATGACAAAGTTTCAGCTCCCTTATGGCACGCTAGATTAGGACACATTTCCAAGAACAGAATTAGCAAGATAAACACTTTAGGATCATTCTCTGAAAATGATCTTAAGGAGTTAACTTCTTGCGAATCCTGTCTCAAAGGAAAGATGTCAAAAGTTCCTTTTAAAGGAACTGTGGAACGTGCCACTAAGGTTTTGGATTTGATCCATACTGATGTTTGTGGACCGCTTAGTGTAAGCACTAGAAACAATCATCAGTATTTCATAACCTTTACTGATGACTTTAGTCGGTATGGTTATGTGTACTTAATGAAGTATAAATCTGAAGCTTTTGAGAAATTCTTAGAATTTCAAAAGGAGGTTGAGAACCAAACTGGTCACAAGATCAAAGCACTTCGATCTGATCGAGGAGGCGAATATCTTAGTGAAGAATTCCTTAGTCATCTCAAAGATAATGGGATTATCTCTCAGTGGACCCCTCCGGGAACTCCTCAGCTTAATGGAGTTTCTGAGAGAAGGAATCGAACCCTACTTGATATGGTTCGTTCCATGATGAGTTTCACTGACTTACCACATTCTTTCTGGGGTCTTGCCCTAGAAAGTGCAGCAAAGATTTTGAATCTTGTTCCCTCCAAGTCAGTCCCTAAGACGCCCTATGAAATGTGGCATGGTAAAATCCCTAGTTATTCTTACTTAAGAATTTGGGGTTGTCCTGCTTACGTGAAGAGGACAGTGGGAGATAAGTTAGAATCTCGTTCTAACTTATGCTACTTTGTAGGTTATCCTAAGGAATCCATAGGATACTACTTCTATGATCAATCTGAGCAAAAGGTGTTTGTTTCTAGAAATGCTACTTTTCTAGAGGAACCGTTCCTTAAGGAGAAGAAAGGCAAGATTATAGAATTAGAAGAAGTACAAAGTGATCCCACACCACCCAATGAAGAAACGTCCCATTCTGATCAATCACAACCAATCACGAATTTCGATACACATGAAAATCCTCCTCTACGGCGTTCTGAACGCACTCCTAGACAGCCGGAGAGATGGTATGGATTCTTCCATGAAATCTCTCAAAAGGATAATGATCCTTTATCATATGAGGAGGCACTTTCAGATTCTGACTCTGAACAGTGGATAGAAGCCATGAAATCCGAAATGGACTCCATGAACTCCAACCAAGTTTGGACCTTGGTAGATTTGCCTGATGGGGTCAAACCCATAGGTAGCAAATGGATCTTTAAGAGAAAGCTTGGAGTTGATGGAAGCATTGCAGCCTACAAGGCAAGACTGGTTGCAAAAGGATTCACTCAAAGGCCCGGCGTGGACTTTGATGAAACCTTTTCGCCAGTTGCAATGCAAAAGTCTATTCGGATCATGCTTGCCATTGCTGCGTATTATGACTACGAGATATGGCAAATGGATGTGAAAACTGCCTTTCTCAATGGTGACATTGATAAAGACATTTATATGGAGCAACCCAGAGGTTTCACATTCAGTGGGAGTGAGCAAAAGGTTTGCAAACTCCAAAGGTCAATCTATGGATTGAAACAGGCTTCTAGGAATTGGAACATTCGATTTGATGAATCAGTCAAAGCGTTTGGCTTCATTCAAATTTCGAATGAGTCCTGTGTGTATAGAAAGGAATTGGAGACCTCAGTGCAATTCTTAGTACTTTATGTTGATGACATCCTTCTTATTGGGAATTCGAAGGATGACATGAAAGTAACTAAGTTATGGTTATCGAACCAATTCGAGATGAAAGATCTTGGTGATGCGTCCTATATCCTTGGAATTAAAATCTATAGAGATAGATCTAGAAGGTTAATAGGACTATCACAGTCGATGTACATTGACAAAGTATTGAAGAGATTCAATATGGAGTCAGCAAAGGTTAAGAACCTTCCTATGAGTGTAGGAACATGTCTTTCAAAGAAGATGTGTCCTAAGACTAACCTTGAGAAGGAAAGAATGACTCATACACCTTATGCATCAGCAATAGGTAGCATAATGTATGCAATGTTATGTACTCGACCGGATGTGGCTTATGCACTTAGTGTGACAAGTCGATTCCAATCTGACCCTGGAGATGGTCACTAGGCTGCCGTGAAGAATATTCTTAAGTACTTGAAAAGTACTAAAGATTTATTCTTAGTTTACGGAGGTCAGAAAGATCTTACTGTCGAAGGATACTGCGATGCAAGCTTTGCATCTGACTTAGATGATTTTAAGTCAATGTCAGGATACATTTTCTGCCTAAACGGCGGAGCAGTGAGTTGGAAGAGTTCCAAGCAAACAACCACTGCAGATTCGACCACTGAGGCCGAATACTTAGCTGCAAATGATGCAGCTAAGGAAGGTGTTTGGATTAGAAACTTCATTCAAGAGTTGAATGTTGTTCCTAGCATGAAAGACCCCATTACTGTGTTTTGTGACAACACTGGGGCGGTTGCTCAAGCAAGAGAACCAAGATCTCACCAACGGACCAAGCACATTATGAGAAAGTATCACCTAATCCGTGATATTATCAAAAGAGGAGATGTGCAAATTGAGAGGGTCGCATCAGCAGAGAACGTGGCAGATCCGCTTACTAAACCCCTTAGTCGAGAAGCTTTCCAAGGCCATCTTGAGAAGATGGGACTTAGAGTTGCTTTAGAATGGCTTTGACGGGCAAGTGGGAGATTGTTAGGAATAGTGCCCTAGAAAGCCGATTGTATATCCGCTTTGTGCTTTTCCTTATTGTAATCACAGACAATCTTTGAATAAAATAACGAATTAAGGCAACACTTCTTTATATGCTCTTGTTTGGTATGCGATTACTTTATCTGTGCATGTATGAGAACTCCCCTAATCCTGATGACTTTAGGACTCTACCATTTAGGTGAAATGGTTCATGAAACGAGCCCTATATCACATAAGTCATGATTAGTAAAATACTCCAAGCCGATGAGTCCTACAGACAGTGGGAGTGTCGACCTGACTCCTCTAAGGCTTGCTTATGGGATCACGCCCTTAAGAAGGACCACCTTGTTTCATGTAGGTGCAAAGTGTATAGTTGATACGTGCGTGATACATGAGGGTGCTTACTTTAACAAGTAAGTTCACTGAGGTGCCCCGTGTGAGAACATTCCTAAATGGGAAAGGAAGTTTCTATTTCAGGAAATAGAAACTTCCAGATTAGGAAATATCTCACGAGTCATTGATGTGATTAATTGATCCTTAGACTTGAGGTTCCTTGTCACTCTATGAGTTAACTCTGTAGTCTTAGGTATAAGCTTTAAAGGGTGTCGCCTTAGACAACTGATTCAAGGCTTATGCTGGGGCTGCACAAGTGATTCATGAAAGTGAATGAGAATCAAGAAAGGACCTACACTTGCATTTGCAAGGTGATCTCTTATTGTGTAAGTCATTCATATGCCATATGGAGTCCTTGGCCAAGGCAGTAGATCAAGACATCAAGAAAAGGGTTTCTTGGATTGAGATCAAATGGATATGAAATGCACTTAGCTTTAAGACCAGATTATTAGGGTTCTGATTATTCCCTTGCCCTAGATCTTGGTTGAGAGATAGTAAGTAGGAGGATTGTATCTCACATGAATCAATGACTTAAAGGTTCTGTCGAATCCGAACATTCCAATTCAGCTAGGGGTTAAACACCTGTTGCTAGACTATGGTCGTTTAATCTGTGGACTGATTAATTAATTAGTGAATTAATTAATTAGGGTCACTGCTAATTGAATTGAGAACCTAGAGGGTCACACACAACAACTTGGTTACATGAGTTGAGGCTTTAAAATGATTAAACGAGTTAATTGAGCCTAGAGGGTTCCACACGTGTGAAACCACACGTGTGGGTCACGTGACTGGACACGTGTCACTATGACACGTGTGCCACACGTGACTATTTAATTGGATATTAAATAATTAAGTTGTTAATTATTTAATAGACTTTGGTTTAATTTTGAATTAAAAAGAAAGTCTTATTTTGGAGAAAATAATCTAGTTAATTAATTATGAATTAATTAATTAGATAAAAATAAGTTATTTATTTTTATAATAAATAAAGTATAAAATAATCCAAAAATAGTTTGGATAATTTTAGCTCTCTTAAAAGTTGATTTGAATTAGAATTCAAAGTCAAAGTTGGAAGATACTTGATGATCAAGTAATAGGAAAGAGGGACCAAAATCCTAGCCCATAAAGGACTAGGGATTTCGGCACCCCCTCTCTATAAATAAGGGAGCTCGAGCTCCTTATGGAGCGGATTTGATTTCTTTTGGTTCATGTGTTGAACACCTTTCTTTCTCCAAGATAAAATAAAACCCTAGGTTAAGCCTAAACACTAACTAGAGAACTAGCATCCTTACTAGTTAGATTGTAGTCAAGTTGGTGGACTATCTCTAGAGACTTCAAGTTAGAAGTTTGAAGATTTGAGCTTTGCCAAGGAGAGGGGATCAAGCCGCGCGAAGAGCGTTCTTGGGTGGCTTGAAACGCTTCAAGAAAGAATAAAAGAAAAGTAAGTTTTCTTTCTTTACGAATTTGGATACACGATTGCGAGTCCATGGTCCTTTTGTTGGGAAAATTTTTTAAATTCCGCTGCTTTCTGATTCTGTTTTCCAACAGTCACTACCCTCGGGCCCATCGTGAACGGTCATGCTACTCACCTAAACATGCTTGAAATCATGAACATGGACAATCATGGCTTGCTTGCTTGCTTGAACATGACTTGAAATGATCAGTAGATTATGGAAATTATAGATATAAATACCTTTTGGCCGGAATACCACATAATGGTTATACGGGTTCTATATAACTAGAAATTAAACCTCACCTGACAGGCGACACACGACTCGTGATTGCGTGAACGTGCTCATACTTGAGAATCTCCGCCCTGGAGAATAACTGGACAAGAATGGGACAATGTACGTGCATGAGACTATAATTCAAGGATATTACTTCACATAAGACGCACGGCATGATCATGTACGAGACCTCGAGCAATAAACAATGTAGCATGCTAATATCTTGTTTTGACACATAATTAATCATACTATAGCAATTTGGGGTCAAATAAGCCATTAGATCGAGGGGCTAAAAATGTAATTTTGTGCAGAATGTTTCTGCACTACCAGAAGGCTGGGAACGGTCAAATAAGCCATTAGATCGAGGGGCTAAAAATGTAATTTTGTGCAGAATGTTTCTGCACTACCAGAAGGCTGGGAACGGCCGTTCCAGGGCTCAGTTCAAAGTGGGAAGGGCCGTTCCCGCTGTCGGGATCCCCAAAGATGGGAACGACCGTTCCGGCTTGCAAGCCAAAATGGGAACGGTCGTTCCCGTCCTCGCCGCCAAGCACATTGTTCAAGCAATGGGAACGGCCGTTCCCCCTTTACAAAGGGAACGGGAAGGGCCGTTCCCGTTACACAGAAGGTTCAGAAAACAGGGGAGAAGAACAGGGGATGCACGAATCCATCACCCAACCTCCCAAAACACTTATAATTTAATTCTAACAACTGTAATTCATGAAGGAGAGTATGTATACATGCTTAAGGAGCAATAATATTCAATATAAACACATAATCCAAGCTTTAATCATCAATATCACCAATTTTAGCATATATATATATATATATATATATATATATATTCATCATATATTCTCATATTCATCAAGGATTCAAACATAAATTCAAGCTAAAAGCATGAAATCATATTCCTAACATCAAATAATCAAGTTGGCAAGCTTAAACACTAACCCTAGCTTCATGCATAATTATCAAGAAATCATATAAATGATCATATATACCTTGAGATGAAAATAGATGGAAGAAGATGATGAAGGTGAGATGATGATGCTTCAAAACTTCTAATTTCTCCATGATCATGGCTTGAAATTGATAAAATCTCTTTTCCCTTTTTGGATGGGTTGGCTCGGTAGAAAGGAGAGGAAAGGGATGATGATTCTTGAAGAATGAAATGAAGAGCAAGAAGAGATGCATATATCGACATTTCAAGAGGGAAAATGTAACATTTATGATTAAATCCTCCAACTTCATAAGTCATGCGATTGAGTATATCAAGTTTGGAAATGATCAATTAGGTCCAAAAGGTTTTCTTGCAATTTAGTCCCTCAAAGAAAATGAAATGAGCAATTAAATCAAATTGGACAATTAATTCATGTAACAATTAAATTCATTTATACAAGAATTGTCAAGTTGACACATATTTCATATATTTTCACGTATTCATGTTGAAATACAATTTATAAAAATTAGTGTAACACGTTTAAATTAAACAAACGAGAATAATAATAATAATAAAATAAAATCCTAACACTCGAACTCACACGCGTCGAGTGTACCTGAAATTGGGGCGTTACGAATACATTATCATCTCCAACATATTATACATGCATAAGTCTCCAAAACTAACAGAAACCCTAACATGATAAAGCCGGAAATACCAAGAACATGAAAATGCGATGCTAGACTCAGCTGAACAAAAGACACAACTCGGACTCCCGCCTAGCACACGACCGTGAGTACCTGAAAAGTGAGGGTGTCAGTCTAACGAAGACTGAGTGAGGGGTTTAAATAAATATAAGCGCAATTACCATGCAAGCTATAATCTCGGGTAAGTTTTATAAAAGAAACAATATAATTTAAATATTAAAGTAATTCTCGCCCGAGATTACAACTAATCAATTTAATAATTCAATCATTATCAATTAAATCCGTGGCCCGGCGAGTGAGGGCAATTCTCCAACCTTTCACCAAAAGTGTACAATCATGAGTGTTTCAATTCAATGGTTATCATGCAAGTTATTACAGTGCACAATTAGCAGTTTCATGAACTCCTTCTTCCTCCGGATGATGGTGGGTTTGCAAGACCCAACCATCCATGCATGGTGTACGTCAGGAACATGACTCCTACGCACGGGATTTCTTCCTCCACCAAACCTCCTGGTGGATTCAGAGGTGGTCCCACATGGTGAGGATAGTGCAAGAGTTACCCGTCAGCCCTTGCTTCCCCGGTTGGCTCAATACACTACCCTTAGGGCCCAACGTGAACATGCTTTACTCGCCAAAATAATCAATCAATCCGTTCATTTCATGAAATCAGTTGTAAATCATTAAGATTTGAAAACTATAATTATATATATACTTTTGGCCGAAAACAACACATAAGGTTGTAAGGGTTCTAAGTATCTAGAATTAAACCTCACCTGTGCCGACAAAACAACAAGGATATAATTATGAAGCTTGCTCCTTGTCAACGGGAAGACTATCTGTGTAAAAAGGGACAAGTGTTTGTGAGACACGATTATAGTAACCAATTAAGACGCACGGCAAAGTCATGGAATATCAATCATGCATGTACAATCAATCAATATCATAAACTTGTCCAATTAATCAATAAACCAGGTACATAACTCATATAAGTCACATATGGGAGCCAAGGAAGTGAAAGGAATGCAATAAGAGAGGTTTTGGCAAAGTTTGGCAAAAGTTGACAAATTTAGGAAATGTATATGCTGAGGGAAAACTGGAATATCTATAATTCTAGAAGTGGGAATTGAGTTTTGTTTGTTGGTAATGAAACTAGACTCAAAGAAATTTCCAATGATATATGGCACGTTTTCTAGTTCAAAACGAGGAGAAAATGGCGTAAGCTTGAAGTTAGGCGAGTGTAGTTTTACGAAAAAGTGGTGACACCTAAAAGAATTGATTATATCTCACAATTCACAAAAGATATTGAGATGATTCTAATTGGAGGTTGTTCTACACTTCAAGAGGTTTCCAAAAGTTTAAAAATTAGGTCATTTGGAGTTCGGATGAGGGAGAAACGCCCATTTGAAAATTGGTCTAAAAGCTGAATAGTGCCAAACGGGCGTTTGGAAAAACAACTAGGAGTCCAAACGGGCGTTTGGGAAGCCTCTGGACGAAATTTTGGGTAGTGAAACGGGAATTTGGGATTTGAACTAAGGGTCCAAATGGGCGTTTGGGAATCCGCTGGGCGAGAAATAACAGGGAAAAACAGGGGAGGTCACGGGAATGGCTCCCAAGCATGCTCCAACACCAAACCAATGCAAGAATTCAACTCCAAACTAACATATAACATGTATATAGTTCATATATGTCATTTAAACTTCATATAAACCAAGGAACCATGCTTTGATTCATGAAAATTCACTCAAAAAACCCCCAAAATGTCATGTGATCACATATGCTCCAAGTTCCATAAAAGTCATGTTATATATACATATCTCAAACCATAACCATCACATACTCTTCATATTAGCTCAAGAAGACAAAAGGATCAATAAACCCTAACATAGCTTCAAGAGCTCCTCAAAATATATGCATGATCTTACCTTGAAGATGGAAGAAATGGAGGGGAAAGAGAAGATGATGGCATGAAGCTTGTTTTCTTGATGAAAAAGGAAGAAAATCCTTGACTCTTGCGTCCTAGGATGGATCGAAGTGAAAGGGGAAAAGAGAAGCAAGATGTGTGTCTTGTGTTTGCTCTTATGAAATGAAATGGAAATGAAGATGAAGATGTATATGTGTATGTATATGTATATGTTATATCGATCCAAGATGGGGAAAAGAAAAGGGAAATTGCCACTTGGTCCTCCAAAAGTATAAGTTATGCAATAAAGTCCTATCTCATGAAATATGATCAAATAAATCCAAAGAAAGGTTCATGCAATTAAATCCTCTAATCTTAAATGAATGATCAATTAAGGACAATTAATCAAATAAGACATGTTTGACAACTAACTCAAGTGTCAATTAAATATAAGTTATGCAATAGTTCACGATTTAAGAATAATAGCACATATTTTCACATAAACATGTGAGAATATAATTCATATAATGTCACATAATACATATAATGTCATGAAGTTTATAATAATTTCACGTAAACATTTAGTAATGTAATTCACATAATATCACGCAAAGCATAATTGAAAATGGGGCGTTACACATCAAATGCACCAGCCCAGAAGATGACAAACATCAGCACAAAAGAAGAGACAACTCCAGTGGCGGAGATGTTAGAAAGAATGCTCATACTGTCTAACCAAACAGTAGGAAACCTGTTTAAGTTGCTCCCTCAAGAATCAGGAAACCTGTTGCAACTAAATACAGTTCACAGTTCATAGATAAGGACACAAATGATCTTCCTTTGGAACCAAACCCTTGAGATCCTATGTCAGGATAAGTTCTTATGCTTGGATTCACATGATTTTCCCTCGGAAATCCCTCGGAATTTGCAATATATATTTTTTAAAATTAAACACTATATAATAATTTGTTGGGTTTAAATACAATCCATGACAATTATATGTATAATTCGTGAATAAAGTAAGATAATTTTAGTTATTAAATGAGTGAATTGATGGTTATACATATATAATCAAACATTCGGTAAGTATTTCGAACGATATCATAACGTTAAGGACATTTGTTTTATTTTAAATTGAAATCGAATTTCGTTTTCACATATTTTTGGAAGAGAATTTTTTCTTATTTAATTAACTAACAAAGAAAACATCAAAGTTATTATATTTAATATTTAAAAACAATTTTTTCTCTTTTTTTAATATTTAGTTTTTTCAAAATTTCAAGGAAATTTAGAGGGATTTGCGAGGGAAAATGGTTTTCCCTCGGAATTCACTCGGAATTTGCAATGTATATTTTTTAAAATTAAGCACTACATAATAATTTGTTGAGTTTAAATACAATCCATGATAATTATATGTATAATTAAGGAATAAAGTAAGATAATCGTCAATCAATACAGTGAAAATATACAAACAAATAATATGGAAAATAAAACATATAATTATAATAAGTTATAGGGTCAATTATATTTAACACTTTTTATAGTTTCAGATATTACATTTGGATCATTGTTAGTCATTTTATTATATTTTAACCCTTTTTAAAAATTATAAATTATACCAGATCAATTTTTCAATAAATTTAGGGTTACGTCATAGATTTTGGGACTTCAATTTTTTTTTTATTTAATCCATATTTCAAATTCAGGGTAAACTAGGTACTCGCGTTGTTCAGAAAGCGTGCATGGATGAATTTGATCCATCCCATTTCCCGTCGTCGGATTGAGCTTCCTCCTTTGACGAGATGCCACGGTGGCGAACGACAACCATTGATTTACGATATAAGAGCAACAGCGATGTCGGCAGACCCATCAGAATCATCCGATTTTGTAATGATGATCGTCCACGGTGTTTTGGGATCGTTTGTAAGTTATTGGAAACCGAGGCAAAACAAGTGGACCAGGATAAGATGATCTGATCTATTACCAGGATCAGTTCGATTCCATCGACTATAATGGAAAAGTCTGGGGCTTTACACTTAATAATAACATGCCTACTCAAAGATTGGTCGCCGAAACAGACGTTAGATTTCAGAAGTATGTCGTGGGATCCCTCAGTCGTTTGCTGGTATTGGGACGTGAATTGTGCAGTAGTAGGAAATACGAATGGTCGGTTAAATTTCATGGTTATGATCTGGATTTGAAGAATGGAGGTTACAAGCGGATCACCAGTTTGGGTGACAGTGCTATCTTCTTGGGGCGCAACACATCAATAGCAGTGCATCATACCTCTCAATATCGAAATCTCATATCTATTCATATATATTTCAGTGATATCGCCATGGGTTGTTATAGCTCGGAAGATGACGATGATGTAGAACTCTGTTGACTCGGTGTAGGTGCTCGTCCTTCTTCATTTTGGTTTATACCCTCTCTCTAATCTACTTAAGTTTGGAAGATGACGATGATGTGCAACTCCGTTAGGTCCATCTACTTAAGTTTGGAAGATGACGTTGATGTAAGTTTTCGAAACCTTGATGTCCATATTAGATTCTTCGACAAACTGCAATCAAATAACTCAGGTATTTGGATGGATTGATGACAACATCTATCCAAGGTCGTGAGCTCAACCTTGAAAGTCTTCTTGTCAAATCTTGAAGCATTAAGCAAGCTCCTCATCAAAAATTGCAGCAAGGCTGTTGGTCCTATATCAAACATTACAACTTTCCTGATCCCAATTCGTACAACCCGTCAACGACAACCCAACAAACAAACAATGTCATTGAAATTCTGTTGTCTAGGAATTGAATTCAAAATCTCAAGTTAAAATAGCATTGAGTTATATAAATATATACTAGTCTTTATCTGGACAGATTACGAAATGAGGATGCTAAAGATACTTTAAGTTGTAAGGAAAGGCTGTCTATGAGAAGTTTGGTAAAAGATTGAGGAGAGAAAAGTATGTGAGAGTCGTAATGGCGATTGTCGAGGTAGTTGTTAAGCTATAATACACGGACACTCCGAAAATTTACCCTGTGCAGTCCGTGTCCGACACGGCAAAATGTGTCCAAATATTAAAAAAAAATTCCGACACGCTGGGGACACGGCTCGGATACGGCGCGGACACGGCTTAAGAAGGTCCGATACGGTTCGGACACAGCTTAAGAAGTGTCCGATACGGCGACACGAAAAATTAAAAAAAAAATTATTTTTTAATTCATATTTCCTGAATATTTGAGGTTATGTTTTTTAAGAAAAAAATAATTATATAAATTTACCAAAAAAATGTTTAATATTAATTTAAATTTAGTTTTTTCATAATATTATTATATAAAAAATGTATTAATTTTATTTTTAATGATTTTAATGTTGAATTGGAAAATAATGTATGTTATTTAAGTTTGTAATATTAAATACTTTTATAATATTTTATTTTATATAAAAAAAATATATATATATATATATATATAATTTATTTATTTATATATAATATAGCCGTGTCGTGTCCTAAATTTTTCAAAAAATTCGTGTCGCCGTGTCCATGTCGTGTAGTATCCGTATCGCCGTGTCCGTGTCCATGCATCATAGTTGTTAAGGTAGTAATTGCTACCAATGAAATGAATGCATTTTCGCTGAAACATTTCCTCTACCACGATGAACATAATTAACTTCATTAGTAGCTTAGAAAAGGAGTCAACAACCCCAAAAACCCTATCTTATTTGAAATGAACACAAAAAATCTTAACAAAAAAAAAGTGGTTTATAAAACCCTATGTTTTTAAAAATAAGCTCACCGCCTCCTAATCCTATTTGGTCAACGAAAAAGTCTAAAACCCCCATAATACCCTTATATACTGTAGCAATTATATAAATATATATGATGTGGACCTAATTTCCACATTATTTAATTAGGAAATATTAATTATAAAGAGGAGAAGATCGTGGAAGAAAAAGGGAAATGACGTGGTTTGAGATTTTTGAACGTGCCAAGACTTTAGGAGAGGGCTACAACTAATCTTGGAGGAGAGAGAAGGGAGGAGGACCAGATACATTGAACTTGAAAGAAACCCTAGACTTGATATACTTCTCTGAAAACCAGTCACAGAATTCATCGTCATCCTGCAACTTCTACAGAAAACTCTAGCAATCATATTTTTAGCATCCTCTTTCCACCATTCTTTTACTGCAATTTCCATCGTTGTGCTAGCATAGAGATTATATTATTCAGAATTCTATTGTACACAGAAGATTCAAGAGACAGACGATTATCAGCAATTTCAATATATACATATAATATATATATTTTTATTTATTATCTAAAAATACATATTAATAAATTAACAAATTATAAAGATAATACATATGTATATATAAACTTATTTAATATATAAAAATACATATTAATAAATTAAAAAATTTATAAAGATAATATTTATGTATATATATACATTATATGAATATATAAACTTAATTAATATCTAAAAATACATATTAATAACTTAACAAATTTATAAAGATTATATATATGTATATATATACATTATATGTATATATACACTTATTTAATATATAAAAATACATATTAATAAATTAACAAATTTATAAAAATAATATTGATGAGGCATAAAACCACATCCGTATCAGAGCCGTCCATGTGTCGCCACCTGCTGGCTGGAAGATAGGACGCTCGCATTGATGGGCTCGCGGGTTAACCCAGCCCACTCACTTGCTCATTGCTATAGACCCTTGGGCCTCGGACGACTATTCAGGTTAAGGGCTCAAGCTAACAGGTTTACCGCTCGCATCCCGGTCTTCTGGGTTACCCTCCTCAGGGAAGCACCCGCACGAGGGCCCGCTCATGAGGCTCGGTGGGTTGACGCTCAAAGGTCATCTGTCATGGGGAACCCATTCGTGCCCTCTTCGAGCGTCACCAGCGCTCGGCTGTGATCCTCCTTCTCCGCGACGGATCTGAGCCTTAGTGGAGTAAACCTTGGTCCTTTCCCACGCGCGACCCTCACCAACAACTCCTGACACAAAGGTAGCGCGCACCTGGCGCCTGACACGCTGCCTCCTTTTCAGAAATATCATTCTCGCTCCACCACAGGCTGCCACGTGTTAGGGCAACACAGGTTTGGGACCACACGGTCAAATTACCGCATATACCCTCACCCCTAACATATAAATATGGGAGAACACTTGCCTTCTCCCCCAAGTCTGATTCTGCATACACCTTGCGTACACAGTTCTGGGCATTTTCCTCCCTTTTTCCTCATTTTCCCAAGCTCCCGATTACATCACCACAGCTGCATCCTCCTTGCATTGCACTCTTGGTGTTATCCTAGCTGGAAGAACCCACGCTCAAAAGGAAACCCAGATCCTGTGGCCTTCATGCCTGTGATGGTCTTCCCCTTTTCATACAAATCTTAAAGTGTTGGTTGCATCTTGGGAATCTAATTCCTGCACCATCAAATATATATGTATATATATATATACATAATATACCTATGAAATATTATTTCTATAAATAATACATATATATATATAATATTATTTACAAATAATATATATATATATATATTATAATAGTGTATAATATAATATATACATATATATAATTTTCATGATACATCTATAATTTGTAACTGTATATTATATTACATCTATATATTATAAATATATAAGAATCAAATTTAAAATATATTATAAATCTATATATTATAAATATAAGGGGCAAATTACATCTAGGTCCCCTGAGGTTTGCCATAATTACAATTTAATCCCTGCTTTTTCATACAAAAAAAACCCCTATAAACATTGTTTCAGTTGAGGTCCCTGGCGGAATAGTGGAAAAGTCAGGGTACACTTTTTCATTTTTTACAAAAAAGTCCCTGGGAACAGTGTTCATAGGGGTGTTTTTGTAATAAACGAAAAAGAAGGGACTAAATTATAATTATAGCAAACCTCAGGGTACCTGGATGTAATTTGCCCTAAAAATATATTAACCACCCCTCCCCCCCCCCCCAAGCCCAACGCACAACACAACCCACCCTCTTTCTGCCAATTAATTCCCACGCAGCCCAGAAGAACACCTCCGACGCCACCTTGTGGTTTTTGGAGCAGTCTGTAAATCCTGGAACGAGGCCATCAAATTCCATGGCTGCTCATGCCGGGAGAGGAAGACGATCGTCGCTAACAAATTTACAGCCTCTCGAAACTGAGATGTTACCTAACACTCTGTATTGCCAAAGATGTCTTATGAAGAGTGCATCCCATTAAACTATGGGTGGGTACTCGTGTTGTTTAGAAAGGGTGCACGAATGAATTTGATCCATCCCATTTCCCGTCGTCGGATTGAGCTTCCTCCTTTGACAAAATGCCGCAATGGGGATGACAATCATTAATTTACGATATAACAGCAGCAGCGGTGTCCGCGAACCCGTCAGAATCATCCGATTTCGTAGTGATGATCGTCCACGATGTTTTGGGATCGTACGTGAGTTATTGGAAACCGAGGCAAATGTGGTGGATTAGGATAAGTAATCGGCGTATGTAAAACCGAGGAAAAGATGGTGGACTAGGATAAGTAATCATTATACTGCATACGCCGATCTGATCTATTACCAGGATCACTTCTATTCCATCGACTATAATGGAAAAGTTTGGAGCTTTACTGTAACGCCCCGTAAATTATCGTAATCGTGTATATTATATATTTGTGTGTTTACGAAATATTAATATATTATTAATTATATTTATTGGGCCTAGATAAGTAAAATAGGAAGTTTTGGGCTTGAAATTAGAAATTAGGAAAGTTGTGAGGCAAAAGAAAAAAAAAAAAGAAAATAAATAGACATCAGACGTGAATGATATCATGAAGCCTGATATCATTCACGCCTCAACACAATAACCTCAAACACTCAACACCTTCATACACCCACAGAAAACCCCAGGAGAAACGCAGCCAACTTCGGTTTACAGCTCTGACGATTCACAACCAAATCTCAATAATTTATAGCATTTTTCAGTTGTCTCGACGAGGAGAACACATATGTGAAATCGAATTCAAATTCCATCGAGAGACAAAGGCGAAAATCGAGACGAAAGGCTGATCAACAACTTTATCGGCGAAGATGATTTGGCTGGAGACCTTAGGCCTTTTGAAGAGCTCGACGAGATGAGTTTATTGCCTGTAGTTGACCATTGAAAATTGCGGTGGTGGAGGCTCGGTGGTGTCACAACCGTAAACGAATGGCGACAACCACGACTGACTTTTCCGGCGACTTTTTCGACGAACTCAAGGTGGGGTTTGACGAGTTAAACATGGGTAATCTATCTATGAAATCAGTTTTGATTTCTTTCGGCTGATTTGAGTTTAATTTGAAAACTAAATTTCTAGGGTTTGGGGTTGCGTTTGAACAGGGGATTCTGGAATTAAATTCTAACCTGAATTGCTATGCTAAAATGGATTGGATATTGTTAACGATCATGAAGGGACGATCATTTTGGCTATTTTTGGGAAATTTTCTGTTGACAATGGGTGGGGTCGGACGTCGGCATGCGGTTGTCCGACGGTGTTCCGGCAATCGCAACTCGCCCGGTAGAAACCAGAAACTTGCTCTTAACCCCCTCATGAACGAATCTGTGAGACAATTTTGACATTTTAACATACATAATACATTTGATATAATTTGAGGCTTAATTCTTCATAAATCAAATAATAATAATAATAATAATAATAACAACAACAGTTTCGGTAACAAGGGGAACTGACTAAAGCTTAATGACTAAAGTGATAATTAATGACTAAAGTTTAAATGTAATTGTAACTCTAACAATTACAATGATATAACCTGATCATTAATAATACTAGTAATGATAATTACAATAGCAACAATAACAATACGGACTAATTCTTATAATTATGATTATGATTATAATTATAATTATAAGAAATAATTAAAGTTTAACTTTGGACTTGGACTTTGAAATTTAATATGACTTTATTTTGATTTGGGCTTTAGATATTGGATTGTATTGGATAATGGACAATTCAAGTTGTTTCGAGGACAATCTGGTATTTGATAATACGGTTTAAATATTCGAAATTTATATAGTTGTTAGTAATACTAAATACTTAAAATTTATTTTGACCCTTATTTTGACTTTGGCCTGGACACTAATAAATTGGAATTATGTTGGATATTAAAACTGTTTAAATAATATACTCTGATATACAATAATACTGATTAAATATATATTGGGATTTATATAATTGTTAATAAAATATAACGATAATTATGTATTGTAGCTAACCAACTTATTTATTATTAACTGAGTTAAGATTAAGTTAGTAATAAGCAGACTTATTATCAAACGCGTCAAGAGTAACCAATTGATGTCAACTAATATTTAGAAATTACGTTGTTGGGAACCTCTTATTTATTCTTATATATATATATTAACGTATACAATAATATGTTAAAATGTAAATTAATTTTAATAATAATATAATATATACGTTAATATATATATATATATATATATATATATATATATATATATATAATATTATATATTTATGTGTGTATATTATATATAAATATATAATATTTGATACGTATAGTATATAAATATTAATTTTTATATTAAATAATATTGTTGCTTAAAAAAATTTTAACATAATAATATATTATATTTTTATTTTAATATATATTATATTTATTTTACATAATAATAAATTTATATTATATTATTATCAAAATTAATTTATATTTTAATATCATAATTATTTCTACAAAAATTGTGTAACCTGGGTATTGAACCCAGGACCTCAAGAAGTAAAAAGAGGTTCCCAACCACTTGGACACCGATGTACCCTTTGGCTTTTTTTATCAATCATTTTATTTGACCTTTAACCTGCATTTAACGGTTTCCGTCCAAAGTTTAACGGTTGGGACCAAAAATGTCACAAATTGAATCCAATGAGACCAAAATTGTCACTTTTTGAAACAGTGGGACCAAAATTGCAAATGGCCCAATCCTATGGGACCAAAAATATAATTTGCTCTAAATATAATGATATGCAATTTATAAAAATTATGATAACATGTAGGAAAATAGTAAATAAAAGAATTAATTAAATTCCTAACGCTCACAAGCTTACACGTGGCGTGCTTACCTGCTTGTCCGGAACCGGGGCGTTACAACTCTCCCCCCCTTAACAGAATCTGGTCCCCATATTCTCTATTCCTAAGAAAACAACTCCGGGTGGAACCGTTTCATTTTATCCTCGGTTTCCCATGTAGCTTCTTCTATTTTTTCGCTTCTCCACAACACTTTAACCATGGGAATGCTTCGGTTTCTCAACTCTTGAAACTTCCTATCCGAGATCTTAACCGGCTTTTGAACAAATGTCAAGTTCGGTTACAATTTAACTTCTTTAACGGGGAGGATTGTGGTTTCATCGGGGTAATATTTTCTTAATTGAGACACATGGAATACATTGTGAATCCCCGTAAGATTTAGTGGTAGGTCCAGTCGATAAGCTACTTCACCAATTCTTTCAAGAACTTCGAAGATACCGAGGATTAAGCTTTCCTCCTTTCCCGATCCGAGCAAACCCTTCCTTGGTGATACCTTCAGGAATACCCGATCACCAACTTCAAATTCAAGATCTCTTCAGCGAGTATCGGCATAGCTCTTCTACCTGTCTTAGGTAGCTTTCATCTGTTGTTGTATCAACTGAACTTTTTTAATCATAGCTTGAACGACCTTAGAAGATTTTTCCAAATTTTCACCTTTCTTTACACCTTTCTGTTTCGACCATTTCCATTCTTCCAAGTCGAAAAACAACGGGGATCAACACTTTCTACCATAAAGAAATTCATAAGGAGCCATACCGATTGAAGCCTGAAAACTGTTATTATATGCAAATTCGATTAAAGGTAGTTGTTCATGCCAAGAATTCTGAAAATCCATCGCGCAGGCCCGAAGTAGATCTTCCAAATATCTTATTAATCTTTCAGACTGACCATCGGTTTGCGGTTGGAATGAAGTACTAAACTTGAGCTTCGTCCACAAAACTCCTTGTGATTCCTGCCACAACTTGGATGTGAATCTCGGGTCTCTATCTGAAACTATACTGACCGGAATCCCATGAAGTCGGATAATTTCTTTGTTATATATCTCAACTAACTTGGGAATTTTATAAGACATCCGGACCGGTAGAAAATATGCAGATTTAGTTAAACGGTCCACAATTATCCAAATACCATCAAGCCCACCTTTTACCTTTGATAACCCGGATACAAAATCCATCGTTACTTGCTCCCACTTCCATTCAGGAATAGGTAACAGCTGTAGAAGTCCCGCGGGTTTCTGATGCTCAGCTTTTACCTTCTGATAGGTTAAGCAATGCTTCACATATTCGGCGACATCTTTCTTTAATCCTTTCCACCAAAAATATTGTTTTAAGTCCTTATACATTTTATTTCCTCCTGGGTGGATTGAATAAGCCGACTTGTGAGCTTCTTCAAGCAAGACCCGTTTCAATTCTTCATGCACAACCACTCTATTTTAAAACCGAAGCAACCCGGTTTCATCAAACCCAAAAGGACTTTCCGGATCATCTCTTGCCTTACTTACCAATTTCTGTACCTCCGGATCATTATTCTGAGCTTCAAATAATTGATACTTCAATTCCGACTGAATTATAATATTAGAAACCCGAGCCTTTAAAATAATTGGGGCAACTCTATCACTTTCATTTACTTCCAAATTTGATGTACTCGCCTTCCTGCTAAGTGCATCGGCGACCACGTTGGCTTTCCTCGGATGGTACTTGATAGTGCAATCAGAATCTTCTAATTTTTCCATCCAACGCCGTTGCCTCATATTCAAATTCTTTTGCGTGAATAAATATTGGAGGCTTTTGTGATCGGTGAAAATCTCAAAAAATGTCCCGTATAGATAATGTCTCCATTTTTCGAGTGCAAATATCACGGCTGCAAGCTCCAAATTGTGTGTAGGATAATGTTTCTCATAATCTTTCAACTTTTGGGAAGCATAAGCAATCACCTTTCCCTTCTGAGTCAACACACAACCCAAACCTTCATTAGATGCATCAGTATAAACTGTATACTCTTCTGAGCCTTCCGGAAGAGTTAACATCGGAGCTAAGACTAACTTTTATTTCAAAAAGCTGAAACTTTGTTCACACTTTTCATCCACACAAATTTGACATCTTTCTTTGTCAACCGGGTTAACGGAGCGGCAATCTTTGAAAAATCCTGAATGAACCTTCTGTAATACCCGACCAATCCCAAGAAGTTTCTAACTTCCGAGGCATTCTTTGGTTTTTCCCATTTTAACATGGCCTCAATCTTCGAAGGATCGATTTCCAAACCTTTTCCCGAAATCACATGACCCAAAAAAGACACCCAATCGATCCAAAACTCACATTTACTGAACTTGGCAAACAACTGATGTTCCTTTAAGGTCTGTAGAACGAGCCTGAGATGTCTCGCGTGTTCCTCGGTTAATTTGGAAAATACCAAAATATCATCAATGATAATTACCACGAATTTATCGAGGAAAGGGCGGAAAATTCTGTGCATCATATATATGAAAGCTGCAGGAGCATTAGTTAACCCAAACGGCATGACCACGAACTCATAATGCTTGTATCGAGTGTTGAATCCCGTCTTTGGAATATCCTCTACTCGGATACGCAGCTGATAATACCCCTGTCTTAAGTCGAGTTTCGAATAAACTTTGGAACCCTGAAGTATATCAAATAATTTCTCGATATGTGGAAGAGGATACTTGTTCTTGATAGTCATCCGATTCAGCTCCCGATATAATCAATACACATTCTTAAAGTCCCGTCCTTTTTCTTTACAAATAAAACCGGTGCACCCCCAGGGTGAAGAACTCGGCCTGATATACCCAACTTCCAATAATGCATCAAGCTGAACCTTTAATTCCTTTAATTCTGCCGGAGCCATCCGGTATGGAGTCTTGGAGTAAGGCTCTGCGTTCCGGTATAAATCAATCACGAACTCAATCTCTCGTTCAGGAGGTAAGGAATCCAATTTCTCTGGAAAGACCTCGGGAAAATCTTTTACCACTTCGGTTTCTTCCAACTTTACCTGATCCTTGGGTTTATTAAGAATGTAGGCAATGAATCCCGTAGCTCCGTCCTGAACTAACTTCCGAGCCTCAGAGAAGGAAAGTAGGGGTACCGTATTTGAACTCCAACCTGTAGTAACCTTTGAACCCAACTGTACTTTCTTTGCCCGACAATCCACTGTAGCACAATGCCTGTATAACCAATCCACTCCCAGAATAGACCCATATGTATCCATTGACATTTCAATAAAATCTGTCAGGAATTCTCGACCCTCAATCTTCATGGGAACATCCCTGTACACCCGATCCATCACTCTACTACTACCGAAGGGAGAACTAACCAAATAGCGTACAGAAGAGCATATAGCAGGCAAAGTTAAAGTAATAGCAATAGAACACGCAAGAAAGGAGTGTGTAGCTCTTGGATCAAATAAGGTATGAATGTTCGTGCCATGAATGCATATAGTACCTTCAACAATTGCAGCGGGATCAATGTCTGCATCTTGCTCCTCTCCAACTAAAGCATATACACGAGCCCTCACGAGTGGTCTCTGACCCCCAAGAATGTCTAGAAATCTGGGGAGAAACAAAATAACAGAATCAGTGTGATGGGGGTCCTCCAAAATACTGATCAACACGAGCACAAAACCCATCAAACTTGGCCTCCCACGCATCGAATCGCTCATCCACATAATGTGCTAAATCCTCAACTCTCGCGATCACGGTGGTCAAATCAGGCCTCAATCCAGCCAACTCTGCACGCACGCTTCTCAAAGTCACAGGAGCTTTAACACTAGGCTCAGCAACAACAGGCGCGACATTGCGAAAAATCGCAAACTCATCATCTGGCTGGTCAGGTATCCGAGCTAAAAACTCCTTCTGCTTCTTAGAAAGCTCATCAAATCGGGCCTTACCCCAGCTGTACATCTGCCATAGACGATCTCGATCTTGAATGGGCCACCATGGCAAATTGCAATTCTTCAGCTCTCCACTCTCCCAAGCTATAGCCAAGCCCACAGCTTCCAAGTATTCTGGACCAATATGTCCAAAGTCAATAGGCAAAGCTCCTAGAGGTCTCCAATTCATCTCCCGAGCAAACATCGTCACAAAAGCACCGTGAGCAATCGTACCAGTAACACTCCCAACACTCTCCTGCAGCTTCCATAGAAACTCAATCGTACCATCAAACTTAATACCTTCCTTCATCATGTACATTATACCCAAGTCAGTCTCAGTAGTGCGGCTATCTCTCCCATATCTAGCACAGAATCCCAGGGCTAAAATCCTATGGACTAGTCCCCAAGTCAACGAATCAAGATAGCTATCATGTGTGCATCGGGGGGAATAACTAGGGACACCCTCTCTCAAGGGAAAGGATCTCCATACCGCCTCTCGCCGAGTATCGCTCCATTTAGGCAAAGAAGTAGTGGTATTAGCTGGGAAACGAAGAATCTGTCTTACCCGGCTCACGCTCCATGCTCGAGTTTCCATATCATCTAGAGTGAAGGTCAAGGTGTTGTCCTCCGGATCAAAGTTCATTGTGTGGAAGAAAGCGGCCATCATCTCTCCGTAGGTCATATCCGTCCTAGAAAGGAATGGCAACCATCCTATGTTGTCGACCAATCTCTTCACTTCTTCGCAAACCTCAAACTTCTTCATCCACATCTCCTTGAAGAATTTAGTACCCACAATGTTCCTTGTCAAATTCCTTTGAAAAGGATTCCCAAAAGCATTAACCGTTATGTTGACCGATTCAAAAGGTTGATGGTCTAACCGGGATGAAGTAGTGAAAGGCTCCAGGACTCTAGAGCGCTTAATGTGACCTATAGTACCTAAATCAAACAAATATAGCAAGACAAAGCACAAAGAAATCAATCACAAATCACTTGGACAATTCATCAAACACCTTGTGAGCTTAAATCTAGGGTGTGAGTTCTAACTTAAGTTCTTCAATCTACCCAACTCAAATTCACACTAGCTTATAATCTACAATTCAAACTCAAAATTCTCTACCTTCAACTTCCATAATTCGTACTCAAGATTACTTAGAAGTTAGGATTCTTCAAAGATTTAACCCAATTCAAGTTAACTTCAATTTAAGGCACCAATCCTAAATCTAGCATGCTTAATCTCTCAAAATTTATCAATTCAATCTCAAAGTGATTCCTAACATGCAATTCAATCCTAGGTTTCATTCTTAGATTGGAAAAGTTAGCTCTAACAATTCACTCTAAGAAAGGGAGATATTGACTTACTTTGATTCACAAGGGAGGAGAGAATGTGTAAACTTGGTGGAAAAGCTTCTTGCTTGTAAATTGATAATGGTTGGCCCAAGGGAACTATAGAATCTCTTCTAAGGTAGAATAAGTGGGTGTAAGTGTATTTATAGGTTTGGGGGACAAAAATCCAAAATTGGGTAGGACAAGACTTAATTTAACCCTAAAAGCGCGTTTCCTAAAACCCAATTCTCGCCAGTCGGACCGGTAACGGGCGTTACCAGTTTTTCTCTTGGACGGGGTAACATCTGGGCCAAGATGCATGTTTTCATTAACAGGCATTACCCTAAAACAACTGCTAAGGTGTAACGCCCGTTACCTATACTACCCGGGGCATCTGACCTCGTTAACGGGCATTACCAGAAGGTAACTGCAATGGTGTAATGCCCGTTACTCACTATTCCGCCCAAAACATAATTAAACACAAACACAAAACTAATGGCGCTCAATCACGTCAATTAACCAAAATTAACTTATACTATTCAATCAAACCACAGTGCAACGCTCTCGAAACACATCAACACATATATCAATTCATATCAACAATTCATTCTCCTCAAGAAAGAAAATCAATGCCATGTACATGCATACGAATCAAGTAAATGGACCTCACAATAACGCTCAAATCACAGTCCTTGCACCATGTAGACTTTGGTTTCCTGGTAAAACATCAAGTGACCAGCAAACGAGAGAGACAACTCAATTATCGCGAGAAAACGAGGATGAAAGAAACGAAAACAACGGAAACAAAAACAAAAACGAAACGAAAAAGAAAAAAAAATTAGTTCTAAGTTATAGTCGTTAGCTTGACTTTGGAAACCAAATTGGCCTTAACAATCCCCAAGCAACGAGTCACAAGGAGTGACCTCGTTCTTGTTACTCACAAAATTGGAGCTTAATCTCCCAGTATCTAATTCCAAAACATCCTTCATTCTCGATCTCCGATATTTCAGTTTTCCTTCCCAATCAACTGCATTTCTTTTCTCCGTGAACAGTGTCGTTCCATCTGGTGTATCACTTATAGCCTTAATCATGCAACACTTATCCGGGATCGCCGGTGGTGTCAGGGAACCAAAATTCCTAAACTCCATTCGTTCACCTCCTATTTTGAACGTGAGCCGTCCGTCCTGAACATCTATATCTGCTCCAGCCGTAGCCAGAAACGGTCTTCCAAGTATCAATGGCATCCTCTCATCGCCCTCAATATCAAGAACTACAAAATCAGTAGGAATGTGAAATTTTCCAACTTTTACCAAAATATCTTCAAGAATTCCTGTCGGATATTTCACCGATCTGTCTGCTAGTTGGAGTGTCATATTAGTTGGTGTAAGCTCCTTCACTCCTAACTTTCTGCAAGTAGATAACGAGATTAAACTCACACTAGCTCCTAAATCACATAAAACATTATGAAATTGCAAAGAACCAATAGTAAAAGGAATTGAAAAACTCCCTGGATCTTTGAGCTTCGGGGGAAGCTTATGCTGAATAATAGCACTGCATTCCTCAGTAAGTATGACAGTAGTGAAGTTCTCAGGCTTCACTTTGCTTGAAATCACTTCTTTCTCTAAATTATCGTTCTTAAGATCATCTTTCTCTTCAACATTCTCAAGTACAACTTTCTCAACATCCGAACCTGCAAATATCTTCGGACCTTCATTCTCTCTATTATCTCCTATAATTATGGCTTGACAATGCTCCTTAGGATTATTTTCAGTTTGGCTTGGTAGCATTCCTGGGCCTCTCAAATTCAGAGATTGGGCAATCTGACCAATCTGAGTTTCCAAAGTTCTGGTCTGATTTACCACTTGATCTAATTGAGCTTCAAACTTCTGATGTCGACCCGTAGACACGGTTATGAGCTTCTCAAGTGTGACCTCCCATCTCTGCTTTTGCTCCTGTTGAGGGGGCGTAACATTAAATAGGGTTGGTGGTCGTGTTTGAAATTGCTGCGTGGGCTGAAACTACGACCTAGGTTGAGGTGGTTGTTGAACATTCTGATTATTAGACCACGACAAGTGAGGGTGGTTCTTCCATCCTGGATTATAGTTGTTTGAGCAGGGATCATTTGCTGGTTTGAAGTTATTTGCATAATTCACCTGCTCTTGCACCTGTTCTCCTACATTGGTATGAGGATACATATTAAAATCATGTGGACCACTACAAATTTCACATGTTACCTGAACTGGTTGGGATTATATCCCAACTGCATTGACGGAAAGTTGGTCCAATTTCTTGTTAAGGGCTTCAAATTTAACGTTGATGGCGGTTAAGCCATCTAACTCTATGACTCCTGCTTGCACTTTCGCTGGTTGCGAATGGCTCCTCTCATGCACAAAAACATCATTTTGTGACATATTTGTTTACACAAAATTTCATTGTTCTGCAATAAATGATTACAAGATGCAAGAAAATAGGGAAAACGAGAATAATGTTGATTTAAATTAAAAAAGTGTTACGATCTCTGAAATCCCTCTGATTCTTCGGAGTGGATTTATCCGAGGGCTTTATGCTTGTTCCCGGATTGAGTATGGTTTGGTTGAATTGAAGGTAGAAAGGCAAGGCTCAAACTTAAGAGCTTGAATGCTTGAATTCCTTCGATTCCTTAGTGCTTGATGACATAAGAATTTTGTCCTTTTAATCTTCTCGCTGTTTGTTTTGTCCTTTTCCCTTATGTTTGTGCTTGGGGGTCCATTTTTTGGACTTTAGAACCTTATTTATAGGCATTCATTTGTCCTATTGGGCTTCGTGGGCTTGGGCCGGTATTTAAGGACCACTTTATAATTAAGTGGGCCTTTATTTTACTTAATGGATAATTTATTTAATCCATTTAATTAATTCAAAACATGACAATACAATTTCATGATTCTTATTTTGAATTAATCATGTAAGCCCAATTTGTCGAGGGCTTATGATTAAAATTAACAATTAATAACCATTTTATTTGGGCTATTAATTAATAATTTTATTTCAAATTTTCCACGCCAACAGATATCCCCCACTTCAAGATCCGAGGAGAGCATGTCGACGATTGCGAGTCCAGGCTTGAAGTATTTCTTTTCCTTAGCATAGGTGGGCCCATTTCAAATTCATTTAATGCCCAAACAAAATGGGATAAGGAAATGATGGCGTCAAACATAGCAGCCCAATCTTCCTCTCTTCAATATGTATTATATACACACATGTGTACATATTCTATTTAATTGGGCCGCAAATAAAGCCCAAAAAGGAAAGCAAATGCATTGCCATTTTCCCAAACTTATGAGAAAGCACATTGTCGAGAAGCTGTCTTCTTTCCTCTTCTGGTGTAGCCATGGAGATCTGCCGAGGGTCATCCGGGTAATTTCAGACCCCTTTCTTTTAGCGGTCAGTCAACCTTTCCATCTCGAGCGGTGCAAATTTCGAGCGAAGATTTTTCGATCAAGCTAGTAGTTGTTTGATATGGAATATCAATATGCAAAATTCTGGGTTATTCGTCATTCTATCCTTTCGATCAGCTTTCCTCTCCATATCTTGTTTTGGAAGATTGGGGAAATTTTGGATATGAAGGCTAAATTGATAGTGACGAATAATAAGGAAATTTCCTTTCCTTTCCTCTTCCCATTTTTCTTCAATTTTGGTATCTATGGAAGCAGCAATCCCACTTTTGACAGTCTTTGTAAAACCCTTATTTGGGAAAATAAAATTTACATGGGGATATCCCTTATTTTCCTTTGCTTTGTCCCCAATCTTGCTTCTCCGCTAAGGTTCGATTGACCATATTGAGGAAGAGAGAAATTTTAATTCCCTTCGATTTTTGTCACCAAATCCTTTCCTTATTCTCTTTGAGTTTTGGTGGCCAATCAAATTGGCCAGGAATTAATGAGGGTGATTCTTTAAGAGTTGTAATTAGGGCTGAGTCTCCAATTCCTGAATATGCTTGGACATCTAGCCTTCGTTTTAAGCTCAAGCCAGGAGAGGACATCACTTTTTCTTGACAGGAAGAATTTTGGAAACAGGTGGGTGTACGTGGTTATTGGAATCAAAGGCGCTTCGGGGGAGCTTTTTGCTTGGATATTTCTGATGCGCGTGCCGAGAGGACATAATTTTTTTTTATTTCTTCTCTTTTGCTTGGTGAACCTGCTATCAACTTCATTTATTTAACTTTAGGTTTTATTTTCACAGATTCAGGGATATCTCTGCAGTCTCCAGCAACTCACTTTGGAATCACAATTGGAGCCCTTTTCATTTATTGGAACTAAAGCTCTCACTTGGAATCGTAATCTACTGGGACATACTTGGAATCATTATTGGAATCAAACCCGACGGTGAGCTATTTCGTAAAGGGATTCTCTCTTTCAAGTTTGGTATTGGAGCGACATAAACCTTTTAAATTCTTTCTAGTTTGACTTGTTTCAATTTGCACCATTGTGGGAGTAATTTGGTTAACTTGATGTTTTCAGGTGACACTTTTGTCATGGATATTGAAAACCACTTGGAACCCTACCCACACATTCTTATTCGATGGCGCGAGGACACTCTTAACATCCCAAGCATTAACTACCGCTCCATCAACCGACCACAAGCATCCACCATTCTAGGACACGTTCATCTGACAAATCCACGTATCTTATAGAATGGACTATCGAGAAAACTATGGACACCACCGATTCATACTCTGGAGCCACTTCTAACTCCCTAGTCCTCCTGCTGAAATCTTCACTCCACCATGGACAAGATAGAGAGTTCCAACTCCCAAACTTCCGCCTCAACCACAAGAGCCATTTATGGAGACTTCCGCCCTCCAAACTTGGTGAAGTATCCTTCCACGATGGTTATTGTTAATGGACTGAGGATATACTAAGTCACTATGCGGGCACCCTTGATCAGGCCAGAATCTATAACGTCGTCCATGCCTCCTTCTTTACGTACGTATGTGATAGGAACATTCTCCAAGCTTTCATGGAACTATGGTGCCCCTCCACCAACAGTCTGCATACCCCTTTCGGGGAATTTTCAATTTCTTTATGGGACATTCGAGGACTTTGCGGATTACCTATACGAGGAGACTTTTATGATGAGTCTATCCCTTCTGCTAAAGAGTTGTTTGGGATGGTCGTATGCCATCTATACCGCAGAGTTGCAGACATCTGCTCCTGGCTTATCACAAACTCCCTAAGGATTCACATGGCGTGTTCATTTTCGACTGGGTTAATTTCTGGTTCAGAGGGCCGATCCGCCATGCCGAACCCCTATTACGTACTACCAAGAAGAGGACTGCCCCATCTAAGTGCACTCATAACCCGTCCGAACGGATCGATGCCCCTCCTCCACTTGGCAGCAAGGAATTTGCTGACCTTTTTTTTATGTTGGAGATTGAGGAGGATGCTATAAAGGAGACGTACCTGGCTGCTTTCATAGCTTGTTGGTTGTGTAAGTTTGTTCTTTCTCATCACCGAGCTGATAAGGTCAGGGCTTCTATTTTTAGGGTTTCGAGCATGATGGCACGTGGGACATGCTTTTCCTTGGCCATTCCGGTATTAGCCAGTATCTACCACGGACTGCGAGACATATCCTCTTCCAAGAGCTTGAATCAATTAACCGCTATCTTTCTGATTCACTTTCTTTACAGCTGGATAGGCCACTATCTTGACACCTATTTTCCCCCTATACAGGAACCGGGCAATGCTAAGATGGAGACATAGTCAGGAGAAAAAATGGCTAAATCTTTTGACCTTGAAGGAGCACGCGAGTTATTCTTGAAGATTGGTCCATCCCCATTTCCAAATTTACGGATACGTGATCGGGCTCTGGTTATAGATGATTTGACCACCTCTGGCACCTTCAAGGATATCATTTTAGCTATCAGGTCTGGCTACTTGACTTTTCGTAGCGGGCCAGACTACATTGTTGAAGCTTACAGCCCCCACCGCTTCACCCGACAATTTGGTTTCTGTCAAGACATTCTGGGTATGCTGAAGGAAGAGATCATCTCATGTGAGCTAAACGAGTTGGTTCGCTTTTGGAGATCTTCTACTTTGCTTGGGACATACTCCAAATTCACTATTCCGGGTGATTCATCTTCATTTAGATTGGTCACTAAGGCATATGCCGGTTGGTGGGCAAAGTGTTGGAAAACCTCAACTGGAAAAGGCAGGAAGATTATCCTCAAACTTGGTCAGACTTCGAAGGCTACAGCTGGGAACTCTAAGGATAATCAGAAAGAACTGCCACCTCAAGCTCCACTCGACGAAGTTGATCGCGCTATCATTCCAGCAGAGACAGCCCCTAAGAAGCAAAAGCGCTCGGGAAATGCTCTAGCCATAGAGCCTTTGTCTACCCTTACCCCCGATGAAGGACGTGAGGTCATTTATGCACTTTCTCTTTCGAATGGCAGGTCTAGTGATCAACAGCAACGCGACGAAGGAACCAAGGTTTCTGACTTATATGATATTAATATCGATTCGTCCTTTTTTGAGGACGTTCCTAGTTCTAGCATGCCTTTAGAAGATCTAGCTCAATATGTAAAAAAGATTACAATATTGTTTCTTATATTCTTCCACTTATTTGATGTTGTGTTATAACACTCCCTCCCCCTCTTTCTCATTTTCAGCTTGGGAGCCTTGAGCAAGAAGTTCATACCCTTTCCGAAGGAAGCACAGATTCGGTCAATGGGGCTAGCCACTTCAATTTGCCTACTACAATCGAGGCTCCTCCTCTGGAAGGTACGATTACTTTATCGAGGAAAATTTATGTTTCCTCGTTTTTTTTTTCTTCCCTTTTTCTTTTTTTTAGAGTGTGTGTTGAAAGCAATATTTCTTAATATTGTAGTCGCGAGACCTGGCATCGAGAAGAATATGGCAAAGAGGCCTAAGCTGGTATCTACAATTCCAACTCCCGTTGAAGCATCAGAATTTTGTGGCCAAGTCGTCAAGTTCAATGCTCAAAAGATGATGCTTACTTATTTCTGGGGCTAAATACGAGATAAGGCCGTGAACGCGGCTTCAGAGAAAATTTTAGCCAGGAAGCCCGACTTTGATTTTTTGGTTAAGGAGATGGGGGTCTTCATGCACACCTCTTTGTTGGTCAGTCTATTACAATTCCTATTTGACGCTGCTTCCCGATACATGAAGGTCAATACGGAGTCTGGCCAAAGGCCCACGCAAGAGGCGCATGAGAGGTTACTTTCAATTACAAGACAGAGTCTTTTGGAGATTGAAAGTAAAGAAGTCGAGCACACCAACGAGATGACTCGTCTCAAGGATGAAACGTTCAGATTGGCCATCGAAATAAAAAAAGTTAGAGAAGCAAGTTGCCAAGTTACGTGTTAAGGAAGATCTTGCTAATTCCTCACTTCGAGCCCTTGAAGAGGATTTGTCTGCACTTCAGAAAGTTGCGAGCGAGAAACGGGGAAAAGTTTCTCAACTTGAGAGCGCACCGGTCATGTCTGATAAGGAAATAGAGAACTTGAAGAAGATGGAAGAGCTCATCACCGAATCCCAACAAGACTTAGCTAGTTTTGATCCATTTGCTTGATGACATTTTCATTTTGACATTTGTTAGTTTCTTTATCCCGTTTGTTTTCTTGAATGTTTGAGAACTTATTTCTGGTAGAATAAAATTGTGAACTCTCTTTTGTCCCCAATTGTTTGTTTCTGCAGTTTGTTTCCATCTTTCTTTATGTTTGGTGCACAATACGAATTTATGTCGAATGTTCCAAACGCCAAGATTCCACACACTTGTCTAAAATTCAAACATAACAAGCTAACACGAAGGCGGAAAAGCCCATCCCTGTAGTTTTTTTTAACGCACTTGTTTGTTGGCATTACCTTGATTTTGGTTTCGAATGGCTCCAATGCATGTCCCCAGTGTTGGAATTCCATGAACATGTTGGAAATCATAACCGATTTAAGAGGTTCTAAGGACAAACTCAAATTTATTTAAAGATTCGACTGAACTTGAAACTTTAAATTTCAAGCTGCCTACGTACCCCTGCAAAGAGGATCAAGTCATAACGTAGTTCAGGAAACATAACATTGTTTTGGGGGGGGGGGTGCTGTACATAGTTTATACTCGTGCGGGCTAGGAGTATCCAAAGCTTAGCCACCCTAGACAAGGTGGGACATTTCTGGATTTTAGCCACATGAAATATCGTCAGTGGAGCAGATTGGTAGTTTAACCACGTGCACTTTGCCGTACGCATTTTATACTCATGCGGGCCAGGAGTGACATACAGTTTAGGCTCGTGCGTCATGGAGTAAAACTCCTTACGGGTAATATCTCTTCAGGAACTTGCCATTTATTGGGCCGATACGCAAACCATCTTTGTCAACCAATTTGTAGGCTCCTTTTGTGTATACTTCCTTCACGACATAGGGGTCATCCCACTTTAACAAGAATTTGTTTCCCATCCGTTGGGTGATGGTGATAGGTCTTCGTACCTCCAACACTAGGTCTCCAACTTGAAATGCTCGAGGGCACACCTTTTTGTTGAAAGCTCTTGTCATGCGGGTTTGGTAGCACTCAAGCTGTTGCTGGGCTTCAAGTCTCCTTTCATCTAAAGCTTTCAATTCCTCAAGTTTGAGGCGAGCGTTATCCTCAGTGGTAAGTCCTTCCTGGATAGCGATGTGCAAGAAAGGTATTTAGCTTTCCTGCGAGGGCACGGCTTCGACTCCATACACCAGCGAATAAGGGGTTGCTTGAGTAGTTGTCCGGTGTGTTGTCCTGTATGCCTAGAGTGCTTCCCCAACTTTTTCGTGCCAATCTCTCTTTGATTTTGCAACTATCTTCTTCAAAAGGTTGCATAGGGTCTTATTAAACGTCTCTGCCAAACCGTTCGCCGTGGCATTGTACATTGAAGAGTTATGTTGTTTGAAGCCAAATTGTGCACACAACTTATCCATCAGCTTATTGTAGAACGGTTTTCCATTGTCAGTCACGATGCATCGCGGTACACCATACCTGAAGATAAGGTTGGTACGAATGAATTCGACTACCGTCTCTTTTTTCACTTCCTTTAGGGGAGCTGCTTCTGCCCATTTGGATAAGTAGATTGTGGCTGCCAGAATATACATGTGACCAGCCGAGAATTTGGGAGTTATAGGCCCCACAACATCTAGACCCCACGCATCAAATGGCCAAGAGACAACGGTGGGATGAAGGGGTTCCGGAGGTTGGTGTATGAAATTGGCATGCATTTGGCAAGCTTCGCACCGTCTCGCATACTCAAGGCAATCTTTCACCATTGTTGGCCAGTAGTAGCCCATCCGTTTGATTCGAAAATGCAGCTTTGGACAAGATTGGTGGGCTCCGCATATTCTGGAATGCGCTTCTTTCATGGCCTTGATAGTTTCCTCACCGTTCAAGCATATTTGGTAGTTCCCTTCTAGGGATCGTCGATATAGTGTATCTTTGCATAGGACATAACTTAGTGCTCTTCTTCGTACTTCCGCCCTGTGACGAGCATTTTCAGGAAACTTCCCTTGCTTAAGGTATTCGACCAATGGCACCCTCCAATCTTTGTCATCGGCGGTCAAGGTGGCTATGACATTTGAGTCTTCATGGCTTGGTTCAGCGGCGGACGGTACTACCCACCGGTTACATACAGGAATACTCGTTGTTTCCCTTTCTGTCAAAGCTAAAGTGGTCGCTAAATTTGCCAGCGCGTCTGCTATCCTATTGTCATTCCTGGGAATGTGATTCAGAGTAACACTCTCGAAATGCTTAAGCAGGTCTGCAGCATGTTGGGAAAGTGGCACAAGGTTTTCCTTCTTAACCTCGTAAGTGTTTAAAAGTTGATTAATAACGAGTTTAGAGTCGGCATAAATCTCAACTTCTGTTATACCCATTTTCATAGCCATTTGGAGCCCAATTATTAAGGCTTGATATTCGGCTTGATATTCGGCAACATTATTAGAGCATAGTTCCCCAAGTACGATTGAGTATGTCAGAACTTGCTTCTCTAGGGAAACGAAGAAGACACCTGCCCCCGCTTCATCGGTTCTTGTTGATCCGTCAAAAAACATCGTCCACGGTGGGAACACTTTCATGAAAAGAACATCTTCATCCGGTAGGCCTTCGGATAACTCCCATTCCACTGGAATAGGATGATCTGCTAAGAAATTGGCGAGTGCCTGGCCTTTGACTGATTTTTGGGGCACGTACGTTGTTTTCATATTGGTTGGAAATGATAGACCATTTCGCTAACCTTCCAGAAAGGACAGGTCCCGACATTATGAACTTGACAAGATCAGCGCAAGAGATGAGCCGAATAGAGTAGGCTTCGAAATAATGCTTCAATTTTTTGATGGCATAGAATAGAGCTAAGCATACTTTTTCCACTGGAGAATACTTTAACTCGCTCTCCGTTAAGGACCTTCTTAGATAATAAAGGGCCATCTCTTTACCTTCAACGTTTTCCTGGGCCATTAGAGCACTGATTGAACGTTCCTGCGCTGCAATATACAGTACGAGTGGTTTTCCAGGTATCGGGGCTCCTAGTACTGGTGGGTTCAAAAGGTATTTCTTTATGCGTTCGAATCCATTTTGGCAATCTTTATCCCATTCAAAAGGGGCATCCTTCTTCATGAGATGGCTAAACGGTTGGCATCTCCCAGTAAGGTTAGATATGAATCTCCTTATGAACGTGAGATTTCCTTGCAGGCTCCTCAGCTCCTTCAAGTTCCTCGGTGGAGGCATCTTCTGGATAGCGTCTATCTTGTCGGGATCCACCTCAATGCCTCTATGATGGACAACAAAGCTAAAAAACTTTCCAGATGTCACTCTAAACGCGCGTTTGAGAGGATTCATTTTCAAGTTGTATTTTCTTAGCCTTTCGAACACGATCCGGAGATCTTCCAAGTGGTCAGCCCTTTTTCTTATCTTGATAACCAAATCGTCAACATAGCACTCAACCCTTTTGTGTAACATATCGTCGAAGATATTTTGCATCGCTCGTTGATACGTAGCACCTAAATTTTTCAAACCAAAGGGTATTACCTTATAGCAATATATTCCTTTCGGAGTGCGAAAAACCGTACACTCCTCGTCTTTTGGTGACATCCTTATCTGATTGTACCCGGAGGATCCATCTATGAAAGATAGAGCCTCATGTCCTGTGGTAGCATCAACCATCAACTCAATGAAGGGTAAAGGGAAATTATCTTTAGGGCATGCTTTATTCAGATCCCGAAAATCCACGCAAACACGTATTTTGCCATTCTTCTTCTTGACCGGTACGATGCTGGATATCCAGGTGGGGTACTTGACCTCTCGGATGAATCCAGCTTCAATCAACTTGTTTACTTCTGTCTCAACACGAGCAGCAAGCTCTGGGCGGAGCATTCTTTGAGACTGTTTGACAGGATATGCCCCGTGTTTTATGCCAAGGTGATGTACAGCGACTTTGGGGTCTAGGCCAGGCATTTCTTTATATGTCCATAAGAAGACGTCTTTGTACTCGTTTAGAATCTTGAGGTACTTTTCATCTTCTTCGTGACTCAAGAGTGCACTAACATATACGGGGAGTGGCTCCTCGTCAGTTCCAAGATTTAACTCCTTAAGCTCGTCCACGGTTGCTTGTATACCATCTTTAAGTTGCTTTGGGGCTTCCTGAACCTCGTCATTAGAAGCCTTAGAGTCAGAATTTTCTTCGACCGTTACATGATTGCACTCGTAGTAATTTTCCTCGAGAGCATAAGTGTGGTCGGATCCGATCGTGACCTCGACTCCATTTTCAGCTACGACAGTCAAGTGTCCAAAAGTTTGTTGTCTAATCGTAACCGGCTTATCTGAAGTGATGAGTAGGATCAAGGACTTATTTTCATGGGATGTAGGGATATGAATAGTCTGAACTTTGCTTTCTGACTTCATTGTTTCCACCTCTGCGATGATGTCCCATTTCTTCTGTTATTTTACTCCATGATTTCCTAGTCTATCAAAGATAGAACCTCGTGTTTGACGCTTGATGCCGAGCCTGTCATGAACGGATTTAGCTCGACGAGTGTTTCCAAGCCTTTCAAATACTGATTTGCGGGTTTTGGACGTCCCCAATCTGTCAAATACGGAAAGACAACGATCAGTGACCTTTTTGTTTCCATCGCTTTTATCCTCTTCTGCAGTGATGTGTTGCACGCTGGCCTGTGTGTTTTTCCTTAGTCGAATCCTGATTGGTTCGGTTGGGGAAAACCCTAAGCCAGCTTTCGGCTGATCTACACGAAATCCTTGCCTTTTTAACCTGTGTTGTTCTTTGGTAAGCCCGTGAATTTTCTCGCCGGTGAACCCGGGTTTTAGTTTTCCTAGCTGAGATGGGTTTTCAAAGTCATATCCAGACTTTTCCAGGAGGTCATACGCTTTTGGGTCGAAACCTCCTTGAAGTTGACTCTTGGATGATGACTCTACTTGTTCCACATCCCTTAATTTGGCAACAGGCAAAATTTGCTCTCTTTTCATTACCCGAAAGTCATCTACTCGGGAATTCTTCGATCTGGTTGACCCAAGACTAACTGCATGTTCGTTCCGATGTGATTGAAACTTCGCTAGGTTAGGTGTCTTTCTAATAACAACCTTTTTATTCGTAGTCACCTGGGCAGGGTTCTCCTTCTTGGCATCTTTACTCTCGTGTTTTGGATTTTCAGGTTTGGCGGGAGGATGGTCTGGAGAACATGGTGACTCTTGGATGGGGCTTGGATCCAAGTAAAGTTTTGCGTCAGCAAAGTAGGATTCCGCTTCACTGAAAGGCTTCACATCTGCATCCACCTTCACTATTTACCATTTCTTGCATACTTGAAACACTGATAGAGGGTAGAGGGAACCACTCCATTCTCATGAAGCCATGGCCTACCCAAGAATAGATGGTAAGATGTCCTAGCATCAATTACGTGGAAAAATGTATCAGCCCTCAATTCTCCAATGGTTAGTTCTAAACGGATCATGCCGATGGCCCTCTGGCTACCCTGATTGAAACCTTGGATTGTCAGACGGCTATGAGATAACCCTTCAGTTGCGATTTTCAGATTCTTCATGGTGGATTTGGGCATGATGTTGACTGCCGATCCACCGTCGAGCAGGATACGGTTCACTTTCTGTCCTTGCAAAAATCCTGAAACAAAGAGTGGTCTGTTATGCGGTTTTGATCCTAACAACAAATCTTCATCATCAAAGGCAATGGCAGCATAACAGAAGGCAGATTGTTCCTCTCCTATTTTACATGGTATGTAACTCTTTGGCCTGACTTTTTCCTCGAAGAACTTGGTCGGAAAGAAGTCTCCCAAGAGCACGGGTTCATACGGACGACCTTTCGATTATTTTTTGGAGTTTAGTTGAACTTCCTACTTTTCATTTGAATTTGGCTGCGTGATCTTCCGAGGGAATGACTTACTTGTCCTGGATGGATGCATTTGCTTAACACGGCGTCTTTATCTCTGCCGACGAGTTACAAGAGTCCATCCTTCGTCTTCTTTTTCACTCTCAGATGACAGATTCGACTGCTCCACGACTTCTCCCTTGGGTATTTCCTTTGGAGCCTCCCTGGTGGTGATTGGAATTTTCACTAGGATAGGTTCTAAACTTCCGAATTGGAGCGTTATGGATGCCTCTGGTGTCGGTGAGGGAAATGCATCCTTACCATCCTGAGAAACACATATAACATTTGCCTCTGTAGTATCGTCAGTGTCGAGAATTATCTTACCATCCCTTACCAAATTCATGGTTTTCTCCTTAACCACGAAGCACTTTTCAAGGGGGTGGCTGATCACCCGATGATATCGACAATATTTGGGGTCGTTTACCCTCCCGCTTTGGTCCGGACGTTTCGGCTCAGGCAGTTCAATTAATTCCCTTTCTAGCAGCTCGTCAAGGATTTGCCCAACATCGGAGTCGGGAAAAGGATACACTTTCTCTTGAAGCTCCTTCAACGTAGGCTGACGTTTTTCCATTGACGGATTTTGCTCTTTGACCCTTTCATTTTTTCTATCGCTGGTAGAGACTTTAACCGAAGTTGTTTTGATGGCCATGGATTCCTTCACCGGTGCCTTGTGGGATTTCTCCAGTCTTCGTGGATAGTCTTTCTTTTCTTTCATCGAATCTTACGATGGGAACGTTGTCTTGTGATTCAAGATGTTTAATTCCATGTCATGGGCGCGAGTGGCTAATTCCTCAAAATTTCGGGGTTTGATTCCTTGCAATATGTAGAGTAGACCCCAATGCATGCCTTGGATGCACATCTCGATTGCCGAAGTCTCAGAAAGCTTGTCTTTGCAGTTCAAGCTTAGGGCACGCCAATGGTTGATGTAATAGACCACGGGCTCGTCTTTCCATTGTTTGGCGTTCGTAAGCTCAATCATGCTTATGGTGTGACGGGTACTGTAAAAGGAATTCAAGAATTCCCCCTCCATTTCATCCCAACTATTGATGGACTCCGGTTCAAGATCAACGTACCAATCGAAAGCGTTTCCTTTGAGTGACCTTACGAATTGCTTAACGAGAAGGTCACCGCCTGTCCCCACATTATTAGAAGTCTTAATGAAGTGAGCAATATGTTGCTTAGGGTTGCCTTTTCCATCGAATTGTTGAAGCTTAGGGGGCTGGTATCCATTTGGCATCCTCAAGGCATCAATTCTCCTCGAATATGGTTTTGAATACGCAACTCGATGTTGAGATGATCCATCGTATTGCGCCTTGATAGTGTTTGCTATCATGGCTTGCAACTGCTCAACCGACAAGGTTGCAACTGAACTTCTCCTTTTGAGCAGGTTGGGAAGTGTCTTATCGACCGACTTCTCCTTTTGAGCATTTTTGGGAGATTGAGGGCCGTTGTGGCTAACCCCTTCACCATTTTGTTGTTCCACCTTGTTCATGAGTTGTGCAATCTGGAAATCTTTGTCCTCCACCATCTTTTGCAAATCAGCTATGGCTTGAGCCATTTGGGCAAGTTGGTCATCCATATTCGTGGCGCCGGTGGCCATCGCCGGTAAGTTGGCAAAGGTGGTGAAGTGAGTAACTCTCGGGTTGGTCGGATTGGAATTATCCGATTTAGATGAGGCCGAGCCGGTGTGCTTGCCCCCGACAGAAAAGTGCTCGATTTCAGCAATGAAGTTTGCAAAATCCTTCTTGTTGAAGAGTTCCCTTTTTGGTGCTATGGAGATGCTCCGGATGATGATTTGAGATTCCTTAGAACGAAGAGATGAGAGGCAGAGATGGTCCCACTGGGCGTGCCAAAATTTGTTTACACAAATTTTCGTTGATCTGCAATAAATGATTACAAGATGCAAGAAAATAGGGAAAACGAGAATAATGTTGATTTAAATTAAAAAAAGTGTTTCTATCTCTGAAATCCCTCTGATTCTTCGGAGTGGATTTATCCGAGGGCTTGATGCTTGTTCCCGGATTGAGTATGGTTTGGTTGAATTGAAGGTAGAAAGGCAAGGCTCGAACTTGAGAGCTTGAATGCTTGAATTCCTTAGATTCCTTAGTGCTTGATGACTTGAGAATTTTGTCCTTTTAATCTTCTTGTTGCTTGTTTCGTCCTTTTCCCTATGTTTGTGCTTGGGGGTCCATTTTTTGGACTTTAGAACCTTATTTATAGGCCTTGATTTGTCCTATTGGGCTTCGTGGGCTTGGGCCGGCATTTAAGGACCACTTTATAATTAAGTAGGCCTTCATTTTACTTAATGGATAATTTATCTAATCCATTTAATTAATTCAAAACATGATAATACAATTTCATGATTCTTATTTTGAATTAATCATGTAAGCGCAATTTGTCAAGGGCTTATGATTAAAATTAACAATTAATAACCATTTTATTTGGGCCATTAATTAATAATTTTATTTCAAATTTTCCACGCCAACAATATTATCTAACAACTCAGTAGCAATTGCTTCAGATTTTGCTAAGAACGCTCCGCCAGCTGCGACATCCATCGCTCCTCTAAAAGTAGGGGACATCCCATTGTAAAAAGTCTGAATCAATAACCAACCGGGAATCCCGTGAGCTTTATAGAAAGACTCTACATCCAACTGCCTGAAACCTTGAATATCATTCCTGTACTTCGTGGTTTTGCTAAGTGGAAAGAACTTGGCTAGGAAAGCCTGAGATAATGCTGCCCAAGTCTGAAAGGATTCATTTGGGACAGTACTCAACCATGCTTTAGCTCGTTCCTTAAGTGAAAAGGGAAAAAGCCTAACTCGGATAGCATCAGTAGTGACATTGTGAATTTTGAAGGTATCACACACTTCTAAAAAATACTCCAGATGTGAAGTCGGATCCTCCAAAGGTAATCCTAAAAGCGGATTGTTTTGCAACAGATTTATGATAGCTGGTTTAATTTCAAAGTTATTTACTGCAATCGGGGGACGAGCTGCAGTCTGAATTGCTCCAGCTGCGGCACGTTATAATCTCTTATGGCCGGTGGTGGTGGTGGGTCTGCTTTAGCCATCGGTAAAGTAATTGGTTTCTTCTCCTTCTTACGCCTTCTCCTAATAGCACTCAGTGTTCTCTCAATTTTCGGATCGTACGGAACTAATTCGGGATCTTGAGATCTTCGCATGCACTGTAAACCTGCACAAGGAAAAGAAATCCTCAACCCAATTCCATAGTAACAAAGATAATGAACACAAAGTAAAGTAATAGTCTAAAGCACTAGATCAAAATAATTGAATAATATTGACTTAAAACGCCTTCCCCGGCAATGGCGCCAAAAACTTGTTGTATAGTTTTACTACAGTTAAAAACTAATCGTGCAAGTGTACACTAACATACGCGTAGCAGAATAGGATCGAACCCACAGGGAAGGGAAATCAATCACTACTCTATATTCTTCTCTAATCGAAAGACCTAATGAAAACAATTGTTGTTTCTATTAATCTATTAAACCAGAAATTAACAATTAACTAGAGTTAAACGAAAATAATAACTTAACCACACAAATTAAATTCAGTAAACTAAACAGGCAGGGAAAAAGTATTGAATCATACTGTTTACACAAATTTTCGTCGGTATGCAATAAATTATTACAAGAAACACGAAAATAGGAGAAAACAAATATATTATTGATTTAATTAAAAAGTGGTACAATCTCTGAAATTCCTCTGATTCTTCGGAGTGGATTTATCCGAGGGCTTGATGCTTGTTCTCGAATCGGGTGTAGTTTGATTGAATCGAAGGTAGAATGGCAAGACTCGGATTTGAGAGTTTGAATGCTTGAATTCCTTTGATTCCTTAAGTACTTGATGCTTATATGCTTTGATTCCTTTCGTTGGTCTTGAAGACTTGTCCTTATGCTTTGTCCTTCATTTGATTTTTCCGAACCTGATTTGTGAGTCCGAGTGCCTTATTTATAGGCGAATGTTGGGCTTTCTAACTTCATGGGCCTGGACTTGGACTTGGACTTGGACTTGAATTTAGAAGCCCATTTAACTAACTCAAAATAATAACAAATTTATATTTATTATTTTGAATCAAATATAATAAAGCCCAAATTTTGTATGGACTTATAACATAAAATAATCAATCAATAGCCAATTTCATTTGGGCCATTAATTAATTATAATCATTGATTTTTCGGTGTCAACAGATGCCCCCACTTCAAGATCCGGAAAGAGTGTCGAACTTTCACGAGGCCGGGCTTGAAGTCTCCACCATTTCTTGGTATTGGGCCCATTTTGATTTGAGATTTGTTGGTTGCCCCAATAAGCTTTAATAGGCCCAAGCCAACAAGTAACCCAATTGTCCCAACATCTCCACTTTTTTTTTTTTGGATTGGGCCCGCATGTAAACCCAATTTGGAAGTAATTGCTTTCCAATCTGGTGTGTCAATTCTCACGACACACACAAACGTGTGGATTAGGTGCAGACATAGAGCACTCAAACTTTCTTCCATTTTTTCCCTTTTTTTTTAATTGATTTGAACACGTATCTTAAATACCAAAAAAGTGGATTGATTGGGTTTATTGTGGAAAGCATCAATTTCTCCAATTTTTATGCCAAAGTATATTTGGCAAAGATTGATTTCCAATGCTGCTCAATATCAGAGCCTGAAATCACACAACAAATCACGAGAATTTTCTTCAATACCCGTTCCATAAATTAGCAGAAAAAATTCCATGCGTGAAGCTCGCGATTTCTGATTTTGTGCGCCATATTAATACATTTCTTTCTATATAAGATTGCCCCAAACTTTAAACTTTTGCAATCATCGGGCAAATAGAGGCGAACCATTCTTGGATATACAAGACAACAACCATGAGAGAAGGAGGTGCTCATCATACCCTTTCAAAGTCCTTGCAGCGGGGATCTCAGGGAATAGCTTCTCCTGACGGTGGCAGAATAATCCAACCCAATCAGCCGCAGCAGTTTGGGCGTCTTCCGGAGCTGCGATCAAACAGAACGCCGCGAGGACTTCGATGACGCTTTTCTAGAACAAGGTCTCTCCATTCACCGGAACTTTTTGGAATAGGATCTCTTCATTCGCTAAGGAACGGACTGTTGCTGTGCTACTGTTATTTATATATGTTTTCTTCTTCTTTTTCTTTTTTTTTTTTTTATTTTTTTTTTAGACCTGGCTATCCACCAGAAACACATTAGCTCAAGGAAATAGAATCAACAAATGGGATATCGCTACACATCGAGTTAGTCTTGATCCTTTTTCAGAATTCTTGGAATCACACTCTTCGTTTCTACTATCTTTGGGCAAACAGAGGCGGCAAGCATGAGAAGGAGGGGGCTACCATCTCTTCACAACCCTGCTGCCATACTTGAGAAACATACCTTGCTGCGATTCTTGGGAAAACAGAGGCTACAACACAGAGCAAACACAGAGGTAGCGAGGAAACACATATCCGTTCATCTTACAGCAGCAAGGAAACACAATTGCATCAACGAGGAAACAATGGCAGCAGCGAGGAAAAGTCCTTCCCATATCCCTTCATCTTGGCACACTGCAATCTCAGCTGGCAAATGCATCTCCGACGGTGGCACTTTTCTGGAATAGGATATCTTCATCACCGGGCTTTTTGGAACACGCTGGCGCTGATTCTGGAATACAACTTCTTCATAACCGGTGCTTTTTGGAACATTATCTCTTCATTCACCTTTTTTGGAACACGATCTCTTCATCAGCAGCGCTTTTGGACACGATCTCTTCATCTTTCTTGAAGGAATTGCAGTGTTGTTGCTGTTTGCTTTCTCTTTTTTTTTTCTCATTCTTTTTATGCAGATTTCGTCACTCAGTATTGCAAATGCGGTCTTCCATCCCCACACAATAGGAAAATTTGCATTTGGAACATTCTCGAAATCAATCTACTTCTTATCATTGGGGAAACAAAAGCTTGACTCCACCATCGAAACCATGCTGGAAAAAGGAATAATTTGCCGCCGCACTTTTATCTCACTCAGTTGCCGATGAGAGTCCGAGATTCGCTGAATATTTCTCCAATTTTCTTCAGTTGGACTTGAGAATTCTTCAATTTTGGGAAGCAAAGGCCATCCTCTTTCACTTCTCCATCCAAATTCTTATTGGTGACATTCCATGCGTGCAACTTCAGAAGAAACGCCCGGATAATCTTTGTTTCAATCAAGCCACCACATCAATTCAAATGCAGATTCTCTTCTTGAGGCCATCTTTTTTGACATCATGGAGATGATGACGAAAGTTTGCTCCGGGAAAAAAGATGGCTCATTGGAATCATAAACACCGATATTGGGGACACCAAACATGACTCAAATTTAGAGCCAATGAATCTATTGCGTACTTTTTTTTTTTTTTTTTTTCATTTTTGCAGGTGAAAGGAAAAAAGGAGTTGAGGAATTGAATCATCACTCCACGTGAAAGGGATTTGTCGCGGGGTCCAAAAGTTGTTGATTTTGTTGGAAACTCTGACAAGAGACTTGGGCGTTGAAAGAGTTGGAGAGACCACATGAAGACTTTAGACAAAATGCAGCAACTTTGTCATTTTTTGTATTCCTTTGGGTCATTCTGATGTAAAAGAACACCATTTGTGGAATAAAATTGTTCTTTCATATATTTTTTTGCCCCTTTTTTTCTTGTGCACTTGTTTGCCATATTCACCTTGATTTTGTTCCGAATGGCTCCAATGCATGTCCCTAGTGTTGAAATTCCACAAACATGTCGAAACTCGTAACCAATTTAAGAGGTTGTAGGGACAAAATCAAACTTATTTAAAGATTTGACTGAACTTGAAAGTTTAGTATTCAAGTCGCCTACATACCCCCGAGAAGAGGATACAGTCACCGCGTAGTTCATTTTTTTTATTTATTTTTTTTTGTCACAGTTTATACTCATGCAAACAAGGAGTAACATGTAGTTTAGGCTCTTGTGTTAAGGAGTAGGCTTTTTCATTTTGGATAAATTTTGTTGGAATTTGACTTTCGGAGGCTAATGCGGAGCTTAGCTTTATCCGTCGATTTGCTGGTGTCAATTGGGAACACATTGGCTTTTCCAAGAAAGTTAGGTGGAAAGAGATCTCCAAGAATTGCACGATTCGGTTGGCACATCTTTTCTGATTTCTTCTTACTTGATCGAAGATCCTTTGAACTTTTTCTTGAATTTCGTCCACGGATCTTAGTTTGTTTTGGCTTCCTCTTTGATGTTGGTGGATAAACTTGTCCGTCATGTTGTTTTGGACTTTTCGACCAGTCACAAGAATCCATCTATCGCCATCAGAGGTTTTGTTGGGAGGAGTTGCCCCTTGTTTGGTTCTTTTGCCAACAAGTAAGGTCTTCACCAATTTTGGGTCTAGACTCCCAAACTGAAGCGTTGTCAATGCCCCCAAGGCTTCAGATGGATGAAAGATCACCTTCTTGCTTGGAGAATCGCGTAAGGGATTTTTTGTTGCAATAAGGCTAGCATGATTCATCTCTGTAACATCTTCCTCTTCATCATTGCTATCATCATCATCAAGAATTATTCTTCCTTCATTGGCCAACGACATTATTTTTTCTTTGACCACGAAGCACTTCTCTATAGGATGACTGATAATCCGATGATATTGCAATATTCGGGATGAGTAACTTTGTTACTTTCTTCAGGGTGTTTTGGCTCAGGCAGTTTGATCAACCTTCTTTGGACTAGTTCATCGAAAATGTGCGGGACATCAGAGTCAGCAAAAGGATATTCTTTTTCTTGTTTTTATCTCAGTGTAGGTTGATGATTATCATGCGAGTTGTGTAAAACTCCAAAATTCCTGTTCTTCTCAACATTTGGAGACACTCTTGTAGCAACTGAAATGGCCATGACTCTTCGGTTGAGGCTTTGATAAATTTCTCATTTTTTCAACGATCTTCTTTTTCTCTTCCTTGCTCTCCTAATGGAGATGAAGATTTGTGATTTGCGATACTCAATTCCATATTGTGGGCACGGGTGGCAGGCTCCTCAAAAGTTCGAGGTCTGACCCCTTGGAGAATGTATTGAAGCCCCCAATACATTCCCTGTGTGCACATCTCTATCGACGATGACTCTGATAATTTGTCCTTACAACTCAGGCTTAATGTTCGCCAACGGTTGATGTAGACGACGACTGGTTCATCTTTCTGTTGTCTTGCATTTGTGAGCTCGATCATACTCACAGTGCGGCGTGGGCTATAGAAGCGGTTTAAAAATTCATTTTCCATTTGATTCCAACTATCGATGGATTGTGGCCCCAGGTCGATGTACCAATCGAAGGCATTTCCTCGGAGTGATCTCACGAATTGTTTGACGAGAAGATCACCATAGGTCTCCGCATTATTACATGTTTCAACGAACTGTGCAACGTGTTGTTTTGGGTTGCCTTTTTCGTCGAACTGCTGGAAGGTAGGTGGTTGGTATCCAAGTGGCATTTTTAGTGAGTCAATCCGCTTGGTATATGCCTTCGAGTATGAATGTCAGTGTTGGACAGCTCCGCCAATTTGAGCTCTGACCGCGTTTGTAATCATATCCTGCAGTTGTTGAATGGATAGTGATGCAACAGAGGTTGTAGAAGGCGTGGAATTTCTGACAAAGTTCCGTTTGAAGGGCACTCCATCATCTTGTGTTTCCTTGGTAGCATGTTCTGGAGGAGAAGCAAGATTACGGCCAGATTCTCCGACATCGGGGTGCTCATCCCTACTCGTCAGTTGTGCAATTTGAAGATCTTTTTTTCTTATGAGCTTTTGCAGATCTGCAATTGCTTGAGCCATTTGAGCGAGTTTTTCATCCACGTTCGTTGCGCCGGTAGTAATTGCAGGCAAATTGGCAAAGGTGGTGGAATTGACTCTTTTTGGAGTGGAAGGATGGGAGTTGTCCGATTCTGATGAGGTTGAACTGTTGTGCCTGCCCCCGGTAGAGAATTGAGTAGTGTTGGCAACGATGTCAGCCACGTTCATATTGTTCAACACGAGTTGATCCCTTTTAAGTGCCATGGAAGTGCTTTTTATGATGGATTTGAGATTTCTTAGAACGAAGAGACGAGAGGCAGAGATGGTCCCACTGGGCGTGCCAAATTTTGTTTACACAAATTTTCGTCGGTCTGCAATAAATTATTACAAGAAACACAAAAACAGGAGAAAACAAATATATTATTAATTTAATTAAAAAGTGGTACAATCGCTGAAATTCCTCTGATTCTTACGAGTGGATTTATCTGAGGGCTTGATGCTTGTTCTCGAATCGGGTGTAGTTTGATTGAATCGAAGGTAGAATGGCAAGACTCGGATTTGAGAGTTTGAATGCTTGAATTCCTTCGATTCCTTAAGTACTTGATGCTTGTATGCTTTGATTCCTTTCGTTGGTCTTGAAGACTTGTCCTTATGCTTTGTCCTTCATTTGATTTTTCCGAACCTGATTTGTGAGTCCGAGTGCCTTATTTATAGGCGAATGTTGGGCTTTCTAACTTCATGGGCCTGGACTTGGACTTAGACTTGGACTTGAATTTAGAAGCCCATTTAACTAACTCAAAATAATAAAAATTTATATTTATTATTTTGAATCAAATAAAATAAAGCCCAAATTGTGTATGGACTTATAACATAAAATAATCAATCAATAGCCAATTTCATTTGGGCCATTAATTAATTATAATCATTGGTTTTTCGGTGTCAACACATACAATCAAGAGCTGATGTGATACTCGTCTGACAAGTGTAATTCTACAACCTAGTCACTTATATTTGAATCACCCTCTCTCAAGGTGTAAGCAAGTGCTTAATTAGTGTTCAATGTTGCTCTCGCAATCACCAATAGTTAATTAAACCATAGGAACAAGACTAGTGCAATTCAGTATTCTAGCGACTCGGCATGGAATAAGATTACTGTTGTATAAGCTAGGACCAAATCTCTTTGTACCCTACAACTTACAAGTTATGAAAACCATCTAAATTACCATCACTCTTTCGATCTATAGGCAATTATAATACATGCTAAGGGTGATCAAGCCATCGCAAGTCAATTCAAACCTGTTTTCAAACTAAGAATGAACACAAGTCATTCAAGCATCTTATCAAACATCTATCATGCAATCATCATCACTCCCCCTAGCCTTAGAGAATTAGCTACTCATAATTAAAACAAAACTCATAAAACTAAAGGAAATTGCATTAAAATATATCATAGTTATCAAATCTAAACAAAGTTTCCAAAACAAAAGTATAAACATTCAGCAGTATCTAAAAACGAATCTAACATACGAAACTAAAACTAAATTCAAAGGAATTACTTTGTAAATTAAAGAAAGAATAAAACCAAAGATCGTTCTAGGAATTCAATCCTTTCGTCTTCTCGAATTCTCTAAAAAATCTCTGAAACTCCTTGGTCTTCTCTCCAAACCCTAGGTCTTGACCAGGAAGAAAAGCTCTCTAAAAAAAACTCCAAAAACGGACTAATATAGCAGCCCAAAAACAATTCTCACCGCCCTAGGTAACGGGTGTTACCTATCCATGTGTAATTGTTGTTAATGCCCATTACTGCTTGAAATCGCCATAACGTTTTTATTAGTGGTAACGGGCATTACCCCTCTTCTCTCGCCAAAACCTCCCCTTCTGTGGCCAGTAACGGGAGTTACTACTTTTGTACTCCTAAGTGGCAACGGGAGTTACCACATTTTCCTCCAAAATTACGTGAAATCGCCTTGCTTCGCCGTTTCGTAACTCCAACTCCAAAGTCACCTGAACGGAGCAAAATAAACACATAAACGCATCAAATAGCACCAACATATAATCTAATTAACGCTCAAAATCATGTAATTTCTACACACAACAGTCCGGTCCGGGCAGGACCAGACCCGAACAAGTGTCAACGCCTGGTGAGTCTACGCGTATCAACACGCGCCAACCACGTGGCGGCCTTCCGGTGGGGCGTGAGGACACGTGGCGGTGCGTGAGGACAGGTGGCGCTGGATTCGCGGCGACGAGCTCTTCAACGTGGTGCAATCTGATTGGCCGTCCGAGACACGGTTTGTACGCGAAATGGTAAAATGACCCTTTTGCCCTTCAGTTTATCCCTAAAATGACCATAATACCCTCATATATTTGCCTATAAATAGGTGATGGATTGGCTGCCAAATTCATTCCATTTTTTGAGCAACAATTCGGCAGATTCTCTTTCTTTTTCTTTTAAATTAATTAATCCTTAATTAAGGGATTAATTAATATATAATTAGGTGGTTATATAATTAATATATAAACCACTTAATTATTAGAAAATTAGGGAATTTTTTAGTCTAGAAAAATGAATTTTTCTAGAAAATATTTTCTCGAGTATTTAGGGAAATACTTGTGGAGCCCACACTCCGAGGGTCGAGTCGAGGATATTGCAGGGAAGCTCTGCCGGTCTCACGAAAGGAAAAGGAGCTGGAAAAATATCGTTAGATAGCCATATTTGCAGTACCTTAATATTTTACAGTTATATTATTTTAAGCACGATAAATTATATGCTCTTAAGTGTTAATTTCATGTTAGATATTTATCGGCTTAAGTGATTTAAAATTTATTATCAATTACATGTATATACTTGAGAAGAGCATTTCGCTGACCAAAGGTTCATATGCAGCCACTCTGCTAGGACGCCAGGCGGAAGACTACCTGAAGTTCAATGAGGAAGAGTTACCAGACCTTGACCAAATCTGTGTGGAAGAGCCTATGTCGGAGTATCATTACCCAAAGATCACCTTATCGGCTGAATACGGGAAGTAAATCCAGTGCCCATAGTACAATGCTATCATATTACGCATCTTGGTCCGGAGCACGAATATTAACCTCCTTTCTACGAGAATTGAGAGGTTTTGGAACCTCCAAGAGGGTTTTGACCTTATTGAATTGGGGAACGGATGCTATACTCTGAAGGTATACGACGCCGAAAAGGCCATTGCCATCCTAACCGGGGGCCCTTGGGTTATTGGAGGAAACTACCTGGTCGAAAGGAAATGGATTCCACAATTCAACGCTACAACGGAAAGGATAACCACCACGATCTCGTGGGTGAGAATCAGGGGCTTAGCCACAGAATACTATAAGGAAACCATACTCTATGGGATTGCTACGGCTATTAGAACTCCTGTGAAAGTTGACAAGAACACTTACTTTGGGGAGAAAGGCAAATATGCCGTGTTTGTATGGAATTAGACCTGGAAAAACCTCTAAGAAGTGGAATCAATGTCGAAGGAAGACTGCTGGCGGTAGAATACGAGAACCTTCCCTCAATTTGCTTCCACTGTAGCCAGGTAGGCCACCGCATTGGCAATTACCCGAATAAACCTCCTGCTTCGGCCCCAAGCCAAGAGATCCAAACAACCAAAGAGACTGCCGCCTCGCACCCTGCTCATGTCGATCCGGGTAAGGGGAAAGATGGTCCACAATTCGGGCCATGGATGTTGGCCAAGCGTGGACGCTTCACCAAGTCTAATGGTACAGCGTCCGTGATAAACCCCGACAACAGCGGGCTAACACCGCCGAAACAGATGGAAAGTTTCGATGGTCGCAGAAAGATACCTCCGGAACATCGCGCCAAACAAGGAACAAGGAAGCGATTTCTGCGCAACAGAATAGGTTCGAAATTTTTGATAATCCCCTAATGGCGGAAACTGACGCACTGGTTACGAAAACAGTTTTCCAAGAGGAACAGAACCCCCAAACTTTGGGAACAGCTCATAAAAATCCCTTGATTCCAGCAATTGCGGAAAATCTGCTAGCTACAGAAGATTCGGTTAAAGAGAAACATGAAACTACCCTAGGAGTCTCCCAAAGATTTCGGACCCATACTAAGAAGATGGGCAGGAAACCGGGCTCTCACACGAACAGGGCCCAAACCACGACTTTAGGTCAAAAGAAACCACTTCAGAATATCGATATCAACCTAGTTTCTGGTTTTGGAACTAACAAACTTAGTTCGCCTCTTTTGCATCAGAACCAGAAACTAACAAACTTAGTTCGCCTTTCCATGGCAGCCATGAACGAAGAGAATTTGGAAAACCTGATACTAACGCAAGAGTGGATAGATGAACCGGAGATGGCATCCCTCCACAGCCTATCCCGGCCTTTTGGGAGCCTCACACACCTGAGTCCACACTTCCACCAGGCGGAGATACAGGCGACCTTCGTAACACTAGCAAACCAGATTCTGATCTATCAGCTGAATGTGGAACTCACCACAAGCGAGATACGTCGGCATCATTCTTTGATGGAAGCACTAGTCACTCAGGTCCTACAGGGTATTTCCCGACGTCGGGTTGAGAACCCGATTTTACTTGACTCTCTGTTAACTATTCCGATGAAAGTCCTATCTTGGAATTACAATGGCACTGGTAATGAGGAATTTAGGCGCACCTTACGCGACCTTATCCGAGATTATAAACCAGACATAGTTTATCTTCTTGAAACCAGGATTTCGAAAGTTAGACCTGAGGAAGTCTCACGAAGCCTTAGTTTTAGTAATGTTTGCAGAGCTCCCACTCAGTGGCGTGAAGGAGGTTTTTGGATGCTTTAGGACGAAGATAATATACGTGTGGAGATCTTGGAAGTGACGAACTAGCTCATCTATGCCAAAATTGGTCCGAGGATGGGTCACTACTGGTGTTGCACGGGAGTCTATGCTAGCCCAAACTCAAGGAAGAGAGAAGAGTTATGGAGAGACCTACGCCGTATCTACCCTAGCAACACCACTTCCTGGAGAAAAGCGCCTAGTGAGAAAAGCGACTTTAACAACATCAAAGCGCCTAGTGAGAAAAGCGGGGGACGGCCTGGCTCCTGGAATCGGTGTGAGAAATTTTTAGCGGATATAGACAGTTGTGGATTGATTGATCTGGAACCCAAGGGGCCCCGGTACACTTGGGCAGGGACGGTGAATTGTGGTGTTCGCATAAAGGAAAGACTTGACAGGGCCCTTTCGAATCTCTCCTGGACTACCAAGTTTCCAGATAGCGTGACTCGAGTTCTTCCCAAAACTCACCCGGATCACAATCCAATCATCACGGACACGGAGGGGGGATGTCTAAGGAGCGGTACAGGCCATTCCATTTTGAGGCAGCTTGGGCTTCCCATCCGGATTGTAAACAAATTGTTAAGAAACACTGGAAAACCAATCGGGAGATGAAAGTTATATGTCAATCTCTTCAGGATGAGTTGCTGGAATGGAATCGGTCCACTTTTGGTAATATCTTTCAGAAAAAAAGACTGCTCAAAGCTAGAATTGCTGATATTCAAAAAATTCTGGAAGAGCGCCTCTTTGAAGAACTCAGACAGTTAGAACTCGGCCTCATCAGAGAATATAACGAGGTTCTAAAGCAGGAAGAAGTGCTTTGGTTCCAAAAAATCCAGAATTAATTGCCTGACTCTGGGTGACAACAATACGCGCTTCTTCCATCTGTCTACTCTTACTCGACGATGTAGAAATAAAATTATCTCTCTCCGTCTTGATAATGAATGGTACAGTGATTCGGACCTTCTCAAAGGACATGTGCAGAAATACTTTTTTGATCTGTTTGCTCCTGCCGCTTCGGATTATGAAGGTAATCTAGGACAAAGTAGATTTCAATGAATACTCAAACAAAGAGACGTGGCTAATCTCAACAGGGCAATTACTAAATCTGAAGTCCATAAGGTTCTAATGTCCATGAAAGCCTTCAAGGCTCTGGGCCCAGACGGACTCCAAGCCCACTTTTATCAAACCTTCTGGAGCTCGGCTGGTGATAAAATGCTCGATTATATCAGCTCCTGCTTCTCTTCTCATTCAATACCAGAGGAAATGGGGTCTGCTTTTGTTTGTCTTGTTCCAAAAAATGACTGTCTGAAGGATGCGAGCGAGTTTCGCCCTATTGCACTCCTCAACGTTACGCTTAAGGTGCTCACAAAAATCCTTATTCATTGGATAAAACCTTTTGTTTCCGATCTTATTGGGCCACTTCAAAGTTCTTTTATCTCGGGTAGGACTACTCATGATAATATCTTGACTCTGAAAGAACTGATACATACGATGTACAACTCTAAAAGCAAAAGGGGTAGTCTGTTGTTGAAACTCGATCTGGAGAAGGCTTACGATAAAGTCAGTTGGGACTTTCTTTGGGAAACTCTAGAGTTCTTTGAATTCCCAGAAGCCTTTGCATGTTTAATTATGAGTAGTATCACGGGAGTGAAGCCCTGTATACTTTGGAATGGTGAACCTATGGATCCAATTACTCCCACATGTGGCATACGACAAGGGGACCCTCTTTCGCCCTATCTTTTTATCCTCTGTATGGAAAGGTTGAGTTATATGATAGAAGAAGTTGTTTCTTCCAAAGCTTGGAAACTGGTGGCTGTGTGCAGTCGTGGTCCGCGTATCAGCTATTTACTCTTTGCGGATAATATCGTGCTCTCGGCGACAACCTCTCTTGAAAATGCCAAGACTATCCAACACATTATGAGCACTTTCTGTGAGGCATCAGGTCTTCGGATCAGCTGCCGTAAATCTAAGGTTTGGTTCTCCCCACTTACGAGTCAAGACAGGCACAGCAACATAGCTGATCGTTTGGGAATTGAGGAAACTCAATCTATTAGTAAATATCTGGGGGTTAATCTTGGAGATGGAAGCCGCTCGAACGCTGTGTTCACCGAATGCTTGGAAAGGGTTCAAAAACGCTTGACGCAATGGAAAGCAAAGACCCTTAACTTAGCTGGAAGGATGACTCTAATCCAATCAGTCTCCTCCGCCATCCCTATTTACCAGATGCATACTAGCTGGTTCCCACGCAACTTTTGTGAGAAGCTGGATCAGCTTAACCGGAATTTCCTTTGGTCTTCGGATCCGGAGAAACGTAAGACTGACTTAGTAGGCTGGAATAAAGTCATACGGAAGAAAGCGGAAGGTGGTCTTGGACTGAAAGAGACAAAGAAGAGCAACATAAGCATGTTAGCTAAAATCGGATGGCGGATCTTGAGGGAACAAGATAGCGTCTGGTGTAAAGTTTTTAAGGTAAAATACTTGTCGGAGGGCGACATCCTGTCTGTGGAACCAAAGGTTATGGCTTCGGGACCAAAGGTTATGACTTCGGGACTGTGGAGAGGAATTATAGAGAGCTTGAACCGCGTGTCACATAAAATTCAGTGGCGTGTGGGTGACGGAACGAAGGTGAGGTTATGGGACGACAACTGGACCGGAATAGGGACTCTCAGGAGTGTCATCCATGGGTGGTACGTGTCCTTGGGACACGTGTCTCACACATGTATATATTTATGTGATTAAATAATTAATGTTTTAATTATTTAATAAACTTTGGTTTAATTTTGAATTGAAATGAAAGTCTTATTTTGGAGAAAAATAATCTATTTAATTAATTACGAAGTAATTAATTAGATAAATAAGTTATTTATTTATTAATAAATAAATAAAGTATAATATTATCTAAAAGGGGTTTGGATATTTTAGCTCTCTTAAAAGTTGATTTGAATTATAATTCAAAGTCAAAGTTTGGAATTACTTGATAATCAAGTAATAAGAGGAGGGACCAAATCCTTAGTCCAATAGGACTAGGATCGGCCGCCCCACTCCATCCTATATATAGGGGAGCTCGAGCTCCCCTTAGGGCAAATTAAAGAATTCTTTTGGTTCATGTGTTGAACACCGTCCTTTTTCCAAGATCAAATAAACCCTAGGTTAAGCCTAAACACTAACTAGAGAACTAGCATCCTTACTAGTTAGATTGTAGTCAAGTTGGTGGACTATCTCTAGAAAGCTTCAAGTTAGAAGTTTTTAAAGGTTCGAGCTTTACCAAGGAGAGGGGATCAAGCCGCGAGAATAGTGTTCTTGGGTGGCTTGAAAAGCTTCAAGAAAGATTATTGAAAAGTAAGTTTCTAATCTCTACGAATTCGGATTCACGATTGCGAGTTTCGATTCTTTTGTTGGAAAATTTTTAAATTTTCGCTGTTTTCTGATTTCGTTTTTCCAACAAGTGGTATCAGAGCCACCTCGTTAATCGTGTTTCTGATTCGTCTCCACTTATCTGAATTTGGTAGAAATTCTTAGGCTTAGATGCGAATTAGGTATTCTTGAGTTCTTTTAGAATGCTTGAATTACGAAACTATTTTCTTCCTAAAAGTTTCTGAAAAACGGTTTCGAAAATTTGATTGAAATTATTTTGGATCAAATATATTTAAATCGTGTTTTAAATTTTGGATTGTTGTTGGTTTTTTGAACAAAAAGTACGAAACACAAAATCGCGTTACGAAAACACAAGCCTAGACGTGCTAAGGCGTAGCACGCTTAGGCCCGCGCGCCCGTCCGCCCAGCAGTTCCGCAACCGCCCGGGACTGCCCGCCGCTGCTGCTCGCCTGCGTCTAGGCTTGCCTGCTCGCCTCCCGCAACCGCACTGGAGCCTTGCCCGGAACGCCCGTCTGCTGCTGCGCGGGATGGGCGCAGGGCGCGCGCTGGCAACCTTTTGCTGCCGGTCGCGAGCAGGGCGTGCGTGTGCGTCTAGCGCGTGACGTTGCGCGGCGTGCGGGCGGACAGTCCGGGCCATTCGTTTCGCAATCTTGATTTTCGTGTTTAGTCCAATCCAATCCTGATTTAATTTTTCTGAAAAATTTTGTTTTATTAAATTTGAATTATTTTTGAAATAATTGTTTAAATTAGGATTTTGAAAAATTAAGCGATTTAAATTTTGGGAAAATTGCAAACTTTATTTTATGAAAATATTGAAAGAATAAAATTGTTAATTTTCAGAAATTAATTGGAATTTTATTAGTTTTTTATTTTTTGGGTTTTATGGAAAAGGCTCTTGAACAAGAATTGCATCTAAGTCGTGTTTTAAGCTATTAGAGCTTAAAGCGAGAATTTTAATTTACTGGTTAAATTTAAATTCTTGCAATTTATACATGTTAGGTGATCATGGGTTTAGACTTATGTATGGTTTTAATTTATGCACATGGATGGTTTAAATTGGGGTTAGAGCCCTATAGTTGCGTTATTCAATTGAGGTTGGAGCCTCACTTATGTGCGTACTGTTATGTGATTTATTATGTGGCTTTCCATATTACTATTTTTGAGGTCGGGGTATGCCCCTTGTAATTGTCTAAGGCCAATATGAACATTGAGCCTTATTACTTTATGTCTTTTTCTTTTTATTGTAATTTGAGAGTAGAGATAGGTGGTGAGGTTTTATTTTCATTTTGGAGACAATGCACCCATGGATTAAGATGGACCACATTCAAGTAACAAGGAGACCATAAATGAAGACCCCTCAAAATATTTGGGTGGGGAATCTCAATTGAAAATGTAATAGAGATAGGGCTCATATTTTGTTACTGCTTTCCCTTATGTGATTTAAACTGTTTATGTGGCATGTATGTTAGAACTTGTGATTGTGGAGTGGCTCCCACATATCACGCATAAGATAGGTAGAACCCATGATCATCACATGTTAGTATCATGCTAGGACATGTTATCTGCTAAGTGCTTGTGTGAAATGCATTTAAGTTTTACTTGCATTAATCAAGACTAATTAAAAAGGATAACATATACGTTGGTGAGGTCGAACCGGACAACTCTCCGGTTATATCGAAAATTCCCATTAAATATTAAGCTAATTTCGAACAATAGGTGTTTAACTCGAGATGAAAATTTTGAATTAAATTCCTAGCATTCCATCAATAGTTTTTAAGTTTAGTAAGTGAAGCTAGTTATTGTCATCGAGTCGTGGGATAGCTAGTGGAACTTATTAGTTCTTCGTTACCTAATTGATCATTTTAAATGATCAATATTTCGTGACCAATTTTGGCAAGGGCGATGTCCGCGAGTCGTGGGTCGTTCGAACTAAGTTTTGATCATGATCTTATGATTGATGGGTCTAGCTTAAAGCCTAAGTAAATATGGATGTCGCACGAGTCGTAGGTCCATATTGAAAGATAAGTGATGAAAAAACAATTACTAAGAATTCTAAAGGGGTTAGAAATGGTAAGTTGTACCTTCATAGGGTTTTACTTAGAATGACCGCAAGTCGTGGGTTCGAGGAAAAATACTTAGGATCTTAGTACCCATTGGGAAACATGTTCCTCTTAGATCTTTGCTAATTATAGATCTTTGAAAAACAGTGGGAGCTACATTAGATTAAAGACCTTATCTTTTGTATATTGTTATAATTCAGCATGCTCACTAGTTCTCTATTTTACCATTTAGGTCGTAGATTCTGTGATTCTCTCCGTGTTTTGAAATGGCAACTAAAACCCCTCTTGTATCGATCCTCGAGTCAAACAAGTTGACTGATCCCAACTATTCTGATTGGCTGAGGAATCTGAAAATCATTTTAGATTCTGAGAAGAGAACTTATGTTCTCTTCGATGGGGAGCCTAGTCCCGAAGGGGACGCTCCCACTCGGGCCGAGCGGGTCGCGATCCAGAAGTGGAAGGATGATAATCTCCAAGCCCGTTGCCTTATGTTGGCTAACATGTCTCCGGACTTGCAAAGGTAACATGAGGCCATGGAATTTTCTTGGGAGATTTACGGCCACTTAGAGCAACTTTACCGCCCTCATGAACGTGTTACAAGGTATAACACTTCAAAGGAATTGTTCCACTTGAGAATGAGGGAAAGTTCAAGTGTCCATGAATATGGACTCAAGTTTCTCGCCCTTACTGAGAAACTTGCTTCCATGGACATGCCGCTAAAAGATGAGCTTGCAGTGGACTTGTTGCTAGCCTCGCTCCCACCATCATTTAACCCATTTATCCTTAACTTTAATATGAATCATGCTGGTACTACTGTAGCTGAGCTAATAAGTTAGCTTGTGACTGCATGATCAAGAAGGACAATAAAGTTCTGATGGTGAATGCTCCATCTTCCTCTTCTGGGCCTTCTAAAGATAAGGGCAAGAAAGCCCAAAAGAAGAAGAAGAAACCCCTTAAGCCCACTGGTGGCATTTCGAAGGGAAAGGCCCAAAAGAAGAAGCGTGATCAGAAAGATGATGTTTGCTTCCATTGTGGCAAAGCGAGACATTGGAGGAGAAACTGCCCAGAGTACAAGGCTACTCTAAAGAAAGGTATGTTTCTCGTTGAAGTAAATCTTTCTATTAATTCTAGTTCTTGGGTACTTGATACCTGTTGTGGAACTCATATCTGTAATGATGTACAGATGCTAAATGAGGTTCAACAACTCAGAGAAGGAGAATGTGTCTTGAAGATCGGCGATGGCTCAAATGTTGAAGCCCGAGCTTTAGGCACAATTAGATTAGATTTAGGTAGTTTTGAGTTAGTTTTAAATAAAGTCCTTTATGTACCGAGCATTATTCGTAATATAATTTCAGTTCCAATTTTAGATTGTGAAGGTCATGAAACTTATATTAAGAATGGTAAATATTTTATCAAACGAAACAACTCTTCCGTTCACATCGGTACTCTAAGTAATGGACTTTATCTAACTCAAAATATCAATATTATAAATATACAATGAGAAACTAAATATAAGAGAGATGACAAAGTTTCAGCTCCCTTATGGCACGCTAGATTAGGACACATTTCCAAGAACAGAATTAGCAAGATAAACACTTTAGGATCATTCTCTGAAAATGATCTCAAAGAGTTAACTTCTTGCGAATCCTGTCTCAAAGGAAAAATGTCCAAAGTTCCTTTTAAAGGAACTGTGGAACGTGCCACTAAGGTTTTGGATTTGATCCATTCTGATGTTTGCGGACAACTTAGTGTAAGCACAAGAAACAATCATCAGTATTTCATAACCTTTACTGATGACTTTAGTTGGCATGGTTATGTATATTTAATGAAGTATAAATCTGAAGCTTTTGAGAAATTCCTAGAATTTCAAAAGGAGGTTGAGAACCAAACTGGTCACAAGATCAAAGCACTTTGATCTGATCGAGGAGGCGAGTATCTTAGTGAAGAATTCCTTAGTCATCTCAAAGATAATGGGATTATCTCTCAGTGGACTCCCCCGGGAACTCCTCAACTAAATGGAGTTTCTGAGAGAAGGAATCGAACTCTACTTGATATGGTTCGTTCCATGATGAGTTTCACTGACTTACCACCTTCTTTCTGAGTTATGGCCTAGAAAGTGCAGCAAAGATTTTGAATCTAGTTCCCTCTAAGTCAGTCCCTAAAACGCCCTTTGAAATGTGGCATGGTAAAATCCCTAGTTATTCTTACTTAAGAATTTGGGGTTGTCCTGCTTACGTGAAGATGACAGTGGGAGATAAGTTAGAATCTCGTTCTAACTTATGCTACTTTGTAGGTTATCCTAAGGAATCCATAGGATACTACTTCTATGATCAATCTGAGTAAAAGGTGTTTGTTTCCAGAAATGCTACTTTTCTTGAGGAACCGTTCCTTAAAGAAAAGAAAGGCAAGATCATAGAATTAGAGGAAGTACAAAGTGACCCCACGCCGCCCACTGAAGAAACGTCCTCTTCTGATCAACCACAACCAATCACGAATTTCGATACACGCCTAAATCCTCCTCTAAGGCGTTCTGAACGCACTCCTAGACAGCCGGAGAGATGGTATGGATTCTTCCATGAGATCTCTCAAAAGGATAATGATCCTTTAACATATGAGGAGGCACTTTCAGATTCTGACTCTGAACAGTGGATAGAAGCCATGAAATCCGAAATGGATTCCATGAACTCCAACCAAGTTTGGACCTTGGTAGATTTGCCTGATGGAGTCAAACCCATAGGTTGCAAATGGAACTTTAAGAGAAAGCTTGGAGTTGATGGAAGCATTGCAGACTACAAAGCGAGACTGGTTGCAAAAGGATTCACTCAAAGACCAGGAGTGGACTTTGATGAAACTTTTTCACCAGTTGCAATGCAAAAGTCTATTCGGATCATGCTTGCCATTACTACATATTATGACTATGAGATATGACAAATGGATGTGAAACTGCCTTTCTCAATCGTGACATTGATAAAGACATTTATATGGAGCAAACCATAGGTTTCACATTCAGTGGGAGTGAGCAAAAGGTTTGCAAACTCCAAAGGTCAATCTATGGAGTGAACAGGCTTCTAGGAATTGGAACATTCGATTTGATGAATCAGTCAAAGCGTTTAGCTTCATTCAAATTTCGAATGAATCGTTTGTGTATAGAAAGGAATTGGAGACCTCAGTGCAATTCTTAGTACTTTATGTTGATGATATCCTTCTTATTGGGAATTCGAAGGTTGACATGAAAGTAACTAAGTTATGGTTATCGAACCAATTCGAGATGAAAGATCTTGGTGATGCGTCCTATATCCTTGGAATCAAAATCTATCGAGATAGATCTAGAAGGTTAATAGGACTATCACAATCGATGTACATTGACAAAGTATTGAAGAGATTCAATATGGAGTCAGCAAAGGTTAACAACCCTTCCTATGAGTGTAGGAACATGTCTTTCTAAGAAGATGTGTCCTAAGACTAACCTTGAGAAGGAAAGAATGACTCATACACCTTATGCATCAGCAATAGGTAGCATAATGTATGCAATGGTATGCACTCGACCGGATGTGGCTTATGCACTTAGTGTAACAAGTCGTTTCCAATCTGACCTTGGAGATGGTCACTGGGCTACCGTGAAGAATATTCTTAAGTACTTGAAAAGTACTAAGGATTTATTCTTAGTTTACGGAGGTCAGAAAGATTTTACTGTCGAAGGATACTGCGATGCAAGCTTTGCATCTGACTTAGATGATTTTAAGTCAATGTCAGGACACATTTTCTGCCGAAACGGCGGAGTAATGAGTTGGAAGAGTTCCAAGCAAACGACCACTGCAGATTCGACCACTGAGGCAGAATACTTAGCTGCAAATTATGCAACTAAGGAAGGTGTTTGGATTGGAAACTTCATTCAGGAGTTGAATGTTGTTCCTAGCATGAAAGACCCCATTACTGTGTTTTGTGACAACACTGGGGCGGTTGCTCAAGCAAGAGAACCAAGATCTCACCAACGGACCAAGCACATTATGAGGAGGTATCACATAATCCGTGATATTATCAAAAGAGGAGATGTGCATATTGAGAGGGTCACATCAGCAGAGAACGTGGCAGATCAACTTACTAAACCCCTTAGTCGAGAAGCTTTCGAAGGTCATCTTCAGAAGATGGGACTTAGAACAGCTTTAGAATGGCTTTGACGGGCAAATGGGAAATTGTTAGGAATAGTACCCTAGAAAGCCGATTGTATATCCGCTTTGTACTTTTTCTTATTGTAATCACAGACAATCTTTGAATGAAATGACGAATTGAGGCAACACTTCTTTATATGCTCTTGTTTGGTATGCGTTTACTTTAGCTGTGCATGTATGAGAACTCCCCTAATCCTGATGACTTTAGGACTCCACCATTTTGGTGAAATGGTTCATGAAACGAGCCCTATATCACATAAGTCATGATTAGTAAAATACTCCAAGCCGATGAGTCCTACAGACAGTGGGAGTGTCAACCTGACTCCTCTAAGGCTTGCTTGTGGGATCATGCCCTTAAGAAGGACCACCTTGTTTCATGGAGGTGCAAAGTGTATAGTTGATACGTATGTGATACATGAGGGTGTTTACTTCTATAAGTAAGTTCACTGAGGTGCCCCGTGTGAGAAGATTCCTAAATGGGAAAGGAAGTTTCTATTTCAGGAAATGAAACTTCCAGATTAGGAAATATCTCACGAGTCATTGATGTGATTAATTGATCCTTAGACTTGAGGTTCCATGTCACTTTGTGAGTTAACTCTGTAGTCTTAGGTATAAGCTTTAAAGGGTGTCGCCTTAGACAACTGATTCAAGGCTTATGCTGGGACTGCACATGTGATTCATGAAAGTGAATGAGAATCAAGAAAGGACCTACACTTGCATTTGCAAGGCGATCTCTTATTGTGTAAGTCATTCATATGCCATATGGAGTCCTTGGCCAAGGCAGTAGATCAGGACATCAAGAAAATGATTTCTTGGATTGAGATCAAATGGATATGAAATGCACTTAGCTTTAAGACCAGATTATTAGGGTTCTAATTATTCCCTTACCCTAGATCTTGGTTGAGAGATAGTAAGTAGGAGGATTGTACCTCACATGAATCAATGACTTGAAGGTTCTATCGAATCGAGACATTCCAATTCAGCTAGGGGTTAAACACCTGTTGCTAGACTATGGTTGTTTAATCTGTGGACTGATTAATTAATTAGTGAATTAATTAATTAGGGTCACTGCTAATTGAATTGAGAACCTAAAGGGTCACACACAACAACTTGGTTACATGAGTTAAGGCTTTCAAATGATTAAACGAGTTAATCGAGCCAAGAGGGTTCCACACGTGTGGGTCACGTGGGTGGTACGTGTCCTTGGGACACGTGTCTCACACATGTATATATTTATGTGATTAAATAATTAATGTTTTAATTATTTAATAAACTTTGGTTTAATTTTGAATTGAAATGAAAGTCTTATTTTGGAGAAAAATAATCTATTTAATTAATTACGAATTAATTAATTAGATAAATAAGTTATTTATTTATTAATAAATAAATAAAGTATAATATTATCTAAAAGGGGTTTGGATATTTTAGCTCTCTTAAAAGTTGATTTGAATTAGAATTCAAAGTCAAAGTTTGGAATTACTTGATAATCAAGTAATAAGATAGAGAGACCAAATCCTTGGTCCAATAGGACTAGGATCGGCCGCCCCTCTCCATCCTATATATAGGGGAGCGCGAGGTCCCCTTAGGGCGAATTGAGGAATTCTTTTGGTTCATGCGTTGAACATCATCCTTTCTCCAAGATCAAATAAACCCTAGGTTAAGCCTAAATACTAACTAGAGAACTAGCATCCTTACTAGTTAGATTGTAGTCAAGTTGGTGGACTATCTCTAGAGAGCTTCAAGTTAGAAGTTTTTAAAGATTCGAGCTTTACCAAGGAGAGGGGATCAAACCGCGAGAAGAGTGTTCTTGGGTGGCTTGAAACGCTTCAAGAAAGATTATTGAAAAGTAAGTTTCTAATCTCTATGAATTCAGATTCAGGATTGCGAGTTTCGATCCTTTTGTTGGAAAATTATTAAATTTCTGCTGTTTTCTGATTCCATTTTTCCAACACCGATGTACTCCCCCTCCCCCCCCCCCCCCCCCCTCCTTCAACCCTTTCATCAACATTAGATTTATTCAAATTATTATCAGGTTCATCACTAACATCCTCTTCACGTAAACTGTAATCACTTTCTAAAAATTTTTCATGCTCAGAGCTTTGCACATCAACATCATAATTATCAACTTCATCATCAACTTGATACAAAGATTCTAAGAAAATTGGAACTTCTCTATCTTCTTCATGACACAAACAAAGACGCAGAATGTGATGAGTCTCTTTGAACAAAACAAATTCACCATTTTCAATCTTGTAATATCTTTTAGTCTCTTTGTGGCCTAATCCCTCACACAATTTATCCACATAATCAAACCCAATCCTATTTAGATCAACATAGTCAAACTTACTAACCTTTCCCCCAAAATACTCAGCACCTTTGTTTCCTTTGCTGAAAAATCCTCCATGGTGGATGACAAGTGTGACGGCGGGTTCGTCTAGATCTGTAACACCGAAAACCTATGTTAGGGTTTTGTAACAGAGCTTGCCATTAAAAAAAAAAAAAAAATTAAGCCATAGGGGCCACATCTTCAACAGTACAAGCAACAAGACAAACACCACGTGAATGAACATCACTTTACCCAACATACATGATAAAATATTTCATTACAACTTCAGGGATCGTTCTTGCATTTCAAGGATCACTTTGTGCAATGGTTGGAATTGAGAGCGATTGAAAGAGGAATGAGTTTAGGGATTTTGGGCATAGTGAAATTGGGGGTAAGAAATCGTTCTCAGACCCTAAACTAACGTGCACGTGATAATCAAGTGCGTGCACTGTTATTTGTTGACGGAAATTGGAGCTTGGGACTACATTTACAAAAATTGAAATAATATGGGACTAAAATTGCAAAAACCGTAATGATTGGAACCAAAATTAAAAAGTGGGTAATTAATTTACGGGACTAAAATAGCAATTTCCTCAAAAAAAAAAAATGTAAAATCTTGCCACAATAATATTATGATCGTCCTTTTCTCCTTACTCATCGAGTCTATATGTTGCAGGAAGCGCTGAAATTTCTGCAACTTGATCTTTCTCGTGATCAATTCGAGCTTTAATTGTGTTTAAAGCTTCAATTAAGCAGTGATATATACATATAACCTTACTCATCGAGTCTATATGTACTGTGAAGATCTGAAATTTCTGCAAGTTGATCTTTCTCCTGATCAATTCGAGATTTAATTGTGTTTAAAGCTTCAATTAAGCAGTGATATATATATATACGTATACAAGCAGCTTCCTAGTTACCAAAAAAGATGGAGAATACGCAGCAGAACTTGAGTGATCGCCTGACCACAATCGCCGAGGAAAACATGCATCTGTCTCGTTTCATTCAGAAGCATTTTCAAGAAAATTACTCTCCTGATTTTCTCAACAAGGTATTTTAATCTCTTCTTCCTCTCTGTAATTGTAATTGACTACCAGCCTTTCTCGATTAAAATTGCGACTCTGCGACTGCTTAATATGATTGCGCTGGTGATGCTATTCTAGTTGATGGCGGAAATAATTGCGACGTATCTGTTGGTGTTCGTGACTTGTGGTGCGGCAACGCTTAGCGCCAAGGACGAGCACCAAGTGTCGCGGCTTGGAGCCTCCCTCGCGGGTGGCCTTATCGTCACCGTTATGATCTATGCCGTCGGTCACATCTCCGGCGCTCATATGAACCCCGCCGTCACCCTTGCTTTCGCCGCGGTCAGGCATTTCCCATGGAAGCAGGTTTAGAAAATTATTCTCCCTTTGTTTTGTTCATTATATACGTACAATTATTTGACTTTAATTAATCACTTGGTGGATACCAACGATAATATTATATATTCTGTCGTGTAATACAGATAATGAATATTAACGTTGTATGATATGTATAATAATAATTGAAGCAATAAAGAATACTTGTGTCTCGCGATTGAGGATCCTCATGTTTAATCTAATTAAGAAATTACATAAAATATATTGAGGTTTTTCAATTATAGGATCATCTTTTTTATAACTTGATTAAATTTTATGGGTATTCATAATTATCCTTATAAAATATACATAGAATCAAAAGATATTAAATTTAATGTATCATCCATCTCCTACACTATCACCGGTGATTGTAGTCTGAGTCTGATTCTGCCAAATTAGTATAACGAGAAGATGAGCTAGTATTTTGTACTTGACACATGATTAATAAAAAATTTAGATACGGCAACAAATTATGGACTGAAATTTTCTCACCATCACAACCAATATTTTACACTAGAAATTAATTGATGGGATTGTTAGGAATAAATATTCTATGTCAAAAGACTTTGACACATACGTCACTTACTTTAAATTATAAACAAATCATTAATTTCAACAAAGTGGAATAATTAATTAATTGCATGAATTCAAATCCAGGTACCTTTCTATGCAGTAGCTCAGTTAACAGGAGCCACATCAGCTGGGTTCACTTTACGCATACTGTTAAAACCAGTTAAAGATATTGGCACCACTTCGCCATCTGGAACAGATCTTCAAGCCTTAGTCATGGAAATTGTTGTTACTTTTTCCATGATGTTCATCACCTCAGCCGTAGCAACTGACACCAAAGCTGTAATACAAACAGCAAACATACTATTTATTTAATTCTCTATTAACTTTTGCCTCGAAAATAAATAACAAAAATTCTTGAAAAAATGTTTTCTCGGTTTCTCTTTGGTATAGATAGGGAAGCTTGCAGGGATTGCGGTCGGGTCAGCGGTATGCATCACTTCGATCTTAGCCGGGTAAGTAATAAATTGGATGTTCTTGGACAGGCAGGTTTTTACTCATGCACCAAACAGTTTATATTTTTGATGCATTTTTAATGCACTTCTACGAAAAGATATATCACAAAGAAAGCTAGCATTTTAAGAGCTCAAATGTTTATGTCACTTTTCTTCAGGCCCGTATCAGGAGGATCGATGAATCCGGCTAGGACAATTGGTCCAGCGATCGCCAGCAGTTACTACAAAAGTATTTGGATATATATAGTTGGACCTGTCTGTGGGACATTGTTGGGGGCGTGGTTCTATAGTTTCATTCGCATTTCGGACAAACCGGCTCAGGCTTTGTCGACACCAGTCACACCAGCTTTGTTGCATTCAGACTTCCAAGTATGAGAAGAATTAATGAAGTACACGCAGTGGAAATTAATGACAATCCTAATCGTGTCTGATTTTGTACAAAAAAGATGAATCATGTTACAAATTTGTGTATGCCAATATGGGTTTGCCCAAGTGATTAAAGGGTTAGTTCTCAAACGCAAAGATTCGGGTTCAAATCCTTCTGGTCGCTTGGGGGTATGTGTGTTTAAATAAAAAATAAAAAATCAAAAAAGAATATTACAAAGTTGTGTATAAGTTTTGCACCAGTTATCTTCTAATAGTTCTTATAATTACATGTAGCATAAATTGAGTCATTTCAACCCCTTTGATAGTGTGATCTATAAAACAAGGTCCCGGAATAAGTAATGATCAAGTCTATCCTATTAGATATTACACTTGCTGCTGTTTGAGGGTGTTTGGCTGAGCTTGAATTAATCTATCACATGTGAAAGTTTGAAAAATACCTAAAATTCCCATGATCCAAACTAAAATAAAAATAAAGAATTTCACCCTTGTGTTATAAAAATTAACATAAAAAACCTTATGTTTTTAAAATATTTGCATGGTGAACCTTGAAAAATTCTGGTGTTGGACACAAGCTAAAAGTGCGACTAAAACACTAATTTTCTATATTTATTGGACGCAAGATGACTAATTTACCCTTTTATATTTTGACATACGTACAGCATCTCACATCTCTCTATATTATTCAATACTTTTCTACATGCATCAAGACTTTGTACAAAATAAAATTACATGAATAACCTTATAAACAAGTACATGTTGAATACTTTTTTATGTGCACAGAAACCCTGTTTAAAATAAAAATTGAATGAAGAACCCTCTAAACAAGTATAAAAAGGAGTATATAATGAGAGATAGATGATGCATATCAGAATATAAAAGGTAAATAAGTCATTTCACGTCCAATAAATAGAGAAAATTAATGTTCTAGTCGCGCTTTTAGCACGTGTCAATACCAGAAATTTTCAAGGTTCGTCATGCAAATATCTTGAAAACACAGGGTTTAGACAAGATTTTTTTTGCTCATTTTACCTAACACATGGGGTATGATGTAATATAACTCAAAAATAAAGGATACATCAATAAGATCCATAAATAAAAGTGAAAAAAAATTAAAGGATACTAATAAATTCCATTACCACTACATATCACTCCATTATAACTAGAAATCATCAATTCAATTCTCTTCAAAAGAATTTCGGAGATCTTTGAAACAATTCATACAGTAAGTCCGGATTGCTTGAAAAATGAGGTACGAGAATTTCCCAACTAGTTTTCATATTTAGTTTTCATAATTAATTCTATTAATCAGAGAAGATTAGACTCGTTGAGATTTCCAATGTACAGTACTGTCCGCTAATTATTTTCTAGGATTATAATTTATACACGTCACAAAGTCATGAGTCCAATTAATCTTATTAATTATTAGTCATAATTTCTTACAATATTAATTATATCTTGTGGAACGAATTATATATGTCTAAAATACGAAAAATTTAACCAAGTTGGCATGCCAAAAGTACTTAGACCGTACATTGTCCGTAGGAAAAGTATTAAAATTCACTTGACTAAATGAACCTATCGTTGTAAACTTCAAAAGGTAAGACTGTGATCTTAAAAGTCATAATAAAATTAATAAATGTTTTAAATGTCAACTTGGAAAAATGTATTATTTTTTCTGATGCTATCCTATTTCATGCATGGAGACAGGAAGTACTCCTATATACACAATTGTACTCCAACATATTAATTTAAAGATAAATTGAGAAACCAGGAAAATAATCCACCACTAATTAAGATAGAATTAATTTCCGGACGTACAGTTATAAATTATAATAACAAAATTAAGTAGTTTGCAAATTTTCTAAGCCCCTGATTTTGAAGCATTACGTAGTCCGTATACACATAGCCCGTAGGCTGTAGCCAAGCAAGAGAAACCCAACGACAAGCAAAGAAATTTTAGTATTTCTTTGGCATATTCGTCATCGAATGCGAATCTCTTGGTTAAAATCTTAACTCCGTTGTTGCTAATATTACGGAAACATGACCAATGATGCTATTTTAGGTGATGGCAGAAATAATTGCGACCTGTTGATTAGGAGGATCGATGAACCCAGCTCGAACAATTGGTCCAGCCATAGCCAACGGTTAATACAAATTTAAGTATTTGAATACATAGTTCCATTTGCATTTTGGACAAACCGGCTTAAGCTTTGTCGACACCACGTTTGTTGTCATTCAGAATTCCAAGTTTGAGAAGAAATGAAGTACACGCAGTACAAAATGACAGTCCTAATCGTGTTTTATTTTGGGCAGAAAAAATCAATCATGTTACAAAGTTGTGTATAAGCTAGCACCAGTTTTCTTCTGATAGTTCTGATTATATATTTGTAATTACACATACCACAAAATGACTAATCTCAACCGCTGCAATATAGATGACCTATAATATCGACACGCAAAAGAGCCGAGCAGGCTCGAATAAGGTACTAACTCGAGCTCCAAGTTTTATATATATTCTAATTGGTTAATGAAAATGAAATCATTTCTTATAACATTATTTATATCATGTGGAAGGCGACTTTCATCCAAACTCCAAAGTACAAGAAATTCAACCAAGTATTTATGCAAAGTCATTTTCTTTTTGAAAAAATAAAATAAAATAAAATCCAGTTGACTTTAGTTCATAAACTCCAACCGATGAACGGGATTATTAAAAGTCACAATAAATTCAATAATTGTTTTAAGGTTTTAAATGTCGTGAAATATCTAAATCACCATATGGGATATATGGTCGAAAAAATGGGGACCTAACTAAAATCATGCATCTCATTTGGGGACATAACTAAAATAATTTTGAAAATGGGGACCTAACTAAAATTTTTTCAACTGGGGGTACTTTTAAGCAACTCCCCCTTTAAATGTCAACTCGGAAGAAGTAATATATTATTGAGAAAATTGCATTTTTGGTCCCATAGAAAATAGGTCAATTTTTTTTGGTCCCGCAGTTTTTAAATCGTCCTGCACTTTTAGTTTTTCACGAATGTAGTCCCAAAGTGCAAAAATTTCAATATTAGTCCCAAAAAATTTAGAAATATATGTTTATAATATTTTTCCTTAATTAAAAAATACATATCAAAATTAGGAATAATTTAAAAGAATACCAACCACATGATTTGCATTTTATTTTTATAAGAAATAATAAATTATTACATTTTAAAGTATAAGTATTACTTTAAAATTATAAAATAAAAAAATAAAAACATTATACATGATGACATAATTTATAAAATAATCTTCAATATTGCATTTAATTCAAAATATGTAAAATAAAAAATTGAAAAATAATTAATATTTAAATATTTCTTATATATATAACAATGCATTTATTTAAAATAATTAACGTTGGGTTTAGTTAAAATTGAAAAGTTTAGTTAAAATTGAAAATAACTGAAAATTTATATATATATATTATTCAATAACATAATATTAATTAAATAATTAATATAAGTGTGCGTTATATTTGATGGGTCTGAATATGGGATATAGAGTCCGATCACTTTAGAATTTGTTTAAGTGAGGAAACCACTGGAAGATCGCCGGAAAAGATGGGGGCTCTACCTGTTAGGACAAACACACAGACAAAGTCAGAAGGCCAAGCTGGGGGTGGGGAACTGGGGGTGATGCCCAGTTTGGCTCTCCAACGCTCAAGTCAGATGAAGATCTGAAAGAGAAAATATGCTAAGTATGAAGTTGTTGTAATGGAAGTTGCTTACAGTGGAGAAGATGACCTTGCGTATTTATAGTTGAGGGTCAGGGACCCTTTGGTCATTTGCACCGTGTGGCCCTGGCCGAATGTTGCCCTAACACGTGGCATTGCGAGAGAAACCTAGGAGGAATCTTCTCTGCAAAAGCTGGTGAAAGTTGGTGTTGGCAACAGTGGTAGGTGCGCGGGCATGTACGGTGTGTTAGAGAGCCGTTTTGGGGGGTTGGTAACGAGGGCTTAAGAGAGCGCTCGTGGCAACCAAAAGCCTTGAAGGCCAAGAAATTCGCTAGTGGATGAGGGCCAAGGCTTGTGTAATAAGTTGGAGTGGAAGCCTCCCTGAGGGTGTATAGCGCTCGAAGAGGGCTCCCTTGATTGATTGGAACGTTGGCCATGTAGTGGGAATGGCGCTCGTGAGAGAGCGGTAATATTGATCATGTGCGTGTGTAACAGAAACGACACGTGTTCGTGGAGGATACTGGCACTAGAGGGGTTTAGCGCTCGTGTAGGACTGATGCAATCACAGGAAGACAAGTGTCATCATCTCTGAGGTGCCACGTGACAAAAACGTGGGACGAGCGTATTTTGACCCCATCATTTTGTCCCCCAATTCTGTAGTCCTTAGTGATATGGGCTGTAGAATTCAACTAGTACAATCCGACGAGCGTGACGCTCGTATGAGGCCTGGCGTGTTGAGCAATCATCCTTCTGATCATACCATTAATGAGGTCTTTTCATCTGACCGCTTGTAACGTTCAAGCATTAAATGCAGTCCTTTTTTCTGATCATTTGGAGCGTCTAAGCATTAAATGCTGATACGCGTGGGGCGCGTGGGACTCGGGAAGTACGCGACGGTTCAATAAAGTGAACGGTTTCCTAGGCGGGAAATGATTGCGATTTTAAATTTTGTGCCAGAAACGTACCAACTTCCGTCCCTATAAATAAGGGATTCTGTATCTATTCCATCTTTTACGCAAACAAATATTCAGAGCATCCTCTTGCAAAGAAATTCCTTGCAAACAAGTTCCAGAGCATTCCAACCTTCTTCTCAGTTTTTCCAGAAAACCCAAGGTAATTCTCAGTGAAATCCTCTAAGTTTGCTAACCTTAGAATCTGATTTAGGATTTGGTAGTCCTTTAGGCCTTATTTCTCCAGAGATCCCAATTTCTTCGAAAATCCCCCACTTCCAAAATCTCCATATTTTCCAAAATCCACCATAATCATGTCCAGAGATCATGTGGAAGAGTTCGCCCATGAAGTGGAAGACATGGCTACCCAGAGTTCGTCTCCGCCGGCTTCTCCTAGGGACGAGGAGTTAGACGGCCGTGATGACCATAGATGAAAGGAACCCAGGTGGGGTTAAGCATTTCTTCGAAGAGACAAACTTGGTAATGGAGGCGGAGAGGCAGGGGGTGACTCTCCCGATAACAGCGAGCGCAACCCACCCCCCATCGCCACACTGTGACGGTGACTGTTGCAGCCCCGGCCCCGGAACCCGAGGAAGTAGGGGGGACCTCAGGAAGATCCAGTGACAAGGGCAAGGGCAAGAAAATTCAAAAGCCCAAGAAGACCAAGAAAACCAAGGGGCCCAACGAGGGTGAAGGCTCGGGCATGCAAACAACCGAGCGTACCCCAGACGAGACTCCCAGTACAGTCACCATGGGAGAAGTGAAGACAATGTTGGCACCAATTAATTGGGACGAGCGCTTCACATGGAGGATCCCTACTAAACACGAGCGTGCCAACCATCCGCCACCCGGTGAAACGGCAGTCTACATGGATGCGGTCAGTTCTGGGGGCTTGAGGTTCCCGATTCCGGCCCCATTAGCCGGCATCCTAAATGATTTGAACCTCTGCCCTTCTCAAATAGTGCCCAACGGACTGGCTCTAATAATAAGCTTCATAATCCTTATGAGGTGTTCTGGATTCGAGCCATTCATGCGAAACTTCAATGCCCTTCTCCAAGTAGTCAGCTCACCACGCTCGTCACCTGAGGCGGGTGTCTTCTACTACATTCAAGCGAAGGCCCACTTGAAAGTGATCAATTCTCCCTCAACCACTTATGGCCCAAACTGGAAGGAGAAGTACATTTTTGTCAAAGCCCCAGAAGCTGATGATTTCGGGGTGTCCCGGGAGTGGATATCCCATGGGAAGGGATCCCTCGTAAAGAGCCGCCTAGAGCCCGCCTTCCCAAGGGACTGGGCTAGGAACTTGGCAGTGGCATTGAGGGACGAGGGCCAATTAATCGAAACCAAGGACTGGATCGATGATGCTGAATTTATGTTTCTTTACGGGCTCACTAACGACCCGCATTATCTTGACAACCCTCCCACTCGTGATTTGGAGAGAGACGGTTAGATTCTTAGGGCACTAACTTTTTAGATAGGAATACTAACTATATTTTTTCATTTGTAACTTGCATTTTGAGGAATTTATTTAAGGGTTTCTAACCCTCGTTTCCGCCTTCCTTGCAGGAGTAGCAATTTTAGAGATGGCCGAAGGAATCGGGCAAGCTGCTCGTTTCGCCAACGCTAACAGGCGCCAAGGCCAGCAGGAGGAGCAACAAAATCCCCTAGGCCGGGGTGACGGACGTGGCGGCCACCGAGGCTCCAGCTCAAGCGCTGCACCCGGCGCCCAAGGGTCACAAGGGCGAGGGGAGAACAGAGCGGCGAATACTGAAAATCGCCTGGTGGTACGGCCACCCGCCGCTGCAGATACGAGGGGGGCCAACCCTAACGCTGTCAGCCAAACGAGGCCCCCGACGAGCGTGGCAATAATCGAGGCCCAGAAGGGCTCTAGCCAACCCTCCCGTAAGAGAAAGAGGATACTTGATGCCTATGCAATAACCGGCAAGGGCAAGCAAGTGGTGGAGGGCCCTAAGGAGGGCGACGGTGAAACTTCCTCCTCAGAAGAGGAGCATTTATGGGACTTTGACCGCCGGGGGGATAGGAGCTACAAGGGCTCCGCAGATGGGGGTGCAATATTGATAAGGCATGGGACATTGTCCCAAGGTATTAGCCACAATCTGTACGAGAGAGCCTAATTTTCCGCGGACCACAAGCACCTGTACTCCGAATCTGTGGAGAAGGTGACAAGTGACATGGTTCAAGCCCTTATTTCTGTAAGTTTCCTCTCTTCTGTAATTTCCATTTCTCTGAAAGTACTGTTCTTCAAATTATTGGTTAACATTTTTACTCTTTTTTCGTGCCCGTACAGCAAGTACTCCCGTGGGCGAAGAATATACAGATGCGAGCCACAGTTTATGCTGATCGGAAGGCTAAGTATAAGAAGATGGCGCGCTCGAACGACCCCGCCCAGCTTCAGGAGGAGCTTGACATAGAGAAGGCCTTATACAATTCCCTGAAGGAGGCACATAACAAAATGGAGGCCGAGATGAAGAAGTTGCAAGATGACTTCGCACTGCTGAGAACTCTCGAAGGAGCTGATACACCAAATTTAGGCAGTTGGAGGAGAATCACAATAAGCTTACTGCCGAGCGCAAAGTTTGGAGGACGAGGGCTGAGGAGGCAGAAAAGAAATATGCAGATACTATGAGCCAACTCCCCCACCGTATAGAGCAATCAAATAAGGAGGCGCTCATCAAATTCTGCCACTCCAAGGCCTTCAACTTTGCAGCTTCCTTACATTGCTTGGACGAGGCTCAAAAGGCGTTCAACCTGGCAATCGAGCAGGGCATTTTCAAGGGCTTAACGGATCCGACCATCCGCAGTGCGCAGGGCATGGGACTTATCTTTAACGAGCACTGCGAAGAGGATGAAGAAAATTCGGAGGACCCTAAGGCCAACATTTCTGAGTCGGAATACAATTTTCTGGTCACCCTTGTCCAAGATGAGTATGTGGAGGCTCATCCTCCAGAAGAAGCCTCCCAGGCCGCTCAGAATGAGGGGAACAATAACGCTGAAAACCCTCCAAATAACGAGCCCCAAGCGCCTGCAGAGAATGCCCCAGCTCCAGCTGCTGAAAATGTCCACAATGCCAATGATCCCAACGCTCATCAAGCGCCTGAAATTAATGAGCCTGAGCCTCCTGCGACCAAACACCAAGAAGAGAATGCCCCCCCTGCACAGGAGCCGGAAGGTCCAGTTCATGGCACTGTGGCCCAGAACATCTTCGTGGTTTTGGACGAAGACGTAGCTCCAGCTGCTTGAAGTTCCTCCTCTCTAGCTTATCTTACAATTCTTCTTATTTCAGTTTAGTGCCTTCCTTTTGTAATAATATTATAGGCCCTTGAGCCCTTGGCTTGCAATCTTGGCGAATGCCCTTAATAATAAAGCACTTCCCTTTCCTTAATTGTGAATTTTTACTTTGTGCTTGTTGTAACAAAATCTTGTAGTATTAAGATTGTGTGTAACATGCTTAGTAAAAACTACATTACCCCGATAGGCTTTTGACACTTGAAAGATTTTGTTAAATCTCGTAAACTTGAAAAATTTTACTAAGTCTTGAGTAATCATGAGGGTCTTACTGTGAGGATGCCCTCATTAAAGACCTGTGTAAATTTTTGCTTTTATACTTAGGAAATTGTTGCTAAGTCCTGAGTGATTATGAGGGTCTTACTGAGAGACTGCCCTCATTCAGGACTTTGTGAAATTTCTTCTTAATCTTGGGACATTTTGCTAAGTCTTGAGTGATCACGAGGGTCTTACTGAGAGACTGCCTCGTTCAAGACTTGTGAAATTACTTCCGAACGACGCTGCCGTTGAACGAGCGCGCTTGTGCCTGTCACCTTTCAGGGCTTGCTAGTGATCCCATTTTCGAGCGCAAGGCGTTGTGACCAACGGCCAAGGCCTACTAGGATTTTCCTCATATTTCTCTTCTTATTTAACAGGTTGGTTGTGAGCGTTACCAGTCTATCCTTATGAGGGCGTCCCCCCACGTGGAGTAGAATGCTGGCAAGCGTAACCCATGTGCCATAACATTGTACGTATTGGGATGGGTTGCCAACCACGCTCGTAGAAACGAAGGACGTGGGTCTTATCCATTCATGTAATCAAAGAAGCAGAAGCATAGAGATATTGGAAAGAATGTATTGTAACTTACTTGAGATTTGAAGTACATAGAACCCATTAACGGGGCTGTTACATCATCGTTCTAGAGAGCTTTTAAATATAAAACCGCCGGAGGTTACATGCGTTCCAAGGGCGAGGCAAACGCTTACCTTGAAGTGTCTTCAGGGTGTAAGTGTTGTTAGCTCTGACTTGTATGACTTTGAACAGGCCCTCCCAGTTGGGGTCCAATTTCCCCACATGTTTAGATACTTCTACTTTCTTCAAAACCAAGTCTCCTAGCTGAAAAGTTCTTTCTCTCGCACGCTTGTTCTACTATTGTGCCACGGTAGCCTTGTAACTATGTATTTTAGCCCAGGCCTTGTTCCTTCTTTCCTCCAGTAGGTCCAACTCCAGTCTCCTGTTATCTTCGTTAAGCTGAGGCTCGAAATAGGCTACACGAACGGATTCGTTTACAATTTCTGCTGGTATCATGGCTTCTGACCCATATACGAGCGCGAAAGGTGTTTCCTCGGTGGCAGCTCGCGGGATGGTGCGATAAGCCCAGAGCGCCCCTTGCAATTCTTCAGCCCATTCGTTCTTTTTGCTTTCTAGCATTGTTTTTAGATGTTGCAAAATAACCCTGTTGGTGACTTCCGCCTGTCCATTGGCTTGGGGATGGCCCACGGAGGTAAAGCGTTGCTCAATCCCTAACTCTGAACACCACTCCCGTGTGTCAGCTGCTATGAATTGGGATCCATTATCTGAAATAAGCACCCTCGGAATGCCATATCTGCAAATGATTCTTTTCCAAATAAAGTCCTTCACGGCCCTGAAGGTGATTTTTGCTACGGCTTCAGCCTCGGCCCATTTGGTAAAGTAATCGATAGCTAAAATAACAAATTCTTCTGTCCGACCGCGATGGGCAAGGGGTCTACAATGTCAATTCCCCACTGGTCAAAGGGCCAAGAGACATCTATGGGGACCATTTGAGCGGCTAGCATCTGAGGGAGATTGGAATGGAACTGGCACTTAGGGCACTTTTTGGAAAACTCAATGGCGTCTTGGAGAACTGTGGGCCAATAAAACCCACTCCTCAGAATTTTCTTAGCCAGGATACGCCCTCCTAAGTGATTCCCACAGCTTCTATTGTGAATAAGTTCGAGCGTTTATTTTGCTTGTGAGGGCCTTAGGCACCTCATCGGGGGTCCTTGAAATGACTTCTTGAATAATCTTCCTTCAGAGTCCATAGAAAACCGAGGGGCCTTGTTTCGGATTTCCGAGCCTCCACCCTGTCTGTGGGACAAACGCCATCTTTAAGAAATCTGATAATATCGTCAAGCCAACAAGGCTCGTGCGGATCAATCATAGCGATCATCTCTGCGGTGACTCTCTCCTTGATCAAAGGCTCTTCTGTCCTAAGGAACGTGACAGAACGCTCGGAGGTACCTTCCAACGCTGAGGCAAATTTTGATAGAGCGTCAGCGCGCTCGTTTTCTGCCCGCGGAACCTGAAGTAGATGGAATTCTTTGAACTTCCCAATGATTTCCCTGGCCTTGCTCAAGTACTGCACCATGGTGGTTTCTCGAGCCTCATAAGATACTTCAATCTGGCACGCAATCAACTGCGAATCCATATAAGCGGTGATTCTGGAGGCTCCGTTCTGAAAAGCAATTTTCAATCCTTGCACAAGGGCTTGTTCCTTCTTGCCTCGTTATTGGTGACTTGAAAATCCAACCTGATTGCAAAGTCTAACTCAATCCCATTGGGGTCTCTAAGGGCTACCCCTGCTCCTCCCCCTTGAGAGGTTGATGAACCATCCGTGTGCAGGACCCATAGCCCCTCGTTCTCTGGAACAGCGGGATCTAAACCGAAGCGTTCAGCCAACAAATCCACTATAACCTACGCATGTATTGCGGTTCTGGGCTCGAAACTTAAGTCGAACTGACTCAACTCAATGGTCCATTTTATCAATCTTTCAGACACATCCGGTTTGGACAGCACTTGCTTCAAAGGCTGATCAGTGAGGACCGTTATTGAATGTGCTTGAAAGTAAGGCCTCAATCGCCTTGACGCGTTGATAAGGGCAAACGCGAATTTCTCAATTTCCAAGTACTTCTTCTTTGCCCCTTGGAACGTCTTGCTCAAATAATAAATAGGCAAGTGTTTTCACTCCAATATGGTTATCAATACCGCGCTCATTGCCTCTGCCGAAACGGAGAGGTACATAAATAGCCTTTCACCTTCCACGGGTTTGGTCAGGAGCGGGGCGCTCGAAAGATAAGCCTTCATGTCTTGCAACGCCCTTTCACATTCTTCAGTCCAAGCAAAATTACGAGTGTTTCGCAAAATTTTGAAGAAATGAAGGTTTCTGTCCGCCGAGTGTGAAATGAACCTGTTCAGGGAGATGATCTTTCCTACTAACACTTGCACTTCCTGGAGGTTTCGAGGGAAGGGGATCTCCAAGATAGCCTTGATCTTTTCCGGGTTGGCTTCAATCCCTCTCTGACTGGCCATGTAGCCTAAGAACTTTCCCCCTCGTACTCCAAAGGTACATTTTGAAGGGTTTAACTTCATCCCATACTGGCGCAAAATGGAGAAAGTGCGCTTGAGATCCTCCAAATATGAGCTTTGATGCTCGCTCTTGACAATCATATCATCGACGTAAACCTCCATGGATCCTCCAATTTCCTTCTCAAAAATCTTGTTGACGAGTCGCTGATATGTGGCTCCAGCATTCTTGAGTCCAAAAGGCATGACTAAAAAGCAATATACCCCCAAGTGAACAACGAATGAAGTTTTGGGACTGTGACACCCTAGACGGAGGGCCCCACATACCCCGCACTATGAGCCCCGTCCACCCATGAAATGGTAAGTCCATACATGAACTAAGCTCATAGCGAACGGAGACAGAAATAAAAACAACCATGTGCTAGGCAGGACTAGACCCTACCAACAAATCAACAGGAACAGAGCAGCAGGAATAAGGCAGTCATGTATTCACAACCAATACGTGAAAACAATACAAGCAGAAAAGTAAAACGGGTTCAACTAAAGAAAATACAACCTGTCCTAACCTGTCCCGAATATAATAAAGCAAAAGTAGAATACATTGGCCGACAAGGCCTAAAGTAAAGCAGGAAATGTGAATGCGGTACAATGTAGTGTGAGCTAGACCAAGACTCGAACAAGAACCTCAAAAGACTCCCGCCTAACGACCACAGAACCTGCAAGACAAGACTAAAATAACGAGAATGAGGGGTCAGCCAACTGACTGAGTGAAGGGGGTACACACGCATATATGTATAGACAGGCGATCAGGCAGACATAATTCCACTGTACATTATTAGTTATTAAAACAGGAGACAGAAATCAGAAGTAAATCAATACGTACGGGTGGAATTATGTTCAAGCATGCTGGTCAAATAAACGGGATATAATATGCATGTGTCGATATCCGTACGCCCTCTGTTGAAGCCTATTTTACCTTGCCGATCCACGAACTCAGGTGTTGAACAGAGACTGGAGGCCTACCAGAGGTTACAAATATCTATGTTTAACATTTTACGGGGACCCGGCGAGAACGGGTATTTATTCCATCCTGGACTCCACTTTTCACTTATTAAATGACAAGTATAAGCAGGTAATCAGGAAACAAGCAGGAAACAGGAGTTATAATTAATTATTAGGCGGGAAAAACAAATACAAATTAATCTCCTTTCTCCGGGTGCAATGTGGCCGGTAGCTAACCTCCACATCCGCGCATCAGGGTGATCTTCGGGTTCATGACTCCCTCAGATCGGAGCCCCATCTCCCACCAAACCTCCTGGTGGGTATCAGGGTAGTCCAACAGGATGGGACCTGTGCAAGAGTTCACCGTCGGCCCGATGCCTCCCCGGTTCCTTCAATACACAAGCCCCTGGGCCCCAGGAACAGGTACAAGATCCACACCGGCTAGCCCAGCGCTAGGAAAGCCGGGGGCAATAGGAATATCTCGCAAAACAGGCCAGGATTAACACTATGCAGTTTATAAATCATTTCCGGTACATAGCCGGTATAAAATATAAGGTTAACTTTAATATGAAAACCATTTGGCATACTTTTAATTCATGCAAGGTTATAGGTCGTTTATAAAGAAAACCCTCACCTCCATGTGCAAGAAAGATCGAGAGAGAGAGAGACCACGAATCCCAAACATCTCCACCGAGGAGATCACTGAATAAGAAAGAAGATACAGTGTACTTGTGAGACACGACTCAAAATGGAACCAAGTAGGACGCACGGCGGTGTTCATGAAGTGGTGCATCATGTCATGACATGATTCATTATGCATTAAATCATAGATATGTCATGAATGGAAGTGATTGTGTTCATATGCTCAATTACTCAGACGAATTCAATTCATATTTAAAGCACGAGTTCACACAATCAAGTTTAGGCAAGTAAAGAGCAATGAGTGTCACATAAGAGCATAAATACCAACTAAGTAAGCATATAATTCATATAAGTCATATACGGGAGCCAAAGGGGTGAAAGGAATGCAAGAAGAATGGTTTTGGCGAAATTTAGGAAAAGCTGACAGTTTTTGGGAATGCGCAAGCTGTAGGAAAACGGGAATATCTTGAGTTCTATAATTGGAATTGGGTTTTGTTTCTTGGGAATGAAACTAGACACATGGACCTTTAAAATGGTATGTGGCTCGACTTGTGGTTCAAAGCGAGGTGAAAATGGCCTAGGCTCGAAGTTGGGTGAAAGCAGATTACCGGTAACGTGGCGACACCAAAAATAATTAATTATATCTCACAATTGAAAAAAGATATTGAGATGATTCTAATTGTAGGTTGTACTAGACTTCAAGAGGTTTCCAACGGTTCAAAAATCAGGTCAATCGGAGTTCGGATGAGGGAGTAACCGGCCAGGTAAAAACAAGGCAGAAATTTACCCGGCCGGGTAGAGCAGGTACAGAAACCCTTCTGTAACAAACTACCCGCCCGGGTACTTTTGTGGGCAAAAACTACCCGGCCGGGTAGCGCTCCAGAACAGCAAAAACGTAGGAAAATAGGGGAAGCTCGCGGGAGAGGAAAACCAAGCAACCAAATCACCCCAAACCTCAACCAAAAGCACCCAAAACATCAAACAACAAGCATACACTCAAAATATCTCATTTAGGCCACTTATAAACCAAAGAAACATGCTTAGATTCAACAAAATCATTCATGAAAACCCTTAACATGGAAGTATGGTTTCATATGTATAAACCTTCATGAATTCAAGCTAAATAATCATTGATCCAACTTAAACTCATCACATAAGTTTCATATAGGGTCATGAAATGCAAAGAATCTTAAAACCCTAACTTAGCTCAAGAATTCATCAATTAAAATGTATGAACTTACCTTGAATGAATGAAGAGATGGAGGAGATGAAGAGATGAAAGTGTATGGCTTGAATTCTTGTTGAAAAGAGAAGAAAATCTTGGTCTCCTTGCTTCCTTTGTGGATCGGATGAAGAGAGGGAGAAATGGAAGAGCTCTTGCCTTGTTCTTGGTTGAAGGATGAAGAAATGAATGTATGTATATGTGTGTATAGTTTATATCGGTTCAAGAAGAGAAGGAAATGGGAGAATTTGCTACTTGGTCCTTGGAAGAATTAAATGAATGCAATTAGGTGCCAAAGATATGAATGTGGCAATTAAGTCCTCAAGAAATTTATCAATTAAGTTCATAAGTTATACAAAGCTTCAATTAAGAACAAATAGGCATAGAATTCTCATAAATTAAAATTAATTGAACACTTAATCATACTCGGGAAAATAAATATACAATTCACGTAATAAATTTCACAAAGACTAGAAAATTTAAATCATATAATTGCAGCTATTCAAGTCAAGGGAATTAAAATAATGCAATTAGGCAGAAAAAGGAATCAAGTAAATCCTAAACCTAAAACTCACACGCGTGGCGCGCGTACCTGTACGGCCGAGAAATCGAGGTGTCACAGGGACGGTCCTCCAGGGCTATGAAAATTTGATAATACCCCTAAAAAGCATCCATCATGCTCATGAGCTCACATCCGGCGGTCGAATCCACTAACTGGTCAATCCGGGGCAAAGGGTAAGGATCCTTAGGGTAGGCCTTCTTGAGGTCAGTAAAATCATTGCACATGCGCCATTTATTCGCGCTCTTGGGTACCAATACCACATTACACAGCCACTCTAGGTACAAGATGGGCTCAATGTACTGGGCCTCCAAAAGCTTGTTAACTTCTTCTTCGATAACCTTCTTCCGAAAACCGTGCACATCCCGTTTCTTCAGTTTTATGGGTTTAAACGAGGGATCCACATTGAGCCTTTGGACTATGACGCTCGGGTCAATCTCTGTAAGGTCAGATGCTTTCCATACAAAAACGTCAATACTCTCTCTGAGGAAGTCAATCATCATGATCTGCGAGGGCCCAGAAAGGTTGGACCCGATCTGAGTAGTTTTATCCTTGTTTCCTGGTTCCAGCTCAATAGTAAGGAATTTTTTCGAGGGCTCAATCCTAACTTCAGGATGGGGAAGCTCGAGCGCCCTCTTCTTTCCTGTCAAACGCCCATCCTTAAGGGGCTCGTCACCCTCACGCTTGTCCCCATCAGAGGAGGATTCTTCCACTGTTCCAAGCGGAGCATTTTCGAGGGAGTCTTTGGCGCTGGGATCCTTCTTCTTGTTCTTTTTCTTGTTTAACTTGGTCCTTTTGCGCACGGGACCATCTTCGTCCAGATTGGGGAAATCAACGGATTTCTTGGTGGACCCAATTTGGAATGTTTTCTCTGCCTTAGGCCTTCTGAGGGATAACATGTAGCATTCCCAGGTCTCCCACAAGATTTCTCCGACGCCTGCAGGGGTGGGGAACTTGACTTTTTGGTGGTAAGTGGAGATAATAGCTTTGAAATCCACGAGGGCGGGTCGCCCGATTATGATGTTATAAGGAATGTCAATCTCCACCACCGCGTAGGTGGCAAGGAGCGTTTTGTGCTGTGGGGCCCGACCGAATGAAGTGGCCAAACGAATTTGCCCTCGTGGGACGACCTCCGAACCTCCAAAGCCAATGAGGGCTGTTTTGAGTTGTTCAAGCGGGATGTTGGTGATATTCATTTTTTGGAGTGTAGTGTAGGGCAAAACATTAACAGAGCTTCCACTATCCACTAACACCCTCTTTACAACATGGTTGTGGACATCTATGCTAACCACCATGGGGCAATCAGAGGTTTCACTGTCCCCATGGGGTGTTACAATATGCTCTAAGTCCCTATCAGTAAACCCTATCTCCTCGTTCTCATTCGAGCACTGATCGTTCGCTTTTTGGATGGGGTAGACTGATTTGGGCGCCGAGGGGTGTTGATCATAGCTTCGGACATATCTCCCCCGGGCAGCATTGGAATCTCCTCCAGAGAAACCCCCTGCTATCATGTTGATGACCGCAAAAAGGGTATTTTCTGGCTCAGGAGCTTTTCCTTTGTTGCGGTGGCTGCTCTCAGGAGGGCCTCGCCCTCGTAGGCTCCTCGAGCGCGATGAGCTCCTCCTCCTTTCCTTATAGCGTTCCGGATAATGCTCGTCATAGCGTTTTAAAATTTTAACAAACTCTTTCAAATGGCCCCCTGCGACGAGCCTCTGAATTTTCGTCTCCAGGTGGCGGCACTCATCCGTGTCGTGCCCTTTTTACTTGTGAAAGGCACAATATTTGTTTGAGCTCCTCAACGAATCCGTCTCCCTCATTTTCGTGGGCCTCCTGAAGAGCTTCTTGTCGGAGAGGTTGTAAATTTCTGAATTTGGCCTTGTAAGGGGGATGCGCTCAAAACGACGAGGAGGTGGGGGCGATTTCTTGCGTTCCTGGTGAGGCTCCTTCTTGATAATAATTTCCCGGCCCCGTTCCTGGTGACGCTCGGGCCACGCTAGGCTATGATGCCGGGGCCTATTCATCCTATACATATCTTCGAGCGCAAAGAACGGTTCAGCAACCTCCCTTAAGTCCATGAGGGTTCCTGGCCTTCTCTCCACGATGGCATCGGCAAAAGCACTGGGATCAAGAAATCCATGGAAGGCCTCTCCACTTGCAAAATTTCCTTGTTGAAACGAGCGAGTTGAAGTGGTTGAGGAAAGTGTCGGCCAACTCCTCATAGGAGTGTATCGAGCGTGGCGGTAGTCGCTTATACCACACTTGAGCCATTCCTACTAGGGAAGTAACAAAGACTTTGGCCTAGTAGTGGCTCGAATGTTCGTACAGGTGCATCAAATGTAGGAAATGATCCAGGTGTTCTGCTGGATCTGTCGTTCCATCATAGCGGTTAATGGAAGTGGGGATTTTGACCATTCCTGCTTGGGCCATCAGAACTTCTTCAACGAGGGGGAGCCCCTCGTCAGGGGATGATATTCGTACGTACAGAAGTCCTCTTCCCGTTCCTTACGGCGGGGGACCCTTGGCTGGCGGTCCTTGGGACGAGCGTCTCTGGTATCGGCTCGTTCATCCCAGCTGTGAGAGATCTGAGATGACCGCGCTCGAGAGAGCTATCTAATTATAACCTTTAAACCCTGCAGCTGGTCTTGCACAGCCGCGAGGATGTTAGGATTCACATCTCCTTCTTTATCCCCCCGTTTGGTGGCTCGAGAGGCCCTTTTGGAGGCATGAGAGTCCCCTTCATTATCGTTGACTCTTTCCGTGGGCTCTCTGCTCCTGCCTCCAGGGGGACGCTCATTTTCGCCCTGGTTGGGCGTCTCTTTGGCAAGCGGGGGCGGAGGTTGAGCCCTTAGAACCGCTTAGGCCTCCCTAAGCGGGTACGTCTGCAATCCGCCTAAAGGAGCGGCAGCTGGAGTGGCCTGCCCAGAGGGGAAGTACATGGAATGGAACCTCTCCCATGCCCCCTGGGCCGCCTGAACCTCGCACTGGGCGTAAAGAGCCCTTAGCTGCTGAGGGGTCAAAGGGGGTAACTCCACCCCTTCAATCTCCCTAGGAATCACCACCGGGAGCTGGATCTGACCGGCATGGTAGGGTTGAACCGGCGGTACCATGACGACGGGGGTAAGTGGGTATACTGGCGGTGGCATCATGTAGTGTTGCCCTCCAGGGTTAGCGTGAGTAAAAATCCATGGGTTCTGGGGAAGCTGTGGAAGAACAGGGAGGGAGGCACCTCCAACGGCACTAGAAACGGGCGGTGCTGGTGGTGCAGGTGGCCGAACGGTGGTCTCTGCAAGGGGAGTCATACCTCCGGCAGGTGGTGCTCCACCAGCGGCGGTGGTAGGTAGCGGCACTCCACCAGCGGTGGTGCAGGGAATGACGATGTTGGTATCCTGGGAGGGGTTTTCTCTTCCTATCACAGCTCCTAATCTTGTAGCTACCATGGCTGAGAAGATTCTGGGTGTTTGCTTTTCAACTAGCAGAAAAGAAGAGATGGATTGAGAGTTGGTTTCCCACAGACGGCGCCAAAAATGATGGGTCTGAATATGGGATACAGAGTCCGATCACTTTAGAATTTGTTTAAGTGAGGAAACCACTAGAAGATCGCCGGAAAAGATGGGGGCTCTACCTGCTAGGACAAACACACAGACAAAGTCAGAAGGCCAAGCTGGGGGAGGGATGGGGGTGATGCCCAGTTTGGGTCTCCGACGCTCAAGTCAGATGAAGATCTGAAAGAGGAAATATGCTAAGTATGAAGTTGCTGTAATGGAAGTTGCTTACAGTGGAGAAGATGACCTTGCGTATTTAGAGTTGAGGGTCAGGGTCCCTTTGGTCATTTGCACCGTGTGGTCCTGGCCGAATGTTGCCCTAACACGTGGCATTGTGAGAGAAGCCTAGGGGGAATCTTCTCTGCAAAAGCTGGTGAAAGTTGGTGTTGGCAACAGTGGTAGGTGCGCGGGCATGTACGGTGTGTCAGAGAGCCATTTTAGGGGGTTGGTAACGAAGGCTTAAGAGCGCGCTCGTGGCAACCAAAAGCCTTGGAAGCCAAAAAATCCGCTAGGGGATGAGGGCCAAGGCTTGTGTAATGAGTTGGAGTGGAAGCCTCCCTGAGGGTGTATAGCACTCGAAGAGGGCTCCCTTGATTGATTGGAACGTTGGCCATGTAGTAGGAATGGCTCTCGTGAGAGAGCGGTAATATTGATCATGTGCGTGTGTAACAGAAACGACACGTGTTCGTGGAGGACACTGGCACTGGAGGGGTTTAGCGCTCGTGTAGGACTAATGCAATCACAGGAAGATAAGTGTCATCATCTCTGAGGTGCCACGTGTCAAAACGTGGGACAAGCGTATTTTGACCCCATCAATATTATGATATTGTTTTAAAATTTTGATGTTATTTTTTAATTCTCATTAAATATATATGGCTACTAATTACTTTTTAGTTTTTTTTAATTAATATTATATTATTAAATAAAATATATATAAATTTTCAGTTATCTTCAATTTTAACTAAACCCAACGTTAATTATTTTAAATAAATGCAATGTTATATATATAAGAAATATTTAAATATTATAAACATTAATTATTTTTCAATATTTTATTTTACATATTTTTAATTAAATGTAATATTGAAGATTATTTTATTAATTATGTTATTATGTATAATGTTTTTATTTTCTTATTTTATAATTTTAAAGTAATACTTATACTTTAAAATGTAATAATTTATTATTTATTATAAAAATAAAATGCATATCATGTGGTTGGTATTCTTTTAAATTATTCCTAATATTTTATATATATTTTTTAATTAAGGAAAAATACTATATAAATATATATTTCTAAATTTGTTGGGACTAATATTGAAATTTTTTCACTTTGGGACTACATTTGTTGAAAAATTAAAAGTGCGGGACGATTTAAAAACTACGGGACAAAAAAAAAAATTGACCTATTTCCTATGGAACCAAAAATGCAATTTTCTCTATATTATTTTTTGTGATGCCTATCCTAGCTACATGCATGTAGACAGGAAAGGAGAGAGATACAATAGTAGGTCTTGCGGCCAAATTGGTGAAACAATATAACGAATATTTTATACTTATCGTATGATTGGTAGAAAATATAAGAAGAGTAGTAAATCAAATAAAAAATATATTATACTTACTCTTTTAATTGGTCTAAGTCCTATTGAATCGAGTTTGAGATAGAATATTGCCAAGACCAAAAGTAGGCTTGGGGGACGTTTACATACCATGTTGTGTTAATGTATGATGTGTTTATGTGTGTTTGTGAATGCAAATTAACACGTGTTTACTTTTCTTTTTCATGTCAATGTATTGTAACCTCGTTTACTTTGGTTGGGGTGACATGCCATGTTAGCAGAAAGTTCCAAAAACGCCCTTTTTTTTCCCAACCTTTTTATTATTAATAAACACTCCCTGTTAAGGCACACAACTTTTGCTAAACCCCCTGATTCGAAATTTTCCTATTTTAGGTCCCCTGTATACAACATACTTTTCCTAAACACCCTAAAACGCATGAAATTATTGAATTACCCTAGATGAATCAACTCTTCTCCCTCTTCCTATGCTCGCAGCGTCGCAGGTAAGAGTGGGCGAGAAAGAGAGAAGAAAGAAATGTCATTCAATTTTCTTTCTTGCTCAAAATTGGGTGTTAGATTATACCATGGCGAAGTGAGAGATATCCATTACTTTGAATAATTTGAAGGTACACCTATGTTATTCCCCTTTTTGTTTGTTTTCTTGTTTATTTACTCGGAAATTTCCTATTTTCAAGTTTTAGTTAATTAGTGGAGGTGACTCGCAAATTTTAATTGTAGGATATGTAATTTCTAAGATTTGAGATTTTTGTCTGAGATTTGAGATTTTTGTATATAATTTTTTTATTTATCTGAAAAAATTTATTTGAGATTTCTTCATATCTCTAAACAAATTTTAGTTACGAAATTTTAGATTCTTTTAAGAGTTTGTTTGAGATTTTTTAGATTTCTACATACATCTGAAGATATATAGGGTGTTTTTTTTTTTATTTATTTAATTTTTTTTAAGAGCTTGTTTGAGATTTTTCAGATTTCTACATACATCTAAAGATATTTACAGTGTTTTGTGAAATTTGAGTTCTGTATATGTGAGAAGAGATTTAGATTTGAGATTTATTTGTGAAACTCGGGTTCTGTATATGTGTTAAGAGATTTAGATTTGATAGTGTTGGCTGCTATGAGACTTGAGATTTCTATATATATTGAGATTTTTGTATATATTTCTGTATAAATCTTTGTTTGAGTTTTCTGCTATAAGATTTGAAATTATCTCCAGAGATTTTTGCTTAAATTTGAGATTTTGATTTTAATCAGAACTGAAAATTTACAATTGAGTATATTATCTTCTTTCTTGAACTGCTTTTCGCGTTTCATCCATGAAAATTATTTTTCTGTAATAGAAATGTATAAGGTCAGTTACTGAGACATTAAACGAGATAACTGAAAAAATTTCTCAAATTGCAGGTTCTAATATTCCCTATTATGTTCTTCAAGTTCCATATTACTTAGTAATAAAGAAAGAACGAACAAGAAATTTGAGAGAAAGAAGAGATGAGAAAAGATCCTAGTAATGAAGTGTCTGTTTATGAAGGATGCATGTCCATTCTAGTTTGGTATTTATGTTTGTAAAGTGATGAAATAAAAATGGGGAACTAAACATGCAGTATGTAGAGTGGTGAAATAAAAATGAGGAACTAAACGTGCAGTTTGTAGAGTGATGGAACTAAAAAAAAAGGAAGTAATATGTTGTTTATGGATTAAAAAAAGGGAAATAAAAAAAGGGAACTAAATACGTAATTAAAGGCAGACTTTGTCCGGTGAAACGTTAAAAATGCGTAATTAAAGGCAGACTTTGTCCAGTGAAATGTAAAAAATTCATAATTAAAGGCAGACTTTGTCCAGTTAAAGGTTAAAAATACGTAATTAAAGGCAGACTTTGTCGAGTGAAACGTTAAAAATGCGTAATTAAAAGCAGACTTTGTCCAGTTAAAGGTTAAAAATGCGTAATTAAAGGCAAGACTTTGTCCAGTGAAACGTTAAAAATGCGTAATTAAAAGCAGACTTTGTAAAAAGTTCGTAATTAAAGGTAAACTTTGTCCAATGAAACATTAAATATGCGTAATGAAAGGCAAACTTTGTCCAGTTAAAGGTTAAAAATGCGTAATTAAAGGCAGACTTTGTCCAGTAAAAGGTTAATAAAGGTAGACTTTGTCCAGTGAAATGTTAAAAATGCGTAATTAAAGGCAAGACTTTGTCTAGTGAAACGTTAAAAATGCATAATTAAAGGCGAAACGTTAAAAATGCGTAATTAAAAGCAGACTTTGTCCAGTTAAAAGTTAAAAATGCGTAATTAAAGGCAGACTTTGTCCAGTAAAACGATAAAAATGCGTAATTAAAAGTAGACTTTGTAAAAAATTCATAATTAAAGGCAGACTTTGTCCAGTGAAACGTTAAAAATGGGTAATTAAAGGGAGACTGTCCAGTTAAAGGTTAAAAATACGTAATTAAAGGCAAGAATTTTTCCTGTTAAACATTAAAAATGCGTAATTAAAGGAAGACTTTGTCCAGTGAAACGTTAAAAATGCGTAATTAAAAGCAGACTATGTCCAGTGAAGCGTTAAAAAGTTACCATTACATATTCTGAATCCTAATTACGTATAAATAATGATACTCAATATTGAGTTACGTGTTGTGGACACTTATGTTATTATTCCACATTGTTATTCATGTTGGAAAAACGGGAATCAGAAAGCAGCGAAAATTTAAAAATTTTCCAACAAAAGGATCGAAACTCGCAATCGTGAATCCGAATTCGTAGAGACTAGAAACTTACTTGTCAATAATCTTTCTTGAAGCGTTTCAAGCCACCCAAGAACGCTCTTCTCGCGGCTTGATCCCCTCTCCATGGTAAATCTCGAATCTTTAAAAACTTCCAACTTGAAGCTCTCTAGAGATAGTCCACCAACTTGACTACAATCTAACTAGTAAGGATGCTAGTTCTCTAGTTAGTGTTTAAGCTTAATCTAGGGTTTATTTAATCTTAGAGAAATGATGGTGTTCAACACATGAACCAAAAAGAATCATCAATTAGCCCTAAGGGGAGCTCGAGCTCCCCTATATATAGGAAAGGGAGGGGTGGCCGAACCTAGTCCTATTGGACTAAGGATTTGGTCCCTCTCTCTCTTATTATTACTTGATCATCAAGTAATTCCAAACTTTGACTTTGAATTCTAATTCAACTCAACTTTTAAAAGAGCTAAAATATTCAAACCCTTTTTGGATAATATTATACTTTATTTATTTATTAATAAATAAATAACTTATTTATCTAATTAATTAATTCATAATTAATTAAATAGATTATTTTTCTCCAAAATAAGACTTTCATTTTAATTCAAAATTAAACCAAAGTCTATTAAATAATTAACACATTAATTATTTAATCACATAAATATATACACGTGTGACACACGTATCCCAAGGACACGTGCCACTCACGTGACCCACACGTGTGATTCACACGTGTGGAACCCTCTTGGTATGATCAACTCGTTTAATCTTTTTAAAGCCTTAACTCAAGTAACCAAGTTATTGTGTGTGACCCTCTAGGTTCTCAATTCAATTAGCAGTGACCCTAATTAATTAACTAATTAATTAATCAGTCCACAGATTAAACGACCATAGTCTAGCAACAGGTGTTTAACCCCTAGCTGAATTGGAATGTCTCGATTCGACAGAACCTTTAAGTCATTAACTCATGTGAGATACAATCCTCCTACTTACTATCTCTCAACCAAGATCTAGGGTAAGGGAATAATCAGAACCCTAATAATCTGGTCTTAAAGCTAAGTGCATTTCATATCCATTTGATCTCAATCCAAGAAACCCTTTTCTTGATGTCTTGATCTACTGCCTTGGCCAAGGACTCCATATGGCATATGAATGACTTACACAATAAGACATCACCTTGCAAATGCAAGTGTAGGACCTTTCTTGATTCTCTTTCACTTTCATGAATCACTGGTGCAGCCCCAGCATAAGCCTTGAATCAGTTGTCTAAGGCGACACCCTTTAAAGCTTATACCTAAGACTACAGAGTTAACTCAAAAAGTCACATGGAACCTCAAGTCTAAGGATCAATTAATCACATCAATGACTCGTGAGATATTTCCTAATCTGGAAGTTTCCATTTCCTGAAATAGAAACTTCCTTTCCCATTTAGGAATCATCTCACACGGGGCACCTCAGTGAACTTACTCATTGAAGTAAGCACCCTCATGTATCACACACGTATTAACTATACACTTTGCACCTCCATGGAACAAGGTGGTCCTTCTTAAGGGCGTGATCCCACAAGCAAGCCTTAGAGGAGTCAGGTTGACACTCCCACTGTCTGTAGGACTCATCGTGTAACGCCCCAGCTTTCGGTATTTCAGGTATGAACGACACGTATGCGTTTGAAAGTTAGATTTTAACTTTAATTGATCATTTCTTTGATTTTTATGTCATGACATAATTTCATAAAAATTTATATTCTTAGTAGTTTTATTGAAATTTATATCATATTATATTTATCGCATATATTGAACGTGATTGTAACGTAAATTAATTTTCCGAACATGAGTTAATTTTTTTTGTGACCTTACTTGAGCATTCTCATGAAATTTAGGGACTTAATTGCATTGGACCTAATTGATCATTTGTTATGGAATTGGACTTCATTGCATGACTTATTAAATGGGAGGACTTAATAGCAAATTTCGTCTTTTTTTCTTCTCTTCATAGCAGCAATCATGTACCTTGGCTTCCCATTTCATACAAACATTCATACACATTTGCTCCTTTCTTCCCTTTCAACCGAGACAAACCCTTGTGAAGGAGTAGGGAGATTTCATCCATTCAAGCTAGTTTTTGCGGGCTTTAGAATCATTGGAGCATCATCAACATCATCTCTTCGTCTCATCTCTCATTTCTTTCAATTGAGGTATTTATGGAGAATGGATGAATTCCTTGAATATATGGCATAGATAGGGCTTTGATATGGCTTGGTTAAATTGTGTATTTGTTGTTGGATATATGTTTAGGAACTTTGAGCTTAAGTTATATGCATTCAACTTGTTGATATTGAACTTGGAGCATGAATGATGAAATGGGTTTCATTTGATGATCTAAGGTGGAAATATGTGTTTTTATGAGTTGTTGATGATCTATATGTAAGCTAGTATGTTTATGGCATGATATATATGCGTTTGAACTTGATTATGGATCATTTTGTGGGTTGTTGTGGTTGATTCGTCGCTGCTCTGCTGTTATGCTCTGTTTTTTTCTCTTCTGCGTACGTGACACGGGCGTGTCACATTTTCCTCTTTCAGCGTGACACGGGGGTGCTTGATGGTTTGATTTTTCTGTACCGTGACACGGAGGTGTCACGGATTGCTTTGTATTGGTGACACGAGCGTGTCACCTTCTATTTTCGTGCATATTGTCCGCTGTACTGTGACACGGGGGTGTCACGGTTTAGTGTATATTGGTGACACGGAGCATGTCACATCCTGTTTTCATGCATATTTTGGTTGCATGCTACTGTACATGCTATGCTTCTATATGATTTAATTCCTTAATAGTGCACATGAACATTTTCATAACATAATGTTATCTTTTACATATTCATATCATGACCATTGCATTTTCGTCGTTCGTCCTATTTGGTGCATTTTGAGTCGTGTCTCACGGACAATTATCTTTCTTGCACAGACCAGCTTCCTGGTGATGAGGAGCAGGCCCCGTGAACTGTTTCCTTGTTTGTTTTAGGTGGTTCAGGTGAGGTTTAATTCTAGATACATAGAACCCGTATAACCCTATGTGAAAGTTTAAGCCAAAACTTATCTATATATTTATAGTTTTCAAATGAGATTGGTTTTCAACTGATTTACCGAACTATTGAAGGAACTAATTGATTGATTGATTGATTGGGCGAGTATTGTACTGCACTGTGGGCCCGAGGGAAGTGGCTCGAGCCAACCGGGAAAGCATGGGCTGACGGGTAACTCGAGAGCTACTCTCACCAAATGGGATGACCCCTGAACCCCCTAGGAGATTAGGGGAGGAAGGAGTTCCGGGCTTAGGTATTCATATACCCTCTGCCCAGACTGATTGGATGGTGGGGCCTTGCAATCCCACCATCACCCGGAGGAAGAAGGATGGACTGAAACTGCTAATTGTGCACCGTAATGAGTGCATGACCACCTAACCATTAAATAATTGATTGATTGATTATACATAGTCGGAGTAAGGTTGGAGATTGCCCTCACTCGTCGGGCCACAATTGATTGTATTGAATTGATTAAATCGAAATTGAATTAGTTGTAACCCCGGGCGATAGTATCTTCTGTTTTACTAAAATTGTATTGTTACTTTCCAAAATTATTACCTGAGATTATAACTTGCATGAATGTACGCTTATATTTATTTATACCCCTCGCTCAGTCCGTGTTGGACTGACACCTCAACTTTTCAGTTGTTTTGCAGGGCGTGCTAGGCGGGAATTAGAGTCTAGAGTGTCTTTAATTTGGGCCTAGCACACTTCACCTCATATTATGTTCCTGTATTGATACTTATTGTTTTGTAGCATGCCTTGTGGCTTATTGTGAGAGATGATATTGTATTGATATTTTGAATGTTGGTATCTATTAGTAAATAAATAAATATGGTACCTATAAGTATTGAATGAATGTTATTGCTTCCGCTTTTATTACTCTGACTTGATTGTTGGTTTGGTGCTTTTATTACTCTAACTTGATTTTGGTTTGGTTTTAATTGAGGGTACCCACCTAGCCTTTCGTCGTTTTTTTTATTGTCTCCCGTTCGCTATAGTGTCGATTCATGTATGGATTATCCATTTCATATGTGGATTGAGACTATAGTGCGGGGGATGTGGCGCCTAGCGTTCCGGGTGCTACATCCTGCGGTGGTATCAGAGCCCGGTTGCAAAACCGGGGGCTCTAGTGTCGTGTCTTATGTGTCTAGGTCACACGGCATAGGAACTAATTGTCAACTTGAGAGTCTTGCATCGCTATTTGACATACTTGAATTCTTTGAATTATTTGAACTTACTTGAACTTGGTGAATTGTTTGGATTTTATAACTTATGTGCAATTTGTGAATTATTTGCACCCATTGGCATCTACTAATTGAACATGCATAATAGTGACTTGATTTTAGGATGGCTCGCGATAGACATCACCGTGTTCGTTCTCCTAGACATCGACATCGTCATCATCATCGCCGGGAGAGATCACCACCTCCTCCTCCACATCCTCAGGCCCAGCCACAGGACTTTATGAACGCAGTGGTGGGTCTTATTGATCAGAGAGTCCGGGATTATGTTCCTTCACCACCACCAGTTCCACCACCACAGTCGGGAGGCCAGATTTCATTAGCTTTCAGAGAGTTCCAGAACCAACATCCTCCCAAGTTTTATAAAGGGAATGATATTCAGGCTAAGCAGTGGCTAAAAGAAATTGAGAGGCTTTGGGAGCTTATTCCATGTGAGTCCCAGGAGAAGGCCCGATGTACTATTTCCTTGATTCAGGGTGAGGCATATTCATGGTGGGAGAGTGCCCAGATTGTGTTAGATGCAGCAGGCGAGGAAGTGAATTGGGAAGTTTTCGTCAGAAAGTTCAGAAATAAGTTTATTCCTCCATCTTCTCGCACTCAAAGGTTGAAGGAATTTACAGAACTTAAGCAAGGAAGTCGGTCAGTTTCAGAGTATATCGCCGAGTTTGAGAGATTGTCACGCTATGCTCCTAATATAGCTAGTGACGATTTCCATAAGGCGATGCAGTTTGTTCAGGGCCTTAGATCGGATATTCAGGCAGCGATCGAGACAGTCAACACGAGCACGTAGGTGAAGGCTACCAAGAAGGTATTGTTGGTTGAGGATTCGGTGAATGCGAGGCGGTCAACTTATCGTTCAGGTTCAGGTTCGGGTTCTGCTTCAGGCAAAAGGCCGATGATTTATTCTTCTCCACCACCAGTTCCGAAGGACCCAGGGAAGAAGCCCCGACTAGCAGGACCAGTGATTAGAGCTCCAGTTGCTCCAGCTTTTCCACCACCACCCGAGAGGCCTGCTTGTGCCTTCTGTGGTCAGAGGACGCATATCTATGATAACTGCAGGAGACGTCTGGGTTTATGTTTGATTTGTGGGAGCAACGAGCATATGGTAGACGGATGTCCAGACCGTAGGACGCCACCACCGGGAGCACAGAGACCACTGATCAGGGCTCGTGCTTATGGTTTGGACGGAGAGCAGCAGGATGCTGATATTGATCCAGCCGCGGTAGTTGAAGGTACCATTTGCATACATGGCACGAACATTCATACCTTGTTTGATCCGGGAGCTACTCACTCCTTTCTTTCGAGTGCTATATCTATTTCTTTGCCTTTGCCTGTTACTCGCTCTTCTGCATGTTATGTGGTTAGTACTCCTTTTGGTGGTAGTTTAGAATCTGATCGGGTGTTCATAGAGGTTCCGGTGAGTATTGAGGGTCGAGTTTTCTTGTCAGACTTCATTGAGCTGTCGATGACTTGCTATGGATCCATTTTGCGCATGGACTGGTTGTACAGACATTCTGCCATTGTTGATTGTAGGGCGAAGAAGGTTCAGTTGGGATCAGATTTGGTAGTGGGTTGGAGTTCCAAGACTGTACCCCTACTTTCTTTCTCAGAAGTTCATAAGTTGGTTCGAGAGGGAGCCACGGGTTTTATTGCTTATATTCTCAACAAACCCAAGGATCAAAGTAAGTTGGAAGAAACAGAAGTAGTGAAGGAGTTTTCCGAGGTCTTTCCTGAGGAATTGGATTTGTTACCTCCAGAACGGGAAATTGAGTTTGTGATCGACTTGTACCCTAATGCAGAGCCGTACTCCAAGACTCCGTATCATATGGCTCCGACCGAGTTGAAAGAGTTGAAGACTCAACTTGATGCGTTGTTGGAGATTGGGTATATTAGACCGAGTTCTTCTCCCTGGGGTGTACCGGTTTTGTTCGTAAAGAAGAAGGACAGGACTTTGAGAATGTGTATAGACTATAGGGAGTTGAACCAGATGACGATCAAGAACAAGTATCCTCTTCCACATATCGAGGAATTGTTTGACATACTTCAGAGATCTAAGGTCTACTCAAAATTGGATTTGAGACAAGGATATTACCAGCTGCGAATCCGAGTAGAGGATGTTTCTAAGACAGGATTTAATACTCGGTATGGGCATTATGAGTTTGTAGTGATGCCGTTTGGTTTGACTAATGCCCCAGCAGCTTTTATGGATATGATGCACAAGATTTTCAGGCCTTTTCTGGATAAGTTTGTGGTTATCTTTATTGATGATATCCTGATTTTCTCGAAGTCTGCCGAGGAGCATGCAAGGCATTTTCAGTTGGTTTTGAGGACTTTGAAGGAGCATCAGTTATTTGCCAAATTTAGTAAGTGTGAGTTTTGGATTGACAGGGTGTCATTCTTGGATCACGTGATTTCGGGCAACGGTTTGGAAGTCGATCCTTCAAAGATTGAGTCGGTTTTGAAGTGGGAGAAACCTAAGAATGCCTCAGAGATCAGGAGTTTCTTGGGATTGGCAGGCTATTACCGGAGGTTTGTTAAGGATTTCTCCAAGTTAGCAGCTCCTTTAACCCGGTTGACGAAGAAGAATGTGAAATTCGATTGGGATGAAGGTTGTGAGAGGAGTTTCACTTTCTTGAAAGAAAAGTTAGTCTCTGCTCCAGTGTTAGCCCTTCCGAAAGGTTCAGAAGGATATGTTGTGTATACGGATGCTTCTAAGGAAGGCTTGGGATGTGTGTTGACTCAGAAGGGTAAGGTAATTGCTTATGCATCCCGGAAGTTGAAAGAGCATGAGAAGAATTATCCGACACATGATCTTGAGCTCGCCGTCGTAGTCTTTGCACTTGAAAAGTGGAGACAGTATTTGTACGGGGTGTCTTTCGAGATTTTCACCGACCACAAAAGCCTCCAGTATTTATTCACTCAGAAGGATTTGAATATGAGGCAACGACGTTGGATGGAGAGGTTGGAAGATTATGATTGCACGATCAAGTACCATCCCGACAAAGCCAACGTGGTCGCCGATGCACTTAGTAGAAAGGCTAGTGTGTCGTGCTTGGAAGTGGGTGAGAGTAGTGGAATCGAGCCAATTATTTTAAGGGCTCGAGTTTCTAATATCTCGATTCAGCCGGATTTGAAGCACAGGTTGTTTGAGGCTCAGAGTACGGATGTGGAAGTTCAGAGATTGGTAGCTAAGGCCAGAGCTGATTCGGAGTGTCCATTCGGGTTTGATGAAACCGGTCTTCTTCGTTTCAAGAACCGAGTGGTTGTACCCGAAGAGTTGAAACGGGTATTGCTCGAGGAAGCTCACAGGTCAGCTTATTCTATCCACCCCGGAGGAAACAAGATGTATAAGGACTTAAGGCAATATTATTGGTGGCATGGATTGAAGAAGGATGTGGCCGAGTATGTGAAGCACTGTCTCACTTGTCAGAAAGTGAAAGCCGAGTACCAGAAACCGGGAGGTCTTCTACAGCCGTTACCTATTCCTGAGTGAAAGTGGGAACAGGTGACGATGGATTTCGTGTCCGGATTACCTAAGGTGAAAGGTGGAGTCGATGGAATTTGGGTGATTGTGGACCGTTTGACGAAGTCTGCACATTTTCTGCCGGTTCGGATGTCGTATAAGATTCGCAAGCAAGCCGAGCTTTATAACCGGGAGATTGTTAGACTTCACGGGATTCCGGTTAGTATTGTTTCAGACAGAGATCCACGGTTCACTACGAAGTTGTGGCGTGAATTACAAGAGCTTTTAGGTACGAAGCTCCAGTTTAGTACAGCATTTCATCCTCAGACGGATGGTCAGTCCGAGAGATTAATAAGGTATCTCGAGGATTTGCTTCGAGCTTGTTCTATGGATTTTCAGTCTTCTTGGCATGATTAGCTACCTTTGATTGAGTTCGCGTACAACAACAGTTTTCAGGCTTCGATTGGAATGGCACCGTATGAGCTACTTTATGGTCGGAAGTGTCGTTCCCCGTTGTTCTTTGACTTGGAAGAGTGGAAATGGACTAAGCAAGAAGGTGTTAAGAAAGGTGAGAAATTGGAAAAACCTTCTAAGGCCATTGAAGCTATGGTTGAGAAAGTCCAATTAATACAACAACGGATGAAATCAGCTCAGGACAGACAGAAGAGCTACGTTGATCGTCGTAGAAGGGATCTCGAGTTTGAAGTTGGAGACCGGGTATTCTTGAAGGCGTCTCCACGTAAAGGATTTGCTCGGATTGGGAAAGGAGGTAAGCTTAAGCCTCGTTACTTAGGTCCTTATGAGATTTTGGAAAGAGTTGGAGAAGTTGCTTACAGATTGGACCTACCACCGAGCCTCACGGGGATTCATAATGTATTTCACGTCTCTCAGTTAAGGAAATACTACCCCGACGAAACTGAGATCATTCCCGTTGAAGAAATGGAATTGGAACCAAACCTTACCTTTGTTCAGAAGGCGGTTAAGATTTTGGATAAGAAGTTTCAGGAATTAAGAAACCGGAAGATTCCCATGGTAAAGGTTCTTTGGAGAAGTGACAAGACCGAAGAAGCCACGTGGGAAACCGAAAACAAGATGAGACGGTTCCAACCCGAGTTGTTCCCTTCCGATCGGTGAATCTGGACCCGACCCGTTGACCCAATACCCTAGCCCGTTGACCGGCCCGGTCCAGATAAATCTGGACCGTTGATTTGTGCTTACGTGGCGCGATCTTGGCCGTCCACGTGTCTCACAAGTGGCGTGCCATGCGACCGCCCAGTCAGCACCACCTGGTCCCACCTTGCTGACGTGGCAAGCCACGTCAGCTGCCACGTCAGCACCGAATTTTTTTTTTTTTAAAAAATTAAAATTTTATTTTCTCCAAAATAAAATTCCGGGCATTTCCAACTCTTTGGAACTTGATTTATTTTCTTAAAATAAATCCCGTGGCTATTTTCAAACACTTTGAAAAATCATTTCTGTTTCTCCTTTTAATATTTTCTCTTCGGGTTTTTAATTGGGGCTTGCAGAGGGACCTGCAGGACTAATTAATTTTAGCTCCAAATGGATTAATACATTATCATCTCATAACAATAATTAATTACCGTTTAACAATATTTAATTCCACTAAATAAATATTATTGCACTCTAAAATTAATTAAATTATTCACGAATTTCTCGATCTAGAATAATTTTGCATTTTACTCCTCCGTGTAGATATCTATGAAAAATAAATTGCAACTACTATCATTTATTTTTCATCTCTAATTTGAAATTTATTGATTCGCCTTAAGTTCAAATTTTCTGTATGTGAAACACATTTAACATACAACTTCGGTGACGCATCACGCGAAGTGCTTTGGCCAAAGTCTTAATTCGAACTTTTACAAATTTATTTCAAGGATATCTTTTACCTTCCAGCAAGGCCACAGATTCCTCGATCAATATAACTCTTTAGCACATTTCATGTTGTCACTGAATCATACAAAGTATTTTAGCCACCCGTTACCGAGACCTCACTTCAAGTATGTTACAGTAACTGACGCTACATGCTTAAAGCCGAAATATTATCAGGATTAAGAGTACAATGCTTCCTGAGATTTTATTCATTTTAGATAGCAGTATAAAATAAATAATCTCAGTGGTCCAGTTCGATGTTTCCAATCCTATTGAAAATCATTAACGTGTTATAATTGGAATCACCATTCCCTATGACGAAAGACTAATCATCTTATATAACCACGTTATAGTCTTGATAAGAACATATTCTTATCTTACCGACTAGAACTTTAATGACATGTGATTTCGGTATTCAAAGTCTTTTCCTATGAAACACATTTCATATGAGAATACCACCACACGCCATTAATTATTAATATGTGAAATACTCACAACTCACTGTAAATTTAGTTTAATTAATTCAATAAATTGAATTTTCAGGGCACTATTCCCAACAATCTCCCACTTGCCCTAAATTCAATTTGGCAATACATCTAAGTCCTATTCCTTTCACACGAGTGTCAAAACTCATTTTGCACTCTTTTACGCCAAAACCTTGGTGAAGGAATCTATCAGATGTTTCTCAGAGCCAACAACTAGGAAATCATGAATCCAATACATCTAACTGGTTGCTTCTCAAGCTACCATGTATTTTACTTCCATGGCGGTAGGGGTGGGCGCGGGACGGGTAGTTCGGGATTCGGGTAGTTCGGGTTCGGGTAGTTCGGGTTCGGGACGGGAAATTTGCAGCCCGATCCCGTCCCGGGAAAGTCGGGTACCCGACATATCGGGGAATTCGGGATTCGGGACGGGATCGGGATCGGGTTCGGGGAGCCCACACGTTTCTGCATTTTTTTAATCAATTAATTTTTAGGTTGGGCTTGGGCTGACTTTAGAGTTTGTAATGGGCCATTGGACCAAATAAGAAGGCTGCTGCCTGCTGTGGCCCGTGGGGAACTTTGGAGTTTGGACATATTTTTTATTTATAATAATAAAGCCCATTAGCCCATATTATCTTATATATATGTGTTATATATATATATATCATAATATTATATATATGTGTTATATTATATATATATATATATATATATATATAGATATCATATGTGTCGTATTATATTATATATATGTGTTAGTGTTATATATATATATATCATAATATTATATATATGTGTTATATTATATATATATATATGTGTTAGTGTTATATATATATATATATATATCATAATATTATATATATGTGTTATATTATATATATATATATTTTTTTTTTTTTTTTTTTATTATCGGGTAGTTCGGGTACCCGATCGGGATTTCGGGTACCAAAATATTACCCGATCCCGAACCCGAATTTTTAATCGGGATTCGGGATCCCGTCCCGAACTGAAAATATCCCGAACTACCCGTCCCGATCGGGAAATACCCGATCGGGTCGGGTCGGGGCCCGAATTACCCGACCCGAATGCCCACCCCTACATGGCGGTGTAAGCAATACAAGTCTACTTAACATTCTCCAATTAACGGTTGCTCTTTCTAGAGTAAACACGTATTCTAATGTCAAACATCTAGAATACAAATCAGATTGTAAATCCGAATCTATGTACTTCTATTGAAATGAGCTCACCACTGTGGTAGACAAGCATATAATCTCAAGTCCTTCTCAAGTACTCCAATATATGCTTTCACTACTACCCAGTATCAGATTCTAGGGTTTGACTAATATCTGCTGACTTAGACCTATTTCATAATAGTCAGCTGGCCTTGTACATAATATGACATACATAAAGCTTCCGCTTCGGAACTCTAATCATGTCTTCTATCCCTTCAGTTGTCTCAGGACACTGATCCCGAGATAGATAAATTCCATATCTAAAAGGTAATGAACCTTTCTTGGAATTTGTCATATTATACCTTACCGACATCTTATCTATATATGCTTCTTGTGATAAACCAATCTCCTTATTCCTATGATCACGACAAAAGTTTGATCCTTGGAATAGCATTGGTCTCACATAGGTCTTTTCTTGTCAAAAAGATTTGACGTCCGAATCTTAACCGCTGACAAAATTCTTGCATCATTCCTAATGAGCAGAATATTAATTACGTACAAAGTGAAAATGTTACAACGCTATCATGATGTCATTTTGTAGACTTACGGTCCATCAGGCAATTATACAAATCCAAAGAATTTAAATTGCCTTATAATTCTGATGCTCCATAATCTAGACGCTTGCTTAAGATCATAAAATGATCTATTAAATTTGCATACTATATGTACCTGATTTCTGGCTGTGAAGCCATCAGGTTGTACCATGCATCTCTTCTTCTTGAGGTTGCCCGTTCAAGAACATAGTCTTTACATCCATTTATCTAATCTCATAATCGATAATGAGATAAAATGGAGAGGATAATGGACTTGAGCATTGCTATAGGCGAGAAGACCTCATAAATGATTTCTTCTTTCTGGAAAAAATCCCTTGCCATAAGTTTGCTCTAAAGTCTCTACTTTTTCGTCCATTTTTCCTTTTATCGTCTTGTAGAACCCAATTGTACTAATAGGGTTTAATGCCTTCAGGCGCCTCTACAAGTTCAAGACTTTGTTAGAATATAGATATTCTAACTTAGATCCATGGATATTGACCAAACGGTCAGCGTCTATATCTTCTACAGCTTCATTACATGTGATAGGATCAGATATGTTAGATTCAACCACTTGGGTTAATCTTAGGTATCTTGTCAGGTGTCCTGACAATCCTCCCACTACAATGATGCTCTCGTGTACACGTCTCTACATCACATATTTTATTTGGTACATCACATGTATCCATTATATTTTCAGTTATCACGGGTTTATGGAAATCAGTATCTAATACTGTTATTTCTTTTAACACTACTTTGCTTCTACCCTTTGTGGTTATCTATGTAATTATCTTTGAAATATTCACAAACATCTTTTGTGATTTCTCAAATTACAAAATATACCACCTCTCGTTCTTCTTAGGATAACCTTAGAACAAGTAAACCTTTGTTCTTTATTCTAACTTGTCAGGATCCATCCTTAACTCGTGGACCAGGCTACCTTAAATCCGAAGATAAAAGATACAGGGTTTTCACCCTAGCTACAGATCCATCAGTGTTTTAGGAACTGACTTAGATAGAACTAGGTTTGTCGTTTTATGTGCAAGACCCCAAAGCGAACTTTGTAGGGTAGCATGACTCTTCATAAATCTTACCATCATTATCAGAGTCCTATTTCTCTTTTCTTGTAATACATCTTTGCTAAGACGTATCTTATACAGATAATTGAGATCTAATCTCATTTGAGAAATTCTATTTAACTCTGAACATAGATACTTATCACTACTTCGATCTAATCGAAGTGCCTTGAGAAGTTTTCTAATCTGACTCTTTGACTTCAGTCTTATATTCTTTGAACTCTTCAAAATTACTGACTTAAGTCTCACCAAATAAACATATATGTATCTAGAATATTCATTCAAATGAATGATGAAGTACGCAAAAACTTTCTCTTGCTTGAACATTCATAATATCATACGTTCGTATGAACCAACTCAAGCAAGTTCATGGCTTAATACCCTTTGTCTCAAAAAAAGGCTTCTTGTTGGTCATTTTAACCTTCTAAATAGGATTCGTAGATTGATACTATTTTCAAGTCAATAGGACTCAACAATCAGTCTTTGGATCCTATTCAGATTCAATTGACCAATAGATAGGTGCCACATAGAAGTTTTTCCTCTTAGATGGTAAGTCAAGCTTCTAAATGTTAAACTTGAATTAGGGTTTTCATTGAGGTATAAAAGACCATCTTTTGTTGTGCCAGAGCAAATAAACCTTTTATTTTACTTAACGGTAACCCTTTGTTCAAAACAAACAATTAAACCATTAATTATCAAATAACTTACAGAAATCAGATTTCTGTATATATGGCACGTATAATATTAAAACCTTATTGCCAAAATACGACTTTATAGTCCTTACTACTAATACAATTAGATTTGTATTTTGCTCGAGCAGTAGTTGTGTGTTAGCCGTTTTTCAAACTTCTTGGTTAGTTTGAATCTTCGCAACGAATTGCAAATATGATTAGTTGATCTCAAGTTCACACACCAGGAGTCCGGTGAATTTTCAACTAAACATATTTTCAACGAGTAAGATATCTTCATATCTTATCTAAACGGCGTAGCAAACAGATAGACTAAGTATTTTGGACAATTTCTTTTTCCAATACCCGTTACCACCGAAATAGAAACACTTTTCCATTGTCGGATTTGACTTTCTATTTCTGAACCTTAGATTGGGAACTTTTCCTTTTCTTTCTTTCACTTACTGGCTTTTTAGGCCGTGGATATTAATGTCTGATTAAAGAGAACTTTTCCCTTAGTTTATATCACCCTTTCTGCCATATTGGGGCCGTTCATTGGTTCACATTGGGTTTTTTTTTTTTAAAATTAAAATTAATCTTGAACGTTCAAACGACTTAGGCAGAGAGTATAGGATCGTATCCTATCTGTTAAGATTATCTCTTCAAACACAGAGGCTTTCAATCTCGTTCAGATTAGCTATCATATTCATAATATGATTCTGAAACTGTGATCCTTCAAACATCTTTAACTGAAAACAGTTTTCATGGCTCATACCTTCGTACGACTCTGTCTTCAAAACATGTTCTTATCAGTGGACATCTCATGTGTCTGATGCTCAAGAACATTTAAAACAGATGTCAGGATATAAGACTAGCTAGATCATCACACTTGATCCATTTAGAATAAGCGGCTTTCTAATCCTGACTGGTTGTAATTTCCAAAATTTTCGAATAAGCTTCAGTGAGTACGTAAACTTTCGTGTCTCAACACGATGTCAAGATTCATTTCCTAATCAGCATACTTGAACCCTTACTAGCCTATTTCCTTATAGACATACAGTTTGGAGTGGGCTAAGAGAGATTGTAATTATAAAACTGAAATAAATAAATAAATGCAAGTTATGATTATGTATTTCACTTTCTTCTACGTCCAACCAATAAATGAAATCCACGTAACCATTTTGGTTTACGCAATGGTGACTTAACTAACCGCAGTTGACTCCCCTGGAGGCGAGGTCGAAAACCGCTTAGAAAAGCAAGAACTATTCTTAATTAACATGTCATCTAGGTAACTCTTACCAAACAATGTCAATCTACCACGTCAACCCTTGGCCTCTAAGTAAATGTAACAGAGCTCCGAAGGGAGGTTAATACATTATTTAGTCAAGTGTGTACCATTACCTAGAAGTCCGTACGAGTAGGTCAAGACACTCCACAGAGGTGTGGTCGAGCTGACTTTCGTCGCATTTCATTCTATCCGTAGAAGTCTAATCTTGTATACCGCGAATACATACCCGCCGAAGGGAGTAGTATATATTCACTATACTATAGACGGGTAATGGAGGCCGTGAGAATCCAACTCTTTTCATCTCGCTCCCACTTGAATTTTTAAACGGTGTGGATTATCTTTTGATTATCTAATAATCACTCTTGGCGTCTTATTGTTGGAAGTAATTAATCTAATTAATATCTTCCCACTAGGATTACTAAATCACATTTATAATCCTAATAATATTTTAAGGCAATTTAATAACTATTTATTAATTAGGCCGAAAAATATTAGTTCAATTATGCATCGCGTCTAATCTCTATTAAACAATACTATTTAGGGCAAATTACATCTACACCCCCTGAGGTTTGACCTAATTACGAATCAGTCCCTCTTATTTCGTTTATTACATATCAACCCCTAAAAACACTGTTTCAACTACAAATCAGTCCCTCTTTAGGGGTTAAAATGTAATTGAAACAGTATTTTTAGGGGTTAATATGTAATAAACGAATTAAGAGGGACTGATTTGTAATTAGGCCAAACCTCAGGGGGTGTAGATGTAATTTCCCCTACTATTTAATCACATTAAATAAAATACGCATAATTGTAAATATCATAATATCTCATATTATCATGATCATGCCATAAAATAAAATAATTAAGCATGCTTTCATATAATTATCACATAATTATCATGCTTAAAATTTTAAATGACACAAAATAAATATGCCATAAATTAAATCAATTAAGCATGCTGGTATAATTATCACATAATTATCATGCTTAAAATAAATGGCATAAAGTAAACATGTTATAAATAAATTATCTCATAATTTAAATCATGTTTACTGATTCGGTAATTAACCAGGAAGATTATTGAAATCGATTCCCAGAAAATTACCATTCCACGCAAATTCCCAGGAAACACTGGAGGGGTCACAACGATCCCACTTAAAAACCAGTCTCCTTTGACAAAATTTACGTGCACAGTAGCAGATTTAAAATTATGCATCGCATGCATCATATCAATGCATGTATATATCTAGAGCACGGCTCTGATACCAGTTGCTGGGTTGCGGGCCCAGAACAGTAGCAGTCCGGAACTACATTTTAAAATTTTATTATAATACAAGTATTAAAATATTTCTAAAACATTTTAATACAAAGTGGAAGACTTAGCCGGATCTACTCAAGTATATACATGCAATTGATAATAAATTTTAAATCACTTAAGCAGATAAATATCTAACATGCAATTAACACTTAAAAGCACATAATTTATCATGCTTAAGATAAAACAACTGTAAAATATTACCGTACTGCAAACATGGCTATCTAACAGCATTTTTCCAGCTACTTTCCCACTCGTGAGACCGGCAGAGCTTCCCTGCAATAACCCCAGGGACACCCTCGGAGTGAGGGCTCCGAAAGTATTTCTCTAAATACTTAGAGAAAATAAACTTTAAACTAAAACACCCTTTTCAGGGTTTATTCTCCCGAAATTAGGCGTTTTATACAAACATCTAATTAAAATTAATTCCAAAATAAATCGGAATTAACTAGGAGGAAAGGGATATGGTTTCAAAGCTAAGCTCTAGCCAAAACCTCTCCCAAAATGTTATGAGAAATGAGGGAGAGGATCAGCCTATTTATAGGCAAATATATGAGGGCAAAACGATCATTTTGGACACAAAAGTAAGGGCAAAATGGTCATTTCACAACTCCACTTCCGTAGCCAACTTGGATACGAAAACCGAGGTGAGCACGTTCAAGGTCTCATCGCCACGAATCTAGCGCCGCCGAGCACGCGCCCACACGCGCCGCCCAAAGGCGGCGTGTGTCAACCACTCACGGCTAGGGTTTGAGGCTGACGTGGCCTCTTCTGAAGCGGCCACGTGTCCGAGTCGGTCCGGCCCGGAACCGGATCCGGTCCGACCCTATCCGAGACCCGACCCATTAACCCGATACCCTAACCCGTTTGACCGGGTCAACCGACCCGTTGACCGGCCCGGTCCAGACAAATCTGGACCGTTGATTTGGATCTTGGCCGTCCACGTGTCTCACACGTGGCGTGCCACGCGACTGCCCAGTCAGCGCCATCTGGTCCCACCTTGCCACGTCAGCACCGATTTTTTTTTTTTTTAATTTAAATTTTATTTTCTCCAAAATAAAATTCTAGGCATTTCCAACTCTTTGGAACTTGATTTATTTTCTTAAAATAAATCCCTTGGCTATTTTCAAACACTTTGAAAAATCATTTCTCTTTCTCCTTTTAATATTTTCTCTTCGGGTTTTTAATTGGGCTTGCAGAGGGACCTGCAGGACTAATTAATTTTAGCTCCAAACGGATTAATATATTATCATCTCATGACAATAATTAATTACCGTTTAACAATATTTAATTCCACTAAATGAATATTGTTGCACTCTAAAATTAATTAAATTATTCATGAATTTCTCGATCTAGAATAATTTTGCATTTCACTCCTCCGTGTAGATATCCATGAAAAATAAATTGCTACTACTATCATTTATTTTTCATCTCTAATTTGAAATTTATTGATTCGCCTTAAGTTCAAATTTTCTGTATGTGAAACACATTCAACATACAACTTCGGTGACGCATCACGCGAAGTGCTTTGGCCAAAGTCTTAATTCGAACTTTTGCAAATTTATTTCAAGGATATCTTTTACCTTCTAGCAAGGCTACAGATTCCTCGATCAATATAACTCTTTAGCACATTTCATGTTGTCACCAAATCATACAAAGTATTTTGGCCACCCGTTACCGAGACCTCACTTCAAGTATGTTACAGTGACTGACACTACATGCCTAAAGCCGAAATATTATCAGGATTAAGAGTACAATGCTTCCTGAGATTTTATTCATTTTAGATAGCAGTATAAAATAAATAATCTCAGTGGTCCAGTTCGATGTTTCCAATCCTATTGAAAATCAACAACGTGTTATAATTGCAATCACCATTCCCTATGACGAAAGACTAATCATCTTATATAACCACGTTATAGTCTTGATAAGAACATATTCTTATCTTACCGACTAGAACTTTAATGACACGTGATTTCAGTATTCAAAGTCTTTTCCTATGAAACACATTTCATATGAGAATACCACCACATGTCATTAATTATTAATATGTGAAATACTCACAACTCGCTGTAAATTTAGTTTAATTAATTCAATAAATTGAATTTTCAGGGCACTATTCCCAACAGTATCAACTATCCACTTTGCACCTCCATGAAACAAGGTGGTCCTTCTTAAGGGCGTGATCCCACAAGCAAGCCTTAGAGGAGTCAGGTTGACACTCCCACTGCCTGAAGGACTCGTCGGCTTGGTGTATTTTACTAATCATGACTTATGTGATATAGGGCTCGTTTCATGAACCATTTCACCTAAATGGTAGAGTCCTAAAATCATCAGGATTAGGGGAGTTCTCATACATACACAGCTAAAGTAAACGCATACCAAACAAAGGCATATAAAGAAGTGTTGCCTCAATTCGTTATTTTATTCAAAGATTGTCTGTGATCACAATAAGGAAAAGTACAAAGCGGATTTACAATCGGCTTTCTAGGGCACTATTCCTAATAATTGAATCTTGACCATAACATTACAATAATGATACTCAAGATTTATTGAATCATGACCACAACATTACAACATTACAATAATGATACTCAATATTTATTGACTCTTGAGTATCATTATTGTAATGTTGTGGTCAAGATTCAATAACATTATGATACTGAAGATTTAACGTTTTACTGGATAAAGTTTGCCTTTGACCACAACATTACAATAATGATACTCAAGATTTATTGAATCATGACCACAACATTACAATAATGATGCTCAAGATTTACTGAATCATTATTGTAATATTGTGGTCAAGATTCAATAATATTATGATACTGAAGATTTAACTTTTCACTGTGTTGGGAAAACGAGACTGAAATGCAGCGAAAATTTAAAATTTTTCCCAAAAGATAGAATCGAAAACTTGCAATTCCTATTTCCAGATTCGTAGAGATCAAGAAACTAACTTAGGTAGTAGCTTTCTTGACACGTTTTGAGCCGCCCTCAAACGAGCTTCATGCGGTATTGGCAACCCGTCCCTCGAAAATCTCTTTCTACTTCAGAATCCATTGTAGGGACAACAATCCACACCAACTTAGATTCAAATCATGTTAAGGAAAGTGCTTAACGATATAACATAAAGAAAGAAACATGAAACGAGAAAGGCATGATTGAAACTCCCTTCGAAAACCAGTTTTGCGAAAATAGAAATCTGCCCGCCATAAAACCTTCTTGAAAAAATGCATCCTTCAGGATATGGACGAACGGTTTTCGCCATCGTCTTTGGTTCAATTTTTTCACTCCTATCTTGTTGGGTTCAGAATCGTTTCATCAGCCCTTTTGGTCGTTTTGCTTGATCCCCAAAAATTCCTTCGAATCTTTCAAGACTTCACGATAGAAGCCTTCTAGAGAATTAGTCCACCAACCGCGACCACGATCCGAATAGGGAGGATGCTAGTTCTATGTTCGGTGTTTAGGCTCTAAGGGGTTAGTGTATAATTATGGAGAAGGAGAAATTTTGTATCACTTTCCCATGGGGTTCGAACCCCTTTATTTATAAGGGTAGGTTCGAACACCTTATCCTTTGTGGAAAAGGATTCCAAACTCCTTTTGGAAAGGGATATCTTGCTTGGAGACCAAGTCTGTTACTTTGACCAAAAGTCTCCTTTTGATCAACTTGGAAAGCAAGAATCTAGTCTCACTCTTTTAGACATTTAATTTTACTTTATTTATTTTACAATAAATAACTTGAAGAATAATAATTAATTCATTCATAATTAATTATTTATTAAACTTTATTTCTCCAAATTAGGACTTTAATATTAATTCAAAATTAAATCAAAGTCCATTAAATAATTAACACATTAATTATTTAACATATACACATATTCACACGTGACTACACGTGTCCATTGGGACACGTGTTATTCACGCCTTCCACACGTGTGGTTTCACACGTGTGGCCCCCACTTGATCCGATCAACTCATTTAATCGATTTCAAACCTTAACCCACGTGACCGAGTTGTTGTGTGTGACCCTCTAGGTTCTTAATTCAATTAGCAGTGACCCTAATTAATTAATCAGTCCATAGATCAAACGACCATAGTCTAGCATCAGGTGTTTAACCCCTAACTGAATGAGAATGTCTCGATTCGACAGAACCTTTAAGTCATTGATTCATGTGAGATATCATCCTCCTACATCCCATCTCTCAATCAAGATCTAGGGCAAGGGAATAATTAGAACCCTAATAATCTTGATCTTAATGTTAAGTGCATTTCATATCCATTTGATCTCAATCCAAGAAACTCTTTTCTTGATGTTTTGATCCACTGTCTTGGCCAAGGACTCCTAGATTGCATATGAATGACTTACGCAATAAGAGATCAACTTGCTCATGCAAGTGTAGGTCCTTTATCGATTCTCATATACTTTCATGTGCCACTTGACACTTGTGCAGCCCCAGCATAAGCCTTGAATCAGTTGTCTAAGGCGACACCCTTTAAAGCTTACACCTAAGACTACAGAGTTAGCTCATAAAGTATCAATGGAACCTCAAGTCTAAGGATCACTTAATCACATCAGTGACTCGTAAGATATTTCCTAATCTGGAAGCTTCTATTTCCAGATATAGAAACTTCCTTTCCCATTTAGGAATGTTCTCACACGGGACACCTCAGTGTACCTACTTAGAATAAGCAAGTACCCCCATGTATCACGCACGTATCAATAATACACTTTGCACCCCATGAAACAAGGTGGTCCTTCTTAAGGGCGTGATCACATGAGCAAGCCTTGACCGAGTCAGTTTGACACTCCCACTGTCTTTTGGACTCATCGGCTTGGAGTGATTTCTAATCATGACTTATGTGATATAGGGCTCGTCTCATGAACCACTTCGCCTAAATGATTGAGTCCTATAAATCATATTGATTAGAGGAGTTCTAATACATGCGCACATAATGGAAACACACAAAAACATGTATTGGCATATAAAGAAATGTTTGCCTATGATATTAATCAATCGTATATTATTCAAAGATTGTCTTTGTTACTAGGAAAGTCCCAAAACAGATTATGACCAATCGGCTTTCTAGGGCACTTTTCCAACACAATGGACAAAGTCTGCCTTTAATTACGTATTTTTTAACCTTTCACTGGACAAAATCTGCCTTTAATTACGCATTTTTAATGTCTCACTAGACAAAGCCTGTCTTTAATTACGCATTTTTAAAGTTTCACTGGACAAAACCTGCCTTAATTACACATTTTTAACCTTTCACTGGACAAAGTCTGCCTTTAATTGAGCATTTTAGTGTTTCACTGGACAAAGTCTGCCTTTAATTGAGCATTTTAGTGTTTCACTGGACAAAGTCTACCTTTAATTATGCATTTTTAACCTTTCACTGGACAAAATCTGCCTTTAATTACACATTTTTAACCTTTCACTGGACAAAGTCTGCCTTTAATTACCCATTGTCTGCCTTTAATTACGCATTTTTAACTTTTCACTGGACAAAACCTGCCTTTAATTATGCATTTTTAATGTTTCACTGGACAAAACCTACCTTTAATTACGCATTTTTAACTCTTGCTCATTTGTAAATTACGATCAGAATCGAAGAAAATAAAACACAAATACAGTACTGGAATACTGTAATTCAAAAACGGATTCTGTAATATAGTTCATCATCAGAAAATGGTCATGCATCCTCCAGAAGCTCGATCACTCTTCAATTTTCTGTAAGAAAATAAATCATTACAATAGGTGATTATAATTTATTTATGAAAACAAATAAAGCAGCAGATCATCAGTCAATTTATACAAAAATATATTCAGATATATGCAGAAATCCCACAATCAGTTTATACAGAGATATATTTAGATATATATAGAAATCTCATAGTCAGTTTATGCAGAAATATATACAAATTAGTTTATATATATATATATATATATATATATTCAAATATATATTTGTATATATCTCTACATAAACTGTGGGATTTCACGTATATGCAGAAATCTCAAAGTCAAATTATGCAGAAATATACAAATATATGCCGAAATTTTAGAAATCTCAAATTGGATAAAGTGACCAACTAAAATACTTAAAACAGATAATAACTTTAGATCCAACACCAGATTACCCAACGAAAAACAATTGCAAATTCAGAAGCACATATTAAGTCTATTGCGATATATGCAGAAATTTCAAATTGCAAAAATCTCAAATATATGCAAAAATCACAAATCACAAAAATTTCTTCACACCTATACACAAAAATCTCAAATCTCATAGTTATCAAAAAATCTCTTCGAATATTCACAAAAATACATGGAGAAATCAAATTTGCAGAAATTTATTCACATATATGTAGAATTCTCAAATTTACAGAAATTTTACAAATTTGAGCCCAAAAATTTCGATTCAGAAAGGTTACAAAAATACCTGAAATTAAACTTAAGTGTATCAACTTTTTCTTCTTCAACAACGATGAGGTGAGCTGGTTGCCGCCGGTGGTCGGATTCCAAAATCGATGAGTAAAGAAAATGGAGAAATAAAAATGGAGATGATAAAGGGATCTGAGATTGGAAGGAGTAAAAATGGTGTGGTTGTAGTAAAAAAATAAGGGCAAAACATACTTTTTAGGGCTTTGGGGGTTTACAAAAAAATAAGATATGTATTGGTGATATAAAACATACTTTTTCCAAACTAGGGGGTTTAAGATAACTTTTGAACATATTTGGTCCCCTTTATTAATTCCCCCATTATTTTTTTCCACCTATTTCATCCCTATCTTTTGTCATGGATTACTTTAAAATTGAGTTGGAAAATGATTTGAACCTCAACCGTTGGATTGGAACTATCCGAGACCGTAGGATTTGTTTTGTGCTGAAAGGATTAAACGACGTCACAGTAACTTATCCTGAAGCATCTACAGCCGTGGATTCAGGCGCCAAAGATCCTAAGGTCAAGATTCAAAGTAACAAGACAGCAGATCAAGCCGTTCATCACGTTAAGGATCCAACGGTAGATGAGCTTCGGGTTGTTGGAGCTATGGAGGGGACCAGTGTCCAGCTACAAACCTGAGTCAGGGACGTTACAAGCTGTGATTATTCCTTTTCTTGTTGTGCAAGTGTTAATTGGATTCTGGGTTGTTGCTCTCGTATTTAGGCCGGGTTGTTTGGCATTTTTGACTAAGTTTTGTGTAAGCATTTTCTGGGAATTTCTCATCCCCTGTTTCTTCTGTTTCCCATCTCCAATTCTGTTACAGATTGTTTCATCAAGTTTATCAATATAATTCATACTTTTGTTGGGTTTTGGTGTTAATTTTTACTATCATTTATTAAGTTCGTTACATTTGGTATCAGAGCCGACGATTCCATACGGCCTGAAGCATGGCAGATGGGCTACGTTCTAAGGAATTGCAGGAACTCAAAGGATCGTTGATCGAGGAAAGAGCTATGAGAGCGGCTGTGGAGCAAAAGATGGATACGAAATTTACTGATCTTACCGGAGCCTTGGAGAAATTGACAATGCAAGTTGGGGCTATTGCAGATCAAGTTCAGAACTACAATCGGAATAAGTCTGTCTTAGGTGATGGGTTATCAGCCTCAAAGGAGAAAGGAGGTGGCTCTATGTCTAACAACACCATACAGACAGAGATACAGTCACAAGGCAGCTTAGGGGGTCAGTCTTCAGCACATAAGTATATTGATTTCCCCGGTTTCGATGGCTCTAATCCGCGCGGATGGGTGAGGAAGGCACAAAGGTATTTCCAGTTACTACCCACTGTTCCTGAGTATGAACGTGTTACTTTAGCGTCCATCTATTTTTCTGGGGTAGCAGAGACTTGGTTACAGAATCTTATTGAGACTACACCTAATTTGAACTGGGAACAATTAATTGATGAGGTTTTAAAACGGTTTGATACTGGAGACAGGCAATTAATTGTTGGGGAATTTCATAATTTGAAGCAAACGGGTAAGGTTGAGGATTACTTGGTAAGATTTGAAGAACTTAAATCTCAGGTGCTGCTATTTTGTAAGAATCTAACGGAAGATTATTTCATTGCTGCGTTTATCTGTGGGTTGAAAGAGGAAATTAGAGCCTCTGTTTTTGCTCATAAACCTCAGAATCTTGGGGATGCGGTTAGCTTTGCAAAGAATCAAGAAGCAGCAGTAGATGCTTTATTAGCAAGAGCTAACATGGGGTTTAAACACACCAGTAATGTTAGACAACCTGTGAAGCATGTTACTTCCACTAATCCCTTGAGGAATTGGAATAATGTTAATAGAGGGACACAAAACAACAGAGTTGTTCCAATCCAGAGGAAATATTTAACTGCCTCAGAGATGAGGGCAAGAAGAGAGAAGAATCTCTGTTACAATTGCGATGAGGTGTATACTCCAGGCCACAAATGCACACAGAAACAGCTGTTTATTATAATACCATAGGAAGATGATTGGGGTGGGCTGGAAGAATGTCTTAAAATAGAGGATGAGCTCATGAATGATGAAGATGACAGTGAAGTAATGACCATCTCTATACATTCTATTTCTGGAAAGATAGATCCGCATATGTTCAAATTGAAAGGAAAGATTGAGGGAAAAGATGCTTTAATTCTGTTGGATTGTGGCAGTTCCACATGCTTTGTGGATGAAGATATGGCTAAAACCTTGAGTGGCAGAAGGGAGAGTACTAAACCTATGAGAGTGAAAGCTGCTGGGAAGGTTCAATTGGTGAGTGATACTATGTTCCCTGATTTTGAATGGGAGATACAGGATCATAAGTTCAAATTTCCTACAAGAGTATTGGATCTAGGGGGAGTAGACATGGTTATAGGAGGGGATTGGCTGAGTAAAATGACTCCCATAGGTCTGGATTATAGAAACAAAAGAATATCTGTGTTGAAGGATGGAATCAGAGTGAGTTTGCAAGCTGTCAAGAATCAAACTAACATTGATTACATTTCAGCTGAAGGGATGGATAAGATGCTGAAGAATGGAGACAAGGGATCTGTTGGGCAATTATACTCTCTGTCAATGGTTCCAATTCAGGAAGTGGTTGAGGATTCCGTTTTAAAGGACATCTTAAATCAATACAAGGAAGTATTTGCAGAACCAAATTCTTTGCCACCAAAGAGAGAGATTGAACACAAGATTGAATTAAAACCAGAAGCAATGCCAAAGAAACAAATGCCTTATAGGTATTCTCATTACCAGAAGGATGAGATAGAGACTTTGGTCAAGAGTATGCTCAAGGAAGGAATAATTAGACCAAGTCAGAGTTCTTTTGCATCCCCAGTGTTGCTAGTAAAGAAGAAAGATGGAGGTTGGCGCATGTGTGTAGACTACAGGTATCTGAATACACTCACCATTAAGCACAATTTCCCCATACCTGTTATAGATGAATTGCTTGATGAGTTGCAGGGGTCTACCTATTTCTCAAAGATAGATCTACGGTCAGGGTATTTTCAGATAAGAATGAGAGAAGGAGATGTGGCCAAGACTAGTTTTGTCACCCATAATGGCCATTATGAATTTCTGGTAATGCCATTTGGACTTTGCAATGCCCCTTCCACATTTCAGTCCTTAATGAACAAGGTTTTTTTCCCTTATCTCAGGAAGTTTATTCTAGTTTTCTTTGATGATATCCTTATTTATAGCAAATCTTGGTCTGAACATTTGGAACACATACATACTGTGCTTTCTATTCTGAGACAGCATGAGCTATATGCCAAGATGAGTAAGTGCAGCTTTGGAAAATCAAGCATTGACTATTTGGGCCACATAATTTCTGAAAAGGGGGTATCTACTGATCCAGAAAAGATCAAGGTAATGGTTAGTTGGCCTAAACCAAAATCAGTGAAGGAACTAAGAGGATTCTTGGGGTTAACTGGTTACTACAGGAAATTTATACAGCACTATGGTCAGATTAGTAAACCTCTTACAGATTTATTGAAGAAGGATGGATTTATATGGAGTGAAAAGGCTGAGTTGGCTTTTGAAAAACTGAAACAGGCAGTCACCACAGCACCAGTACTTATCTTACCAGATTTCCAGAAACCATTCACCCTGGAAACTGATGCAAGCAATGGAGGCATAGGTTCTGTGCTCATGCAACAAAACAGGCCTGTTGCTTTTCTCAGTAAGGCTTTGGGAACTAAACATTTGGGGTTATCAGTGTATGAGAAAGAATTCTTGGCAATATTGTTGGCTGTGAAGAAATGGAAACATTATCTCCAGGGGAATCATTTTATCATCAAATCTGACCAACAAAGCCTGAAACACATGCTTGAACAAAGGATGGGAACTATCTTACAGCAGAAATGGATTTCCAAGTTGCTTGGTTTTGACTATGAAGTCCAATACAAGAAGGGGAAAGAAAATTTGGTTGCAGATGCTTTATCAAGGGTTGATCACTCCTCTCTACAGTGCAATCTCATCTCTTCAGTAGTTCCAGGATGGGTCACAGAGGTAAGTGAATCTTACTCCACTGATCCTTTGTTTACTCAAATTATACAAGCCAAAGCTGTGGACAGTGATGTATATCCTGAGTTTTCTTTGAGTGGGGGATTACTTAGAAGAAATGGTAGGATTTGTGTTGGGGATAACTTAGGATTGAGGAATAAAATCATACAAAACCTGCATGATACTTCACTAGGAGGACACTCTGGCATTCTGGGAACTTATCAAAGGGTAAGATCCATGTTTAGTTGGCCTAAGCTCAAGAAAGATGTTGAAAAATGGGTAAGAGAATGTGACACTTGTCAGAAATCTAAACATGAACATGTCAAGTACCCTGGCCTATTGCAACCATTAATCATTCCAGAACAAGCTTGGGTACACTTGACCATGGATTTCATAGAAGGGCTACCAAAATCTGAGGGAAAAGATTCAATTATGCTGGTGGTTGACAGATTCAGTAAGTACGCACATTTTTTTGCTCTATCACATCCATATTCTGCTGAATCTGTTGCAAAAGTGTTTTTGGATAACATTTACAAATTACATGGCATGCCTCAATCAATAGTTTCTGACAGAGATAGGATTTTTACCAGCAAGTTCTGGAAGGAGTTATTCAGACTGGTGGGTACTACTTTATCTATATCTACAGCTTATCACCCACAGTCTGATGGGCAAAGTGAGAGAGTGAATCAATGCTTGGAAAGTTATTTAAGATGCATGTGTCATATGAGGCCTAGGTTATGGAAGAAATGGTTATCTATGGCTGAATATTGGTACAATACTAACTACCACTCCAGTTTGAAGATGACTCCATTTGAAGCATTATATGGCTACACTCCTGCAAGAGTCATATTGGGGCCATATAGTGAGAGTGGTAGCAGTGAGGTCAAGGAAATGATAGAAGAGAGAATCAAATTTAATGCATCCTTGAAGGAAACTTTGGAGAAGGCTCAGGAAAGGATGAAGATGTATGCTGATAGGAACAGAACTGAGAGGTCTTTTGAAGTTGGTGATATGGTCTATCTAAGGCTCCAACCTTACAGGCAGAACACTGTTGCTTTGAGGAAAAATTTAAAACTCTCCCCTAAATATTATGGACCTTATACGGTAATTGAAAAGGTTGGATCAGTTGCTTATAAGTTGGAGCTGCCAGAAGGAAGTCAAATACATCCTGTCTTCCACGTCTCTTTGCTCAAAAGGAAGATAGGCCAGAAATATGTACCATGCAGCAGTTTACCAGAGTTCAGTGATGATGGAATTCTCAAGATCTATCCCATTGCTGTGTGGGATAAACGTTTGATTCCCAGACATAATAAACCAGTTGCTCAGATCTTAGTTCAATGGTGCCATGGGACCAAGGAAGAATCCACTTGGGAGGACTACAATTATATCACCACTAAATTTCCGGACTTTGATCCTTGGGGACAAGGATCTGAAAAAGGGAGAGGTAATGTCATGGATTACTTTAAAATTGAGTTGGAAAATGATTTGAACCTCAGCCGTTGGATTGGAACTATCCGAGACCGTAGGATTTGTTTTGTGCTGAAAGGATTAAACGACGTCACAGCAACTTATCCTGAAGCATCTACAGCCGTGGATTCAGGCGCCAAAGATCCTAAGGTCAAGATTCAAAGTAACAAGACAGCAGATCAAGCCGTTCATCACGTTAAGGATCCAACGGTAGATGAGCTTCGGGTTGTTGGAGCTATGGAGGGGACCAGTGTCCAGCTACAAACCTGAGTCAGGGACGTTACAAGCTGTGATTATTCCTTTTCTTGTTGTGCAAGTGTTAATTGGATTCTGGGTTGTTGCTCTCGTATTTAGGCCGGGTTGTTTGGCATTTTTGACTAAGTTTTGTGTAAGCATTTTCTGGGAATTTCTCATCCCCTGTTTCTTCTGTTTCCCATCTCCAATTCTGTTACAGATTGTTTCATCAAGTTTATCAATATAATTCATACTTTTGTTGGGTTTTGGTGTTAATTTTTACTATCATTTATTAAGTTCGTTACATCTTTGTCGTCCCCAATTTCAGAGTCGCCATTTTCATCCTACACGAATTCGCCGGTCATCCCGACAGCTCAGACAATATCCCGCACTCAACCTTATTACTCGTTGTTTGACGGATAAATGATTTAATTTTGGTGTTTGTGTTGTTTCTTAAACCCATTAATTACATTAATGGGGTGTAGATGCATACACATAAAGATTCTTTATTGTAAAGGAAGAGGGTATGGAGGTCGTCCGCGGAGGAGCTGCTGTTGGAATTTTCTCTATGTGCCCATATATGTTTACAGAAAAATAAAAAATCAAACTTCAGAAATTGAGCTACATACATGGCGCGGACGTGTGTTTCTCTCATATTAACAGTCCAGCTTTGGAGTCCCTCTCATATTAACACTCCAGCTTTTGGAGCAACTAAGAGCTGTTTGTAAATTCTACAATATTTAAGAAACTATAATTTATTTATTTTTTTTTTTTGTCAACAAAGAAACGCAAGTTTGCTTGCTTCCTCAATCTCCAGGTTAGCTGGAGAAAGCTCCCACACAATCCTCTCTTCATCCATACGTTGCCCATACTTAGCCAACAAATCCACCAGCATATTGCCATTTTTTCTAATGTGCTTGAAGGTGCATTCCCATGGCATATGTAAAAAGTCGTGACAATATTTCACAATCTCTTCCAAAGGGTGTCCCTTTATATCCATACCTTTCACCAATTTTACCACCACTTTGGAATCACATTCTACCTCAATGCGATGATATCGTCTCTCCCAAGCCAACTTAGAGTCCTTCTCTTAGCCCCAACATCTCTGCCGTAACAATTGATGTATCACCGGGTTTAATAGCAAAGCCCAGCTGCCACAGCCGAGTGCAGCTCCCATAAACACTCTCATCCGTATTGAGTTTGACCCAACCCGATCGTGGCCGAATCCATTTGTTGTGTTGTGGACCTGCCACTTTCAATTTACTAGGTCGCTGCATTGATCTTATGAACACAGCGAGTTCCTTAATCTTCCCTAGCACTATCTGTATTAAGAAACTACATTTTGTAAATTTGATATGGACGGATATCGGGATGGATATACACGGTATCAATAGAGACGAGTTGGAATTGGATAGGATTAATATCAATATTTACGATATGCATTAGTTGGTTTATTTAGTCTAGGATAGCTTTAATACTAAGTTGTTTATTTCCTTACGTTGTTTATTTCCTTAGGAGTCCATAGTTGGTGGAAGTATTTTATTATATATTGTTCTTCTTGGATTATTTTACGTATCAGCCATAATAATTCAATTTTCCTAATTTCTCTCTCAAATTCCCTTCTTCTCCCCTTACAATCTCTCCGGCCAGTCGGTCTTTACCGGATTGTCTTCCTCCCTCTCATCTACAATCTCTTCTCTCCTAAGTTTCACCGGCTAGTCGGTCTTACCGGATTATCTCTCTCTCTCATCCCCTTTTCTTACGAGCCCGAGACTGCTCTAAAGTCTCTTGGGATACGAATACGTATCACTGGTGCTTTCATTGATTTTTCGACGATGTCTGAAGTAATTAGCGAGGAACGTTTCAAAGAGTTTCAGCAACAAATTGATGTGCAGATGGTTTCCCAAAATGCGGCTATGCAACAGACTTTGCAACAATTAACACAGACGGTTCAGAAATTGCACCAGGATTTGATGATTTTTCTGGTTGGCAATGTTCGACGTGTTGTGCCTACGTTACACCTTGAGGACAAGGTGGTTTTTGATGGGCAAGGGAGTGATATGGATGTATATCGTGACGGATATACACGATATCAACATAGACGAGTTGGAATTGGATAGGATTAAGATCAATATTTACGATATATATTAGTTAGTTTATTTTAGTCTAGGATAGCTTTAATACTAAGTTGTTTATTTCCTTACGTTGTTTATTTCCTTAGGAGTCCATAGTTGGTAGAAATATTTTATTATATATTGTTCTTCTTGGAATATTTTAGATATCAGTCATAATAATTCAATTTTCTCTAATCTCTCTCTCAAAGTCCCTTCTCCCCTTACAATCTCTTCAGCAGGTCGGTCTTTACCGGATTATCTTCCTCCCTCTCATCTACAATCTCTTCTCTCCTAAGTTTCACCGGCCGATCGATCTAACCGGATTATCTCTCTCTCATACCCTTTTCTTACGAGCCCGAGACTGCTCTAAAATCTCTTGGGATACGAATACATGTCAAAATTATAATAAAAGTAAAAACTAAAAAGTGTCTAAAAGAGTACATTAATGACGCGTGTGTATATATATATCCAAAACCCTAGAATGATCGTTATGGGCCCAACATGAGATATGGGCCTCCACTGCATTAGCCTTTTAATTAGGATAAAAAGTCCATAAAAAGCCCACACGAGTAACCAATCAGATCCTCAGATTACAAGATTCCCTCAGGCCTCATCCAAAACTAATCTAATTAATTACTAATCACGGAAAATGAAATCATTTCTTACACTATTTCCTACGCCATATGCAACGACTTAGAAGTTTTCCTACCCCTATTGGCCAAAAACGACGCCCTATGGTGGTTAGATGGTAATAAAAAGCCTACTTGACCTTATAATACATCAATCATTATAAACTTCCACAAGTAAATACCATTATTAAAAGTGGTAACGCATTTAATTACACTAAAATAAACAATATAAATACACCTTGTTTGCACTAAAAATTCGAATTTATTGATTTGGATGAACACCGGATAAATAGTACAAATTATTTTAAAAAAATTCAAGTACAAGTGGGTCTTCAATCTTCACTTGATCCTCTGATTCTTCCTTCAAATTTAGAGTTGTTGAATCTTCAAACGTTTCTTAATGAATTTGGGGTTTGATCTTCTTCAACTTCAAATTTAGCTTGAATAACGTTAATTTGTAGGTCCTTCGACTTGTTTACGAATCAAACGCCGGATTTCAGAGAATTCCGCCAAGAACGCCAATGAACTCGTTGGTAATTCCGTGAATTTAGCTTGTATAATAACGCCGATTCGCCGGTATAACGTCTTGATAACGAATCAAATGCTTAAATTTGATAACTTCGGAAAGAAAGGTTTTTAGCCTTTCTTGAACTTTTAGAGAAGTTTTTAGCCTTTCTTTGAATTCATAGAGAGGTTTTTTAGCCTTTCTTGAATTCGTGTTGTGTGTTGAATGAACTACACATGACCCCTTTATATAGTTGTAGGATTCAAGACTTGTGGCCCAAGTCACTTTTATTTAATAATTATCCCTTGTATTTTTTTTTAACAGATAATATCAAATAAATCATATAAATATTTATCTCTTTAATATTTTTATTTTTAAAGAGATAATATCGTACAAGACTTGAATTTGATTGGTGGGTGTGACGCAATACGCCACATGTCGCCGTATGATTTGTCTTGGCTTTCTTTGACTAGAAGACTTAATTTAATTGGTTAACACATGTCACTTTGACACGTGTCATCACTTGATTTGTTGATAAAATAAAACATTATAATATCAATTTAAATTTAACTATTTAACTTTGAAATTAAATTTAGGATAATTTCAAAATATTAAATAGCAAATTAAATTAATAATATAAAGTTTATTAATCCTTTTACAAATGTCCCCACTTCAAGGCTCGGCGAAGAACATGCCGCATATTTATATGAAGGCGAGACTTGAAGTATTTAAATTTCCAAATTTTTTTTGGAAAATTTTAAATGATTCAAACATGATTAAGTCATATTTAATCACACCTTTGGACTTGTCTTTGGATCCCAAATCTTACGGATTTCTTCAACAATTCAAAATTTCCAAAGAAATTGAGTTTTGCATACATGCAAATGTTAAATTAACAAGAACTCTTCCACTTTTATATGGAAAGACGTTGCAACGTGTCCATGGAATTTCATCATGCATGGGATTTCTTCTTTTTTTTTTTTTTTTTTTCTTTTTTTTTTGAAAATTTAGAATCACAATTTTATTAGAAGTCAACTTCTAATTACAGAACTCCATACATGAATGGGTGTTCAATTTTGAATTCTGAAACTCCATGCACGTGTCCTTGTCCAAATACAATCCCTTACTTTGACGTCATATTCCTAGATTTTAGGAGACATTGATTACCGCTTGGACACTAATATTGAACAATTAATCATCCACGTGCTTGATTAATGCATGACACTACAATTCCATTAGAACCAGGAGTTCTAATCCGAATCGGATAACCTCCAGACGGTGGATTAAGTTTCCAAAAAATCAGTTTTTAGAGATATTTTGTTGGTCACGTAGGTGGTAACACAAAAGGTTTCATGATGTTCTGATGAAGGCGGGAGGGAGTACTATTGAAAGAGAAAAATGACTCTTTTTACACGACGTAAACTGAGCGAAAATAAGGGGTATTTTAGTCATTTGCTAATAAATTTTTTATATAATTAAAATTAGTTCAATTTTAGTAGGGACATAACGAGACTTTCACAATTTTAAGTAATATTCTATTAGATTTTTCCTTAAAATTCCACAATTTTAATAGATATTCTACGTCAAAAGGCACATATATCACTTACTTTAAATAATGATCATTAATTTCAACACAGTGAAATAATTAATTATTTGCATGAATTCAAATCCAGGTACCATTCTATGCAGTAGCTCAGTTAACAGGAGCCACTTCAGCTGGATTCACTTTACGCATATTGTTGAAACCAGTTAAACATATTGGCACCACTTCGCCTTCTGGAACAGACCTTCAAGCCTTGGTCATGGAAATTGTTGTTACTTTTTCCATGATGTTCATCACCTCAGCTGTAGCAACTGATACCAAAGCTGTAATACACACAGCAAACATACTACTTATTTAATTCTCTATTAACTTTTGCCTCAAAAATAAATAACAGAAACTTTTGGAAAAATATTTTCTCGATTTCTCTTTGGTATAGATAGGGGAGCTTGCAGGGATTGCAGTCGGGTCAGCAGTATGCATCACTTCAATCTTAGCAGGGTAAACAGTTTAGATTTTTGACCCATTTTTAATGCACTTATGAAAAGATATATCACAAAGAAAGCTAGCATTTTAAGAGCTCAAATGTTTGAGTCACTTTTCTACAGGCCCGTATCAGGAGGATCAATGAATCCGGCTCGGACAATTGGTCCAGCAATAGCCAGCAGTTACTACAAAAGTATTTGGATATATATAGTCGGACCCGTTTGTGGGACACTGTTGGGGGCGTGGTCCTATAGATTCATTCGCATTTCGTTCAAACCGGCGCAGGCTTTGTCGACTCCAGTCACACCAGCTTTGTTGTCATTCAGACTTCCAAGTTTGAGAAGAAATGAAGTACACGCAGTAGAGATTAATGACAGTCCTAATCGTGTCTGATTTGGGGCAGAAAAGATCATTCATGTTACAAAGTTGTGTATATAGGTTTTGCACCAGTTATCTTCTGATGGTTCTGATTATGTACTTAACCGTTGTGATGTATAAAACAAGGTCCTGGGAAAGTAATCCTGTTAGATATATATTACTCTTGCTGCTGTTTGTTTGAGGGTGTTTGGCTGAGCTTGAATCAAATAGCTTAATAATAAGCTCTCTCACGTCTTATGTATGATATTTTTAGAAGTTAATTATAAGGTGTTGATCTTATTTTCAAGAAATTAAGTTCCCAAAATATTTAGAAAAAAATATGATCACGAACTTAATTATAAAATTAATAATTACAGTATAAATGACATTCTAGATTTCTGGATGCAAATTCGACTGAGACAACAAATTAAATGATTCATCATTTTAATTTGGTCGAAATATTCATCCATCGACCATCTCTTGTGAAATTTTAAAAAATACCTAAAATTTCCATATTCAATTACCATGATCCAAACTAAAATAAAAATAAAGGATCCATCAATGTCTTTGTTTTTTAACTTATAAAATCCATAAATAAAAGTGAACAAAAATTAAAGGACTAATAAAATAAACGAGATCATCGATTCAATTCTTCCCAAAAAAAAAAATAACCGAGATCTTGAAACATTAATCATAGTATATAACTCGGGCTTGCGTGAAAAACAAGCCTAAGGAGAATTTCCCAACTAGTCGTCATACTTAACATTTCCATAATTCATTAATTTAGTAGAAGATTAGACTCGTTTAATTAGATCTCCAATGTACAGTACAGCCCTCTAATTATTTTCTAGAATTATAATTTACACACGTCACCAACCATGACTAATTGAGAGAGTCCAACTAATCTTATTAATTATTAGTGAAGTAGAATGAAATAATTTCTTACAACATTAATTATTATATCAGGTGGAACGAATTATATATGTCCAAAATACGAAAAATTTAACCAAGTTGGCAAGCCAAAAGTAGTTAGACCGTACATTTTCTCCAGAAAAAGTATTAAAATTCACTTGACCTCAGTAATAACCTATCGTTGTAAACTTCAATAGGTAAGACTGTGATTATTAAAAGTCTAGAATATAAAATTAACAAATGTTTTAAATGTCAACTTGGAAAAATGTATTATTTTTTGTGATGCGATCCTATTTTCATGCATGGAGAGAGGAAGTACTCCTATATATCAATTTAAAGATAAATTGAGAAATAAGGAAAATACTCCACCACTAATTAAGATAGAATTAATTCCCGGACGTACCGTTATAAATTGTAATAACATAATTAATTAGTTTGCAAATTGTTTAAGCCCCTGATTTCGAAGCATTACGTATTCCGTATACACGTAGCCTGTAGGCCGTAGCTAAGCAAGAAAAACAGGACGACAAGCAAAGAAAATTTAGTACTTCTTTGACATATTGGTCATCGAATGCGAACCTCGATCTCTCTGTTAAATCTTGGCTCCACGGTTGCTCAACACGGTTACAAAAGAAGCTCGTTAAGAGTTCAGATGTTCGAGTCACTTTTCAAGCCCGTATCAGGCGGATCATCGAAGAACACAACTCGGACAATTGGTGCAACGATAGCCAACAGTTACTAGAAAAATATATGGATATATATAGCTGGCCCCTTCTGTGGGACGCTGTTGGGGAACGTGGTCCTATAGTTTCATTCGCATTTCAGACAAACCGGCTCAAGTTTTGTTGACACCACGTTTGTTGTCATTCAGACTTCCGAGTTTGAGAAGAAATGAAGTACACGCATTAGAAAATGACAGTCTTAATCGCGTCTGATTTTGGGCAGAAAAGATCAATCATGTTACAAAGTTGTGTATAAGTTAGCACCAGCAGGGGCGGAGCCAGCATAGGCCAAGGGGGGGCTTGAGCCCCCCCCTCCCGCCCCGCCCCGCCCCCTAGCCCCCCCACCCCTAATAAAAAAAAAAAAAAAATTATATAGCCCCCTCCCCCACCCCCATAGCCCTAAATTTATAAAACCTCCAATTTAAAAACTCAATTATAAATTTATATAACCCCTTTCTAAAATTGAAAATCCACATATACTTGTCCCGAACTCGTAAATTCATCCCTTTATTTTTCAGCTTTATTTTTGTGCAAATTTTGAAGATTTTTATGAAGTGGGTTACTTTTTAGTTTTCAATTTTTGTGAAATAGTTGTTTCTGTAAATTCTAATTGAATGTTTAAATTTTGCAAGCTTATAAAATATTCAAATTTTATATGTTTATTGATAGTGCTAACTAATGAATTATTTTTTTGAATTGACATCATAGTTCGTAATCATGCATAGTATTTTAGTAAAAGATCGAAGAGTTCTATTAAATCATCAAGTTCGATTGCCAACCAAAAAAGAATTAATATTGATAGTGTAGAATTTAATTCTAAAAACATAATTAGTGATCCAGAGACTACAAATTTTCAGCCCCGGCTACCGGAAAATCCTGAATCCGCCCCTGAGCACCAGTTATCTTCGGATAGTTCTGATTATGTACTTATAATCACACATATATAGCACAAAATGACTCAACTCAACCGTTATGATGTATATAACAAGGTCCTGGAATAAGCAACCCTAAACTTATACAGGATGTTTTGGAAAGTTATGAGATGTCAGGTCTTATTATTATTTATTTTTTTTAAGTGTTCTCAAAGCACTTAAATAGTAATTGCAATATAAATGGCGTATAATATAGACACACAAACAAGCCGAGTAGGCTCGACTAATGTTCTAACTCGAGCTCGAAATTTTATATATATTCTAATTATTTCTTGGTCAATGAAAATGAAATTATTTCTTGCAACATTATGTGGAACACGACTTTTATCCAAAGTAATAGAAATTTAACCGAGTATTTACGCCAAGAAGATTGTTCCTAACTAGTTAGACAGTACATTTTCTTTTTGAAAAAATAAAATAAAATCCAGTTGACTTTCGTACACAATCGTCATAAACTTCAATCAATGAATGGGATTATTAAAAGTCACAATAAGTTCAATAAATGTTTTAAATGTCAACTCGGAAGAAGTAATTAACATATTATTTTTTGTGATGCTTATCCTAGCTTCGTGCATGTAGACAGGGAAGGCGAGAGATACAATAGTAGGCAGGCGGCGAAGCTGGTGTAACAAGGTAACGAATATTTTACACTTTATCGTGTAATTCTAGTTGGTGGAAAATTTAGAAAGAATAATAAATCAAATTACAAATGTAATATACTTATTTTTTTAATTGGTTAAATTCGACTGGATGGAGTTTGAGATAGAATTTTGCCAAGAGTAGACCTATATGTTAATTTTAAGATAAATTGAGAATTAATTAAGGAAAATACTCCACCACTAATTAAAGATAGGATTTCCGGACGTATACTTATAAATTATAATAACAACAATTAATAGTTTGCAAATTGTTTAAAGGCCCTGATTTATAGAAGCAATACGTAGTTCATATACACGTATCAGGCAACAGAACATGGAAAGGAACTTTAGCATTTCTTTCTAATAATACAGCCACATTTGAAAGTTGAGACTCTGTGACATTTAATTTACAACTTTAGGGAAATATCAAGCACCTTTTCCTTTTCATTTTTCTTTTTCTTTTAGAATAAAATTTAGATGGGTTCGACGATCTGATCACTAATAAGCTCAAGGCATGCACCAAGATTCGAGAACGTCTAAATTCCCTCACCTTTGCGGAGCGAGTCGTAGTTGCACTTTCCGACGGGTACGAAACCGCTGCTTACTAGCTAATTACACGAACACCCCATGAGGTTTACGAGTTCCGCTCCCTATAAACTGCAGCAATGTTTTGTTGGCAAGGACCTCATTTTCTTCTCAAATTAACATATTGAACTTTATTTGAACACTACCCCACATTGATATTATCACTACTTATCAGTTATCACTTCTTTTAGATATGTCGGAAACCCTACAGCTTTTGGAGCAACTAAGAGCTGTTTGCAAATTCTACGATCCTTGGGACTCCATTTTCGGACACGTACCGAGCGAGGTGAATGCTTTGACGGACAAATTAGCCAAGTTGGGCCACTCAGTGAACAGAGGTTATATCTTTGGGAATACTCCTCCTATGGAGGTGATGTTTAGTTAAGTTTGAACTCTCTTTGTTAGGAAAAAAAGAAGTATCTAGTCTTGGGAGGGAAAATATATACATACATATTTCCAAAACCCTAGAATGATCATATGGGCCTTCCCTGCATTAGCCTTTTAGGATAAAAAGTCCATAAAAAGCCCACACGATTAACCAATCAGATCCCCAGATTACAAGATTCCCTCATCCAAAACTAATCTAATTAATTACTAATCACGGAAAATGAAATCATTTCTTATACTATTTCCTACGCCATATGCAACGACTTCGAAGTTTTCCAACCCCCATTGGCTATGCCAAAAACGACCCCCTATAGTGGTTAGATGTTAATAAAAAGCCTACTTGACCTTATAATAAATCAGTCATTATAAACTTCCACAATTAAATGTGATTATTAAAAGTGCTAACATAATTAAATAAAATTTTACACTGATCAAGTTGTTTCACCAAAGTCATAGAGCAAGACAACGATTTCCCACATGACACTATAATGTAATATTTATTTGCACATCAAATTAAGATATGCTAGTTTGCTAGACTAGTTAGAAAAACATCACGAGACGATCGATTAAAAGTTGAAAACGAACACAAAAAATGTCTAAATCAGAGAATTAGCAGAGATTTGCGAATAATTTATGGCCTTTTAATTTTGCACACATTATGTGGTCAGTAAAAGTGTGTGTATGTGTGTATAAGTTGTGGCCACGAAAAGGTCAAGGGAAATGGATCATGGTGATTGGCGAGGTGGATGGAAGAGGACGTCCTTTGCCCATTAAACTACAAATGTGTGTGACATTTATACCTTTTGTTGTTTCGTTTTCATGTTTGGTTGGTCTGCAAGAAAATAACCCTATTTTATGTGTGTTTGTTGGGAAAACACTTGGCTAAAGAGAGTGTGATTTACCTTGAAATATCATGATTTATGTACATGGTTTCCTTTCCTTTTAGGGGGTGGGGTGAGTGCAAAATTCTATGGCAAATACGGCTCGATACCTCGATCGAACCCAACTAATTAAGAGGACAAGTGCTTGGGGTAGAATTTTTCGGGGTGAGATGGGCTGGTAGGCAGGTTGAGATAGAGACAGAAGTACATTTTACCACGGACGGGTATTTTATCTCGATTTAAATGTATCCAAACAATTTATAATTTTATTTTTTTTTAAACAAATACACCCCCAAAATGGGGGCAGAGGGAATATTCGAACCCGGATCATTACCTTTGAGAAAGAACTCTTTCAACTATTTGGATCAACCCCTGCTGCCGAACAATTTATAAGTGTTAAAGATGTAGAAATCAATATGCTCATTTGAAATTAATTGAAAAATAATATCAACTCATAATGTAAACATGTATGGCATTGTTAATATTTTATAAGTTAAAGGTCTTATTTGTATCTTATCTTTGAAGTAAAATCAAACTTTCTATGTGCTCCAGAATATGTTATAGATTGTGATAACTTGGAAAAGAAAATTAAATAAGCTTTTTCAAACACACTCTAAATTATACTAGGAAGTAAGAAGTTGTACTATGAATCTTAAGAAAAGTTTCTACTTCAACTCAAAGCATACTAGGGATAGTATTACCCAAAGTAATTTAGATACTAGGTCAATGAAAGTGCAAAAAAGATAACTAATATTTGTGGGGCATCTCCCAAATGCTAAATATCCAGAATACCAACTTTATTAAATAAGATATTTAGATATTAATATTCATAAATACATTTTACACATCACACTATTCAAATTATTAAATATTTTTATACATTTATAATATTGTTATTAAAAGGAATCAAAATTAGCACGATCCGAACCGTTTGATCAAAAAGTGGGACCAAATATACGAATATTAAATTTTCCAACAGTAACATGATCCTTTTTCCCTAACTCATATATCCCGTCTATATATAGTGGAAGCTCCAATACATCTCCCAAGCACAAACATTTCAAAGCTTCCTTCTTCTTTCGAGTTTTTAACAGTCATATCACGCAGTTTTCTTGTTCCAAAAACCATGGAGAGGCAGCACAGCTTGAGTGATCTGACTACGAACCCCGTCGTCGAGAAGGATACGGGCTTGTCGGGCTTCATTCGGAAGAATTTTCGGGATAATTACACTCCTGATTTTCTCAAAAAGGTGTGTGATTCTAATCTAAACCCGAGCCCACATACATACAATATTCATGCAAGATTTTTCAATCCATGTTTATCAAATATGCATTATTTCTAATACACGTAACACTATTAGCCGAGGTTAGGGGTGTTCTACTGCTCATGACCCCTGGCCTCGGGATTCTGGCTCTGCCATGGTGTAGAAACACATGGAATCATGCTACCATTACACAGTTGTTGATTAATGTGGTGATGACGATGTTATTTTATAGGTTATGGCGGAAATAATCGCGACGTATCTGTTGGTGTTCGTGACATGTGGTGCTGCATCACTTAGTGCCAAGGACGAAAACCTAGTGTCGCGGCTTGGAGCCTCCGTCGCCGGCGGTCTTATCGTCACCGTTATGATCTATGCAGTCGGCCACATCTCTGGTGCTCATATGAACCCCGCCGTCACTCTTGCTTTCGCCGCCGTGAGGCATTTCCCATGGAATCAGGTAAGAAAATTATTCTTTCTTTGTTTTGTTCATGTTATAGGCTTATAGCTCTAATTATTTGACTTTGATGGATTTAATAATTCCGGCAATTATTGTCATTTGTCATTTAAGGAATATTATACACGTAAATTAGCTCAAGGCGGACTAATTCTATAAAATGGGTGATGTACGCAAGATTCTTTATTAAGTTTGTTGTCCGATCAGATGAACACCTTTTACAGTTCACCCCCTACAAGGTTGACATATTACATGAAACATTTTGTTAGTTTAAAATTTTATTTGCCACTCTTGGGAAATTAAGTAAAATCAAAAATTGTTCTGGGAATTATACCTTTTCAGATTTTATATTTTTTTTGGTATCGCGTTTTAAATTTTGTTTTTTAATTTAAAATTTTTTGCAATCATTCCATCATTGTTGTTTGTTCTCAATATAACGACTGATCCAAGACAATAATTGCAAAAAAATAATAATAATAATTAAAAGCAAGATATCGAAGATGACTAAAATTTGAAAAGGTATAACTTTCAGGATGATTTTTGCAATTTTATCAGGGAAATTAACATTATTAATTGGGAAAAATACATGTATGAAGAGTTTTATATTTATTGGGATTATAGAATTATTTCCACTTCAGGTACCAACTGTGATATTATATATTTTCTCATGGAATATAGATGTAAATTACTTTTTTTTTGTTATTTTAATTATTATTAATAATAATAATAATAATTGCAATAAGAGAGAATATTGACTAAAGGAAATTGAAGACAAGATTAATGGATCTCCTGCAATATTGGTGGAAATTTGATGTCCCACATGGGGTTGATCCCCTCATGCTGGCTCCAATAATTCAACTTCTTTTTTGGTGGATAATCCAGAATATGCATTTCACAACTTAACTCGACTATAATATAAAAATAGTATCAAAAGATTTAAATTTTAGCTGTCTCTACCATCCATCTCCCACCCCATTAACTCCCGATATTTTTAGGCCAAAAATATGTTTGTTATGATATGGCATATATGTGTTAGATCCATATAGATTCAAAGTCAAAAAGCTCATATATCACTTACTTTTCTCCCAAAAGTAATAAACCAAATTGCTGTTATGATTTCCCAATAACACAATCTGCACTTTTACCTCAAATGATAGGCAAATCATTTCAAAGACGGTGAAAAGATTACAGACAAATTACTAATTTATTTGCATGAATTCAAATCCAGGTACCATTCTATGCAGCAGCACAATTAACAGGAGCCACTTCAGCTGGATTCACTTTACATATACTATTAAAACCAATAAAACATGTTGGCACCACGTCACCTTCTGGAACAGACCTTCAAGCCCTGGTCATGGAAATAGTTGTCACTTTTTCCATGATGTTCGTCACCTTAGCCGTAGCAACTGATACCAAAGCTGTAATACACACAGCAAACATCTTTTTTTTTTTTAAAATTTTTTCCACGATAATAAATAACAAATACTTCGGGAAATATGTTTTCTTGATTTCTGAATCGTATAGGTAGGGGAACTCGCAGGGATGGCAGTGGGGTCAGCAGTGTGCATCACTTCGATCTTAGCCGGGTGAGTAATGAATTCGAGATTCTTGCATACACCCAGTATGGGGTTCAATCAGCCGGTTCATATAAGAATTTTATATAACAATAACCCCACAAAGATATACCAACAAAAAAAAGGCATTTTAAGAATGATTTAATCAGATTTGGGAGTCGCTTTTCAGGCCCATATCAGGAGGATCGATGAACCCAGCTCGGACAATTGGTCCAGCGATAGCCAGCAGTTACTACAAAAGTCTTTGGGTGTATATAGTTGGACCTGTACTGGGGACACAGTTGGGGGCGTGGTCCTATAACTTCATTCGTGTTTCGGACAAACCGGCCCATGCTATGTTAACACCAAGTTTGTCGTCGTTCAAAATGCGACGTATGAGAAGCAATGAAGTGGCAGCCGAAAATGACAATCATAACCGTGTGTGATCCATGATACGGAATCCTGAGTTATAGTTTGCAGCATGAGTCTTCCTAGTTCTGTTGATGAATAATGATGTCAATATGGGCTTGAATCACTGCACGAGATGATAATCTTGGCTGCCTGTGATGTATGGGACAGAGTCCCAAGGGATGGATTTGCAGTAGTTTGTTTCTGATCAATGTACACTAATGTTTGTACGGGTTTATGAGTGGTTTGTCTTAACAAGAATATAACTAATCTATATATCTTATAAAAGCACGAAAGTTTCTTACAAAATATAGATCGCCTAAAATAACCTCATAATAATTATATGAATAATTATTAGTTAAGGATAATTATGTAAATACATATTATAAATTATTAATTTAGCTATATTTAAAAAATACTTATTAATTTATAATAGGACTCTCGGTAGAATTAAAACTTATTCAACTTACCAAAAAAAGAGATACATAGTTCAATAAGGATTGTTTTAATATTAATATATTAATTAATTATATTCAGATTTTATAATATAAGTTGTCTATTTTTTAATTTTAAGGCCTATAATTTAAAATGTTATAATAAGATATATCTAACAAATTGAAAACCAACAAATTGATTCACTTTATAATTTTAATAAATTTTGATAAATAAAATATAATTTAAATTGAATAAGTTACATAAGACAATTTTCAATAAATCAATCCTAATGTAATTTTAATTATATAAGTTCATAATTCTAATTACCTAAATCTATAAATTTTCTTAAATTATAATCATATTATAATTCTATAAACTTATCTAATTAAAAATAATAATATAATTGAATAATTTACATAAAATATTTTTTAATAAACTAATGAATCTTAATGTAATATTTTTCAATTAACTAATACTAATATAATTATAATTATTTAAATCTAAATTTTATTTAGATAGGATGATTAACATAATTTATATATATTAAAAAGTACAATTAATATTTTTGATTTCTTACTACTTAATATACCACAATTTAGAGTTGTAGATAGTTTGACCAAAGTTTCATTAAATTAAAAATTCTAAGAAGACTTAATATATGAGTATGTAAAAATAAGATATAATCTAATTTTATAAATTATTTTTATAATGTTCAATTAAACATTCCTTGAGTTTTTTATATAAATATACTCTTTTAATTATCTCTACTACATAAATAAAGTAAATAATAAAAATATAATATAAATCTTAAATAATGTTCATTAGAAAAATATAAATAAAAAATAGAATCTAAGAATCAAATGGCAAAGAGAGAATAAAAAAGAGATAAGAATAATTAGTTAAAACAAAGAATTACTTGATTTAATGTATATACACACGCATACCAAAATTAATGAACAATCCAAATATTTTTTTTTTTATTTGACTCTCTTGGTTATCAATTTTTTTGTCTGCAAATGAAGGTATTTCACATGAAAAAGAATGCAAGTATTTATTAATTTTGTTATGTTTTACTTAGTGCTCAGTTGTTAATTGTATCATTTATTATTCATGATTTAAAACACATCACGAGTTTTTTGGAAAAAGTTACAGGATTTAAAATATCAAGTATTCAATAAGGAGATTTTTAAAAAGGTGGTTGCACATATTCATGCAATCGAGTTTCAAAAGAGATGGTTATCACATGCTCATATTTTGATAATTTTGGGGTTAAAATATAAAATTACAACACACGATCGATCAACTTGATCAATTTATCTGTGTCGAATTTTTTGACTAAGAAAAGAAACCCCAACTTTATGAGTCAGTTATGAAATACATGGTTCATGAATCATGTAGATGAAAAAACCTAAGTAACTTTTGTATGATGGATAAGGAATGTTAATATCATTACTCATGTTCATATTACGAAGACACAATACAAAGTAAAGACGGATATCCCATCTGTGGAAGAAGAAGAAGAATCGGAGTGATGGTCCAAGTTCGCAATACACAACTTTTTAACCAATGTATAGTACCTTGTAATACATATCTGTTATTAAGTTTTAATTCTCACATTAACGTTGAGATTTTTCTTAGAGTGACAATTGTGAAATATCTTGACAAATATATTTATAAAGGATATAACAAAGTGAGAATTAATATTGCGTACAATGGTAAATAAAATTTCGAAGATTAGATTAAATAATTTGAAAATGCTAGATTAAGTTTAGCTCAAGAAACAATATGGAGAGCTTTTGAATTTAATTTTAATGAGACTTATCTAGAAATTATCAATTTAGATCAATATCATCCAAAGCAGCAATACATGACTTATTGGAAGAATCAAAAGTTGAAGTATATTTTGACTTGGGATCAGCTCTAGAACAATGGTTATTGAACAATCTTCAATGTGCTCGAAAAGCGAAAAAAGTAACAAAAAAAATTTACAAAAAATTTCTAGAGCATTATATATGAGACAAGCAAGGTAAATATTCGAAAGATTTGAAGAAAAAATTGATGACAGAATATAACAAACTACTGCAACAAGAAGAGATTATTTAGATTTAAGAGCCATGAATTAATTGACTCCAATTCAGGGATAAACATAAACGTTCCTTTCATCTCTCAACCGTGACAAGAAGAAAGAGGAACCAGATAAATGCTCTCATAATAGACGATGAATGGGTAACAAATAATAATCAACTAAAGCAACACACTTGAAGTACTACGTACTATTCAGTGGAAATACTATCGAAAAGGTGATGAGTCTTGGTATTAGCTTGCACCAAGAAACCCTAAGGTGGCAGTGAAAAAATAACTTCGCAAGAATGACCTCACATGAGAAAATCTTGAGGGTAGTGAAGAGCATGCACTGGTACAAAGCGCTAGAAGCAGATGGTATCCAAGCCTACTTTTTTCAAACCTTTTAGGATATAATAGGAGACGTAGAGGTAAAATTTATCAGTGATTGTATGGAGAGAGAATCAATTCCCAAAAAGGCTTATCAAACATTTATTTAATTTGTTTGATTTCGAAAGTTAATTCTCCAGAAAAACAAAAGAGATTCGGCTCATTACATTGTGTAACGTATTGCTCTAAATGATCACCAAGATGATTATACTTTGTTTAAGCCGAATATAAAATAAATTGTGAGCCCAAACAAAAAAAAACTAACGTATTGCTCAAAATGATCCAAGATGATTATAATTCATTTAAGTCATACATCAAATAAATCGTGAGTCCAAACCAGAATAGCTTAATTCCCGTCCAATACACCCATTACAATATCTTGATGCTTCAAGAAGTGTTACGAATGCTACATCACTCCAAAGACAAAAATAGGGGTATGGTGCTTAAATTGAATCTTGAAAAGGCGTACGACAAAGTTTTGTGAAATTTTCTAAAGAGAACTCTAACTTTCTTAAAATTCTCGATAAAAATCATAAATATCAGTATGAGCAGAATGAAGGGGATACAACTAGAGGTTTTATAGAATGGTGAACCGAAAAAGATTGTGTGGATGTGTGACATTAGATAAGGCAATCATTCTCGCCTTATTTGTTTGTACTCTGCACAGAACAACTTACGTATATTATTGAAGAGGTCATTTCATCCGGACACTGAAAGCTAATTATAGTATGTCAGAGAGGCCCTCACACACTTGCTTTCCACAAAAGACATAATATTGGGAGCTAAAGCTACCGTGGATAGGACGAAGTGCATTCACAGGAAGCGAGAAGCGAGAGTACGACAGTGTAAAATGCTCGCTAAATGGGATGGAAAATGCTAGAAAGAAGTGAGAAGGCAAATTGGGTCTTAGAGAAGCCCAAAAAGAAATATAGCAATGCTCGCTAAATGGGATGAAAAATGCTCAACAAGGAGATGATGGTGTGAAACTAGATACATAAGAAAAAATATTTAAAAGGGAATGACATTCTTGAATATAAGCCCCAACTTATAGTTTCTTGAGCATGAAAGGGATAGTTAGAAGCACTTGAATGTTGGAACCATTTTGTAAATGGAGGATCGGGAACGATGAATGAACATCTTTATGGAATGATAGATGGTTATTACATGATAAACTAGCGGACATCTTTGGAGATAACATTCATGGGGAGGATAAAGATTTTACTGTATGGAATCTCATTGACACAGATAAAAACTAAAACTTGGAAAAGCTGAAAATAGTACTGCTCAAGGAGGTGGTAAATGAGATACTTAGTGTCCTAATCGCGCTACATGATAATGGAGATAAAAGAGTCTGGACTGGGTCAACTAAAGATAAATTCTCCTATAAAATGACTATACTATGCTTATGGTGTCAGATAAAACATGCGAGAAAAAATGAAAATTAACTTGGAAATTAACCTGACCCCAGAAGTTCTTGATTTTCCTATAACTTTGCCAATATGATAGCTTTCTCACGAATGTATTGAAGTATGATAGAAAATTTGGAAAAATGATGTATGTACGCACTGTTGTACAGGATATGAATATGTGGACCACGTGCTGAGAACTTTTTCATTCGCACTCCGGGGGTAGGACAAGATTGTTGATATACAGACTTGACGAAATCTTCATGGCTTGCGAGTATCAGACAATCTTAAAAAGAGCTTTAATAGTAAAATTTTGAGTAATATGTTCCTAGAATATCCTGGGTGGGTTGTCTTGATCTTGACGCTTTGGAATCTTTGGAAAGCATATATCTAATGGAGCTATCAAAATGTTATAAATCTTAGAAGAGTCACTCTTCACCACATAAAAGAGCTATCTGAGACCTTAGTACTAATCAGTGAGGACAAAAAACACAGGCAAAAGAAAATCGACACTTAATTGTCATGGAATAAACCCGAGAAGTGATGGGTAAAACTAAACTCGGTTGAAAGTTTTTATAACCACATCGACAATGTTTGGCCAGGGACGTCATTCGAGATGACAATTGAAGATGAGTACTAGGATATGATATGAATCTTTTATTTATTGGGCTTACCTAAAGATTAACACTTGCTTGGGAAAGATGCTTTTTGATGATTAATGTGGAGATTGATTCGGAGACGATCGTGAAATGGATAACAACGAAGGATATTGAAAAGCAGCTAAGAGAAATATAATATTTGATTGGCGAAATTTACTCCAAAGGTCTTGAGAACTTGGATCGAATAAATCTCGAGAGAATGAAACATGATGATGGATGAATTAGCGAGAAGATGGTTACTGCATCTAGGATGCTCTATCGGCAAAACTAGAAGAGTCTTAGCTTGAGACTGTTTTTACTGTACGTATTGGGTTGTTTCATTTAGGATAAAAAACAATATATATCGGAGAGATAGGGAAAAAAAAAATGATTGGACCTATAAATAGTGCAAACTAAATAATATTAGTTATATTTTGTTTACTATAGAAGATATATATATTATTGTTTTAAGAGAGACTGACAGGATTGAAACGAATCCTTCTTATGGTACGAAACGTGTAAAAAATGCAATACATCAATATAAGCATCTGAAAAGGGTGTTTCCTATTGAAAGTGCAATGATGAAAATATAAAACATATACCAAAATAATATAAAAGTATCAAACCATCAATAAGTATATTTTGGAATTAATAATAGGTACAAAATGATACTAAATATGATACATCGTATTATTTGAGGAGTACATAAATTGCTCAATCGAGAGTTTAATTAACTTTTATAAAATATTATTTCTTTAATACTTTATAAATAAATTAATTATTAAAATCTCTATTAATATTTTATATAAAATTTTAATTGTTTAAGGAGAATGTAACTCAAAATATTATAGGAAACTTAGTTTACAAGTATGTCACGAAGTTATCAATTGAAAGTTGCATGTAGTAACTGTAATGCAATTAAAAAAGTACAATCAAGGCATCAATAGAAAACAAAATAGAAAGCAAAATAGAAACTCATTAAATCAAATTACAATTATGGAGAGAAACATGGAGATTTGAGAAAGAGGATACTATTGAAAATGATGATATATCAAATCCACGGTTTCGATAGATGAAGTGCTAGGTAATTATACTAAAATTTATGATAATAATATATCAAAAGTTACAATTTCTCAAGATTATGGAATAAAAAAAGAAAAATAATAATAATAACAATGTTCCCATTTTAAATGATGGAATCGAGGTCGGAAACATTGAAAAAGAATTAGGTTCAAAAGTTATAATTTTGAAAGTGAATATCACTTTTAGATTTTGAATGACGATAAAAAAGATTCTTCACAATTTCATTAAAAAAAAAAACTAAAAATAAATGACAAATTATATTAAAAAATAAACAATAAAAGAAATAAAATATATGTAATTAATATGTCATTTTACATTTCTTTTAAGTTTTTATCAATATTCTTTTATATATGTTTTTTTATTTATTAAATATATTTGAAAGTTATAAACTATTATTCATGTTTAAAACTTAGAACTATTTGGGCAAATTAATATTATACACTTTAAACATTTTGTTTTATGTAATAATATAATTACAAATATTTTTATTACTTATTTATTTAGATATTTCTCTATTTCGAATTTCTACTTATATTACATGATTTGAAAGAGAGATCTTATATGAATATTTTTGTATGTGTTACTTTTCAAAATTAAAATGGTTTATTAAAAATGTTATTATATTTATTTAATCAAACTAGATATTTTTAATATCCTAATTTGTTCAATAAATATAATAACTAAATTTATTCGAATAAATTAAAGGATAAATGTGCAACGCACTTTCGTTTCACTAGTTGCGGTAAAAGTGTCATTCTGGATGCATTTGACTGGAATACCAAGTTGACTGAATCATTGTTTGTCAAAATATCCATCCATCACAATATCACATACCCATTAGAAATAATTAGGCAGAAAAGAAGACAGCTACATATGATATTTGCAATAAATACACATCAAGATCCTGATATTAGAGGCTTATGAAGGCTGCTCACAAACTACGAAGCTTCCTGGGTTGATAGTAATACTTTTGGTGCAGTTATCAGTTTTGTAGATCCCAACAAGCCGATCGGCCAACTCGAACATGTTGTTCCTTAGGCTGCATATCAAAACAAGAACAAATGTGAACGAAACGTTTCGAGACATGGAAGGTTAAAACTCCTGAAAACGGTTGCTCAAACTGCACCTTATAATTATGAACTGTGCATCCTTGGTGCGGTCTTTTACATAATGCCCCACAATGGAGACGTTCTTGAAATCTGCAAGGGGAAATGTTTAGCACATGGCTCAAGGATATAAGAGTCATTTTAACGATTCGACAAGAATAAGAGGGGGCAGTACCTAAAGCAGCATCTATCTCGTCCATCACGTAAAGTGGAGTTGGTTTGTAGTGGTGGAGGGCGAAAACGAGAGCTAATGAGCTGAGAGTCTGAAATAACCAAGAAGTGATGTCGTGAGGACTTTTATGAGCACGTTAAGGGTGGAAAAATGGTTCCAAAACATCTATGTCCACCCACGTAGCATAAACAGTGCAGGAAAACAGAGATTTATGAGCACTGAGGGCTGCCAAAATTGATTCAGAACCACATGTCCACACAGTTGCACCCACCTTCAACACACAGGTCAGGCAAACAGATTCACTAATAGTGTTTCCTACTTTTGGGTTATCAACTATTTGATGATATTATCATGGAATAGAGATAGTTTTGCTTTTGGTGAAACCATAAGGGAAAGCTTACAATTTGTTCTAAATTCATTTAGAAATCAAATCATTATGATTATTAAACTGATTTATGAAACCAATGTTGGACCCCATCTCATTAGACTAGATCGAGCCCCGGCAGTTAGCCAACTTATATTGAAGTAAATGTTGAATTGATGACCGGTAGGTTTTCAAGCAACATGTGGTAGTAAATTTACCTTTTCACCGCCGGACAAATTGGCAATATTCTTCCAGCTCTTTTTTGGCGGTCGTACACTGAAAACAACACCTTCAGAAAAGGGATCCAACGAGTCTACTAACTCGAGTTCAGCATCACCTCCCAGTGTAATCATCTGCAGCAATGCAATGGACAAAGAACATCTTGTATACTTTAGCCAGAATCCAACATAGAGAGGTCGATGTGGAACAAGAGGTTTTAGAAATAATAATTTAGGAAAAGATTAAAATGAATTTGGACAGTGGAAGAGTGTAGCAACAAATGAAAAAATACAGTGTGTATGTCTGAAACATCCACAGACAGGTTAAGAGAGATTCAGATTGTGGCTTATTAAACCTGATACATCTCCTTCAGTTTCAACGAAATTGTGTTGAAACCAGCCATGAACTCATCTAACCTGAAAAAATTGAAGAGGACATAATATTATTAGATCTGCAAGCATGGGTGTTCATTCGGTAAAACCGAACCGAACCAAAATTTCGATACAACATTTTGAAGAACCGAATACCGAACCGAATTTCACGGTTCGGTTCGGTAAAAACCGAAATTATTTCGGTTTGGTTCGGTAAAAAACCATTTTACCGAAATCATATTTTAAAAAAAAAAAAAAACTGGAAAAACCCAAAAAATATATATTATACCATATATATTATATTATATATTAAAAGTATTATATATATATCATATATTAATAACAATCTAACTCTATTATGCATAAATATAACATATATTAATAATATTATATATATATATATATATATATATATATTTATATATTATATATTATATATAATTTTTTAAAATATATTATATAATTTCGGTATTCGGTACGGTTCGGTATACCGATACCGAACCGAATACCGAAATTTTTTAAAAAAAATAATCGAATACCGAACCGAAATTTCAGTTCGGTAATCGGTACCGACCGAAATTTCGGTTTCGGTCGGTTCGGTCGGTTTTACCGAATTGTGCACACCCCTGTCTGCAAGGTACAAGACAAGGAAATATTAGTATAAAAAAACATTAAAAATCACCTCCTCTTCCTCCACTCGTCGTGTTGCTTCTTAATATCATCACGCTGTTGAGTAGCTAAATTAAGATCTGCAACTCTCTCATTGTACAAGGAAACTTTTTTTCGATACCTAATAAAATGGAATTATTTATGTAAATATATAGATAGAATATTAATAACTATCTCAAGAAAATAAAAGACACGGCGTATTCCATGCATACTCTGAAATCGAGTCAAGATTGGGGTTCATGTCTTTCAGTTGAGCTTCAAGAAGTGCCACCATCTCGAGTGCCCTCTTAAGGTCAGATGTTTCACCGAGAGTTGAATCTGTCAATACTGTTTGGAGCTTCTCAGGGTCCACCAAATCCTTTTGGATCCTGTTCCAGTAGAAAGGTGACAAGGAGAGAAAAATCACAAACAGAGGGGCTATGAGAAGGCTGGGTAATCTAAAGCAGCTTGCAGAAGATTTTGCCACCGTAATCAGGACAAAATACTTACTGTTCCACGTGCTTTGAAAGAGCAACTTGTAAATCGTCAAACTTTTTCTTGTAACCTTTCCCCTTGAGTTCTAACTCTTTGCATGCTTTCCTCTTATCTTGCAACTTGTACTCAGCATCTACCTGCACAACCAGGTTATAGGTTCTAACATAGCACAAATTGTTGACTCCATAATAAAAAATAAAAAAAAGCAAAGTAAAAAACATGAAGAGAGATAAAATAGTGACTCAGACCTCAGACGTCCGCAACTCATCCACAATTTTCTTCAGTTTCTCATAGTCAGATTTTGCTTGATCCAGGACATCTTTGTGCTGATCAATTAACTACGTACGAGACAGTATAGTTATTTATGTGTGCCTTTAAATGGTCATATGACTAAAAGAATTCATTTGCAAATGACATGCATACACACAAGAGAACCAACCTCCTGTGTTTTCTTATAATTCTCTTGAACAGCAAACGCTCTCTGTTCAATTTCTTTGAATGTTGTTTGTAATTTCTCTTTTTGCTCTGTAAGCCGTTCTTTCTCGATTTTGGACTCTTCAATCGCCTTCGTCAGTTTTTTAATCGTTTTCTGGCCTGTTTCTATTTGAACTTTGCGGCGGTTAATCTCAGTGCTGTTTTTATCAATATCCTGACAAATGGGTAGTATGAACAGTAAGTGACCATTTTGAATTTAGTAATTATTCAACAATCACCGAGAACAAGTCACTTCTACTTACAGATTGAATTTTGTTAACCTTAGCCTTCTGGTTCTTCAACCTTTCTCCACCAGCATTTTCGATTTTATTCTGAAGCTCCAAAGCCTACATAAATGAGAAATGCTGGTATAAAGTTACACTTTATCCGTCCCCATTTGCACATCATTGTAAAAGGCGTTGAAATTTTAGTAAAATTTGCATTGCAATTTAAAAACATCAATTTGTGTTTGATGTGTCAAAGGAAAGCATGCCTATAGACGATATAAGCAAACATGGAAAGTCAATTTAGGTAAAATGTGACAATAAGTAGAAGTTTTGTGCATAAGATTAATATGATAGTAGTCTTATAGTCCCAGCTATCAAACAACCTTATCTTTTAGCTGCTTTGAACCTTGTACAAGCCTGTTGATTTCTTTCTCTTCAGATATAATGATGTTCTCCAGTTCCTTTACCCGCTTCACTTCATCCTTTGTAGGCTTTGATGCTGCCTTAAGGGAATCTAGCTGCTTTTCTAGATCACCTTGTAGCAACTTTAGACTGTCTATCTGCCATGGAAATTTTAGTTGAATGTAACTAATACTATGAAAGAGCATTAGACAACCAAAAAGGACAACAATAGACAGCTGAACTACCTCCTTTTGGGTTTTTGCTAACTCCATTTCGAGGGGTGAAATTGCTTTTTCTGAATGCTGGTAACGCTTCACTGCATCTGCTATTTGGTTGCGTAGCTCACTTAGACTTTCAACCAAATCGGACAACTCCTTTTCTGCACTTGACATAGCTTCTCCAGAGACACTAGCAGCACGAATCGATGTCCCCATTTTACCTCCACGTGGCTTACTTCCTCCACCAGTCATAGTACCAGACTTTTCAAAAAGGGCACCATCAAGTGTCACAACACGCCAGAACTCTTTCTTTCCACCATAAGCAATCCGAGTTGCCTACAATAGAGTATTAAGATATACTGGAACCAGTTAGAACCAAAGTCACTTTGCAATACACAAACCATATGTCATACCATGATAATTCTTAGAACATTATTTACAAAGAAATTTGCACAAAATCTGCAGGTAGAATGTTTTTTAAAAAATCATTTGGAGACGGTGAATGTGCTGCTTGAAGGTTTTGAGTGTGTGGTAATAACTTAAAATAGGTATATCATGCATCCAATAAATTTATATCAATGTGAATGTATACCTACGATGACAAAAAAATCCTTCTTTGTTAAACGATAAAATGCAACAAATGTTACTTTCATACAGGAACCTACCTGATCAATATCTTTAGCAACAATGGTGTTCCCCAGAGCTGCATAAAAGGCAAGTTTCATGCGCTCATCTTGAACCTTGATCAAATCAAATAGGCGTGGTACACCTTCTGGTGTAACTACTTTCTCCTTCAATCTAGGTGCATGATTGGTTTGTTTCTCCTGCGAGGAATTGAAACAACTATCTATGCTAAATAGAGCATCCTCTGCTTATTCAAAATTTAACAAATGCATACAAGTATTACGATGATTAGCCAAATTTTCATTTGATTTGATAATCAGTCACCAAATTTTCAAAGTCTATCATAGACTCATAGTTAACTTAAGTGCAATTGAGCTTTTGAAACATATATAAGTTCTGATGTGTGTTTCTGATATATAAGTTCTGATGAAAACAGCTTAAGGTGGTTAACTCATCTACCAGAATCATGCAGGTGGCGACACCAAGGTTCTGGTTGCGAAGTAACTCAACACATGCTTGTGCTGCTGCTGTTGTTTCAACAACAATATAATCCAAGCCACCACACGCAGTTGATATGGCAATATCATACTTTGCTGCAGGAAGATTGTGATCATTAATAATATATGATGCTGAACTAAAATGTGCAATATACAATATCAAAAAGATCACTTACTTAGAGATTGTATACATAGTCAATTATTGGCATCATTCATCAACAAAAGCAACATACTGCCGCTCGAAATACAAATTGACTTTGACTAAATTTTGATGACACAAGTAACACTAATTTGCCATGAGCACTTAAGAACAGTGACTCAATAAGCCTCTGTGAACTACTAAGCAGATAAAAAGAGCAAAATAATATAATTTAACAAAGATAACGATTAGTTAATTCCTTTGCAGGATGATGAGAGGCCAATACATATTCATTCTATTAGCATCTCTTTCCTTTGTAGTTGAAAAAACATATATATTTCTTGAAGAAAGTTGTAAATATTTCATAAAGAAAGTTGTAGTTCTCAGTCCTCACAATCAATACAAATTATGGTTTAGCCCAAAATACTCAACACACACAGACTCCGAGAAGTGAGCTCACCATCGATGGCCCCTAAATCACCCATTCGGCCATAAATTCCTGAAATAAGATTTGCTTCCTTAGCATGAAGTATTGCTTTTAAGACAGATCCTTGATTCTTTTCAGATTCCATAACAGATAAAAGCTCCGCAACCTTTTGTCTTGCAGCCTGTTCTAGAGGAATCATCCTTTCTTGTTTTCGAAGGCATTCCTGTAATTAACCAATCAGCTCTCACCCTTTTATCACTAAAACAGACAAAAAAAAAATAATCAATGCCGTGATCAATATAGCTTACTTGTTCCATTTTACGAGCTTCAGAGGCTTCGAATTTCAGCTTCTCCAGCTTAGTATGAATATCCTCTAAACTTGAAGTCTTTGTCTCAATTTTTCCATGTATTTCATTAATCTGCTTTTGGGCGTCTTCATAAGCACAACGACCTGCTTCATGCTGTAACATGAATGCTAACATAAGGACATTTAAGAAAGTTCAAATACCAAAATTTTGAACTTTTAAAATGAGTGAAATTTTTGTGTCAACGATAGAGCATTGAAACAAAACAAGATTCATTCTACTAGTCTGAGGTGGTCACAAAAGTTTGCAACAGATAGACATGCAAATGTCTAAGGCAAATCAGAAGGTTACGCCCTGCTTTCTTCAGTTCATTCAATGACTAAGAAAAGAAATTTGTAGAATGTCTCTGAAATTTAGGGGAGATGAATGATTTATGTTTGAAGTGTATTTCCATGACTTCATTCAAACAAGACTACCATGAAAACATTCCACAAAGCATATGACCCAACATCCACCAAAAGGCCAAGAAAAGACTTTCCAAGATAAACAAAATTAGAATTTGAGTAGCAAGATTTATACCTATCAATAGCATTTACCAATAACTTCAGAAAACATGAAACTGGAAGTACTAGTATGAAAACTCATGTGCGCAACAATCGAGCAAGGAAAAGAAAAGAAGATGGCGATAAATAAAGCGAAAACAGTTCAAACATGGCAGCCCACGACAAGTTAATATTTCCAGGGATCCATTATATTACTGATTTTACCTTTTCAGTCAAAAGTTTCTTTTCAGCTGAAGCAACTTCAAGTTTTCCTCTATGTTCAATCAATTGCTTTTCCCATGGTTCTAGCTCAGTACGAACATCAGCCAGCTCACCACGGAAAACTTCTGTTTCAGCTGTTTGCAACAAAATCGGGAGTAAGAAAACATACTCACATATCAATGAAAATCAGACAGATTGGTAAGAAATAAACAAAATGTGGCTTACAATATCATTATCATCTTCTAATCATAAACATCCAAAATCAAATGAGAGATACAGAATTAAAGCAGTATTTTTCTACCAATAGGACATAGGTGTTACAGCATCATTAATTTTAAAAACAGATAGTTCACATAACTATCTAAAATATAAGTCTAAATGTATGGAGGAAATATAAACAACTGGAATCAGTTCGACAACATGATTGCAATTTTGAAGCACAGAGAGACCTTTTGAATTTTCCTTGATTTCTTCCAAGATTTTCTCTTCATCCAATAAGAGTTTCTGTAGCTTAGGGATATCTTCCTCAAGCCGAGGAATCAGATTTGTAGAGTCCTCACACTCTTTCGTGAGATCATCAATTTTAGTCGAATCCTGTTTAAATGATGAACAAAATATTACACTGAAGAAAGAACAATCTCACTTAATTAAGAATACTGAATACCTTTTCAAGTTTATCATCCAACTTTTTTATCTTTTGTTTCAAATGCTTAAAATCTTCCCGATGTTTCAAATCTTGCCGTTCGAATTCCTTAAACTCATCCTTGCAACGCCTCAGGTCACTATCAAGCTCCTAATATTTCCCAAAAACAGAAAAAAAGAAAAAAAATGTCCTATCAAAGTCTTTCGGAAAGTAAGGCAGGTTTTAATGAAATTAGCAATACCATTAAAATTTTTGAAATTAACAATATATGCATGGATAAAAGGATAAAGTGCAAGACCTCCTGTCTCTTCATATACTTTCCATGCAAAGTTTCAAGTTCTTTCAATGTCTTGGAATTTTCCTGAATTTTTTCCCTACAAAATATAGCCAAAACTTTTCAGCTGCTCAGCATAAATCTTATATCCTATCCAGGACTTCTATTAGTTCATAGGAGCCACCTTTCAGTCTTTACATCTGCTTCTAGGCTTGAAACTGTTGCCTGCAGTTCTGCAACTTCAGTGACATTATTTTCAGTTGCTAGCTTTGTAGCTTTCTCTTGCCATTTTAACAGTGACAATTCTTTAAGCATGTAATCTTCTGCTTCATTCTTGACACCCTACAAAAATGAACAATATATTTCTAAATTCCCTAAAACACGCATCAACAACCTAATAAAGGGACAGCAAGCTAATATAAAACCTTACCTCCAGGCTCTCTCTTTCTTTCTCAGCTAACTTAACCATTTGAACAACACCGGATCTCTTTTCATTAAGCTCTTCCAATCTAAAGAGTTAAAAGAATTACTTTATATTTATATTGCCAATTTTTAGTTTTATCTCGCATACTTAACTGTGGCAAACAAGTATAAATATTCCAGTAATATGAAGAAGAAATACACTGTGGAGATACTTTAGCAAAGAAAGAAACAGAATTCCAACAAATTTTACGCATTTCCCTGCAAGATTCGGAGGCATATTGAGTCAATAGATTTTGTATAAAATATGTACAATTACCAATAAGAAAGATTTCCCAAGAATTTTGCGAAAATCCTGCTTAAGGAATTTTTATAGTAGTTTTATACTTCTATTTGACATTTCTTGCACTGATTTGAAACATTTAGAAAACAATTAGATGTGAATTATGTTAGAAATTCATGGGCAGGAAGGCAAGTGCAGATCCCCCCAAAACTTACTGTTTAAATGATTCGTCAATCTTCTCTACATATTTGTTAGTGCCAATTATATCCTCAAGATACTCAAGAAAGCCTTCATCATGAGGACCTTGTGCCTTTGGCTTCATTAGTGATATTTGCTCCACTTCACCCTGATAATTCCAAAACTTTAGTAAGATAACCACAAATTATCTCTACCATACCCCTAAACCAGTTTGGAACTATTCTTTAATTTGAACCTGTAGAATCAAAAATCGGTTGTTGTCCAAGTCAACACCTTTCCCTCTCAACAACTTGGTAACCTCCGTAAAATTACTTCCTCTATCATTGATGTAATACTTGGATGAGTTATCACGGAAAGCAACACGCGAGATCACAAAATCACTTCCAGAGACAACTTCATATTCTCCATCATCCTACAAAACAGAAATATACTACATGAAACAACAACTCCTCAGGAAGAAGATTAAATTATAAAAGAAATGAAGTGAAAATAAAGGAGATACCAAATCAACAATCTCCTGAAAGTGAACTGATACACCAGCACTCTCCAAATTCTGATGGTTGGTAGAGTTGTGAATAAGCTCAGACACTTTATTTAACCTCATCTGCATGTTAAACAAATCCATAACCAAGTTATTTGTTATCAAACTCTAAGATAGCTGTATATAACAGGTTTCTTGGTCTTGCCCTCACTAGTAATATACACACCCAACCAAAGGGTCCAAAACAAACAAAAGGGGTTAACAAGTAATATCAAAGAACTTGGAAAAGTTTACAGAAAGAAAGACCCAAAAACATCAAGCAAACGCTATTGACCTGTGACGGAACTATTACAATTTACTGACTCTGCTGTGAAAAAATTACCTGTTTGGCTCTCTTCCCAAACACAAAAAGCATTGCATCAATCACGTTGCTCTTCCCACTTCCATTCGGACCGACCACCGCCGAGAAACTCTTAATAACCAATCAGAAAAGGTAGTAGCTTCAGAAAGAGCTCAACTAGAAATTAACTCCACCGAATCCACAATTACCTTACATTGCCCTAATTTCACTTCCCTGCAGCAATAATTCCCAAATTGAAAACATTACAAGAAAATGATAACACTAACCTTGTGAAAAGGGCCAACGCGCTGTTCGCCCGCATAGGATTTAAAGTTCCTCATAACCATCTCCTTAATAAATAGTCTAGGAGCTCGAGACGCCGGCCGAGTGGACTCGTTGACGAACTCGTCCGTCATTGCCTCCGGTTCCTTGTCCATTCCCACGCCAAAGATTTTGTGGTGCTTTTGGTCAGAAAAACTTGGCTTTCTTGATCTCTCCTTACTGCCAAAATTCACAACTCCACTGCTACACCGCCATTGTCGTAAAGTAAGAAAGATAATATAACGATAGATTTAGCAAGGAGAAAAGTTGTGATTTTGAAAGGGGCGAAAATTTGGGCGGGAAACTGAATTTTCGTTGCAATTTAAAACGGATCGTTAAGTTTTGGACCGTCCATTAGTAGGCCCATTGGGCCGTCTCGTTAACAAAATTTTGTGATTGATGCCACTCAAAATTTGTTTGAACAATCATCATACTTTGCTATATATATCGTTTGGTTTCATTATCGAGTCCATTGAATATTGTCAGAAAATAAATTTGGTGCTCACGGGGCGTAAGCTCAGTTAGTTTAACTGAGGACATATTTGTTATAAAGTGTAAGGTTCAATTCTCACAGGCTCCAACGTGGAATCTTTATATTCTTGAGTTTAATATAAGTTTTGAGGGTGGACTCCTTGCATATTTATGGGAGGCACAGTACAGACTTAAGGATTGGAGATTCAACCTTTTGCTACAAGAAAATAAATTTGGTAGAATTTAATTAAATGTGAACGATCAGATATTCCCATTAAACTGAGTAATTTTAACTTAAATCTAACTCGATCAAACTAATATAAGAAAATGAAGTATTCCTCAATTAATTTGTAATGGAAGAAATTTTTTTAAGAAACAAAATAGTATAATACACTTATCCTATGATTAGTTGGAATTAAACTGAAAGCTATATATGAATTCAAGTGAATGTATTTTATCTAATCCTCAAGTCTTGAAACTTGAAAGGTACCATATTCCTCTAAAATCCTCCATTTTTTAATCTGATTTGGTTTTCCTTTGTGAATTTTGATTGGCTAATATTGTTCTTATTCGACATCCAACATTAAATTATTACACCCACACCTTATTCTATTCTTCCCACAAACAGGAGAAAGATTAAAACATAGGATTCGATAATCTTGAAAACAGAGACAGGGGCACATCACATGCCATAAAGTTGCAAGCAATCATGGCTTAAACTCGAAAGACATTTCCATTCCCTTTTTCGCAAAATTCGTATAGTAAACAGGTTCAAGATCGTTATCCTGTCACTTATTTTCTCCATGAAAAGTCAAAGATGCACCAAGGAATCGTATCGGCGTCATTTTTCTCCGTTAATTTCTCCACATCTTCTGCAGACAAACTTCAATCTTCCCTCCGGGTTTCGAGGCCGTCATAGAATTATATCATCAAATAAGTTCAAAGATTTGTGGGCTCCCAAAACTCAATTTTAGATCTTATTCGGTGGATTCGAAAACTGCACGATTTACGAGTCGAGAATGCATTGATTTATCTCCATTCTCGAATAGTAGTTTTGACCAATGCCGGTACAGACACACAAATCACATATTGCCAGAAATTGTATTCCTCATAAGTAGTTGATCAAGCTTGCAGCCGACTCACATTCAAGAGAAATTAAACCCCCTCAAACGGAGTGGCATTGCATTACAGTACACCTTACAGTGGGGCCGAATAGTAATAGTAATAGCAAAACATAAGGCCCAAGAAAGAAAGAAACAAACATCAAAAGATGAAAAACTGGGAACACATCTCCATCTCCCTCTCACAATCCCTCATTAGTCAGCACTTAATCAGCAGCATAACAATGGCTTTAACAGTACTTATAGATACTAGTAATTATATATGGGAATAAGTATGAAAACATTTCAAGGGCATTTGGGTCCTCCTTGCTGAGTCTTCCAGTTGTTGTAGCAAGGGCAGACAGCTTTGTTGCCATAGAAGCCCGGTGGGACACACAGACACTTTCTGCAACATTTCTGGCAGAAGAACATGCAAGGTTTATGGTACTGGGTTTTGCTGCATCTCCTCGTGCACTGCGATGGGCATTCTGGTCATTTCACCATCAACCTTATCAGTCAAACAATTTCTCAAACATATACATACACACAGACAAATATATAACAACAAAGATTACACGTATTCAGGACTTACGGGATGTCTTCAAGCTGCCTGGGCCGTATCGGCCGCGCTGCAAATCACAACCAAGAGCACACAAGCAAGAAAAATGAGTACATTCACATCATCGACACTTACAAGAACAGACACAGACGCACTAGATTTCGAGGAAATGAAGTGAAAAATCGAACCTTGTTGGACAGATACGCGCCCTGTGACCCCATGACCTGAGATACACAAGCAAAAACACCACAAACAACAAGCATAAGAAGATCTTCATCCCAAATCAAACCACATTAACAGTAGAAACCAAGATCAAGGACGAGAGAGAATGTATGTACTCACGGGAATCTGCAGCATTGAGATGGCGAAGAGTGCAATAACTAGAAAGGCAAAGAACTTAGCCATTTTTTTTTTTTTCCTTTGGAATTGTGAGAGGGTTTATTTTTGGTGTGGGTGATGATGGAGAGGCTTAGTGTGGGGGCAATAAATAGAGGGTACAATGGTTGGGTTGGGCTTCATGAATAGTATTTGATGGTCTTGATTTATGTCTTGTAGGGCCCAAATTGTTGAAAAGGATTTTAATTTTTATGTAGTGTGGGGCCCAGCAGGTTTAATTCTTTGTAAATTATTTTGCCAGTGGTTGTTGATGGTTGTGCTTGTGCTGTTATGGTGTCCCCAAATTTATCAGATTTTCACATGGTAGACAGTTGATTTCTGTTTGATGCAGCATTATTGCTGCTTTGTGTCTTTTTTCATTCTTTTTATGTTTTTATTCTTGTTTAGAGTTTTAGGCTTTTGTGTGGTTTGATGGTATAGTTTGCTGGGATTCATTTTGGCAAGGTTCAATTGGTAATGTTTAATTTAAAGACACATCTAAAAGTATTATTTTACCGTATCATGTCGTGTCGTATTGTGTTAGACACCGTGCCCGATACTTATGTTGAAAATTTAAAAAAAAAAGGTCCGTGTCGTCGTATTTGTATTATGTCTTGTTTATGTCTCTGTATCCTACTCGTGCATCATAATTGATAATGATAGTCGGAATAGTATTTATTGCATGTACAATGTTAGCTGTTAAAGTTAATCCGATTTTGTTAATTTATCTCTATTTGGGATTGTTACGCCTATTATTCACTGTATTAATTGGCTTCGTTTTTCAATTGTAGATACCTTATTTGGTAGGATATCTAACCGGAAATTTTAAATTATTTTATATTCCCATATTCAAGAATCAAACTCCTAAATTTTCGGTTAAAAAATAATGAAATTATATGTTTTGAAGTGCAGACAAACACATTAGAAATAATGGTCATCATGAGGTGAAATGGTTAGTTTTTTTGGATTTTTTTGGTTGTTGAGCTGGTTTTTTGTGAATTGCGTTTCCTACCTAAAATCATATAATTTTGTCAATAAGTAATACCATCAATAACATTCCTCTATCTTAATTTGCTTAGAGCAACATTAATCCACAGTACTACCATCAATAATTACCTGTGACAAATATTCAATCACATGTTATGAAACTTAACTAAGACAACAAACTTGGAACAAAACAAACTCTAACTACTACATATTACAAATTTGTGGGCTGACGGGTACACCGACTAGCTGGTCACTGATAGTTTTGTACATTTTTCCATTACCGTCAATCTAAATACTCGACATCTATAGACGAACGCAACAAAACTTGAAGTACGTATATAATTAAAATAGAAAATCCGAACCCACATTTCGAGCCTCGTAAGTTGTAACAAGAAGTGTTAGGCTAGAAATAAATAAACAAGTATAGTTGTCCCACTTCAACTTTTTATGAGGAAGAAAGCAAAATATCCACATGAAGATGATGATATGCTACATATGGAAAAAGCAAGAGAGTCCGAAAGAGAGAACATGCGAAAAGATTAAAGGCCATGTGGGTCGTTGGTTAGGGAAGTTGTGTAGAGGGCCCAACCCATTTTTTAATTACTCAAAGTGGATCACAAATAATTATATTTTATGACAACTTCAAGAAAAGGATAAACTTTTTATAATAACCAACAAAAACAACTATTATAAAAATACATTTTCATAAATAATATCCCTATATACCACCGATAAATAATAAAAACTCCGAAAATCACAGTAAATAGATCGTTTTAATGTATAAACAGTTTTAAGAATATTATTTTATGATATTATTGTTGGACACTCATACTTAAGAGGCTGAGATATTTTTTATATATCATGTTATATCTGTATCGGTATTTAGATTATAAAAGCGTTAAAGGTTGATGCAAAAAGTTGAAATTGTAGAGGGGATACATGTGGTGGGCACATGAACCAAAGTTTTGGACAAAAGTGGGAGCCTGCTGTAAAACAATGCTTTTTCCATTCCCCTGTCTGTCTAAATTAACGTACGTTCGTACGTACACTGTATCTTCCCATCTTAATTACTTAAATAATTAATCAATGTCGGTTTGGTTAATGTTGTTAATTTCAGCACCTACGTTGACGAGCCAGAATGTTTTCCAGTAACAAATGTAGTATTATTGCCTTTGAATATTCTCCATGATCGGAATTTAGGTATAATTAACAACAAAATGTGTTTCTAATTAATCATATACAAAATATTTAATTAGATTATTTAGTGAAAAGTATAATGGTTCTAGTTTTACCCTTATGTGGAAAAATTGAAAGATAATACTTTGGGTTTTCGATAACAATTGCAAGTTTGAGCTTATAGCTTATCGGTATTGGAATCACCCTGTAAATCAAACATTGAAGTCTAAAAGTCCAAAACAATGTTTGGAAATTTTAAGTAAGATATTTTAGGCAGATGAAACAAACAATTTTTTCAATTCAATATTACAAAAAAAAATAAACAAAAGAAAAGTACGCCATAGGTCCAGCCCACCAAAATCAGTAGGCCCAACCATCAAATTCAGTCCACCAAAATCAGTAGGGTCAATTATAGTGGCCGGCTTAGATTAGGAATCCAAATTCCAAACAACTGAGAATCCGAATCGAAGTGTTTTTTTTTTTTTGGTTTTTTAAACACACCCAAATGATCAAATGATTCAAATCCGAATCATTATTTTCAGGGTAATTCTAGCCCGGATCTGGCTCGGCCAAATCGGTGTAACGAGGGGACGAGTGTTTTATACTTGCCGTGTGGATGGTGGAAAGTTTGGGGAGAGTGACCAATCAAATAGCAAGTGTAATACACTTGCCTTTTTAATTGATTGGGTCCGGCCAAGCCGGGTCTGGGTTAGAATTTTCCTTATTTTCAAGAAAGACGCTCAAACCACTTGGTCAACGCTATTAGTTAATGCGAACCCTAGTTGAACACAAATTCAAAACCTTATAAGACACCCCCAAAAGAACACGTTTAAGCAAGCAAACCCTTTTATTCGGCTAATTAAGGCCTGAGGATCTTTACAATTACAGAGTTTCCATGGCGGATTGGGCGTCGCTCCCAGAAGATTTACTTCTCTCCATCCTGGAAAAGGTAAAGGATATAGAAGACTTGGTGGTTTTTGGATCGGTCTGTAAATCCTGGAACGAGGTCATCCGCAAGAACAAGTCATGTTTACGTCGTCAAGTTCCATGGCAGCTCATGAGGGTGGAGGCAGACGATTGTCTCCGACGACAAATTTACAACCTCACCAAAAAGAAGATATTACCCAACACTCTATATTTCCCAGAGTTGTTTTATGAAGAGTGCATCCCATTAAACTATGGGTGGGTACTCTTGTTATTTAGAAAGCGTGCACGTATGAATTTACTCCATCCGATTTCCCATTTTCGGATTGATCTTCCTCCTTTCACGACATGCGGACAAAAATATATTTACGCTATAAGAGCAGCAGCATTGTCGGCAAACCCGTCAGAATCGTCGGATTTTGTAGTGATGATCATCCACGGTAAGTGGAACTCGTACGTGAGTTATTGGAAACCAGGGAAAAGGCGGTGGACTAGGATGAGCGAACATGATGATGATACTGGATACAACGATGAGACTGAACACCACGATGTGACCTATTACCAGGATCAGTTCTATTCCATAGACAATAATGGCGAAGTTTGGAGCTATACATTTGATAATAATAACATTCCTACTCGAAGATTGGCTGCCAAAACAGACCGTAGATCTGTATTTCGGAAGTATGTCGTGGGATCCCTAGGTCTTTTGTTGGTTGTCGGGTTTGAGTCTTTTCACTGGTACGACGAAAATCTTGGTAGGTCTGTTACATTTCTTGTTTATGAATTGGATTTGAAGAATGGATCTTATAAGCGGATCACAAATTTGGGTGACAGTGCTATCTTCGTAGGGCGCAACATGTCAATATCAGTGGATCATGCCTCTGAATATCAAACCCTTAGATCTAATCATATATATTTCTGTGATGAGGACTTGGGTTGTTATAGCTTGGAAGATGACGATGTTGTAGAACTCCGTTGGGTCGGTATGGGTGGTCATTCTTCATTTTTGTTTATACCTTCTCTGCTATCTACTTAAGTTTATGAGGTTGTAGATGGTAAAGAAGGTTAATAACTATATCTTCGTATCTTCCTGCCCTTATTTAATTCTTGCTTTGTGATTTGTGTTAGAAAAGTTTCTGTAATTCTTTAGCAGGACATACATAGCAGTTTGTACTTCAAGAGTATCATCTATGTTTACTGCTCTAAGATCTGACATGATAGCCTTCTGCAGCAGAAGCTTTAAAATATCCTTGGTCACTATATCATTAAGGACATTCAAAAAGTTGATCAAAATTTGTAAATAAGGATATGACAAAAGGAAGTGAAGTATAAACATAAAGCATTTGAGATTGCTTGTTCAAATCCTCATGAAAATCATACCGATTTGCTCCAAATTAAAGGCTTAGGAGATTTTGAAGCTGGCCTGTGTTCTGGATCCCAGCCTGCCACCAATTCCAGAAGATCCTCCTGCTCCCCAGCAGCCTGTTGATTTGGATCCACCAACCACTGAAGCAGGTGGTGCTCCTCCTGCCAATCCTCCTACAACAGGAGTTGCTGCTCCTCCCAACACTGCAGCAACAGGTCCTTCCAGGAATGCTATGCAGATCCACCAAGAGATTGTGGAGACTCTTCAGCAGCAAAGGAGGAAAAGGGTTGAAGATGAAGAGTTGGCTCGTGGTCACATCCTCAACATGCTTTCTGACAGTCTATATGATCTATACACAAACGTGAAGTCGCCTAGAGAGCTTTGGGAGGCCTTGGAATACAAATACAACGCTGAGGAAGAAGGTACTAACAAATATTTAGTTTCTAAATATTTGGATTTCAAAATGGTTGACAACAAACCGATTCTGGAGCAAGTGCATGAGCTCCAAGTAATCGTTAACAAACTCAGAATGGTTAAAATTGTCCTTCCAGAGACATTCCAGGTTGGTGCAATCATTGCAAAACTTCCCCCAGCCTGGAAAGATTATGCAAAGCGTTTGATGCATAAATCTGAGGATTTGTCCTTGGAACAAATTCAAAAACATCTGCGTATTGAAGAGGAGGCTCGGAAACACGATGGAAAGAATTTGGTTCAAGGACAATCGAGTGTGAACTTTGTTGAATCTGGAAACTCTTCTAAAAAGAAACATTTTGGTGTTAAAAAGAATTCTGGACAATTTAAGAAAACCATACAGAAGCCTAAACCTTCTAATGCTGCTAACAAAAGAAAAGGCAAGTGTCATGTTTGTGGAGAAACAGGACATTATGCGAGAGAATGCCCACAACGGAAGAGTGGATCCGGAGTTGCAAATATGGTTGAGGAGAACCTAGTTGCCATGGTGACTGATCTTAGCCTCGATGTGGCTATGATTTCTGAAATCAACATGACAAGTGAACTTTTTGGCTGGTGGTTAAATTCTGGAGCTACCGTTCACATTTGCAACGATCGAAGGCTTTTCAAGACCTTTGAAGAAACTGTAGGGCAAGAGGTTCAGATGGGAAACAACTCCAAAGCCAGTGTTGGAGGCAAAGGATCTGTCGAGCTCATCTTTACCTCCGGAAAGAAATTAACTTTGATTAATGTCTTGTTTGTACCAGATGTTAGGAAAAGTTTAATTTCTGTTGATTTGTTAGATAAGAATGGTTTTAAGATTTCTGTTGAATCTGGCAAAGTCATCATCATGAAAAATGGTGAATTTGTTGGAAAAGGCTATGCTTGTAATGGGATGTATAAGATGTCTATCAATAATATGAATTCTGTTTCTGCTTACATAATTTCTTCAATTTCCTTATGGCATAGTCGATTAGGACATGTTAGTGCAAAGAATTTGAAAAATATGCATGCAATGGGATTAATTGATATTGGTAAAAACGAACTTGATAAGTGTGAAATATGTGCAAAATCAAAAATTGTAAGAAAGCCTTTTCCAAGTGTTAAAAGAGAATCACAAATATTAGATTTAATTCATACTGATATTTGTGAGTTAAATGGAATTTTAACTAGAGGTGGTAAAAGGTACCAAAACAGTGGCACGAGAAGTTTGACACTGCTATCTTGAAATTCGGGTTCAAGTATAATAGTGCTGACAGGTGCATTTATTCCAAAACTACGGCTGACTATATGGTGATAGTCTGTCTATATGTCGATGATATGTTGATCGTCGGGATGAATATGATTGGTGTAAACGAGACTAAAAGGTATCTATCCTCGGTCTTTAAGATGAAAGACTTAGGTGAAGTAGATACTATTTTAGGCATTAAAGTTAAAAAACATAGTGGGGGTTTTTCACTAAACCAATCTCACTATATTGAGAAAGTTCTGACTAAGTTTAATCACCTTGAGATCAAGGAGGTGAATACTCCGTTTGACAATGGACTGAAACTTAAAGAAAATACTGGTAGAGCTATTGCACAGCTTGAGTATGCAAGTGCTATTGGTAGCCTTATGTACGCAATGCATTGCACTAGACCAGATATTTCCTTTGCAGTTTCAAAACTTAGCAGATACACAAGCAGTCCCAATGCTGATCATTGGAAAGCTATTAGTAGGGTACTTGGGTACCTTAAGAGAACTATTAGCTTTGGTTTGTTCTATAACAAATTCCCTAGTGTGTTGGAAGGGTACTCAGACGCGAGTTGGATAACTAGCGTGGGAGATAATAAATCCACAAGTGGGTGGGTTTTCACTCTTGCCGGTGGGGCTGTTTCTTGGGCAAGCAAGAAACAGACAATAATCTCTCACTCTACCATGGAATCTGAGTTCATAGCTTTGGCACAAGCTGGACAAGAGGCTGATTGGATTAGAAATATGTTGTTAGACATAGATCTATGGCCAAGTCCAATGCCTCCAATTTCGTTGTATTGTGACAGCGAAGCTACGCTTACAAAAGCGTATAGTGGTACCTATAATGGTAAGTCTAGACATATTGGTCTTAGACATGCATTTGTGAGACAATTGATACAAGATGGTATCATAACAATTGTCTATGTGAGGTCAAATAAGAATTTAGCTGATCCATTTACTAAGCCTCTGACGAGAGACTTAGTAGCTACAACTACTAGAGATATGGGACTTAAACCACCCGAACCATAAGTGATGGTAACCCTACCTATAATCTAGGTTACCCCTGGTTATAGGTTCAAAGGGAAAAACAAGTCACGAGTTGGTTAAAGCTATCAAAGTGGTCTCATATGTAGTAAAAGATAGCTCAGTGAGTTGCAAAGTGACAAGGTTGAGCTATGCTCTTAACAAAATGCTGCACTAATGCAACTAGTGCTCGAGAAACATTTTGCCTATATGAATAAGAAGTGAAGCCGCTTCTTATAGAGAGTTGTGGTTTACTCTCTTAAAGGTTCATGAAATGGGATATGGCGTATGGCTTTATAAGCGCAAAGCAGTGGAGTGCTTGCTGTATGAGAAAGAAAACATGTGTGTGATAACTCCGATTGCATCACGAAGGAGTTGAGGTTCAATCTACGGACACCGTCAACTTCGATGCAGTTTTGAGTTATTTACACTAAGGGAAGGTTCAATGTTTGTCACACCTTCCTGTAGGCGTGTGATCTTTGACAAAATCTTCAGGGACTTGTCTGGCAAAAGAGTAGTTTTCCAAACAAGTGGGGGATTGTTGAATATGCCTTGCATATATATATATTTAATTGTTGAAGAATTAATATATATATGATTAATTGTCGGAGAATTAATCAGTAATTATGCAAAGGCATATCAAGAGTTGTTTGGAAAAATGTGCATTGGTTTTTGTGTCCCACAATGGAAAAATAACACTAAGTAGGCAGCTTTATATATTATAATGCTGGGCACGGGCACGGGCCGGGGCCGGGGCCTGGACCGGGACCGGGACTGGGCGAATGTGGCGTTTGATGGCTTATTTTGCACTTCGCACGTGCGCATTGTCGCTAGGAGCTTGGAGCCTCGCCTCCGAGCCCAGAGCCTTATTTTTTGAGCCAGAGTCGGCCTGATTCAGTCCAAAATTCAAATTACGAACCAATGTCCAAGTACATCCGCTGAGGGATGTCTAGGTACATCCAAATCTGACTCAACAGTCAGATCTGTTGAGGGATGTAACAGTCAGGTAGTGGGCATTAATGGGGGTGTAATTCAGGTCATTAACACCTGAATTTGACCTATTCAAATTCCCACATTTAATCCTGCCAAACTCCTGACACCTATAAATAGACAATCCAGCACCTGAAAATATACACAGCAAAACTCACCTGAATTCTGGAAAATTGCTATTGTCTGAATTCATTTTTTTCCAGCTTGACATATATCCTAAAAGTAAATCGTCTGCAACCTTTAGCAAACTCAGAGAGTAGGGGCGATTAACACTTTAAGGACAGGGACTACCCGTGTCATTCTGATCCCATTTATCCCATTTTCTCAACATGTACTATTATAATTACGTTTTAATATTAAATTTCCATGTTTGGGTTTTGTTTAGGTATAACAACAAAATTTGTTTCTAATTGGTATAATTACTAATTAGTCATATACAAATTTTTAATTAGATTATTTAGTCAAAAGTATAATGCTTTTAGTGTTACCCTTATGCGGAAAAATTGAAAGATAATTCTTGGTGTAAATAAGCGGATGCGAATTTAAGTTGGGTTTTGGATGAAAATTGCAAGTTTGAGCTTATAGCTTATCAGTATTGAGAATTTAAGTTGGGTTTTTTTTTAGTAAAAAAAAAAAAGTGTACACTACTAGAAAACATGGATTTAGCAATCGCAAATTTGCAACCGAAATTTTCGGTTACAAATTTTGACCGATTTCGCAACCAAATTTGCAACCGAAAATCAGAATTTTGCCCAGTTAGGTTTGCAACCGAATATTCGATTGCCAAATTAGTTGCAAAAATTTTGCAACCGAACTTCGGTTGCAACTTTAGCTGCAAAAAATGTTGAATGGTCAACATTTTCTAGCGACTTTGGAACAGAAAATTAAGTTGCTAATTCGGTCGAAAAAATAATGAAAACAGTCAAATTTGGTCAAGACATTTGCAACCGAAAATTCGGTTGCAAATTTGGTTGCGCAAAACTTGCAACCGAAATTTCAATGACCAAAATCATTAAAAATAATTTCGAAAACATTTTTACAACTGAATTTTCGGTTGCAAAATTTCGAACTATGTTATTCATTTTTACTTAAATTTTGCAACAGAAATTCGGTTGCAAAATTTTTATGCAACCGAATTTCGGTTGCAATAATTTTTATATTTATTATTATTTATAAAAATAAAATAAGTAATAATTTTTTTAAAAAATGTGTTGCTATTCGATTGCAAAATTGGTTGCAAAAGTGTTTATACTTTATTATATTTAATATATACATAATAACATTATAGTTATGAATAACTCGTCTCCTATAATCTATTTGATGATAATATATATACTTTATAAGTATTACATACATATATACATTATATATAATATCTAAATCATTTCAATATTGTATAAAGAGATCTAAATCTTTTAATATAAGTTTTCAATTAAAATAATAATGAATGTTATAATATATTATATATCTAATTTTAAAGTAAAAATAAGTTAATTAATTATAATTACTTATATATCATGATCATATTAATTATAGTAGTATTAATTTGCAACGCCCCGTGTTTTCATCGTACAAGTACGCGCGCCACACGTGTGTTTTTCAGAGAGTCAGGTTATTTATTTAGTTAATCCCGTACTCACATGTGTGTTGTTATTTGATAACCTTAATTGAATTATTTGGTTTAATTGAACTATATGAAATATATGAGTTTTGTTCATAAACCATTTCTTCACACATAAGTATTTCATAATATTCATTCATAATCATTTAATAAATTTTCTTCTAACTTGTACATATTTCATTTCATAACATTTATACATTTCCAAATTCATACAATTCCTAAGCATATCATATTTTAATACATATATATTTATATGCATCCACTTGGTATATATATATATTACATATTTGCACATACACCTTCATTCCACCTATTTCTAACTTGTAAATAATAAAGGGGCAAGGACTTAATAGCAAATAAGCATATATATATACACAAGACTCATGTCTTATATATTATAAATATCTCATTACACTTTATATATACATATACATAGAAATATATCATATAATATTATATACATAATATCTCTTCATTTCACTTTATACATATATATCATATATCTATACATTATATCTTTTATACACAAGAACACCATAAACACACTTGCTCTCAATTTCTTCACACACACATACACCTTCATTTTGATTCAAGCAAGTAGAAGGAGAAGAAGAAGTAGGAATCGAGGCATCATCTTCATCTTCATCATCTCATCATCATCCCCATCTCTTCCTCCTTCTTTTTCTCTTAAGGTATATGTTTATACATGTATGTATATGTTTGTATTTTTGTGGGCTTGATGAATTCATGGATTATTACTTGTTCTTAGGTGTGTTATATCTTGTATTTTGATGTAGTTTGTGAGTTATTTGGTTGGGGTGATGATTTGGGATGAATTTGGAGCCTTCCATTCGAGCCATATTTGATCCCCTGCTCTTTTTTCGGATAGAACATACCCAAACGGGCGTTTGGGTTTTCAGTTCATTCACCAAACGCCCATGTAGGAAGCTACTGCCTCATCCGGGCCTTTCCAAACGCCCGTTTCTGTTTTTAGTACATTTTTCAAACGGGTGTTTCTCCCTCATCCAAACTCCGATTGACCCGATTTTTAAACCGTTGGAAGCCTCTTGAAGTCTATAACAACCTCCAATTAGAATCACCTCAATATAATTTCTAGATTGTGAGATATGATCAATTCTTTTTGGTGTCGCCATTTTCCCGAAAATCTGCATTAACCCAACTTCGGACCTAAGCCATTTTCACTCCGCTTTGGACTAGAATTCGATCCATATATGCTTGGAAAGCTATATTTGTCTACTTTCATATACAACAAACAAAATTCCATTCCAACTTCTAGAACTCAAGATATTCCCAATTTCCCACAGCTTGCGCGTTTCCAAAAATTGTCAACTTGTCAAACTTCACCAACACTACAAAAAAAATCATCTATTGTGACTAAATAATTATGAGAAAATTCAATTTTGTCACATATAAGTACTATATTGTGAGAAATTATATAATTATCATATTAAATGACATTTTTGGTGACAAACTTTGATTTTATCACAATTGGAACAAACTATTGTGAGGAAATGTGATTTTTCTCTCAAAAAGAATGACTTTCCTCACAATAACTAAACACCATAACATGACAAAATTAATTTCTCACAAAATCCCACTTTTTTTCTTTTTCTGATATGTGAAATAAAAATTTAGAAAAACAATTGAATTATTGAACTCTTAAGTTAAAAGACACGTGAAGAAGCCCCCTTTTCCCCCATTTAACCCATTTCACTCTTTTCTCTAGTCGCTTGCTCTCTCCTTCGCCCGCCGTCTCCTCCTTTCACGATCGCCAGCCCTTGCTTTGCCGTCGTGAGCCTGTGCCCTCCTCCGTCGGTCGTCGCTGCTTTCACTGTCGCCAGCGTTGCTCCGCCTCGACTCTGCCAGCCCTTGCTCCGGCGTCGCCTACTCTGCCTAGGTAAAGTCTTTTGAAAACATAATATATAAATTAATGCTCAATAATTTCTTATGTTGATTGTGTCGGTTGTGGGCTTTCTGCTTGTATGCTTATTGTTTTCACCTGAATTTCTGAAGAAGCACTTCCGGGTTGGAGCTAATTTTGTGAAATCTTGAAAGTGAGTTTGCTATTGATCTTCCCTATCAATTCATTAACCACTAGGCTCTGGATATTGGGGTTTCTTTGGTTGTGAATTGTTGTGTTGAGTTCAATTGGTATAGATGGGGAAACCCTTGTTTTACGAGATTTAGGAAAAGCAGCTACAAGTTGTATAATTGGGATATGCGGTTTGATTTGGTTCATAATTCAGAAAAAGGGCATTGGTTATTCACATGTGGTTTTGAGTTTTGATAACTATAGTTAAAGTTTGGTAACTTGGATCTGAATTACAACATGTTAGCAAGCTAATTTCATAAGATTTGTAAGCTTGAATTAGTTATGAAACAGTGTATAGAGAAACTTGATCAATCTTGATTGAATTGTTGATTTGATTGGCTTGAGGTATAGATATCTGATTCTTTATGTGCTATACATGTTCAGAAACATTGTGGGTAAGATTAGGGGATGAGTTTTGATGTTTTCGGATGAGTTTTGCATGATTAAGAGTGTGGAATGATTAAGAGTGTGGAGTGCATAAACCGAAACTTTGACAGCTTATATGCAGAGAACTCAGATGTAAATTCCGAACTCATACGACCTCGGTTTTCAAAACTGTTTTAACTGGATATTCCTAGTATATTAAGGTGTATGTCTGTCAAATTTTATGTTAATCCAAGTCCATTTGATACCCGAGAAAAATTCGAAACGACTCAGCTGTCCCCTGTTTTCTGGTCTGGATTAACGGCTTGAGCAGAGTGAGTAAATGTATGAATTTATCAAAACTGTTTTACATGGATGCTTATGAATATATTTAGTATATTCCCGTAAAATTTCAGATTAATCCGACTTCGTGTGATAAGGCAAACATAAATTTCTTGGAAATGTCTTTCTGTGGCGATATTTCTGTTTTTCTTCATCTTTGCTATGAAATCTGTATTAATGCAGAAACATCCAGGGATTGAAACCTATACCATTTGAAATATCTACATGTCTAGTTTACTAGGATTTTTATGGATCATTAAAATCCCTTCCGAGCAAAGAGTTATAACGTTTTTCCTACGAGGTGTACATGCAGGAAGTTTCTGCACAATTGTGTTTATGTAAATTCATGATGAACTTTATTATTATGTTTTCCAAGCCCATTTTTGTGACTTTCCTTTATCTCTTTTCCAACCCTTAAGCCTTAAACCTACCCTCTGAATGTAGTATGATATGTAATTGATTGATATACCTTGTGCTCGTTCCGTTTGGTTTGTTTTTCAAGAGATGCTTTAGGCACTTAAACTCACAGGGGGTGTAAGTGTAATATATTGAAAACTGTGAAGTCTTATTCTAAACTTGCTCAATTGTTATGTACTCTTAACGAATGGTGTACATTAAAATATGTACTACTAACTTAGCTGTAATTAAAATATGTATGTACATTCTCAATGTAGTTTTGTAGTTTGATATATCTTGCTTGATACTGATCTGTGGACTGTCGTGCAGAAAGGGCCCGCTGTTGCTAGCACTGTCATAGGACAGGGGAACACTACAACTTGGAAAATGTGTGGCCTGGATAAATGTACCTGCTTAACTGTTTTCTTTGATGTTTCTTCTAGTGAAAAGTCTGATCCTGCAGGGCCGAACCCTCAATTATACATCCAGTTCCTCACAAGGTAAATAGATAATCTTTAGCCTTAGAATTGATTGGCTTCCAGAATAAGCACAAACAAATTATTCAAGCTTGTCTTAATTATTTGTTTCTATTCCTTTTTGCAACTATTTGCCTTTTTTATGTTGATGGTTGCTCTTTATTATCTTCTTGATTTTATAATGTGTCCAAGTTAGTGTTACCAATGTATTTTCGCAACTCCACAGTTGGAACCTAAATCCGCTTTTCTTGTGGATACAGTTACCAGAGCTCTGATGGCCAGAAGCAATTGAGAGTCACAATTGTTAGTAGACGATGAGTGGATAGTACTTTGGGCAATGAGGTAGGATTATTAGTTCTCATTGTGCAGAGTTCCATGTGAAATTCTTTTTGCTTGAAGTGCTTGGTTTATTCAGCTTTTATGTTGTGTGTTGTGCATATGTTTTGAATATCCTTGTATTGCAAATGTGGTCTTACTCGATTTCGGTGATGATAATGTTGTGATTTGATTAGGAACTTGAATTCTTGATGGGTGACACACCTAGCAAATTTTGATTACCTATCATTTAGCAAAATACAATTGGATTAATGTTTTCTCGAATCAAACTCAAACAGGTCTAAGATAATACTTATTCTTATAAAATTTAGTTATTCAACTGAAAGTATAGGTAGTATTATATCCATAAATACAATATGAAATCAGTTATGGAGAGTATTAAATAGGCTTGAACCGTAAGAGTAAAAGTCCTTCATGGCATGTACTGTGAAATGGGTGATGTTGTTTTAGTTTCATGTTCTTTTTAACTGTGAAATAGTTTATTTATGTACAAAAATGATTATAGCTCCTGCTGTGGATAATGATGGCTGCCAACCTATGGTAAGCCTTTAAGTTTTTCAATTTCATTACATTTATTTATGGGCAAGTAAAATATTTATATGTTAAAGTGAAATGTCAATCTTTTTCAAATTGCTTTGATTTCTTTATGGATATTGCTTAGGAACCTTATTTGGATAACATATGATCTTCATTTCACTCTTTGAACTTTAGGGCTTTGTCCATAGTCTGATTGTTGAGTGGCTAGCTGTGGAGTAGTAATTTCTGTATCGTTTCTCTTTTCTTTTTTCTTTAGAAATATCTATTGGTATTTGTTTATAACTCATTTACATGTCAATGGTTTCTCACAGGATTACATTGGAAGGTTGTCAGGAGAAAATAACAAGAAATATTCTCAAGAAATTGACTTTTCAAGATTCAAATGTCAAAGATGTAGAAATGTTAAAGATCATAAGCTACCTGTAAATCTATTTCAAGGTAAAGTTTTTGTTGTTAAAAGAAATTTGAACATCTACCTTTTACACTAGTAGTATTTAATCTAATCATTTTATGAACACATTTTGAGATATATTCTTATTTCTACTTGTTGATTCACAGATTTGATTAACGAAGACGATGCCGCTGCTAATTAAAGTTAAGTGTACTATGTTTTGGGATTTGTTGTTTGTTGCCCTTTTGATAGAATATGTGTAGTGTCTATATTTTGGGATTAACTGATTGTTGTCTTTTAGGTAGAATATGTACTTATGTTGCCTTAGTCTTGTTTGGACATGCTCCAAGATATCGATTTTGTAACTACATATTCTGCAACACATTGTCTATATAAATCACTTGTTTTTTATTATGCGAATATTATATTTGTTTGATTTATATGGATGATTAGTTTTAAATATTTCATTATTGAGTTATGAGATTGATTTGTCTATGGATGAAATGCAAAATCTCTTTCATTATTTATAAAAAATTTCTAAATAAATAAATCACTTTCCTAATTATATCTTATTTGTGAGAAAATAATCCCTCGCAATAAAGATTTCAATAAATTAATTGATAAATATTTGATAAATGTTTTGTCATAATGACTTATTGTGAGGAAATTATTTGTCATGAAAATACCTTTTTTTAAGCTATTTAATGACTCTTTTGTGAGGAAATAAACTTTTTGGTGACAAAATGTTTAGATAACGTGAGGATAAATTTGTCACAAATAATCCACTATTGTGAGGAAGATTATTCGTCACATTAGCATTTGTGACGAAATAAATATTTTGCCACAATAACCTAATGCGAGGGGGATATTGTGAGGACACTGTGACGATTTTTTTTTGTCACAAAATGTAATTGTGATAAAATTTTTACTTTTTCCAACAAAAATTTTTCTCACAATAAACCAATTTTTTTGTAGTGCAAAACCCCTCATATTGCATTCCTTTCACTTCCTTGGCTCCCCTATGTGACTTATATGAAGTATATGCGTGATTAATTGATAATTATACTCTTATTTGACACTCCTTGCTCCTTACTTATTTGAGTTTGATTGTCTGACTCCGTGATATCTATGAAATGGATTTGTTTGATTGAATGGCATGGATATGTGACCTCCTTGAGCTTAATTGCATCTATTAAGTGTTATGAATTTGTATCATCTCATAATATATCACAACACTTCATGGGTATTGCCGTGCGCCTTATTTGGTATCATATCGAGTCATTTCTCACAAGTACACTTTATGCCTTCTCTTGTACAGTTCATCTCCAGGGCGGAGACTTACGAATCGAATAAGCACACGGTCTAGATTGTATCAATGTATGGTCGTCTTCCAGGTGAGGGTGTTTTCGTTCTAGATAATTATCAACCCTATAACTCTTATGTGATATGTTTTGGCCAAAATTCTAATTATATATTTATGTATTGTTTTCAATCAAAGTCTTTGAGTAAATTCTTATTGAGTAAATGTTTTCAAGGTATGAACCATTTGCAACGAAATGTATTGAAATGTTTTAACATAACGAAATGTTTTGGCGAGATAACGCATGTCACGTTCACGTTTTTGGGCCCGGGGAAATGTGTGAATGGAGACCGGTACGACATCGGGTCGTCAGATAAGCCATTGCATATAGTACCCTTTGAGAGTATCTTACGTGACCGTGTAGTGTGGAAGGTGGGATACTCTTGAGCCGGTGGTTAACCCATCGAAGGAGCGGGTAGGAGTCATGAGCCCCCGTCTCGAAACGTCACGTCACGAGGTGGTAGGGCCTTGCAAACCCTTCCACCGCCCCGGAGATAGAAGGTTGGAATGATTTACAATTATGTTCATGTTTATGTTACGCACCGTGCGGGAAGGCCGGGACACGGATTGCCCAAACGAATATGTTTTACGTGTTAGGAATAGTGCCCTAGAAAGCCGATTGTATATCCGCTTTGTGCTTTTCCTTATTGTAATCACAGACAATCTTTGAATGAAATAACGAATTAAGGCAACACTTCTTTATATGCTCTTGTTTGGTATGCGATTACTTTATCTGTGCATGTATAAGAACCCCCCTAATCCTGAAGACTTTAGGACTCTACCATTTAGGTGAAATGGTTCATGAAACGAGCCCTATATCACATAAGTCATGATTAGTAAAATACTCCAAGCCGATGAGTCCTACAGACAGTGGGAGTGTCAACCTGACTCCTCTAAGGCTTGCTTGTGGGATCACGCCCTTAAGAAGGACCACCTTGTTTCATGTAGGTGTAAAGTGTATAGTTGATACGTGCGTGATACATAAGGGTGCTTACTTTAACAAGTAAGTTCACTGAGGTGCCCCGTGTGAGAACATTCCTAAATGGGAAAGGAAGTTTCTATTTCAGGAAATAGAAACTTCCAGATAGGAAATATCTCACGAGTCATTTATGTGATTAATTGATCCTTAGACTTGAGGTTCCTTGTCACTTTATGAGTTAACTCTGTAGTCTTAGGTATAAGCTTTAAAGGGTGTCGCCTTAGACAACTGATTCAAGGCTTATGCTGGGGCTGCACAAGTGATTCATGAAAGTGAATGAGAATCAAGAAAGGACCTACACTTGCATTTGCAAGGTGATCTCTTATTGTGTAAGTCATTCATATGCCATATGGAGTCCTTGGCCAAGGCAGTAGATCAAGACATCAAGAAAAGGGTTTCTTGGATTGAGATCAAATGGATATGAAATGCACTTAGCTTTAAGACCGGATTATTAGGGTTCTGATTATTCCTTTGCCCTAGATCTTGGTTGAGAGATAGTAAGTAGGAGGATTGTATCTCACATGAATCAATGACTTAAAGGTTCTGTCGAATCCGAACATTCCAATTCAGCTAGGGGTTAAACACCTGTTGCTAGACTATGGTCGTTTAATCTGTGGACTGATTAATTAATTAGTGAATTAATTAATTAGGGTCACTGCTAATTGAATTGAGAACCTAGAGGGTCACACACAACAACTTGGTTACATGAGTTGAGGCTTAAAAATGATTAAACGAGTTAATCGGGCCAAGAGGGTTCCACACGTGTGAAATCACACGTGTGAATATATATATATATATTGTATATATATGTATTAAATAATTAAATGTGTTAATTATTTAATAGACTTTGGTTTAATTTTGAATTAAAAAGAAAGTCTTATTTTGGAGAAAATAATCTAGTTAATTAATTATGAATTAATTAATTAGATAAAATAAGTTATTTATTTTAAATAAATAAAGTATAAAATAATCCAAAAATAGTTTGGATAATTTTAGCTCTCCTAAAGTTGATTTGAATTTGAATTCAAAGTCAAAGTTGGAGATTACTTGAAGATCAAGTAATAGGAGAGAGGAACCAAAACCCTTGCCTGTGAGGACAAGGATTTCGGCCGCCCCTCCCCTTTCCTATATATAGGGGAGCTCATGCTCCCCTTTAGTGCTAATGGAATTCTTTTGGTTCATGTGTTGAACACCTTCCTTTCTCCAAGATCAAATAAACCCTAGGTTAAGCCTAAACACTAACTAGAGAACTAGCATCCTTACTAGTTAGATTGTAGTAAAGTTGGTGGACTTTCTCTAGAGACTTCAAGTTAGAAGTTTGAAGATTCGAGCTTTACCAAGGAGAGGGGATCAAGCCGCGAGAAGAACGTTCTTGGGTGGCTTGAAACGCTTCAAGAAAGAATAAAAGAAAAGTAAGTTTTCTTATCTCTACGAATTTGGATACACGATTACGAGTATTTGATCCTTTTGTTGGAAAAATTTTTAAATTCCGCTGCTTTCTGATTCGTGTTTTCCAACAAGTGGTATCAGAGCCACCTCGTTAATCGTGTTTCTGATTCGTCTCAATTATTCTGAATTTGGTAGAAATTCTTAGGCTTGATGCGATTGAGTATTTGTAATTGTTTTAGAAAGCCTGAATTACGAAGCTTTATTTTTTCCTGAAAGTTTCTGAAAATTGGTTTTTGCAAAATTTAATTTTTGAAAACTATTTTAGATTTGAAACTGTATAAACTGTTTTTGGATTTCTTGGATTGGTTTTGCTTTTGAACGAAAACACGAAACGAAAATACGGAATACGACGAACACGCGAAACCCCGCACGCGAAGGAGTCGCGCGCGCGGGCTTCTCGCGTCCCGCCCGCCTGGCCTAGGCGCGCGCAGGGCGTCCCGCCCAGCACCTCCCGCACGCCGTGCGGGAGCCTAGGCGCGCCCGCCCAGGGCGGCAGAGACTGGCCGCCCACCGCCGCCCGCAAACATGCGGGAAGACCGCGCGCAGCAGTGCGCAACGTGTGCGCGCCTGTCGCGCACGCTCACGCGCACCGCGTGCGTGCGGTCTTCTCCGCGTACGGGTCCCATTTTCGTGATCCGGCCTTTTCGTGTTTCGTGCAATCCAGTCCCAATTTTTATTTTTAATTTTAAAATTTTATTTTTGAATATTTATTTTAATTTTTGAATAAAATTTAAAATTGGGATTTTTTGAGAAATTGAAACAGTTTATATTTTGGGAAAATACAATCTTTGATAAAATTATTAATTTTCAGAAATTAATTGGAATTTTATTTGTTTTGGTAATTTGGGATTTATTGAAAACTTTTATAAATAAGACTCGCATCAAGTCATGTTTTAAGTCATTAGGACTTGAAATGGGAATTTTAATTTATTGGCTAAATTTAAATTCTCGCAAAAGCATGTTAGGTGATCATGGGTTTAGATTTATGTATGGTTTTAATTTATGCACATGGATGGTTTAAATTGGGGTTGGAGCCCTATAGTTGCGTTTTTTCAATTGAGGTTGGAGCCTCACTTATGTGCGTACTGTTATGTGATTTATTATGTGGCTTTCCATATTACTGTTTTTGAGGCCGGGGTATGCCCCGTGTAATTGTCTAAGGCCAATATGAAGATTGAGCCTTATTACTTTATGTATTTTTCTTTTTATTGTAATTTGAGAGTAGAGATAGGTGGTGAGGTTTTATTTTCATTTTGGAGACAATGCACCCATGGAGTAAGATGGACCACATTCAAGTAACAAGGAGGCCATAAGTGAAGACCCCTCAAAATGTTAGGGAGGGGAATCTCAATTGTTAAATGTAATAGAGATAGGGCTCGTATTTTGTTACCGCTTTCCCTTATGTGATTTAAACTGTTTATGTGGCATGTATGTTAGAACTTGTGATTGTGGAGTGGCTCCCACATATCACGCATAAGATAGGTAGAACCCATGATCATTACATGTTAGTATCATGCTAGGACATGTTATCTGTTTATGTGCTTGTTTGAAATGCATTTAAGTGTACTTGCATTAATCAAGACTAATAAAATTGGATAACATATATGTTGGTGAGGTCGAACCGGACAACTCTCCGGTTAATTCGAAAATTCCCATTAAATATTAAGCTAATTTCGAATAAATAGGTATTTAATTCGAAATGCAAATTTTGAATTAAATTCCTAGCATTCCATCAATAGGTTTTAAGTTTAGTAAGTGAAGCTAGTTATTGTCCGCGAGTCGTGGGATAGCTAGTGGAGCTTATTAGTTCTTAGTTACCTAATTGATCATTTCTTAAATGATCAATATTTCATGGTCAATTTTAGCAAGGGCGATGTCCGCGAGTCGTGGGTCGTTCGAACTAAATTTTGATCATGATCTTATGATTGATGGGTCTGGCTTAACGCCTAAGTAAATATGGATGTCGCACGAGTCGTGGTCCATATTGAAAGATAGGTGATGCAAAAATAATTACTAAGAGTTCTAAAGGTGTTAGAATTGGTAAGTTGTACCTACCTAGGGTTCTTACTTAGAATGTCCGCGAGTCGTGGGTTCGAGGTAAAATGCCTGGGATCTTAGTACCCATTGGGAAACGTGTTCCTCTTAGATCTTTGGGAATTCTAGATCTTTGAAAAACAGTGGGAGCTACATTAGATTAAAGACCTTATCTTATGTATATCGTTATAATTCAGCATGCTCACTAGTTCTCTGTTTTACCATTTAGGTCGTAGATTCTGTGATTCTCTACGTGTTTTGAAATGGCAACCAAAAACCCTCTTGTATCGATCCTCGAGTCAAATAAGTTGACTGGTCCCAACTATTCTGATTGGCTGAGGAATTTGAAAATTATTTTAGATTCTGAGAAGAGAACTTATGTTCTCTTCGAAGGGGAGCCTAGTCCCGAAGGGGAGGCTACCACTCGGGCCGAGCGGGACCCGATTCAGAAGTGGAAGGATGATAATCTCCAAGCCCGTTGCCTTATGTTGGCTAACATGTCTCCGGACTTGCAAAGACAACATGAAGCCATGGAATTCACTTGGGAGATTTACGACCACTTAGAGCAACTTTACCGCCCTCATGAACGTGTTACAAGGTATAACACTTCAAAGGAATTGTTCCACTTGAGAATGAGGGAAGGTTCAAGTGTCCATGAATATGGACTCAAGTTTCTCGCCCTTACTGAGAAACTTGCTTCCATGGACATGCCACTGAAAGATGAGCTTTCAGTGGATTTGTTGCTAGCTTCGCTTCCACCATCATTCAACCCATTTGTCCTTAACTTCAATATGAATCATGCTGGTGCTACTGTAGCTGAGCTGATTAGTCAGCTTGTGACTACTGAAAGCACGATCAAGAAGGACAATAAGGTTTTGATGGTGAATGCTCCATCTTCCTCTTCTGGGCCTTCTAAAGGTAAGGGCAAGAAAGCCCAAAAGAAGAAGAAGAAACCCCTTAGGTCCACTGGTGGCATTTCGAAGGGGAAGGCCCAAAAGAAGAAGCGTGATCAGAAAGAGGGTGTTTGCTTCCATTGTGGCAAAGCGGGACATTGGAGGAGAAACTACCCAGAGTACAAGGCTACTCTAAAGAAAGGTATCTTTCTCCTTGAAATAAATCTTTCTATTAATTCTAGTTCTTGGGTACTTGATACCGGTTGTGGAACTCATATCTGTAATGATGTACAGATGCTAAGTGATGTTCAACAACTCAAAGAACGAGAATGTGTCTTGAAGATCGGTGATGGCTCAAACGTTGAAGCTCGAGCTTTAGGCACAATTAGATTAGATTTGGGTAGTTTTGAGTTAGTCTTAAATAAAGTCCTTTATGTACCGAGCATTATTCGTAATATAATTTCAGTTCCAATATTAGATTGTGAAGGTTATGAAACTTATATTAAGAATGGTAAATACTTTATCAAACGGAACAACTCTTCCGTTCACATCGGTACTCTAAGTAATGGACTTTATCTAACTCAGAATATCAACATTATGAATATACAACGAGAAATGAAGTGTAAGAGAGATGACAAAGTTTCAGCTCCCTTATGGCACGCTAGATTAGGACACATTTCCAAGAACAGAATTAGCAAGATAAACACTTTAGGATCATTATCTGAAAATGATCTTAAGGAGTTAACTTCTTGCGAATCCTGTCTCAAAGGAAAGATGTCCAAAGTTCCTTTTAAAGGAACTGTGGAACGTGCCACTAAGGTTTTGGATTTGATCCATACTGATGTTTGTGGACCGCTCAGTGTAAGCACTAGAAACAATCATCAGTATTTCATAACCTTTACTGATGACTTTAGTCGGTATGGTTATGTATACTTAATGAAATATAAATCTGAAGCTTTTGAGAAATTGTTAGAATTTCAAAAGGAGGTTGAGAACCAAACTGGTCACAAGATCAAAGCACTTCGATCTGATCGAGGAGGCGAATATCTTAGTGAAGAATTCCTTAGTGATCTCAAAGATAATGGGATTATCTCTCAGTGGACCCCTCTGGGAACTCCTCAGCTTAATGGAGTTTCTGAGAGAAGGAATCGAACCTTACTTGATATGGTTCATTCTATGATGAGTTTCACTGACTTACCACCTTCTTTCTGGGGTTATGCCCTAGAAAGTGCAGCAAAGATTTTGAATCTTGTTCCCTCTAAATCAGTCCCTAAAACGCCCTATGAGATGTGGCATGGTAAAATCCCTAGTTATTCTTACTTAAGAATTTGGGGTTGTCCTGCTTACGTGAAGAGGACAGTGGGAGATAAGTTAGAATCTCGTTCTAACTTATGCTACTTTGTAGGTTATCCTAAGGAATCCATAGGATACTACTTCTATGATCAATCTGAGCAAAAGGTGTTTGTTTCTAGAAATGCTACTTTTCTGGAGGAACCGTTCCTTAAAGAAAAGAAAGGCAAGATCATAGAATTAGAAGAAGTACAAAGTGACCCCACACCACCCACTGAAGAAACGTCCCACTCTGATCAACCACAACCAATCACGAATTTCGATACACACGAAAATCCTCCTCTAAGGCGTTCTGAACGCACTCCTAGACAGCCGGAGAGATGGTATGGATTCTTCCATGAAATCTCTCAAAAGGATAATGATCCTTTATCGTATGAGGAGGCACTTTCAGATTCTGACTCTGAACAGTGGATAGAAGCCATGAAATCCGAAATGGACTCCATGAACTCCAACCAAGTTTGGACCTTGGTAGATTTGCCTGATGGGGTCAAACCCATAGGTTGCAAATGGATCTTTAAGAGAAAGCTTGGAGTTGATGGAAGCATTGCAGCCTACAAGGAAAGACTGGTTGCAAAAGGATTCACTCAAAGACCCGGCGTGGACTTTGATGAAACCTTTTCGCCAGTTGCAATGCAAAAGTCTATTCGGATCATGCTTGCCATTGCTGCGTATTATGACTATGAGATATGGCAAATGGATGTGAAAACTGGCTTTCTCAATGGTGACATTGATAAAGACATTTATATGGAGCAACCCAGAGGTTTCACATTCAGTGGGAGTGAGCAAAAGGTTTGCAAACTCCAAAGGTCAATCTATGGATTGAAACAGGCTTCTAGGAATTGGAACATTCGATTTGATGAATCAGTCAAAGCGTTTGGCTTCATTCAAATCACGAATGAGTCCTGTGTGTATAGAAAGGAATTGGAGACCTCAGTACAATTCTTAGTACTTTATGTTGATGACATCCTTCTTATTAGGAATTCGAAGGATGACATGAAAGTAACTAAGTTATGGTTATCGAACCAATTCGAGATGAAAGATCTTGGTGATGCGTCCTATATCCTTGGAATTAAAATCTATAGAGATAGATCTAGAAGGTTAATAGGACTATCACAGTCGATGTACATTGACAAAGTATTGAAAAGATTCAATATGGAGTCAGCAAAGGTTAAGAACCTTCCTATGAGTGTAGGAACATGTCTTTCAAAGAAGATGTGTCCTAAGACTAACCTTGAGAAGGAAAGAATGACTCATACACCTTATGCATCAGCAATAGGTAGCATAATGTATGCAATGTTATGTACTCGACCGGATGTGGCTTATGCACTTAGTGTGACAAGTCGATTCCAATCTGACCCTGGAGATGGTCATTGGGCTGCCGTGAAGAATATTCTTAAGTATTTGAAAAGTACTAAAGATTTATTCTTAGTTTACGTTGGTCAGAAAGATCTTACTGTCGAAGGATACTGCGATGCAAGCTTTGCATCTGACTTAGATGATTTTAAGTCAATGTCAGGATACATTTTCTGCCTAAACAGCGGAGCAGTGAGTTGGAAGAGTTCCAAGCAAACAACCACTGCAGATTCGACCACTGAGGCCGAATACTTAGCTGCAAATGATATAACTAAGGAAGGTGTTTGGATTAGAAACTTCATTCAAGAGTTGAATGTTGTTCCTAGCATGAAAGACCCCATTACTGTGTTTTGTGACAACACTGGGGCGGTTGCTCAAGCAAGAGAACCAAGATCTCACCAACGGACCAAGCACATTATGAGAAAGTATCACCTAATCCGTGATATTATCAAAAGAGGAGATGTGCAAATTGAGAGGGTCGCATCAGCAGAGAACGTGGCAGATCCACTTACTAAACCCCTTAGTCGAGAAGCTTTCCAAGGTCATCTTGAGAAGATGGGACTTAGAGTTGCTTTAGAATGGCTTTGACGGGCAAGTGGGAGATTGTTAGGAATAGTGCCCTAGAAAGCCGATTGTATATCCGCTTTGTGCTTTTCCTTATTGTAATCACATACAATCTTTGAATGAAATAACGAATTAAGGCAACACTTCTTTATATGCTCTTGTTTGGTATGCGATTACTTTATCTGTGCATGTATAAGAACTCCCCTAATCCTGATGACTTTAGGATTCTACCATTTAGGTGAAATGGTTCATGAAACGAGCCCTATATCACATAAGTCATGATTAGTAAAATACTCCAAGCCGATGAGTCCTACAGACAGTGGGAGTGTCAACCTGACTCCTCTAAGGCTTACTTATGGGATCACGCCCTTAAGAAGGACCACCTTGTTTCATGTAGGTGTAAAGTGTATAGTTGATACGTGCGTGATACATAAGGGTGCTTACTTTAACAAGTAAGTTCACTGAGGTACCCCGTGTGAGAACATTCCTAAATGGGAAAGGAAGTTTCTATTTCAGGAAATAGAAACTTCCAGATTAGGAAATATCTCACGAGTCATTGATGTGATTAATTGATCCTTAGACTTGAGGTTCCTTGTCACTTTATGAGTTAACTCTGTAGTCTTAGGTATAAGCTTTAAAGGGTGTCGCCTTAGACAACTGATTCAAGGCTTATGCTGGGGCTGCACAAGTGATTCATGAAAGTGAATGAGAATCAAGAAAGGACCTACACTTGCATTTGCAAGGTGATCTCTTATTGTGTAAGTCATTCATATGCCATATGGAGTCCTTGGCCAAGGCAGTAGATCAAGACATCAAGAAAAGGGTTTCTTGGATTGAGATCAAATGGATATGAAATGCACTTAGCTTTAAGACCGGATTATTAGGGTTCTGATTATTCCCTTGCCCTAGATCTTGGTTGAGAGATAGTAAGTAGGAGGATTGTATCTCACATGAATCAATGACTTAAAGGTTCTGTCGAATCCGAACATTCCAATTCAGCTAGGGGTTAAACACCTGTTGCTAGACTATGGTCGTTTAATCTGTGGACTGATTAATTAATTAGTGAATTAATTAATTAGGGTCACTGCTAATTGAATTGAGAACCTAGAGGGTCACACACAACAACTTGGTTACATGAGTTGAGGCTTAAAAATGATTAAACGAGTTAAATCGGGCCAAGAGGGTTCCACACGTGTGAAATCACACGTGTGGCTCATGAGAGTGACACGTGTCACTGTGACACGTGTCACACACGTGTGAATATATATATATATATATATATTGTATATATATGTATTAAATAATTAAATGTGTTAATTATTTAATAGACTTTGGTTTAATTTTGAATTAAAAAGAAAGTCTTATTTTGGAGAAAATAATCTAGTTAATTAATTATGAATTAATTAATTAGATAAAATAAGTTATTTATTTTAAATAAATAAAGTATAAAATAATCCAAAAATAGTTTGGATAATTTTAGCTCTCCTAAAGTTAATTTGAATTTGAATTCAAAGTCAAAGTTGGAGATTACTTGAAGATCAAGTAATAGGAGAGAGGAACCAAAACCCTTGCCTGTGAGGACAAGGATTTCGGCCGCCCCTCCCCTTTCCTATATATAGGGGAGCTCATGCTCCCCTTTAGTGCTAATGGAATTCTTTTGGTTCATGTGTTGAACACCTTCCTTTCTCCAAGATCAAATAAACCCTAGGTTAAGCCTAAACACTAACTAGAGAACTAGCATCCTTACTAGTTAGATTGTAGTCAAGTTGGTGGACTTTCTCTAGAGACTTCAAGTTAGAAGTTTGAAGATTCGAGCTTTACCAAGGAGAGGGGATCAAGCAGCGAGAAGAGCGTTCTTGGGTGGCTTGAAACGCTTCAAGAAAGAATAAAAGAAAAGTAAGTTTTCTTATCTCTACGAATTTGGATACACGATTACGAGTATTCGATCCTTTTGTTGGAAATTTTTTTAAATTCCGCTGCTTTCTGATTCGTGTTTTCCAACATTACGAACGTATGTATTATTATTTATTGTATGATCACGTATTCAAAGTATTAAATCATGTTAATTGTACACGGTCGGAGTTTGGTTGGAGATAACACACGCTCATTTGTCGAGCCATAACGATTGTTCATGCATTACGAACTTAACGAATTTTAATATGGATTAGTCGTAAGGACCAAGCATTGGTAAAGGATTTCAAGCCCTTCGTGGGAACTAACTTTAATAAAACCTTGCTTGGGATTTATGACTTGTATGTGCTTGCTTTTTTTTATATACGTACAGCTCCTGCTCATTCAGTCTTCTAGAGACTGACCCCTCTTTCCCACTCTTCTCAGTCTTTGCAGGTTTTGCTAGGCGGGAGTCAAGTCTTAGTGGTTGTCTCGAGTCTCACGTGTACACTCGAGTCACATTTTACTCTTATTATGTTTAATTATATCTTGTATTTAATAGACCTTTGTGCCAACGTATGATTATGAATTATTGGATGATGAATTCGGGACAGGTTGCATGAGTAGTTGAACCCGTCATTAGGATGCATGTTGGATTTAAATTATGTTATGGAATTATTGAGCTTGTAGCCATTATTGAAATTCATGTTAATGATTATTGCTTCCGTATTGCACTCGTCAGGTTGTTGAATTAATTGGTACAGGGTTAGATTCCGCCTAGCCAGGGAGTTCTTTTTATTTTTTGCCACCCGTTCGCTATGAGACCTGTTCATGCTGGATCATCAATTTCATGTGTGGACTCGACTTGTAGTGCGGGTGATGTGGTGCCTATCGTCCCGGATGCTACATAATTAATAACTATTAGTATACTATTGTAATTACTGAAAATTATATGATAACTATAAGGTATTAAAAGTTATGCCTCATAACTATAAGGTATAATAGACATCATAAGTTATTATGATGTTATATTTATATAGTGATATATTTCTTTTATGTATACATACATATATGTTCGTATTCTATACTATATATAAATTATGTTATAATATAAGTTTCTTAAAATGAAGATATATGCTATATATATATATATATGATATAACATATATGTAATTGTAAAATGAAAACAAGTTACTTAATTGTACTTATTTATACATGATCATATTATAGCTAGCGATAGAGCAACATGGGTTGGACTAAGTGGTCTAAGTGATCATATGTATGTATATATAATTATATTAAATGATATACATAGCTGAATTATATTAAATAGCATAATTTGAAATAATAACGCTGCTAATTAATATTTAACTAACTTTCAGACTATTAATAATATAACATATAGTTTGGTATATATTATAATATAATAACTCCCCGCCCCCACCCAACAAAAGTTTAATTACACCTTTTGCCAAAAAATTGAGAAACTCCCACCTCCCCAAAATTTCCCATCATTTCCCTTTTTCTCCACTAATGTTGGAAACACGAATCAGAAAGCAGCGGAAATTTAAAAATTTTCCAACAAAAGGGATCTTGATCTCGCAATCGTGTATCCAAATTCGTAGGGATTAGAAACTTACTTTCTAAATTGTCTTTCTTGAAGCGTTTCAAGCCACCCAAGAACGCTCTTCTCGCAGCTTGATCCCCTCTCCTTGGTAAAGCTCGAATCTTCAAACTTCTAACTTGAAGCTCTCTAGAGATAGTCCACCAACTTGATCACAATCTAACTAGTAAGGATGCTAGTTCTCTAGTTAGTGTTTAGGCTTAACCTAGGGTTTATTTGATCTTGGAGAAGGGAAGGTGTTCAACTCATGAACCAAAAGAATTCTCGATTAACTCTAAGGGGAGCTCGAGCTCCCCTATTTATAATAAGGGGAGGACCGAAAATCCTAGTCCTTATGTACTAAGGATTTGGTCCCTCTCTCCTATTACTTGATCATCACGTAATTTTGACTTTGATTTTGAATTCTAATTCAAATCAACTTTCAAGAGAGCTAAAATATCCAAACTATTTTTGGATAATTTTATACTTTATTTATTTAAAATAAATAACTTATTTTTATCTAATTAATTAATTAATAATTAATTTACTAGATTATTTTCTCCAAAATTAGACTTTCTTTTTAATTCAAAATTAAACCAAAGCCTATTAAATAATTAACACATTTAATTATTTAACATATATATACAATATATATATATATATATACACGTGTTGGACACGTGTCCCACACGTGTAACTCACGTGACCCACACGTGTGGTTTCACACGTGTGGAACCCTCTTGGCCCGATTAACTCGTTTAATCATTTTAAAGCCTCAACTCATGTAACCAAGTTGTTGTGTGTGACCCTCTAGGTTCTCAATTCAATTAGCAGTGACCCTAATTAATTAATTCACTAATTAATTAATCAGTCCACAGATTAAACGACCATAGTCTAACAACAGGTGTTTAACCCCTAGCTGAATTGGAATGTTCGGATTCGACAGAACCTTTAAGTTATTGATTAATGTGAGATACAATCCTCCTACTTACTATCTCTCAACCAAGATCTAGGGTAAGGGAATAATTAGAACCCTAATAATCTGGTCTTAAAGCTAAGTGCATTTCATATCCATTTGATCTCAATCCAAGAACCCTTTTCTTGATGTCTTGATCTACTGCCTTGGCCAAGGATGCCATATGGCATATGAATGACTTACACAATAAGAGATCACCTTGCAAATGCAAGTGTAGGTCCTTTCTTGATTCTCATTCACTTTCATGAATCACTTGTGCAGCCCCAGCATAAGCCTTGAATAAGTTGTCTATTGCGACACCCTTTAAAGCTTATACCTAAGACTACAGAGTTAACTCATAAAGTGACATGGAACCTCAAGTCTAAGGATCAATTAATCACATAAATGACTCGTGAGATATTTCCTAATCTGGAAGTTTCTATTTCCTGAAATAGAAACTTCCTTTCCCATTTAGGAATGTTCTCACACGGGGCACCTCAGTGAACGTACTTATTAAAGTAAGCTCCCTCATGTATCACGCACGTATCAACTATACACTTTGCACCTACATGAAACAAGGTGGTCCTTCTTAAGGGCGTGATCCCTCAAGCAAGCCTTAGAGGAGTCAGGTTGACACTCCCACTGTCGGTAGGACTCATCGGCTTGGAGTATTTTACTAATCATGACTTATGTGATATAGGGCTCGTTTCATGAACCATTTCACCTAAATGGTAGAGTCCTAAAGTCATCAGGATTAGGGGAGTTCTCATACATGTACAGATAAAGTAATCGCATACCAAACAAGAGCATATAAAGAAGTGTTGCCCTAATTCGTTATATCATTCAAATATTATCTGTGATTACAATAAAGAAAAGCACAAAGCGGATACATAATCGGCTTTCTAGGGCACTATTCCTAACAACTAAGGCAAGAGAAAGCCCTAATTTCCCCTCTTCCAGCGTTTCTCTATCGGTAGCCACGGACTTCGTCGCCGCCAACCACCACCACGATCCGTCACTCACCCACACTCTCTGTAATCGAACCCCCCAGCTGCCAGCCCTCACCGCCGCTCACTCCCTCGCAGCCACCTTAGTCCCGTAGCCATTTCCTCTCAAGTTTCACTCTCTTGTGGTGCCGTAACCAGCTTGGAGATATCTACACCACCCTCGGCACTGCAATGGTAGTATGATACTTGGAATCAAAATTCCGATCTCGATTTCTGTTGGCCTTGTACCAAGGACCCCACTCCCGAAATTCCTGCTCCGGCACCAACACCTGCTTAGTAAGAGATTTCACTTGCCATATTCTTTAGAGTTGTTTATTGAATAAAGTGTTGAGCTGTAAGTGTTGATTGAATGGATATTTTTCTAGATTCTGGGAGTGGAGAAAGTTGCAACTTACAAGGAGATAAAGAAAGCTTATTACATGTTGGCTCTGAGGCTGCATCCTGATTAAAACATTGATGACGAGGTAACAATTTCAAAGTTATTGTTCTTGCTACAAAGAGTCAATAATCTGTGGTCTTGTGCAGAAATTTCAACAGCTGCAGTTGTTAGCTATAGGTTTTTTTTTTTATTTGATGATTATAATCTGTAAGTCCCTTTTTTTTTTTTTGTGGTTATTTAGGAGGCGCTCTTTAATGAGTTTGTTATGGTACATATTCTTGGAGTGTGGGGAAAGGCTATCCTGAGTGGTTTGAACTTGCACATGATGTCAATTGCCCGTTCCCTCAAGTGAGCATTTTAATATCCTGTTGCTTCCAAGATGTTTAGTATTATTGCTGAGTGAGTCTATTTTCCTCTATATATGGTTCATTTTTAACTATACAATAGAGCGGTTTTTTCTTTGTGTCTGATCGAAATATTAGAGTTTTGAGAATAGTAGGAAAACAAATCAAGTTAATCATGGAATAGAGTTTTAAATTAATTATTCCTGGATACTCCATTCTTTACAAATCAAGTTAATCATAGCATAGAGTTTTAAATTAATTGTTCCTGGATACTCCATTCCTTACAAGAATTAATTGCTCTGCTACTCTGTAGCTGTGATGTCATTCTTTTGGTTGCCACAGGTCCTGTACAGAAATTTTTGAATCTCTTTGACCTTTTTGCTCTCTTTAGCTCTACAAACTTAAACACATATGCTTGATATCTCATGAATTTGTTGCATGCAGATATTCTGACTAAATCTTTTGTTTTGCTCCTTGCAATTTGAGCATTGGTGTTCTTTATAAAATACCATTTATGTTTAGTTGAATTTTGTTTGGATAGTGAAGGGGAACTATGTTAAAAGCTAGTTAATACCAGTGTTATGTGATATTGGGTGAAATATGTATGCTGGGTGGGATAGAATCACGCATCAATGTAAGAGGGTTACATGACAAAATTTAATTTTCTTTTAGAAACCTGTAGCTAAAAATAGTTTAGTTGGACTTCATTAGGAAAGTCTGGACTGAGCAAATTTTGGATTACAAGAAAGCTAAGTATCTGCCAAATCAGTTCTAGAACTTCTCCAAGATGGCAAAGAATGTGTGCAAAACAATAAACTATATCATACAAGCCTGAAAGATCACTTGTCGTACTTCTTATTTCAAATCAAGCAGGCTTTTCGGTTATTAATTGGAATAACAGTAAACAAATAAAGTTCATTAAAAAGGAGAATAATGCATAATATATTCCATTCAAGCAGAAAATTAGATCATCGGTAATTACAATATATATACTGACAAACTAAGTCTTAATGTAGTCAGGAATGATATTGATTTGATGTTTGCATGCAAACTTGTTTATGTCTGATTTTTCTGTTTATTTTGGAAGACACTTTGTCATATTGGAGAAAGTTTCCATAGTTGCCATGTGGGACTTGAGTGTGAATAGAAAATGATTATTGCTTCTTGAGAGCATGTGCTGCTAGTGCTAGAGAATTGTGATTCATTTGTATGTGTTGTCGTGATGTATCTATTGGTTGCTTGTTTCTCTATTATGCAAAAGGATAACATAAATATACTGATCTTGTCAAATTGATATATACTAATTAAGTTTAGATAGATATTCATATATCAATTGGATGTTCCTCGATACACCACTCGGTTAATTTGGATATGGAGGTGTTATTTAGACGAGAACCTACTGATAGTGTAAAGTAGCTATTGTAATTAATCATAGTTGTTAATTAGTTGTGTAGTTATTAAAGCAAAAATGTGTTCTTGGTATTGGTTAGTTGAGGATTTTGTTAGGCACATGCACAAACTCACATGGCTGGAAGTTAATGGAAGTATATTTATCAGCGGTATAGGCTTCTACATATTAGTAGTTCATTGAAGGGGCAATTTTTGAAAAGTACCTAAAAGTTGCAAAAATTTGCTTTAACTCCCCATTTTTAAAAAAATTCCTCTTTGCTCCCTAGATGACAAGCCAAATTTGCTTTAACTCCCCATTTTTTTTGAAGGTTGTATTAAAACTCAAGAATCTCGTACCCGAACCCCGAAATCACGTACTTAAATGCCCAAATCTCGTATTTGGGGGCAAATACATCATTTGGGCATTTAAGTACGTGATTCCGGGGTTCGGGTACGAGATTCTTGAGTTTTAATACAACTATGGGGAGTTAAAGCAGATTTGGCCTGTCATCTAGGGAGCAAAGAGGAATTTTTTTAAAAATGGGGAGTTAAAGCAAATTTGGCTTGTCATTTGGGGATTTTTCGGGAATTTCCCGTTCATTGAATGAGAATTAAAAAAAAAAGTTTTCCGTGTTTTCAGTTGGTTAGTTTCTAATATGGTATCAGTTTGATTGAGGTGTGCTAGCATTTAATTACGTTCTTCTGAGATGCAATGCGGCAATGATTTCATGATTCAATTTTGGTTTTGGGTTTTCTTGTGTCCTTTCTATGGTTTATAATTATCTTTTGTCTTCTTTTGAAGTTGAGGGGGTTGTTCATTTGTACTGGAGCTGGGATATATTTGTCGGCATATTCCTTCGTACTATGGTCTGTGGTGGCCGGCTTTGTGAAACTTCGAATCTATCTTCTCTTAAATCAGTGTTGATGAAATGGTACGTCTGTTAACACTTTTATCTGCTAGCTTCTCGCGGAACTTGGAAAAGGATTATTGCGTATTAAATCAGTAAAAAATAAATATTACTTTCAGGTTCAGTTTTTCTCCTATCTGTGTAAACTTGAACTTTTCATGATATGCACTCTCTCTCTCTTAACTTTGTAGCATCAGAATTTGTTTTCTCTTTCTTGTTATTAAGCCTCAGGTTTAGATTTTCAGAGGGTAAAATATTGTTATAAAAAGCACAAGTATCTGCATATAAATGTTGATCTGATTACATATTTTATAGAGTAAGATGTGAATAATTACACTAGAAAATTGGAAACAATCTGCACATATGAGGAAGAGGAAACAGAAGAGGAAGAAGAAGAGGATGAGTACAGGATGAAGACGAGGAGGACGAGGATGAGGATAAGGACAATGAAGATGAGGATTATATTTAGAATATTGTACTTCTACAAAGGTGTTAAATAGAAAGCTCGGGCTTGTCATGTTATGATTTGGTAATGGTCTTCTTTCCTTATGAACAATGCTTACACCTTTTATGTTTAGATGAAATTTTTTGGATGAATTTTAGTAATCCGATTAGTTTGTGCAATGAATTTTGGTTTACTGTCAGTACTTTATTTTGCTAAAAATGATTTGAATCTTTATACATATGTTGACATTACAAAACTCATTCTTGATGTTCATATTATTGCATTTCTTAGGTTGGTTAACATGGTCCATCAGGAGTTATCATTGGCTGATCAGTTAAGAAAATTGAAGGTATGCAGTTTTGGATAGTGATAAAGTTTTGAGTTTTGAGAATGGTCTCTTAGTTAATTGATGAATTAGTTGAGATTTCATAAGCTCAGTCTGCACGATAGGCATTGTCATCTAAATTATGATGTATCTTGAGAAAATTATCCTCTGTTTACTCTAGTTATGTTTGTTAAGAGGTGAACTCTTTGTTCTCAGAGTATATAGTATCGTATATAAGTATTAGCTTAAATATAATTGTTGTATTAGTTGATTTAGCAGATATATCCGTAGAATAATATTGTTTGGCTCTGCTTTTGGTTCCTTTTGGCTTGTATACTTTAGGTTGTGTTTCACTTCTCTGATGGTTTATACATCTTAATGCTAAGGATGAAATTTGGTAAAATTCCAGATTCCTCCAAGATCTGTGATGAAATTCCTCACAGTTTTAGCCCTCTTCAAAGTACAACATATTGGATCTTGAAGGATGACACATCAGGTATAGTTTTCCTATTGAATAACTATTGTAACTTTTCCTTAATAGAGTCTTGAATTTATTGGGACAATTTTGTTTCTTTTTTTTGGATTTTGTTGTAGGCTTCCTTGGCTAATGAATACACAACATCCGTAAACCGTGTTATGTGGAGTCTAATGGGAACCTTTTTGGTATGTGATTGTATATTGTTTCTGTTTATTTCCTTAGTGATGGTTTCATGATGAAACATTTCTGACTTTTTGATAGTTAAAGTAATTTCTTCTTTGGGATTAGATTCTAATGGATAAGTTGTGAGGTTTTTCTATAAATGTTTCATTTTGATGTATTTGTAGATATTGTTAACTATTTGGTGGTGTTTTGTAATGGTGAATGATTTATGAATTCTTGGTATATTTGTTTATGGATTTTAATTTGTTGTTAGTATATTCTTTTATGTATTATTGTTTTTGTGGTGAATATAGGTTTGAAATTACAAATTTTTGAAAAAAATACAGGGCCACTCTTTTGTAATTGTATTTGCAAAATATTAAATTTTAATTTGTTTATATTTTTGCAACCGAATAAAATTTGGTTGCAAATAATTATAAAAAAAAATTAAAAAAAATCCTTTTGCAACCGAATATCGGTTACGAAATCAATTCATTTTTTCTGATCGTTTTTTCAAAAAAGAATTCGGTTGCAATATTCGGTTGCAAATTAATTAAATAAAATCTAATAAATTATTTTTTGCAACCGAATTTCAGTTGCAAAATTGGTGAACATTTTAAATCAACTTTGCAACAAAGAAGTTCGGTTGCAAATTTCAATTGCAAAAATTACCTGTCACATCAGCTTTGCAACTAAATTTTTTGTTGCAAAAGTGGTTTCAGTTTTGTAACCGAAAATTTGGTTGCAAAGTGACGTAGCTTACATGCCACGTCTGCGTCTTCTCGCAACCGGAATTCGGTTGCTATTTCGGTTGCAAAAGTAGGTTACTAAGTTTGCAACCAGGGTTTTAGCAATCGAATTTTTCGGTTGCAATTCTGTTGCTAATCACTATTTTCGGTTGTAAAAGTCCCTTTTGTAGTTGCAAATTCGGTTGCAAAAGCCATGTTTTCTAGTAGTGGTAGGATTATATTATGGTTGGAGTTATAGAAAATAAGAATCTGAATTTATTTATTTTTGTTATTATTATTATATTTTATTTATTCGGATCCGGGTCGTTGCCTTCGAGAAATAATTCTCAAACCACTTGATGGTGCAAGAACTGGAAACGTACTAAATCTCCAACACTTTCAAGATTTGTTTAAAAAGAGAAAACCCATCACAGGCCTTTGTAGCGTGGGTTCTTCCAACTAGGATAACACCAAGGATCAGGATGCAGTAAGGGTGCAACAGTGGTGCGTATGTGAAATGCAGAGCTTCGAGAAAAAGAAAGATGGAGGAGAATGCCCAGTTCAGTGCAGGTAAGCTTGGAAAAGATGACTTAGGGAAGAAGGAGTGAAAATCCCCCTATTTATACGTTGAGGGCATGCATTTTAGTAATAGTGATCAAGTGGTCCTGGTCTCAGTGTTGCCCTAACACGTGGCGGCTGGTGATGGTGCGAAAGGGATGGCTCTGAAAAGCTTGTGGCATGGTAGGTACAAGGTGCGCGCACTACCACTTGTGCCTGAGATCATTGGCGAGCGGCGAGCGTGTAGGTGTCAATTTATGCCCCTCGTACCTCTGCGATGCCTTTGGGAGGGACTTCTCACACTGTTGGGATTGACCCTCGAGGTGGGTAGTACCTTTGGCTATCAACCCGTGCGTTGATGACGCTCGAGGGGACTCCCCTGTGGAAGGTAGTGGGTGCCGAGGGTCCGGTTGTTGGCTTAGATGAGGGAATCCAGGAATGGAGCGTCCTTTGACAGAAATGTGAGCGTTCAGGGGGACCGTCGGAGGGATCTCAAGCTCGTGACTTGGGTCGAAGCACGCAAGCGTAGGTTGGATGGGCGATGAGGGAATGCGTCGGGTTGGATCCATGAGCCCACTACCCCAAGCGTTAAATTACTGTCCTCCGTACCCTGACACGTGTACGGTTTTGATCTGAACGTAATTTGGCCTCATCATTTGCCCCCCAAATTCTGTAGTTACGCTTTGAGCGTATTGTTGGGATTGACCCTTGAGGTGGGTAGTACCTTTGGCTATCAACCCGAGCGTTGATAACGCTCGAGGGGACTCCCTGTAGAAGGTAGTGAGTGCCGAGGGTCCGGTTGTTAGCGTAGAGGAGGGAATCCGGGAATGGAGGGTCCTTTGACAGTAATGTGAGCGTTCAGGGGGACCGTCGGAGGGATCTCAAGCTCGTGACTTGGGTCGAAGCACGCAAGCGTAGGTTGAATGGGCGATGAGGGAATGCGCCGGGTTGGATCCATGAGCCCACTACCCCAAGCATTAATTTACTGTCCTCCGTACCCTACACGTGTACGGTGTTGATCTAAGCGTAATTTGACCTCATCATTTGCCCCCCCCCCCCCAAATTCTATAGTTACGCTTGAGCGTACTGTAGAATTTTAACATCTGAGCCCTGGATGCCCGAGGGTCAAGCCTTTGGGGGTAAGTGACTCCCCATCTTCAATAACGGGCAGTTTCTGACACGGTGTTAAATGAAGTCCCATCCGCATTAAATGCTGAGAGGCGACGTGGACGCGTATGCTGCGGAGTGGGCGCGTGCACGTGGGGAGACGTGCAGCGGTTACCAAAAGTGGGGGTTTTCAAAGCGGGAAATGATCGCGGTCTAAATTCACAAACCCTAATTAATGCTAGTTTTTCTTCTTATAAACAGGGATCCGGGAAATCCTTTTCAGTCTTTATACTTCTCACATCCTTCAAGGCAATACAGCAATCTAAAATCTTTGCAGTTTTCCTGATCTTCAGCAAGTTCCCGTTCCAATCCTAGGTAAATCTTTGTAACCTGATACTAACCTTAGATTTAAGTCAGTCTGAGTGTAATTCTTTGTGAGAGAGAGCTTTTGAGTTATTGGGTTCCATCTGCAATCCTTCTTTCTCCCCATCTCCTTCTGTGAAGAACCTTTGATTTCTCTAAGTCCAGTGTAACAATGGCGGAGAATGTCGTAGACCAAATGGTGAGGGAAATAGACGAAATGTCCGTTGGGAGCTCTTCTCCTCATGGTGAAATTCCCACTGCCATTCCCATGGCGAGGGCCGCCTCAGATGGTGCGATCCCAACCGCAATTCCAGTAGCAAGGGCCCCGGTAGAAACTGGGGATGAAGAATTGAACGCTGCAGTTTAGGGAATGAACGAGCGTGATCCCAGGGGCAAGTGAAAACTAAGAAAATTTAAACAAATCAATAAAGTTTATTTGTGATCATTGCTCGCGTTTAATTATTTAGTTAACACGGAAATTGAGTTACAGGGCCGTGTGCCGCTTTGAACTCGTGCCCAAGGGGAGACTCAAGCCCGATCAGAGACTCGAGCCCGAGGGAAGACTTGTAGTTTTGCCAATTGTAAGGCTTTAGCCATTTCAAAGTAGTTTATGAGGGCGGCTGAGTTAGCCCTATGATACAAATGGCGAAACCATGAGGGCCCACGTGTCATGACGTGACCTCGTTATATTTGTGCTCCATCATATAGTGTTAATAATATTTGAACTAAGTTTAAAATATGAAAACTAAGAAAATTTTTATTAATTATGTATCTTTATAAAATATATATATATACACAAAAAATTGAAGCATTATAATATAATTAATTGTTATGTAATAGTTATTAGCAATGATTTTATATTTATACAGAAAAATAATTTTATTTATAATTTTGAATTAATAATTTAAGTGAAACGATATAAATATTGTTATTATATTACTAATTTTATTTTTAATTGTACAAATATCTTATAATGTAAACTATAATTAATATATTAAGTTTAGAAAGAATTCTTATTATGATACTCTATATATCGGAGAACTCTTAATTCTATTGAGTTTTATTTTCAATCGAATAAATATTTTTTAAAATTTTCAATAAATATGATTATATTCAATTCAAATAATCATATATTTAAAATTTTATATTTTAAATTAATAACAAAAAGTATTTAAATAATTAATTGAAAGAAGTGTATAAATATATTTAAAGACATAATATTAATAAGAAGTAACTTATCCAAGTTGGTAAGGGAGTCACCATTCTTCCTCGAAGACCCGAGCCTGCCTGCGCAATTCTCGCGTTGGTTGGCTCGATTGGGGCTCGTTTTTTCGGGGTGGTTCGGGTCTCACAAATAAATTTTTTTGTTTTTTGTTTTAATTTATTTATTTTTATTCTATTTCTGACGGCATACCACGTTGGAAATCCGTTGGTTAACTTAAAAATTAAATTATTTTTGTTCCGTTGGTTTTCGGTTGGAAAAAAATTTCGATGGAAAACCGACGGAAATTGTCTGTTGGTTTTTCGTTGGAAAAAAATAATTTTCCGTTAGAATTCCATTGGAAATATATTTCCAACAGAAAACCAATGGAACGGACCATCGGGACCCAATTCCGACGATTTATTTTCCAACGGGCGACATCGCGTCGGTTTTCCATCGAAAATCAGTTTTTCCAACGGAAAATCGACGAAATTTCTGAAAATCCCATCGGAATTTCCCATCGAAATTCGGCTTTTTTTTTTGTAGTGACGACATCTGAAACACTCAACTTCAAATTTATTTACCGGCCTTGGTTGGTAATTGTTACGGCCTCTTTCTCTTCCTCGTGAGTCATTGTTATGACCATCCTCAAATTTGTGAAATGGCTGCCTTTGATACTTGTTTCCCCTCCCTTTTCCTTTTCCTCTATCTCCATTGGTTGATAGAGAAGCACTATTGACAGAAGCTTTTAGTGCTTGTTCTTCCTTCTCTTGATATGTTAGTTTCTGCTAATGAACTAACAAAGAACCTTGCAATTCATCAATAGACATTTCATCAAGATCATTAGACTCTTCAATCACACAAACCGCGAAATTGAATTTTGGGTTCATTGATCGAAGAATCTTCTCATTTACTGTCAAGTCTATCATCTTTTCTCCAAGGACGAGCATTTTGTTAATAATTGTCATTGTCCTTGAGAAAAAATCTGAAACAAACTCCTCAGATTTCATTCGCAGTGTTTCAAACTCCGAACGAAGTGCTTGAAGCTGCTGCCTCTTCGCTTTTGGTACTTCTTTTTCATCGAATCCCAGATCTCCTTGGAAGTTTCTTTGCTAAGAATAGTTTCCAAGATGGACGTGTCAATTGCCTGGAACAAGTAATTCTTTGCCTTGAGATCCTTCAAAGTTTTCTGAAGCCATTAACACTGCTACTTCTCCTTACTTTTCACTCTTTTGCAACCTGGCTCTAGATAGCACTGTTACAATATATATGCGTATATATTGAAATAGAAAACTGAAGTGAAAAGAAAGATGTAGAGAAAACCAAGAGAAACTCTTTATTCCAGTAATAAAAAAGTTCACAATTCTGGACTCTAAATAGAAAACAATAACGAGTAACTCCATGAAAATAGGAACCACTAAAACCCAGTAAACAGAGGTAAACATCAGCACTAATCACTAAAAATAAATCCCTACATACTAGGAAACCAAATAATGAATAAAGTCTTGTTCAAAGGAAAAACTTCTCAACAGAAGTAACTTGTTTCGATTAATAATTATTGCAATTTGTAGAAATATACAGTAGGCATTCATGGAATAAATAAAGAAAGTTTGGGTTGTCAATTGAATTTGAAGAGGACCTCTACGGCGTGTGATTAATTGATTTTCTTGTATTTAATTCTTGATTCTTTGAACAAATCCAAGAAACTTAATAACTTCAAATATTCACATTCCCGTACAAAACACAAATATTCTGAGAGTTACGGAGAACTTTACGTGGATTATGAAGAAACTCAAAACTTTTACGTATGATGATATCATTTGTTAATCGTCACATTCATGGGCGGTTATAAAGAGACATTCGGCAACTAGTTTTTGCTCGTTTTTGTTGCGATAAAAATAAATAAATAAATAAATTATCACCGAGTTTAATCGAATAAGTTGCTGAATCAATTATTAAAAGTTCAAATTTGACATATTAACTGACCTCGTGAATGATTCAAACGATTTGAATATCAGAGGCCCAATCCGTCAAATTCATTAAGCCCAACTTATAACCTAGTCCTAGTTGAACACAAATAAAATACCACACCCAAAGAAAGCACGAATTTGAGCAAGAAAACTTGTTTTATGCGGCTAAGGCCAGAGGATCTTTACGATTACACACCAATCCTTGCAACCAGGGTTTCCATGGCGGATTGGGCGTCGCTCCCGAAAGATGTAATTCTCTCCATCCTGGAAAAGGTAAAGGATATAGAAGACTTTGTGGTTTTTGGATCAGTCTGTAAATCCTGGAATGAGGTCATCACCAAGAACAACAAGTCATGGTTACATCCTCAAATTCCATGGCTTCTCATGCCGGTGGAGGCAGACGATGACGATGGTCGCCGACGACAAATTTACAGTCTCACGAGACAGAAGACATTACCCATCACTCTATATTTCCCAGAGATGTCTTACGAAGAGTGCATCCCATTAAACTATGGGTGGGTACTCGCCTTATTCAGAAAGGGTGAACGTATGGATTTACTCCATCCGATTTCCCGGCGTCGGATTGAGCTTCCTCCTTTGATGACATGCTGCAGTGGCCAACGACAACCGTTTATTTATGATATAAAAGCAGCAGCGATGTCGGCAGACCCGTCAGAATCACCGGATTTTGTAGTGATGATCGTCCACGATGTCTTTGAATCGTACGTGAGTTATTGGAAACCAAGGGAAAGACGGTGGATTAGAATAAGTCAACATTATACTGAATACAAAGATCTGACTTATTACCAGGATCAGTTCTATTCCCTCGACTGTCATGGCAAAGTTTGGAGCTTTACATTTAATAATAATAACATTCCTACTCGAAGATTGGTCGCCGAAACAGACCGTAGATTGAGGTATGTCGTGGGATCCCAGGGCCGTTTGCTGGTTATGGGTCGTGAATTGTGCAGAAATCATAGTAGTGGGAAATATAAATGGTCGGTTAAATTTCATGTTTATGGATTGGATTTGAAGAATGGATGTTATGACCGGATCACAAGTTTGGGTGACAGTGCTATCTTCGTGGGGCGCAAAACATCAATATCAGTGGATCATGCCTCTGAATATCATAATCTTCGATCTAATCATATATATTTCAGTGATAACGCCGTGGGTTGTTATAGCTTGGAAGATGACGATGATGTAGAACTCCGTTGGGTCCGTCACGGTAGTACTTCATTTTGGTTTATACCCTCTCTGCAATCTACTATAGTCTGTAGTTTGTAAGTTTAAAGACCCATATTCAAAGAAGATTAACTATATCTTCTGAACGGTATAAATGTAATCGATGAATGCCATTAGCTAATTCTTGCTTTGTGATTTGCCCAAAGGTTTTTCTTAATTTGTCTTAGACAGGTTTCTGTAATGCTTTAGCAGTTGTACTTCAAGAGTATCATTTACATTTGATGCTATAATCAAAATTAAGTAAGGATATTCAAGAGTATCATTTCTATTTGATGCTATAATCAAAACTAAGTAAGGATATGACAAAGTGAGGTATAAACATTGATTATCATTTGACATTGCTAGTCCAAATCCTCATGAAAAGTATTTTGAGCCCTTTCTCAGGACAAGAAGACGGCAAATGTGGCGGATTTTCGTAGTTCTTGGATATATCTAAATATATCTCAATCTTTCTAATATATCGTGATGTTTAGTTAAGCAGTTCAATCAAATCCAAAAAATTAATGGATTCATAACCCGAAGTATCATAAAAATGACTAATGCCAACTATAAGAAATGGAAAAACAGGAATAGATCAGGATTACCTAGCCACAAACTAGGCAATGGTGAGTACACTTTGGTAAATATCTTCTTCGGGTTTTCTATGGTATATTATGCAAGAAATGATTTTTCATCAAAGGAGTCACAAAGGGAGTGTTTGCAAACTCTCCATAAGTGCTTATTTTTAGTCATTTTAGAGTGTTTGGAACAACTACTTCTACTTATTTTAAGCAGAAATAAGCTAGAATCCAGAATCATGACCCAGAAGCAGCCCGGTCCATGTGCTTATAGATATACGGTTAATTAAAATTTTATTTGGCAATAATATCCCCATAAAATATTAATATATCTAATTTGACCTTTTATATACGTATACAATATATTCCTTGCATCTTTTCTGTTTCAACTCAGTAATATCTTTTTCTATTTTGTATAATATTATTTAATATATACATTCATGTATTAAATTATGGTTATATATAAATTTAATAATTTATATTAAAATATATTAAAGTATAATAGGTATTTTATATTTTTATAAAATGGTCTATTTAATATGTTATTATTTATAAATGGAATATAAATATTATAAATGAAGGAATATATAAAATAATTCAATGTTTGATTAACTATAAATAATTTTATATAAATTTATAAAAAAATTTATATTAATATAATATTTAAAAATAATTTAAAATACGTCAGGGGTAAATTAGTAACTTATTAAAAGTGATTATCAACTTTTCTCTGCAAACAAACTGATTATTTTTCTGCTTCTCAATTGCAAATTTTTATAACTTTCACTTATACTTCTGCTTATTCAGTAGAGTTTGCAAACATCCCCAAATTATGAATTAAGCTATCAGATAAATGAGATCAATTTGCAACATAATTCTGTGACAAAAATCGATTTCTGTTGGAATTCGGTAGGAAAATATTTTGTTGGAAAAATAATCGATGCAATTTTTCTGATGGAATTCCGTAGGAAAATATTTTGTTGGAAAAATAATTTTTCCGTTGGAATTCCGTCGGTTTTCCGTTGAAACCGTTGGAAATATATTTCCAACGAAAAACCGATGGAACGGATCCGTCGATACCCAATTCCGACGATGCCTTTTCCAACGGACTCCATCCCGTTGATTTCCGTCGGAAATATGTTTTTCCAACGGAAAACCCATGAAATTTCTGAAGATTCTATCGGTTTTTGGCAGATTTTTGGTAGTGACGTACACCGTGATGGTGGAAGATAGCAAATTTATAGATTATCTGACTTCATAGTCGTAGGATATTAATATCATCAATTTGTAAGTGAATTCGCTTACCACCTTATAATTGAAATGTGTGATCCATTCATTTATTTTTCTCAATATTTGCTTTTCTTTAGTCATGGAATTAAGTAATTATGGTCTTATGTACTCTTTCGGTTTCATTTTAGGTATGTTAACATTTGTTAATGAGAATAAAGGAAGAATGTGTGAAAGTTGTAAGAGTTTTGAGTGGGGTAAGGTTTGTTTCAAAGAGTATGTAAAAGTTTGGTGTCTGTGGTCTTGTTTAGTTATTTGTATGCTGGATGAACTCGCCATAACCAGTCTAAATGAAATGAAGTGGGCGGATCATGGATCATATCGAAAACGCCCATATTTAAGATGATGTATTCAGTTTTTTTTTTTTTTTAACATATAAACGATGTATGACATTAGTCTTCTACTCTTCTTAGACCTTAAGCAAATTAACAAGTGTAAAGATGTAACAACCCCGTAAATCGGGCCTTGTGTAAGACCAGCTCAGCCACGATAATTCACTTAATATAAAATTTCCCAATACACATTATCCAATGTGTTTCTTTTTATTGTTTCTCTTCTTGGCTGAATTTATACAAGCCCAAATCTTCAATTATAAATTTACAAATGCAAATTAAGTAATACAAGCCCAATCTGTGTAAACTTGGAACCACGGCTTCAATTACACATTTGTAATGAAATTTGAACGGCTATTATATCAATAATATGTAATCGTTAGTTTATTGTATATGTAATCGGTACTGCCTAATAAATTATAGAGTTATTATGTAATTAAAAGGACCTTTTCAGTTTTATATTAATTCTATCCGTAGATTAGAATACAAATACTTTTTTAATCAAATACGTACAATTAAAAGATCCAACAACAAAATTTTAAGAAAATTTTAATTACAGACCAACAAAATTTTAAAAAAATCTTAAAATTCTAAAAATGTAGTTGTTGGGGGTATCTCAGATACGTCTAATTGGACAGAATAATTCTATTCGCTAGGTGACCTAGCGAATAGATGGAAATTGATGGATAATAAAGTCTTGCTCGTATATTTAGAGAGGTTAGAAGAGTTTGGATAACAAGTGAAACTTGGGTGGTTATCAAAAGAGGAATCCTTGTCGAAAAGGAGGAGAGTCCGAGAGAAGGAAGAAAGACAAATTAAAAAGATAATTATTATCTTATAAAAATAATAAGATAGATAAGAACAAATCTAGAATAAATAAAGGGGAAAATATTCTAAGTTCAACTATAAATATAGGCTTAATGAATGGGAAGAACACGAACCAAAAAAAAAAAAGAGAAACAAATACAGGAAAATGGGAGTTAATTACCATATAATACAATACCACACCCAAAGAAAACACGAATTTGAGCAAGAAAACTGTTTTATTCGGCTAAGGCCTGAGGATCTTTAAAATTACACACCAATTCTTGCAACCAGGGCTTCCATGGTGGATTGGGCGGCGCTCCCGGAAGATTTAATTATTTCCATCGCCGAAAAGGTAAAGCTTATAGAAGACTTCGTGGTTTTTGGATCAGTCTGTAAATCTTGGATCAAGGTCATCACCAAGAACAACAAGTCATGTTTACATCGTCAAATTCCATGGCTGCTCATGCCGGTGGATGCAGACGATCGTCGCCAACAAATTTACAGCCTCACGAAACAGAAGATGTTACCCAACACTCTGTATTTTCCAGAGTTGTCTTACGAAGAGTGCATCCCATTAAACTATGGGTGGGTACTCGCCTTGTTTAGAAAGGGTGCACGGATGAATTTACGCCATCCGATTTCCCGGTGTCGGATTGAGCTACCGTTTACTTACGATATAAAAGCAGCAGCGATGTCGGCAAACCCATCAGAATCGTCGGATTTTGTAGTGATGATCGTCCACGATGTCTTGGAATCGTACGTGAGTTATTGGAAACCAAGGGAAAGACGGTGGATTAGGATAAGTGAACATGATACTGGATACAACGATCTGACCTTTTACCAGGATCGGTTCTATTCCATCGACTATCATGGCAAAGTTTGGAGCTTTACATTTAATAGTAATAACATTCCTATTCGAAGATTGGTCGCCGAAACGAACAGTAGATTTGAGACATATGTCGTGGGATCCCTAGGTCGATTGCTGGTTATGGGTCGTGAGTTGCGCAGTAGTAGGGAATATGAATGGTCGGTTAAATTTGATGTTTATGAAGTGGATTTGAAGAATGGATCTTACAAGCGGATCACAAGTTTGGGCGACACTGCTATCTTCGTGGGGCGCAACACAACTATAGCAGTGGATCATGCCTCTGAATACCCAAATCTTAGACCTAATCATATATATTCCAGTGGTACTGCATTCGGTTGTTATAGCTTGGAAGATGACGATGATGTCGAACTCTGTCTGATCGTGTCGAATTTCGGATTGATGACGTGTCTCGAAATAGTTGACTTCGACCACTTAGAATTTGTTGATGTGGTAGAGCTCGAGTCAGAGCCGACCTGGGAGAGAAGTAACAAACGTAAGCTACGGACCGACAAAGGACGGGGTGGGTTGCTCCCCTTGTCGGCACTCCGACGCTCAAGTCAGTGTCGAGTAGTTGAGAGCTTATCGAGTGACTTTTGCGCTTTTGAATGTGGTGGTTGTGTTGTTCAGTGGCATTTATGGAGGGGGTATTTATACCTATTGGGGTAATGATTACCTGTACAGTGTAACCTGCAGGGGCATTAAATGCCCTGGAAGAAGCTCAACTTCCATCGTTTGGGTCAATGCTTCGAGTCGACTGTCTACGACCTTCTGCTTCTTCTTAGATTTTCTCGACTTACGGATAGGCTCATCGCCTATTGCTTCAAGATCCTCGATCTCATCCTCCTCCCCGTCGGGGAGGCCCAGAATGGGGACTACCCGGCGGTCGGGTAGTTTCACTTTCTCCATGGAAATTGAGTAACAAGCCCAGGCCATGGGCACATCACACCTCAATTCTCCTATCCCGTCGGGGGTTGGGAGTTTAATCAATTGATGGTAAGTGGAAATAACCGCCCTAAAGTCGATTAAACCAGGCCTCCCTAAAATGATGTTATATGCCGATGGCTGATCGACAACCAGATATTCCAGTTCGAGGGTCGACCTCTTAGGGAGTGTTCCCATGGAGGTGATCAATCGGACTCGACCCTTAGGATATACCTCAGACCCTCCAAATCCTGTTAAAGGAGTTTTGAGAGGTTCCAGATTTAAACTTTTAACTAGATTCATACGATTTAGAGTCGAGAGATAAATAATATTTACGGAGCTTCCATTATCAACAAGGGTTTTGGATACAACATAGTTGGCCACGTCGAGCGTAACCACCATCGGACAACTAGGCGTTTCGCCCTCCCGTGGTGGCATGCCGACCAGGTTCTTGTTGCTAAAGTTAATATCCTGATCTACCCAACTCCGGCTCGGCTCGATCTCTATCACCTCATGGGGCCCGTAGTAGCTCATCTGGGCCTCTCTTCTGGTCCTCTTTCGGGCAGTTTTCGTATCTCCCCCGGCTGGCCCGCCGGCAATCATATCGATTTGACCAAGGCAGAGGAGGTTATGTTCGTCCAGCTCGGTCGGCGGTTTCGCGTCTCTGCGTCGGGGTGGGCTTCGATCGTCAGCTCTAAGGGCCAACTCGTCAAGTTTTTTGACGAATTTTTGGAGCTCTCCTCCCCTGATCAATCTCTCGATTTCATCCCGCAGAGCGAAGCATTCCGAAGTGTTGTGTCCTGACTGTCGATGGAAGTGGCAGAACTTTCCCGAATCCCTATTCTTCTGAGTTTCTTTTATGGCTTTGGGATTCTTGAACAACTTTTTGTTGGAGATGTTATAAATCTCTTCGATCGACCGATTTAGAGGCGTGTAATGCTTTTTAGAACTGCCTCCGGGGTTGTGGTCGGTTCGGCCCTTTATGTCTTTCTTGGGCTCGATTTTGGGCGGTCGGACGGCTTCTAACTTTCGACTTGAGGCTCCCTTTTGGGCCATCTCGACCTCTTCCACCCTCATCCAGGAGGAGGCGATATCAAGCAACTTGGATATCGAAATGGGGTTTTTTCGGACAATGTGCCGGGCACATTCTCGGTCTCTTAAAGCGGCATGGATTGTGGGTATCACCATGTCCATACTCGGAGATTGAACTTGCACTGCCGCTCGAGAGAATCGAGTGAAGAAATCTCTCAGAGTCTCGTCCTCCCTTTGCACGATGTTATAAAGGTAAGTGGCCGGCAACTTGTCACCTTTTACGGAGGAGAAATGAGCGATGAAGCGCTCAATCAACTCATCGTAGGAGCGGATACTCCTCGGAGCCAGCCTTGAGAACCAGTCCTGGGCTGACTCAACGAGAGTGGTGGCAAAAATCTTGGCCCTAACCTCCGGCGAATGGCCAAACATGCTTATCTCAATCTCAAACCGATCTACATGTCGTTCGGGGTCGGACAGTCCATTATATGTTGGGAGGTTGGTGGGCATTTTATCTGCAGCCATGGCCGCTAAAATCCCTTCGCAAAAGGGGGATCGTATTTCGCGGGAGCTTCGGTACTGATGGGTCGGCCTCCTTTTGGACGGAGGTGAGCGATTGTTGTAGGATATCTCCTCGTCATCGTCGGCCCGAGAGGCCGTCTTACCTTGTCGCGACCGTTGGGGAGAATCTCCTCTTCGAGGTAAGCGGTTTCTCAAATCTCTCTGCCCAACGGGGAATCCCCGGTTCGACAATCTGGGGGCTTCAGGAGAGGCCCTAGCCCCTAGACGGTCGAACACTTTGGAATTCCTCGGCCGCTGTTCTTCCTCATGGTGAATGGGGCTCCTCGATCTCCTCACACCCCTCGATCCTCGGTCGGATCTATGCTCTCCTTCTTTTCTCTTGGTCTTTGACCTCTCCACCTGAGATTCCGGGTCGATTGGGCGTTTATCTCGGCGACGAGCCGACTGGGCATCTTGGTCCGTAGGTACCACCTCGGTCTGTTGCGGCCCATGGCCTGCCCCTTGCCACCGGTTTTGACCAGGTGGTGGGGGCACGCCGTAGGGATCCTGATGGTAGACTACCGGGCCGGGTTGATACCCCCAAGTGGGAGGGGGCGGATACCCATAATGTGCGGGAGGCCCGTAGTAGTACGAATACTGTCCTGGTGGTGGGACGGCCGGGCTAGCTCGAGGCTTCTCCGGGAAGACCGGGGTTCTGCCCTCAGCCGCTGCTGTTACTGCCTCGACTTGACACTTTTCGAGGTAGGCGTCTAAATCGGGGGTCGCATAGACCATGGGGACAGGGGCAGCTCCAGTCTCGGCTGTTGGTCGTCCCTGGGCTTGACTTGGCCCGTCCACCCTGTTTTGGGTCTCCATATCGTGATCGTCTTCTCCCAAGGTGCGATGACTGCGCAGCTCCATTACCCCTCGACTTCTTGCTCGTTCCCACAGCCGGCGCCAAAATGATCGTGTCGAATTTCGGATTGATGACGTGTCTCGAAATAGTTGACTTCGACCACTTAGAATTTGTTGATGTGGTAGAGCTCGAGTCAGAGCCGACCTGGGAGAGAAGTAACAAACGTAAGCTACGGACCGACAAAGGACGGGGTGGGTTGCTCCCCTTATCGGCACTCCAACGCTCAAGTCAGTGTCGAGTAGTTGAGAGCTTATCGAGTGACTTGTGCGCTTTTGAATGTGGTGGTTGTGTTGTTCAGTGGCATTTATGGAGGGGGTATTTATACCTATTGGGGTAATGATTACCTGTACAGTGTAACCTGCAGGTGCATTAAATGCTTGAAAAGGCGGAGTGGGTCCCAAGGATGGTCGACCTTAATTCGACCTAACAGCAACATAGTCGAGTTTCCGCCGACTCACCTTGGGATTGGTCGATTGTATTTCGACGGGCCTTAAGGGTGGTCGGGTCGACACAGTCGAATGGTCAACATTTCCTTCCTCGAAGGTTTTGTCTTCGAAGTAACCAATTAGGAGGCTTACGTGGTTCGTTGGACCGGTCTTTCCTCCGCGTGGCATGCGAACAGGGGTCCACGTGTCAATAGCGTGGCGGCACGGGATTGGCCCACGTCACTGTCAGCTCGGTTTAGTTGATCGTCATCGTCCTTCATTTTGGTTTATACCCTCTCAGCAACCTCCTGCCAATTGTAAGTTTATAAAAAACTCATCTTCACCAAAGAAGAGTAAGAAGATTAAGATTAAGTAGATTTTTGAACCACGAATGTCATTATTTAGTTCTTGCTTGGTGATTTGCCAAAAGTTGGAGAATTTCTATCTTTGATGTCTTTTTTAAAGTATATTTCAAAAAGTGGTGTACTTTTAAAATCTATAATTCAATTCTAATGTTTACGGTGCGATTTCATTAAAACTTCCACAATACAAAGAGTATCATAGCGATTGTATTTTAAGAGTAAACATATCAAGAGTATCATCTATGTTTACTGCTCTAACATCTGACAAAGGAAATGAAGTATAAATTAAACATGATACATATATACCTCAGTAATAATTTGAGATTGCTTGTCCAAATCCTCATGAAAAGCATAGCAATTTGCTCCAAAGGCTTCCGAGATTTTGAGGGAAGTAAATAATTTTGCATGGGTAATAATTTAGTCCATTTAACCGAATTAAAATTAAATTAAACCGATCCCAAGTGTGTTAGAGGCCGATAGTCTTGAGCATGGAAATCACGCATTTTTGTTTGTTACTTATTAACAGATGTTGACGTCCGACATTATTTAAAGATTTCACTGTTAAAGGAATGTAGTTATTTTAATCAAAGATTGACTTAGGAGCTTTTAGGCCAAATTACGCGGGACAAAAGTACTAAGTTGGGAAACATAGCGTGGAAAAATGTGTACACATATTTGTGATTATTGATATTTAATGTGCATTAGAGGCAATTATATGTGTTGACATGACCATACTTCATAGCACAATCTAATTGGTTATACGAGCAAGTTATTAGGGACCATGACGTAGGGATGGCAACGAGTCGAGCCGGTTCGCGAGTCACACAAGCCGATCCGAGCCTTAACTCAAGTCCTTTGAATCTTGGCTCGTGGTTCGTGAACCTATATATTTAATTTAAAAAAAAAAATACTTTAATTTTTATATATATAAATCTTTTATTAATATATAATATTATATATGTATTTATTAAATTTTATATAAAATGAATAAAAAAATAATATATTTATTATATATATTTATTTAATATATATTATTATATATAAAAATATATTAAATTATTAAAAACAATTATTTTTTTAATCAAAAATAATATAAAATGACCAAGCCTCGAGCCTTGGTCGGACCGAGCCCGAGCCCCAAAAAAAAATGCTCAGTCTCGGCTCGGATCGGCTCGTTGTCATCCCTAGACTATGATGTCTATTGAATTCTACAAGTTGCTTGTTTCGAATATCGATCCATAATTAATATTGTACAATTTGTACAAATTAAACAGTAGCGTTCATAGAATAAATAAGAAATTTAGGGTAGTCAATTGAATTTGAAAAGCACCTTTACGGCTTGTGATTAATTGATTGATTTGCTTCTATTTAATTCTTGATTCTTTGAACAAATCCAAGAAACTTTATAACTTTAAATATTCACATTTCAGTACAAAACACAAATATTGTGACATAGTTACGAAAAACTGTACATGGATATATATATACTAGTGTGTGCCTCGTACTATGTACGGTTTTAGTGTATAATATATAATATATAATATTAAGTATAAATATGATAAACTATAATAATTTAAAATATTGTATGTCCCAAAATACAAATAATTCACTTTTACTCCAAACGATATTAAATCTCTATCAAGACCTAAAAAATTTATATAAATAATTCCTTTTTTTAAGAAATACAAATTATAATTCTTTTTTTCTTAAAAAAGTTCATATTAAATATTAAAAAAATATCATATAAGTGATGTGGATTTATATTAAAAGCATAAAATCAAAAAATATTAAAAATTCATATACCACAACATAATTAATAAAATAACTTCTAATAAACAAATTAAAACTCTAAAATAAAAGTTAAATATTAAAGAATTCTTTTTGAAGAATAATAAACTATAAGTCAAAGGGAATTTCAGAAAACTCCCCATGGGTTGAAAAATTTTTAATTTGATCTCCATATCTAAAAAAAAATTAGTTCACTCCCCATTTCACATGCATAATTTGAGTTAGCTCCCCAATTTTGGGGGCAGATACCACATATGGCGATTTAGATACACCATATGACGATTTAGATACCACATATGGCGATTTAGATAAACTCAAGAATCGTGTACCTAATTCGTCATATGGTGTATCTAAATCGCCATATGTGGTATCTGCCCCCAAAATTGGGGAGCTAACTCAAATTATGCATGTGAATTGGCGAGTGAACTAAAATTTTTTTAGACTTGGGGAGTAAACTAAAAATTGACTATACAATTGGGGAGTTTTCTCAAATTCCCCCATAAGTCAACTTCATTTTGCCATTTCGAAAAACTTTGTGTATTTGCATTTTACGAAAATGTTGACCTTAAATGCTAAAGCCAAAAATAAAGTGGAGGTTTGAATCTCACTTGAAGGTGCGTGTTTTAAAAAAAAAATGATTCAAATTATTTTAAAATTTATTAACCGATTTATACAATACTTTCTATAATTCAAATTTGCAAGATATATAATTAAAATTATAAAACTATACAAATCAATTTATATGTCCATATATTAACAAATTATCTTTAAGGAACATTTAAATAACTTTTAATGGTTTATTTATATATTGTTTGTATTATTTTTAGAAATAATTACATTCAACTACCCTCGAGTTTGACCTAATTACAACTCAATCCCTATTATTTGCATATTTACTATATAGTCCCTAAATTTTACATTCCGTTTGAGGTCTCTGACGTCTGTTAGGGCTTCGTTAAGTTGGTTAGTTGTCCTACCCAAATTGTCCTTGAATTTATTACAAATAAATCCCTACAATTTCTTTTTTATAACAAAATGAGCCAAATAAACAAATTAAACAACCAACATTATGCAAAAAGGAAAAAAAAAAACACACACACACACACACACACACACACAACATTACTAAAACTCATCATAACTACTTCAAGCAATTATCCACCCATCAAGATTAATAAAATGGGCAGTAACAGGGTTCGAATGTGCCGTAAGTACTTTCGTGCATTTGCCAGACTTGACATCCCAAATTCCGACGGTCTCATCGAAGGAACCGGAAGCAAGCATGTTTTCGTGCACTGTAGGGTTAATATGCTAATACCAAAAGAATATATATATATATACACTGTAGGGTTAATATGCTAATACCAAAAGAATATATATATATATATATATTATCATTGAACAAAGATATGTGTAAAATTACCTTCTCACCATCGGTACTTGAGCAAACATTTCAAAAGAATGAATTTTTCTGTCAAAAAATGGAGAAAAAATTTATAATACAAAACACTAAAACTCATTTAAATTTAAACATTGCATAAAAAAGTTCGACACAATTAAAAAATATACTGATTGATAATAAGTAATAAATATATATATATATATATAAATTATCATTGAACAAAGATATGTGTAAAATTACCTTCTCACCATCGGTACTTGAGCAAACATTTCAAAAGAATGAATTTTTCTGTCAAAAAATGGAGAAAAAATTTATAATACAAAACACTAAAACTCATTTAAATTTAAACATTGCATGAAAAATTCGACTCAATTAAAAAATATACTGATTGATAATAAGTAATAAAAAAAAATGATGCAAAATAAAATAAATAAAAAATACTTAAAAAACGTATAGTCATAATATGCAAAATATATTAAAAAAAAAAAAAAAAAGTCAAATGGATCATTAATGACAAAGTTGTAGAAGTACTTACATGTTATTGAAATTCATAAGATTTTCTCATATTAAGTTTTGCTCATGAAGACAAAAATGAAAAAACCAAATAGATGAATTAAAGAAGAAAACTAAAACACCAATATTAGCTCATGCAAGTCATATGAAATGTAAAATCAATATTTATGAAAATTTTCTTTACTCAACATTAATTTGGCTAAATAATTTAAGCAATTAATTATCCATTTTATTTTGAAAGATTTGAATTTAAAATTGGAAATATAGTGATATTTTATGGGAGTTTCCATGATTTGAATGATTTGCTATAAAAATGCAATTTTTAGAAGAACCAAAAAATCTCATTATTACTAATCCCAATTAATACTATTTAACAATAAAAAAAATTAAAATTCTAAAAATTTAGAATTTGAAGAAAATTGACACAATTTAATCCAAAAAAAACAAATTTTTATATATAATTGTACATATATATATATATATATATATATATATATATATATATATATATATTAACTATTAATTTTAAATTTTAAAAAATTAATTAATTTGATGGAGTAATTCAAGCAACATAATTAATTTCCTTTATTTTGTAATGTTTGAATTTAAATTTAAAATTGCTGGTTTTTTATGGAAATTGTATCCGTAATTTAAGTAATCGGTCATTAAAATTAATTTAACAAAAATGTAGAAATATCAAAATATATGCATATAATATTAACCTTACTTAATTAGAATAAATATCAAAATTAATTACATTGAGTCAAAATTTTCTAAAGATAATTATTTTTCTTAGTTGCTATTTATTTTCATAATAAAATAATATACAAAATAAAGATAAACATTACATTTTTTCTATTTAATTAAACTTCAAAAATATCACAAAATTGCACGTGATGCAAAATACACAATAAAAAGTCAAACATTGTTTTCAAATATATAATAGTATACATTAGATGTATATAATTATATATATAAACTATTAATTTTAAATATTAAAAAAATAATTAATTTGATGGAGTAATTTATGCAACTTAATTAATTCTTTTTATTTTGTAATGTTTGAATTTAAATTTGAAATTACTGGATTTTTATGGAAATTATATCCGTGATTTAAGTAATCGGCTATTAAAATTAATTTACTAAAAATATAGAAATATCAAAATATGTACATATAATATTAATCTTACTTAATTAGAATAAATATAAAAAATAATTCCATTGAATCAAAATTTTCAAACATAATTATTTTTCTTAATTACTATTTATTTTCATAATAAAATAATATACAAAATAAAGATAAGTCAATCATATTTTTTCTATTTCATTAAAACTTCAAAAAAACCACAAAATTCCACATCATACAAAATGCATAATAAAAAGTCAAACATCGTTTTCAAATATATAATAGTATAGATATATAACAAGAAAATTCAAAACTTTTATGTATGATGATGATAGCATCTGTTAATAATAAATTCTCGGTGGTTTTGATTGGATAAGTTGCTAAATAAATTATTAAAAGTTTGAAAATTTGATCTTGTGAATGATTCAAATAATTTGAAAGATTTGGTCGCAGACTATAATCTTGAATCATTAAAAAAAATCGTAAGATGCTCTAATTTAATGGTGCAATACTACTTTAATTTAGTAAAAATTTTCATATTAGAGTGCTTGAAAGTACGATTGATAAAGTAGAGTTTTATATGAACAGAACTACTATTAATAGAAAATAGAGTTTACATGTTTATGAATAGAATAAGTTTCCTATTGATAACAACTTCACTGTTTGTATTTTAGTAACTTATATTTCAATCAATTAAAATGGTTGTCAATTGCTGTGATGATGGGTTTACTTGTTTGACGATGGGTTTGAATGGGCCATGGTTGTCGATCCATTCGACAATAGCGGGCCCAAAGCATATCTTGCTATTAATAAAATTATACCTTTTATTAAGCCAAGGCCCTGTTCATAGAATTTCTACTTGCCCATTTAACGAATTATAAATACTTTGTTACATACATATAATTAAAAATAAAATGTAAAGCATGATATTTCAAAATCTTTTGATTCCATAATTATGTAAGAAAGCGTTTGATATATACAAGGTAGTGTAAATTTAATTTAACAAATATTGAATAAAGAAGTAAAATATTATTAATCAAATTATATATCATATCTGATGTGCAACTCGATAAGATCAAATGTGATATTAAAATCACACAACAGGCTTAATCAAGCATAATTATGATGGATATATATCAAATATTGCTTAGTGAAATTAATTATAAATTCAACAATAGAAGTAATTATAATCCGCCAAAACTTAAGGTCAAATACTACTTAGAGAAATGAATTATAAATTCAATTAATTATTTATAAATTCAATTATTTTATACATTCCTTGTTTTCTGATACAGTATTATTCGAATAGTTTGTGTTTGATCTTCTATTCAATTTATTTATATGTATCAAATGTATTAAAATACAGTCCAAATTATAAGGTAAAATCTTTTGATTTTTTTATATTTTGATTGTTTCTCTCCCCTAAAATAAATCGTCTAGTAATACGTTCAGGTCAACTGTTTAGCTCACATAATTTAACGGTCTATCAATACACTATATATATATATATATATATATATAATGAAATGAGAATGAAATAAACAAAGTATTTAGTGATAAATATTTATACATGTGTATGATTAGATTACGAATTTGAGTTTGATAAATGATAAGGAATAAAAAAGAAATTGTCATCCGAACTATAGATGTTTTTACATTTTCACATTCGAACTAAAGTTTTATTTCATACCGCTATCCATATTTTGCGTATTTTACAAAAGATCATCTCTGACTAATTTTTAATAATTTTAATTAGTGGTCTGAACATTAAACACGTGATGAGCACTTGACTTTAATAAGGATAAATTTGTTCTCACTAAATCATAAACTAATAGAGTTGTCCTTATTAAGTTATATATGCATCACGCGTTTACGATTCATACCATGAAAATCATAAAAAATTCAACAAAATTATTAAATATAAAACAAAAATGGATTTTTATTAAAAAAACAAAATAAGAGCGGTGGCATAACGATTTAATTTGGATGTAAAAATATGAAAATATCGCATGATAATTTTTTTTTAATCCCAAATGATAATTGATCAATGTTTAACATAGGCGAAGGAATTAGTACAGAAACTTAAAAAGAAATGGCAGAGAAATAATTGGCATGCGATTTAGGGTGATGATTAGAAATAGGGATGGTGATTGAGGACGACATTATACATAAGTAAATATTGGTCAAAAAAGCTGTTCAAAAGTACAACATCCACCTTAACCATGATGTAATTTTTCCGACACTTTTATCAAACAAATCACTCCATCAGATTATATACCTACAGACTACAGTTGTCTTCCTAATATATTTACCCCACCACAGTAAAATACTTCTCCCCTTCATATTCAAACATTTCCTCTTTGAATTTGAATTTGAAATTGAAAATTTTAATTAAATTATATTATTTAATAATTAAACATTGTGAAAAAGACTATAATTTGGTTGTGTAGGACTAATTCCGCCGAGGAAAAAACAAAAACGTACTATGTAAAATTAATTAGAATTAAATCTTATGATCAAAGCTATGACGTAAAATTACGTATCCCGGACCTTCCCAGTCAACATGAGCAGTACAAAGTCCTGCACACAACGTTTTAATAGTATCCTCAATTAACTTGTCAACATTTCCTCTTTTTTATTATTTATTAAAAAATTAAAATTCATAAACCACATTTTACTTATTAATATATCACACCGATAATGTCGCATACTTTAACAAATGAAATCCAAAATAGAATTAAATTAATTAAATATATAGTCTAATCTTATTAATTAGAAATCTAAGAATGTTACACTCACTAGCATGCGTTGCTAGTTCCAATGAGGTTAATTCCTTAAAAAGAGTTATTGTTAGTTATTACTAAATACTAATTAAACGTAAACCTTAGAACATCCATGATTGGTCTGATGATCTCATCAAATCTCCTTAATTTGTACGAACGCCTTACTTTTATTCAATCTCGTGCACCCCGATGCATCCGATCAAGAAGCCCTTATTACATAAAGAATTAATTTTCGTAATGATAAATAATTAGTTGACCTAATTCATCTTTAAAAATTAACTATTGAGTTGAAAGTTATCAATTTATTATATATTAAATTTCACGTTTTTTATTATTCGACGTGTGATATTTGATATACACTCGATCTATAACTTTTATAATTACGAAATACGTAATAAATTAGAACGTGAATTTTGCCTTGACAACTCTGTTAGAATGCAATAATTGTGTAAACTTTTCCACCTCTTTCTGCAGAAAAGATTAATAAATTTTATCTCGGGCTTTATTTGATTTAAATTCAAGAAGAGATAGGAATTTCTGATTTTTCACCATAAAATATGAAAAGGGTGGATAAAAAAAGGAAACAAAAACAGACACGTGGTGGAGAAGGAGGGTTAATTTAAGCATAGGTGGCGGTGTATCTATACTATATTATTAAGCGAGAGAGTTAAGTTTGATTCTTCATTTCTTTTTTTTTTTTAGAAAAGAAACCATATCATGGACTCTCCATTTCTTTTCTGTTCTTTTTTTTTTTTTTTTTAGAAAAAAAACCACCTCACCTATAACACCAATCGTTTTCAAGTTATTTTCTTGGAATTTAGATTTCTTTTTAGTTTTATTTTAATTATTTTTAAAAAGATATCAAAATATAAAATTAATTGATTTCAAACATATAAAATACTAAATCTTTAATTTTTATTTGTTTACCATCTTAATTTTTTATCTGCACATACATCAGAGTATGCGGAGTTGTTAGTATTTATAATTGGTTAGAAAAGATAAACACGTACTTAACATTAATGCATGCACTAAACTCCAAAAAATAATACGTCCTAGGATGAGGATTATCATTTGTTTTCTTCAACTTTTATGATCAAATCGGATTAGGATCATTTCTCTCTCTTAATAAAATAAGAGAAATAGTTTAAATTTAATTTATTCGGACAAAAAGCTCACCGTCTCAAAATTCTATGGAATCCGACAAAAGTGCTTTTAAATTTAGGGATGCAGCCACCGTGTAACCGATGGTCCTCATCATTTCAGGAATATGACGTATTTGCCCCTTCTATCCGCAAAATAAAAAATCTTTAATAATATTTTACTTAATAGAAAGGTTATTTACAATAAATTTTTTAATTAAAATAAATACAAATTAAAGAAACATTCATTAGCGTTTACATAAAAAAAAAACATAAACGTAATTGAGTCAATTATTTGTTGCCAAGATTAAAGCAAAGTATAAATATGAAGGGAAAATGCAATTAACATTTTATTAGCTATGATGCATTAATATTTTTTAAATATTATTTTGTCAAATTGGATCATATTCGATATGAGTGTCCGATATTCCTCACAAAAAAAAACTTTTAAAAGAATTTGTGTTATAATAAGGGAAAATATTTGAATAGTACCAAAAAGTTGAAAAAATTCTTTTTAGGTCCCCAGTTTTGAAAAAGTTCCCATTCAATCCCCAATAGAAAAACAAAATTCCTTTTAGGTCCCCACAAATAGTACATGTTCGTATATTATCTTTAGGAATTGTGTACATTTTTGAGAGAATTGCGTATAAAAATCTCAAAATGTCGTATATACGAGATTCCGGGATTTTTATACGCAATTCCCTAAAAAATGTACGCAATTCCTGAATTATTATACAACCTTGGGGAGTGAAAAGGAATTTTGTTTTTCAATTGGGGAGTGAATAGGAACTTTTTCAAAATTGGGGAGTGAAAAGAAAATTCAGTTTATACTTGGGGATTTTTGAGGAATTATCCGTTATAATATTCATATATAAATTATAGTTTATTAGTAAAAAGGGGGAGTAGTTATGGGAAGAAGGTAAAAACTAAAAAGTAAAGAGTTTTTGCCTTAGAGCGTAGTTCAGTTGGTTTTGAAGAGATAAATTTGTTATAAGGTGTAAGGTTTAATTCTCAAGGTTTACAGTATGAAAATTTATTTTTGAGTCCAATATGAGTGTTGAGAGTGAATTCTTTGTAGACTATGAGAGATATATTTTTCCCGTGATGGAATACGAAATACCTAATTTATTTCCTCTCATCTGTTTTGTCCGGTTAGAGTACAAGGGGCATTTAAAATTGGGGATTCAATCATTTGTGTTTGAAAATGGGGTAAAGTGGCAATTAAGGGGGTTTTAAGTGGTGAAAGATGTAAAATTGGAGGGGTTGATGGTGAAAAGAAATGGGAGGTTGAGTGTTAAAGCAAGTTTGACAAATTAATGTGGGTTCAGTAAATGTAGCAGGAGCTGCTCAACTTGTCTAGTTTTATTTTACGTCAACAATCTCTGGTAAAAAAAAAAAAGGAATTATATTATGCCATCCTCACGCAACCTTGTACTCATTTTTTCCTTGCTTTTTCTGGAATTATGATTTCTTACGTAATTTAACCTAATAAATAGTAAATGGTTGTTTATCGTGGTGCATTACATATTAGTCCTATTTTTTACCTTTTGGATTCAACAATAAGTAATTAAATTGACTGTTATTTAATTTGAGAATTAAGAAATGAAGAATAAAATGTTCAGAATTTTAATCAATGGTTTAAATAAATTTAGAAATTAAATTAGTATTTCACAAACAATTTTTTTTTTTAATTTTTCTAATCTTGAAATTTTGTTAAGTTAAGGATTAAATGACTAGTTTACTCCCTCACAAAATTAACTGAACCATAATATTTTTAACACTTATAAGGATAAAGTTTGTAATATTTTCTCTTGCAAATATAAACTATAAGTATGCAATTTTTCACAAGATGTAGATGTAACTCTTAATTTAATTGTAATTACAGTCGATCTTTCTGATGTTTATTTAAAAAAATTAATAATTCACTACGATTAATATATTTTTAGTTTTAATTCATTTTTTTTGAATTCAAATATTATAAAAATTTACAATTGAGGAAATTTCTTCCAATTTATGTGTTCCACCATGATGTTAGGATTTGATCCTTAACTCTTAAACTTATACGAAGAATAATCTCGAATTAATTCTAATTATGCAAAGAAACATCTCTGATTTAATTCTGCAGCAGCTGGGGCTTGGGCGGAGAAATATAAATTAGAAACATACTGTTTTTAGGAAATTATGCAAAATTCTAGATCTCGAAAATAGAAGGAAAAAGACAACATAAATAATATTTGAAAACACGAATGGAAGTCAAATATTGTCTGAAAATCTCGGAAAAGACATATTTACCTGAGGTCAGCCGTACATGTTACATACTTATTCAGTTCAAAAATAATAATTAAAAAAAGAAAAAGAAAATAGGGAGTCAAATCAAAGTCGTGAAAGAGAGGTAATTAATATTTATGAATTCACATGACAAGCACCACCTCCACCATGCTCTGATCTGATTATGGTAACCAACGATTAACCCCAGATTTATAATTAACTCGGGTTAAAGAAAATTATTATAAAGAAAATAAGAAAAAATAACACTAGTGGTTAACAAGGACAACCACAAAACTCAGATTTTTATTATCTACAGTCTCATCATCATCGTCATCAACCATTCTCCTCTTCTCCTGCTTCTCTCTCTTCTTTCCCTCTCATGGCCAAATCTTCTCTCCTTCCTCTCAAAACCCTAACTCTAATTTAATACCCACATATATTACAGTTTTGAAGAAGGATAGATTAGAATTAGAATAATTTTCTGGGTTTTCTTCTTAATTCTTGAATGTTAAGCTGAGTGGCTATGGAGTTGAGCAATTCCACAGTCAAAACCCCAGAAGCTGAATCCGAGACTCCCACCCGGATCCAGCCCGCTAAACCTTCACCCTTCACCAACGGCGTATTGAAGCGCCACCCGCCGCTGCATCTCCACCACCACCACCACCCCGTCGTCGTCACCTACAAGGAATGCCTCAAGAACCACGCCGCCGCCCTCGGCGGCCACGCGGTGGACGGTTGCGGCGAATTCATGCACTCCCCGGCGGCGAACCCGGCGGAGCCCACCTCGCTAAAATGCGCCGCGTGCGGGTGCCACCGCAACTTCCACCGCCGGGAGCCGGATGAGCCGCCGCTCCTCGCTCCGCCGAATGCGACGGCGGTGCTGGAGTACCATCCCCCCCACCGCCACCATCCCCCGCCGCCTCCGCCGCGGGGGAACAGCGGGAGCAGCCCGAATAACTCGCCATCACCGCCGCCGATCTCCTCCTCGTACTACCCCTCGGCGCCGCACATGTTGCTGGCCCTCAGCCACGGGCTGTCTGCACCGCCGCCGGATAACAACACCACTCCAAATCCGGCCGCCGTTCACCCCACCACCGCCACCCCTATGTTAAACTCCAGCAGCCGCAAGCGTTTCCGGACGAAGTTCACCCAATTCCAGAAGGATAAAATGCTGGAATTCGCGGAGAAAGTGGGCTGGAAAATGCAGAAGAGAGAGGAAGACGCCATTACTGAATTCTGCAACGAAATTGGCGTCGACAAAGGGGTCTTCAAGGTGTGGATGCATAACAACAAAAACACTTTCGGTAAGAAAGATCAACTCCCAAGCTTATCTAACAGTAGTCCCGCTACCTCCACTCCTCCGGCCACCTCCAACGGCAACGGCATCAACTACACCTCAATCGCCGCCGCCGCCGCCAGCTTCCACCACCAGCACGAGGAGAACAGCGATAGCAAAGAAAACATCCATGTTCCAGCAATCGGCCAGCATCATCTCCATGATACTAGTAGCGCTCATGTTCTTGGTACTAATGGCTCTACTTCTTCTTCTTGATCTTCTTCATGGGATGATCCAAATAAGTGTTAGAATAGCGAGAAAAAAATGGAACAGGCATGGGGAATCAAGGCTGCAATTTTTAGTTCTTTTTTCTTTAATTCCTAATTCTGCTTTATTTAGATTTTTCTCTTCATTTTCTTTTTAATTAGTTCTTAATTAATATGACTACCCATGATCAAAGCTTCTGCGGATCGAATCGATCGACCCTAAATGGAGGGATTAATATTCCGATCGCCTTCAAATTTTTTTTATCTAATCATTATCTGCAGCTTTAACAGCCATCTTTAATATCATTAATTAGTTAATTAATCACCTCATTTTCTTCCTCGAAATTAACATTATTTTTCTTGAAGAAACACACAGAGCCTAACTGCACCAAATCATGAGATGTAATAATTTCTGATTTGTGTGTCTTAAGAAACAGAGGCTGTGGTTTGTCTGAAAACGGGCAGCAAAAAGTGGTGGTGTTGCATAAACTGTGGCGGTTACATGTAATAATACTAATTTAATGCATCTTTGTGGATACTCTCTTCTTTAATTTTATATCAGCAGCAGAAGATGAATGCTTAATTATTCCTAATTGGTGATTAGTTTAATGTTTTTATTCTTGCATCTTTCACTTTATTATCTATATGATTCCTTGTAAACTCTATTTTTGACATGTTTGAATGTCTTAATGTCGCATAAACAGTTGCAATAATTGGGGATATCTTACCTAATGAGGTAGTTAACTTTTGTTTATTACAAGGTATTGGACGTGATGTTAGCTACTTCTCAAAGTGAAGTAATCTAAGATTTGTTAGTTAGTTACCTATATAATATGATAGATTCTTGGTGGCCTTAATTTAGTATCCTAACCATATCCATTAATTAGCATAGTTTAATGTTAGACTGACACCTAATTGCCAATTTAGTTCATCCTAACCTCCTTCACTAGAAGCATTACTTTCCTTTTGCGTATACGGTAAACGTACCGATATTTTTAAAAATATTATTTTATCATGTTGAGTTTTATTGAATATTCGTGCCGAAAATTATATCGTGTCACTTTTCATGTGATAATTTTTTTTAAACAAATTTATAAATATCGTGTTCGTATCTGTATATTATAGTATATAATTAATGATATAATATAATTATAGGAAGATGACGAAAGGGCAAGGTCTTGTCCATCACGAATTGTTGTTTGTTTTAGCAAAAAAATGAATTGGGTGAGTGGTGAAGTCAGTAATCTTGTTTTGTTGGAAGGGTGCAGGCAATCTTGTGAGGAGATATAATAATTAAGAATTAATTAAAATAAATTAAAAAGAGGGAAAAGAAAATTGGAAGTGGTGATTTATTGTCAACAACCAAAGTATGGGTCAGTCCTTTCATTAATTCAGAGAGTGGGTACAATATATAATAAGATATAGCTGGATTTTTCTTCTGATTTTATGTTTAAAGATATTCGATATTAGTGTAATTTTGTCAGCCTTAACATACATACAATTATTGCAATTTATTTATTTTTTCTTTAACGCGCATCATTGTTTCTTCGCACTTTGGTTATAATCATGTCACGAAAATATATCTTAATTTCCCTCGGTTTATATCATTATAAAAATATTATATATATACTCCTTTAAATGTACCAAATGCATGGAGTCTAATTTAGTTTTTTTTTTAATAATAAAAATAACCTTACTAATTAAAATTGTATTGTTAAAATAATGGAAAAACTGTAAATTTGGAAAAGTAACATACCCTCGTTTGTATTTTTAGACTTTAATTTGATATTTTTTATTTTAGGGACACTTACTGCAAAAAATTTGTAATTTTAGCCAGATCCAGCCGGATTCCTAATTTTCAGGGGGCATTCTGGCGGCCACGTAGGCACAAAGACAGATTCTGGGTGGCCACATCGGCACAAAGGTGGTGTTCCGGGTGGTCATGTAGGTAGAAGGGTGGTATTTCGGGAAGAAATTAGGAATCCGGTTGGCATTTGATCAAAATTGCTAAATTTTGGGAGTAAAAATTTTAGACGTCAAGTAGTATAATTTAACAGTTCATCGCTATACTAGCTTAGTTAAAAGTTTCGAGCACATTCATCTGGGAAGACAACTAACATTAATAGCGAGAATTTTATACTTTAGTGGTTCGATCCGACTCGATTCATGTAAATTAATTAAAGGTAATTTATATAATTAGTGGGGATAAAAAAAATTGGGGTTATTAGGGTTTTGAGGAGGGGCTGGAATGGGAATTAAAATAATATATAGTTTGAATTGGGTTGAAAAAGATATTAAAATTAAATTGGATAGTGAGGGTCCACGTACGAGTGTAGACACAAAAGTTCAAAAATGAAAACCCTAATCTATGATGCTTCATTTGGAATTTAGGGCAAGGGTAGGGGTAGGTCATGGACGAAATGTTGTAGCATTTATTTATACGACTTTTGAATTTAATTCCAAGAATACAAAAATGTACACTTTGCCCTAAAATTATTAGATCCAAAATAATAATGAAGGAAGGTAACTATCCCATTCCCACGTAATTGAATGGGGAATTTAATTTGGTTGGTAAAAGAGTAATAGAATGGTAGTCCAAAGGCCAACACTAGAGGTCATTGTGTTTGCATCATTAAAGAATTGGATATGCAAAATGTTATTATCAATTGCCATGAAATTATGATTCGGACTATGTTTACTTATAACATATGCCGAATCGATACAGTCAACAGTAATTGACGCAAGTGGTTAAATGATTCTTGAAATGTGGTTTTTTAAAAAAAATGGTGTTCACTCAATACGGGTGTTGTTCGAGTTATTTACTCGTTTATTTCTATTGTATAGTATTTTTTTTAATTATATATAATTGAGAAAAAAAAAAGTCTCAATAGCTTCATTTTTATCACCTGATCAATATTTTGATGATTGATTATGTTGTAATGGCTTGCCGTTTTAGAATGCAACCGATAACCGGTAGTAATAAAAAGAACGGTTTCCTTTATCCGTTATATTCAGTTCAAATGTCCTTGATCAAATATCAGAAAATTAAATTTTTTGTCCTTAACTCTTCTATTTCTACCTTTTGAGGTGCATACAATTCAGCAAATAATTAGTCACTATATTCTAATCTAAAAAAAAAATTCTAATATAGAGTAAACACAATTAAAATACATAAGAAAACAGAAGTTACAGATCAAAATTCTTGTTATTGGATCATCTTTCTTATTTCTTTCATTAAATTAATTATCCTTTTCCTTATTACGTACATTTACTTCTCTAATTCCACCCAAATAATAATAATAATTCAGACATTGACTGAAAATTCCCGGTTTCCGTCCGAGGAGCATCTGATTTTTTTCTCTGAAACATATTCCGTAATTTAACAGAATCAGTTAAAGTTGGCGTTGTTCCTTAATTAGGTCAAATACGCGTAGAAAACATGTTGTAATGACAGCCCATTTTGGAATTCTTCAACAAAATGGTATTTGAATTAATCCCACATTTGTATTCCAAAAGAATTAATGGACCATTGAAAACCATATATAAGCCTCATTTTAGCCCAAACTGGACCACCTCATCGTTATGAGCATAAAGGTTAGATCACTTTTCATTTTTCTGCTATTTTTTTTTTCCTTTTTCTGAAGTGGTCCCTTTTTGTTTAAATCCTTTTTTGTAATAACAATAAATGAAGGTCACTAAATTTTTAGTGACTGATTTTATCTCAGTAAGTGCTTTTACATCCCTCACCTACCTGCCTATTGCAGAAAAAATTGCTCAATTTTTATAATTACACCAAAATTCAGAAACTATTAGACAAATCAGTGTTTTTCAATACGTAAAACGACGAAGCGGTATGGGCTGGATCGGAGACGACTCTTTCAGTCTATCTGCTTCCTTCACAGGGTCGGAATTTAAACTCGGATCTTGCCGGTGATATCACAATCTTAAAATTATATTAGTTGGTCAAATTACTTGGAGAATCTGAATATTGCAAATCACTTTTGAAATGGCATATATAAAGAGGTCTACTTTTATGGAGGTAGGCTGCGGATGAAGATGGGGCTGACTTCTTCTCTTTAAATAAATATCCATATATAATTCAAATTTCATAAATTAAATGTCAGACCAATATCTACCCAAATCTCTGAATAAATTTTCAAATAATATTAATTCCCTCTCACCCTGTTCAGATTTAGTGTCACTTTCTAGGGTATTTAATATTTAATGTAAATAAATTCGAAATTTGTCCCTGAATTTAATTTATTTTTTTAATTTTCAAAATTCTGAATCTTGTTAAAGTAATGACCATTCGTTCAAGATTAAAACAGGATGGGATCGATCGTGACTTGTCAGCTTGAGGGTTAGTTGTGTCTTTTTCAGTGGGTGTTTGTCTGATGCTTTTTTTTTTTTCATTGTTATTTCGTATAATACTATATTGGATTCGTAACTAAAGTAAGACTGTACATATATAATTATGTTTAAAGTTTAAACAAAAAGCATTTCTGCAATTTCTGCAATATTCAGTGTTTGTTTTACTGCTATAATGGTAATTCATGGAATTTAGGAGAAAAACTCACATAATTATTAGTAAATTTAATTTCAATTGGAGTTGACTAAGGTCGTTAATTTTAATTATTATTTTTTCAGGATATGACTTTGAATTTAAAATTTTCTAGTCATATATCTTTTGTTGGTAGGTTATCTATAAATTTTTCTTTAAAAAAAAAAACCTATTAGTTAATAGTCCAAATATGATTCCGTAAATAACAAGTATTGCCCGTACTTCGCTTAGAGATGTAATAGTTATTCTTACTTCTAAACTTTTACTGATAAAAAAAAAAAAGTAAATTCAATTGATTTTTTAATGATGAAAATTTGAGCTCCCCCAAATATTATTATTGATGAGTACTAGTCGAATTTATTACCTCCTTTTCTCTAATATTTTGTATTGTCCTTTGTTTCTTCTTCTTCCGGACTTATTTATAGGACTCCTTTACTGCTCATCACCAGTGGCGGAGCTACAAATTTTATTCAGGGGGTCATATTAGACTTCTCCGTGTATATATATATATATATTATTTGCGTGGTCTTAATTATTAATAATTTATTATATTGACCCTTACTAGTATTAATTTTAACTTTAGTGAGGGGGTCAATAATGAAAAATCCCACAAAATTACATATACATATATCATATATCTATATAATAATTAAAAAAACAAAAAAAAAAGTTGCACCCCCTCATGTACATGTGGCTCCGCCACTTCTCATCACATTACCTCTATTATCCATAATTAACTGAGTATACTTTTATCCATAGAGTCTAAGGAGCGAGCTCCGTAACCGTAACACAACTCTTCTTGCGAGCTCCCGAACACAGCTCATCACACGCGAGCTCTACTCGTTTTACCTCTCGTGAATCTAACCACGTGTCCTAATTGGGTAGCACTAGCGCCCCATCAATTACAAAATCAACAAACAAAAACACTAAAAATACATACTTTTTGTGCTCTTTTCAAATGTAAATAAGGTTCTTTTCAAACAAAAAATAAAAAAATAAAAAGACAGAAACAGCGACAGATGGTGGCCGGAAGCAAATTGGGATTGTTGGCCCTTTTATATGATGATGAAAGTAACAATTCACCTTAGGTTGTGTAAGTGTTAGAGATGATCAGTCTCTTCTTCTTTAACGCCAAAAAATTGTAGAAAAGAAAGAGTTGTGACTAATGAGCCCCCACTTTGAAATTAGGGGCCAAATTGTAATTTGTGCATGTCTAACCAAAATGGGAAATTGGGAATATAAATGGCTCACTCACTTGCAAAATATCCTTTTATAATTAATTACCTTTCGAGAAAGTAACTTGCATTGTAGTGGGGCATGAAAATGACTAGAGATTTTAATGAATTTATAACGAAAATTATTTATTTCGTGAACAAAGCTGGAATAGCTCAGTTGGTTAGAGCGTGTGGCTGTTAACCACAAGGTCGGAGGTTCAAGCCCTCCTTCTAGCGATTTATGATTTTTTTAAATATTTTTGATACTTTTTATTACATCATTTTTTTGGAGATTCAATTATGTCAAAAACATTAATTTATCACCTTTGATTTATGTTTCGAACAAAAAAGTAGATATAGATAGAACAGTATGGACATAACATAGTAATACAATTTTTTTTTATAAACAAAGAAATAATGTGAAAAGCATTTGATACGATGTATAATATAAACATATAATATGACACATAATAAATAAATAATATTTTTAAAAATATTCGTATATTAAAAACGTAAAACAGATGAAGGGACAAAAGGGAAGTGGTGGGTATTAATGAAGTTCTCATGCGATGTCGGTATAGTAATTGCTTAAAATTGTGGTCTTAACAAAACTAGGAAAAAAAAAAAGGTGTCAGTTTGTCACTATATATCTATCTCTAATCAATAAAGCAATAATGGTCTCACTCTCTCAAGCCTCAACTAAGACCCTTTAACGTGACCAATTCAGAAATTGGTTCTATTTGTTTGTCCATAATTTCTCTGTAATTATTTAAGGGTAACATGTGCTCCAGCCTCTCAATTTACTACAAGTTTAGGAAAGCATGTGGGGTTCAAGTTTTAAATTTACTTTTATTGGGTAAGAGTATATTTGATGTGTTTTTCTTGTTGGAATAAGTAAAAAACTCTTGGCGAAATTAAGAGTGCTAAAATCAAATTTTGTTATAGACACCATCGTTTTAACTTTTATATAAGGTTATCGGAGACTATCGCGCTGTAGCTGAAAACAAACGATTTTGATAGAGCAGCAATAAGTCTACAATTTTAAATTGAAATTTAATTAACTACTGTAGACTCATTTAGTCTTTCGTACGAGAGTTTGTATATCTAGATCGTCTAAGAGCGGCAAGATTTTCAGAGTCTTTTCTTTAATGCAATGGTAATTATGTAGTTCATATATTTTAAAAATAATGAAAAATTTGGCCTAATTCGTGAAGATATTTGTAATGAACAATTATTAGGGGGACATTACTGTTTTTAATTGGAATAAAAGTGGCTTGTTTTGTATTTTTTATCAGTTAATGCTATGTTTTAAGTTGGAGTTTGCTGAACTTGGAACGTACGAACATTTTATAAACATATCATTTTACTCACGAAATATCATCAAATATTGGGTTTGACACTCTTCACGTGAGAAATTTAAGAAAAAATTCGTATCACTATATTTATATCGTGTCGTGTCCGTATTATTATTTTTGTGCCCGTGCACAATAGGTGCCGGAAAACATGAGTGACCTTGCGACCAAATTTAGGTAAAATTTGGAATGAGTATTTACTATTTACTAACAATAATACAGCATGGTAGGACCACAGTACTTGAAAACATAAGGATTAGAAATAGGTGATATGGTTCTATCTACTCAGTTTAGTGTGTCAGCCTCTCATTCTCAACACATGATTTCTGCAACACTATTAATTTCATCACTCCCCTTCATTAATGTGCATACATCCTTCAAATTTTTAAATTTATGTATTTTTTATTTAAAATTATTCATCCCAAATCCAATTTTAGTAATTTCTACAAGGTGGAAATATTGTTAGGGATAACTTAAAATCATTTGAAATTTTGTTGCTGGTTTTACCTTTTCTTATATAAAAATGTAAATTTAACACACTATATTCCATTTGTTAGAAAATGTGGCTTCAATTTACTTTTCATTTTATTTTCAATAACCTTTAGTTTATGATTGATAGTAATGTAGTGAATTTGGTCAAACAAATCTCACATTGACTTTCGAGTCCCATTAAGGTGTGTGTGCGCATGTGTGTTAATATATATATATATATATATATATATATATATATAAAGTTATAAACACACATAATTTTATATATTCCTTTATGGGGGGCCAAGATTGTCTATAAGCTTAGGAACGAGGCCCAAAGTTAGTGTCTTGTTCATAGAATTGGATTTCCAAGAAATTTATTGGTCGGCCCAAGTCCATCTCCACATGTAGCCCACTTGGATTTTAAAAATATATTATTAGAATATTTTTTTTCTTTATTAGGAAATGATCAATCCTGTTTCTTCAACTAAATCCAATTTCACTCAAATTCGTGACCTATTAATTAACACGTATAGATGCTTACCACTCAAGTCATCTATTCATCTCATTATTAATAGAAATACTTTGGCGGCTTTTTGCTTTGTTGAAGCTCAATTGAGTTTGGTCAATCCCTCTATAAAAGCCCTAGCTATGAGGCATTCATTAGTGATTATTATGAACTTTTCATCACTTTGACTAATATAAAAGAATTTTATTCTTGAGATTTTCATACCTTATTCATATATACTATCTACAAATAAGAATATTGTCCAATCGAACCACTTAGATATAAATTTCTTCTTATAGTAGTAGTTGCATTCTCAGTAATTCGAATAAGAGACCTCTCGTACGTATATCTATCTAAATATAATATTGTTTTCTCCTCTCCCTTGCCTTTATTTGTTTGGATAGATGCTACTCTTTTATATCCCAAAACGATAAATAATGAGGTTATAGATTTGACATATACCCGAATAAAATTAACATATACCTAAAGGTTTGCTCCCCTCCATTCTCAGTACCTAACCTGAGTTATCCATGGCACATGAGAGACTGAATGGAGCATGGTTTTGGAGTAACACAATCTTGAGTGTTTTTGCCTATCTCTTTCTGGGATTACCACATATATCTTCATTTTTTCTCACTTTTTTATTTGGCTTATTTACTACTTTCGTGACCTAAGTTCTCTAGTTTATCGGAGTATTTATCAACGAGAGGTTTAGTTACCGTACTCGAATGCTCGGGTTATTTAAAAGAGAGAGAGAAAAGGCCCTTTTATGCTTAGCTAAAAGAGCGGAGAACAAGAAGAAGGATCCATGGGAATTAATCAAGCAGTCAAGTTCAAAAACTTAACTAATCAAGTCAAAATTTTGCCTTTTAATCTTTTTCCCTTGGTTGCTTTACTAATCAATCAACCGGCAATCAAAGCTAATTAACTGCTTTAGCTGAGCACAGTTTTGTTGAAGGAGTTAATTTTAATTTTATGGGGAAGCGTTCAATTAACACTCATCGCTAACTATTTCCCTCGTTTATTAAACTAGTTTGACCGAACTAGAATTACAGTATCACAACGGAAACTATGAGCGAAAAAACCTCACGAAAAACATGAAAAAGCTTCTGCCTGATCCATAGGCATACATATAAGAGATTATTATGGTTAAATCTGAAAGTAACATCGTAATAGAAGATTCATCCCTCCTTGAACAAACGATTCCATATTTAGTACGTAGGTTTTAGTACCAATTGTCTTTGAATTTGTTAGGCAGACGTAATTACTAACAAAGTCAGAGGAAATTAATGTGTTTCCAAACTGGTAGAAATTTAACAAAGACAAGGAAAGATACCATATGGTCACTTAATCAGGTAATTATTTACTTGATTTAAACCCTGAAAATTTTTAAATCAGAAAAAGAAAATTCATAGGAAATTAAGGGAGATCCAATAGTCAAATTTATTGGCCAAGATCTGCAAATTACAAGAGAAATTACAAAAGCATATTTATAAAATCCCCAAAAAAAACGAAAGAAAAAAAGAATAAGAAAATGAACATAACAAGAGGTAGAATTTGATCGTAATTTCCCATGCATACACAGCATGTATAATCAACTCAGCAAACACAAATTACCACACAATTTACATCCCTTCATGGATCAAACATCACAAACTCAATCACATACAAAATAAGATAAAAATGATAAAAACCCAATTATTAGAAAAAACTGCCTAATTTTCATACTCGACATTTAACTGACGCACACCTTCACCAAACTTCCACACACAACACACACTCACAGACGCACCTTCCACGACACCTTACCAGCTTTAATTTTCTTGAAATCTATGCTTCATTAGAGTTAGGGTCGGAGCTGTCGCAAACCGCCTCCGCCTCCACCTCCCTCCGGTGAAAGTTCCGGTGGCAGCCACAGGCGGCGCACGTCAGAGCGCCGGAACCCTCCTCCCCGCAGGGCATGAATTCCCGGCAACCGTCGACGGCGTATCCTCCCACATTAGCAGCATGATTCTTTTGGCACTCGCCGTATCGGACGGTTCGTACGGCGGAAGATGAGTTAGCGGAATTTGGAGAGAGCTGATCATTTCTCTTGAGAACAACTTGGCGTTTCCTCATCTCAAGTAATTAAGGTTAATTGGATGTTAGTTGGAGATATGACGGATATCGAGATTAAGACAAGGAGCAGAGAAAGTGGAAAACTTGGTTATTTGATGTTTCTGGTGCAGGGCCAAACCCTAACCCTAGTAGACTCTATTTATACACTACACAAACCTTTGTTAAAGGGTAATATTATTTTGTTTAGACTTTAAATATCTGGATTAGGGAATATTAATTAGGTTCAGTTGTTGTTTCTGCTTGATCACATGCAAAGTTTGCAGGTTCAATGGCCCCAATCTGGCTCGAGTAAACCCGTGCAATAAGGGGAGAGTGTTTTACATTTTTTCTGTAATTGATGTAAAATTTAGGAAAAAATGATCAATCATGTAATAAGTTTAATACACTTACCATATGATTGATTAGATTGCCCGAAAAGGGTGCGGAGTAGAATTTTCCAATATGATTGAACTTTCCTTCACTTTGCTTTCTTCTCTATCTTTATTTTACTTGGTTAATTAGGGAACGTTTCGATTAAATTGAATTTACACTGAATTATCTCCACTAATTAAGAAACACACACAAAATAACCCTCTAATTTATTTAACCCAGGTATTTATCACGACACTTGAATAATGTATTTTTTTATTCTTTTTAATGGGAGTTAGAGTAGCCAAATTTGGAATTCAATATTTTTTCTTTTATATATACATATATATATAGAGAGAGAGAATGAAATGTCACTTGGGTAGCTTTTTTATTTTTATTTTTTCAGATAAAGAATCTAAATATTTGATTAATTAGAATGGACTAATCCTAGTATAAAATGACTATCGTACTTGGTCTTGAAACACCAATTATAATTAATAATTAGCTAGAAAAATTAACCTTAATTAATCTTTACCCTAGCTAGGATATTGAGAGATCGAAACATAGTAAAAAAATGTTGTGGAATGGTGGTTGTGAATTGATGGCGCAACTTCCTAACAACTAATTAGCTTAAGATGCAAAGGTATAATTAACTCTTTGTCTAAAGTTATAAAGACTTTATTGTTAAAGAGCTTTTTGTTCTTGATTAAGCCACAAAATAGACTAATTAATTAACATAATTAGTTTTAATTAGAAAAGACCAACTATAAGTTGTGCCCTTAAAACCTAATATTTTGTGGCCCATAAAACCTAAAGTAAGCTAAAGGCTACTCTTGGTCGTGGGGGTGTTTGTATACGTGTATTAATTCATGACTAATCTTGCCTAAATTGTGTCCACAAACCATTTTGTTTTCTATCCTTTTTCTTTATTTGCATGCAAAATTAATTAGTAATTAGGCTCATGTAATTGTTGGAAAGGTTATACTAATGACGTGTTAATATGCATTTCTTTTTACACTTTCCAACGCATATTAGCACTAAACAAGACTAATATAACTTAATGATTCGATATTCGATTAGATTAACTAAAAATTTCTTGTTGGAATATTTTAATATATAATTATTTTAGTAGTTTGATTTGACTCGAAAACATTATAATTAAAATATAGAAAGAAAGAAACAATGGGTGGACATAGGAGCCTCTTAATTTAAAGCAAAATTTCCGGTTATGGATTAATTTTCCTAAATTATATAATGGGTTTAGTTTATACTTGTTTGGAGGATTGTTACAGTTCAGCTACAATTGATCCAATTTAAGTTCATTTCCAAATTTTATTTTCAAAAGTAGGGTTGACGGGATTAGACTGGACCCGACCGGCCCATACCAAATGGCCAATGGGTCTTTGTTGGGTATTATTTTATACAATTGGGGTGATAATCTATAATGCACGGACACCTCTAAAAATTCCGTCGTATCGTGTCTCGAACACCATATTCGATACTTCTCACATGGAATTTTTTTTAAAAAAATCTGTGTCATCATATTAACTTCCGTGCCTCATAGTTGGTAATCCTGCCCGGAAATGGTATTAATAATACTTGCATAACGTATTTAATAGGTAATACATTTCATTTAATTTCAGTTGATTATTAATATCAATAGATACAAAAAGTTGTACTCATATCCCAATTGAGATGGCGCCACCCTCTATTAACCTGCCTGTCATCTAAAGCAACTCAGGGTTTCTCATTTAATTCACCTTTTCGAAGATTAATTAATTAATTAATAGTGACAAAAGGATTAAAGGTAAGGAATTAATTAGGCAATTTTGTCTAGTAATGCATGAAGGTGTAGGTTCTTATTAGTGTGTATCGACTCATCTTTAGTTGTCATTCTGTCAATGGTACGTTGTAAGCTCAGATCCAAACTATAGTAATTCAGATTTAATTAGATCAAATTCAACTTATTATACAAGTAAATACGTTATACTTATTATTTAATTAATAATAGTTTCAAAAATTAATATAAATTACACGACAAATATAAAACGTATCATTGATTTGATTTGAAGGTATAAGTTCGGGTTAGAATATCATATATAACCAAAATCCAATTAACTTTTTTTTTTTAAATAAATTGCGGAAACGATTACTCCATTTTTCTTGAAATAAAATAATGGGTCATTTACATTTGACTACTCTGTATTTAGGTCTAATTACAACGCGAACCATCTAAATTGAAAAATTATATTTTAATCCCTTAAAATCTTGTTTGGTACAAGGTCGTCCCTAACGGAATTTGTAAGATTAACTTATGCCCCTGACGGAGTGACGGTTGTATGAGTATTACATTGAATTTATAACTAAAATTACAAAATTATCCCTAATTAAAGTTTAAAAATATAAACAAAATGATCCCTACACATTATGAATTTTACAGTAAATTAGGGTTTTTTTTTTGTAATAACATAACCCTAGCCGACTTCAGGATCACAAAAGTTAGAAACTAAAATATAATCTTTCGATTTAAATAGAATACATTGTAATTTGACCTAAATACGAGTAGTGAAATAAAATTATTTTCTAAAATAATTTGCAGTGGAGAGCACATGGACCTGGCCCATAGGCATCCTGGCAGTGCAAATCTTTTCCTGGAAGAGGCTCAAATTAAAAGGATATCCATCTTTTAAAGCCATATTAATGCAGTCTTCAATTGTTTAAAAGTTTTTATCCCAAAGTTAATTCGTTTATTTTATTTGACCGTTCCTTAATTTTGGAATGTCATACACTCTGTGCAATGGGAACATGCAATGCCCCAGTCAACAGAATCTATACAGTAATAATTTCTTTTCTTTTCATCCAACGTCAATTAAAAATAAAAAGTTTCATCGCCCCTTAAATTTGACAAAAAAAAAAAAAAAAAAAAAAAACACCATAGTTTATTCTTCATCTTTCTTAATATAAATTTTGATTTCGTCCCAAAGTTTATCAATTTAGGTATAGATTTATGTTACAATGTGATGTGGGCCATATTTGCCACATTATTTAATTAAGGAGTATTAATTATAAAGAGGAGAAGATCGTGGAAGAAAAAGGGAAAGAACATGGTGTGAGATTTTTGAACGTGCCAAGACTTTAGGAGGGGGCTATAACTAATCTTGAAGGAGAGAGAAGGGAAGGTGGCCAGATACATTGAACCCGAAAGAAACCCTAGACTTAATATACTTCTCTGAAAAATTAGTCACAGAATTCATCGTCATCCTGCGACATCTACAGAAAACTCTAGCAATCATATTTTTAGCATCCTCTTTCCACCATTCTTTTACTGCAATTTCCATCGTTGTGCTAGCATAGAGATTATATTATTCAGAATTCTATTGTATACTGAAGATATTTATCCAGAACATTGAAGATCATCAGCAACCTTCACATTTATCCAGATCATTATCAATTCTATTTCTATTTTACTTTTTCTGCAATTTTACATTAATACTGATTTCTTTATTTATTTCCCTTTTCTTTACAGCTTGGTATAATCTCTTTTCCGATACAAATAAATTATACTGGTGGTTGTCGATTTTTCGGCAAACATCACAATGCTACCTTGCATAGTTTGTGATGGTGCTTCCCTTTAGTGGAAAATTTTAGTTCAAGGTTCAGTTCAATAAAAAAAATATGATAAAAAATTTAAATTTGTGAATTGACAATAAAAGACAAACAATTGAGCTGATTGGAAGTGAGCTGACGAGCTATCGTGGATGAGGTCGCTGAGTCATGAGAACAAAGAAATGGAGAAAACGTCAGGATTTTTCATGAGATAAATTCCAAGGATAGCAAACTATTTGTCAAAATAAGAATGGTTCACATCAAATCCGGTAAAGATTAAATTACATAATTTAATTATAAGATTAAACCTTTTGAGATCTTGGCTTATTATTGTAAAACTTTAAAAAAAAAATCTTTTATTTTATCGGTGCATTTTCGATCGCATGTAACCGTTTGTTTACCCAAAAGATAAAGAGAAAGGCATTATGAATGCTAATGGATGTCACTGGAACAAGAGATTAGGAGTAGTATTAGTGCATGAAGTTGGTGATAATGGCTTTCTTTTCCCTCAACATTTGTCACGTAAAGAAAATATATAGCTACCACATAAAAAAGTTGTGATTGAAAGGCATTAATGAAAAATATTTCCTTTTTATATATTTTTAATTCATAATTAATATCTAATCAAATAGTTAGCTTAGACAAATGACAGTGTGATTGGGACTTAAAGGGAAAATATAACTGTGCTTTTGGAGGATGATAATGAAAGATGAGGGCACTTTGCTTCTCACCAACCCAACCCATCTTTTTTCAAGACTAATATTTGGGACCATTTTTAGAGAGAATCTTAGGCTTTCAATTGGAAAAAAATATTTCACTATTTTCCCTTTTAATTAAAACATGACACTACTAATGGTACTGTTAATTGTGGAAATGTCGTGATTAATTAGGACATTTTTGTGTGGAAAATCATGTGGCCTGATGCAACTTGACAAATGGTGAAAAAAATAGGACTTTTTTTTTTTGAATTTCCTGCAAATTTAGGATTAAATGGTAATGCGTTTCGTGTAAGCAATTTACTTGATTTATCCATGGAAAGAGTGGATGTAATACGTTCGTGCAAATTTTTGAAAAAGGACCACATATAAAAGGTGACAAAATTATTTGATTAACTGCACCTTGTCTGCATTATTGACTTACTTAAATTGGAATACATGTAAATTTATTAAATTCTTGAATTAATATTTTGAAATTAGTTTTGAATTGCTCTTTGGTTTTAGTACTAAGGATTCATTGAATCTTGATTAGGGTTTTTTGTTTTATATCCCATTCGTTTATATTCGAGCTAGGTTCAACGATTTGAATATAAAGTTCTATCTATCGATAGTGTGTTTACAAAAATTTAAATACAATGTATATAGTGTCCCGCGTAGTCTTATCGATTTATACGAAGGTCAGGCCCAACTAACTATGAGGTCACTATATATGGGCTTGGAGATATTTAAGCCCACTCCACGACCACAAGCATCAATATATCTAACTGGGCTTTCGATATATTTTGAAATTTAATATTGAAAGGCCGGCGAGAAGAATATTTATTTTCCCTAAATTAAAACCAAGAATTTGAATAATATTTTTAAAAATTTGTAATTATATAAGTGTACTGTATATGAGCAGATGTAATGAGTTGAGTTGGCGAGTTTAGAAATTAGAATAGTAAGGTGAGAAAGCACATGCTTATGTCTCTGTTGAATGTTGATCTTATAATATAGGGCAATTTACATCTGGATCCCTTTAGGTATGGCGTAATTACAAATTAATCTCTCCATTTCCAGAAATTACATACAACTACCCTACTGTTTCCTTCTGTTAGAGGTCCCTGGACGCAATGTGGGTATTCTTGAGGGCTCGTTTTGTAACATTTTGTAAAATACAGGGACTTTTTTGTAATATTCAGGATAATTTTTTGGACGGAACTATAACGGCGTCCAGAGACTTCTAACGGAAGGAAACAATAGGGTAGTTGTATGTAATTTCTGGAAGTGCAGGGATTAATTTGTAATTACGTCAAATCTCAGGGGACCCAGATGTAAATTGCCCTAATATATATAATACACTTATGCACCCAATATACATAGACATGGAATGCGATTGTTTCACTCAAAATACTAGCCCTAGGGTCCCAACACATGTGATCATAATTTACCTATTTATGTATACATATAATAAGGCTTTTGGTGATTATGTTAGGTCATTGGTGATACTTTTTTTTTTCTTAATGGATAGCGCTCTAGTTCAAGATAGAGATATCTTATCTTCATATTCAATAAGTGCTTACAAAAATATAAATTATACCTCATTCTATACAGATAATGGGAGTTTGAACCTACAACCTTATTAAAATCAAACACTATCAGCACAGATCGATATGGACACATGACACAACATGGATATAGCGATACAAATTTTTTCTTAAGTTTTCTACTTGAGAAATACTCAACATAATATGATATGATAAAATAATATTTTTAAAATTGTTTTTATATCATAACCTGACAAGCTCTACTTGCCCATATAGTTGGGATACCACACACACATATACATATATATATATATTTATATATATCCATGATGATGCATTTGATTTATATAAATCTTAAGTATATTTTTTATATAATTGATTTTTATCTGATCATACCGAACCAGAACATAATTATCTTTAAAACTTATGTGACAAACTAACTAAACTTTGGGAAAAAAGAAAAGAACAATTAGATTCTTTTATAGAAGGAGCCAACAGGGGGTTGACCAAGTGGTTTGAGGGTTAATTCTCGAAGGCAATGATTCGGGTTCAAATCTCTCTGGCCACTTAGGGTGTGTGTGTTCAAAAAAAAAAAAAAATCTTTTATAGAAGGAAAATTGAAGAAATTAATCTTTAATCCGAAAGTAAATTATAATTTAAGATATTTTAAGGGATATATATAATATATGATTTTTTTTTTTGTTTTTTGAGAGTTTTTCCCACCTCAATTGAGTGAGAGACTATTACTCGATGTACTGAAAACACTTTACATGGGAACTTCTACCAACATAGTTTTTTATAGGGTTATTTACATATTTCACCTCTGCGTTATGTGAAATGGGCAAAAAAAACTCTATATTACAAAAATTAACACAAAAAACCCTGTGTTTTTAAAATATTTGAATGGAAACCCCTGAAAAATTCTGGTATTTGACACGCGTAAAAAGTGCGACTAGAACACTAATTTTCTCTATTTATTGATCGCAAAATGACTAATTTGCCCTTTTATATTTTGATATAGATCATCTCACATCTCTATATTGTTCAATATTTTTTTATATGCACCAAGACTCTGTACAAAATAAAATTACATGAAGAACCCTATAAACAAGTATATGTTGAATACTTTTTTATATGTACAGAGACCCTGTTCAAATAAAAATTACATGAAAAACCCTATAAACAAGTATAAAAAGGGATATATAGAGAGAGATGAGATGATATATACCAGAATATAAAAGGTAAATATGTCATTTCACGTCCAATAAATAGAGAAAATTAGTGTTTTAGTCGCGCTTTTGGCACGTGTCCAATAGCATAAATTTTCAAGGTTCGCCATATAAATATTTTGAAAACAAAGGATTTTTGTGTTAATTTTTATAACACAGGACTTTTTTTTTTGTCAATTTCACCTAACACGAGGGGTATGATGTATATAACTCGTTTTTTATATCCACAAGATTCGAATCCGAAATTTTACTTTAATAAAACTCAATACCCATTGATACAGATAAATATGATGCATCGCGATCATTGTGACAATTAAATTGGCTCACAAATGAAGTCGCAAAGACTACAATTATGTGGTACCACCACCAATTGGAAAATAAATAGAATTAAATAGATAGTGGGTAATGGTTTTTTTTCTCTTTTTTTTCTTGCGTGGCTTTTAAGACGAAAGGATTAAAAGCAGCTCACATGCTGTAGCATTTAAGGCAAATCTGCAGATTTTCAAGGCTATTTCTGCCCACATATTTCCAGAAAATTTTTTCCTAAATAATTTTAATGGAGAGCCACAAATATTTGATTTCTTTACCATATAAAAATAGTGTACCCTGCGAATTGTGACATACAGCAACGCAAAATACTATTAAAGTGCAATTTGTGAGACATTCATGAACTGGAATCAACCAGCATTAAATTCGGATGAGTCTTTCTAAAGTTTAATTATATATCACGAGTTTTTTTCAATATGTACATATAATTACCAACGCCCCCCTCAGGTTTGGCCTTAATACAGAATACCACCTGAGCTTTCGGAAATTATGAACTCCCCCCTGAGAGAAAAATCCGTCAATTGATATCATCAATTTTAGACGGTGTGATTAACGACCGGTGCTATTCGGTGCTATTTGTAAGCAAGGGTGTACAAAATTCGTCTATTAACGTCATCAATTTTAGACGGTGTGATTAACAGAATGTGCTATTTGTAAGCAAGAGTGTACTATTCAGGGGGGAGTTCGTAATTTCCGAAACTTCAGGAGGTATTCTGTAATAACGCCAAACCACAGGGGGCGTTCGTAACTATCCCCAATATGTATATATATGTACTCCCACCTAATTTTGGCACAATGATTAGCACTATGTTTTGCCATTTTTATTAATTATTGATTTTTTAGTAGGGTTTGTAGAATTGTAGTTAATGAGAGCTATTATAACGTGTACTTATGGCGATTGTTATGCAATTAAAATTAGGTTTTAAAACTCTGTAAGTACTGCAAGTTTGCAACCATAATTAATAACTTCACCTGTTGAGTATTTTGTGTAACTGGATTTATTTTATTTTTTTATTATTATTATTTTTTTTTTTATACACACACCCCAAGTGGTCAGAGAGATTTGAACTTGAATCATTGCCTTCGAGAATCAATCCTCGAACCACTTGGCCAACCCTTGTTGGCATTTTGTGTAACTGGTTAATTACATATAATCTTCCCGGCAAATGGTGTAATTTAACTTCCGTTCGTTATACTATTTTAACTAGTAGTTTTACAATTGAGTCGTTCGGAGTATAGTTATCATCCACAGATAAAATTTTATATTTCAATGGTACGACCTATCTCTAATGCAAATAAATGAGATATAAAAATGAAAATATATATAACCCTTAATTTGAATTTACAGTATAATTACGAGTAGGTCTGCTGGCTGTCATTTTTATTAGAAAAGGACTATTAGTGATAATTTTGTACAATGTTGTCGTCTCTAAGTAGTTAACCCTAATTCGTCGACACTAGAAATAAGATAATTACAAGTCTATGGGAAAATTGCCTTTTGTAGAGGGTGTTATTTCATTTGTCCCGAACTATCTTGAAATATTATAGATTTGAGGTTATGAGTTAATTTGAAATTCCTATTATGATACATGTGGTGTGTTGAGTTGAATACCCATATCAAAAATATCTAAGAAATATTTTGTATCATCGTTTCTGTATTTTTATATATGTATAAATATATCATATATTTCAACCAATACTCGAGAATTTTAATTTATTTTAGGTATATGTGAGCTTAAATAAAATAATATTAAGAGTTTCGACCCATAAAAATGAACGTATAATAAACTCTAGATTAAGTGATATAGTTTAACAATTCGATGTTATATTAGAATAACCAAAAGGCTCGAGAGAAAAAACTTTATACCTAAATGGTTCAACCCGTGAAAATGTGTTATAAATTTAAAAAAAAAAAAAAAAACCCCTAATCGGCTAAGGAGAAGAAGATATGATCCCAATATTAAATAGTCCAATTTTATATGATAATCAGAATTCTTTTCACTTAAATTTGCTAAAACCATTTTGTTATGGGGAACTGTAAAATTGTGTTTAATTTACTTCAAGTCTTTAAAATTATAAATTGAAGTTCCCTTCACTTTATTACCAGCATTAAATACGAGAACTGGCTGCCAAAGTTATACGGCTACAAGAAGAGAATTATGAACAATAAGACAATGCTATTAATCTTCAAATATAATATCACTTAATGTACAAAAATGAAATAAATGCACTGCAAAATTATAATAATTCAAATCTGCATAGGATATAATCAACTAATTAATCAAACAAAAAAATTATATTATATTTACTATTTAATTCATCAATTTTCTCAAATAACATCCATTTAATTAATCGAGTAAGACATACATAAATATCGGGCAATGCTACCAAGTATCTAAATAATTAGAAGATAATTATATTTAACAATTAACACCAACCCCAGGGTTCAGGCCATACATTAACAAAAAGTAAACCAAAAACAGCTTAATGTCATGGCCTAAATCCAAAAAATATCACGAAATCATTCCAAGAAGGTGGCAAAAAAAAAGAATAATTTCCCCTCCCAAAATAATAATTTTTCTAAAATAAATCCGGATTATCATCAAATGAGAAATTACTCAAGTAATCCTTCCCCTGATCATCCAACAGCCAATTCTCCAGCACAGACAATGGTGCAAGTCCATCCGGGTCGGACTTAATCTCAAGGCTAGGAGATCCGGATCTCGAAAACTCATCAGAATTCGAAGTTTCAAAATTCTCAAACCCAAACGAGGCCTCAAATTCCAGCCCAGATTTGCTCTCAATCGAGAGGTTTCGAGTTTCTTGATCACTGCAAGTGCTCGAGCACTTTGATTCTTCAGTTTTTGGTGTGTTTTTCACCCAACCCTTCAGCAATCTTGCTATATTTTCTGTGCTCGAAGCGTACTGGAATCGCTGCAGACCGTTGGATGGCGTTGGGCATGATTGATCGGACGAATGTAGTTCGGTTTTGTTGTCCAGGGATAACGCATCGTGAAGGGCTTGTTTGGCTGTGGTGATACCGGATTGCAGCATTCTCTCCCACTGACCTCTGGAGATGGAGTCGGAAAACCCGTTTGAGGTGGACTGGTTGTGACCCGACCCGGTTTGGAGCTTCTTGAGCTTCTTCTTCAAATGGGTGTTCCAGTAGTTCTTGATGTCGTTGTCTGTTCTTTCGGGGAGATAAGAGGCTATGGCTGCCCATCTGCCAGCAAAGATTGGTTTTTTAGGGCTTGTAATTAGTTAATAATACTAGAAATTAACGAAATGAAAATACATACTTGTTGCCTAAAAGGGCTTGAAGCTGAATAATCATCTTTTCTTCATGATCAGTGAAGCCACCTCTTTTAATCCCAGGACGAAGATAATTAGTCCACCTCAGTCTGCAACTTTTACTGCATCTCCTCAACCCTAGCAAAGAATAACTCAAAATCAGCAAAAGCATCCCAATATTTTCATTATTTCTGTTAACAATTTCCAAAACAAGAACAAAATTGATGATCACCTCACCTGTACTGTTGGGAACTGCCCTCCAATTTCCAGGACCGTGTTCTTGAACATATGAAACTAACATGATATCTTCTTCAGGAGTCCATGGCCCTTTCTTGACTCCAACTTTGTCACAGCAAGGTGGCCTTCCCATTGATCTCTGTCTTGATTTTGATGATGGGTTTTCTGTTGTAGGTATGATCTGTTAAGTTTGAAATTCTTCTTAGAATTAAAAGCTGAGGCAATGGAGTTATGGACAAGGGTTGATTGATATGCATATATAGATAAGATGAGCAGAGAGTATAGTGTGTTTCTGCAAATTATAGTGACGCTGACCTAAAGAAAGGAAAATAAGGAGACGAAAGAGAGTCAAAAGTTGACAGCAAATGCATTAACTCCACCACCATGGGAGTTCAGTACTGCCCCTAAAGTCAGCTCAGCTATGTAATTGTATATTCTCTCTTCTGATGCCCTCACCAAAACCGCGTCGAATTCAATGTGCTTTGCCACATTCAACAAAACCCTAATTTTCCACCATTTCTCTCTCCCTACTGCGTTTTAATTCTACAGTAATTAATGAGTTTTGCATGCTTTACTGGGGTAATAAGACTTTAATTGGTTGGTAAATACTGTTCTTTGCATGTTTTCAATGTTTTTTTTGTTTTGGTTTTTTCTTCCCTATGTACACTGTTATTTGTGCAGTGGACATAAAGGCAATTTAGTGATATTTATAGGTTGATTAATATTATTGCCACTCATAAAATAAATCAAATTCGAATTTTCTTTTATTTCTAAATCCCTGGCCGTGGAGAACGCTATCATTGTTTCATCGTTGGATTGATTCAAATTTATTCCGTCGCGAACTTTTCAGATGTATCATGGTGAAATCCGCCCAATCTGTTGTCACCCTGTCATCCTCTCAAATTCACCGCCACTCTTTCAGATCTACTGTCATTCTCCCCGATCTAGCGGAGATCTGTTCTGCAGCTAGCTTTGATCTGCATCCACGGTTTTTTTTTTCTAAGTTATGCTTTCTTTTGAGTCTTAGTTTTGTGTCTTAGTAACTTCTGTAAGGAAGAAAAAGTCGAGGCTAATAATTGTGTTGTTCATTCGCTCTCGAAAATTACAATTTCGACTTGCGTTATTCCGGCTTTTGTCGCGGTTGGTTGTGAACTGATTTTATTATACGATATTGTTCTTGCTTTTGAAATAAATAAAATTCGGTGGAAACTCAAATGGTAGGATAATTTCTTAGTCACCGTTCTAAGTGAGCACGTATCTACAATCTTTTGGTTAGTCAAAAAAAAAAAAAATCTTTTCTTAGTTGTGTAATTTCAAACCATCAACATTCATTAATTTAGCTGGTTTCGTGAACCAACAACTTTTCTATTTTTATCTTTTTATACCATGATTTATTTCAAACTTTAGGGCCCTATATATATATCAATTAACTAACGTGGAAAATATTTTATCGACCACAATTATTTTTCTAGTAATAGAAGCACAATTAATGTTCAGAATGACCTCATGGAGTATTCTTATATTGGGATAAACAAATTCACATACCCTAAAATTTGATATAAGTATAAGGGAAAATTACATTTAACTACCTTGCAAGATAAGATAATTACAGTGTAATCCATTTTTATTTAAAAATTATAATTTAATCCCTGAATATTATGAACCGTTTGTGATCCCTTTATTCCGTTAAAGTTTTGTTAGTGTTGGGTCTATCCTTCCATTAATTTAATGAATAAAATAACAAATTCATCCATGCAATATATACATTCCAACAAAACGATCTATAGGTATTGCACATATGACAATGCAGTATTTGGGGACAAAGCCCAACCCTAACGGAATAGAAGGATCACAAACGGTCCATAACATTTAGAGATTAAATCGTAATTTCCGAATAAAGATGAACTGCATTGTAATTATCCTATCAAACAGAGTAATCGGATGTAATTTTCCCTAACTATAATACTACTCTTGAGGTGCTCTCCATATCAAAAAATTTGTATTACATCTCCATTCATTTTGTATGCCCTTAGAGTACGCCACGGGAAGATTTTGTAAATCATCGAACATCTGAAGAAGTTATCTTATATGACTTAACGACTATAATGCATGAATATGAATATGGTGATACGAATATGATATAATATAGATACGATCAATATAAACTTTTTCTTGAGTATTTTAAGTAAGAAGCATTGGATAGGTATCCGACACAACATAATAACATCACAAAATAATATTTTTAAAAATATCAAGTGCCTTAAAACTTAATAGATAATCGTCAGCCGCGGCAAAAACACGACTCTTCTCTCTTAGTTAATGTCACTTTGCTCTCTCTTTTGACGGTTAATGCGAACATGATTCGTGAGACACTATAATTAAGTTGATTTATTATAGTAGCAATATTGAAGAGTCGTGATTGCATGTGGGCCAAATAAATGAGGAATTATGGAGGTGGCCCCCCCAAATTATCAATTTCTTGTGTACCTCTGTAAATATCAATACTATAGAAGGCTAATTAAGTAATTATAATTGCCACCCTAAATAAGTTGATGAAATATTAAAGTCCCAAAAAAGTTGATTAATTAACAATTAATTGGAAGGAGGGTTAAATACTCCGGTGCCATTAAGGAGCCTTGCACGGGTGCTTCATTTAATTTACTTACTCTCATAAATGTCATTATTGGGACGAGTTACACCATACACCTTTTACAAGAAAAGTGTTATTTAAAATAAATTGTAGTTAAATTGCATTTTTACACTCTATGATTTATTTGGTAATAGATTACCAAACACTCCTCATTAATTATGCTATGTTAGTATTTAAATATTTTCTATTCAAAAATCTTAAATATATTATATGAACCATCTCGCCGATGTGCAATAAATTTCATATTTTTTTCGCAATTTTTCTTTCCAATTTGATTATTTTAATCTGCTCTAATAAATATTGTAAAAGTGTGCATTTTTGATGCGCCGCGGTGGTTTGAATATTGATAAAAATATGTATACGTCTTAGCGTCAAGCATTACGTCAATTCGTCATAATATCTATAGACCATGCCACTGTTAATCAGTCTGGCAATAATAAATTGCAGTACATCGAGCTGTATAAAACAGAACTTTGAAACGAGACAACCAAGGATTTTTAAATTTTTATGGTCATTTTGTATACGTATACGTCGTCTTTGATCATAATGCAAAAGGCCAATTATGATGTCACGGTTGTTTCATTCACAAAATTAGAATTTAAATGTTACATACATCATAAAATTTTAGATTTTAAAAGTTTAGTTCGAATATTTCATCCTACTGGATCAATTGCTTTTGGATACATTTGGATGAGTCAAGTTACGTCTCTTTGATATATTTAGGTGAATCAGGTTAGATTATATAATTTAGGTGTAAAATTTCTTATACCACGTATAGTTACATTATTAAGAATTCGAACATAAAATATTTATTTAGTTAACATTGCGTCCCAACACTAAGTTACATAATTTTCCTAGTGGACACAACTAGACGTTTTTGGTATACCACATTTTCAAAGAAAAAAATAGACTATTTTTTTAGTGAATTAATATTTTTATCCATACAAATGAAATATGAAATGATTTTGATCGGCAAATATAAGAGTAAAAATTAACCAAATAATCGATTTCTCTATTTAAAAAAAAGGAAAATTTCATTATTTTTATGAGAAATCGTTGAAATATGTGACAAATCTTTTGAAGAATGTCAATAGAGAATAAAATTATTCCTTCCATTCAATTTTCAATCATATCCACTGCCTATCGTCTAGGAAATTGCAGTAACTAACTTAATTCTTTCAATTCTCTTACAGATAATAAACTTTTAAAAAAGAAAACTAAGTTTGGAGTTTTGTATTAAAATAATAGTTGAAAAGTATACACATGTAGAACATTAATTATTTTATGGTCCATGCCTGATTTATTGATTATTCATCATCATGCGTCATGTGATCTTCTTTTAAAATTTTATCTCTTATTTATTTTTGTTTTTCAAGCTTCTTTTCGCCTTTCGGTAGATCAATATTTTGATCGAGAAGTGATATTTTTCAATTACTTATTTGTCTGCAATATATACGTAATTAAATTATATCAATATATTTTAAAATATTATTTTATTATATTCGTATCGTATTTATAGTATTGTGTCCATATTTGTACATCATAGGGATATATTACTTAAGAATTGAAGCTACCATAGGGATATATTACTTAAGAATTGAAGCTACCATCTCAGTTGGTTACGAGGGATAGATAGTAGATTTGCTACAAGAGCCGGTTCGCCATCAAACGCCACATTCGCCTGTGCTGGTTCGCCATCAAACGCCATATTCGCCCGAGCACAGGCGGTGCACCACGTGTAAACCTATCGGTCCATTCTTGAGTTCCACAATTTAATAACATACACGACATTTTAATATATAAAGTTGTCTACTTTACGTTATTCTTCCAATGTGGGACAATAACCAATGCACAATTTTCCAAATAACTCTTCATATGCCTTTATATTTTATCATTTAATTAATTCTTCAACAATTAATTATTTTATATCTATACAAGGCATATATATCCAACATAAACAAATGGTAATAAATATCTAATACCGTGTTTAGAGTACGATATTGGAAAGGCACGATAAAATCATATTTATAAAAGCTACTTATAAAAAGATAACACCTATACTACACCGTGTCATTATAAAAATTGTAGAAATTCTATGATCCAATAATGTGCTATGGGCCTCAATTGAATAAAATAGCCCAACTTCTAACGTTAATTAAAATTCTCGAGGCCCGCCGCAATACAAACGCCAAACGGACATCAAGGATTCACAATTCTTTTCAAAATCTAAAAGTTGGTGTGCTCAATCAAATATTTAATTTGTTATCCATATTTTGGACAATGTATGCTTAAATAAAGAAAATTTTGGGTTGTACTAATGTATTAAATTATTTCAATAGACCTAACCTATAGGCTATAACTTTTAAATTTTCTCAAAGTAAATGTTTTGTTGGTTTGAAATGTTCAAAGTCCAATTGTACGGATGTAAACTTTGCCCGAAAGTTTTGTTGGTTTGAAATGTTCAAAGTCCAATTGTACGGATGTAAACTTTGCCCGAAAGTATTGTGCAAGTCCAAACAAATAATAATAATAATAATTAGGGTATAACAATACTTATTATTTATAATTATATATTAGAGAATTTAATAAGATAACAATTGCGCGTGGGTTTGGCCTAGACAAACGCTCACAAGATTTTGGTAAGCTACAAATTAAAAGAGCATTGTCGGAATTTAAAAATGTTGATAATAAATTGAGGAAAAATGTTTGACTTAGGCGCATGGCATTGTACGAAAAGCGCGTAAGATATTGAAAAATTAATTCCCGCACGGCATTACGATGAAGACTTGGTAGGCTGACAAAGAAATAGGCATTATAATATTGTCAGAAACAACATATTTTATATTCGGGAAATTTCCGAAAAATCCCCATATGGGAACTCAAATTTCTTTTTACTCCTCACTTTCAAAAAAGTTCCTCTGAACTCCCCAGATGAAAATCAAAGTTCCTCTTTACTCCCCGTTTTTTTGGATCAAATACATCATTTGGGCATTTAAGTACGTGATTTCGGGGTTTGGGTACGCGATCCTTGAATTTTTATACAACCATGGGGAATTAAAGGGAATTTGGCTTTTCATTTAGGGAGTAAATGAGAACTTTTTTAAAAATAGAGAGTTAAAGGGAAAATTTTCAACTTTTAGGTACTATTCATAGAAAATCCCTTTCATATTTAGGATAAAGAATTATATGTTTGGAATTTGGTCCACATAACCATTATATAGTTGCAGAATACAGAATGGAATGAGGTTCATTGCCGACTTAGACTACTCTATTGGGAATTGGAACTTATTCTGTTCCTATTCCATTCTTAACCTAATTTCCCATTATTGGATTACGTGACATCATATCATGTGTGGTGTATGCGACATTAATATATATTATTATGAAATTCCGATAAATGCATTTTGAACTAACAAATGTTTGGCGCGACAATGTTACCTAGCTCAATCAAATTAGTATGATAAAAGAATTATTATTTTTGTATTTGTTGGGTAAGATGCAGAAATTTTATTGATTAAATCATAAATGTAATATAAATAGTTGAGTTTCGCTTAATTAAGTATGAATATGTATACTCTCACCACACCTGGAAGATGCGGTTGCTTCAGGAATTTTCTTCTCCGTCAATGATAATTTTGAAAATGTCATTTTTCACAATGCGATCACTTGTTGGATCATGGATGAGTTCACGTTGCAATCAGCTTTTAGGGAACGCCTCAAACCCCGCCAGAGCGAGGATGTCTGCACGTCTGATTTATGGGTCAACGAGTGATCCGACCATTTTGATGTGTAATAGAAATTTAATAGGTGTTATTGCCCAACGTTCCTCTAAGTCTATCTTTTTTGGACATTTTGATTGTAATTTCATTTTTAATTTCTTCATACTCAGCTACAACATTAACTTTATATTTGAAAGAGAGATCTCAATTAAAACCTTATAATCGTTTTGACTGATTTTTTTTTTCAAAAAAGAAGTATGAATTCGTATAAAAAATGTAAAACTTTGGTAACTTTTACTTCAATTCATATAGTAGTACCTGCATAGATCATGAAAAATCCGTGCAAATTGTAACATTATTGGTTTTGCTCAACGTGTGTACTACATTTTGTTTAGCCGACACGGTCCCATTTTCTTAAATGACTATGGTAAGGAAAGTAAAAATAAATGAATATATATCTTGTCCAGTTGTCCCATTCGATTATGGCCTCATAAGTCATAACAATTGGCATGAAAATTTAGTAAGTTGAATCATTATTACTAAGTCTACAATTTAATTTTCAGACAAAATAATAGTCATTAAGATGGAGCCTTTAAATCTAGAAATTAATTGCAATTGTAGCGGACTTTACCTCGTTAATAATGTAAAAGTCGGCCTACTGACTTGTGCATTGCTAACTAAATTAATACGAATGAATACTGAAACAAAACGTGTTACAAACATGGATTACCAAAATAATAAAATCTTCTAGATGTTGTACTAATATTCCAAGGTTGTAAGAAACCATGATTTTTTTTGGTTGGAAAAATGTCCTCAAAGTCTTCTGTTCATATATTGTTCTTGAAAATTAAATACATTTTTGAAAAAAGAAACAAATAAAAGGAAAGACAAAAAAATCGACCCATTTTTACAATTGTTACTAATATCGATTAATTATAACCCGAACTTGGTTCGGTCAAATGGGTGTAACAAGAGGTCTAGTATTTTACACTTATTATTTTAATTGATTGAGTTCGTTCAAATCGGATCTGTACTAAAATTTTCTAGTGAGGTCCGATTTAAGTTTTTTAAATTAATTAATTAAAATACTACTTATAATTCAATTTTTACTAGAATTTTTTTAAAAAATAATAGTTTTTAATTTATAAAGACTTTTATTTTTCCAACAGTTGACCTCTAAATAATAAGCACAAAAAAACCAATCAATTCACCCCGCACAGCCCCGCACACGATCACACACTCTGTTTCTCTCTGTTTCTTGCAAATGAACATCACAAACCGACCTTCTCCAAACTGACTAAGACGAACACTGATAAAAACTCTGTCCAAAGAGAAAACCTAAAACCCAATTTCCTTGTTCTTTTCTTGCTATGGTTTCCATGCATGTATCATGTAAAAAAGGGGAGAAAATCCGTGGGCTTTAAAGCAAGCAAAAACAGGGGAGGACCTAGTCGCTGGGAGGTAACATCCACCCTCAATTCTTGCTAACAAATCTCATCATATTCTCCAATTAGATCGGATATCAACTTCCTCCGACTCAGATTTCTTTGCCAATTTTGAATTTCTTGGCATTTGGACAGGTGCCCAGTCCATTCCATCTCTGAAATTTTCAAAAGGGGCCATAAATTTGCTTCAAACTGAATTTACATCTCCCACCAGTTTGATGTTTCTCTTCAAGACTGCTTTTTTCGCAGCTTTCCCGACATGGCCGGTTCGAAAACTCTGTTTCTCTGTCATAAATTGCTGGTTTTTTTGATTCAAGCTGTCTCCATTTATCTCCGACCCATATTCAATTTCATCTCCTCCCACATTTTCAGGTTTGAGCAGTTTTCACTTTTTACATCGTTCTTTATTTCAATTTTTGATTGTAGTTTTTTTTCTTTCTCTTTTTTCTTGTTTGTTAGCTTGATATTTGTTCGTGCGCAGGTTGCAAGGAGATGGGAGTGGTTCTTCGGACAAGGTCGACATGAAAACAAATTTTCTTGAAACAGAGCCCACGTTGTTGCCGGAGCATAAAGCTGAAAAAGATATTCCGGAGTTCAGAGATTTTGGTACTGATGCCGAGGGAGAAGAGGAAGAAGAAGAAGAAGAAGAAGAGGTGTATTTGAAATTCAAGTTTCCAACTTTCGAAGAATTCAGCCAAACCCAGAAAAAAACAGATGGTGAAATATTTAATTTGGGGGCTGTGGCCCCCTCCGTAAGTACGAGCAAATACGAGTTCACATCTGGTAAAAGTTCCATTAGCGCTTTCTTTGATGTTTCTGCTGTACCAGAGACTTTCCATGTGAAAGAAATTAATGCTGACAAAGATGGAAACTTTTTACAAAATGAAGAGGTTTTTTCCGCTTGGAATGAAACAGGGGATATCACTGAGGAAGGAAAAGAAATAATTGCATCTGAAGGGGAGGAAAATGAGAAAAGCGGGGAGATTGGGGAGTTCATGGAAAAGTCAGGAGAAGAAAAGGAACCGACAGTTGATGAGGAAAAAGGGTTTCTTGATGAATCTCATTTTCTTTCTGAAAAGATGATTTCTGCTGTTACTGAGTCGGACACCGAGTCGAATTCCGAGTCCACGAGTTTCGAGCGCGTACATTCGTTGATGAGCCGTTTGGTAGATTCATACAGCGATGGTTTCTTGTCTGACAGAAATTTTGGGGAAGAATTAGATATGGATTGTGATCATGAGAATATCGAAACGGAGAGCGAACTCTCAGCTTTCGAAGAAAATGATGAATTTGATGATGAAGATAGTGATATAATGGAAGAGCTGAAGAACATAGAAGAGGAGCATAATGTACAGAATCCAGATGGATTGAAAACAGAATTCTTGTCTGACAAAGATTTCGATGATCATTTAGACAGCCCTAATGATTGCGAAAAGGGAGTGATGGACGGCGATGATCCCGAGAACTGTGATGATGAAAACAAATTGGAGGAGTTATGGGAACACCAGGAATTGATTGAGCAGCTGAAGATGGAGCTTAAAAAGGTGAAGGCCTCGGGTTTGCCCACCATTTTGGAGGAATCAGAATCTCCCAAGATAATGGACGATTTGAAGCCATGGAAAATCGACGAATTTCAACGCGAAGATTGTATCGGAGAGCTGCATAAGTTCTACAAGAGTTATAGGGAAAGAATGCGCAAGTTCGACATTATTAACTACCAGAAGATGTATGCCATGGGTTAGTACACTTACTCCTTTGTGCTCGTTACATGTTTTTTGTTAATTGTTGCCTAAAACTGCATGATCATGGTTGTTATCGAATCTCTTTTACGTGTTAGTGGTCTGAGCCGACTCGAATGCAGAATGAGCATGCTTTACAACCCAAAAGAAAAGTTTGTTTTTTCACTACACTTTTTGGTTGGCATTTTCTTTTTACCTTTTCACAATAGCTTGTCATAAGTAGGTGTGGTGGTATGAATGATATGAATAAAGTGTACCTACTTTTAAATATTTTTGGTGATGAGCAATGACCCACCAGATCCTGTTTGTTGGCCTCTCCAAAACCAGGAAAAAAGGCATGAGCCATTGGTATTTCAAATTGAGTTTATTAGCTTAAGGAGCCCGAGCCGAGCCTGACTTGACCAAACTGGTGTAACGAGAGGGCAAGTGTATTACACTTATCAGTGACGAATCAAATGACTAGTGTAATACACTTGCCTTTTAATTGGTTGGGGTCTGGCAGGGGTCTGGATTAGAATTTCCGTGGGCGGTTAATAATGTAATTAATTAAGCACTAAAAGCAATTACAACATCCATTAGTTCTCTTGTACCATTCCAATCTATCAGCAGTCCTCTTCTTTTCCCAACTTTCTTAAAATACTCCACTGTAATAATTACCATGACCCGTCTTAATTAAGGTGTTCCCACTTTCTGATTAAGTGCATTTCTAGTCCCTTAAAGTTGAAATAATTACGTAGAGATCCTTGGTGCAGGTTTTCTGCAGCTAAAAGATCCTGTTCATTCGACGTCAAAGCAAAAGGCTTCTCCCCCGACGCTAAAATCGCTCGTTTCTGAAAATCTGTGGCTATTCAAACACAAAATCCACGGCAGTGATCCGATGAAGAAGCTCATCAAGGAATTGGAGGGTGATCTCGAGGCAGTATATGTCGGGCAAATGTGTCTTTCGTGGGAATTCTTGCACTGGGAGTATGATAAAGCTTTGGATTTGTGGGACTCTGATCCTCGCGGGATCCGAAGGTATAATGAGGTTGCTGGTGAATTTCAACAGTTTCAGGTTTTGATGCAAAGATTCATTGAAGATGAACCGTTTCAAGGGCCGAGAATGCAGAATTATGTCAAAAGCCGGTTTCTTGGCCGCAATCTTCTTCTTCAGGTTCCTGTCATAAGAGGTTAGAGTTCAATCTTGTTTTTCAAATTACACTTACCTCCCTTATAATTACGTATAATTACGAAAACCCCCCTTTTGGTTGTTTGGATTCATGGCAGAGGACAAACTGAAAGATAAGCGGAAAAGCAGGAAGACGGATGAATATGCCATTTCAAGTGACATGCTAGTGGAAATTGTGGAAGAGTCCATAAGAATATTATGGCGATTCGTGAGAGCTGACAAGGACTGCACACCTGCAACACTCAATACCAACAAGAAAATGCCTCAGCTTCCCACATCCGAAGACCTAAAGTTACTAGTGGAGCTTAGAAAGGAACTTCAAAAGGTAAATTATAACTTCTTAGAATTCTCGTTCTTGGAGCGTAGCGAAATCTAGCTAATTCGACGAAATTGTGGTGTTTGTTTGAACGCAGAAGGATAAGAAGCTGAAGGACTTTTTGAGGAGCGGGAATTGCATTCTGAAAAAACTCAAACGATGTAGGGACGAAGAAACCGATCAAGTTCTTTACTTCTTTTCCCAGGTGGACTTGAAGTTAGTCGCTCGGGTCTTGAATATGTCGAGGATAACGAAGGACCAGTTGATTTGGTGTCACAACAAGCTGAGTAGAATCAGTTTTGTGAATAGGAAAATAAATGTAGAACCTTCTTTCTTGCTATTCCCATGTTAATTTTTGAGGACACAAGTGGGAATTTTGGGCTGCAGAGTTATGTATATAGTTTTGTCTATGTAGTTGTAATTGTTCACTTTCAGAATACTAATATAGATGTGTACAGAGCTTAACTTAAAGGTTCAATACCATTAGACAGAGTTCATTCGAGTTTGGCTCACTTAGCAATCGACTGAATTGGAAATACAGTTTGATAAAAGATTGCAATTTGCAACCAAAGTTGGCAGTAATTCATTCCATTCAACTCGATCCGTTTACGATCCTATGGATGATCGTCGTAAGAGAAATTTATTCAATTCGATTTGATTCGTTTACATCCGTATGAATGGTCGTTGTAAAAGAAGATCATCTAGTGGACCCGATGTCGTAAGAAAAATTTATTCAATTCGATTTGATTCGTTTACATACATATGAATGACCGTTGCAAAAGAAGATCAATCTAGTGGACCCGGCATCCAATACAAGTATCCAACACAACAGTGACTCAATCTAGTGGACCGACATAAGAGAAATTTATTCAATTCGATTTGATTCGTTTACATCAATATGAATGGCCGTTGTAAAAGAAGATCAATCTAGTGGGCCGGACATCCAACACAAGTATCCAATGCAACAGCGACCCGACGAAATAATTCTTAGGGTTTCCTATGCTTAGTGTTGTGAAACACGTAATATGAGGAGTCGTGTTTCTTCTGCAATAGCGATTTATATTTTTGGAAGAAACGATTTTAGTTAGAACTTAGAGCAGTGAAGCAAATGGAGGCGTGATCTAGGGTTTTGCCGTCAGCTTCGCTATAAATTTTTCTGCCATCACTCACTCCCAAAGCCTTCTTGTTCAAAGACTGTAAATAGTTTAAGAGATAGCAGGCTAAAATGGTGCAGAGACTCACCTACCGGACGCGCCACAGCTACGCCACCAAATCCAATCAGCACAGAGTTGTCAAAACTCCTGGTAATTGTTTTCCCCCAAAACCCTTCCTTTCTCTGCAATTTCATTGTTTTCATGTGTTTTGAGAGTGTTTTTGGGATATCCTTTGTGTTTTTCTTCAATGAATAGGAGGGAAGCTGGTGTATCAGACCTCCAAGAAGAGGGCTAGTGGACCCAAATGCCCTGTCACCGGCAAGAGAATTCAAGGGGTATTTTTTCTTGCTTATTTTTGCAATTTATGCTTCGTTTTCTTTCGATTATGTCTTTGTTGGTGCTATCGTAATTGGGATTATCTGCACTGTTTAGCTGCGGAGTGACATTTGATTTTGGTAGGCTCACAATGAGTGAATTAATGAATGGGAATTTTCTTAACTTTTGGTTTGATATGCATTTATATTAGGTTGTTCAGTTCCAGTATTGATCCTGTGGTTGTTCTTAATAAATCTTGAGTTATGATCTGGCATGATGTGGGATCGGAAACTTGGGAAATGGATACATATTCCACCTTTCTCATCCATGATCTGATGTTTGATGGTGAAATTTTGTTATGAGAGAATTCTCCTCTTAATTTCGACGATAATGCCTGTGTATTTTTTAGCATTTTAATGATTGGCTTGGTGCAAACTTTGCTATATTCCCATCTATCAAGAATCTTGTTAATACTTGATAGTAATTGCAAATAGAACTTGTCTATGGCGATTGTGTTGCTAGAATTGATTACATTTTGTTGGAATTAAGAACATCAAGTATGCAGAAAGCATCGTTTATGCTATTCCCTAGTGTTGTTTGTGGACAATGATATAATCTTATAAGTGAAGCAGTTTAAGATTGTGCAATTTAGAAGTTTTAATGTCTACAAGACAGTAATTTGTAGATTTGTCGACCTTATTTCAGATTCCTCATTTGAGACCCGCTGAATACAAGAGATCCAGATTACCCAGAAACCGAAGGACTGTGAATCGTCCTTATGGTGGTGTGTTATCTGGAAGTGCTGTGAGGGAGAGGTAGATTCGCTTCTCTCTTGAAATCATGTTGTCGTTACTGTCGTCTGCCATTTTAGTCTGTGATTAACAACTGAACAAACAAATTGTTTGATCTTTTTGTTAGGATCATTCGTGCTTTCTTGGTGGAGGAGCAAAAGATTGTGAAGAAGGTGTTGAAGATTCAGAAGACAAAGGAGAAGCTAGCTTCTAAGAGTTAAAATGCAAGTATTCCTGAAGCAAACTCCTACCATAATATGTTTGCAGAAGTTTTGTCTAAGATGTTGACGAATCTGTTTAGAATCAATAGAATCGGACGAACTATTCAGCACCCGAAAAATATTTTCCTGATGTTAATTTCTAATGCAGACATTATTATGATTCTACTGTTTATGTTATCAATTTCTGCAAGTTTGCAGCAACTGCTGTAGTCCATACTGCATAAATATCAATAGCTTCATCGTCTTCGTTTAAATTCTCGGGTTTAAGGACCTCATTGAAATTTTATGTTTTCAATGTTTTTTTACCATAGTTTGTATTTAATTGAATGGCAAATTTACAATTATGTTAATACATAAAATTAGTTTTGAGCTTATAAAATTATTTCATATTGTAATTTTTTTCCAATACTTATTCGATTCTTCATCATACTATTTTATGCTTTAAATTTGATTATAGTTATTAAAAAAAGTATTTATTAATTTATAATTTAACATTATCTAAAAATATACATAATTTAATTGTTTTATTTATTTTACTATAAATAATTGGTTTAGGATTTGTGTACAAATAATTCAAAGTTTTTTTTTTAATTTTATATCATAAATATGTAAGTATAAACTTAACGTAAACCCCCTTGTTTTTTAAATAAATTATAAATTACGTGTAAACGGCTTATATAAATCGAATCATATATGAATACTCTAGTTTCGGGAATTACACTTATAATTTGCACGATAAAATTTGTGCAGTCTCAATTTTTCAATATGAATTATTTCTAATGATATTCACCATCTAGATAAGTGTCATTATTAACTCGAGCCTAATTCGGTCAAGTTGGTGTAATAAGGGGATAAGTGTTTTATTTTTATTGTATGGCTGGTAGAAAATTTGAAAAGTGTGACGAACCAAATAACAAATATAATAATATACTTACTCTTTTAATTGATTGGGTTCGGTCAAGTCGGATTTGTGGTAGAATTTCTCAAAATATTTGGACATATATTAGCAAAAGATAATGTCCCAATGAGTAATTTCCTAAATTAAGAATAATTTACCCGTTTTTTTTGTACTTTTACACACCTCAGCTTACTTGTCTTTTTCCTCTTTTTTAAAGACAGACCATTAGCTTAATTGTCAATAAACACAACACTGTATTGGCTTAATGCATTTGATCATACTCTAATCAAGATCTTAATTCGCCATTGATCACGTCCTTGTTCATTGTAAAACCCGTCAGCAATTTTCCAGACATAACCACAGCGAAATGACCAAAGAAATCCTCAGTTTTCTCATCAAGAAAAGATACAGCTTGTCGTGGGAATCAATCCAGGGAATCCCAACTTATATACTTCCCCCACCAAGCACAGATCTCAAACAATTCCATCACAATATCCATTTCTCTTCTTTTTTCTCCATCAAGAAAGATGAGTTCTCCGCCGCCGTTGTGGCAGAAGCTTCCCCCGAACCTCATCCCCGACGACGCGAACCCCTACTGGATGAACAAGGGCGACAACGCCTGGCAGCTCACCGCCGCCACCCTCGTCGGCCTCCAGAGCGTCCCGGGGCTGATCATCCTCTACGGCGGCGCCGTCAAGAAGAAATGGGCGGTGAATTCTGCCTTCATGGCGTTGTACGCCTTCGCCGCCGTCTTGTTCTGCTGGGTGTGCTGGGGCTACAGGCTCTCTTTCGGGTCGGAATTGATTCCCATTTGGGGGAAGATCGACGTTGCATTGTCTCAGCATTACCTGTTCCAGCCCGCTTTTCTTGGGAAGTTTCCTATCGCCACGATGGTGTATTTCCAGTTCGTTTTCGCGGCGATTACGCTGATCTTGATCGCCGGCGCAGTGCTGGGACGGATGAATTTCTACGCGTGGATGTTGTTCGTGCCGCTCTGGCTGACGCTCTCGTACACCGTGGGAGCTTACACCATTTGGTCCACCAGTGGGTGGTTGTCCACGGCGGGGATCATAGACTACTCCGGCGGGTACGTCATTCATTTGTCCTCCGGGGTTGCTGGTTTCACGGCGGCGTATTGGGTGGGTCCTCGTCTGACGAAGGACCGGGAGAGGTTTCCGCCGAACAACATCCTGCTGATGTTGGCTGGAGCAGGGCTGCTGTGGATGGGGTGGACGGGGTTCAATGGAGGGGACCCTTATGCTGCTAGCATTGATGCATCCTTGGCTGTTTTGAACACTCATGTGTGTGCTGCAACTAGTTTATTGACGTGGCTCGTGCTCGACATCTTCTTCTTCGGGAAGGCTTCCGTGATCGGGGCGGTTCAAGGAATGATCACGGGGTTGGTTTGCATCACACCGGCTGCAGGTACTTTGATCATGAGCCTTACGGTCTTGAATCATGCTAGATGTGGTAAAATTTGTCTGCGAGGGTGGTATCTGTAATTTTATAAACCTTGCTCGTTTCCTATCTTGATTATAGGAGTTGTGCATGGATGGGCAGCGATCATAATGGGCATATGCTCGGGCTCGATCCCTTGGTTCACGATGATGGTCGTGCACAAGAAGTCCGTCTTGCTCCAGAAAGTCGATGACACGATGGCGGTCTTCCACACCCACGCGGTGGCTGGGAGTCTAGGAGGCATTCTCACGGGCCTCTTCGCTAACCCTAAGTTGTGCTATTTGTTCTATGGAAAGTATGGTTCGTATGTTGGCCTTTTCTACGGCTTCCAAATGGGGAGACTACATACTGGGTTCAGACAGATTGGGCTTCAGTTGATTGGTATACTTTTTGTAGTAGGTCTCAACATTGTCATGACGAGTTTGGTGTGTGGCATTGTGAGTTTCGTCGTGCCACTAAGGATGACCGAGGAAGATATGGAGGTGGGAGACGAAGCAGCGCACGGCGAGGAGGCTTACGCCATCTGGGGCCAGGGCGATAGGAACGAAAACTCCCGATTCTCAACTTACAACGACGTTGAGATCGGATCGCCTAAGAATAAGGGTCAAGTTCAGATGACTTGATCGCCTTATACTTTAGCATACGATCTTGAAAATTTAACGTTGTTGAAGGTGTCCTAAAAAATGTTTTCTTTCCTTTAATTTGTTGGATTTACAAATTTCATTGTGCAGAGAATCAATGCATATGAAAGTGAGATTAGATGTGTTCTAAATGCAAAATTAAGAGAATAAAACTGCAATGAAGTTGTGATGATCAAAGAGCAAAGTGTATACATACATATACGACCAAACTTACTATTATTAATTAATGGGAATTTTACAGATTTCTAGTTCAATTCATGATTCACACCCCAAACAATTACACATTTTGCCTGTGTAAACTGCTTTTGGGATTTTGAAGATACAATAAATCAATTAAAAAATAGGGGTGTTTACGTCTGTACCCCTGCGAGATTGAATAATTACAACTCGTATCCCCTTAAATGTAATATTACATAACCTACCCTTTCAAGTTTGAAAAATTATAAATGAATCCATTCCAGTTGGAGTTTTTGCAAAATCATTCTTGAATTGATTCATAACAACTCACACATCATTTTCAAGTGATAGATACGTAATTTACAAAGTTTTTTGGAGGATCAACACATGATTCGTTTGTAAATTGATATTCATAATTACTTTTTTCCCCCTCAATTAGCGGTGAGTAATTAATTGGTGATGAAATATAATCAATTCAAAAAAAAAAAAAAAAATCGTGAAAAATCCTATCGGAATGGGTTTATTTGTAATTTTTCAAACTTAAAAGGGTAGGTTGTGGAGGATTTTCATCTAAGGGGGTACGAGTGATACTTACCTAATCTCGCAAGGGGTATAGATGTAAAAATACTCTTAAAAAATATTATATAATTGATATAAGATATATTATATAATTGATAATAAATATAAGATACAATAAATCAATTAAAGAATCTTATATAATTGAAATTAAAATATAATAAAAATAATGTCAAGAGTGGGATTTGAACCCACGCCCTTTCGGACCAGTACCTGAAACTGGCGCCTTAGACCGCTCGGCCATCTTGACTTGTTGTTAAAAAATGCACAAACTTCATTTTGTATTTTATTATACTGACACACCTCTCTACTTTTCTATATTCAATTTTCTTCTTTTTTTTTCCTAATTTCAATCTCGAACAACTTAATCATAGCATTGTATTTATTACCTCGTTACATCAATTTGATCGAATTAGGCTTGGGCTAGAATTTTCGGTTATTATTTGCAAATAGTTTTACGAACACTTAAAGATCAAGAACATAGTAACAAGCAATATACGTGAATTAATCACCATTCTTAGGCCAATAATAATACACTAGTGTAATACTGTACACTGACAGCAAATGCAATAATAGTTTTTACACAAGCCCTGCCTTTAATTTTCACCCAGAGCTTGCAAATAAACTATCACAACTTCTTGAAAACGTACGTACATCACCTTGCATTGCATTCACCTAAGTATAACACTTGTTCGTAGAGTTATAAGTACTCGACGATATTTCACTCGGACACGGCGGCGAATCCCACGGCGGATTTGCCGTCGCCGGCAAGCTGAACGGGAATCCCATTGACCGAATGCTCCCCCACGGATTTTGAACATCAATATTAACTCCGCCACTTTGATTATTCTTCCTGAACCCTTCTTGGTGATCATCTTCATCGTTTACGCTTTGCTGCATTATCAGAGACGATGAGTTTGTCGAGAACCCGTTATTGAACTGCTGCTGATGCGGGCCTTCTGTGTTGAAGAACATCATGGAAGTTAAGTCAGCCGTGGTTTTGTTGCATGCGGCGGCTGAGATTTCCTCCGGCGATGATAGGTATGGGTTTCCGGCCGGGAAGTAGTCGGTGTTGGGGGATGTGAGGAAGGATGGTTTTCCGGCTACGGTGGTGGTGGTGGTGGTTTTGTATGCGGGGATGTTGAGGGCGGAGAAATTGGAGTGGTGGAAATCGGCTTCGGTTGTTGATGAGATGTTTTCTGAGTTGAAGTGGGAGAGATTGGGATTGTAGGTGAAGAGCTCTTGTGGTGATGATTCGGATAGTGAAGCTGAAGCCCATGAGTGGGAAAGAGCTCTCTGCGCCATGGAATTTGTTTTCTTGAAAATCCTGCAAATGGCCCATGAATCCTGCACCAATATTGCAATTTTATCAACTTTTGTGGAAATTACACAAAGCCCTTGAATATAATCATAAAGATTAGCAATTTGCAAAGTTGGTTGTTTTCATTGACAAGACAATACTTTTTGTTAGTTTTATATCCATTATGAGTTCGAGCCAAATGAGATGGTAGCTAGGTGCATAGCAAGAGACTCGAATACCAAACTTTGGTTAATCTTGCATATATAGCGCTCAACAGCTAAACTATACCAATTGACGGTGAAAAGACAATATTGAACTCACCGTTAATGGGAGGTTCTTGTCGAGGACCTTTTTAGGCATCGTTTGCACAGCATCTGTGGAGGTGGGAAGTCTGAATTCATGCATCATCCAATCTGTTTTAATCCCTTTCGCAGCTCTTCCTCTGTAGAAAACAAGCGACTTCTTCAAACCTATGCACTTAGCTCCATCTGAAGCGTATATAGGCCTATCAGTTCCAGTAGCTTTCCAGAATCCCGACCCCGTTACGCGGTTCGGCCTCGCGCTGTTCCTGTATTTCCTATCCCTCGGACAGTAGAAATACCATTCTTTCTCACCAGTCGATGCCAACTCTGTTTCATGAATTCAAGAAAAGAGAAGCACAATGGTAATTTAATTCTTGAATATGATCAGAAAAATGAAATCTTGAATCAAGAGATTATGGCTGCTTACTTGGAAGGTCCCACGGATCATATTTGTAGATGTCCACTTGCTTAATCAGCTCAATTGGGAGAGTCCTCTGCTGCAGTTTTCTCTTGAGGTAGAATCCGACGAGCTCTTCGTCCGTCGGGTGGAAACGGAAGCCCGGCAACATGAAATCGTCCATAAACTTCTCCGCTGAATCGTTCTTCTCGTCCATCGCTAGTACCGTGTGTTCTTTTCGCCTAATCGGTTCGAGACCAACCCGGAAAAGATCAAGATTGTGCTTCTGTGATGAAGCTTGGTAGTTTAGTAAGTTTGCTACCCCATATAGCTTGAGGGGTTGCTTGTTTGAGTCCAAATTTGTGATCTCTATGAGACTGAAAGATTGAATTTAGTGAGTATGGGGATATGTTTCTTCACAATTCCCATGGCTCTTAGGTTGGATGCTTCCCCTTATATGTTATTGCAATCAAGACTAAAGGACAAGGCAATGTTCCTTCTCAGAGATCATTACTTTAATATAGTGTTTGAACAATATCTTGTTGATTAATTAGAATAGTCCCCCAATGTACATAATATGTATATAAAATTACAAAGTGGCCCCTCTGAATAAAGTATAGTTGATTGTTTGATCATTGGATCTTGAAATTGAGGTTCTATTCCATTCCATGAAGGGCTTCTATTCCTTGTTATTCTTTTGTCCTAGATATGATATATATGAACACGTGACCAGTCATGGAGATTCCTTAAACTATACTTTAATGATGTTGAAGGAAAAGCAATATGAACTAAAAGAAAATTGACTCGTGCATTGACTATTGGACAAACTTCGAGGGTTTCATTGACGTACGGGGTAATTCTAGCTTGAATCTGGCTCGACCAAATTGATATAATGAAGGGCGAGTGTTTTATACGTGTCGTGTGATTTGTGAAAAATTTAAAAAGAGTAATAAATCAAATGTCAAGTATAACACACTTACGTTGATTGAATTTGAACGAATCGGATTTGGGGTAGAATTTTGGTTGAGGTATGCTTGGAAATTACCTTTTGGGCGTGCTGATCTCATGGGCACTACTAATTCCGTATTTGCATAATATGGCATGAAGTAGTTTAATTACTAGTTTCTTGCATGCGACTTTGTCGTTTAACTCTTGTCTTGGATCTTTGTCTTGTCATCTAGCCTTAGCCGCTCTCTGTCAATTGAAAATAAATTATAAATATCTTGAGATGAATTTCCAAATTTTTGAGTATTTATATAGTGTTTAACAAAATTTATATATTCTATTTTAATCTACCCGTATGGGTGTCTGTATTTGTGAATTTAATCATTAAGGTATGAAATTTTTATCCGGGAATGGCAATGCGAAGAAATTTGATGAAATATCATTTAGTTAATTAATTAGCTCTCTTACTCACGCCGTAGTTTTACATAAATGAAACTTAATTGGAGGTGTAGTAAGGTTGATGAAGATAATCGCTGCATGCATTAAGGTTAGGCAAACAGTTTTAACAAGTGCATTATTTGCCTTTAATGGGAACAAATCTAATTGTACAGCTTACCAAACTCCATGTAAAGTAGCAGTTCAACTACTAGAGTTGACTGCTTGACTAAAAGTAGACGCATATGTAATCCTACAAAGCAATTATGCAATAAAACAAGAAACATATTACTACATAAATTAACAATTATTTCATTCAAATTATGAGGAATATTTAATGGGGTGAACTTGGTGAAAATGGGCGTGTGTGGTTTATAAATCAAATACCGGTATCTCTAATTAAGTTCGTATAGTATAGAATTTTTGAGTTACACTACTTGCTAATATTTATCGTAAATTATTTCTCCGCCCCTACTTCAAAAGAGTATTAATAATAAAATTATATTCGTAGACAGTAGGATTAGGGTTGGTTTATTAAGGGTTTATGTACATGAGTTGATGAACCATGTCGGGTGGAAGCACAACATGCAATGAATGATGAATAAATGGCAAGGACTAGAGACAAATTTAAATGGGGCGAAATTGAAATTCCCTATAAAAACTGTCCTCGTTAGCAACCCTTTTTGTCTGTTCTCATCGGCCTTGCCAAAATCGTGCGTACAACCTAAGTAAGCCCCCAACAAATGGGTCAAATGTCTTGCAACCTAAGTCACAGACCTTCATTCATTTTTGTGCAACTTGTATTTCCTCGATGAAGTAAAACTTTTCTTTATTACTATTTCCCCCCTAACAGTTATGTATAATTAGATTTTTCACTCCATCGAGCTAAAAAGATTCGAACCCATGTTGTTGTCTTAGAAAAAAAAAAAAAAAACTTTTTAACCACTTAGATCAACACCTATTTGTCGGTGCAAATATTGCATCTTTGTTTCTCGCATGTAGAGTCAGGAGGATTTTAACGGAGAAGAAGATGAGATTACCAACTATATAACGTTTCCGAGGGGAAGGGAAATGTTTGATGTAATTATATAATTAATCCTGTTTGGGTCTTTGTCAGCTGTCCCTAATCTGTGAAGATCGACTATTTAATCTTGATCCCCAACAAGATAAACTTTAATGACATTTAGTGAAAGAGTCGTCATATATTGACATTTAATGTGAACAACAACATCAACTTGTTCCCTCACAAAAAAAAAAAAAAAAAAAAAAAACCATCATGAACTTGTTTTCACAATTTAAGAGAACCCCAAAATTGTCGTTAACTTCCTCTGGTAATAAACAACACCTCAACATTTTGTAGTATTGTTCGAGGGGGAATTTGACATGCCTAACAATACAAATATGAGTCGTTTTCTTAATTAGAGGAGACATCAAATTGATTGTTTAACTGTTTACGCGTCACATTCTTTCGAAAACGATCATTTATTTTAGTTGTTTCCATTTAATATTTAAAACTAAAGGGTTCATTATGAAATGTCAAAGTTGATTTGGTCCAATTCGGATTAAGAAAATAATCAAGATTCAAGTTCAAGCCTAAGAATTAATTAATGAAGCCCAATAGCGGAATAATTCAAACTGCAGCTAAAGAGCCCAACATCTTGCTATTTTTTTTAGTCTAATTGCCCATTTATATGGGCCGAGCCGAATCGGATACTAAAATGTAAATCTCTCCTTAAAAATGATCGCTCTGTACCCGGAGACTCAAAGAGGGGACCTCTAATTAAACTAGTATAGCGCCGAACTACTAAATTATACCATGGGGTAACATCTTGCTAATAGATAGCCTGAAAATGTTCGTGCATGAAATTCATTCTTTAATTTACAGTTAAAAGTATGAAATGTTTTATCTAATCAAAAATCTAACCCTTCTTGTTTTCCTCTAAAACGACGGTAATCTCCAAGTTGTCATTTCCCCTTTGTATCTTCAGAGCCACTTTGTCACCTACATTATAATCATCCAGTATTTTGTACAACTCTGCTCTATTCTTTACCTGTAATAAGACATTTATAACCCTAAAAATCACAAAAACATTTGCCAAGAAACCAATCTATTATATGAGAAAGAACTTACAGGTTTGCCATCCACAGCCAAAATTATATCCCCAAGTACGATATTACCAGCAAAACCCCGTGTCGTCGGTTTAAGGCCAGCTTTAGCGGCTATACTATCTCCGGGAACCTACACAAATAATTTCCTGTTTAATTATTTGGAACAAGAAAAAGGAGCTGTAGCAGGACAAGAACAGGTATATAAACAACCAAACCTGTAAAATCAAAGCTCCCTTTCGGACATTGAGTTGATTTGCGATGATATCTGCTGCGATTTCAACATTTAATGCAGGTCGAACAAACTGGCATGCATAGATAAGATTATTGATTTCCATGAAAAACTATTTTTGAGTTTAATCAAGAATTCAAGAATATGATGTCCGGATTTAACAGCCAAATTACATACTTTGCCAAACTGGATCAGCTGAGGCACTATCTTTACAACAGTCGATGAAGGGATAGCAAACCCTACACCAGCCGATGCCCCTGTTTTTTTTTTTTAAACATAAATATATAGTACATAATTAACGAAAGGATTGACAGGATATAGATTGTAGGGATGATTACACTGGCATACCCTCAGATTGTACCTAAGCACACAAACTTCCCCTATGGTTTTGATAAATTACAACAACCTCCCCTGAAATACTTTGAGGTTTGGTCAACCGCATACTACTATAGTCAAAAATATGAATCAAATATAGGGTCTTCATAAAAAAATTAGATATGCTATCAAAAAAGTTCATCAGTCCATGACAATAAGTATTGTAAATTCTTTGGGGGAAGTTCTTCTATTTTTTTCAAATTTCCTGGGAAGTTTGAGTAACTAGGCCAAAATTTCAGGGTATGTCAGTGTTGTTATCACTTTATTAGTCTTAATTGGTTATTGTCGTTCACCTGTCTGAGTAAAAATTGCAGTGTTAATCCCAATTAAGCTTCCTTTGGAATTCAATAAAGGGCCTCCACTGTTTCCAGGATTGATGGCAGCATCAGTTTGAACACCTCCGCCAATAGTAACTCCAGTTTGACTATTTATGTCTCTGTTCAGACCGCTAATGACTCCAACCGTTAGCGTGTGATCAAACCCAAACGGATTTCCAATTGCCAGACACTGCTGACCAACTTTTAGAGAAGATGATGAACCCACCTTAATTGGATTCAATAGTTCCTTAGGGGCATCAACCTGGTAAAAAATGCATGAATTTAATCCTAAAGGTTCATTTTTAAGAATTAAGTAAACCCAAATAGTAAAATATAAATTAACCTTCAAGACAGCAAGATCCTTTCCACGGTCTGCACCAATTAACTTACCCTCAAAATTCTTTTGTACCCTTCAGGAAAAAGGAAAACAAGACAATAAGTACGATATGATAAAATGTAGTGAGGCATAGTAAAATTAGATAACCCAAGGGATAAGAAGTTTTTACCCCTCAGAAGCTAGAATATTAACACGGGCAACAACTTGTCCGGGACTCGGATTTCTTGAAAGAGAATTGCCAATAACTGGTTTAAATGATAGAAACGAATTTTTGGTAAGATAATAACAAGACAGTGGAAGTAAAGCACAACTTCTGATGAAAACGCATACCGTGATAATTTGTCACAATATGACCTTGCTCGTCCCAGACAACTCCCGAACCATTTCCTTCAGGAATCTATACATTTGTAACAATCTCATTCATTCAAAGAAGAAAAGAAATCATCTTTGCTACAAACAAAACAATCAAGAAAGTGTCTTTTTTGCATAAAAGAGGAACAAATCAAATGCATTACCTCCACTGCACCAGTAATATTAAGCTGAGGCCTCAAAGTTACATCAAATATGTTGACAACAGAATAAGTATTCTTCTCGAAGAGTTGGACGATTCTTTCCTGCCAAGTAGACACATATCAATTCACCTGCCATGAAAAGTTTGGAATTTTACAAATAACTAATCAGAAAGACAAAAATGAAACTGAAAAAGAAGAAATCATAGAAAGGAAAATGGACCTCGGATGGGAAAAGTGGCCCTCCAGAAACAACTGGAGGCGTGACTTGTTCAACTGTCACTGATGGGTCTCCTAATGCATAAGCTGTAATAGCCATATCCATGTCAATAATTAATCATCGAACCCAACAATACCCATTCAATGGAGAAATGGAAAAGAAAACCCAAATCAAATGCTTAAAAATGAAATTAGCACAAGAAAAGGTGCGAACCTGAAAAGTACCTTGAAGGGAGAAGATAATAGCAACACGAGGACATTAACAATTGGGCAAATAACGTCCGACGAGTAGGCAGAGGGAAATCATCCTGCGCAAAATCCTGTTGGGCTATGCTGTCAAAGTCGTGGTTCTCCTCAACCCTGTAAAAAGCACCCATTTTGAAGAAACCCACAAAAATTGAGCTATGTAGCAGTATGTAGATGTATGAGTATGTAAGTTATTTACCATGGAGTAGGTAGACGAACGGGAAGATTAGAAACGACGTCGGAGCAGAGCTTGCGGCGGCCGAGAAATGGGAAAATTTTGCTGGGAATAGAAGCGGCGGCGGGAGGTTTAACAGGCGGAATGGCGGAGCTACTGCAAGATATTATTGCTTGCATTTTCGTTTCTCTTTACTCTGAACAATTGAGCAGAAAATAGTTGGGATTGGAGGTAGTTGTTGAGTGGATGAGTGTTGCAGAGGAAATAGCTGAACACATGATTCTAATGGCACGCTTTCAACGAATAAGATAGAGTCGCGTTCATCTAATAGCAACTTATTTGAAATTGCAAGCGTTGGAGAGAAATTAAGATGCAAGAGGTGAACCTATAGGGAAAAATGTTCAATTCATCCGGTTGGATGGTCCGATTTGAAATGTTTGGACACGATTTTGGGTTTTGGCAAATTTCATCCTCCAATTTAGGATTTTGTGAAATTAATGGACACCATCCCACCGGAAGTCTTCGTTGTCCGTCGGAGAATCCACATGGCTGCCGAAGCCCAACAGCTTGTGGCCACATGGAATTAATTTTGCCATGTAGGCATTTTTAAGAAAAAATTAAAAAAATAGAAAAAAATACACACACACTAGGCACGTGCTTTATTAATGTTGTGTGTAATAATATATATATATATATATATATTATATATATGTTGTATATCCACATATATCTTTTAAGAATTTTAAATTGATTAACACAAATTAAATTTTATATATATATATATATATATATATGTTATGTATATAATAGGTATATGTTGTATATCCACATATATCTTTTAAGAATTTTAAATTGATTAACACAACTTAAATTCTCAATTTAGACTAAACTCCTAACTTAGTCTAAAAAAATCAAATTAATTAAGTTTCAAATTCAAATTAAAAAACCAAATTTTATATTAATTAAGAAAATTAAAGTCCCAATTATTAATTTTTTTTATTTTTTTATTTAAAAAAAAAAAGAAAAATCTAACAACAAACCAACAACTCCCAATGTTTCAAAACAAACAGCAGAATTCAAGAAATTTTCAACTCCTCCAAGATCAAAAAAATTTTCAGCAGAATTTTAAAGTCCCAAGTATCTTATTACCACTCGGACGTCTTCGCACCGTTGCCGCCACGGCACCATCACTCAATGTCTTCGCACCACCACATCATCACCAAAATCGCACGACACCACCACAAAATGCCCAGAAGAAACAAACAAAGAAAATCACAGAAAAATCTCACTGGAAATTTCCAACAAAATTGCACAAAAATTGCCCAGAAAAATCGCCCTAAAAATTGCACTAAAAATCACGAATACAACACACATGCACAATGATTCGCACAGAAAATCACCCAAATAAGCACAAAGAATCCGTCCCAGATCTGGAGTTTGGAAAGAGGATGTCGATCTTAGTGGTGATGGCGAGATCTGAGAAGAAGCATTTGAGGCGCCGATGGTGGTGGTGAGCAGCGGTCTTCAACGATGGCAGCGGCGGTTCTTTCACAGGGAGAGAGATTTGCACATAGGTGGGGGAGATCTGTTTTTTGGAGAAAACGAAAATAAACAGGATGAGGAACCACCGGATATGAAACCGGAAACTGGTAGCAAATCGGGCGGCGGTGCACGAGGTCCAAGGCTGCGATGGCAGCGCATCTAAAGTCATCGCCGGCGACGAAGGTGCTGCCAGCAACGACGATATGCTGCGTGAGGCCAAGGGGATCGCAGCAGGGTGGGGAGGATGGGGGATAATAGTCGGTAGGCCATGGCCCATGGGGGAGCATTTTGTTGCAGATTGAGCAGCAAAAACGGTGTCGTAGGAGTGTCGCTTTTTACTCTTTTTTTTTTTTTTTAATTTTTAATTGTTGTAGAAAGTGTGACATGTAATCCTACATGGCAACAAGATGACACCCGACCGCTAACGTGTACATGAAGGTTGCCAACGTGGATTCTCCGACGGACAACGAAGACTTCCGGTGGGATGGTGTCCGTTAATTTCACAAAATCCTAAATTGGAGGATGAAATTTGCCAAAACCCAAAATCGTGTCCAGACATTTCAAATCGGACCATCCAACCGGATGAATTGAACATTTTTCCCTGAACCTATATAGGAGAGGCAAAATATAAGCAAAAACACAGAATATGAGAGAAATCATCTTATAATCACTTTAACTTCTAAAGTTTTCATCAAAAGAATACCTTTCTACTTGTGCTTATGTGATATTGTAGACGGATTAATTTTCGTCCAATTAAAATAAAACACGTATAAAATTAAATATTAATTATCAAATTTAATTCATGCTATTTTTATATTTTTTGGATAAATATTAAGTGAAAAATCCATAAAATATTTAAATAGATTGATTTAATTGATAATTTTAATATTTATTGGGTCGACAAATCATGTATCAACACGTGTCAAAATTGAAGTGTTCCGGCGAATCAAATCAAGCCTTGCAATTCAGTTGGTTATGACCAATCAAATGATGACATGTGGCATGTCTCCCCACATGGACCAATCAAGTCAAAGCGCATGTCATTTATTTATTTTTCTTTAATATAAATTCATATTAAAGTAATAAATAAATAAATACATTTGATATTATCCCTTTAAATAAATTAATTAATTAATTAAGGGATAATTATCACAAAACTCAACCATACACCTATAAATAGAGGTCATGGGTAACACTTCAAACACATTGACATCAAGATCAACACACACTTCGACTTCGACACGGACATCGACATAGAGCAAGGAGGAAGAGAGCGACATCAAAGGAGTCTTCACGCCGTCAAGTCTACTTGCACGAATCTTCACTTCGTCAAGTCTTCTTCACGTTATCAAAGTCTTCTTCTTGTCGTCTTCAAGTCTTCTAGATATTCAAGCCCCACTGTTACGACAAACTACAACTACAGTTTCATCAAGGCTGCAGGTAAATCACGTGGTTTCTCCGTCAAATTCGGCAAAGAATCACGCCTACGTGTTCGAGAATAAGCTTTACGCCCTCGAATGCTAAGTTGAAGAGAAGAATCAGAGGAATATACTTCATAGGATTTATTCCTTCAAACATTGTTAATTTCTTTAAAATTCATATATTTCTTGTTCATATATTTTGTCTTGTAATTTTATTTTGCAGACAATATAAAAAATCTTGTGAACAGATATAATTGATAATAAAATCAATTAAATCGCAGGTAGGTTATCAGGTAAGTAATTATTTTTGTATAATCAAGTAGGATGATAAACAGACGGGTTGAGTTGGATTTGAACTGAATCAAACTGAATAGAATCCATAATAAGTTGAAGTGTTAGCAGATTCTGTTGGAAAACAGGAACAGAAACGCAGCGGAAATTTAAAATTTTTCCAACAAAAGGATCTTAGACTCGCAATCGTGTATCCAAATTCGTAGAGATAAGAAAACTTACTTTTCTTTTAATCTTTCTTGAAGCGTTTCAAGCCACCCAAGAACGCTCTTCTCGCGGCTTGATCCCCTCTCCTTGGTAAAGCTCGAATCTTCAAACTTCTAACTTGAAGCTCTCTAGAGATAGTCCACCAACTTGATCACAATCTAACTAGTAAGGATGCTAGTTCTCTAGTTAGTGTTTAGGTTTAACCTAGGGTTTATTTGATCTTGGAGAAAGGAAGGTGTTCAACACATGAACTAAAAGAATTCTCAATTAGCTCTAAGGGGAGCTCGAGCTCCCCTATATATAGGAGAGGGAGGTTCGGCCGAACCTAGTCCTTACGGGCTAAGGATTTCGGCCCCTCTCTCCTATTACTTGATCATCAAGTAATTTTGAACTTTGACTTTGAATTCTAATTCAAATCAACTTTTAAGAGAGCTAAAACATCCAAACCCTTTTGGATATTATTATACTTTATTTATTAATAAATAAATAACTTATTTATCTAATTAATTAATTCATAATTAATTAAATAGATTATTTTTCTCCAAAATAAGACTTTCTTTTTAATTCAAAATTAAACCAAAGCCTATTAAATAATTAACAAATTAATTATTTAATATATAATTAAATAATCACGTGTGGCACACGTGTCCCAAGGACACGTGTCCAGTCACGTGACCCACACGTGTGGTACCCTCTTGGTATGATCAACTCGTTTGATCATTCTTTAAGCCTCAACTCGTGTAACCAAGTTGTTGTGTGTGACCCTCTAGGTTCTCAATTCAATTAGCAGTGACCCTAATTAATTAATTCACTAATTAATTAAACAGTCCACAGATTAAACGACCATAGTCTAGCAACAGGTGTTTAACCCCTAGCTGAATTGGAATGTTCGGATTCGACAGAACCTTTAAGTCATTGATTAATGTGAGATACAATCCTCCTACTTACTATCTCTCAACCAAGATCTAGGGTAAGGGAATAATTAGAACCCTAATAATCCGGTCTTAAAGCTAAGTGCATTTCATATCCATTTGATCTCAATCCAAGAAACACTTTTCTTGATGTCTTGATCTACTGCCTTGGCCAAGGACTCCATATGGCATATGCATGACTTACACAATAAGAGATCACCTTGCAAATGCAAGTGTAGGTCCTTTCTTGATTCTCATTCACTTTCATGAATCACTTGTGCAGCCCCATCATAAGCCTTGAATCAGTTGTCTATGGCGACACCCTTTAAAGCTTATACCAAAGACTACAGAGTTAACTCATAAAGTGACATGGAACCTCAAGTCTAAGGATCAATTAATTACATCAATAACTCGTGAGATATTTCCTAATCTGGAAGAAACTTCCTTTCCCATTCAGGAATGTTCTCACACGGGGCACCTAAGTGAACTTACTTATTAAGGTAAGCACCCTCGTATATCACACACGTATCAACTATACACTTTGCACCTACATGAAACAAGGTGGTCCTTCTTAAGGGCGTGATCCCACAAGCAAGCCTTAGAGGAGTCAGGTTGACACTCCCACTGTCGGTAGGACTCATCGGCTTGGAGTATTTTACTAATCATGACTTATGTGATATAGGGCTCGTTTCATGAACCATTTCACCTAAATAGTAGAGTCCTAAAGTCATCAGGATTAGGGGAGTTCTCATACATGCACAGATAAAGTAATCGCATACCAAACAAGAGCATATAAAGAAGTGTTGCCTTAATTCGTTATATCATTCAAAGATTGTCTATGATTACAATAAGGAAAAGCACAAAGCGGATATACAATCGGCTTTCTAGGGCACTATTCCTAATAATCTCCCACTTGCCCGTCAAAGCCATTCTAAAGCTACTCTAAGACCCATCTTCTGAAGATGTCCTTAGAAAGCTTCTCGACTTAGAGGTTTAGTAAGTGGATCTGCCACGTTATCTGCTGATGCGACCCTCTCAATTTGCACATCTTTTCTTTTGATAATATCACGGATTAGGTGATACTTTCTCATAATGTGCTTGGTCCATTGGTGAGATCTTGGTTCTCTTGCTTGAGCAACCGCCCCAGTGTTGTCACAAAACACAGTAATGGGGTCTTTCATGCTAGGAACAACATTCAACTCTTGAATGAAGTTTCTAATCCAAACACCTTCCTTAGCTGCATCATTTGCAGCCAAGTATTCGGCCTCAGTGGTCGAATCTGCAGTGGTAGTTTACTTGGAACTCTTCCAACTCACTGCTCCGCCGTTTAGGCAGAAAATGTATCCTGACATTGACTTAAAATCATCTAAGTCAGATGCAAAGCTTGCATCGCAGTATCCTTCGACAGTAAGATCTTTCTGACCTCCGTAAACTAAGAATAAATCTTTAGTACTTTTCAAGTACTTAAGAATATTCTTCACGGCAGCCCAATGACCATCTCCAGGGTCAGATTGGAAACGACTTGTTACACTAAGTGCATAAGCCACATCCGGTCGAGTACATAACATTGCATACATTATGCTACCTATTGCTGATGCATAAGGTGTATGAGTCATTCTTTCCTTCTCAAGGTTAGTCTTAGGACACATCTTCTTGGAAAGACATGTTCCTACACTCATAGGAAGGTTCTTAACCTTTGCTGACTCCATATTGAATCTCTTCAACACTTTGTCAATGTACATCGACTGTGATAGTCCTATCAACCTTCTAGATCTATCTCGATAGATTTTAATTCCAAGGATATAGGACGCATCACCAAGATCTTTCATCTCGAATTGGTTCGATAACCATAACTTAGTCACTTTTATGTCATCCTTCGAATTCCCAATAAGAAGGATGTCATCAACATAAAGTACTAAGAATTGCACTGAGGTCTCCAATTCCTTTCTATACACACATGATTCATTCGAAATTTGAATGAAGCCAAACACTTTGACTGATTCATCAAATCGAATATTCCAATTCCTAGAAGCCTGTTTCAATCCATAGATTGATCTTTGGAGTTTGCAAACCTTTTGCTCACTCCCACTGAATGTGAAACCTATGGGTTGCTCCATATAAATGTCTTTATCAATGTCACCATTGAGAAAGGCAATTTTCACATCCATTTGCCATATCTCATAGTCATAATATGCAGCAATGGCAAACATGATCCGAATAGACTTTTGCATTACAACTGGTGAAAAAGTTTCATCAAAGTCCACGCCGGGTCTTTGAGTGAATCCTTTTGCAACCAGTCTTGCTTTGTAGGCTGCAATGCTTCCATCAACTCCAAGCTTTCTCTTAAAGATCCATTTGCAACCTATGGGTTTGACCCCATCAGGCAAATCTACCAAGGTCCAAACTTGGTTGGAGTTCATGGAATTCATTTTGGACTTCATGGCTTCTATCCACTGTTCAGAGTCAGAATCTGAAAGTGCCTCCTCATATGTTAAAAGATCATTATCCTTTTGAGAGATTTCATGGAAGAGTCCATACCATCTCTCCGGCTGTCTAGGAGTGCATTCAGAATGCCTTAGAGGAGGATTTACATGTGTATCGAAATTCGTGATTGGTTGTGGTTGGTCAGAAGTGGACGTTTCTACAGTGGGTGGCGTGGGTTCACTTTGTACTTCTTCTAATTCTATGATTTTGCATTTCTTTTCTTTAAGGAACGGTTCCTCCAGAAAAGTAGCATTTCTGGAAACAAACACCTTTTGCTCAGATTGATCATAGAGGTAGTATCCTATGGATTTCTTAGGATAACCTACAAAGTAGCATAAGTTAGAACGAGATTCTAACTTATCTCCCACTATCCTCTTCACGTAAGCAGGACAACCCCAAATTCTTAAGTAAGAATAACTAGGGATTTTACCATGCCACATTTCATAGGGCGTTTTAGGGACTGACTTAGAGTGAACTAGATTCAAAATCTTTGCTGCACTTTCTAGGGCATAACCCCAGAAAGAAGGTGGTAAGTCAGTGAAACTCATCATGGAGCGAACCATATCGAGTAGGGTTCGATTCTTTCTCTCAGAAACTCCATTAAGCTGAGGAGTTCCCGGAGGAGTCCACTAAGAGATAATCCCATTATCTTTGAGATGACTAAGGAATTCTTCACTAAGATACTCGCTTCCTCGATCAGATCGAAGTGCTTTGATCTTGTGACGAGTTTGGTTCTCAACCTCCTTTCGGAATTCTAAGAATTTCTCAAAAGCTTCAGATTTATACTTCATTAAGTATACATAACCATATCGACTAAAGTCATCGGTAAAGGTTATGAAATACTGATGATTGTTTCTAGTGCTTACACTAAGCGGTCCACAAACATCAGAATGGATCAAATCCAAGACCTCAGTGGCACGTTCCACAGTCCCTTTAAAAGGAACTTTGGACATTTTTCCTTTGAGACAGGATTCGCAAGAAGTTAACTCTTTGAGATCATTTTCAGAGAATGATCCTAAAGTGTTTACCTTGCTAATTCTGTTCTTCGAAATATGTCCTAATCTAGCGTGCCATAAGGGAGCTGAAACTTTGTCATCTCTCTTACGCTTCGTTTCTCGTTGTATATTCATAATATTGATATTTTGAGTTAGATAAAGTCCATTACTTGAAGTACCGATGTGAACGGAAGAGTTGTTCCGTTTGATAAAATATTTACCATTCTTAATATAAGTTTCATAACCTTCACAATCTAATATTGGAATTGAAATTATATTACGAATAATGCTCGGTACATAAAGGACTTTATTTAAGACTAACTCAAAACTACCTAAATCTAATCTAATTGTGCCTAAAGCTCGAGCTTCAACATTTGAGCCATCGCCGATCTTCAAGACACATTCTCCTTCTTTGAGTTGTTGGACCTCATTTAGCATCTGTACATCATTACAGATATGAGTTCCACAACCAGTATCAAGTACCCAAGAACTAGAATTAATAGAAAGATTTATTTCAACGAGAAACATACCCTTCTTTAGAGTAGCCTTGTACTTTGGGCAGTTTCTCCTCCAATTTCCCGGTTTGCCACAATGAAAGCAAACATCCTCTTTCTGATCACGCTTCTTCTTTTGGGCCTTCCCCTTCGTAACGCCACCAGTGGGCCTAAGGGGTTTCTTCTTCTTCTTTTGGGCTCTCTTGCCCTTACCTTTAGAAGGCCTAGAAGAGGAAGATGGAGCATTCACCATCAAAACCTTATTGTCCTTCTTGATCGTGCTTTCAGCAGTCACAAGCTGACTAATCAGCTCAGCTACAGTAGCATGAGCATGATTCATATTGAAGTTAAGGACAAATGGATTGAATGATGGAGTGAGCGAGGCTAGCAACAAATCCACTGAAAGCTCTTCTTTCAGTGGCATGTCCATGGAAGAAAGTTTCTCAGTAAGGGCGAGAAACTTGAGTCCATATTCATGGACACTTGAACCTTCCCTCATTCTCAAGTGGAATAATTCCTTTGAAGTGTTATACCTTGTAACACGTTCATGAGTGCGGTAAAGTTGCTCTAAGTGGTCGTAAATCTCCCAAGCGAATTCCATGGCCTCATGTTGCCTTTGCAAGTCCGGAGACATGTTAGCCAACATAAGGCAACGGGCTTGGAGATTGTCATCCTTCCACTTCTGGATCGCATCCCGCTCGGCCCGAGTGGGAGCGTCCCCTTCGGGACTAGGCTTCCCTTCGAAGAGAACATAAGTTCTCTTCTCAGAATCTAAAATGATTTTTAGATTCCTCAGCCAATCAGAATAGTTGGGACCAGTCAACTTATTTGACTCGAGGATCGATACAAGAGGGTTTTTGGTTGCCATTTCAAAACACGTAGAGAATCACAGAATCTACGACCTAAATGGTAAAACAGAGAACTAGTGAGCATGCTGAATGATAACGATATACAAAAGATAAGGTCTTTAATCTAATGTAGCTCCCACTGTTTTTCAAAGATCTATAATTCCCAAAGATCTAAGAGGAACACGTTTCCCAATGGGTACTAAGATCTTAGGCATTTTACCTCGAACCCACGACTCGCGGACATTCTAAGTAAGACCCTAGGTAGGTACAACTTACCAATTCTAACACCTTTAGAACTCTTAGTAATTATTTTTGCATCACCTATCTTTCAATATGGACCCACGACTCGTGCGACATCCATATTTACTTAGGCGTTAAGCTAGACCCATCAATCATAAGATCATGATCAAAACTTAGTTCGAACGACCCACGACTCGCGGACATCGCCCTTGCCAAAATTGGTCACGAAATATTGATCATTAAAAATGATCAATTAGGTAACTAAGAACTAATAAGCTCCACTAGCTATCCCACGACTCGCGGACAATAACTAGCTTCACTTACTAAACCTAAAACCTATTGATGGAATGCTAGGAATTTAATTCAAGATTTACGTCTCGAATTAAACACCTATTTATTCGAAATTAGCTTAATATTTAATGGGAATTTTCGAATTAACCGGAGAGTTGTCCGGTTCGGCCTCACCAACATATATGTTATCCAATTTTATTAGTCTTGATTAATGCAAGTACACTTAAATGCATTTCAAACAAGCACATAAACAGATAACATGTCCTAGCATGATACTAACATGTAATGATCATGGGTTCTACCTATCTTATGCGTGATATGTGGGAGCCACTCCACAATCACTAGTTCTAACATACATGCCACATAAACAGTTTAAATCACATAAGGGAAAGCGGTAACAAAATACGAGCCCTATCTCTATTACATTTAACAATTGAGATTCCCCTCCCTAACAGTTTGAGGGGTCTTCACCTATGGCCTCCTTGTTACTTGAATGTGGTCCATCTTACTCCTTGGGTGCATTGTCTCCAAAATGAAAATAAAACCTCACCACCTATCTCTACTCTCAAATTAAAAGAAAAAGACATAAAGTAATAAGACTCAATCTTCATATTGGCCTTAGACAATTACACGGGGCATACCCCGGCCTCAAAAACAGTAATATGGAAAGCCACATAATAAATCACATAACAGTACGCACATAAGTGAGGCTCCAACCTCAATTGAAAAACGCAACTATAGGGCTCCAACCCCAATTTAAACCATCCATGTGCATAAATTAAAACCATACATAGATCTAAACCCATGATCACCTAACAGGCTTTTGCGAGAATTTAAATTTAGCCAATAAATTAAAATTCTCGTTTCAAGTCCTAATGACTTAAAACATGACTTGATGCGAGTCTTATTTATAAAAGCTTTCAATAAATCCCAAATTATTAAAACTAATAAAATTCCAATTAATTTCTGAAAATTAATAATTTTATCAAAGATGTAGTTTCCCAAAATTATTAAACCGTTTCTATTTCTCAAAAATCCCAATTTTAAGTTCTATTAAAATGAACATTAATAAAACAATTTTAAAATTAAAATTAAAATTAAAATTTAAAATCGAGACTGGATTGCACGAAACACGAAAACAGATTACGAAAGAAAATTGGGCGCGTACGAGAAGGGGTTGCGCGTCGCAGGCGCGCACAGCGCTCGGCCAAGGCCGCGCGAGTGCGCGCTGCTGCGCGGGTCCCCCTGTCGGCTTCTTGCGGGCGTCTCGGCAGGCAGTCTCGGCCGAGACTGGTGGGCGTGCTGCCTCCCGCACGGTTGCAGGAGGGAGTAGGTGCAAGGCCTGCGCACGCCAAGGACAGGCGGGCAGTGGCGCGCGACGCCTTCGCGCGCGGGGTTTCGTGTGTTCGTAATCCAGGCTTTTCGTTTCGTGTTTTCGTTCAAAAGCAAAACCAATCCAAGAAATCCAAAAACAGTTTATACAGTTTCAAATCTAAAATTGTTTTCAAAAATTAAATTTTGTAAAAACCAATTTTCAGAAACTTTCAGGAAAAAATACAGTTTCGTAATTCAGGCTTTCTAAAACAATTAAAAATACTTAATCGCATCAAGCCTAAGAATTTCTACCAAATTCAGTATAAACAAAGACGAATCAGAAACACGATTTACGAGGTGGCTCTGATACCACTTGTTGGAAAACGGGAACAGAAACGCAGCGGAAATTTAAAATTTTTCCAACAAAAGGATCTTAGACTCGCAATCGTGTATCCAAATTCGTAGAGATAAGAAAACTTACTTTTCTTTTAATCTTTCTTGAAGCGTTTCAAGCCACCCAAGAACGCTCTTCTCGCGGCTTGATCCCCTCTCCTTGGTAAAGCTCGAATCTTCAAACTTCTAACTTGAAGCTCTCTAGAGATAGTCCACCAACTTGATCACAATCTAACTAGTAAGGATACTAGTTCTCTAGTTAGTGTTTAGGCTTAACCTAGGGTTTATTTGATCTTGGAGAAAGGAAGGTGTTCAACACATGAATGATGGGTGCCGAATCCACCAAATAATTTTCCTAAACTACCAAACACAATAAATTGTGTATAGTGGTAAAGGGTCGATCCCACGGAGATTGGTTGGTCTCGTGAATCTCCTAATAGCCAAGCAAACAACAACAAAAATAAAAGAAGGGGGGGAGGTTAACGCAATAAACTAAAGGTGCAGGAAATAAAATAACAAGCTGAAATTAAACACTAACTAAAGAACATGAAATTAAAGTAGCTAGGAAATTCGAACAAGAAGCATGCATATACCAAGGAATTCGAAGATGTAAGACAAATCATAACATGAATCACTAAATAACTTAACTAGAAATAAAGAGCTTAACTGCTGTTCATATTTACAGAAAATAGAGAGCTAACAAATTGTAAAGAACTGAATTTAAACTAGCTAAGCTTGTCTACAAAACATATGTTAAACTACTCCATAAACTATCTATGAAATTCAAGTAAAAGAGGGAAAGAATGAGGAATTCTTGCTCTGATTGAAATAGGGGAGTAGACCCCTGTTCTTGCTGTGTTCCAGCAGCCTCAGCTGCTGCGTAACTCCTCTCCAGGCCCCCAAAGCTGAATTATCAGCCCTTTTGCCTTCTAATTCTAGCTTATATCTCCAAGTTTGCAAGTTGGGCACACATTTTAAGGTAAAGATTCCTCTTGAAAGTCTAAGTATGACAATTGCATGCCTTGAGACGCACAAAACTGAATAAAGCTGATGAAAGTTGGCTCAATTCGCCAAAATAGAAAGTCAGACGCAACTTTTGACTTTGATGAAGTGTCTGCTACGTCACCACTCAGTTCAAGGGATGATCATGGCTTAAGGTCATGGCTCAGTTCTTTTTCTGCACTTGGCGATTCTTTTAGTCCAGCTTTGTATTAATCCTTCATTTTAGCTCCAGTAGACCTATAAAGCCATAATTAAGCTTAATTAAGCACATTTTCAGTTAATCACAAGGGGGAAAATCAAAGCAATTGTAGCACAAATTACACACTATCAATGAACTAAAAGAATTCTCAGTTAGCTCTAAGGGGAGCTCTATATATAGGAGAGGGAGGTTCGGCCGAACCTAGTCCTTACGGGCTAAGGATTTCGGCCCCTCTCTCCTATTACTTGATCATCAAGTAATTTTGAACTTTGACTTTGAATTCTAATTCAAATCAACTTTTAAGAGAGCTAAAACATCCAAACCCTTTTGGATATTATTATACTTTATTTATTAATAAATAAATAACTTATTTATCTAATTAATTAATTCATAATTAATTAAATAGATTATTTTTCTCCAAAATAAGACTTTCTTTTCAATTCAAAATTAAACCAAAGCCTATTAAATAATTAACAAATTAATTATTTAATATATAATTAAATAATCACGTGTGGCACACGTGTCCCAAGGACACGTGTCCAGTCACGTGACCCACACGTGTGGTACCCTCTTGGTATGATCAACTCGTTTGATCATTCTTTAAGCCTCAACTCATGTAACCAAGTTGTTGTGTGTGACCCTCTAGGTTCTCAATTCAATTAGCAGTGACCCTAATTAATTAATTCACTAATTAATTAATCAGTCCACAGATTAAACGACCATAGTCAAGCAACAGGTGTTTAACCCCTAGCTGAATTGGAATGTTCGGATTCGACAGAACCTTTAAGTCATTGATTAATGTGAGATACAATCCTCCTACTTACTATCTCTCAACCAAGATCTAGGGTAAGAGAATAATTAGAACCCTAATAATCTGGTCTTAAAGCTAAGTGCATTTCATATCCATTTGATCTCAATCCAAGAAACCCTTTTCTTGATGTCTTGATCTACTGCCTTGGCCAAGGACTCCATATGGCATAAGCATGACTTACATAATAAGAGATCACCTTGCAAATGCAAGTGTAGGTCCTTTCTTGATTCTCATTCACTTTCATGAATCACTTGTGCAGCCCCATCATAAGCCTTGAATCAGTTGTCTATGGCGATACCCTTTAAAGCTTATACCAAAGACTACAGAATTAACTCATAAAGTGACATGGAACCTCAAGTCTAAGGATCAATTAATCACATCAATGACTCGTGAGATATTTCCTAATCTGGAAGAAACTTCCTTTCCCATTCAGGAATGTTCTCACACGGGGTACCTCAGTGAACTTACTTATTAAGGTAAGCGCCCTCGTGTATCACGCACGTATCAACTATACACTTTGCACCTACATGAAACAAGGTGGTCCTTCTTAAGGGCGTGATCCCACAAGCAAGCCATAGAGGAGTCAGGTTGACACTCCCACTGTCGGTAGGACTCATCGGCTTGGAGTATTTTACTAATCATGACTTATGTGATATAGGGCTCGTTTCATGAACCATTTCACCTAAATGGTAGAGTCCTAAAGTCATCAGGATTAGGGGAGTTCTCATACATGCACAGATAAAGTAATCGCATACCAAACAAGAGCATATAAAGAAGTGTTGCCTTAATTCGTTATATCATTCAAAGATTGTCTGTGATTACAATAAGGAAAAGCACAAAGCGGATATACAATCGGCTTTCTAGGGCACTATTCCTAACAGATTCTTGATGTGTTGAATTTTAGCGACAATTTGTTAGCGGATTGTAGTGGGTTTCGAGGGCTACTAACGAATTCTTAACACATTTGATCTAGTTTTGACTCACTTTCTATCCATTTGATCATTTTTCACTCGTTCGATCTATTTTTTGACTCATTTGATCTATTTTGGGCATGATCGACCTTCTTTTGATCCATTTATTAATTTTTCCGATTTATTTTGAACATGTTTTCGATTGGTTTTCACACTTTTTTTAACATGTTCCACAAATTTTTCGACATGTTAACCTATTTTGAACTCGTTTGGGATTGTAACGGACACATTCGACCTATTTTTAATCCGTTTTCAATTTGTATAACCTATTTTCGATCTATTTTGACTTGTTTTGGGCATGTTTGATCTGTTTTTGACCCATTTGAACCATTTTAGACTCATTTGGCCAATTTTGAACATATTTTTGATCCATTTTACATGTTTAAATTTGTTTTCACCATTTTTTAACATATTCGATCTATTTTAGACATATTTGTCCTGTTTGGATTGTTCAACCTATTTTAGACCCATTTGATTTGTTTTAGTCCCGTTTTGAACCCGTTTGATCTGTCTTAGAGCCGTTTAACTCTTTTTGGAACTTAAAAAATAGAATCTAACACAAATAAATTCTAATACAAACAAATTTAAAATTTATATGATGAAGAGTCACCGAATGAGGTGAACAAAATTAACAATTATAAAAAGCACTAGAAATTTAAAATTTGTATGAGTGAAAGTTTCTGAAAATGGGGTGAACAAGATTACCAACCCAAGAATAAAGTTTGTGAAGATGGGTTGAACAAGATTACGAAGCCAACAAACTATTCTAACACTATTGTTATAGCTGGAAAGGAGTTTGCATCAAACAAAAATACCTTTTTTGCTAAAAAACTTATAAAAACCTTACAAATTTACATTAATTTGTTATTTTACTTTTATGTATTGTTATTTTTGATTGTCGGACTTTTGTAGTTGACGGCAAGCTGCAAGCATCTTTAACATATGCTAAAACATGTGAAGATATGCATAACAAGATAATTTTAAGTCGACCTATTAATTTTTGTTTTTCATATGTCGAGACGATTGTCAAAAGAAGAAGAAAATTTGTATTCATTATAATCTCTCAAACTTAAAAAGCTCTTGACATACTTGAATGTTCACTCTTTACTTGATGGTTATAAATGAATGACCTTCCCCAATTTATAGAGTTCATCTTGAATGGATGGATAATTGATATGAAGCTTTTATACAATTCTAGTATGCTAGAATATTTTACACAATCCTACGACTTTATCTCTAAAAGACTTTTAAGAAGTTCCAATAAATTTAGCTAAAGAATGTATAAAGAATACAAGTTTAGAATAAATCTAAACATATCTGAACCTCTATGTATGTTGAAGATTCAAATTAAGTTTTGACGCGCAATAAAAATAGTAGGTTTGATACAATCAACTAATAATAACAAATTAAATTTTGATGTGCAACAAATTTAGGCGATCCATTCAATTAAATTGACATTTTCTTACAAAAACTTTCACTGTTATACTCAAAATAACCTCTTTCAATTATCCAAAATATGAAATGAAATAATTTTGACGGTGGCATGATGTGATTTCACTATACAGTCATTCATAATTTGTACACGTGGGAGAATCTCAAGCAGAGAGTCACTCGATGATGGGGAAAAATTGGCTCGATGATGGGGAAAAATTGGATCTACAACGCTCAAATCAGTAAGCCTTATGCAAAATTTTAAGTGAGCTTAGAGAGAAAAAGTGTCAAGAATTGTTTACTTATGAATGGAAGCCACTGTAGTTTATATAGGAGTAAGGTAAGGGTCCTTGTGTAATTCAATTGGCAGCTTGTACGCCGGATGTTACCCTAAACACGAGGCCTAATGGATGAGAGGATAGGAAAAAGTATCTGTAGGCCTAGAAAGATAGTCATAAAAGTGGCTGCAACAGGCGCATTGTCACATATGGAACGTCAGAAGATTATCGAGGGGGGTCCCCATCAGTAACTTGAGAGGAAATCAGCCTCGGAAGGCAATTCTCCAAGAAAGGGAAGTTGAAGGGTAGCGCTTGAGGCAACTCCCTAGCTCGAAACTCGAGGGGTGCCTTTAGGGAATCAATATATGTCAACTTCTGGGAGTTTCGTCGGGAAGCGCGTCGTGGTGGGGTAGCCATGCGACCGACTTTGATTTGTTGTGGAATACTACTCTTAGGGTTGGAGATTCAACATTTTTTGCTACAAGGTACTAGTATAGTTAGGTCGCCGTTAATGAGCAAGCCCACTATCTGATTTAGCTAGCCCACTTGAACAATTACCTGTTCTTTTTCCTTTTTTTTTTTTTTACTCTTTCTTTCATTAGTTGTTTTCGACTCCTTAAAACATATATTATTCTATTAAAACTTAAATTTTAACGTTTATTTTAAGGGATACTTACCAATAAATATCACTTGTCCATAACAAATTTTAGTTACTTCCCCTATTCAAAATCTATTAGTACTAATTACAAGTTTGAGAAACTAAATTTTTAGTCAATCCCTATTTTACATAAAATTACTCTATTATCCATAGGAGAGAAAAACAAATACCTACATCTCGCGACTACTATTGTGGTTTGCGGTTTCACTCCCAAAAAAAAAAAAAAGTGACATCGCGAGAAAAAAAAGAAATAGATGTTCATCCACAAGAGAGATGTTGACAACAAAGGGAGAAAGAGAGAAAAGAGAAAATCATTAATTGAGAGACGAAGAAGATAAAGAGAAGTAACTAACTCTGAGAAGAGAGAGATTGACGAGAGCAAAGTATGATTTAAAGAAATCAAAATATCAAATGTACAAAGTGAAGTATGATTTTCCCATAGCAAGGTATATTGGATATAACATATGAATATTAAAACACTTAGTTTCAGAGACGGATAAGAGCAAGATTGACGAGGTCAGAGTATGATTCAAAGAAAACAAGATATCAAAATGCACAAAGTGAAGTATGACTTTCCCTGGTAAGGTATTGTGTATAACATATGAATATTATGTTAGGAATAGTGCCCTTCAAGCAGTATTTATGATTTACTATTTCCTTGTAGGCAATCACTTTTTTATGTGCTTATTTATGTCTGTTTGGGTTGACTGTGTTTTGCATGTTTTGAATTCCCCTAATCCGATGAGGCCGTCAAGAACTTTGCCCTTATGAGAACGGCATATGAAACAAGTTCTTAATTCCAAACTTCTCCAAGTCGATGAGTCCGACAGACAGTGGGAGTGTCAACCTTGACTCCGTTGAGACTTGCTTATGTGATTATGTTATTTTGAAGGATCATTCAGTTTCATGGAATGATAAGTGCATGCGACGATGCGTTCATAATACATAAGGGTGATTGTTATAAGAACTTCATCACTAAAATGTCCCGCGGGAGAACATTCCTAAATGGGGAAGAAAGTCTCCTAGAAACTTTCAGATTAGGAAATATCTCACAGGTCAATGACGTGATTAATAATCCTTAGACTTGAGATTCTATAATGTCTCGTATGAGCTAACTCTGTAATCTTTGATATAAGCCCAAAAGGGTATCGCTATATAGACACTTGAACTACGGCCTATGTTGGGATTACACTAGTGGCATATGTAGAATTAGTAGAATCGATAAAGGACCTACACTTGTTAAGAACAAAAATGATCTTTTACTGATTGAGTTGTTCGTAGTCCATTAAATATTATATTAAACCCTTGGCCAAGGTGGATAAAAGATCAAGACATCAAGAAAATGAGATTTTCTTGGATTGAGATCTAAATGGATATGAAACGAACTTAACTTTAAAGATCGAGAATATTGAGGCTCTGAGAATATTCTCATGCCTAAGTTCTTGATTGAGAGATGGAGTTGTAGGAGGATCGTATTTCACTGATTGTCATTGACTGAAAGGTTATTCGATTCATTTCGTTATTCGGCTAGGGGTCACACACCCATTGCTAGATTATGGTAGTGTGATCTGTGAAGTAATTATTTAATTACGGGAATTAATTAATTACTATCACTGCTAATCGAATAATGAATCTTAATTGGATTAGCGAAGGATCAAATAGTTGATCGAAACGAGGCATAAAACGTGACTGCTGTCACGTGTCATGTACACGTGGCTTCAAGCGTGGCCTCGTGCGTGTGGTTTATTTCATACGCGTTTTTTCTAGAATTAATTAATTAATTTTGGTCTTTTAATTAATTATGAATTAATTGTTAAGACTATTCTCAAATTACTTAACCCAATAAATAATTAATTAGGAATTAAATTATTTATTGAACATTGACTTTTGACTTTAGTTAGTAAAGGTTGAAAAGTCAAACTTCCTATTGTACGAGAGAGAAGATATCTCTTGCAAGACTTGGAGAATAAGTTAAGAAGTTATTATTCCAATTAAATTAATAATTAAATGAGTTAATTAGTGAGTAAGAAAGCTAATCCCATTGGGTCTTGGAAACCCTAAGGGGTTCGAACTACCCCACTATAAATAAAGGGGTCGGGACTTCTCTTATTCTTTAGACCAACACTCAAAAAGTGTTAAGTTTTTTAGAAAAATAAAAGAAAAGTTTTCAAAGTAAAATATCCTAGCCTAACTCACTCGCTTGATCGTATTCTAGGACTGATGTGGATACGCTTTTTAGATATACTTTTGAAAAAATTTTAAATTTCCGTTGCGCATACTCTGTTTGTTTTCCAACATATTAAAGTACTCAATTTTTAAAATAAGATATTGAATTAAAAAAATAAGGTACTAGTATGATCCATCATCAGTTATGTTCCTAGATAAACAAAGAAAAAAAGTATCTAGATAAACAAAGAAAAAATGTATAACATATGAATATTAAGGTATTCAAGTTCTCAAAATAAGGTATTGAACTGAGAACATAAAGTATTAATATAACAAATCAGAAATAAGGTACCCGATTTTCAAAATAAGATACTATCAAAGAAGGAGGATCACCTGAGTCACATGATGACAAATTATAAAAAGTCTTTTTCGTTATTGAATAATGGCACATTAATTCACATGAATGATAAAAAAGAGATGATAGAAAAGAGAAAAACAATGAAGGTTTTCACTAATATAGGACTTCTATGAAAAAAGAAAAATAGATGAGAAAGAAAAAAGAAAAGAAAAATAAATAGTAAAGGTATTACGGTGAATTTAGGTATTTAGGGAGTGAATAAAAATTAAAACTTAAGAATGGGAAATTAGTACTAAAACTAATTATTTAGGGGAGTCAACTAAAATTCCCTACACTATTGATTACTTAAAACTAAGGGTTAAACTTTTTTTGCACCCCAACGTTTGGGGTGTTTTGCACTTTAGTACCCAACCTTTAAATTTTAAGGATTTCATACCCAACCTTTGAAATAATGTTTATTTTAGTGCCCAACGGTGGAATAGTCCGGCCAAGATGAAAATTTTAAGGGCAATACAGTCATTTTAGTTTTTATACATTAAAAAATTAAAGAAACTGAAAAAAAAAAAAGAAAAAAGAAAAACCATCTCTCTAAATCTTCAAATTCTCTCTCAAAATAAATTATCACTTTTATCATTTTCTCAAGTATCATTTTTTAAATATTTCATTCTTTTACTTTTTAATTATTTTACCATTATTATTTACTTATTTTATATACACATTTATGTAATATTGCATCTATTTAAAAGATATGTAAAATAAAAAACTGAATACAATTAATATTTATGATATTTACTTATATATATATCTATAATATTATATTTAATCAAAAAAATTGAAAATATATTTTTTATTTTCTTCTCTCCTCATCTTCTTCTGCATAATCTGCCACCAAACACCGCCGCCCGCTACTGCCGCCATGACTTCTCTCTCAAGTTTCAACTCACCGTCTCCTCTCTCTCTCTCTCTCTCTCTCTCTCTCTCTCTCTCTCTCTCTCTCTCTCTCTCTCTTTGTTACACTTTCACGGATTTACGATACTAGAGCAGCAAAAATTGGTAGTGACTCTCTATCTCTGTGTTAAACTTTTTCGGTCTTACGATACCAGAGCAGTAAAACTGGTAGTGATGTTGGAGCTGGCGGATCTCAGGTTTTAGGCGGTGGGTGGGATGTGGTGAAAAGAAATCCCTACTCTCTTTCTCTATCATCGATTTCTTCTCTCTGCTGTGGGTGGGATCTTGGCGGAGGAGGTGGATCTTTGCTGTGCTGAGTGACGGTGGATCTATATCCTCTATTTCTCCTCCCTCCGATCTCTTTTCTCGAATTACTCTCTCTTCTTTCTCTACATTGGAGGCGGTGAATTGATTTGGGGGTAAGGCGGTGAGTTGAGTGGTGGCTGCAGATTTGGGGGAGGTGAGGTGATTTATTGGTGGGTGTAGTGAATGGAGAAGTGGGGCGAATTCGGTGGAGGGTTTGGTGTTGATGCTGGAGCCATTTTTTTTTTGAAGAGAGAGAGATGAAGGAATTTAGAGATTTGATTTTCTTCCTTTTCTTTTTGTTTTTTTTTTTAATTTGTTAATATATAAAAAATTAAAATGACTGTATTGCCCTTAAAAATTTTATCTTGGCCGGACTATTCCACCGTTGGGCACTAAAATGAACATTATTTCAAAGGTTGGGTATGAAATCCTTAAAATTTAAAGGTTAGGTACTAAAGTGCAAAACACCCCAAACGTTGGAGTGCAAAAAAAGTTGAACCCTAAAACTAATGGTCCCTTATTTTAATGACTATTAGAATAGTCAAGTTAGGCTACTAGAATAGTCAAAATTAAGATTATTGACCCGGGAAAAATGTATACCGTCCATGAAACTCATAATTTCATTTGTAATTTTTTAGGCGTTTAGCCTTGAGAGTGTGGTGTGTTCTCATGCAAAAACTGCATAGCATGTTAGTACGAAGGGCATGTACGTGAGTTCTTTTGTTAATCTATTGAAAAAAAGAACTTCAATTGATCAAGTTACCAATCATTATTTAGTCACCGTCATATTATTGATACTAGTTATATACACTTTTTTTGTTTTTCGAAATTCAACCCATCATAGAGTTGGCAATTCATCATTTTTACGACGTATCATAGAAATGTGGTGTCCACCCAATGTTCACATGGTGTGTACCATTAGTTTTGAGAAATTCATCAAATGAACAAGACATTCTTGCTCACAATAGATGTTCATCAATGTGGCATAAGATAACCCCTTTTTCCTTGCTTGTTGATTGAAATCTTGCTAACCACCATCCCACATTGAAGTAACAAGCCAAAATAAGACTTTTTATAATTGAGAAAATTACAGAACAGCTCGCCGAGCTTGGTAACGCAAGCTTGTAACCTAAGTAGGGGCATCAAGGTGATTGGACAATGGGCCTGCCTTGGTAATTGGCCCAATGAGTGCTCTTTGCTGGCCTGCCCAGCCCAAGCCAGGAATTGGGCCATATGGCCCAGGCCAAAGTGTGGGCTTTGTGGTCTATAGAGTGGTGGGTATTGCGT